>CM060902.1:476661242-477965171 GCA_030737815.1 Allium fistulosum
TTTTACTTTACAATGACCAAAACCTTTCTAATAGAAAATCAAGTGATATTACATTAATGTCTATGGTTTAAACTAAATTTATAATATAGTAGACATGCTTGCATCTCACATTCCAACGTATTTAGGCACAACTAAGTCCATATGGCACTTATTGAAAAATGGATTTCATCAATGACAAGGCTATTGGGTACCGGCCGCCACAGTATACCTCTAGAAAAATGTATCGGGACCTCACATGGATCCTCTACAAGCTAGGACTGGCCTAACCCTTACCGGATAGTACTGAATATGTCACCACCTCAGTTGTGATCAACAACCGTACACGGGTCACTAACATACATAATCTGAAAATATCAATCTAGATCGTGTGATGACCATACCCTAATGACTGTGACCCACATACCCCTGAAGCATATCTTCTTTTTTACCCATTCCTAGTTATGAGGCTCAAGGCTACATTTTACCATTTTAGCAAATCCCACTTGAGAACGCCAACTGTAACGACCCAAAATTTTGGTCATTTGATTATAAAATATTTAGTTGATTAAGTATTAAAATATTGGTTCTAAAAGCTAATAACTAAAATTTCCAAATATAGGAATTTAATTAAAGTTAACAATTGAAATTCAAATATAGTGATTATTAAAATATTTGAAGGAGAATTTATATTTGCAATATGTTTCAAATACTAGAATTTTATACTGAATATTTATTCAACAGATTAAATAGCTTTATCTAACTCATTTTGATGAAATAATTAACAATAGTGAATTCAATTGTCAATTTATTTAAAGTAATAAATGGTTACAATAAATAATCAGAAAATAAAGTATTATCCTTACGACTCGATTTTTATTGACGTATTTTTAATAAATTTTATTTGTTTCCATAATTTTTATTTTGGAAAATATTTAAATTTCCATTTGACGATATATCATCAAATAGCAGCATTTTTGTGATTTTACAAAATCTAATAACCAATGTACATTTGTACTATTTTAGAATCGTGACACTGTTCTGAGTGCGATCGTATTTTTATTTGGTCGATCGGAGTTCATAGCAAACTGGAAAGTAGTGCAGCGTGGTACAGATAAAAACACTTTATATGTCTAAACCATCGACCAAAATCACATTCTTCTATCTCTTCAAATCAAAACCTGCTATTACATTCTGTACTCACAACAAAAGAGAAGCATTAGATCTACTTTTTGAAAATTCTAAACAAAGCAAAGAAAAATCTAAAAAATAAAAATGGTGATATCTTCAAGCTAGAAATGTTCAGATCTATATGCTGGAGCTTGTTGGTGTGGTGCGGCTTTAGTTAGTGGGTTCGAACATCTGTATAGTGAATGTTTTAGGCAACATCAAACTAGGGTATTGATTTATGGGGATTTGAGTTTGAATTAGGCATATTCGAGGATATGGATTCGCTAAAGGGAATAACACCTCGGCGCGAATTTTAAGGTGGTGTGTTTTTTGTAGTGAAGTGCGTTCGAGCAATGTAGCATGTGAGGGAGGCTCGATTGCGGTTCTAGGGTAGAGGCCGAGTGCATCATGGTAGGGTGGAATAGGTAGCTATCGGTAAGAGGTGAACGACGGTGATGGTTTCGGGGCGTGGCGTGGTTGGATGGAGGTGTGTGTAATGTGCGACCGTGTCGTTTTGGGTATTCTTGCTTTGGAGGGAGAATTTGATTAAAGGAGGAAGAAGGTTTAATAATGTGATTAAATTTTAATTTAGTAATTAGTGGACTTAATTATATAATTTAAAAAAATCGTTTAATTAAAGCTTATTTAACTCTCTCATAAGAGGTCCAATCAAGGCGCATATTTTTGAGTTATGCTCGTAATGACGAAAGCTACACGATGGAACTAGTTTGGTCGAATTTGGAGACTATTGAGATTTGGGCTAAAATTCGATGTTGTTCAATTTTTGTTCCAAACCGGAACACTTTGGCGACAACTGAAATTATGGTGAGTATAACTCACCTTTCTTATTTATCGGTGTGCTATATTGTAGATAAAACTTTATTGTTTGTGTTTGGTTGAAACTACTGGTTGTGGTTGAAACTACTGGTTGTTTGGTTAGAATATCTGTTAAAAAAATTGATAGTTAAAGGTGAAATAACAGTAAAATGTGATGAGGAATCCAGATTCCTCACAATGGAAATTTATAACTGCCAGTATATTCCTATTGTTTATGTTTAGTTATATTCCCCTAAATGAATTGTTAATTGTTGAATTTGTAAGTTGGCCATTTTGGATGAGATATTGACATATGTGAAAATTGAACCCCTTTTTGTTAAATTTGGAAGTAATAGCATTTGTTAAGTGCTATAGTGACTGTGGGCCTAAATATATTATTTTTTATATACTGTAAATTGTGATGTGGTTTGGTAATGATTTCAAATTTGACCGTTTTAGAAATTCTATAATATATTAATTAAAAGAGTTTTGAAAATTTTTCTATTCTATTTCAAAATTTCCTTACTTATTCTTTCTAATATAATAAATATTCTTATGTATAGGTTTTTAAATAATTATCTAAAAAATATATTATTTTATAGAAATTATTTTCATAATTAATATTTATTTTTAAAGGGAAATTTGATGGGATTATATATACTTTAAAAAGGGAATTTTGAGGGTATAAAGAAGATTAGAAATTTTAAATAATATTGAAATGACCCACTTAAAAAAAATTCTTAAACAGTGGCCATTTAAACAAGAAAATATATTTCATTCCAATTTTCTTCTATCCAGGATCTTTATGCCAATAAGAATATTGGTTTGCTCAAATTATCTTAAACTTATATATATGAGGATATATAAGCTACTTCCTACTTGAATCAGAGTACAAAAGTTTGGAAGAACAAATCTGTTTGAGGATTATTTTGAAGAAATAATCCCTACATAGCAACTATGTTTCAAAATAAACCAGATCTTCTAAATACACATAGATTATTGCATGACTATTAGTTTCATATCTGAAGACTTGGCATTTTACAGGTATTTCCATAATTTTATTACTGTATTAACATTGCTTGTGCTTGTGCATGTGTGTGTGCATGTTCCGGTGCATGTGTGTGTCATTGGAAGCCTTAAGTGTTTTAATTTTCTGTTTCATCTTGTTATCAAAAAGAGACTGAGTCTACCTTGTAACTGGGTTGTAAAAACATAACTGAAAATTTAGTTTGAAAGCTCTTTAGTGCTGGCTTAACCCAGGCTCAATAACATGGTTATGTTAGCCAACTTCAGTTTGCACTGTTTTATAACAAAATACATGCTATTTTGTTTTCTTTTCAAAGCAACTCAAACCTTTTACTCTGTCAGATCTTATATCACCTAATCATGAGTTTTCCTATGCCAACCACTTGATATATGTTCAATTCCTTAAACCCTTTTAATCTCAGGTTTTTCTACCACTTAAACCAACTGTTCTTAAAGTTTTAGAGTTTCATTTCTTAGCAAAGCAATTGCAAAACAAAGCACATAGTTTCAGCTGATACATATAAGTTCAATACTTATAAAACAGTAAATAACAATACATTGGTTTTTCTAAGCAACTTAAACAAAATATCTAATTTAACTTCAGCAAAGTCTTTAAAATAGCATCCAATTCCTTAAGCAGTTAACTCATCCAAAGCCTGATCAACAAAATTCCTATTTACCTGCATAATCACCATGAACTGCCTCATACAAATATGAGACACCCAATGGTGCATAAACACAAAAGGGTCAGACTAATGTCTGGTATGAGTAATCTACCTGAAAACATGGTTTTATACAACTTTTATTTATATTCAAATACTTTGAATGAATTAAGAAACTCAGTATCATCCATGTGCATGTTTTTGTGAGGCATGTGCATTCATGTCAGTACTAAACAAATTATATATGATCACAGTGATTTAGTTCAGAGAAAACAATCATAAGATTCACCAATAAAACATCATAAACCAACCAATGCAATCATCAATTCAGTCATCATGCCCCCTTTACAATTTTACTAGCCATCAGGGATTTTGCCCAAGCCTCTCCTGAACCTATTTCTATAGTTCACTATCAAATATAATAGGGTCTTTAGCTACTTTCTCTTTTTTAAACACACACTACCTGGGACATCTCTCTGTTAACCCAGTACACTCAGGCCCCTGGGTATAAACATACCATGTGTGAGCTTGCAATGTTCCCCTTGCCAAGCTATATTTTGTAGCCCTAAGATCCAAAATCCTTAGTTAAATTACTAAGTGTTAATTTTCCCTTTTTCACAATTGTGCTAATCCCCTCTGCATATCACAGTCTAATCAGAGAAAAATAAACAATTCAACCAACATGTACTTATTCAAGGGTTGGTGAGTCATGTTCTCATAAACATGCATTTAATCAAACAAGCAGATGTGAGTTCTCAGTATACATGTTATTTTGTTCATGGGTTTCAATGGATCATGTTATAAATATATGGTCATAAGCAGTTTATTAGTTATCCTCTCTTACCTCTGGTTCAATCAGATTCTTCTTAATCTTGAAGATCTGGCTAAACCATATGTATATATTTTGATTTGAGTAATTCATAAAACATAGAAGCTCAGCACATGTATAACATTGCACTTCTACATTTTCCTTTGTTTCAGCTAATATAAGACATAAGCAACAACACTATGCTGCAATCCTATATTTTTTCATTTTTCCTTTGGACCATAGATTTACAACATAAACCCTGGGATTTAAATAAATAACTGTATGGAGAAAACTCATAAAAGAAAACATTTCATCTCAAGGTCAATCCACAACACAGATGATCATTTTAAACATGAAATCTATGACTCATTTTCTGGGTAAATCACCATGAAGGGTTATACACTTGAACAGATCATTAACCAACCAAAATCATCAAATCATAAAATGAACATAACTTCCAAAAGTGAATTATTAATTCAAATAGGCTGCCTCAATTTTTAGGACTTAATGCCAAAGTTTTCAGTGAGGTTACTCACCCTTAATTCCCTTTTTCCTAAGTCTTTCTTTTTTTTTGATCCTCTGCCTTCCTCTAACTCTAATGGCCGGTGCTCCTTACTTTCTCTGGCTTATATTTTTTTTCCTTTAGGTTATGAAGAGCAAAAATGTGTCTGATCTCACTATACTAAGCCTCTTTATATAAATCCTGGCTGTTACTAGGGTTTTATGGAATTACCCAATGTCAGTTCTACCCCATACAAAACATAGTCTGCCTCTTATTTGATTCAAGAAAATAAGAGGGTATGTGGTCCTTGTCTATTTTCAGAAATAAGCCTCATTCTTTTAATCTTTCCCCGGGTCATGTTATATGCATGACTTTAGTTTTTTTTTTCCTAAGCAAAAGAATTGCTGGAAATGGATAAAGTGTTTATCTAAAGGTTCATACCATTTCCATGCAATTTCTATTTTCTTCCAGAAATTGTTTGCTTGAGCACATTTATATGTATACCTATTTTTTTTCCTTTATTTATGCCTAGCTTTTATTTTCTCTGTGCCAGATTTTATTAAGGACATTATCCTATCTTTACACATATGTATTTCTGAATTACTTATTTTAATTTGTACATTGATTTCTGCTTAATTTTATTACACAGAAAACTATGTGCATGTGTGTACACTATCTTGTGCACATATACATGTTTTAAACCATGTATCTTCAATTCAGTTTCCTATTTCTATCTTTTCAATACAATTTTAAACAAATATAAACTAAATTAAATCATGAATCTGCTCACAAAAATCAGGGTTATTACATATACCCCTCCTTTTAGGAATTGTGTCCCACAATTCTCTCATACTTAGCTTAAATATCATTTATCCAGAAAATCAACTTTTTTGATCTCAAACCATTCTCAAATCAATCGTTTGATTAAACTCTAGGCATATCAAAACAAAAATCACAATGCAATTCAATCAAAACATTCATCAGTATATATATAAATTTACCTTTCATTCTATCAAACAGTTGTGGATAATCATTTCTGATTTTATCCTCCACTTCCCATGTGCAATCATTTGGGTCAAGACTCCATTGCACTTTCACTAATTTAATTTCTTTGTTTCTCAATTTCTTGGTTCCTCTAGAAACTATGCCCACTGGCTCCTTTTCATATATCATTCTAGGATCAATCTGCACATCCCTAGAGGATTCTAGGATTGCCTCTTTATCATGAACCAATCTTCTTAGTTGAGACACATGAAAAACATCATGCATTGCTCTCATTTCTTCTGGCAACTCTAGCTTATAGGCTACAGTTCCTATTCTTTCTAAAATTTTATATGGCCCTATATATCTAGGAATCAACTTTCCTTGTTTCCCAAACCTTAGAACCTTTTTCATGGGTGATATTTTGATAAATACATAATCTCCAACATCATATTGTACTGCCTTCCTTCTTTGATCTGCATATTTCTTTTGCCTATCTTGGGCAGAAGCAATTCTTTTTCTGATCAAAGCTATCTTCTCAGAAGTTTCCTTCACATTTTCTAGTCCTAAGACCACTTTCTCCCCAGATTCAATCCAACTTGAGGGTGATAAACATGGTCTCCCATAAAGAGCTTCAAAGGGTGCCATGTCTATGCTACTATGATGGTTATTGTTGTATGCAAATTCAGCTAAAAAGATATGATCCTCCCAACTTCCTCCCCAATCCAATACACAAGCTCTTAACATGTCTTCAAGCAATTTGTTCACAATTTCTGTTTGGCCATCAGATTGAGGATGGTATGCTATGCTTAAGCATAAATCAGTCCCCATTGCTTTGTGAAAACTCTGCCAAAATTTTGAAGTGAAGATGGTATCTCTATCACTTACTATAGTCTTTGGTATACCATGCAGTCTGACTACTTCTTTAATAAACAACTGGGCTAATGTATTTGCATTTCTTTCTGATTTCACTGGTATAAAGTGGGTTGACTTGGTTAACCTATCAACCACTACCCAAATACTATCATTTCCCCTCCTAGTTCTAGGCAAACCACCAATGAAATCCATTGATATGTCTTCCCATTTCCACTGTGGTATTTGCAAAGGTTGAAGCATCCCTGAAGGTTTTTGATACTCAGCCTTCACCTATTGGAAAACCATACATTTGGATACATAGGTTGCCATTGCACTCTTCATACCACTCCACCAATAATCTCTCTTGAGGTTGTGATACATTCTTGTGCTTCCTGGGTGTATGGTGTATTTGCTTTTGTGGTAAGCATCCAAGATTTCTTGCTTCAACTCATCAATTGTTGGAACACATATTCTTTTTCCTTTCCTCAATTGGCCTTGATCATTCAACTAAAAACCTTCCACTGCCTCACCATTTAATATCTGAGTTTTCTTTTTAAATAAAAATGGATCTTGGTCTTGTAGCTCTACAACTTTATTCTTCATTTTCGATCCCAGAGTAATAAAACTTAATTTTCCCATTTCTACATTCTCACTGCATAGGCTCATATTTTCTATGTTATCACTTTCTATCTCTGAATCAATTAATAATGATAAAGTGTTAATCTCTTTTACCATCAATCTAGCCATGTTAGCATGTTGTCTACTTAGGGCATCTGCTACTTTATTAGCCTTACCAGGTGTGTACAATATTTCAAAATCATATGAGGCTAAGAGTTCAATCCATCTTTGCTGCCTCATATTTAATTCTTTTTATGAAAACAAATATTTAAGTGATTTATGGTCTGTATAGACTTCAAATTTTGCTCCTAACAAATTTATGGTCTTTCTTTTCTTTTGATCCTCTGCCTTCCTCTAACTCTAATGGCCGGTGCTCCTTACTTTCTCTGGCTTATATTTTTTTCCTTTAGGTTATGAAGAGCAAAAATGTGTCTGATCTCACTATACTAAGCCTCTTTATATAAATCCTGGCTGTTACTAGGGTTTTATGGAATTACCCAATGTCAGTTCTACCCCATACAAAACATAGTCTGCCTCTTATTTGATTCAAGAAAATAAGAGGGTATGTGGTCCTTGTCTATTTTCAGAAATAAGCCACATTCTTTTAATCTTTCCCCGGGTCATGTTATATGCATGACTTTAGTTTTTTTTCCTAAGCAAAAGAATTACTGGAAATGGATAAAGTGTTTATCTAAAGGTTCATACCATTTCCATGCAATTTCTGTTTTCTTCCAGAAATTGTTTGCTTGAGCACATTTATATGTATACCTATTTTTTTCCTTTATTTCTGCCTAGCTTTTATTTTCTCTGTGCCAGATTTTATTAAGGACATTATCCTATCTTTACACATATGTATTTCTGAATTACTTATTTTAATTTGTACATTGATTTCTGCTTAATTTTATTACACAGAAAACTGTATGCATGTGTGTACACTATCTTGTGCACATATACATGTTTTAAACCATGTATCTTCAATTCAGTTTCCTATTTCTATCTTTTCAATACAATTTTAAATAAATATAAACTAAATTAAATCATGAATCTGCTCACAAAAATCAGGGTTATTACAAATATTTATGAACTATTTGTATAAAATGCGGACAAGGTCTGGTTGTATTAAAGGTGAAGAATAGGATTATAAAAGTGTTTATATAAATAAAATAAATGTTTCCTTAAGTAATACCTTTTAAAAAGGAAATCAATGTTATTTGATAAATGGAGAAGAAAAACTCCGTTTAGGAATTTATTGAAAATTAAGGAAATGGTCATGTTATGAAAACTAAACGAGTTTTATAACTATATTACGGGACTTTGATTTAAGAAGGAGTTCTGTAAATTCTATTTGAAAATTAATAAAAGGGCTTTATAAATGAATTTAGGAGTTTATAAAAAAGTTGCAAATAAGCCGGAAATTTATAGAATAAGTTTACGAAGGGTTTTTGTAATAAAAGACGTTTATAGTAGATTTCAGAAATGAAATAAAGGACGAGTTTAAGAAGTTATTAAATTAGATTTGATAAAGAGGTTGGAAATATGTTTTAATATTATGAATAATATTTTGGGAAGGAACTTTATAAATAAATTTTCATCTCATATTTATAAAAGGAATTCTAATAAAAAAGCTATTTATAACGGGGATTTGGTTTCCCGAATTGACCTTCTTAACTATGGTGATAGAGAATATTCTCTCCCTACTTAGCACCGAAGGGATATTGTTGAGTTATTATTATCTCTGTTATAAATGACTTGGTTATAACCCAAGATTTAAGTGGAATTTAAAGTGAAAATATTTCTTAAGATTGTAGATATACTTATGCTATTAAGATAAGTATATAAATGTTTTTCCAAGATAGTTTTAAACTAAAGAAAATATTAATTTAAGAGGCCAGAGTTGCTTTGTGCTTAAACAGTGTTATTTTTCCTTAGGTAATTAACCTTTGAATTGATGTTGCTTTTTATTAATACTTAAATAACCGACTATCAAATCTGGACTAAAATGTAACTTTGGAAATATCTAGGGAAATACGGAAATTATATGGTATAGTTACTGTCGATGGTGCTATATTATACGTATAAACTCGTTTCGTTCTTCTAGGACAAATGATAAGGAAATTCGATCATTCAACGGTTAGGAGGTGATCTACGCTCTTATTCTTTTGTCTGCTTATTTCCTAAAGAACCAGGGTTGAGTGTAACGGAAACTATCGAATGTTGTTTTGAAGAGACCGGGATTGGATATATTATCTGAAAACCACTTCGATCCAACTCAAGCGTTTCGAAGTAAAGATATCTTGAAGATGATGGAATTAAAGACAAAGCTCTTTGAAGTCAAGGGTTGCTTGCTACTAATCCTGAGGATGATTCCAAAATGGATGTAGTAGAATTGGTGCCTTCGGTTTGTTCATATCTTGAACAACTTGTTGGATGAATGTTGGCATTGCATTGTTGCTTGGAGGGCAGTGTTAGCATTCCAAGTGGCAAATGCTATATAAAAGGTAAAACTTAGCCTAAAGCCTCATCAACCGGGACTGACTAAAACATGGGGGATGCAATAAGGCTAGGTCGGTCGCTCTCATTAGGGTATGATCATCTCTATCTAGAGTCAATATTATCTCTCATTTTATGCTTCGAGGCCCATTAACTAAGGGGTGATCATATTCAGTACTATCCAGTAAGGGTTAGGTCAGTTCTGTGTCGGTAGGGATCGATAGGTTCGACCTTGGAGTTATTTTATCTAGAGATGCACCGTGACAGGCAGTACCTTAGTAGCCCAGTCACTGTATGGACTCCGTTTTAGAATCCGGGCCTTTATGGTTTTAGTTGTACACGTGTTATGCTAGAATTTAATTAATGTAATAATTTCGACTATGATCAATAAATATTTGTATCTTACACACTATTATAATATTAGATAATTTCATATGAAATGGTTTGGTTATTCTAAGGGAAAATTCTCGTCCGTGTTTATATGTGGCGTGGTCTTACGAGATACTTTTGATTTCGAAGGCTTTTTATAACTTTAAAATCCAGTTGTGTGTGTTTTCTCATGCTGGTTTTTGAGACTGACTTGGATGTTATTTTATTATAATGCTCGGCTCAGACCGAGCATATTAAATATTTAGTTTGGATGCTTTGGAGCTTCAAGAAATGAGTTGGAGGCCCAAAGACGTATTCACGTACATGGTTATTTTTCCGCTACATTCATTGTTGTATTTATCAGCAATTGTGAGGACGGATTGTTATAATTGTCGAGGCTGATAATTTATTTAGTGTATTCTGATTATTGTCTGTATGTATATTGCAGTTTTCTTTGGTAAAGATCGTCATTGTATTATAGATTATTCATTCCGTTGTGTGATTCTGTATTGTTTAGTTTCTTCTTCATTTCTTTCTTCTTTCTTTCCTTGACGATCAGGTATTTTTTCGGCACTTGAATGCTCGGCACGAAATACAATGGACGTATTAATATTGATTTTCAAGGGTCGAAAATCTGGTTCACTACACTTGGTATCATAGCGCAAGGTTAATGGAGAACCTTGGCTTAACTCATTAGAGATAGGATTAGTAGCACCCTCGAATGAGTTGAGTGTATACATAAAAGCACATATTTATTAGTGATATACGAACATTTTATATTATGTTGATTTACCGGTTGAGTGGTTAAGAACTCTGGTTGATATAGAGTGTACAATTGTGTCGATAAGGGTTTCTAAACACTTGAACATGGCAAATCGACATAGTATTGTTTTGGAAATGCGTAAATGCAAAAATTTTACCTAAATTATATTTTATATATAAAATAATAATTTTTTGGAAACTATTATAGTTATATATGGTGTGTTTGGTTGTTAAAGAATGATAACATTCATTTATTATCATTCATTGTTATTGTTTCTTCTTATGTAGGTTGAAAGCATTTACTGTTTTGTTAAATTTGGATATGAACAACCTTGTGAATTCAGTTTCACAATTTGACTATAAGGCATTTAATAAATTAGCTGGGTTAAAACTTTAATTTTTACATTTTAATAAAGTTGTTTATCACAAAGAAAATTAAATAGTGTTTAAACTAAGAATTTGAGAATTAAAACCCGGTGATTTTGAAAAAAAAATTCAAAGTTTTTGAGAAAATAATAATAGTATTATTTTGGAAGTATTTTTGAATGAAAATACTTTAAAGGGATTTGGAGGAGATAAAAGCATTGAACTCACTTCAGTCGTTGGATAATAATTCTGATGATGACTATAGCATCATCGGTATTCATTTTCAAGTTTCTAAGTGACGGTTGCTACATAAAGGTTTTGTTTCATCAAATGAAGATTGTTTTGGATTTCAAAATATAAAAATAATAATAAAATGATTTGAAATAAAATAAAATAGGTATATTATTATTTCAGAATGGTTTGAAATAAAAACCGGGTGGTTAACTCATGAATTTTCAAACAAGTGATATTATATGACTCGACATCCTATCCCTTAGGATAAGTTTGGTTTGTGCATCTCATTTTGAGACGTTACTTGGAAAACTTTTATTTATGGAAATTAAAATGGATTTTCATGATTTTGGATAAATTAAAAACACTAAAAGGATATTGAGCATTAAACTAAGTGTTTTATTGAAACTATATAAAAATAAATTTTGGTGACTTATAAATTTGAGGAATTTCAAGTTAAAACAAAATTTGAATTTGTTAGATCATTGGGCTAAGTAAAAACAAAACCAAAATTTGTATATATACTCTAAGGTCATAATGGAGTGTTATACAAATATGGTTTTAAATTTTAAATAAAAAATGAACATAGATGTGATTTATAGAATGTTTATATTAAACTTAAGTATAAAAGGGCCTTAAAGATGAATTTGTGACTTTTTGAAGAAAATGTATAAAGTTGAGTCTTAAGAGTGATTGATTATATAAGTGTGAGGTATAAATTGAGATATGAGATGAAATTTAACGTAAACGAAGTTAAATAAAATGGTCCTAATAAAGATTTTATGAAATGGTTCATAAATAATTTTAGTATTAAAGGGAATATACTAAAAGTGAAAATGAATGTGAATAAAAATTTGTATA
The DNA here is from genome assembly GCA_030737815.1 of Allium fistulosum. NCBI lineage: Eukaryota > Viridiplantae > Streptophyta > Magnoliopsida > Asparagales > Amaryllidaceae > Allium > Allium fistulosum. The sequence continues at coordinate 476,673,736 of CM060902.1, forward strand.
AATTAGAAACCAATTGGATAAATATGTAAGTTGTACATTGACCATTTGTTCGCATAACTATTTTGATCCAGTTTCAAGTACACGATATCGAGGTGATTTACACTGGTCCGAGTTAGGATTTCTCACCCGATTATTAACGGTGAACACCAGATGTAGGTTTTTGATTTGATTCTGAAGCTTCTGTATCATAGTATATGGCTATGCAAGTAGAAAGACGGTTTCTAATCAAGGAACTAGATTGGAGTCCGCACTAGGGAGTCGAGTTGGCAATCCTAGTCCGGAAGTAAAATTGTATGATCGAGCAAGCGATCGAAATTTATATTGAGTATGGATGGTATACGAACGTCATATGAACCTTAATGAATTAAATGTTTGACATTGGAAAACGTAAATCATATGTTTGGATATTATTTGAAAATAAGATGCATGTATGGAAATAAAGGCTAATTGACACTTTTGGTTTCATAAGTAAAGTTTGTTGCCTGACAAATAGGTACATGTTGACATTTGGTTGTTTGGTTTGATGAGTTTATGCTCATCCCCTTGTCTTTTGTTTCTTTTGTTGGTTTGGTCCCGTAGTGGCGATTTGTAGCTGTACCGATCGAGTCGCATAGAGGAGATGCTGTTGAAATTTTCCATAATTTTAAAACTTAGAAATTTTTTAGTAATCAACTTGAACTAAATTGATTTTGAAAGGTATAAGGGTTTGGAAAAAATTTCTTGCGCTAGTAATTTCTGGACGAAATTCTTTTAAGGGGGGAAGAATGTAACGATTTAAAATTTTGGTCATTTGATTTCAAAATATTTAGTTGATTAAAATATTAAAATATTGGTTTTAAAAGCTAATAACTAAAATTTCCAAATATAGGAATTTAAATTAAAGTTAATAGTTGAAATTCAAATACAGTGGTTATTAAAATATTTGAATTGGAGAATTTATATTTGATATGTGTTTCAAATACTGGAATTTTAAATTGAATATTTATTCAATAGATTAAATAACTTTGTCTAACTCATTTTGATGAAATAATTAACAATAGTGAATTCAATTGTCAATTTATTTGCAATAATAAACGGTTAAAATAAATAATCGAAAAATAAAGTATTATTTTTATGACTCAATTTCTATTGACATATTTTTAATTTATTTTATTTGATTTTTCCATAATTTTAATTTGAAAAGTATTTAAATTTCCATTTGACAACTTATCATCAAATAGCAGCATTTTTGTGATTTTACAAAATCCAATAACCAGTGTACATTTGTATTATTTTAGAATCGCGACGCTGTTGTAAGCGTGACCGTATTTTTATTTGGTCGATCGGAGTTATACGTAAACTGGGAAGCAGTGCAGCATGGTACTGATAATAACACTTTATATATGTCTAAACCATTACCCAAAATAAAACAAAATCACTTTCTTCTATCTCTTCAAATCAGATAATGTTGTTACATTCAGTACTCATAAAGAAAAAAAGAAGCCTTAGATCTACTTTTTGAAAATTCTAAACGAATAATCTAGAAATAAAAAGGTGATATCTTCAAGCTAGAAATGTTCAAATCTATATGCTAAAGCTTGTTGGTGAGGTGCGGCTGTAGTTAGTGGGTTCGAATGTTTGTACAATGAAAGTTTTAGGCTACATCAAGCTAGGGTTTTGATTTATGGGGATTTGAGTTTGAATTAGGCATATTCGAGGATGCATATGGGTTCGGCAAGGGGAATAACACCTCGGTGCAAATTTTGAACTAGTGTGGTTGTTTGTGGCGATGTGCATTCGAGCACTGTAGCAAGGGAGGGAGGCTCGGTCATAGTTCTAAGGGAGAGGCCGAGTGCACCATGGTAGGGCGGATTGAGTATCTATCGGTGAGAGGTGAACGACGGTGGTGGTTTTGGGGCACGGCGTGGTTGGACGGAGGTGTGTGAAACGTGCGGCCATGGTGTTCTGGGTATTCTTGTTTTGGAGGGAGAATGATTAAAGGAGGAAGATGGTTTAATAATGTAATTAAATTTTAATCTAATAATTAGCGGATTTAGTTATATAATTTAAAAATTGTATAACTCTCTCATACGAGGTCCAATCAAGGGTTAGATTTTTGCGTTGCGCTCGTAACGACGAATGCTTCACGATGGAACCGGTTTGGTTAGATTTGGAGACTGTTGAGATTTGGGCTAAAATTGGACGTCGTTCGATTTTCCTTCCAAATCGGAATGCTTCGGCGACAACTGAAATTTTGGTGAGTATAACTCACCTTTCTGATTTATCAATGCAGTACATAGTAGATAAAATTTTACAATTTATGTTTGGTTGAAACTATTGGCTGTTTGGTTAGAATATCTGTTAAAAACAATTGACAGTTAAAACTGAAATAACAGTAAAATCTATGTGAGGAATCCGGATTCCTCACATAGAAATTTATAACTACCAATATATTCATGTTGTTTATGTTCAATTATATTCCTGTAAATAAATTGTTAGTTGTTGAATTTGACCGTTGACCATTTTGGATGAGACATCGACATATGTGAAAATTGAACCCTTTTAGTTAAATTTGGTAGTAATAGCATTTGTTAAGTGCTATAGTGATTGTGGGCCTAAATATAGTATTCTTAATATACTGTAAATTGTAAATGTGGTTTGGTAATGATTTCCGTTTGGATATGATTTCAAATTTGACCATTTAGAAATTCTATAATAATATATTAATTTAAAGAGTTTTGAAAACTTTCTATTCTATTTCAAAATTTCCTTACCTATTCTTTCTAATCTAATATATACTCTAAAGTGAAGGTTTTTAAATAATTATTTTAAAAAAATATTGCTTTATAGAAATTATTTCTATAATTAATATTTATTTCTAAAGGTAAATTTAAAGGGATTATTTATACTTTAAAAATGGAATTCTGAGGGTTTAAAGAAGACTGGAAAATTTAAATAATATTTGTGAACTATTTGTATAAAATGTTGTTAATGTCTAAATCTTGTTTTAAAGGTGAAGAATAGGATTATGAAGTATAAATAAAAGAAATGTTTCTTTAAGTAATATCTTTTAAAAAGGAAATCAATGTTATTTGATAAATGGAGAAGATAAATTCCCTTTAGGAAATTGACAATTGAGGAATATGGTCATGTTATGAAAACTAAATGAGTTTTATAATTATTGTTAACCCAAAAAATAGATCAACACCTGTATTGAGTGTGAAAGCTCCAACCCTATTTACCAAGGCAAATAATATAGAAAAAACAAAAGTAAATCGTTGAGAAAGCAAAGATATGAGATTTTTATAGTGGTTCGGCTGTTAATGAAGCCTACGTCCACTTTATAGATTCTTTTATTGATCAAAAGCTATTACAAAGGAGTTTAGATTACAATAAAATTCTCCTTTCCTAGATTAGATCGAGCCACCATTGTTGGAGACAAAGAAGGATCTCAATTGTCCCTTAATGACTATTGTGTGGAAGAAGAAGAATAATGGTAGAGCTTCAATAGAGACCAGATGCACTATACTGTTGCAGATAGGATGGTATTTATAGGGGTTAGAGAGCACTTGGGCGAGAATCACTTTACCAAAAGCCTATAGTCATCATATAGAGGTCGCTCAGGAAGTTTGGAGATGTTTGGAGCTAACTGTTTGGATCGGCACCGACCCGATTGGATCGGTTTGGTACCGATCTGAAACGTTGTGTAATTTTTTAGTCTTCTTAATTTGGTTGTCTTCCTATCCCATAATTGAACACCTTGTCCAAATATCAAGTCGTTTGGAGTTTGTTTGATCATCCATCTTCATAGATCATCCAATCCATCCCTTCATAGAAGATCCTATAACTCACTTAATACTTCACCAAATGAAACGAAACTTCATACATGTAATGAATATGAGTAGGAGAGCCTCCAAATCGGATCTCATAGAGCGAGGCCCATCCTAGGTGGTTCGGACCTGATTCGTCAAACTAGCTCCATTTAGAGGAGATACATCCATAACTCGCTCGATACTTATCGAAATCAGACGAAAGTTTGCAGGTAGCTTCTAGAGGGTGTGCGAAACCTACACACCAGATCTTAGGTGGCGCGGCCCAATTTTGTTGGGTCTGATTTGATCCAAACTTTGGGTCGGTACTGATCCTAAGTTGCTTGGCCAAATGACTACACTTTTGGTGTGAACCTTCCTTTATGTTTTCTAAATGTCTCCTCCAAATTTCAAGTCAATTCGAGTCCGTAAAAGTTCTATGGGTCCATTTTAAGTTGCTCCGGTCCAAACGCAGGTAGATATTTAAATGGATCAAACGAGTCTTCACTTCTTGAACTATTTTGCTTGGAATGTTACCAAACTTGTTAAATGAGCTTAATAGAGGCATGCGAGTGCAATGCAAGTGGTTAAAAGGAACCATGAGCCAACAGTTTGGATCGGTACCGATCCAATTGGATCAGATCGGTGTCAATCCGAATAGTTAGCATAATTCTGGGCCAAACTTCTTATGTTTCTTTGCCTTTTATTTTTAGGCCTTCGGGTCAATTTTTGAGTCGTTCTGACTTAATCTGAATGTTTAAACTCCTTTTGAATTATGTTGGATTAAAAACCCTATTAACACTTGCCCCTCAAAGTACACCTTTTGAATGAAATGTGTACTTTGCTCCAAAACTTGCTCTAGTATGAGTCTTCGATTGTTGAGCTTACTAGCTGCTTTAGCCTTGGTGAACCATCAAGTTCCTTGGAGTCTTTTGTCAAGCACAAGTCGTTCCAAACCTATAATAGCCTAAGACTCTTGACCATACCTAACTACAATCTATACATCATAATAATTCCGGTTTTATTCGAAGTTATTACATCACACATCTCTAATTACATCAGATATCTCTAATTGTCCCATATTCATTCGGGATTTACATTATTACCGTTTTGCTTCTCATTTAGAGTTGTCAAATCAGATATCAAAATCACATTGTATATCAAAATCACATCATATATAAGAATCACATCATGTATCGAAGTCATCCTGTGTCCATCCAGGATTTATCAGTTTTATTCTATTTGTAAGGCATTCAAATCCTTTTATTAAATCAAATCTATTTTAAGGCTCGATCTCTCTTGATTGTTTTAGTTTAATGCGCGATCTCTCTAAATCATTTAATGTTCAATTTAATGCGCACTCTCTCCGAATCATTTAATGTTTTAAGTTAAGGGCACGATCTCTTCGGATCGTTTGTTTGTTAAGTTAAAGGGGATTAATTAAGCCTATCCGCTCACTCTCCGATGAAGGAACTTACTTCTTCCACTCTTGTCCCATCTCTGCGGTTGGGACTCTAAGGCGATCAATACCATACAAGTCCATCCACTTGTTCTCTGGCAAGGGGACTTGCACCTTGCACTCCGGTCCCATGGCGGGACTCTAAAGCGATCAATATCAGTCATCACAATCAATGTGGGTTTTTCAATATTCAAATATTAAAATCAAAACAAATAAGTAGAAATCAAACAAACAGGAGTCAAAATAAGCATAAATCCTAAATGTTCGTCCCAGAGACCCAGCTCAGAGCATGTCTAGAAACCAATCTAGGTCCTGTACACGTGTAAGCGGTCCGAGGTTATTATTGTTCTAAATAGTCATTTCAGGCATCCGACTTAAAGCGTGCCTAGGGACCGTTCGGGGTCCCATACACTAGTAAGCAGCCTGAGGTTATTATTGTCTAAATACCAAAAGAAAAGTGTGGAAAATGAAATGAAAAAGCAAAGCATAGGAGCCGGATCCGACTCCCATCTACCTCGATCATGGGATATTTTGTGTTGGTTCAAATCCCTAGGCGTTTCTTGATGCATTTTCCATGGATGGTGGTTGTTCTTGCAATTCTACCACAATTCTATTCCTCGTGTACTAGCTGGTTGTTCTGAACTAGTTCTTCTATCAGATCATGAAGGTATCGGCACTCGTTCGTTTCACGCCAATTCAGCTCATGGAAGATGCAAAACTTTCCATATGGTTTCTCTCGATCAGTGGGCTCCCTCCTAGGTGACCTCTGGTAGATGTTTTTCCCCATAGTATCAGAGTATATCCTCTCTGGGGTTTCAGTCAGGTCAGTGTATGAAGAGAATCTCGGCTCCCTCCTTTGTCGTTTCAGCCCCCTAAAGTCGTCATCGGTTTTCCACTTTCTTTTGTCATTTCCAATTCCAGCTCCGGACCCTTGTCTTCCACAACATTTATTTCAGCATCCACATCTTCATCCTCGGCCTTAGCATCTTCTTGACGCAAATATCTCTCAGCTTCGTAGTAGAATTCCACAAGATCCTTCAGTGGATCCATTTTCAATGCAGCTTTGAAATCAGTCTTACTTGCGACTCTAGATACTACTACCATAAAGATAAACGATGGATTCGACTTATCGACCACAACTGCCACCACACTAAATCTTGTTAAATAACTTCTTAAGGACTCTCCAAGCCTTTATTTTACGTTTGAGAGCGTAAGTACATTCCTCGGTTGTGAGACGTGAACTTTGAACTGTCTCAAGAACTTGCTCACCAAGTTGGTCCATGTGCTTATTGACCCATTCTCCAACTGTCTGAACCACATTAAAGCCAAATCTATTAAGTATAATGCGAAGCACCAAAAATTATAATGGGAGACTTCTTTTTAAGAAGGAGTTTTCTAAATTCTATTTGCAAAATTTATAAAAGAGAAGCAAATAAGCCGGAAATTTATAGAATAAGTTTACGAAGATTTTTTTTGTAATGAAATAAGTTTATAAAATATTTCAGAAATGAAATAAAGGATGAGTTTAAGAAATTGTTAAATCAGATTTGGGAATTTATAAAGAGACTGGACATATATTTAATATTTATAAATAAGATTTTGAGAAGGAACTTTATAAATAAATTTTCAACTCATATTTATAAAAAGTAATTTTTATAAAAAAGTTATTTATAACAGAGATTTGATTATTCTAATTGACCTTCTTAATTATGGTGGTAGGGAATGTTCTCTTCCCTACTTAACACCGAATGGATATTGTTGGGTTATTATTATCTCTATTATAAATGACTCTGTTATAACCTAAGATTTAAGTGGAATTTGAAGTGAAAATCTTTCTTAAGATTATAACTATACTTATGCCATTGAGATGAGTATATAAATGCTTTTCCAAGATAGTTTTAAATTAATGAAAAGATTAATTTAAGAGGCCAGAGTTACTTTGTGCTTAAACAATGTTATTTTCCTTTAGGTTAATTAAATCTCTGAATTGTTGTTGTATTTTATTGATAGTTAAATAACTGACTATCAAAACTGGACCAAAATGTAGCTTTGGAAATATCTAGGGGAAACATGGGAATTATATGGTAAAGTTACCATCGATGGTGATATACTATACGTATAAACTCATTTCGTTCTTCTAGGACAAATGATAAGGAATTTTGTTCATTCAACGGTTAGGAGGTGATCTTCGCTCTTATTCTTTTTCTGCTTATTTCCTAAAGAACTGAGGTTGAATTTACCAAAAACTATCGAATGTTGTTTCGAAGAGACTGGGATCAGATATGTTATCCGAAAACCACTTCGATCCAACTCAAGCGTTTCGAAGTGAAGACATCTTGAAGATTGATGGTATTGAAGACGAAGCTCTTTAAAGTGCAAGGGCTGCTTGCTACTAACCCTGAAGGTGATTCCAAAATGGATGTAGTGGAAGTAGTGCCTTCGATTTGTTCATATCCTAAACAAATTGTATAGATGAATGTTGGCATTGCATTGTTGCCTAGAGGGCAGTGTTAGCATTCCAAGTGGGAAGTCTAAATAAAAGGCAAAACGTAGCCTCAGGCCTCATCAATCGGGAATGACTAAAACATGGGAGATGCAGCAAAGCTAAATGAGTCGCTCCCATTAGGGTACGATCATCTCTATTTAGAGTCGATATTATCTCTCATTTGTATACTTCAGGGCCCATTAACTAAGGGGTGATCGTATTTGGTACTATCCAGTAAGGTATAAGCTGGTTTGTGCCGGCAGGGGTCGATAGGTTTGACCTTGGTGTCATTTTATCCAAAGATGCACCGTGACGAACTATACCCCAGTAGCATAGTCATTGTATGGAATCAATTTCGAATACGTGCCTTTAAAGTTTTTGTTGTATACCTATTATGCTGGAATTTAATGTAATAATTTCAGCTATGATTAATAAGTATTTGTATCTTAGACACTATTATAATATCAGAGAATTTCATATGAAATGGTTTTGGTTATCGTAAGGTAAAAAACCGTCCGCGTTTATATGTGGCGTGGTCTTACGAGATACTTTTGACTTGAAAGGCTTTTTATAACTTTAAAATCTAGTTGGGTGTGTTTTCTCATGCTAGTTTTCCAAACTGACTCGGGTATTATTTTATTATAATGCTTGCGTCAGACTGAGCATATTACAGATTTAGTTTGGATGCTTTGGAGCTTCAAAAGACGAGCTGGAGGCCCAAAGATGTACTCACGTACATGGTTATTTTTCCACTGCATTCATTGTTGTATTTATCAGTAATTGTAAGGACAAGTTGTTATAACTGTCCAGGCTGGTAATTTATTTAGTGTACCCTAATTATTGTCTGTTTGTATATTGCAGTTTTCTTTTATAAAGATCATTATTGTATTATATATTATTCATTCCGCTATGAGATTCTATATTGTTTAGTTTCTTCTTCTCTTCTTTCTTTTTTCTTTACCTAACGATCGGGTTTTTTTCGGGCACTTGAATGCTCGGTACGGAATATAGTGTACGTATCAGTGTTAATTTTTGAGGCTCGAAAATTCGGTTCATTGCACCAACACCACCCTCGAGGAAACAATGCAATGCCAGCATTCATCCATATAAGTTTTTAAGGATATGAACAAACCAAAGTCACTACTTCTACTATGTCCTTTTTGGAATCACCCTGAGGGTTAGTAGCAAGTAGCCCTTACATTTCAAAGATCTTCGTCTTTGATCCCAGCATCTTCAAATGTTTCCGATTCGAACGCTTATGTTGATTTTATGTGGTTTTTGGATAACTCATGTTTATCCGATCCTGGTCTCTTCGAACCAACATTCGATAAATTTAAAACTTGTCAAGCTATCGATAGTGGACAAATCCACTTTCTAGGTGTAAGTATAAATTTAAATATGGAAAATAATACCTCCTATACTTATCCTCACTTTTCTATTGCAAACAATAATATTCCTTGATTAATAATGAAGTTGGATAAGTTGGAAAACTATCCTTGCCTCAACGTACTTTCTTACTTCTCGAGATAGAGTTGTGTTTCCATACCTCAAAATTAGGTTTTAAGTATATGATGAAGTATCTTCCATATAGTTAATCAAATCATGACCCATTTATCGAAATTTAACCTATCATAATTATCATGTTTTCGACATTTTAACTTCACAGATAGAGGAGAGTCTACTCATCAGCTTTTAGTGTTAAATAAATGAAGACTTACTTTCAATAAAACGTGTCAACGTTTTAGCACTACTTGTCATATTTTTTGGCTACTTAATGGCATAGACAAAGATATCTCTTGTATTTAAAAACATTCATCAAAAGACAGTTGCTTTTAAACAAAACGAGTTTTGAAAATAAAGTGATTTAAAATTAAAAAATATCTTTAATTATAATAATAAATTTAAACCTTTCACTTAAATAATAATTAAATGATAATTAAACCTTTAACATAAATAGTAATTAAACCTTTTGTTTAAATAATAATTGAATAATAATTTATTTCAAATATTTATAGTATTTTAGAATCCCTTTTTAATACTTATAATATATTTTAAAAGACGTTTCAAAAAAATCTAAGTAGAAACTGTTTTTAGTTCACACAAAAATTATCAATTTACAAACTTTATCCATAGCGACTATTGTTATATGGGCAATAACCTTTAAACTTGTTTTATAATCAAAATAGCCTTTAAATCCTTTCCTTTTATATTTATATCACTTATTAACTTTGTATAAAGGTTTGAAAACAAAATGTAAAGTTCGAAAACTTTTCTAGAAAATTTTCAAGAAATCAAGTAAACAAGTTTAAAATAACGCGGGATCTCGATGTCGAAACATAAACCAATTCCAGTGTTAACATTCCAAAAAACATAAATTCATCTATATACATAACCACATACATATACATAAATTAATTGACATCCATAAAATAAGAAAAGATCATCACTTGTAAATAATTACTTAAGCACTTTGACTTTATTTCAAGTTGTCAACAAATCATACATATGTCATCCACTTCAAGTGAGAACCAAACAAAACAACATTATTCCAAACTTATAACATAAGCAATCAATTAACTAATATTATCATCCAAATAATAAAGTTAAAATGTTTGGTTTTAAAAATGAGATTTACTCACCAAAATCAACACGAATACAAATCAAAGCTACTAAATTTTCCCCCAACATTTGAATCTAACTTTTCATTTTAAGAACCTGATTTTTAAAACTTAGGGTGGTGCAAAAGGCTCGGCCTACAAGAAGTTAGGCTCAGCCATGGCTTTAAGGGAAGAGTTTGGGTGTTGTTTTGAAAGTTAAGAAAAGTAGGGAGGAAAGGAAGTATTTTTAAATAAGTTTTTAAGGATCTAAAGTGGAAAACGGAAGGACTTTTAACTTGAAAACTTAAAGAAGCCATGGAAATAAAAGGGAAGCTTGGAAGAGAAGAGATAAGTGTTTGTAAATGAAGGAGTGGAATGAAAATAAGAAATAGAAAATTGAATTACTTTTATATTGAATGGATATGTGGAATTACCAAAATGCCCTTGATAATTACAAGGTACCCTCCACACTGTAATGCCACATCACCTCCACCATCTTCCCCCTTGCACATGCAACCTCCACCCTCCCCCTCTCATCAATATCACTTTGTTACTTTACATGACCCGATGTTACCTTTACCATTTTTTTTAATTTTAAAAGAAAAGTCAAACTTACTTTATTATTTGAAGTATAAATTTAAACTTGTTTACTCTAACTACTTACTTAACTAAAGCATATGTTATTTACATATATGTGTGTGTGTGTATTCTAATGTACACAACATGTTTCGACAACTTTTAGATTATTAAAAAATTGAAAATCTGAAAAACGATTTTCGATCTTTTTGATTTTGCTCTGAACTAAGTATTTTTTTTAAAACCAAATTTTAAAACAACTTTATAATCATTAGTTATTACTTAAAAGATGTATATTTAAGTTATAAAATCCATTAATTAATTACTTAAAAATATATTAAATATTCTTATTCAAACTGATCAAATTTACGGGTCCTTAAATTCTCCCCCTTAAAAGAATTTCATCCCAAAATTAGCACACAAAAAAGTAACTCAAAATAACACAAAAGGCCATATATTATATTTGACAAAACGCATACAAAACATACATACTATGCAACTACATCATAAACAATGAGTACATAATCCACACAACAAACAAACTACTATTCTATTATCAACTCGAGATAAGCCCCCTCCATGCCATATTTTGTCTCCCAAGTGCAGTCTTTGGAACTTTCACTCCATTGAACTTTAACCAATCTTACGACTTTATTACATAATTGTTTCACATCTCAATAAACAATGCAAACTGGATGCCTTATTATGGTCAAGTTTGGTTCAACCTCCAAATCCTCTTGAATAGATGGCTCAACAATCAGCGATGGATCATTCACATACTTCCTCAAATGTGACACATGGAAAACATTATGAACTCCCGACAATCTCTGTGGCAACTCAACTCTATATGCAAGCGGCCCAATCCTCTCTAAGATATGAAAAGGTCCAACATATCTAGGCGCCAACTTCCTTGTTCTTCCAAATCGAACAACCCCTCTAATCGGGAAACTCTTCACAAACACAAAATCTCCAATTGGAAATTCCAAATCTCTTCTCCTCCAATCGGCATAGCTTTTCTATCAATCTTGAGCTTCCTTCATCCTCCTCTTGATCACATCAACCTTCTCTATAGCATCTCGAATCATATCAGGTCCAAGCACTAATCGATCCTCGGTTTCTGCCCAGCACGATGGTGAATGGCATGACCGTCCATAAAGAGCTTCATAGGGTGTCATGCCAATGCTTTCTTGATAATTATTGTTATAAGAGAATTCCACTAACATAAGATGATCCTCCCACGATCCCCTAAAGTCCAAGATTCATGCTCTCAACATATCTTCCAAGACTTGGTTCACCCACTTTTTTGCCCATCCGTTTAAGGTTGGTAGGTTGTGCTCAAACTTAGCCTTGTTCCTAAAGCTACTTGTAATGCTTTCCAAAACTGACTGGTAAAGATTGGATCCTGATCACTTACAATGCTAACTGGAGCTCCAGGCAATTGAACGATCACCCTTACATAAATAGCTACCAATGTTGTTGTAGTCCTGTTTAGCTTTACTGGAATAAAATGAGCGCTCTTGGTTAGCCGATCCACAATGACCCAAACACCATCATTACCTTTCCTCGATCAGGGCAAACCATTAATAAAATCCATCAATACTTGTTTCTATTTCCAGTTCAAAATCTCCAATGGTTGTGGTAATCCAATAGTTCATTGATGATCACTTTTGAATTGCTAGCAATTCACACATCTCTTACATTGATGGAAATATCTCTCTTCATCCATATCCACCAAAATTATAACGGAATGGAAATTTAGATCGCCTTGTTGCAAATATTAAATCAGTTTTAAGAAAAATCAAATTCTGGTTTTTAACTCTTGATTATTTATTTTATCATTGACAACATAATAGTTTGTTTAATATAATTTAAAGAGGATTTTTAAGAAATTTCAAAAATAAATTAACAGAAGAATATATATATATATATATATATATATATGTATATAAATAAAAAATATAAAAATGTATAATATAAAATACTTAAATGATTATGTAGGAGCCATACCCTACTATCTTATATATAGTACAAGGGAGGTTAAGGGGGGTCAAGGGGAAGAATTAAAGGAGGTGGGTACCTATGCATTATTTTAGGAACTCTCCAACTCCCATTCTTCAATTTTTCCTTTTCTAGTTTGCTACCTTCATTTTCAATAGAGAAAAAAAAGTAAAAAGGACTTCCGAGTATTTTGGCTTGCTTGGTAACAAAAGAATAGTGCGAATTTCTTGAGTTTGATTCAATCTAACATCATAAAGGTAAGGATTTACGATTTACTAAATTGATATATGAAACTTGAATTACGGTTGTGTAACATCCCCCTATTTGGAGGCCCAAAACTAACGGCCATGGATGCTACAGTCATCCATAGTTATTAATCCTCGACGACCAAACACGATATTAGATACATTGATGGACAAAAACATAAGAATATGAAGAAAAAAAATTAAACAACAAAACAAATTCCATATTCCATTTCAAAATATTCCAAATTGATTACATAATCACAATTCGCAAACCATGTTCAAATAACATATAGTTATTACAAAATATGCCAAGAGCGACATATGAAGATAGCCCCTTGGTAAATCAGAGTATATAGATAGGCAAGAAAACAGTTTGCATTTACAAACAAAACACACGGTGGAAATAAAAGAACTCAATAACAATCTTGCCTCATGCACGTCCTCAGAAGCTTTATTCGTCTAAAAGAACACCTGGAAACCTTAACTCTCAACCTACTCTAAATCAATTGAGTACCCGAGAGTTTAAGGGGAAAACAAAAACTTCGAGTCAGACATAAAGCCTGGTATGAATAATAATTTACCATCTTGGACCATTTAGATATCTAGTGAGACCACGCCGCTTAGTGGAATGGGTTTTCCCCTCACTGGTATCCTAAACATTTATAAAACCATATATTGTGCTACATCATCCACAATGGTTAAAAACATAGTATTTCAAAACATTATGATGATATTCAAAACAAATAAATCAATTTAGGATTACCCATCCTCGTTCATTCTACCTATTTGTCTCAATTATAGTTTCTAAGGTTATTATTAACCTGTTGAATGTTAAGGTCTATATGTCCAATTACTTAGTTTTCACGCGATCACTAAGAACCTATTGGTAACTCCAATATCTTATTTCTTATCCTAGTTTTCATGGGCTAACTAGGAACCTATTGGCTGACTGCCAATATCTTAATCCGGATATAGTTTTTATGGGGTAACTAAAAACCTAGTGGCCCCTGCCAGTATCAAATCATAGTTTTCATGGGTTGACTATGAACTTATTGGCCCCTACCAATATCATACCATTTTCATGGGCTTACTGTAAACCTATTGGCCTATGCCAATATCTTTAATTAAAATTTTAATATCTGTTAAGTTATATTTACTACTGGGTCAACCTAACTGGTTATTCCGCCCTTTCCCCAAAATATAGTTATGGGTTAATAACAATGTGAATAACATATCAAAATCTTTATTTATGCCATGGTTATTACTTTAAATGGAGATTTGGGTTTATGTTTTGAAACCATAAAAACATCTCTTTCGAAAACTCTAAATAGCCTCCTTCGAAAGCAAGACCTCTTTTCAAAACATTGTATACATACCTTTCGAAGCCCTCAGTTAACATTCTCTTTCGAAACCAATTATACCTTTCGATGGTATCAAATCATCTTTTTAAAATATAGAGCTTCGAAACAAATGAAAGTACCCCTTTCGAAAGCATTGGGTTTACTCTTTAAAAACATCATTTGGGTCAAAATGGTTATATATGAAAGCATCACCTTCGAATCCGACAAAAATTAATTTGGGAAGAAATTGATTATGTCGGAACCATCTTAACTGAAAGCAATACCTTTAAAACAAAAACTTTGAAGGACAGAGTCGAAACCCCTTTTGACTCATCACCTTCAAAACTCTCAACTCTTTCAAAAGCAATTAGGAAAAAGGCTTAGTTTAAGGTAAAATAAGGGTAACCTTTCGAAAGCATCACTGGTTAATATAGTCAAAAGGTATAGTAGTGGCTAGGTTTCGACTAGGTGGGAACCTACCCTTTCGAAAGCAATTAGTCAAAGGAAAAAGGTACTCCTTCGAAAGCAAACACTTTAACACAACATGACAACCTTCTTCAAAAGCTAATTATAAAACCTTTTCGAAAGCATATGTTTCGACTGTGTCGAAAGTTTTAGGTAAAACTAGGCAAGACTTTCACTTTTGAAAACAAAGCTGGGTTTCGATCCCATCGGAAACTACCCTTTCGACACCAAGGCTTTCCGCCTTCCTTCCAATCCACTACATACCATCTAAGTGATATCTTATGTATTGGTTTTGACTATTGTGGTTTCGACTGTGTGGGTTTCAACCGTGACGAGGCGGAATCAAAGGAGTCGAAAGGACGTTACTAATAGAGATGGAACGCCTTTTTTTAGTTTAAAGGCTGAATTATAGCAACTTTTAGTAATTACTTATTAACAACTTTCCTATTTGTAAACTATTGATTGGTTGTCATAAAAACTTTTCAAAAATTTTACTTTTATAACTACCGCATTTATTCAGATCCAAATTAAAGGATTATTAACGTTAAACCCTTTTCATATAACAAAATCGACATTTTGCTGAAAATCCGTTCCTTTTAAAATAATTTATTTCCCTAATTAAATCAACGGGGAAAAATTCCCAAAAATCACAGAAATTCAATTTCATCATGTGATCAAACATATTAAAAAAATTCCTGAAATTCTCGAAATAAATTTTAAACCCAATTATATCATATTTTTCATTAAAAATTCATAAAAAATTTCCATAGCTTGGAAAACTCTGAAAATTAAAACCCATCTCCAAAATCATATTTTACATAACATAAAATTTTTCCATGGTAATCTGAAATAATATATTCTCGGTTTCATGTCAAAACCGTACGAATTCATGTGCTTATGAATTAAAACAAATCGTCATAATATAACTCAAGCATATCATCATCCATTTTATCATAAAAACGAATTTAAATCATAAATCTGAAACCACATAATTATAGAACAAAAATAGAGAAGGTAAGAGATTATTATTCACCTTAAACTTGATAAGGAATTTGAGATTTGTTGTTGATTAATCCTCCCTAGCTTTTGATCCTTAGCTTTAGAGTAATTTCCTATTTTCCCTTGTTAATGGTCGGCTCTACTAGGGTTCTTGCATTTATTTTTGATTTTGATAATAATGGACAAAGACGTGGAGTGTATGGCCGTGTAATATGAAATGGCTATATACGAATTATGCTCTTGTGTAGTTTAATTAACCAATAGACCAATTTAAAGCCCATTTATCTTATTAATAATCACGACCCTATATAATTTATTCAAATCTCAATCTCCTTATCATCATTATTCTATTTAGTTTATCTAATTAAATTTTCTAAATAATGTTATCAAAATTTTGGGATGTTACAGGCTCTTCCCTTAAAGAATTTCGTCCTCGAAGTTCAGTATGGACTAAATACAAAACATAGCAATCATCTGTGACAACACCTAACAACCATACTAGTCTAATTGACTAGCAACTATCTATATAAATCTAATATAGACACACCCTTAAAAGAAGATCAGGATAAGTATCTATAATCCTGTCCTCTGACTCCCAAGTACAGTCCTTCTTGTTGTCACTCCACTGAACTTTCACCGACCTGACTGTCTTGTTCCTTAATCTTTTCTCATCCTAGCTACAACCCGAACTGATTGTCTAACAAAAGTCAAATTAGGATCTACTACTAAGTCATCCAACCCTTTTGGAGGAATAGTATTCTCTGGATCATACACATACGTGCGATGATGGGAGACATGAAATACATTATGGACACTTGTTAAACTGCTCGGCAACTCTATTCTGTATGCGAGCTTTCCAATACTCTCTATAATCTTGAATGGACCAACATATCTTGGGGCTAACTTCTCTGACTTTCCAAATGGTATCACACCCTTCATAGGTGATACCTTAATGAAAACCTTATCTCCAACTGAGAATTCTAGGTCCTTCGCCTTTTATCTGCGTAACTCTTCTGTCTTGATTGAGTTTCCTTCATCCTTCCTTGGATTAACTCAATCTTCTCTGACGCCTCTCTAACCAAATATGGACCTAAGACTAATCTGTCTCCAGTTTCCAACCAACATGCTGGTGATTTGCATGGCCTTCCATACAAAGCTTCAAACGGCGCCATTCTTATACTAGTCTGGTAACTATTATTATAGGAAAACTCAACCAAATGTAGGAAAACTCAACTAAATGAAGGCCCAAAACTAACGGCTACGGATGCTGTAGTCATTCATAGTTATTAATCCATGGCGACCAAACACGGCGATATTAGATACATTGATACATAGAAACACAAGAATATGGAAAAAAAATTAAAAGGAAAAACAAATTCCACATTCCACTTCAAAATATTCCAAATTGATTAAATAATCTCAATTCGTAAACCTCGTTCATATAACATATAATTACTACAAAATACGCCAAGAGCAACATATATGCCCCCTTGGTAGATCAGAGTATATAGATAGGCAAGAAAACAGTTTGTCTTTACAAACAAAACACACAGCGGAAATAAAAGAACTCAATAACAATCTTGCCTCATGCATGTCCTCGGAAGCTTTATTCGTCTAAAAGAACACCTGGAAACCTTAACTCTCAACCTACTCTAATCAATTGAGTACACGAGAGTTTAAGAGGAAAACAAAAACTTTGAGTCAGACATAAAGCCTAGTATGAATAATAATTTACCATCTCGAATCATTTAGATATCTAGTGAGACCACGCCGCTTAGCGGAATGGGTTTTCCCCTCACTGGTATCCTAAACATTTATAAAACCATATATTGTGCTCCTGCATCCACAATGGTTAAAAACATAGTATTTCAAAGCATTATGATGATATGCAAAACAAATAAATCAATTCAGGATTACTCATCCCCATTCATTCTGACTATCTGTCTCAATTATAGTTTCTAGGGTTACTATTAACCTGTTAAATGTTAAGGACTATCTGTCCTTGCTTAGTTTTCATGAGATCACTAAGAACCTATTGGTAACTCCAATATCTTATTTCTTATCCTAGTTTTCATGGGCTAACTAGGAATCTATTGGCGGACTGCCAATATCTTAATCCGGATATAGTTTATATGGGGTAACTACAAACCTACTACCCCTGCCAGTATCAAATCATAGTTTTCATGGGCTGATTATGAACCTATTGGCCCCTGCCAATATCATACAGTTTTCATGGGCTATTGTAAACCTATTAGCCTCTGGCAATATCTTGAATTAAAATATTAACATCTATTAAGTTATATTCACTACTGGGTCAACCTAACTGGTTATTCCGCCCTTTCCCCAAAATACAGTTATGGGTCAATAACAATATGAATAACATATCAAAATCTTTATTTATGCCATGATTATTTCTTTAAATTGAGATTAGGTTTATGTTTTGAAACCATAAAAACATCTCTTTCGAAACGTTTGGATAGCCTCCTTCGAAAGCAAAGACCCCTTTTCAAAACATTGTATACATACCTTTCGAAGCCTTTAGTAAACATTCTCTTTCAAAACCTATTATACCTTTCGAGGGTATCAAGTCATCTATTTAAAATATAGAGCTTCGAAACAAATGAAAGTACCCCTTTCGAAAGCATTAGGTTTACTCTTTAAAAACATCATTTGGGTAAAAATGGTTATATATGAAAGTATCTCCTTTGAAACCAACAAAAATTAATTCCGGGAGAAATTGATTGTGTCGGTACCATCTTTGTCGAAAGTAAAACCTTTAAAACAAAAAATTTGAAGGACAGAGTCGAAACCCCTTTTAACTCCATCACCTTCGAAACCCTCAACTCTTTCAAAAGCAAATAGGAAAAAGGCTTAGTTTAAGGTAAAATAAAGGTAAGCTTTCGAAAGCATCACATGTCAATATAGTCGAAAGGTAGAGTTATGGCTAGGTTTCGACTAGGTCGGAACCTACCCTTTCGAAAGCAATTATTTAAAGGAAAATGGTACTCCGTCGAAAGAAAACACTTAAACACAGTATGACAACCTTCTTCGAAAGCCAATTATAAAAACTTTTCGAAAGCATATGTTTCGACTTTTTCGAAAGATTTAGGTAAAACTAGGCAAAACTTTAACTTTTGAAAATAAAGCAAGGTTTCAACCCCATTGGAAGTTACCCTTTCGACACCAAGGCTTCCGCATTCCTTCTAATCCACTGCATACCATCTAAGTGATATCTTGTGTATTGGTTTCGACTATGGTGGTTTTGACTGTGTGGGTTTCGACTGTGATGAGGCGGAATCAAAGGAGTCGAAAGGTACTTACTAATAGAGGCGAAACGCCTTTTTCTGGTTTAAAGGCTGAATTATAGCAACTTTTAGTAATTACTTCCTAACATTTGCCTATTTATAAACTATTGATTGGTTGTCATTAAAACTTTTCAAGAACTATACTTTTATAACTGCCGCAATTATTCAGATCCAAATTAAAGAATTTTTAATGTTAAACCCTTTTCATATAACAAAACTGACATTTTGCAGAAACGCCCTTCTTTTAAAAATAATTTATTTCCCTAAATAAATCAACTAGGAAGAATCCCCAAAAATCCCAAAAATTCAATTTCATCATGTAATCAAACATATTAAAATTTTAGACCTAATTTCATCCTAAAATTCTCGAAATAAATTTTAAATCCAATTATATCATATTTTTCATTAAAAATTCATAATAAAATTTCCATAGCTTGGAAAATTCTGAAAATTAAAACCCATCTCCAAAATCATGTTTTACATTACATAAAATTTTTCCATAGCAACCTGAAATCATAAATTCTCGTTTTTATGTCAAAACCGTACAAATTCATATGGTTATGTATTAAAACAAATCATTATTATATAACCTAAGCATATCATCATCCATTTTATCACAAAAACAAATTTAAATCATAAATCCGAAACCATATAACATAGAATAAAAATAGATATGGTAAGAGATTATTATTCACCTTAAACTTGATAAGGAATTTGAGATTTGTTGTTGGTTAATCCTCCCTAGTTTTTATCCTTAGCTTTAGATTAAAATTCCTCTTTTCGCTTGTTAATGGCCGGCTCTACTAGGGTTCTTGCATTTATTTTTGATTTTGAGAATAATGAACGTGAATGGACAAAGACGTGGAGTGTATAGCCGTGTAATATGAAATGGATATTTACTAATTATGCCCATGTGTAGTTAATTAACCAATAGACCAATTTAAAGCCCATTTATCTTATTAATAAGCACAGCCCTATATAATTTATTCAAACCTCAATCTCCTTATCATCATTATTCTATTTAATTAATCTAATTAAATTTTTAGAATAATGTTATCAATTTGGGATGTTATAGGTTGCTATGAACTTCCCCCGTTATGTACAAAGCTTCACCTATAGCTATTCAAAATCAATTCATTTCAAACCATTGAGTTTTAACCCAAGCGACCAAAATGAAAGTTATGCATATTGATCTCCAATATTTTTAAAAATTGACGGCACTCGAATTCGTCAAGCGACATAGGAGATATCTCAATTTAACTAAAACGAGAAAATATTTTTCATAGAGTTCTAAAATTAATTCCTCTCAATTCGCTTAGAATTGAAAGGCGGCATGTGTTTCATTGAAGTCTGGCGAAGTGTAGGATTTTTGGTGCAACTTCGATGACATTCTATGATGATGATCGACGATCATCGAAAGTTAGGGTTTGGGTTAGCTTTCGATTCAAGAAGCGATGATCGATTTGGAGCTTGGCGTTGTACTAGGGAGGAGAGGCACTCGAATGGTTATTTTTAGTGGAGATCGAAGCATAAAGTTGTTGCACTTTTTTGACCAATACGCGACTTTTTGGGTCGGCTAGGAGGAAGGTCGGAGGTTGGAGGCGGCGAACGTGGTGGCAAGGGTGGCATTCGGTCCGGCTTGAGATTTGGATCACGCGTGTACTAATAGATTGGTGATTTATTGGGTGGTTGTCGCATGCACAAGTTTGGTTCGGGAAGAAAAAGGGAGGTTTGGGGAAGAAAACTGTAGCATGCGATTTAGGTAGGAAGATAATGGGTTTCGGTCCGTTTGATTTTGGTGTGGAAAACATTTTAAGTCGCTTAATATATTTTATAATATAAATGTTAAAACTTGGAAAATTTATATCTCACTCACATTGAATCCGATCGACACAAGGATTTTTATGTTGAGCTCGTATTGACGTGTACGACATTGTAGCATAACTTATTCATAGCTTTGGACAAGTACAAATTTATGACATATGCAAATGGACATGATTAAAATTGTGTTATTTTAATTAATAACATCTTTTAAAATTATATACCTTAATTACTGATGTTTATTTGGCCAATTAAAATACTATTAAGTTAAATTGGATTGAATATGGTAATTGGACATTTGTTTAGCGGAATAAAACACCTTCTGCTATTTAAATTAATTAGATACCTGTTTAGCAGAAAAAACCACCGCTCTGCTATTATTAATTGGGTAGGTTATATTTGGACATCTGTAGTAGAAATTAAACCCATTCGGCTATTACATTAGTGTAGACATTATGTTCATATCAGTTGATTAATGTTGGAAATTTTTTGGGTTAACAATTGATGAATATGGATTTAATTTACACATATGTTTGCCTATGTAAATACAAAGTGTTATTTCTTAGAAAGTTGAATAGAATGAATTGGTAACTTGTTTAAGTGCCTTAGTGGTTGTTAGGCCTCTTTCTAAATTAAAAAGTTAATTATGGAATCAAGGTTATTATAAAGCTAATTATTATTTATTAATAAGGTTTTAAAGGTAATTATTATTTATTAGTAATGTTTTAGAGATAAATAAGTTTTTTTTGGATAATGATTTAAAGTTAATCATTTTATTTAAATGGTCCTTTAAGGTTATTTAAATAATATTTAATTATTGTTTAAAAGTTGTTTAATTATTTACCTAAAATGTTTTAAATTATATTTCATTCTTAATTAAAGATATTTTAAGAATAATTAAGTTGTTTAAAAATGT
Source organism: Allium fistulosum (assembly GCA_030737815.1). Classification (NCBI taxonomy): domain Eukaryota; kingdom Viridiplantae; phylum Streptophyta; class Magnoliopsida; order Asparagales; family Amaryllidaceae; genus Allium; species Allium fistulosum. Next base: position 476,695,730 of record CM060902.1, read on the forward strand.
TTTAATTTTATTTTAATTATTAAAATTATTTAATTATATTGATTTTAGTTAATTGATTATTTTTAAAGAGTTAATTAATTATCATGTTAATATTATCCAAAGGTCAATAATTTATTATGATTACATTATTTTAAGGCTAACAACATATTAATAATATTTGAAATAAATTATTTATTTATTGTATTAATATTGTTTTGAGGTAAAATATTAATGTAACAATAATATTTAAAGTTAGATTAATATATTATTAATGGTATTCTAAAGTTATTATTTTGAATGAGGTGTAAGGAAATTAAACAAGGAATGTAAATAGTAATTTGTTTGTTTAAAGGTGTTAAATAATCGATTGTTATCAAAAGAACTTTATTGGTTAAAGTTATTTTGGGAGTTTGTTTAAACAAGGAAAGTTTATAAAATGAGTTTTTTATAAATTCTTAAAGAGATCTTGAATTGAGGAAAGGTATAAATGATCACTCAAGTTATATAATTATTTTATAAAGGTTTTATAAATTAACTTGGAGTTTATAAAAGTGAATTATAAATTATTTGGCAGTGTATATGTTATTTGAATTATGTAGTGAGCTTTTTAAAAAGGGAAATTTGATAAAGGATAGTGGGTTGGTTTTATTGGAAGTAATGTTTTATATGTAATTTATTTGGACATTTAACGAGTTGAAAAGAATAAAACTTGTGTAAATATTTTTTGTAAATATACTTATACCAATAAGAATAGTATTGATGTTTATAAGTAAAAGAAGGTGTAAGGAGTTTGGGAATGGTGTCTCGAAAAGACCTTTAGATCAATTTTATAAAGTGTTAAATAAATGAAAGATTAATTTTCAGAGGCTTAGTGATTTCCATGGGAAATGTACTCTCTGTTTAAATGATTGCTTATTGATAGTTAAATAACCGACAATCAAATATGGACCCAAAATGTAACTTTGGAAATATCTAAGAGAAACACGTGGGTTATATGGCACAGTCATCTCCGATGATATTGTACTGTGCGTATAAATCTCGTTTCGTTCTCCTAGGTCAAATGATAAGGTGATCCATCCACTAACAGTTAGGAGGTGATCCCCACTCTTATCTTTGACTGTATATTTCCTAAAGAACCGGGGTTGAGTTTACCGACAACTATCGAATGTTGTTTCAAATAAACTGGGATCAGATATGTTATCCGAAAACCAATTCGATCCAACTTAAGTGTTTCGAAGTGAAGCCATCTAGAAGATGTTGGGATTGAAGACGGAGCTCTCAAACATTTTGTTTAGTCCCAGAACGAACTTGTATGGATGAATGCTAGCATTGTATTATTGCCTGGAGGGTAGTGTTAGCATTTTAAGAGGGAAGTGCTGTATGAAAGGTAAAACATAGCTTCAAGCCTCATCAACCGGGAGATGGAAAAAATTGGGCATGTAGCGGGGCCATGTGGGTCACTCCCATCAAGGTATGGTCATCCTAAATCTGGATTGATTACTATCTACTCATGTATGCTTCGGGACTCAAAGTGGGGTGATCATATTTGGTACTACTAGTCAAGTGGTAGGCCAGTCCTGTGTGGCAAGGGTACAAGATGTTCTTGTCAGGCTCCAATGCATTTTATCTAGAGATGTACCATCGGAAGGTAGTTCCTTACATTGTCATAGTATGAAATCCATTCTCCAATACGTGCCTTTACAGTTTTAGATATACCCAACTATGTTGAAATGTGAGATGCAAGCATTTCAGCTATATTCATATTTTACTTGATCCCTGGACATTATTATAATACCAATGGATTTACAGGTTATAATAAAATTACCCATCCGTGCCTTTACAGGTTTTAGATATACCCAGCTATATTGAAATCGACTACCCGTCCGTGATTATGTGCGGCATGGTTTTACGAGATACTATTGATTTTAAAAGATTTACAGGTTATAATAAATAAAATTCCTTGTGATTTGAGTTCCTCGTGCTAGTTTTACCGGACTGACTTGGGAATTGTTTTCCCTAAATGCTCGGGTCAGACCGAGCATATTGCAGATTAGTTGGGATGTTTTGGAGCCTCAGTAGATGGAGTGGAGCCCCAGAGACATATTCGTGTTTCCACTGCATTCATTGTTGTATTTATCAGCAATTGTGAGGACAGGTTGTTTTAATTGTTTGGGCTGAAATAGACTAGTATACTCTGATTGATGTCTGTATATACATATATTACAGTTTTTTGTAAAGGATTTGTTGTATAGTATAGATTATTCGTTCCGCTATGAGATTCTGTATCATTTAGTTTCTTCTTGTCTTCTTTCTTTTCCCTGACTATCCGCCTTTCCATTCAATTTGGGTGGGTCATGTATGGTTGATTTTTCGCTTAAACTGTACGAAAAAGTGGGTCATTAAAAAATACTCGCTTCATATTTCGGTATATCTTGTTAACTCTAGGGTGGATACTTAACTTAGATTTGTGGCATTTCGTCAAAACTTCTTGCCTAAGACTATCAATATCCAAAGTGCATAACCTTCCGTTCGTTTACAAAATTTCACGGCCATCTATCTCAAAACGCGAACATCGACCTTCTTCAACTCCTTGCATAAACTTTAAAAGGTGTCTTCTCTCTGCTTGCTTGCAATCCTCTCAAATAGATTCAGAGTAACTTCCAAAAGAGCACAGTCTACATTCCTACTCAGAGCATCCACTACCGTATTTTCCTTCCCGACGTATATAAGATATCTAAGTCATATGCTGCCAAAAGTTCCAACCACCGCTTCTACCTCATATTCAAATCTTTCTGCGTTAAAAGATACTTTAAGGACTTATGATCCTTAAAGAGCTCGAACTTTTCACCAAACAAATATTACCTCCACATCTCTAATGCAAACACAACAACTAATAGCTCCAAATCATGTGTTGTATAATTCCGCTCATGAGGTTTTCAACTGCCCACTAGCATAAGCAATAACTCTTCCGTACTGCATCAAAACCGCACCAAAACCTACACCATAGGCATCAGTGTACATAGTCAACCCTTCACCTCCATCTGGAATAGCTAGTATTAGAGCACTGGTTAATCTCTTCTTTAACTCAACAAACGCTTCCTCACACTTCGATGTTCAAATAAACTTCTCATCCTTCTTTGTCAACTTGGTTAACTAAAAGGTAATCTTGGAGAAGTCTTAGATGAATCTCCTATAATATCCTACTAAGTCTAGAAGCTTCGATCATCCTTCGGAGTCTTTGGGGTCTACTCTCAAAAAACTGCCACCTTTTCGGGATCAATCAAAATACCATCCTCCAACACAATATGCCCGAGGAACCTTACTTCCGATTGCTAAAAATGACACTTAGAAAATTTAGCTTTCAAATCGTGTTGTATTAACATTTCCAGCACCACTTCCAAATGGTGTTTGTGTTCTTTCTCAGTCTTAGAGTAAATAAGAATATCATCTATAAAGACTAACAAAATTAATTAAGTACATCTTTAGAAACATGATTCATAAGATCCACAAAATAAGCAGGTGCATTGGTTAGCCCAAAAGGCATAACCAACCACTCAAAGAAACAATATGGTCCTCTAATTGCTTTCAAGGGTATACTGTCCTCCGCTATCCTTAACTAGTGAAATCCTGTAGCAAGGTCCATTCAGGAGAATACTTCGGCACCATGAAGTTGGTCAAACATGTCGCCTATATGGAGTATTGGATACTTATTCCGAACTGTAAGCTTGTTTAACACATGTTAATCCATAAAAAAGTCTTAATGAACCATCTAACTTTGCAACAAAAAATACAACTGCTCTCTAACTTGAACGACTTAATCTAATCAGTTCCTTACTTAACAAATCATTTGTCTGATTTCTTAAATCCAATTTCTCTTAGGGCCATCTTACGAATAGGGTGAATAACAGGTTTCCAAACGAGGATTAAGTCTATATGAAACTCAATCTCTTGATGTGGAGGTAGACTATTAACTTCTTCAAAAACATTAGGGAAATTCTTAACAATTAATATTGACCCTAACAATTTTTGGGATGATTCTAATGCATAAAGGAAACTACTCATTCGCTTGCTAGGTTCTTCACATGATATTTCAACTTCCCTTCCCGTCCTTCTTTGCAATACTAAAGTCCTATCACTACAATCTAAGACAGCTTCATTTTCTGACAGCCAACCCATACTGAGTATAACATTGACTCCTTTAAAATCTAGAGCAAATAGGTCACATAAAAAATGGTGGGTAGGTAAGTAATTTGCACATTCTCATAAACCATGCACATATTAGTTACATCTCCTTTGGGGTTAGACACAGAAATAGGGGTTTATACAATTCTTGGGGAAAGTTGCACTCTACCTATCGATTCTATAGAGATGAAACTATGGGAAGCCCTGGTATAAAACAGTACTCGAACAAAAATGCCATTATCAATTAAAATACCTTTAAGAATTCCTTTTCATTTCATATCCCTTGAGGTTGATGGTTCATCCTTCATGGAATAAACATTAACTTTCTGGCCCTTCTTCAGTAGCGGGCAATCCTTCACCATTTTCCCCAGTTGTTGATAGTTGTAACAAAGTGTCTTCTAAACCATCGGAGAAATAGGTCCCACCTGCTGCTTTGAAGCTTCGACGGTCTTATAGAATCTTGCCAGATGGCTCTTCTGCTTACACTGATAAAACTCCACATCCTTACACTTGTTTCCTTGATCTACTCCAGACTTTCCCTTCCACTGCTTCTTCTATTGCAGGTTGAAATTCCTCTTGTTCGGGTTGTTGTTATTACCACTAGGTGATGTTGTCGGCCTCTTCCTCTCCAGAAATTCATACCGCAAAGCCATATCCACTAAGTCAACAAAAGATCCCTTCAAGTGGACAGTCATGTTCTCCTAAAGTCCTTTCATCATTCCCATAACAAACATCTCATTCTTCTAAAGTGGGGTATCAATCATTTCCTGACCAAATCATGATAGCTCATTAAACTTGGTTTCATATTCCGATACTAACAAATATCCTTGCTTAAGATCCAAGAAACTCCAATACATGTGGGTCTTTCCTACAATAGGCATAAACTTGCCTTCAAACACCTCCTTAAATCTAGCCTAAGAAAAATCATCCTCCAGAACATTTGTCGTAAAAGAGTCCCACAATGCCGCAGATCCATCTTGCAACTACCAAGATGCTAAGAAGTGCTTCTACTCATCTGAAACATTTAACCCTGTGAAAATCATCTCGCAAGAAAGAAGCCAAGCTTGGACTTCAATAATGGATTCTGTGCCCTTAAACGGCTTCCCTTCCAGATTAGTATAGTCATTGCGCAGAGCTGCAAAGTTCACATGGGGTTGCATCGGTGCTGCCTCTTCAACTACTCCAACTCTCCCAACATTCGAAGCTCGACCATTGGTGGTCATGGTGTTACTAGCTCCTCTACCTCGTATTGCCCTATTACTCATTCATAATACCTAGATACAGTAGGATAACTTTAGAATACTTAGACGAGATTATTATAAGGAAAAAGGGTACTAAATCAAACCTATCAAAGCTGGTTGAAATAATTGGAACATTTATATAAAAGCATAAAAATTACAAGTTCGCACTCTCATAGGCTAAACTCATTCTAGGGTATTAACAACCCTATCTCTAATGGGTTGACCCCAAACAAGGCCTAGGCATCTGCTCAACCTAAGCTCTGATACCACATGTAACGATCTGCCTTTCTTACTCCTAAAGGCGAAACTTTGTACATCCACGGTATTCATATGCTGGTCATCTAGGTGTCTGAAAGTCGTTGGGGTAAAAAGAAATGAAAAAACAAGAAGAAATAAACACAGAACCTCAGAACGTAAGGCAATCATATATAATAGAATATAAGATAGTACATATGCTCACTACCAAAATGAAACATCATAGTCACAACAGGTACAAACTTAGCTAGGGACAATTATAATTGCCTACCTTCACAATACTAATACAAAATATACATACACAACAGAAATAAAATAGGTAACTAGAAAACGCCAAAGCACATGCTCCTCCAAAATGTATTCGTCAGAACCTGGACTATTTGGCTACTCGTACAAATTTGAGTACCTAAAATTTTTAGGGAAAGAAAGAAAAACTCCGGGTTAGACATGGGTCTAGTGTGAGTAAACTCCAAACAACTAAATGTTTATACTTATAAGACTCTTTTAAAAATAAAGGTATCTCGTAAGATCATGCTCACGTAAACACAGATGGGTTTTACCTTACGATAAACAAAACCTTTCAAATAGAAAATCCAGTGATATAATAATAATGTCTAGGGTTTAAAATAAATACATAACATAGCTGAAATGCTTGCATCTCATATTTCGACATATTTGGGCACAACTAAGTCCATACGACACTTATTGGAAAAAGTATTCCACCAATGAGAAGGCTACTAGGGTACTACCTGCCATAGTACACCTCTAGAAAATGTATCGAGGGCCTCCATGGACTCCCTACAAATCAGTACTGGCCTACCCCTTATTGGATAGTACCAAATATGTCACCATCCTAGTTGTGATCAACAACCGTACCCAGGTCACTAGAATATATAATATGAAAATATCGATCTAGATCGGGTGATGACCATACCCTAATGGGTGCGACCCGAATAGCCCTGAAGCATATCCCATTTTTTTTCATTCCCGGTTCTTAGGCTCGAGGCGACGTTTTACCTTTTTAGCAAATCCCACTTAGAACGCTAATATGCCTTTCATGCAACAATGCGATGCTAGCATTCATCCATACAAGTTGTTCAGGATATGAACAAACCGAAAGCACTACTTCTGCTACATCCTTTTTGGAATCACCTAAGGATTAATAGCAAGTTGCCCTTGCACTTCAAAGATCTTCATCATTGATCCCATCATCTTCAGATGTTTCCAATTTGAATGCTCATATTGGTTCAAAGTGGTTTTTAAATAGTGGAAATTAGGGAGGCATCCCTATCGTACTTTCATATTGTAAAGCGGATCCATGTCAAAGTTTCATTGTAAATCCGGTCCCTATTTTCTAGAAATAAAGAAAAATTATTGCTGAAATGTCAGCAACTTTTATAAATAAGTGCTGATATTTCAGCAACTTTCCCTGTCAAAGTTTCATTGTAAATCCGGTCCCTATTTTCTAGAAACAAAGAAAAATTATTGCTGAAATGTCAGCAACTTTTATAAATAAGTGCTGATATTTCAGCAACTTTCATACACTCTGTTCACAGTGTACATAAATGTTGCTGAAATGTCAGCAACTTTTATAAATAAGTGTTGATATTTCAGCAACTTTCATACACTATGTTCATGGTGTACAGAAAAGTTGCGGAAATGTCAGCAAATTTTATGAAAAGTTGCATCATGCTCTGCAATAATCGTGAAATAAAAAACAGGGACCTAATTTACAGTGAAATTTAGTGAAGGACTTTTCGTGTATTTTGAACCTTAATAAGGACCTGTGCCAAAAGTACCCTTTTAAATAACTCATGTTTATTTGATCTCGGTCTCTTCAAACCAAATTTGATAATTTTGAAACTAGTCAAGTTATCGATAGTGGACAAATCCACTATCTGGGTGTAAGTATAGATTTGCATATCGAAAGTAAGACATCCTATACTTATCCTCACTTTTCAATTTCAAACAGTACTGTTCTTTGATTAACAATGAAGTCGGACAAGTTAGAAAACTATCCTTGCCTCAACGTACATTCTTACTTCTCGGGTTAGAGATGAGTTTCCATTCCATGGAATTTGGTGTTAGGTATACAATGAGGTATCTTCCATATACTTAATTAGTCATGACCCATTTATCAAAATTAACCCCCTCACATTATCATGTTTCTGACATTTTGACTTCTCTATCCCTCGCCTAGAAAATTTGTTTCAAGATCTCACAGATAGAGGAAAATTCACTCATTGGCTTTTAGTGTAAGATGATTTACATTCAAAAAAATGTGTTAACGTTTTAGCACTACATGTCATATTTGTTTGGCTACTTAATGGAACAAACAATGATATCCCTTGTATTTAAAAACATTCTTCTAAAGATAGGGGCTTTTAAACAAAATTGACCTTTGAAAATACGGTGATTTAAAATTTAAAGCTTTTATTTAATTAATTAATAATAAATTAAAACCTTTCACTTAAATAATAATTAAACCTTTTATTTAAGTAATAATTAAATAATAATTTTTTGAAAATATTTTTCATATTTTAAAATTCCTTTTTAATACTTATAATAAATTTTAAAAGACTTTTCAAAAATATGTGTGTAGAAACTCTTTTTTGTTCACACAAAATTATCGATTTACGAACTACATCCATAGCGACTATCACTATATGGACCATAACCTTTAAACTTGTTTTATAAATCAAAATAGCTTTTAAATCTCTTCCTTCTATATTTAAATCACTTAACAACTTGGTATAAAAGGTTTGAAAACAAAATGTAAAGTTCGGAAACATTTCTAGAAACATTTCTAGAAATCAAGTAAGTAAAACAAGTTTTAAACTAACGTGGGATCTTAATGTCGAAACATAAACCGATTCAAGTGTTAACTTTCGAAACAACATACAATTTTCCATATACATACACACATACATATATATATAAATGTTAATGAAATCCATAAAACAAGGAAATATCGTCACTTATAAATAATTACTTAAGTACTTCGACTTCATTTCAAGTTATCAACAAATTATCACATATGTCATCCGCTGCAAGTGGGAACCAAACCAAACAACATTTTTCCAAACTTATAACATAAGCAACCAATTAACTAACATTATCATCCAAATAATAAAGTTAAAATCTTTGGTGCCCTTGATAATTAAAAGGTAACATACCCTCCACATTGTAATGCCACATCACCTCCACCCTCTTCCTCATTGCACATGCAACCTCCACCCTCCCACTCTTAACAACATCACTTTACATGACTTGATGTTACCTTTTACCATTTTTTTAATTTTTTTTTTAAAAAGTCAAACTTACTTTATTACTTTAAATATAAATTTAAACTTATTTATTCCAACCACTTCTTTAATTAAATTATATGTTATTTTTATATGTGTATATGCTCTACTGTACACAACATATTTCGAGAACTTTTAGACAAGAAAAGTCGAAAATATAAAAAACGATTTTCGGTCACATTTTCGATTTTTCTCCGAACTAATTATTTTTGTAAATCAAATTTTAAAAAAACTTCAACATCATTAGTTATTACTTAAAATAGGTCTATTTGAGTTATAAAATCCATTAATTAATTATTTAAAAACATATCAAATATCATATTTAAAATGATCAAATTTACAGGTCGTTATAGGAACAAGTAGCCAAATTAGCTGCCGTACAGAATTAGGACTAACCTCAAGTCATCCGTAATTACTTATTATAGATGATGTCTAACACCAGCCCAAAAGTCACACTATCGGTAGCCATATTAGCTGGCAGACCTCTATGTGCTTTTGATTGACCTCCCATCCCTATAACTTAGTCATATTTCATAATACTCTCTAAGTTTATTATCACACATCTCACTATATTCATTAATTAGGCCTTATAAGAAATCCTTCTTATTTCGCATGATCAATTACTTTCCTAAGTGGGATTTAAATGACAATTACTAAACTAATTATCTACGCAATTAATACATTACAATTGTACGTTATTTACACTAGTTTATATAATAAGTACACATTTACTAATTTCTAGGCATATAGAGATTATGCCCTAAAATAACGTTCAAATGTCAAATCTTCCAATGTTATACATGTCTCATTTCCATAATAGTATTTTTACATAAATCCAATATTCCAAAATCAAATTAATAAACTTGTACTTAGAATCTAATTCTAACTAATTTTATATTAAAATAATGGAATAAAATAATAATAATGGAAACTTAAAATTAAATAAATTTTACGCTCTATTCAACTCCATTTACATAAAATTAGACAAAGAAATTTTTATTCAATTTGTAGAAATAAGCAATGCAAACTATGAATAAGAATTCGTATCGTACAAACAATTTTTAAACAAATCCCTTAGCAAATCCAAAGAAAAAGAATAAGAAGTGGAATAGAAGGTAAAACACATATGTTGCAAAATTCACAAAAACTCCATTATTTTAATGCAAAACAATAAGATTCCAACCTAATAATTGATATTTCGCTTTGGGGAAATTTTAAGGGTTTTTAATGTGATGTTTTCATAATCTAAAACGCCCTAAGGTATATATCAAATCTAAACTATGCTATTCAATTACTAAAATAGAAAAACTAAGATTTCCACTTACATAGGTCCTTAGCTTTGCCTTCTTTTGGATTTGACACACCTTCAATGAACCCTTTCAGATCTCTTCTTTTTGATATATACGGTAAGATATTTGTATATAAGTTAGATTTAGGAAATTATAGGTTTGGAAGAGAAGAGGTTGAGAAAATAAATAATAATCAAAGATAGATATATAGGATTTCTTACCTTTTCTGAATCTATGAATAGGTGAACTGACAGAGCTTCGCTAATGTTCCGAAAATATTATGTGAATAAAAGTGAGGGCTAGGCTCTTATTTATAGTGGTTGGAACTTGTGCAGTAAAAATGCTTAGCGGTTCTATAGTGGTGGAGGTGTAAAAAGTTATAGCGGGTATAAAGCAGGGATATAGCTAAAAATAACAGAGGTGCTAAAAGCTTCATTAGATATAAAAAAATTACTTTAAGTTGACTTATCTCATTCTCACATCATTTGTGGAGGAAAAAATATAATATTTAATCTTATATAACAAAACTGAAGAATATCATGATTTATGGAGAGTAATTTTGTGATTACAATTGATTTCTAACTTATATTGAGACTTATGCCTTAAATTAGGTTTTTACCCTAACTTTGTTGATTTGGTTTAAAAGTGAACTAGTCAAATAAACATTTGTATATTAACGTTGCTAAAGCGGGTGCAAAAAGGACTTGATTTAGCGGGTGTAGTAGAAAATAGTTGGTCTTAAACCGGATCTACTTTTTAACAGCGCTACACTAAAATAGCATACGATCGAAGAGCACTATATTAGGGATTTTGTAGAGCTTTAGCGGGGCTTTAACTGAATAGGTTGGAATGCACCAGAACCGTTGGATGAAGATTGGTTAAAAAATAATAAATTTTAATATATTAAAACAAACTAAACCCTAGTCGCCACTTACAGACAGCGTTCGGGCACCACCATCCATTGGTCGACCGCTAGCGGTCGACTGGTCATGGTCAATGGGTCGACCGCTCCTCTATTTTAGGAACATTAAAATTGCTATCGTTGTTAATTTATTTTCTTCATTAATTGTTATTTAACATTAACGTTTACTTAACCCCTAAGAGTAATTACCATTAACTTTGAATATCAAATTTGGGAAGTAATTATTTATTTTAATTTGAATTCTATTTAAACCATTTTATACCTGAAAACTTCAAATGTTCATAACTTCTTCTTTTGAGCTCCATTTTCAGCATATTATGCATGGAAATTTTTTTAGAATTTCTCCACGAATGTAACAGCATAACTTTAGGTGTCAAATTCTAACTTTTACAAAATTTTCATTTTACCCATATCCTGTATAAATTAATTTATTTATTTATTACTTTATGGGATGTTACATTCTCCCCCATCAAAAAGAATTTCGTCCATAAATCTTCCTAAGGGATAAATAGTGTAACGTGCAATAAACATCCATGTTATACTAGCAAATTATCTACGCAACTAGTTACTTAACCAAAAGTGCAGTGTGATTATGTATTGCATACATACTAGCAATAAATATTAGTGAGCTCAATCCTAACGTGAGTGTGTGATCGTGACATATAAGTATGCATGCAAATACCCTAAACATGCATAAAGATTTCTATATGAGTGTAAAGTAATAGTGAATAGTGTAGCAACCATCTATATCATTCAATCTAGCAACCAGATGCAACCAAAAACCTAATTTTGAAGAGAAAAGTTGACCAGTGAAAAGCTTAGGATGAGAGATCCTCATCTTTTCTTCAATTTTCCATATGCTTTCCAACGGGTTTTCTCCCCATTGTACTCGGACTAGCCTAATTTCTTTGTTGTGGAGCTTCCTTATTCTGTGTTTCATAATGCATGTGGTGGCACATGATGCTATTGGCTCCATCTCAATACCCCCCAACTGATTAGGCTCTACCACAATGGTTGTGTCATGAAGGCATTTCCTCAAATGTGAGATGTGAAAAACATCGTGGACTTCTACCAATTTATCCAGTAGCCCCACGCCATAACCAAGTCTTTCTATCCTTTCCAAAACTCAGAAAGGCCCATCAAATCTTAGTTCCAATTTCCCTGACTTACCAAACCTAACAACTTTTCTAAGAGAGGAGGCTTTGATAAATACCGAGTCTTCAACCTCAAATGCAAACTCTTTCGTTCTCTTGTCTGCATAGGAATTCTGATGGTATTGCGGTGCCTTTATACGTTGCCTGATCAACTCTGCTTTTTTCAAAGTATCACAAATCAAATCTGGTCCAAGCAGAATTTTATCGGTGGTTTCACACCAACAATTTGGCAATTTGCTTGGCCTCCCATAAAGCGCTTCAAAGAGGGTCATACCAACCGTTGCTTGGTAACTATTATTATACGTGAACTCAACTGATGGTAGATGCTACTCCTAGTGTCCTTCGAAGTCCATAATGCAACCTCTCAATAAGTCCTCTAAGATTCTATTGACCCTTTCTGTTTGGTCTCGGTCTGTGGGTGGTAAGTAGTGCTAAGATTCAACGACATTCCCAAAACTACTTGCAAACTCCTCCCAACTCGCTACTCACCGAAATTCCATGTGGTCAAACCACCTTCTAAATATAAATCTGTCCTATTGTCCTTAACAGGAATAAAATGGGCAATCTTAGCGAGTCTATCTACTACGACCCAAATAGCTTCATTACACTTTTGACTCCTAAGCAATCTTTCTACGAAGTCCATCGAAATGTGCTTCCATTTCCAAGTCAGAATCTCCAATGGTAACAACAACCCTCCGGGTTTCCCTTGCTCAACATTTATTCTTTGACATGTTAAACATCTAGCAACAAACTCAGCTATTCTCTTCTTCATTTCTGTCCAAAATAAAATTATCTTCATATCCATATACATATTGTCTCCTCCAAGGTGAATGGTCATCTTTGAGTGGTGACACTTTGTTATCACTTCCTCCATCACATTATCAATCATTCGGACACAAAGGCATCCATCCTATCGCATCGACTATGTATCTATTAATGTGGGAGAAAAGTTCTCCTCTTCTCAAATTATCCAGAATCTCCACTATCTTCTCATCCTTCTTTTGCTCAAGCCTAATTTCGTCCATCAAAGGCGGCCTAACCTCCATCACTGCCAAAAAGCCTTGGACAGGTTATGTTAGTGGTAAGAAGTTGAAATTTGAGAGGAATTCCAACTGCCTTTATTCATATATAGCACCTAAAGTAGCGTGCCTCCATCTGTGAGCGTCAGCGACGAACGTTCCCTTTTTCGGGGGTATATTTTATACCAAAGTCGAATGATGCTATATACTCCATCCACCTTTGCTGCCTAAGGTTTAAATCTTCTTGGAAAAATAAGTGTTTGAGGATTTATGGTTAGTGATCAACTCAAACCTTTCTTCCAAAAGATAGTGCCTCTATATCTTCAAGGCAAAGACAATAGCTGCCAACTCAAGTCGTGAACTGGGTATCTCTACCCATGGTCCTTCAGTTGCCTACTAGCATAAGCTACTACCCTTCCTTCTTGCACGAGAACTGCTTCCAATCCTATGTCGCATGCATCCATGAAAACTATAAAAGGTTTTGTCCCTTTAGGAATGGTAAGCACAGGTGCACTTGTCAATAATTCCTTAAGTTTCTCGAATGCTTCGGTGCACTTCTCATCCCAAGTAAAGACTAGATTCTTCTTAGTCAAGCAGATTAAAGGGACTGCTATTTTTGCAAAGCCCTTTATGAACTTCCTATAATAGCCTGCTTACCTGAGAAAGCTCCTAACTTCCATTGCACTCTTTAGAACTCTCCACTCTTGAATAACTTCCACTTTTGCAGGGTTCACCGCCAATCCATGCTTAGAAACAATTGTCCAAGAAACCTTACATCCTTCTTCCAAAGGAGGCATTTTGCAAATTTGACTCTGAGTTGGTGCCACCTCAAGGTCCCTAGTATCTCCATTAAGTGATTATCTTGCTCTCCTTCGCTCTTGCAGACTACTAAGATATCATCAAAAATACTATGACAAACTTATTAAGTTGTCCCCTAAATACTCTACTGAGCAAATCTACAAAGTATGTGGAGGCACTCATCAATCCGAAGGCATTACCTCCCACTTATAGAGTCCATATGGTGTGCGGAATGCGGTCTTTGACTTGATGTCCTCTGCAATCCTCAACTGATGAAATCTAGTTGTCAAGTCCAATTTGAAGAAGAATTTGGCTCCTACAAGTTGATCGAACAAGTCGTCTATCCTAGGCAAGGGATGCCTATTCTTCCTTGTCAACTTTCTAAGTTCCCTATAGTCGACACATAGTCTCAATGAGCCATCTGCCTTAGTAGCAAAAACAACATGGACTCCCCATTCCGAAGTACTTCGTCGGATGAATCCTTTCTGCAACAGCTTCAAGCTTTGCTTGTCAAACCCAGCCTTTCTTTAGTGGCCATGTTTCTTAAAGGTAGAGCGAATGGTCTAGCGTCCTTCTTTAAATCAATTCTAAACTCAATCTCCCTTTGGGGTAGGAGTCTTGAGACATCCTCAAAGACATTGGGAAATTCTCGGACTATGGGCATAGAGGAAAGCCCAATATGAGATAGGCTTAGTGAGTATAAATAACTTCACTTGACTAAGTCTTAGGGTATACAGTGGACCTTTAAGTCTCTCCCTCTACAACTTTTTAATCGTACAATCCTCCAATTGCAATCTAAAATTTCCCTATAGTATGGTAACCAATCCATTCCCAAGATAAGTCCATACCCCTCAAAATTTAGAACGTATGCATTACATATGAAATCAACGTCACATATGTCAACGACTAGGCCATTGCAAATTAAAGAGACATGTGTCGATCCCCCGATAGGATTAGAGACTACTATTAGGCTGGTAATATATTGGTTTTGAAGATTTAAGGAGTTAGCTACATTCCTAACTATAAAAGAATGTGATGCTCTAGAATCAAATAGGGTACGAATTATAGCTCCAAAAATAAGAGCGTTTCTATATCAGTACTTGGACAGTATAATTTAAACAAGGATACGTCTTTTGCATTTTAAACTATATTAAAAATCATTTAATACTTCATATAAGGGAAAGACGTGGGCCCTCAAACAACCACTTAATACTTTCAATCTCCGGAGCAGGTTTTCCATAATCGGTAACCTATAACCATCGTTATTAATGTATATTAATGCGAGAGATAAAACCAATGCCACTTAATACCTTTTAACGAAAGATAGGCAGACTCTGACCATTTAAGACCTCAATTGAGGTAGGCCCCATCATTTAATACTTCATATAAGGGAAAAAGGAAAACCCACAACCAACCACTTAATGCCTTCAATTCCCCAAAGCAGGTCCTTTGCTTTATGACCCGTACCCTATAGAGATGTCTCACATTAGTTCCACTATTCGTAGGAATAGGTAACCAGATTAGTTAGACAGATTTATTTTATAGAATTGGGACTAACCTCACGTCATCCGTAGTTGCTTATTATAGGTGATGTCTCACATCAATCCCAAAGTAACACTGCTAGTAGCCAGACTAGTTGGGCATACTTCTGTGTGCTTTTGACAGACCTCGCATCCTTATAACTTAGTCATATTTCATAACACTCTCTAAGTATAATATCACATGTGATGACCCAGCTTTTTGGACAGTTTAAGTCGATAATAAAACCACACATGTCCAACTCAAACCGTTTAAAAGGTAGATTATCAATGGGTTTATTTTAAAGAAATAACAAGAAAAGAAGAAAACAACAACAGAATCTCACAATGGAACGATAAAATACAATAATCCTATAAACAGTTCACGAAGCTTTTTACAATATATACTCAATTCAATTTACAACATAAATCAGAGTTATACAATTTTTAATAGACAATAGGAAATAGTGTAGCGGAATAGATACTAGAAAATATGATATACCAAATCTTCGTCTTCGTCCTCCAGAATAACTACCTTCGATAACTGAAAACTCAGTCTGACCCAAGCATAATGAAAAACAAAACACTTGAGTCAGGACTAAAATCCTCATGTAAGTCAAATCAAAATCAAGTGAAATATAGTTGTAAGTAACTTCATTCTTTTACTTTGAAATTTCACATGAAAAGTTTCACAGTTTCAAAACTTCTATTCAGGGGTTTCAGTAATTTATCAACTTCAAATCAGTTTAATAAACTTCATAGTTTAAACAACTTCAATGTTTAAATCAGATTTCATTTAAGTCGCTTGTGACGACCGCCCATGACCCCTGCACCAAATGAAGTGATAGTGCGCTGTAAGGTGTGCCAGGCGACCATGGACGATTGTCAGGGTAGATTAAAACAACAGAATCTATCGTATTACTCACAGCGCATGGACAAAATACAATAGAACATATATATAGTGAAGCTTTACAGAATAAAATGCCATCATATAAAACTTCATAATAGTTGAATACAAGCATCCAAATAGCCAATACATCAAGCCTCACTACATAACACTCAGAGAATACAAAACAGCGGAACATCCAGTACATATAATAAGAAGATAATATGCAACCCTCCAGCTCGTCTTCGATATCAGCATCGTGAGAAGAGAACAGCACCTGTCACCTGCTACCTAGTCTGCCCGTCCCAAAAATGGACGAACAGCCCAAGGCAATAAGAATTAAAACATAAAGCCTTGAGTCAGACAACAGTCTTAGTGAGCAGTAAATTAACTAACAACATACCAAAAGAGCATAAAGGAAAAGGAATAGGAATACAACCCTCCCACTCCAACCTCATTCTACAGTGATAGCCCCCAGACACACACTAAGCAGAAGAAAGCATAGCAAAGCATACAATTTAAAGTAAAGCAATTATCACTCGAGTCAAGAGCGATGTTTTCCAAGTACAAATCCCAAGGTCTTAAACCAAGGTCAGATAAGCACCCAGAAAATACCGCTCTTGAGACCGAATGACGATACAACCAAACATCCATGACTCTGGCTATCACTGTTATCATTGCTTCGATATCACCGTTAGTTGAATGAACGGCTCCTTCTTTCATCCGTCAGTCAAGGGCTAATGGTAACCCCGGTTCTAGACATAACTCCCGCACGTCGTCGCAGCCCATGCCAAGGATTTTCGCAACTACCCAGAGTACTCGACCATCAACAGTTAGTCTTTTGGGCGTCCCCATGTACTCTTGCTTAGAACATGCTAGAACCTTCAACAATGATGAGATCTCAGCCTTCTAGTCATCCTCCTCGACGACTATTTCCATACTAGCTCAAGCGCCTCTCGAGCATCCATTATCCTCAAACTCGAATCATATCACCGAGTTACCAACGTGCTTGGAATGATCCCGTCTGGATTAGACCAAGTCTTCATCAAATGATGCCTCGCTTCATTACATCCTCGCAAAGCCTCATCTCAACATCACATCATCAAATCCATGCATAAGAGCTTCATCATCCCGCTACATATGCCACGAGCAGCTTTTCCAATTCAAGAGCCTTTCCCTTAGCTTTTGAATCATCTTCGACCACCTTATCTAAAACCAATCAACAATCATCTAATTCACAGCAATCAATCATGTCAAACATCAATCCAAGTAACCAAACATTCAAATATAAGCAAAATGGACAATTATAACAATAATGGCAATTTCGTAATTAAGGAGTTGAAAGTCTAACAAGCATGAAAACATGAGAATTATCTCTACAACTTGATGAATGAACTTGCATAGGTTAATCATATACAAAAATGGTTGTCGAATCATCATGAACAATGGATCTACATGGATCTACACTTAGGTTTACAAAAATGCATAGAAATCACTATTTTAACACCAAATCAAGCCAACAATCCGATATACTCCTTTGGATCCGTGTGAGAGATAATCACCACTCACCAAATCACCAAAACAAACCCAAATCAACACGCTTCAGATCTGGACAGCAAAGGATCAAGCTTGATCTATCACGAATTCGCTTCAAACGATGAAATCTCACTTCAATGGATGTAGATCTTCAATCTAAGCTCTTGAATCTTCAATTTGATCTTCAACTTGGATGGATGGAAGCACTAGATTAGAGTGGAGAAAAGAAGTGAAGAAGTGTAGAAGTCGAGCTCTCAAAATGGCAGCACTTCGTCGCTTCGAAATCCGGATCCCAAAAAGTGAGAAAATCCCTTCCTATTTATAGCAGAAAATTCCCTTAAGTCGTAACTCGTCCGCCTCTATAAGTCGTCTCTGACTTATAACCTAAGACACTTCCGACTTAACAAAGCCTCCAACCTAACAGATATGCACGCGCGCCCAACTCCTAGGTCGCTTACGACCTAACGGCTTAGCAGTCCTACGACTTACGACTCAACTGGGTCTCCGACTCAACATAGCGCGCGACATAACAGTTCGACTTAACAACTTAGCCTATGCGCGACTTAGCGACTTACGACTTAACAGACCAATTCTCTACGACTTAAGACTTAACTTCCCTAAGTCGTCTACGACTTAACACATAGGCTAAAACCCAGCGACTTAACACCTTAAGTCTTCACGCGACCTAAAACCTCACGACTTAGTAGTCCTGCGACCTACGACTTCATCCAAAACCATGCTACAGTCACCCAACGACTTAACAGGTACACTACCTCGCGACCTAACAAACTTACGACTTAACATACCCACGCGACCTAACACTTAGACTGTATACGACCTAATACAACCTTACGACTTAACTCGTACGACTTAACTCGTACGACTTAACTCCCATAGGTCGTATACTCCTTAAGTCGCTAACCTATAGGTCATACCAAGATACTAGGTCGCTACACAGCTATCTCCAAACTCCTTAGGTCGTTGCCGACTTAACAATGCTAACTCGGAACCACTAGGTCGCTCATCCCTAGGTCGCGAACAGCTATAGGTCGCTCCAATACTTCCTTAGGTCGCCTAACCCACTTAAGTCGGTCACGACTTAACTCTTAACTCGCTGCTTCTTAACTCGGTAATAATTAACTCGCCACTATCCTTAAGTCGCGCCTATCCCCTAAGTCGTATACGACTTACGACCTATACTAAGTCGTGAACGACTTAGGACTTAGCCATATTTTGCCTAAAATCTGAAATGGCTCAACAACACTAAAATTCCAGATTTTGACAAACTTTTCGATCCGTAAAAATACGGGTCGTTACATCGCTGAAACAAATACAAGGTTATTCTTCTTCAATCATTACTCAAATAGTTGATTTCGGTTTCAAAAGTTTTCACGTTACTTTACAAATTTCCAAAGTTAAATTTCAAAGCATTTCATAGTTTGAAATTCAATTTATCAAAATCTCCAATTTTTCCAAACGACGATAAAATCACAACAATCACATTTCTGCAAAGCAGTCAACAATGCATTCAGTAATTCACATATCCAATAGGATATTCAAAGTTCCATACCTAAATTCAATGTGCAGATGATCAATCATATCAATAGCAATAATAACAAGGTGATAATATGAATATGTAAAAATCACTAGACAACATAACAACCAATCACAAATATCATCCATCGCAATATCAACCAACATCCAAAGCAACCAATTCATCCATATCAAAAAAATAAAAAACTATCATTGTCGGGTGGTTAAAAGTGATATGAAAATTTCAATTATCAACATCAATTTAAACATCAAGTTAAATGTCAATTTAACTATCAGATTTTCATGTCACATTTTTAACTATCAAATTAAATGACACATTATCTATCAGTTTTAAATGTCACATTTGCTGTCTAATTTAACTATCAAGTTAAACCATCAATTTAATGGTAAATTTAAATTTTGATCTATATTAATTAGTTCAAATTTGATCAATTCAAGTTCAGTCAATTAAAATTCCATCTAGCAATCAATATAAATTTTCACTTGGTTAATTTGTTTAACTAAAAGTAGGAAATTTAGTACTTCGTAAATGGGTTTAAGCACTCACCTTTATTTGAACTGAAAATTTTCAGCTTCAAATAAATTCCAGTCCATCTCTAAGTCGTAGACAATGTCGATACGAACCCATTGTGACTTAATTCACCCGAAACGGACCTCGTATGAAAAAGTTACGAATTTATGAACATAAGATAATTAAATTATAATTAACATAAATAATTAACTTATAAATTAAAACTTTTAAACCTTCCCTCTCACTTCGTTCTTAGGCCGAAACCCATCCACGCGACCCCAACTTCGATGATCGCCCATCACCAAACCCCACCGGACCCAAATCCAAACCCGATGCCGCAACCGCCTCTCCAAGCTCCACCATCCCCAGAAGTTTCGCCTACTACGACGCTCGACTTCGTCGAAAAACTGTCCTCGACCGCGCCGCCTATAAGTCTCGATTCTGGCTAATTCGAGTCTCTTCACCACAATCCAATAGCACGATATGTAGAGCTCGTCGAGCCCTACATTTTCTTAGTTGAAGTCGAGTCGAGATTATGAGTGGATTGGGAGAAAACGAGGAAGAAAGAAATGAAATTTTGACCATTGAAAATTTAAAAGGAAGCGGCTGAAGCTTCTTAGACTAGGGTTTCGTAAAAATGAAAATTTTGAGTCCTTATATAGAAAATTTCGTGGCACTATTTATCCGTGAAAGTTTTGAACTCCAAACGAAGCATGTCACTTAGCATTTTATATGCTATACCCCTATTCCGAATACAATGGAAGATATATCAGGAGCCAGTTCCATCATATTCAGAAGATAGCCTTTCAAAATCAAATTATTTTAATTAAAGTTCTGAAAATAAATTCTACGCGTTTCTAACTCGCATGGCCAAACGATAAGTCTGATCGCTACAAAAGTTGAAATTCTATAATAATTCATTATTACGGATCCGATGAAACTAGTTTCGTCGAAATCTAAGGCAGTGACAAAAGACTATTTTTTCACGTTAATTAAAACGAGTAATTGCCAAAATTGATCTAATCACTTTTAAATTCAAATTTAAAAGTTAACAATTTCATTCTTGTTTAAATAAAATTTAAATCAACTTTTGAAATCATTTTCATTCGTATTAAATTCAAGATTCAGTTATTTAAACAATTTCAAAAATTAAATTTAACAATTTAATTATCAATAAATCATTATATTTAAGATATAATTTATTTAACTTTTAAAACGAATTCCAATAATAAAACAACTACTACACTCTTTAATAAAATTATAATCATAGTCAAATAAGATGTACTTATGTATATCATTTTATAAATGAAAATGTTCGTTCTAATTCAATACACAAATTCCTTTTTTACATTAAATACATAAATTACACTATGTTATACTTCTTTATTTAAAGTATTTCAATAATCCAATTTCGATGAATTCCAATATTAGAATTTTAATAAATTTCAATATTAGATTTCAAATTAATTTTAGTTATCAAACAGTTATTTTATTTTCATCTAAATAATTAAACATTTATTATTCAATTTTAGCTATTGATTATAAACACATTCAATATATAGAATTTCATATAAATAATATTAGCTTTTGCCTTTAAATAACATTCATTCGATTCTTTATTTACTCGACATTGATCATTTCAATTTCATTTATTAATTACTTACAATTTGATATCATTTTTTACTTTCTAATATATGTTATTATCTTTTATCATATTGAATTTTGTTATTTAAAATTTTATCTAAGTTCATATCCAATAAATTACATTAATAAATCATTAAATTTTATTTCTATCCATTTTTGCTCAATAATTATATTAAATTTAATAATTTAAAATAGTTAAAAATACGGGTTGTTACAATCTCCCCCACTCAAAACTTTTAGTTCACGAAAAGGAATTAAGTAAGGAATCTAACATTTGATATATTGTACTCAAAATAATCGACATACAAAGCATAAAATCTATTTGCAAAACCTTTACTATGCTTCTGCTACACTACTCTGATATCGGTTTATTTGTAAAACAAGTTATAAAATTTTCAAATCTCAAAAATTTTCTAACACCCAGTTTTACAAAAAATTCCGACAGCGTCTCCTTTAGCAGCTCAATTGTAAAATTTTACAATATACATACATACATACGTAATATAACAAATATACATCTCATCTCAGTGATGAGGCATCCTATAGGGAAAAATATAAAAGTACACTATGTAATCCGAGATATGTACCTTATTATTATTAATATGAGCGAGTTTGCTCATATTTAGCGAGCAAAGGCGAGCCAAAATGCATATACGTCCAAATGAGCTTCAAATGTACCTATCTCAACTCAATTTGAATATTAGTCGCTTATAGAAAGATATAGAAAGCATGCATGAGTTTGATAGAATTATATAACATAAATTCTTAATCTAAACCATAAGCATAAACACTAATACACGACATAATAATCATATGTAACCAAAACAGTTATAACGATGATTTGTAACAAAGGAAACTATTCGGCAAATAATATTCATCCAATTATTTCATAACTATTTCAATTTAAAATAGAATTTTAAGCTTCGATACTCGTCTTTGAAGCGGAAAGAAGTATTTTTACTTTATCTTAAAATTCAACTAAAACATTTTAAACTTATTTGCTTAGTAAAATATAAGAAATATTTAAATATCCCTATAGTATTATGCAAAGATTTTCCAAAAGCTTGAAATACTATTTAAAATGCATATCAAATCATTTAAACAAACTTAAAAATAGGGTTCCTTAAATCCAATAGTTTATTATTAAATGTGTTATATATAATAAGTATAAACTTATAGATTATTAAACTGAAATAAATAACATACTTACATTTTACACTAAATTTCTACTTCAAATCAAAGTATAAAATTTCATATCTTCATAATCTATTTATAAAATAATTATGTTAAAAAAAATTCGAATCATGAAAACATGTGCTTAGGTTTATATAAAATCTAAATAGTGCAGAATTCCTAGATTTCATATAAATTTTCAAATCAAGAGCATAAAAAATTTAATTCCTTCCTTTCAAAATAAATATTCAACTTATTTGTTTTTTTTCAAACATATTATACAATAACTAAAATATTCCAAATCATTTTTTCCGTAAAATTTTAAAACAGAAAATTTTATATATATAGTCTATTTATAATATCTCTAAATTTGAAATTTTTCAAAGAAATTTATATAAATCCCATTTTAAAAAAAATCATTTGGAAATCCATTTGCAAAATCACTAATTTCGATATATAAATACTCTTACAAAATTCAATGTAAAATTTCTTACTTTATATAAAGTAACTTCATTTAAAAATTCGAAATAGACATCCTTATAAAATGTGTAAACTGTTTGAAAATAATCATCAACATCATTGCTTATATTTAGAAAGAAGCTATTTAAATTCTTAAATCCATTGCTTACAAATTTCTAGTTTTAGTATCGAAATACTTTTCAAGCATTATTTATAAATATTAATAATCATTCTCTAAACATTATTGTAATCATAGTAATTTGCTTCTAAATATTTTAATAAATGATAATAATTAATTTCAAAACATTATAATAATTGTTAACTTTAAGCAATATTTAGGATATAAATTAGATAATGTAGAACATTGCTAATAATAATTACTATGTGTTAACCCGCCTTTTGGCAAGGAAGTAGGCAGGCGGATTTAACTAAATCGATTGCTCGTTTATCGAGGCTGGAATACAATAGGTTTGAGTTGACTGGATGGATAAATGATCAATCACGGATGATAAACATGGTTATGAAGCCGGGATTCGGCATAGTCGATGGACAAAAGTCGCGGAATACTCGAAATATGAGTTTCGACAAAAGTCGAGGTGATCCGGGATGTTTGGAGTTTGCTTCGAGTTGCTTGTGGGTCAGCTTCGGGGTTCGAAGTAGTTTGCTTCAGGTCTGAAGTAGTTTGCTTCGGGTCATTTGGATAGCCACTTCGAGTCATAGTGGATCGGAAGGATTTTTGGGGGTCGGTGTAACTCCTGGTCGGCAAGGACATTTACTCGGGTCGGCACCGAGCTCCTGGGTCAGTGTTGTGAAGGCTTTGGATCGGTAGGAAGCTGGGTCGGTCATGTTGGAGTGGATCGGCAGAAGTTGAATCGGCTTCGAGGAGTGCTTCAGGTCGACACGTTCGTAGCTTCGGGTCAGCACTCCATTTTACTCGAGTTGGCACTTGGAAATTGGATCGGCATTCTAGGGGATCAGCATCTTTAGTTTACTCCGGGTCAGTGAGTTTCATACTCTGGTTGGCAGCTCGGTTTTGGGATCGGTGAGATTAGATCGGCGTGATTGAGTGTGAGTTGTTTACTTCGGTCGACACTAGCATATCCCCCGAGTCGGCATAGGAAGGCGGGTCGGCAGCACATTGGGATCAGTGTTTGAAGGCAAGGGGTCAGTGCAATGTTACTTCGGGTCTTAGCATGAGTTACTTCGAGTCCTATACATGTTCACTTAGAGTCACCCCCGGGGCAAGATTGGATCGACATGCTCGGAGTTTAGGGTCGATCGTAATGATGAATTTGGGATCGGCTATGGCCTTGATGGGCCCAGACCATTCAAGAAGCCCAGTAACTCGAGTTTTTTCTATAAATACAGCAGGTAGGGCTTCAGAAAAGGGGATCTTCATTCTGCTTCCATTCTTCTTCCCCATTAAGGCTACTCTACCATTATTGTTTTAAAAACTCTAGATTGTAACTGTAATTGATTCTCATATCAATAAAATAGAAATTTCTGGAGTGGACATAGGCCAGAGTCAGCCGAACCACTATAAATCCTCTATTTTTACTGCTTTCATTTTAAATTTGTACCGCTCTTCATATTTATATTCTCTACATACACTCTCTCTATGATCTATAACTGTTAGTTGGTGATTTCATCGACGACTGGGTGTTAGTGACCAATTTTGGCGCTAACATTTTGGTGCTTTCATTGAGAGGGCTAGCAATCAGGGATTGGAAAGCTAGGATTTTGGATTTAAAGGCTTAGGAACTTGGATTCTGGAGACTATGTCAAAGCAATCAACCAGAAGACAGAGGATGGAAAGGAGTCGGCAAGAGGGAAGTCAGGAGGCTTCCTATGGAGCTAATCAAGCCTCAATCTACATCACTGGGGATGAGATGCTGGTCATGATGAATTCCATGCAGGAGAAATTGATAAAAAGGCAAGAGGAAATGGTGCAGACCCTTCCCAGACAAGTTGGACAGGCAGGAACAGTAGGAGCTGCAAAAGCTCAGATCCATGGAGCTGGATCAGAAGGACTCAACAAGCAAGCAGATGAAGTGGTTCAGCAGGGGGCAGCCCCCAATCAACAAACAACTACCAATCCGAACGGACCTAGACTCAAAGGCATACCGCCAGGTAATGCAGGACCAATCCATGGAGGGATACCAGATGATGCTGCACAAACCAACGTCAACAGGAATACAGGAGTGTGTGACGAGGAGTATGTACCAGAATTCCCTCGAGGACTTGGAGGGCAGTTAGGAAATGTGGATGGGGGGTAACCCTTGGTAGGTAACATGGGATTAACTGACATTATCAGGCGAACTATTGGCGAAGGTCTGACAAACTGAGATTTGGAGGGAGTAAACAAAAGTCTGTTTATCCGTAACATCAGGATGGCTAGGAATCCACTCGATTTCAAGCTGCCCACTCTGGAAGTATGCAACGGTAAGACCAATCCCACTGACGACTTGATGAGGTACACAAGACATATGGAAGTGCTGGGGGCATCAGAGGAGGTTATGGCCCAGTGTTTCCCCCTCTACTTGACAGATATAGTTGCTATGTGGTTCAAACAGCTGGAAGATGGATCTATTAGAACATGGACAGAATTGGTGGACAGGTTTTTGAAATAGTTTTGAGTTCACATCAAGAGGCCGAAGAATGTGATGACACTGACGTCGGTGAAGCAGAAGACGGGGGAATCGCTTAGGACTTTTTTAACTTGGTTTAACGCAGCTGTTGCTTCGGTGGATCGGTCGGATCCATCAATGGTTCTGATGGCAGCGGCGTCAGGAGTCAGGGATGATTCGGATTTCAAATTATCGTTGATATGGAATCCACCGATGGATCTCGGGGAATTCTTTCACAAAGCAGAGAGATTTCTTCGACAATAGGATGCATGTTTGGATATGAAGTCAAAGGAAGTAAACATGGTTAAGGATGGAGAGCCGTCCGGTGAAAGCTCAGGTAAAGATAAGGACAAATGGAAGAGGAAGCGCTGGGGAGAACCAAAATTCTCCACTTACACGGGACTGAATAAAACATTGGAGTGGATATTCATGGAAACTCAGGATCGCCTTCCTTATCGAAGACCGGCAAGGAGGGAACCCTCGAAACGCGAGAGGGCATCCGGAAGGCACTGTCTCTTTCATGACTTAGATGGGCATGATACCAACAGCTGCAGGCACTTAAAAGATATAATCGAGGAGCATGTAAGGAATAGTCAGTTGCGGCAATATGTCAGAACTCAGAATGCGGCGGCGGAACAGGAGCAACCACCGCCTACCTCAAACGACGATGGCGCAAGGCCCAGGAATGGTGGTCGATTGGTTATCAACTAATCGTGATGGTTTGGAATAAGTAACAAACTCCGGCCAAACTGCTGAAACACTTACTCGTGTACGGGGACAGAGATAACCCTTAGGCATGCTTTGAGATGATGACTGACCGTGACGTTCTGGTTTGTGAAATCTGTTTTTTCTGATTTGGTTTTGGAGTTTGATTTGAACTCCCGGTTTTGCTTTTTTTTCTGGTTTGGATTCTGGTTTGGACGTTTGCCTTTTGGTTTGGATTTTTGATATGGATTTATGGTTTTCTGGTTTGATTTGGATTTTGGATTGGATTTTGATTGGATTTTCCTCTGGTTTTTGGTTAAAAGGTTGTCGAGCATGGACTATGCTCGGAAAGGGTCTAGAGAGGCCAGTATTCGGCCAGTCTATCACTTGTTATTTCAGGTCGTCGGTATGGACTATTCTCGGCAAGGGTTCGGAGCAACCAGGATTCGGCTTAGGGCTTAAGCAACAACATTACTCAGCGTTCAGGGACACTGAACCAGGAACACCATGGCATAACTTAACACAGGTCGTCAAGAGTGGAGTGCGCTTGGCAAGAACCCAGAGAGGTTACGGATTTGGATTTCGGCTTTAAATGGCTAAGGATTGGCTATGGTCCGGAGTGATCTTGGATTTGGATATCGACCCGGAGAGGTCATGGATTTGGTTATTGTTTATTGGATATGGAGGGGTTATAACTCAATTATCGGGTTCGAATGGATGTGGAATTGAATAAGGATTTGGTTACTGGATAGGGATCGGATATCGACTCGGAGCAGTTGTGGATTTGGATAAGGATACGGTAATGGCACTTGGATAAAATGGATTGGATTATGAATCAGATGGTATGGCTATGGATAACATATGGACTTTGGATGACAGATTAAAAGCTATTCAAAACACGCCTTCCTACCGCAAGGCATGTTTTGGGGGGCAAATGTTAACCCGCCTTTTGGCAAGGCCGTAGGCAGGCGGATTTAACTAAATCGACTGCTCGATTATCGAGGCTCGGATATGATAGGTTTGCGTCGACTGGATGGATAGATGATCAATCACGGATGATAAACATGGTTATGAAGCCGGGATTTGACATAGTTGATGGACAAAAGTCATGAGTAAACTAAAGAACCATCTACCTTGGAAAAAATCAAGGAACTCATGAGTTTATGTCCGAACAACCTATATTGGTTTGAATCCATTTCTGGATTCACCCAAGTCCATTAGGGTTATCGGTCGAATCCACTCCTGGATTGACCCAAGTCCATTAGGGTTCGAAGCATATCATACTATACTTCTTTACAGGGGGTACTTCTCCATATCTTTTACATCGAAATATATCATACTATCTATAGTATACTTTACAAATCAAAACTTCAAATATCACATTTATATAAATTCCATTATATATAAGATTTCATTTCCAAATTATGTACCTTCCAAAATCAATGTCTTGAACATATCATATCATTCTTATATAAATTCCGTTATACATAAGATTATATCTTTTCAGATCAAATACCTTTCAAAATCAATAGTTTTCAAAATACTTCATACTTATACAAACCATTTTCATATTAGAATCGAAAACTTTCAAATCAAATATTTATATAGAGTCAAAGGTCTTCGAAATCAATCCATTTTCAAATATCAGTTCAATTTCAAATCCATATAGGATCTCAACAATCATTTTTCCCTTTCAAATTGAATATCATTCAAAATTCCAAATTTTCAAAATCAATTGTTTCCGAAAATTTTACTTCAGTTTCCTATTTATATCAAATTCAAATAAAATCAAATTTCTTTCCAAATCAAATACTTTTAAAAATATTTATTTATAAACATTTACTAGGTTCAAATGTTTCTTAAAACAAATTTCACTTCAAACTTCTCAAAACCAAATTTCATACTTGTATAATTCAAAATAAACTTATACGATTTACTTATCAAAATATCTAAAATTTTAAAACTTGTTCAACTTTTATTAGTCTTTATTTTAAAATTTTCAAAACTAAACTTTATATACTTTCCAAAATACTTAGCTTTGAAAATTAATTCTCAATTTGAAAGTGTTCGACTATCCAGAATAGTCGGAAAAATCAAACTCCAATTCAAAATTGGAAATCAGCAATCAAACCATCTCACCAAGATGCACAATTAATCATTAATCAATCCTAATGCATAGGATACATGTGTTTATACTATTATTCCGTAGAAAACTCGAGAACTGAACACCGGGTTTTATTTCAAATCAATTGAAATAAATATATACATATCTCTTTCGAATATCAAATCATACTTCAGGGATTTGAATCAAATCAGTTTCATTAAACAATTGAGTAGCAATGCTACTAAAGTGGCCTCCCCCACTTTGAAACTCAAAAATGAATGTCGATGATGCAGCAATCATCACCAAAATTTATATTCTAGCGACAGAAGTGAGTTGCGGACTTTTATTTCTTTTAAGTCTTTTGAAAATTCCCTTTGAAATCATTTATAAACATTTGTATTTGGAAAAGACTTTCAAATTATGCTATTATATATTTCCAGAATCTAAATTTTTTTTTTGAAAACTCCCGGAATTCAAACCCTCAAATTTCCAATTTAAATTTCTTTTTAGTCATAAATCATATTTGTATGAGTCATTATCTCATAATATTCATTTCAAAAATAGTAATTCTTTGTTTGGATTAAAAATAAATAAATTTAATCTAAATAATCAATATTTTTTACCCAGCATTGTCGCCAAACACCTTATAGTAAAATTGTGAAACTTAATTCACAAGGTGTTCATTTGAGCATTCCCATAAGATTACAATTTCTACCCTTCCCATGTGTGAAAAGGTAAATTACTTACAACTGGTTATGCACTATTCGAAAGTCAATAACAAAAGTCAAATGCTCATAAACTGGCTAAGCACAACTTACTAATCAGTAAATGATAATATGCACAACTATATCAATCGACCAATCAACCGGCAAAGAGACAACATCCAATCATCATCAAACAGTCATGAATGATTTTATCAGTTTATAGAATTCATTCCTTTATATTCTAAATATAATCCAGGTTAAAATCATTTCATTTATTAATTTCAAAATATTTTTATATCACTAACAAATACGCTCTGTCATATACGTATATACACACAATAAGCTTATCCTACAGGTTTAGGTATATGCTAAACCAAAGCTTTGATACCAACTGTGACGACCCACCTTTTTGGACAGTTTAAGTCGACAATAAAACCACACATGTCCAACTCAAACCGTTTAAAATGTAGATTATCAGTGGGTTTATTTAAAGAAATAACAAGAAAATAAGAAAACAATAACAGAATCTCACAGCAGAGCGATAAAATACAATAATCCCACAAACAGTTCATGAAGCTTTTTACAATATATACTCAATTCAATTTACAACATAAATCAGAGTTATACAATTTTTAATAGACAACAGGAAATAGTGCAATGGAATAGATATCAGTAAATATGATATACCAAATCTTTGTCTTCGTCCTCCAAAATAACTGTCTTCGATAACTGAAAACTTGGTCTGACCCGAGCGTAATGAAAAACGAAACACTCGAGTCAGGACTAAAATCCTCATGTAAGTCAAATCAAAATCAGGTGAAATATAGTTGTATGTAACTTCATTCTTTTATTTCGAAATTCACATGAAAAGTTTCATAGTTTCAAAACTTCTATTCAGTGGTTTCAGTAATTTATCAACTTCAAATCAATTTAATAAACTTCACAGTTTAAAAAAATTCAATGTTTAAATCATATTTAATTTAAATCACTGAAACAAATACAAGGTTTTTCTTCTTCAATCATTACTCAAATAGCTGATTTTAGTTTCAAAAGGTTTCACGTTACTTTACAAATTTCCAAAGTTAAATTTCAAAACTTTTCAGAGTTTGAAATTCAATTTATCAAAATCTCCAATTTCGCCAAACGGCGATAAAATCACAACAATCACATTTCTGCAAAGCAGTCAACAATGCATTCAATAATTCACATACCCAAAAGGATATTCAAAGGTCCATATCCAAATTCAATGTGCAGATGATCAATCATATCAATAGCAGTAATAACAGAGTGATAATATGAATATGTCGAAATCACAAGACAACATAACAACCAATCACAAATATCATCCATCGCATATCAACCAACATCCCAAGCAACCAATTCATCCATATTACAACAATCAACAACTATCAATCTCGGGTGTTTAAAAGTGATATGAAAATTTCAATTATCAACATCAAGTAAAATGTCAATTTAACTATCAGATTTACATGTCACGTTTTTAACTATCAAATTAAATGTCACATTAACTATCAATTTTAAATGTCACATTTACCGTCTAGTTTATCTATCAAGTTAAACCATCAATTTAACGGTAAAATTTAAATTTTGATCTAAATTAATTCAGTTCAAATTTAATCAATTCAATTTCGGTCAATTAAATTTCCAACTAGTAATCAATATAATTTTCACTTCGTTAATTGGTTTAACTAACAATAGGAAATTTAGTACTTTGCGAATGGGTTTAACCACTCACCTTTATTTGAACTGAAAATTTTCACTTCAAATAAATTCCAGTTCATCTTCAATTCGTAGATGATGTCGATACGAACCCACCTCGACTTGTTACACCCGAAACGGACGTCGTATGAAAAAGTTACGAATTTATGAATATACGATAATTAAATTATAATTAACATAAATAATTAACTTATAAACCTTCCCTCTCACTTCGTTCTCAGGCCGAAACCCATCACGCGACCCCAACTTCGACGATCGCCCATCACCAAACCCCAACGGACCCAGATCCAAGCCCACTGCCGCAACCTCCTCACTAAGCTCCACCATCCCCAGAAGTTTCACCTCCCACGATGCTCCGCTTCAACCACAAACTATCCTCGAGCGCACCGGTCTTGATTCTGGTGAATTCGAGTCCCTTCACCACGATCCAATCGCATGATATGTAGAGCTCGTCGAGCCCTATATTTTCTTAGTTGAAGTCGATTCAAGATTGTGAGTGGATTGGGAGAAAATGAGGAAGAAAGAAATGAAATTTCGACCATTGAAAATTTATAAGGAAGCGGCTGAACCTTCTTAGACTAGGGTTTTGTAAAAATGAATATTTTAACTCCTTATATAGAAAATTTCACGGCATTATTCATCCGTGAAAGTTTAGAACTCCAAACGAAGCATGTCGTTTGGCATTCTATATGTTATACCCCTATTCCGAACACAATGGAACATATATCGAGAGCCAATTCCATCATATTCAAACGATAGCTTTTCAAAATCAAATTATTTTAATTAAAGTTCTGAAAATAAATTCTAAGCATTTCTAGCTCGTACGGCCAAACGATATGTCCGATCACTACGAAAGTTGAAATCCTATAATAATTCACTATTACGGATCTAATGAAACTAGTTTCATCGAAATCTGAAATAGTGAACAAATGACTATTTTTACACATTAATTAAAACGAGAAATTTCCAAAATCGATCTAATCACTTTTAAATTCAAATTTAAAAGCTAACAATTTCATTCTTGTTTAAATAAAATTTAAACCACCTTTTGAAATCATTTTCATTCATATTAAATTCAGGATTCAATCATTTAAACAATTAAAAAAATTAAAGTTAACAATTTAATTATCAATAAATCATTATATTTGAAATATAAGTTACTTAACTTATAAAATTTAACTTTTAAAACGAAATCCAATAATAAAACAACTACTACACTCTTTAATAAAATTATAATCATAGTCAAATAAGACATACTTATATATATATATATATATCATTTCAAATATCATTTTATAAATGAAAATGTTCGTTCTAATTCAATACACAAATACCTTTTTTTTACATTAAATACATAGACTACACTATGCTACACTTCTTTATTTAAAGTATTTCAAAAATCCAATTTCGATGAATTCCAATATTAGAATTTCAATAAATTTCAATATTAGATTTTGAATGAATTTTAGTTATCAAACAATTATTTTATTTTCATCTAAATAATTCAACATTTACTATTCAATTTTAGCTACTAATTATAAACACACTCAATGCATAGAATTTCTATAACGACCCATAAATTTTAACTGTTTTAATAACGTAATTAGTTGAAATTTTGTGAAAACGATAAAATTTTGAAATAAAAATTTAATATTTGGAATACGTCTATCTAAACATAGCAATTGGAAAATTTTCATCAGATAATATGAAAGTTTATTTTCTAGTGAAATTTTATTCCAACTTAAATCAGTTAATTTTGATAATAATAAAATATTTTCCAAACCTGAATATTTTTATATAGAAAAATTCTAATTCATCTTCTGACTAAATCGTCATTTTTCGTTTTTCCAAATTCGGACTTCTTTGGCTACGTCGATCTTATTTTTCTGCGCTTTTGTTGCATTTTCCGCTAGAAGAAAATTCGAATTTTTATAATTCAATCATACCGCTGATATATATGTATACCGTTTTGATCGTCTCATCGTTCTGATCGCCATAGTCTATTTGTTTGTATGTTTCGGGGTCCGGTACGTTGCGGAAACCATGAAACGGTCAATCGTATCGGTTTCGAAATTTTGGGCTTTAAACTTCCGTGACCATTCATATTTCCATGGTGCAAAAGCTGTAAGGCAACTAATGTTTTTCCTAGAATTCGATAGGGTGGTTGTCACAGTTCCCAACTGATCATTTATTACATTTTCTTTTACCATTGGCTTTGTAGTTCAAAACAAAAATAAAATATATTGTTACATTTTAATCTTCCACCTGCAAAATACATCCCGATATCATTCCTCTCCCCACCTCTTTCCTTTACCTGCTCTTTCTTTCTTCTTCATTTCCTCCACGCACGCTCTTGCATTCATTGTTTACTCGAAGCTAGACTCACCGACCTAACCCGCCTTCATCCCCACCATCGTCAAACCGTGCCCGCCTGTCCCTGAAC
Source organism: Allium fistulosum (assembly GCA_030737815.1). Taxonomy (NCBI): domain Eukaryota; kingdom Viridiplantae; phylum Streptophyta; class Magnoliopsida; order Asparagales; family Amaryllidaceae; genus Allium; species Allium fistulosum. The sequence continues at coordinate 476,729,477 of CM060902.1, forward strand.
CACTAGCAACAAACCCACTCGGCCTTCACCCAGCAGTTCTCCCGTAGCTTCAACCAAGAACTGCAAAGCCATTCTTCTTCCTACCTTTCCTCCCTGCCACCACGCGAGCAAGGGCCTGCCACGGCCATCGTACCCACACGCAAAAACATCTGACCGAACTGCTTCCCTTGCTCTCGTGCAGCCTCTTCCATTCTTTGTGCAAGGTATATATAATTGTTTTATAGATTTTATATTTTGATTGTTGTATTAATTTTTTTTGTAAGGTGATGTTGATTTATATATATATATTAAACTATTATATATATGAGTTAAATATATAAGTTGTTTGGTTTTAAAACTGATTGCCATATAAAAATTTTCCAAGTTGTTTTCTTCATAACCTGTTTTGATTTAAAATCCAAGTTCACTGCAATGGTTTTGTATAAATTTATATATATATATTTACAGAAATGTACATGCTCACAGTTGTATATAGATGTTGTATCGTTTGTATATATTATGTTTAAGGATATAAAATATAATATGTTTTAAAACTTTGTTATGTTGAGATGTTCCAAAAGTATATAGATTATTCATATATGTTAGTTCGTACGTATTTTATGGGTATTGTATATTACTCGGTCTTATGTCTTATTCCATGAAAATAATACATGTATAATATAATATCTTGATATAAGTGAATGTATATATATGAAAGTATTGTTGCAGTCATCTTATATACTTATTTATTTAGAGCTTTCAACTGTTTGAAGATATTGAGTCTGGGAATTATTGATTTGAAGAACCTGGTTTGTATAGTTTGAGTAAGTAACATACGTGTTTTGATTTCTGCTTTAAATGTGTGTATATAGAATAATATATAAGTGGAAATTTTGAGATGCGTGCTCTTTTATATGTTACTGTATATACGAGTTGGTTTGTAAATATTCTGTGAACAAGTATTTTGTATATATATACTATTTCAAATACGAGTATTTTACAAAACTGGTTATGTTAAGATATATATAAGTTATAACATTTTATAATATAAGTCTACAGTTTTTTGAGTATATATATATATATATATTTAAATTTAAAATTTATTTAAAAATGTATATGTATTTTAAATTAAAATATTGATTTTTAGGAAATAATAATAATGTATATATTTTTCGGTTTATATCAAAACTGATTCAATTTGTTTTCATCGGTCCAGTTCTGATCTGATCTCGTCAATTCTGATTTATCAGCTTGTTCGTCGATTCGTGCCAACCTAGCTTGTTTTGGAAGACGTGCTTGCATTCCGTAACTCAATTTCAGTACCAAATACCGCTAGCCTCGAAAGGTGAGCAATCACTCACGATTAACGTTCTTTTATTTATTAAATTTGATTTCAATTGAAATGACAATTGAAATATGTTGCTGTTAGTTATTTACATCATTATATATATGTCATTATATGTTATCTGTTCACCTGTGACATCTGACACCATTATCTGCCAATTGAAATATGCTGATGTTAGTTATTTACACTGTTATATATATGTTATTACCTATATCAGTTCACCTATGACATCTGACACCTTTATCTGATGATATATGCCTGTTATATTATTATCATATCTGTTATCACTCTGCAAGTTCCCTGTTAGTATAGAATCACTATGGGCTGAAATGATACATACCCGAACGGACTTTAGAATAGGAGAAAATCGTTATGGGTTGAAATGATAAACCCAAGCGATTTTCAATTAAATTGAATTTGGGATTACGGGTTGAAATAATATATATATATATATATACCCGTATATATTTAAATTATGGATTGAAATGATAAATATCTGTATCACTTGACCATAGGGTAGAAAATTATATACAAACACCGTTGGTCTACATATAAATAATTTGAAATGATTTCTATGGTTTTGAAAAGAAATATATGGTTTTAATAAATATTTTTTTAAAAGATTTATTAAAGTTGATTTAATAAAGTTGATTTGAATCAATATAAATATGTTTAAGTATTTATGTAAAATTTATAATTTCAAATATAGAATTTATAATATTTCAAGTTGAAAGATAAATTTGAATTTGATTTGGAATGCTTAATTATTTAAGAATTATACTTAAATAAGTTTGATTGGAAATCTATTAAATTTGATATTTTAAGATATGTTTTATAACTTGAATTTGATTAAAAAGTGGCTTAAATGAATATTCAAATTTATATAAATTTAAATGGGACATTTTGTTTATTTAAATTTATAAATCGAGGTTTATTTAAAGGATATTGAAATGATTAAGTAAATATTTCAAAACTGAATAATAGTGAAGTGAATTTGATTTATAGACAATTATCGAATTTAGTTTTGAAATGTGGAATATTTGAAGTTTTGTAATATTTTGAAATTGAAATGGTTTATTGTGGTTCAAATCGGTATTTGAAATCAATATAACTTGAAAATGTTTAATTGAAATGGGAATTGAAATTGATGATTTAGATTTGATTAAATTTGAATTTGGAATTTGAATTGATTTGAATCGATTTGTGAAAGTCGAGGAAACTATTTTATTTTGTAAAGTAATTTTAAGTTATATTTAAACTATGGATATTTTACTTATAAATTATTTTAATATAAACTAATTTAATATAAATCATTTTTAATATAAATTATTTTATTATAAACTATTTTATTTTATAACTATTCATATAAACTATTTTATTTATAAACTATTTTATTATATATACTAATTTTAATATCTAAACTGTTTAAGAGGAAAGTGTTATGATTTCCAAAATGCTATGATTTCAATGCTGTGATTTCCAAAGTGTTTTAATTTTTAAAAGACTATGATTTCAAAAACGTTATAACTTTGGAAAGTGATATGATTTTGGAAATGGATTTATTTGAAGTGAAAGTGATATCGCATTGATATGGTTTTGAAATGGCATTGATATTTCGGTTTTGAAATATAAACTATTTTGAAAGTTTATTAAATGACCAATCGGCGTAATAATTACGTATTTATTGAAGAGTCCGGGATCGGTTAGGGACATACTCTTTGTCCAAACCGAAAACCACTTTAATGACTATTATACGCGGAGTGTGATCCAGAATGAAGTGGTTGGAATGATGACGTTGCTGGATTTGAAGAAAGAGAACGATAATGGGTAGCCTTGACACTTGTGTCAAATTTGAAATGACTTAAACAGGAGTCGTTCCAGGCCAGTGAGGTTAGCTACCTCTAGCGGACACACTTCTTCATAAACTACTCGTTACTTGTTTTGATTGGTGGGCACCCTTGATTTGGGATTGTTGTTTCGCGGTGTTGCGATCGTTGCGGCGATGCGTTCTCACCAGTCCGGATCAGGCAAACGGTAGTTTCACTACCTTGGGTATTGCCTCATGTGCCTTGTCATACTCGTATCCTTATGCGCGACCACTACGATTTGTTTCGTGTTATACCTATGGAGTACTCCCTGATAGCCCACTAGTTTACGGTGGAGTTTACAGTGCTGTATAGACTATGATGCTTATATAAAATGTGTTAAGGGGGATAATGGTAACGCCTTAACGCTATTTTGATACTTTAGATTACTGATAGGCATTATCTACTTAGCGTACACTACTACATAATATATAGTTTAACGGATCCTTAGAGGATGGTTATCCCAAACATCCTTTGAGTTACTTGTATTTCAGTCGTTATTTCACTTGAGTTGGATTTATTGATATAAGAATGTTAATCCTGACTCGAGTATTTTGTGTTTTCTTTACGCTCGGGCCAGATTGAGTGTACCAGTATTCGAGACTCACCTTTGGAGTTGGAGCTTCGCTTGGAGATCCAGCTATCTATCCAGCTTTCATATCTTCAGTGGATTCCAGTGATGTATTCTGATCTTGTATTTGACTATTGTATTCGAGACTTCTATTGTTACTTGTTTAACTCTGTTATATATATATAGTAGCTTCATGAACTACTATTCTTTTGTTTCCGCTGCATTGTTGTTATATTACTCTGTGTCTGTGATCTGTGATTATATCTATTTACTGTATATGCTGAGTTTTGCTAAATTTAAATTAACAATCTATTATTTTGAATTATTCAAGTCTGACATGTGTGGATTATTGTTGATTTGAATGGTCCAAAATAGTGGGTCGTTACAGTTGGTATCAGAGCTCTGGTTTTAGGCAAAACTCGGCATATAGAGTAAAATTCAATTACAGAATCACTTTCGTTCGAGCTTGAATTCCTTCTTATTTGACTCAGTTTCTTGGAATTTGGAACGTTCCCTTCGGTTCCAAAGTCCATTCATGTCTCCCCTATTCGTGTCTTTTTGATTCTAGAGTATCCCATAACTCCACTTCGAATGATCTCTATAATGAATCGGCGGTCCTGCCAATCCTAGAATGATTTGTAAAGGGGTGAAACTCCTTTACAACAGCATTGATTCACCGAGATTTCTGTATCCTCGGATTAGATGCTACTATCTCTTGTTATCCCGAATTCTATCTCTTTTGATCTGATGTCGATTTGATTCAGAATTTCGCATCGATCGTATTCTTAAAGTCACGGTTGACCCGGTTAAGGTTACCCGCGATTTATATAAATTCATCCATCTTCCAATTTGAAATTCAATCATCTTATCTCCCTATCGAGTCTATCTTTTAGTTGAATTCTATTTGATTAGAGTTCCTCTACTTTGAATCTCATCTTTGCTTTGAAATCCATTCTTGAATTATCGAGTGAGGGAGTGTATTTGTAATTAATATTAAAATGTTTTATATATTGTGTTGTTTGAGTTGTTGATGTTGATTTGGGTTTTCGATCGATTCGTCTGATCAACGCTATCGATAGGATTTTCCAAAACACTTGAATAGAGCAAACTGACACCATATTATTTTCAAATTTGGTAAATTGAATAGATTCGTATGATTGTATTATATATATATAAGTATAAGATTTTCTAGAATTTAATAAGTTAATTAAATTGGTTGTTTGAAATGATAATATTTGATTATCATTTATTGTTCTAAATGAATCTATAAACATGGTTTATAAATTGATCTGGGAATTTGAAATGAGTTTAAATTAAGAATTTGAGAATTTAATTTCTAGTGATTTCAAGCTTTGGTTTTAAAATTTTAAATGTATATTATTGAAGGTATTTTCAAATAGAAACTGTTTCAAAGAATTTTAAAATGTTGAAATCAGTGCTCTTCTCTTTGTCGCTGGAAAATAATTTCGGTGATGGCGGCCGCATCATCGACATTCATTTTCGAGTTTCGAAGTGGAGAGACCATTCTGTAGCTTTGCTACGGTTTTGTTTGGAAAAATATTTTAATTTGAGTTTCTTAAGTATGACTTGATTTATATATATATATATGGGTATATTATTTTAAATTTAATTTGATTTAATATATATATATAGTATATACATAATTATCTCTAAAGGGTTTGAAATTAAACAGAAATTTAATTCTTAAATTTTCTTAAAGGATGATTTCAATTATAATTGAAGCTAAAATTTGAATGAATAATTAAATATGAAATAATTGAATTAGAAAATTTACTTGTATAATACTCAATTGCATTCCAATATAACTTACCTTAATCATTCAAAAGTTAACTATGTAATTGGATAATATACAGTATAAAATGATTTTATAAATAAAATTTGAGTGTTTATAATAAATGTTACACACTTAAGATTTTAATTAAAAAAATGCTAATAAAGATGATAGAATGATAAGTTAATTGAATGAGATGAATATAATAAATTTTGTTCTGAAAGAATTAACAAATTGAAATTAGATCAACTTATGGAAATACCTTAAATTTAAACCAATTATTGAATATAAATTAATTTAAACTGAAATTTATATGGTTTAAATTAATTTATATGGTTTAAATATATGTAATAAGATATATTAAGTGGAATAAACTTAATAATAATTTGGAATAAAAGAATTAAATTTGTTGAGTAAAATATGACTACAATAAATGATTATACAAATTGATGATTTAGAAATTGTTAATTGAGGATGACTAGATAATAAGATAATGAATTTAAAAATAGATAGATTAATTTAACTTAAGTGAACTCAAAGGGATTTAACCCAGTTGTTAAATATTAATTAATTTAAATTGAAATTTATATGGTTTAAATTAATTGTTTTACTTGTATTCCAATCTATTTTCTTTCTGGTTGTTCTATTCTCCTACCTCCTTCCTTTTTGGGGACGAAACGTTTTGAGTGGGGGAGAGTGTAACGACCCGTAAATTTTAACTGTTTTAATAACGTAATTAGTTGAAATTTTGTGAAATTTTAAACGATAAAAATTTGAAATAAAAATTTAATATTTGGAATACGTCTATCTAAACATAGCAACTGGTAAATTTTCATCAGATAATATGAAAGTTTATTTTCTAGTGAAATTTTATTCCAACTTAAATCAGTTAATTTTGATAATAATAAAATGTTTTCCAAACTTGAATATTTTTATATAGAAAAATTCTAATTCATCTTCTGACTAAATCGTCATTTTTTCGTTTTTCCAAATTCGGACTACTTTGGCCCCGTCGATCTTATTTTTCTGCGCTTTTGCTGCATTTTCCGCTAGAAGAAAATTCGAATTTTTACAATTCAATCATACCGCTGATATATGTATACTGTTTTGGTCGTCTCATCGTGCTGATCGACGTAGTCTATTTGTTTGTATGTTTCGGGGTCCGGTACGTTGCGGAAACCATGAAACGGTCAATCGTATCGGTTCCAAAATTTTGGGCTTTAAACTTCCGTGACCATTCATATTTCCATGGTGCAAAAGCTGTAAAGCAACAAATCTTTTTCCCAGAATTCGATAGGGTGGCTGTCATTGTTCCCAATTGATCATTTATTACATTTGCTTTTACCATTGGCTTTGTAGTTCAAAACAAAAATAAAATATATTGTTACATTTTAATCTTCCACCTGCAAAATACATCCCGATATCATTCCTCTCCCCACCTCCTTCCTTTACCTGCTCTTTCTTTCTTCTTCATTTCCTCCAAGCACGCTCTTGCATTCATTGTTTGCTCGAAGCTAGACTCACCGACCTAACCCGCCTTCATCCCTACCATCGTCAAACCGTGCCCGCCTGTCCCTGAACCACTAGCAACAAACCCACTCGGCATTCACCCAGCAGTTCTCCCATAGCTTCAACCAAGAACTGCAAAGACATTCTTCTTCCTACCTTTATTCCCTGCCACCACGCGAGCAAGGGCCTGCCACGGCCATCGTACCCACACGGAAAAACATCTGACCGAACCGCTTCCCTTGCTCTCGTGCAGCCTCTTCCATTCTTTGTGCAAGGTATATATAATTGTTTTATAGATTTTATATTTTGATTGTTGTATTAATTTTTTTTGTAAGGTGATGTTGATTTATATATATATATATTAAACTATTATATATATGAGTTAAATATATAAGTTGTTTGGTTTTAAAACTGATTGCCATATAAAAATTTTCCAAGTTGTTTTCTTCATAACCTGTTTTGATTTAAAATCCAAGTTCACTGCAATGGTTTTGTATAAATTTATATATATATATTTACAGAAATGTACATGCTCACAGTTGTATATAGATGTTGTATCGTTTGTATATATTATGTTTAAGGATATAAAATATAATATGTTTTAAAACTTTGTTATGTTGAGATGTTCCAAAAGTATATAGATTATTCATATATGTTAGTTCATACATATTTTATGGGTATTGTATATTACTCGGTCTTATGTCTTATTCCATGAAAATATTACATGTATAATATAATATCTTGATATAAGTGAATGTATATATATGAAAGTATTGTTGCAGTCATCTTATATACTTATTTATTTAGAGCTTTCAACTGTTTGAAGATATTGAGTCTGGGAATTATTGATTTGAAGAACCTGGTTTGTATAGTTTGAGTAAGTAACATACGTGTTTTGATTTCTGCTTTAAATGTGTGTATATAGAATAATATATAAGTGGAAATTTTGAGATGCGTGCTCTTTTATATGTTACTGTATATATGAGTTGGTTTGTAAATATTCTGTGAACAAGTATTTTGTATATATATACTATTTCAAATACGAGTATTTTACAAAACTGGTTATGTTAAGATATATATATAAGTTATAACATTTTATAATATAAGTCTACATTTTTTTGAGTATATATATATATATATATATATATATTTAAATTTAAAATTTATTTAAAAATGTATATGTATTTTAAATTAAAATATTGATTTTTAGGAAATAATAATAATGTATATATTTTTCGGTTTATATCAAAACTGATTCAATTTGTTTTCATCGGTCAAGTTCTGATCTGATCTCGTCAATTCTGATTTATCAGCTTGTTCGTCGATTCGTGCCAACCTAGCTTGTTTTGGATGACGTGCTTGCATTCCGTAACTCAATTTCAGTACCAAATATCGCTAGCCTCGAAAGGTGAGCAATTACTCACGATTAACGTTCTTTTATTTATTAAATTTGATTTCAATTGAAACGACAATTGAAATACGCTGCTGTTAGTTATTTACATCGTTATATATATGTCATTATATGTTATCTGTTCACCTGTGACATCTGACACCATTATCTGCCAATTGAAATATGCTGATGTTAGTTATTTACACTTTTATATATATGCTATTACCTGTATCAGTTCACCTGTGACATCTGACATCTTTATCTGATGATATATGCCTGTTATATTATTATCATATCTGTTATCACTCTGCAAGTTCCCTGTTAGTATAGAATCACTATGGGTTGAAATGATACATACCCGAACGGACTTTAGAATAGGAGAAAATCGTTATGGGTTGAAATGATAAACCCAAGCGATTTTCAATTGAATTGAATTTGGGATTACGGGTTGAAATGATATATATATATATATATACCCGTATATATTTAAATTATGGATTGAAATGATAAATATCCGTATCACTTGACCATATGGTAGAAAATTATATACAAACACCGTTGGTCTACATATAAATATTTTGAAATGATTTCTATGGTTTTGAAAAGAAATATATGGTTTTAATAAATATTGTTTTTTTAAAGATTTATTAAAGTTGATTTAATAAAGTTGATTTGAATCAATATAAATATGTTTAAGTATTTATGTAAAATTTATAATTTCAAATATAGAATTTATAATATTTCAAGTTAAAAGATAAATTTGAATTTGATTTGGAATGCTTAATTATTTAAGAATTATACTTAAATAAGTTTGATTGGAAATCTATTAAATTTGATATTTTAAGATATGTTTTATAACTTGAATTTGATTAAAAAGTGGCTTAAATGAATATTCAAATTTATATAAATTTAAATGGGACATTTTTCTTATTTAAATTTATAAATCGAGGTTTATTTAAAGGATATTGAAATGATTAAGTAAATATTTCAAAACCGAATAATAGTGAAGTGAATTTGATTTATAGACAATTATCGAATTTAGTTTTGAAATGTGGAATATTTGAAGTTTTGTAATATTTTGAAATTGAAATGGTTTATTATGGTTCAAATCGGTATTTGAAATCGATATAACTTGAAAATGTTTAATTGAAATGGGAATTGAAATTGATGATTTACATTTGATTAAATTTGAATTTGGAATTTGAATTGATTTGAATCGATTTGTGAAAGTCGAGGAAACTATTTTATTTTGTAAAGTAATTTTAAGTTATATTTAAACTATAGATATTTTACTTATAAATTATTTTAATATAAACTATTTTAATATAAATTTTTAATATAAATTATTTTATTATAAACTATTTTATTTATAACTATTTATATAAACTATTTTATTTATAAACTATTTTATTATATATACTAATTTTAATATCTAAACTGTTTAAGAGGAAAGTGTTATGATTTCCAAAATGTTATGATTTCAAAGCTGTGATTTTCAAAGTGTTTTAATTTTTAAAAGACTATGATTTCAAAAACGTTATAACTTTGGAAAGTGATATGATTTTGGAAATGGATTTATTTGAAGTGAAAGTGATATCGCATTGATATGGTTTTGAAATGGCAATGATATTTCGGTTTTGAAATATAAACTATTTTGAAAGTTTATTAAATGACCAATCGGTGTAATAATTACGTAGTTATTGAAGAGTTCGGGATCGGTTAGGGACATACTCTCTGTCCAAACCGAAAACCACTTTAATAACTATTATACGCGGAGTGTGATCCAGAATGAAGTGGTTGGAATGATGACGTTGCTGGATTTGAAGAAAGAGAACGATAATGGATAGCCTTGACACTTGTGTCAAATTTGAAATGACTTAAACAGGAGCCGTTCCAGGCCAGTGAGGTTAGCTACCTCTAGAGGACACACTTCTTCGTAAACCACTCGTTACTTGTTTTGATTGGTGGGCACCCTTGATTTGGGATTGTTGTTTCGCGGTGTTGCGATCGTTGCGGCGATGCGTTCTCACCAGTCCGGATCAGGCAAACGGTAGTTTCACTACCTTGGGTATTGCCTCATGTGCCTTGTCATACTCGTATCCCTATGTGCGACCACTACGATTTGTTTCGTGTTATACCTATGGAGTACTCCCTGATAGCCCACTATTTTACGGTGGAGTTTACAGTGTTGTATAGACTATGATGCTTATATAAAATGTGTCAAGGGGGATAATGGTAACGCCTTAACGCTATTTTGATACTTTAGATTACTGATAGGCATTATCTACTTAGCGTACACTACTACATAATAGATAGTTTAACGGATCCTTAGAGGATGGTTATCCCAAACATCCTTTGAGTTAATTGTATTTCAGTCGTTATTTCACTTGAGTTGGATTTATTGATATAAGAATGTTAGTCCTGACTCGAGTGTTTTGTGTTTTCTTTACGCTCGGGTCAGACTAAGTGTACCAGTATTCGAGACTCACCTTTGGAGTTGGAGCTTCGCTTGGAGATCCAGCTATCTATCCAGCTTTCAAATCTTCAGTGGATTCCAGTGATGTATTCTGATCTTGTATTTGACTATTGTATTCGAGACTTCTATTGTAACTTGTTTAACTCTGTTATATATATATAGTAGCTTCATGAACTACTATTCTTTTGTTTCCGCTGCATTGTTGTTATATTACTATATGTCTGTGATCTGTGATTATATCTATTTACTGTATATGTTGAGTTTTGCCAAATTTAAATTAACATTCTATTATTTTGAATTATTCAAGTCTGGCATGTGTGGATTATTGTCGATTTGAATGGTGTCCGAAATAGTGGGTCGTTACAATTTCATATAGATAAACTTATGCTTTTACTTTTAAATAAATTCATTCGAGTCTTTATTTACTTGACATTGATCATTTCAATTTCTGTCATCAATTACTTACAATGTAATATCATTTAATTTACTTTCTAATATAAGCTATCATCTTTTATCATGTTGTACTTTGAATATTAATCTCCCACGGGCTTGAACTTACTGCCCAATTCAAGGTAAAGAAAGGGGAGCTCTCTGTCTTACCTTTACTTCCGTAAAGGAACCTAAGTTTCCTTTAGGCTGGAGGTGTCTGGAATTCCGACATAAACAATATGCAAAAGCCTGACAAAATAACAAAGCCGCTTGGATGAAATTGGATTGGAGAAATTTTAAGATATACCCCAATTATCCATTGATGAATTGGAGGTGGGCCCCCTACCAGACAATGATATTAGGGTGTAAGCCACTTCTAGGGAGCATAAGCCCGCTGATCTTGCATGGGAAAAAATATATAACCCTTAGATAGTCCATGAGTGGCAACGATAGTGTCTAGTTGCCAGGTAGTTAGAGTGGTGGCGATGGACTCTGTGGGATCCACCAGTAGTTGAGAAGGACCGTAACCATGAACCAAATAGCATGCAGAGTTAGGTTGGCTAATTCTAGCCTCGGAAGATGAAGACTCCATAACATCAAACGAAGAAGAAGCCTAAGCCCCAGTAGTAGTCAATGATTGACTCTGACGTCTTTGACATGCACATCACAGCTATTGGATATACATGTGTGCTAGATAACAAATATAGTATGATATGTAAGTGCATGAAAGAAAAAGAAAGGAAGGAAGCCAATTATGTATTTAGGGACTTTGGTTAAGGTATAGCTAAACCAGTTTGGTACCAATAAGTATTTGGTTTGGTCGCCAGACTATGAATGACCCATCATCCCTAAATTTTTCTATGTCTATAATTTAATGGTAGGGACTACCGAGCCAATATGTATGTCAACCCACTATGATACCTAGTTAAAAATAAAACTTGAAAGCTATAATTATTGGATTATTGACTGCAAATAGTAGCCCAAGCAATCAAATTATTAAGCAATGGTCAATTCCCACTTTGGTTTGGTAGTCCCAGTCCTTAAACTCTATAGCCAAACCATTTAAATCCTACATCAAACCAAAGTGGTAAAGGGTAAATAAGTTGTGTGTCCCAAAATTAATAAGTTTGTAAATATAATTTATGGTCTTAACGGTGTAACCAAGTAAAGAAATTCTATCACATCTATGTGTTTGGTTATCTACCATTAGCCTCAAAACCAAGCCCAATGTGAAGTACCAAAGCGATTTTCCAAAAAGTAAAATTCTACCAATTAAGTGGCCGAGTTAGGAACTAAGGACAAAGGTTTGTGGTCGAAGAGTTAATGCTTTAGCTGTCCAACTTAGTGGTATCAGGAACAATCTTAGAACGAACCATTATTGATTCGCAATAAACACTAGCCTTGAAATATATTCAAACTCATGAGTCAAAAATAAAAAATAAAGCCATAGCCATAATAGCATAAACTAGAGGAGCCCAATGCATTCTCATCATTTCTATTTGGTAGTTAAACCCTCAGCCAAACCCTACAACCCAAATAACCACAAAAAATTCAAACATTTTTATGAGGCAATATATAATGACCAATCCAACAAAAATTGTGTGAGAACAACCTACTTAAGCATAACTAACTTATTATCTCTCTACCCGGTCGCCCGTTCTAACACCTCTGGCTGAGGCTAATACCACAAAATCACAAATAAAGACTTAATCTAGGGTTGAATTGTGCTCTAATGTAATTTCCCAGGCCGTATTCACCGATTTATTATGGCCAAAACCTTAATTATCAAATTGTCGACCCAAACGGTAAGGAAACCCAAATTGACAGCAAAAACTAATGGATTAAGTGCTTAGATAAGTAAGAAAAGATATTACCTTACTGGATTACGAAGACAATGGACAAAAATTGAGGTTTGATGATGGCTTGGACTGGATTTGGATGCTGGTCAAAACCTACAACCCAAAAAACCAAAAAAAATTCAAATGTTCCTATGAGACAATATACAGTGACAATGCAACAATTATTATGTGAGCACAACCTACTTAAGCATAACTAACTCATTTTCTCTCTCTACCTAGTCGTCCATTTTGACACCTACAACTAAGGCCAACACCCCGAAATCGGAAACAACGACTTAAACAGGGTTAAACTGTGCTCTAATGCAATTTCCCAAGCCTTGATCACTAATTTATTATGACCAAAACCCTAATTATCAAACTGCCAAACCCAAATAGTAAGGCAACCCAAATTGACAACGAAAACTAATGGATTAAGTGCTTAGATATGAACCAAAATCGAGGTTTGGATATGGCTTGGACGGGATCTAGACGTTTGGGAGATGAAGTGTCTCATAGGCAGTTTTAAAATGACAAAGGGAGCAAAAGTGTTGGGCTTGAGTGTATAAACTATGCATTTATAGCCTGGTCTAAGGCGCCGGGTACCGAGCAATAAAGGAATAGACATAAAACTTTGGTTAGCAGTTGATATCGAACCCAATTTCTTGATAGGTAGAGAAACTACAAGAGGGACCGAACGAAGAATGAGCAGAATAAGAAAAGAACAAAGGAGTGGCTTTAAAGAATAATGTTTGTGCTATAAAAATGATGATAGGCATCACTAAGTAATAAACGAAGTGCACTTAATATTCTAGAAAGCTGGGGCCAAATATTGTAGACATTTTCACTCATTGAATGGTGAATATGAGGAGACACTAATAGGTGCAGAAACAAGTAGAATATATATAGATAGGGATGTCACCTCTTAGCCAAGTGCCAAAAATAAAAAGGCAAGAAGGTCGCAAAGTACATGAGAAGGAACAACAAAAGTTCTATGATGCATGAGTTAGCTCGGCATTAAACTAAATAGCAAATTATGCTCGATAGTCTCACTACTGAACAAGAATTCTTGTTTGGTAGTACAACTACTGAACAAGATTTCTTGTTCAGCGGTGTCATTATCGAACAAGAAATCTTATTCAGTAGATGGCTATTAGACCTAGAAGTGCCGAATACTGACTCCCAATCCAATACTAAAGACGGTGCCTTGCCGGACCATGCTCACCTACCGGCCACACTTTTGCCGAGTACATATTGCGAAACCAAACCAAACCAAGTAGTGCAATTATGGAATTTCTGGATTCAATCATCTATATAAGAAAACTTCGAATAAAACTTATTATACAAGGAAAGAACCGAATAAAGCAAGCTAAATAAGGAAATTGTCTATTTTATCATCCTGACATCTCTGTATCTTCACTCCTATAACCACTCAAGCTTATAACAGGAATGAAGAACAATTGGGGAGAGCAAAAAATAATGAACCGAGCTAGCCGAACAAAATTTTTGGAAGTTGTATCTTACTTTCTTTTGAGCTTTATATCATTATAAATTGAATTTCAACAATTGCACAATTGCTTTATAAAAAATAATGAAAATTGACAGTAGATATAGACACATTCCGACCGAACCATTATAAACCTTTGTTTTCTTTACTTTATTGCACCTTATCCTTTGCATAATATATTTGTGATATGCTCTCCATAAATAGTTAAACCACAAATATAATTATTGTGTCATACAATCTGTGTACATGGTTCTCAACAAAATCGATTGGAGGTGTTTGCCCATTTTTCAAGCAAACAATACCTAATTTTGTTGTTAAAAACGTTTTGAAATGGAATCTTAAATCTACTACGTTGTCTAGATGTGATTATAATTGTTTCAAAATCATAATAATTTTGTAAGATTCGTTGTTTACTTTCTTTTAACAAAGTACATTCTTAGATGTACATATATTTGCATTCCGAAAAAAAATGAATAAGAAACATATGAATAAAACATACCACATGCTTCAACTTGACCTCAACAGCAAGTGGTGGGCGGCGACGGCTTCGGGAGCGACTTCAGCTTTAATGGGAGTAACGACAGCTTCGACGTGACCTCGATAACAAGGGGCGACGGCTTGACTTGATGTAGTTGGCTAGCTTCAATTGGAGCGGCGACTACTTCAACTTAACATCGACGACGAGTGGCAACAACTTTGAGCTCGAGCGGCTAGCGGCCCGAATAATTTATGGATCGATGCTTTTTTTACATTCTGATTTGGATCTAAATGAAGTAGACGACTACAGAGTAAAGGTTATAAACAAGTATAGTGTCAGGAAAGCGTTGGTAGTAAGAGTGAGCATTTACTAGTTCAAACCGAACAAACCAACTAAAGCAAACATGTTTGGTCGGTTTGATGCGGTTTTCTTAGTTAATTGGTTGTGTTTAATTTCTTTTTGGTTTATTAGTTGATTTTGATTTTCAATATTTGAAAAGAGAACTAGCCATTAGACCAAATTAAAACTTAAGTTATTTTATAACAACATAATTATTAATGATAATGTTGTTATTTACATTATCGTCCTAAAAATATTATTTTTCCCCTAATTATGTCAATATTTTTTTGAAAGGGGAGTTTACTTTTTAAAATGGTAGCATTATATATACTCAATTAACTATTTCAATATTATATTATGTTAGCAACTATAAGATAAGGTAAACCAATTACACCAACCAAATATTTTCGAGATTGGTTTTGATTTTGCATAATATTGGTTTTGTGTTGTTTTTATTTCTCAAATTTTATTTTCAGTTTTAATATTTTTTATCGGGTTTCAACCCAAACCACCATTTGCTCACCCCTAGTCAGTAGGGCGTTGGGAAGAAATTTTTTAATTTTTGATTTTAATTACAGATTTTCAAGAATTTATGAATTTTATGTTTTTAAGAATTTTAAATTTTTATATTTAAGAAATAAAAAAAAGAATTTATTTTACTTTCGTATGTAATTATTATAATTTTCATATACTTCTAAATAATAAAGTATCATAATCTAAAATTCTGACCATTGAATCGATATTGTTGTCATGTATGCTTAAGTATAAAACTTAGTGCTCCCTGAGATGGTTTGATCTGCGACTCTGTAAGTTAATCGGTAATTTTCAATAAGTATCTCAAACCTAGGAATATTTACATCTGATAAGATGGATGATCAAACATATTCAAAATTACACGAGATTATATATTTAAGCTTCTCATATGGTATTAACGAATGTGTATGGTTGGATTTCATAATTGTGGAATGTAAGTTGGAATTTTAGTTAGAACTGCTCATTTCAAATAGAACTCCAAGTAACTTATATGGAAAATGACCAGTTTGAACCAATAGACCCATCTCCATTACAAATTTTTGAAATCCGACGGTTGAGAATAGACATTGTTGTCCTGGGTACTTAAGTATAAAATTTCATGTCGTTGCAAGTTAGTTTGATACGTACATTTAAGCATCTCATACATAACTAATTACGAACGTGTATGGTTCGATTTCATAAATTTGGATCTAAAGTAGGAAATAAAATTACAATATTTAAATTTTAATTTTTTTTAATTATAGTAACATATATTATTTAAATTTAAAATATATAACTTTGAAATAATTAAATATATATAATTTGAGAATTATGTAATATTATTTATTAAATTATGTAATATTTATAAATAAATAAGAAAAAGTAATGGAAGAAAGTGTAAACAAAAAGACATTGGTATTTTCCGACGTCTTTCCAAAACCATATAATGTATTGTTGGATAAACAAAAAACATCAGTAAATAATGACGACGAACAATGTATTGGTCGGATAAAAGAAAGCATTGGAATGACGTTAGTATTTTATAACGCCTTTTGTCTGGTTTACACCACTTCAACGCTCCGCCTTTAATACGTCAAGATGATGTCAAAAATGTTTGTAGGAATTTTACTACTTTTCTGGTAGTGCTTATGTCATGCATACACCCCCTTCCATCTACCGACGTCAAGCTTACACAATGCAGTGAATACCACGATGGAAACAACATTCTTATACTCCGATGCTTGCTCAGCTGTCACGCATCTTTGGAGGTTAATCTTTATTTTGTATATAATAATTATTTTAGCGTTTTAAATTAGTTACTTATTGAAATGGACTAAAGTTGACAAAGCAAAAGAAATGTCTAAAATGATATAAAGTTTGTACCATAGGTAAAAATACATCTAAGATTTATGTATGAGAGAATTATGAAGAGTTCTTGTATGATTATTAATCATTGGAATACATATATCTCAATTATTCATTTGAGAGGTGGGGATATACATATATTGAATCAAAATTTGTATGAACAAATAACAACAACAATAATAATAAATAAATAAAGAAGAAGAAAAAAAGATGGAGGAAAAATAAAAGAAGGGAAAAAGTTGTATTAACATCCTTTATTAAAAAGATATCTTTCATTTCCCGCTTTCAATTTTGTTAATATTTGTCATCTGCTTCTAAAATTCCTGACACGTTTCCAAGTAACGGCAGTCAATGGTGGTAAAAAGCCCATAATATCCAGTAAATTCTTATACAATCAAACAAAAATACTCTTCCAATCATTAATCATGATTGGGGAAGAAGCATTGATGAGATGCATTGATATGATACTAAGGGTAACAGAATGAGTAGAAGGTCATTAGAGGAGAAGAAAGAATGCAGAAAAGAAGAATGCTAGAAATATTGTTTTCTTGTTACCCAAATATTGTTTCTACAGTAGCATATATAGCCAGCTGCTAACAAACTTTCCTAGGTGGCCATATATGGTTATGCAACTTGTAGCAAAAAGAAATACAAAAGAAATATTTCTAACATCTTTTCTTACGTGGCCATTATAGGGACCATCTTATATAACAACTTGTAGAAAAAGGAATAACCAAAATAACAACTTGTAGAAAAAGAAATGCAGGTGTAATAATTCTCTGTCCTGACGCTTGCAGCCTCATTTTGCAATGCTTCTAGTCCAGATATCTTTTAGGTGGGTGAACTGTTCTCTTAGGCCTTGTATTGGTGGTTGTGTTATCTTCCTGTGGTGCTGTGGGAGATGTATGCGCATCAATGCTCACCCCTTCAAGATTGACCTTGTCCTCAAGGTCGTGGTCATTGGATATGTGTGGTAGTGGTTGCGATGTGGAAGTGGTTGGGTTTGGGCATGATTTGAGAAGGGAGATATGGAAAACCGGGTGAATGCGGGATTCTTGAGGAAGGAGGAGTTTATAAGCTACCGGTCCTATACGTTCAATGATTTGGAAGGGTCCGAAGTATTTTTTGGAAAGTTTGTGGTGGTTGTTGCGTAAGGTGAGTTGGCGGTATGGTTGAAGCTTGACGAAGACACATGAGCCATTGGTAAACTCTTTGTCACGACGATGTTGGTTGGCATGGTTCGTCATGCGGGTTTGAGCTTTTTGCAAATTGGATTTAATGAGTTGAAGGAGTCGATCCCGTGAAGTAGCCCATTCTTCAAGTTCCGGAATATGAGTAGTGTGTAGGATGTAATTGGAAAGTATTGGTGGAGGTTGACCATAGAAAACTTGGAAGGGGGATAGGCCGAGTGAAGTGTGTTTGGTAGTATTATACCACCATTCCGCCCACGGAAGGCATTTAATCCATTTGGTAGGGATATCACCGACTATTGCACGCAAATACGTTTCAAGGCATCGATTTACGACTTCCGATTGTCCGTCGGTTTGTGGGTGGTACGCGCTACTCAATCGAAGCTTTGTTCCATGAAGATGGAAAAGTTCTTTCCAAAATTGACTAGTAAATAAACGATCTCGATCCGAGACAATGGAGCGAGGAAATCCATGCAAGCGAACGTATTCTTGAATGAATTGGGAAGCTAGTTGAGTGGCTGAAACTGAAGTGGGCAATGCGCAAAAGTGAGCATACTTTGAAAGTCGGTCGACAATTACCCATATTGCAGTTTTTCCGGCTGATGGTGGGAGGTGTGTGATGAAGTCCATGGCAATATCTTCCCATATTTGAGCGGGGATTGGTAGTGGTTGTAATAACCCTTTGTATGGGGTATTATCAGGCTTTGTTTGCAGGCAAGTAGGACACCGTTTAACAAATGTCTGGACTGTCGAAGCAAGCTTAGGCCAGAAAAAATTGCTCGCAACTCTAGCTATAGTTCCTTTAATCCCCGAATGGCCTTCGGTTTTTGAATCATGAAGTTCAGTAATTATTTTATTTTGCAGAGCAACATTATCAGGGACGTAGATGCGATTGCCCCAAAATAAAAGATTATTGCACCATTGTAATTTAGGATTAGGGCATGTACCTGATTGGAGTTGATCAATCAGCGATTGAGTTCTGGGGTCTTCACGTAGGGCATTGGCAATATCAGTCATCAGTGGAAATGTGGGACCAGAAATGGCGTGCATAGAAGCTTTCGTGGTGAATCGCGATAGGCCATCGGCGACTGAATTCTCCTTGCCCGGACGATAATGAATCGTGAAATCAAATCCGAGCAGTTTTGTTAACCATTTCTGCTGCTCCAACATCTGAATGGACCGTGATACGAGTTCACGGAGGCTTTAGTGATTAGTGAAGATTTGAAACGGTTGGCCGAGCAAGTAGTGGCGCAATCTTTTTACAGATGAAGTGATGGCGAACATTTCCCTAGAGTAAGTCGAAGCTTGCTGAAAGTAGCGGGGAAGTTTAAGACTGAAATAGGCGATTGGGTGGTTGGGTTGTGAGAGGATAGCTCTGATTGCAGTGGCGGATGTGTCAGTTGTAATGGTGAATGGTTGGGAGAAATTTGGTAGGGATAATACTGGAGTGTGGGTGACAGCCTATTTAAGGTGCTCAAATGCTTCTTAGGCTGGTTGATTCCAGGAAAAATTATTTAGTTTCAACAAGTCAGTTAATGGGCTAGCAATTGATGCGTATTGCTTAATGAAGCGCCTATAATACACAGTAAGGCCCAGAAATCCGTGAACATCGGTGATGGATTTTGGGGTTGGCCATTGCAACATAGCATCAATTTTGGAAGGATCCACTTGTACGCCTTGATCAGAAATGATACGACCTAAATAATTAAGCTCCATAAGCCCAAAATTACATTTAGCTAGGTTAGCAAAAAATTGGTGTTGATCAAGAATACTTAAAGTGGTTTTGAGGTGGTCTAAATGGGAAGCCCAAGATGAGCTATAAATAAGAATGTCGTCGAAGAATACGAGTACAAATTTTCGCAAATGGGGTCGAAATATGTTATTCATTGTAGCTTGGAAAGTGGATGGAGCGCTAGTCCAACCGAAGGGCATGACTAGGAATTCATAGTATCCTTCATGAGTACGGAAAGCCGTTTTCGGCACATCAGGTGGGTGGACTCGGATTTGAAAATATCTGCTTCGAAGGTCAAGTTTAGAGAAGAAGGTTGCACCATAAAGTTCATCTAAGAGTTCGTCGACCGTTGGAATAGGAAAACGGTCTTTGATAGTGATAGTATTAGGTGCTCTATAATCTACGCAAAATCGCCATGATCCATCTTTCTTTTTAACCAAAAGAACGGGTGAAGAGAATGGACTAGTTGACGGTTGAATTAGTTTTGAGTGGAGCATTTCTTGAACTTGACGTTCGATTTCGTTTTTTTGAAAATAGGGGTAACGGTACGGTTTAGTGTTGATTGGTTGGGAATTTGGAATGAGGTTTATATGGTGGTTAAGGGTTCGGTTTGGTGGAAGCACGGTGGGCTTGGTGAAGAGGTGGCTGTAGGATAGTAAAAGTTGATTAAGTTGTGGATCGTTATGGGTTATGGTCTGTGACTCGAATGGTTGGTTAGTGGTATGGAATTGTAGGTATAGGTAGTTTGAAATAGAAGAGGTGGCGTCCATTCTTTTGAGTTGCTGAATGGA
The DNA here is from genome assembly GCA_030737815.1 of Allium fistulosum. Taxonomy (NCBI): domain Eukaryota; kingdom Viridiplantae; phylum Streptophyta; class Magnoliopsida; order Asparagales; family Amaryllidaceae; genus Allium; species Allium fistulosum. The sequence continues at coordinate 476,750,583 of CM060902.1, forward strand.
AATAGAAGATGGTTTAAATGTTTGGCCCAGCCCAGTTAAACAAATGGGCTTATCCTTGAAGTTAAAAACCATTGTTAATTTCCTATGATCCACTGTTATCGGCCCGAGCTGTTCAAGCCATTGAATGCCACACACCGCATCAGATCTAGCAATCTCAAGTAAATGGAAGTCGATTTCAAATTGATGCCCTTGGATTTCGACTTTAACACCTTCGTAGCTGCCCGCGCTTCTCAATTTCTCTTCATTTCCCACTGTGACAACAAAGGAGTTCGTGTCGTTTAACTGGAGGCCAAGAAAACGTGCTGCCTTTGGGTGTATATAGTTGTGAGTGGAACCAGTATCGACGAGAATTTAAATAGGGTTGTCATTGACTATTGTAGGGAGGCAGATTGATCGTGGGTGAGTGGAGCCAGTCAAAGCGTGGAAGGAAATTTCTTGTGTTGTGTCAGTGTTTGGGATGTTTGTTGATGGTTCGGTGTTGGTGGGGTCTGGATTAGTTTCGGAATCTGGTATCGGTTCTGTTTCATGGATGCCAACTTCTTCTTGTATTTCAGGTAATATCATTAGGATGTGGGTAGGTTTACAACGGTGACCGAAGTGATATTTTTCATCGCAGTTGAAGCATAAACCCTGTTGCTTGCGACTGTTCATTTCCGCCTGTGAGAGCTGTTTGATGGGGATATTTGGTTTGGAGTTTTGTATGGGAGGTGTTTGAGAAAATGCGTGAGTGGTTTGTGAGTTGGTATTCGGTTTGTGGAACTGGGTATAGCTTTTTGTGAAGGGAAATTTGGTTAGGTCGTTAAGCTTCTGCTCAATGAGTTTGGCTCCATCTATAGTGTCGGAAATGGTTGTGGGTTTAAGGATGTGGAGTTCGTTTTGTATGTGTGTTTTGAGGCCGGAAATGAAGCATTGGAGTATGGATTCATTGGAAAGTGTAGTAATACGGTTGCAAAGTTTTTCAAAGGTGGCTTGGTAATTGTCGACGGTGGTAATTTGCTTGAGTTTAAACAAGGTGGCCTGTGGGTTGAGAAATGTAGGTGGTCCGAAGCGTTTCTCGATCGCTTTTGTCAACGCCATCCAAGTAGAAATTTGATTGTTGCGATGCATCCATTGAAACCATGATAGAGCTTGGCCTTGCATGTGGAAGCTTGCGAGATCAACTCGTTGGTCTTCCGAGGTGGTGTAATAAGCGAAGAATCGATCCGCTTGAATATCCAATCGTGTAGGTTGGATCCATCGAATGTAGTTGGAGAGCATTTAGGTGTTCGAGTGGGTGTTGGTGTTGCCAATAGAGGTGGTTGTCGGTTAGGTGATGGGTGGTATGTGGTTGATGATTGGTTAATTGGGGGTGGAGTTGGTGAATTGTCTAGTTTTTGGCGGATATCGGTCATTTGTTTGGTGAGATCGTGGAGTATGGTTTTGATGTCGATATTGTCGGCGGTTAGGATTTCTAGCATTGCACTTTGTGTGGATTGGTTGTTTTGAATGGTGGTTTGGGTGGCTGTAATGGTGTTGATGGCGTCTTGGTGGGCGGTAAGTTGTTGGAAGGCGTCGTCGATTCGGGTCATAGTGATGGAGTTTTGTTGGATATTTAGGAAGGGGAGGAGGGGAGATCAGAGGTGAAAGCACTAAAATGATATGATACTAAGGGTAACAGAATGAGCAGAAGGTCATTAGAGGAGAAGAAAGAATGCAGAAAAGAAGAATGCTAGAAATATTGTTTTCTTGTTACCCAAATATTGTTTCTGCAGTAGCATATATAGCCAGCTGCTAACAAACTTTCCTAGGTGGCCATATATGGTTACGCAACTTGCAGCAAAAAGAAATACAAAAGAAATATTTCTAACAACTTTTCTTACGTGGCAATTATAGGGACCATCCTATATAGCAACTTGGAGAAAAAGGAATAACCAGTTGTACAGGATCTTGATAGGAGGAACAGAGAAAGAGGGAATATGAGTAAAGGTGGTCCGAACCAGAATGTACAGGATAGGACGATTTTTCCATTTCAAAAACCAGACCTTGCAATCGATTTGAAGGGCAAGAACGCGACAAAGCAGGATAAGACGAGATAGCATGGTCGGACAGACGTTAGTAGAGGAAGCAGCTCGCTGACCAGTGGCGACTAAAGATGGAGCACTAAAGGAGCGGCAAGATCTGGTCAATGATGTCGCTACATCAGGCGGAACGAGGAGATCCTGAGACAACGGTACAATTTTGTATGGATGTTCCAGGAACCACTTCGTCCTTTAGCGGTGATCATGTTGCTTTGACCTTGCATTGGACGCCTCCAGCAAATGTCACATGCAAAAATTTTGTACAAGTTTGTTTCGGAGGCTTGACTTTGTAATTTAGTCTACTCAAAATCACGAATGTTATGGCATGCTCTTCGCACGTGAATTGGTTTACAAATTGTATGTGTTTAAGCATATTTTTGTGTTGAAATAATATGTAGTTTGTTTTAGTTTTTATTTCTAAGTTGCGACATCTGATTTTATTTTTTTCAATTTTTATTTCTATTAATAATTATTAAAGAATGAACTTAAAAAAATATATTTGTTAGATCCTATTTATAAATGGTATGATTTGATTTAGTAATACTTATAGAGGAACGTTTAGAATTTGAAAAAAAAAGTTCATTTTTTAAATCGTACTTTTAAGTTATATTAAGATTTGATATTGTAATATTTATGAAGGACGTTTTGAATTGATAAAATAAATTTATTTGTTAATAAATAATAAAATTTTAATAATATCAATAAAGGGGCATTTTTGGTGGTTTACACTAACAAAAAAAAAGGTATTTAAAGATATCTATACTATATTATTATTAGTGAGTTAAATTTCAAGCTCACACAGACCCCTTGAAATTTACAACTGAACAGTCTCCGACTTTAATATATTACTGACTTAGATTTTAAGCGCGCAAAGGCCTCCCCTGCATTTTTCGTAAAATTTAAACTGATGTTTCGCGTTTTTGCTTTTCTATATTCGCCCCCTTCCTCTCATCTCTGTAAGTTTAAGAGAAAAAAAAAAAATGTCTTTTCCCTGCTAACGGCGTCTCTTTCTCTCATCTCCACTCCTAGACTTTCGATCTCAATTTTAATTTAACTCCATTCTCTGTTGTTATTTCATCGACACTCTTTATTATTTCATCTCATTTCTAGTGCTCCATCTTCCCTATAATAACAGTCATGATTCATTGACGACACGGTGCCTCCGGCCAAATACAGAGCCACGTTATGGCTGGCTGGTTCAAACACAAAATCTCTCTTTTTTCCGATGTCAAAAATTGGCATGAACCCTAAATTATCTGCAAAGGAAATTTATGCTAATCTTGACTATTCTCACCACAGCAGCATACAGTCAGATCAATTGAGCTTCTTCCCTCTGCTACCACCACCACTGCTTTTATTATGGGTAAGCCTAATTTCATATTTTGATTTTCGAGCTCATTTGATTTGCTGAATCGATTTGGAAAACGAATAAATTTTCATCCCAGATTTTTCTCATTTCAAAGTGGGGCACAATCCAAATTTTTGCTTTCCTAAACGAATTAATTGGGTGACTCAACTTGCTCGATGAATTAATTCTCATTTGCAGCTGACTTGATTTACTGGTGAATTATTTCTCATTTGATTTTTCATTTCTCAATTTTTTTGCTTACAACAACTTCATACCATATTTTTAATGACATGCTGATTTCGAACTATCAGTTCCATCTTCACTCGGACCTTTGTTCATAAAAGAGGTTATACCATTTCATGGCCATCATATTCCAGTCATTATTTATAAGTTTCTAAACTATTACTCTCTTACCCATTGTGATATGCAGCTTATCAGCAAAATAAATAATCAGCCGTTGTGTGCTAACAAAAGGCAAATAATAACATTAATGTATTTTACCAGTTTGGCATGGTAATTCCCTGCAACTCTACATTGCTCCTCCAAGTTGGCTGCTGCTTAATGTTTGATGAATCAATTCCTTAAACTGCTTTTCACCTTTTACGACTTCATATTAATATACAATTGTTTTGTGGAAACTGGAATCAGGCAAAACTATTAAGATTGGAGATCAAGTTTGTAAGAGTCTGGATGCAAATTTATTGCAACTGAAACTACTATGTTTGATCTTATTTTGTTAAGTTTATTTTCTAACTTATATTTTAGTTTCTGGTTGTGTCTGTGTATATTAGTTAATTTTATTAATAGTTCATTTGCCATATGTTATTTTTTGTTCAATATTTTTGATAGTTTGATTCATGAATTGTGTTTTTGAATAGTCAAATGAAAAACTTCATGCACATAACAAACTGAATTTGTAATTAATGTTGGACCAGGGAAGAAATTTAATGTTCAAAGAGCAACATGTGAAGAAATGGAAAAGATGGTACTAGAGATGAAAATTTTGAAGCGTAGAAATTGAAAGGTGTATCAGTTCAATCTTAATTCCACTATTACTCTCATATTCAGTATTTGGTGATCAGTAAGAATTTGTACCTCTTCAATGTTTTACTTGGATTCTATTTTGATAATATGGATATTAGCTCAAAAAAAGTATCAGATAGCATACATCCTTATATTTAGTTCTCACTAAATCTTTATCCTTTGTATTTCAAAAATGAGTTATAGTGAATACATTTCATGATTTCAAGCAATAGTTCAAAAATTCTCAGTACCTCTTCATGCTTCATAGGTTCTACTACGACCCATGTTACCAAATCATATACATCAAGCAATATCCACTTTTTTCATTGTCTGTTTCATGAAAGCTCACCAAAATTTTATATTTCCTTCTAATATATGGCAGTACTAAGTACTTGATATATTAACCTCTCTAATATGCTAAGTTTCCTTTTTTTCGGCTTCTAATCAATTTTTTTGCTCCATCATGTAGTTACTCATATATTAGAAATATTCATGAGTCTTGCTGTTAGTACAAAATATATTCACTTGATTAGACAGCTTAATTTGTAAAAATATAAAGTACGAAAAATAAATTATGTTGTTCTATTGGGATATTGATGGTTGTAAATTTTTATTGTTTTGTGGAATCCTACCGTAGTTTTGCCTCCGGCCTGTCCTGTTTATTCTCGGTTATTATTCCACTTTCTGACCATTACCTGATTTCATCCTTTTTTTATCACTCATTTGTAAGTTGAACATCCCAATTGTTCTACCGTCTATTGGTCCACAGTTATCAAAAAAAGTACAAGGATATTCACTTCTATAATAGGGCGCTTAAGAGATTTAAAACACAATATTGACATCACATAAAAAAGTTAAATAAATCATCAAATAAGAGATTCTTATATCTTCTACATTGACCGGTGTTCAATTGTTCTACATGTAATTGTTGACACAAATCAATAAGAGAGTCTTAATTTTTAACCAATGAGTAATATAAAAAAACTATTAATAATCAAGTATAGTAAGAAAATTTGTGACATTTTGGTTTGTATTCGGCCATTGCATTAGTTGGTTTCCATGATAAAGCATTGATGAGATTTTCTTTTTTTGGTATAACTGAAAAGCACTAAAAAATTATTAAATTCTAATTTCTTATCTCAGTAACATGAATATAAATTCTTTTTGATTGGGTTATCATTTATATAAAAAGGATCTTGAATTAGAAAAAATAGATTTTGGGAACCAAAACATGACGATACTATATATGACCAATACAAGCAGGGCCTCGAGATAAATTTTAATTTCATGGTGACCAATTTTTCCTTTTTCCTAATGTGGCTCTTTATATTTTATGAGTGAGTTTTAAAGGTTGCTTTGTGATTAGCACTATTTCTAATTGCTTTAATAAACATGTTCTCAACGCTACTTTTGTTATCATAGTCAGCTTGCTAGATTATGTAGTGTACAAGTTGCAGAATAATGATTCTACTACTATTTTTATTTTATTTTTGTAATGGTATATATGATTTTAATGTGCATCATTGTAAAAATGTGGAACTTTTTAAATGTGACAATTGACATGGTTAAAAGAAATAGTGCAAAATGACTACAAATAATAAAAAAGAGTGTTTAAATATTGACCAACAATATTCCCTGTTACACCTTATAAATTTATAACCATGGTCTTTGATAGCATCTGGTCTAAAGCCCGATTATATTAGCCTCATAGAATTGTTTTTGTGCTATCATTTTGGAACCTATCGCAATTTATAATATATGGTCTAATATGTGACCTTTTATATTGCAACATATGTATTACAGGTCATGTTGCCGTTTTGGATTTTTTTTTACTTGCAGGTAGAAAATAAATAAATTGCAAACCTTAATATGACATAAGATTTGATTTGGAATTGCTTCGACTTGAAAATAAATGAAATTTTTTGACCATGTGAACAAAATGTACTGACAAATCTGCGATATGATTGCATGGGGATCCAGCTCTTAAAATATATAAAGCTTATCTATCGATTATATTTGGTTTTATATTGATATTAAGGTATGAGCCCAATCTGAAACTGGAATTTGGTTATGGGTTGGATGTTATTATTGAAGGGGATAATTAAACTGTACAGCCACCAGTGAGAACATAACCGATCATTAACAATGGACTTATGTATATGTAAGTACATGCCCTATTGAAATTGCTGCTTTAAGAAAGTAAGTTGATATTATGTGGTATAGCAACAGTTTTTCGTCTGTATTAAATTATTAATATCAGCTGATGTAGTTACTTTCCTTTTAATTGATATCCTAGATGTATCACATTTAATGCTGACTCTTCAGTTCGTTTAAACGATTGTCCATTTCCTTACCATTTTTTACTACTTTAGTTACAGCCCTACAAGCAATATGACTTCGGTAACCACTGATGGCCCATTTTATATCAGTTATTCAATTTATTTATTGCCATAATTATATTTATTTATTTATTCGATATCTCACTATGAAATGGTGATATTTATTTAATTGATAAAATACCAAATTTGAAACATTGATATTTGATTTCCTAGGGAATCCTGTGTGAAGATGAGTTTGCATTTCTAACATTTTTACAGTTAATCTATGTCATTAATAAGTAGTTAGCTATTTTATTTTTTGACTGATATATAGGTAGGTCCTCTAATATGCACGTTGTGGTCCCATGTCCCTAGCTGCTTTTGTTGTTTTTATTGTTCATTTCATTTATGATCAAGAATTGAAATTCAGCTGATCCAGTTCCGTTAAAGAAATTAATAATAGGTTATTGGTCACTGGATTTTTCAAGAAACTAGAACCACCGTCTTTTCTACTGCAACATATTGCTAACATACATCGATCCATATATAGTAAATAATTAGCGTCAATTGTGTCAACTTTGATAAATAAACATGAAGTTAGGGGCAAGAATGTTTCTCACTGAAAATATCAAATCTATTTAGCAATCAGTTAATACAAAATACATGGATAAACTGCTATAACCTTCTGTAACATCCAAACTTTTGTACCATCTGATATACTTGCCCTATTATTCAAAACCAAGGGTGGTATGCATTCTTTGGTAAATAGGTTTGTGTATGCAATTCTAAATGACACCAGCTAAGTATCAATATATCTAAGTTTATACTTTATAGTATACAAAATTTGTATGTGATGCATATACCTATCCTACTCGGTGTACTTTTTTTCGGTTTATTGTGTGTGATTAATCAGTGACATGGAACAATTTTTAATTTTTAACAGTACATATGATATCTCTAGCCGTAAACTCATTTTGTTTTTCTTCATTAAAAATTAATTTCTTTGTAGTTTATTTACTGAAATATACAATTAATTGAAAAACTTTGAAACTGGGAACTGATGTGTGTATTTAATAGTAACTATAACATACAACGGCTACACCATGATGCTTAAGGTTCAATGCAGTGGTAAGAGTGGATAAAATTATCTCCATAATTCCAGTTCAATTGTTGGATCAAGGTACTGCCATTCAAAGCTAGACAAATAAGGGATAAGGTCTAGAAAGGTTGTCGCGATCAGGTACTTTCTGTGCAGTTAAAGCGCTCGGCAGACTCAATGCGGCGGAGATGCAAAAAGTCATAGCGGTGATACAGCGAGGATATAGCAGGATATGACGGATTACTCTAAAATAGCATATAAAACTCATACTTAATGTTTTTACAAATATATAAATGGTAATTAAGTGAAAAATTAACATTTAATTGAATTATAATTAGTACATAAATAATTTTAAATAAAAACATGTGCGAATATACTGTAAATAAACGTAAAACTGTTATATAACATAATTGAATTTAGTAGAATATTAGAGTATTTTCATTTCTGGAAATATATTAAAAAACCAATTAAATAAATTAATTTCATAAATTTTATAATGTATAAATATCATTTTTCAATTCATTTCTTTTAAAAAAGATATAGCGGAAACAACGGAATATAGCGGAAATAGCGGGGCTTAAAGCGGAAAGGCTATATTTGGGGCTATATGAAAATATCGTAGCGGTAGAAACCCGCTATGAGATATAGCAGGGTTATAGCGGGGCATTAACTGCACAATGTACTTTACACTATCGTTTTTCTTTGTGCTCTGTTTAGTTTATTTTTTGGTGGATGTCTATGAATCTTCGATTATTGAATGAGTTTTTATTGATGAGAAGCTCCATGGATATCTTGCCATTTAGACTGAGAATTGTGTTCTGAGTTTAAATTAATCCACTATGTTAAACAAAATCTTGTTTGATGATGGAAAACGTTCTCTTTGACATTTCTAATAATACAGATATATGTTAGCATTAGCAACTGTAAGATTGATATGAATTTATGCGTACTACATTAGTGCTTCAAGATTTATAATTTTACTACAACACTGTATTCGGGAAAAGAGAAATACATATTAAAAGATGAATTATTTCAGGTCGATGCTTAATGCATAGTACAAAACTGAGTTGTCATATTTATAGTTTAGGCTTTAACAGTTTGGTTTGGGTAAATTATATAATAATTTCTTCAGTCTCAAATACAATCATATATAATATATTTGATATCCATCACATTTTGGGAAAGCTAGAACAAACGAAAAACGAACGATGTAAAAAAGTAAAGTTTGTTTGTTTACACATGTTGAACACCATCAACTCAAAATTAAGTAAATAAAACATCACATATGTAAATATGTCATTATCTCTATATGTAAATGTGGTAAATAAAGAACTTCGCATAAGTACTTCACCTGTCAAGTGGTCTCCTAATTGCTAGAAATATGTATTGTCAACTTTCCATATTTGATTATAAATCGTTATTTTTCTACATTAACCATTAGTTTTGCATATTCTTTCACTTCATTGCATACCTTATCAATTACTGTAAGACAATCTCTTCCAAAGAATTTTATAATATAATTTAGTTTACCAATGATCCTAGGTTTAAGTACCTCAAACTGATGAAAACACCAAGTATATAATTTTAAGGCCGTTTTAATATTCTATTTTAGTCCAATGGACGGTTGTGGCCTTGTAAACGAAACAATTTTACAGAACATGGTATTATACTACTAATGCTAGCTGCTTTTCAGGGAAATGGTTTCCAAAAGAAAGAAACTGGTACTTCAAGGATCTCTGAAGGAAGTTGGTTTTACATGGACAAGTGATTAAAATTTAAAAATTGTACTTATAGCACAGATTAATGGGCTGTGATATCAACCGAAGGCTGTAATATCATCCAAAATTAATGGGCTGTAATATCAACCAATAGAGATTAGTGCACACATTAATGGGCTGTAATTGAAATAATTTTTCCATCAGCCATTTTATCAATACCTACGCTATATTTTTGGTTATTGTATTGATCCATTGCATATTCTTTGCTTTTCAGTGCCAATGCTATATTTTATATTTAACTGAAGTCCGCCTTTTTTTTAAACTTCTTTGGTGTTTTCTTAATTTCACTATTCAATGTTGTTTACTTTGTTTCATAAAAATTATACAGATAATAATGTACTTCCCATTGGTAAAAAATCTACAGTCACTCACATGGCTATTATCCAGATAGTGGTCAATTTTCAGGGTTGACTATTATATTACAATGCTTAATTATTAACCAAACAAACATTCTAATTTTGATCTTCAATTAGTTACTTCCAATTTTGAACCATGCCATCTTATTTAGGTGGTTATGTAATTCATCAATTTTCTTATATGTAACATGTAAACAATTTCTATAACAGTTGATACTTGTGTATACACACTATTTTCATTTCTGTTACAAAATTGACAATACCCGTGTGCGAAGCACGGATTCGCACTAGCAAAAATGATGTTAAATGATTTTTTTTGCAAAGAACCATAACTTTCCATGCTAATGTTACTTGATTTCTTAGGAAAAAAGAAAAAAAAACCTTTTATTGAGCTACAATTAGAAATAATAAGTAAGGCACGCAACATTACCTCAAACAGCGTAAGGAAAGCATGGGTAATCATTTGCATGGAAAAAATTTGCTTGTCAATTGCTCCATCCAGTATGTACTCTAAATATTTCAGCATGTTATACTCATTTGCATATTTGATTAAGAATCTAAGATGATGTATGAGGTAGTAATATGTCAAAAATAATCACAAGAACATGATATCTAGATGTACTTCTAGTTCTTCTTGATCTAGAGACATAGTTAGAATACTAGCTCATTTTCAACGTCAATAATATAGCTCACGCAGTTCACGATTTATTAATCTTCGTCAATTGTCACTTCTGTTACAATAAGTTGACAAAGGATAGGCTTCTCATTCATGATACCTGTTTAACAAACTATTCTAAAGCATGCACCTAACTAATGTTTATATATTTGTTTAGCTAGTGCTGGAACACCAAACTACAAAGTATCACAAATGGGATTTGGAAGAATGATTTCGATCTTGGTGGTCGCATTTAGAGTTGACATTTCTGTCCACATCTCACGTCAACAACTGTGATTTCTAACATAATATCTGAAACAACTGTGCAATCAATGTAGAATACTTTTTAAATATAACCGAGACTCAGGGATGTATATATTTTTCAACATATTTGGGATTAATTTCTACACTCAGTTAGGGTATTACGGTGAAGATTGTCTCGTGTATCATATCTTTTTCGAAGAAAAAAATATAATATTGGATAGCTTACAGCAGATTATTGAGAAAGAACATTGTTATCCCAGGCTAAATTGAGCGCACAAACTGATCCTATCACAAGTTCAATTTATTCATGCTCTAGATGATACTGTACAACCGCACAACGACCGACCGCTTTGGTCCCATATAAAAGAAAAAATTAAATGTTGTAACTTTTTATTAACAAACAAAATAATTAGTGAAAATATATTAAAAAAATTGGATGAAAACAGTCAAAACAATATGATATAGAATCTATAACGTTGGATAATAATACATTTTAAAATAGAGGAGGTGAACATGAATTTGAAAAAAAGGCCAATAAACTAAGAATTATAAATTTTTTACTCCTTGGAAGATTAATTTTGATATCGTTCGTACCTTTTGTATATGATCAACATAATTCTCAATTGGTTGCTCATCATCATTAAGCAAAGAAGATGAATTCAAATCAATATGAAGCGTCAGAGCATCTCCAACCCTTATGCATTTTCAATGTAAAGTGAATGCCACATAGATTCTAGACATTGTGGTTTTTATTTTTAATCTCCAATGCTAAAGTAATTAGATTGTGGAATATGACATGGCATGATTTTTATTAGACATTGTGAATTGAAATGTCTAGTTCTAGACATTGTAATTAACAATGTGAAAGGGTAACTACCAATAACTTTTTGCCACCTAAGTAAATTTCAATACATAAAAATGTTTGCATTGGAGAATATTAATTTATTTTGTTGTAATGTAAAATCACATTAACTTAACATTGTCTAACTACTTGTGCCACCTAGACATTTCATGAAATTACATTGTCTAGGATTGAAGATGCTCTTAGGACACCTAGTTTTCTGAAATACCATGAAATTAGTGTACATTACAAATAAAAATAGAATTACAATAAAGCATGTTCTTATATGTACATGGTTGCCAGCTCACTGGACTCAATTTCCAAAATGACCTAGCAGATAAAGTGACTACTTAGATATCTATCCTTGCATAGGTGAATCAAGATATAATCCCCCATCGTTAGAAACAAAGAACTTTTCATGTTTATATATTCTTTCTCATCAACATATATGAACTCTTAGGATAAACTAATTTTGTGCAAGGGAAGGTCCCGTATGACCATGATTTAAACACACACGCATACACATCGCCTGTCTGGTCGGTAATGTTCGGGTCTAATGTGTTTCTGTCTTTTAAAACAAAGACTATTAGACACGATTGTTTTAAATAATGCGTCTGTTGGCTCAAAATAAAAAATAAAAACAACTCTTAGGCGTTGCAAATGACCGACGAACAGAAACGACTATTAGGCGTTGCAAATGACGACGAACATAAATGACCATGGGAGTTGCAAATGACGGACGAACATAAATGACTATTGGGAGTTGCAAATGACTGCCGAACAGAAACGGTTGTTGGGCATTTATAGATGACTCTTTGATTCAAAAGAACAGACACAACCTTCTGAGCGGACGCAGTCATTGAAGGCTATAAAAGGAGAGGAATACTAATCACATTCCACATCTCCTTTTCTTCATCTTCTTCGTCTTCATTATTCTCAAATCAAAGCATTATCAAATCACAGAATAGGACGTACTCGTCATAATCTCGTGCAGATTCCGTTGTATCTTGGAAAACTTTGCAAATTAAGTTTTAAGGAGATTGCTAAGACAAGCCTCGAAATTCCCTACTGTTTTATATCAGTATCTTATTATTGTGCATTTGTATGCACGTTTTCGTACAGTTCTTACACAGTATTTTTGCTGTTACTTACTGCTTTGATAATACGACCATCTACATCTTAAAACATTTCAGTTTTTTATAAAACATAAATGGCAACGATTGAGTTGTCAGCAAAAAACTGCTACTCACAATAGATCTAATCCGTTCAAAGGAGATGGTGATAATTTCCAGATTGGCAAAATCAGATGATGTTCTATCTAACTACGCTGGGTTTGCAAAAGTATCTCGAAGAGGTGGAACCTGTACCAAAATTAGATGAAACTAGAGGAACACACAAAGATGTTTTTTTAGCTATTGATGTATGGAAACATTCAGATTTCCTATGCAAGAATCTATACTATACTATTAAAACTGAGTACTCTATGAGCTCTCTCATTGATTCGTGCATTTTCCACATCCCATAAATTAAAAGCAAGATATTCAATCTCTTTATGATAATGGTTTTTTTTTTTACTTTTAATAAGCTTCATTGTTTTCACAACCTAGTTATTTTGATGAGAATGCTTAAAGTATTATATTTTTAGTCTTTTTTGGCTGAATTCGCTCCATCGATTATATTGATTTAAATATTTTAATCAACTTCTTTATAAAAATAATTTTTATAACTAAATAATTTTGTTTATATTTTTCATTCATGTATGAAGTTAATAAAGAGTAGAATATTAACTTCAGGTCCCATTTGTTGTTTTAAATGTAAAGCATGTCATTTTTTTTATAAATTTGGTCCCTACTACTTTACCGACACACCAGAACCAAAATTAACACCCACTTAATGATTTAGTTCCAAACTTTAAAATGTGATAACTTTACTACATTAATTGGATTTAAGAATCGTTTTCACTATGATCCATAAGCTTCGATATGTTCAGCAGTCTTTCTTGTATTTGCTCGAGTCTCTTCTACGTTCAGATCATTCCGAAATTTGATGAAATTTCGAGAAGATAGTGTCTTTGTTAGAACATTGGCACGCTGATAAGGTGCAGGTACGTGGATAACTTGTAATTTCCCTTTTAAAACTTACTCTCAAACAAAGTAGAGGTCAATCTCTATATGCTTTGTCTTCGAATACAGGATAGGGTTTGCTAACATATAAGATGTGTTTTGATTGTCACACCATAATGTCGGTTTGCTCTCTATTTTGATATTTAGTTCACTTAATAGTGATTGAATCCACATTATTTCTGCTATTGCACTTGCCATGCTTCTGTATTCAGCCTTAGTGCTGGATCTGAAAAAGGTTGATTGTTTCTTTGAGCACCATGATATAAGGTTGTCAACAACTATATACAATATCCAATTATTGACTTCCTATCATCTAGATCAGTGGCCCAATCAGCATCACAATAACTAGTTATATTGAGATTGTTGCATTCCTTTAATAATAATCCATAATTGGCAGTTCCCTTTAAGTACCTCAATATCCTTTTTACTGCTTTCCGGTGATTATCCAGTGTTTCCTGCATGATTTGACATAGACATACTTTATTAACACTAAATGATATACCTGGGCTATTAATTGTAGCATACTGTAAAGCACCAACAACATTTCTGAATTGTTTGATGTTAGTTATGGGTTCTCCCCTATTTTTGGTCAATTGTTGATTGCTTATCATTGGAGTTGATTCAGGTTTTGCCTTGTCCATTTTAGTGTTAATCAACAGCTCTATAATATATTTCCTTTGGCTTAGAAGTATTTCTAAATTTGAATTTCTCCTGACTTCTATGCCCAAGGAATAGATGAAGTCCCCAAGTTCCTTGATTGAATATTGCTCATCCATATACTGAGTGAGCTTTTTGATTTTAGTTTCATCATCTTCTGTAATAATTAAACCATCAACATATATTATGATATATACACTTGATTTATTGTTGAGCTTGATGAATAGTGAATTGTCTGATTTAGTAGACTGATAACTTAAAGTGAGTAAAGTGGTTTTCCGTCTATCAAACCATACTCTTGGTGCCTTTTTAAGGCTATATATATAGCCTTATTTAGTTTATACACAAGATTCATATTTTGCTTTGTATCTTTGTGGTTGCTCCATGTACATTTCTTCCTGTAAAGTACCATTTAGAAAAGCATTATTGACATCAAGTTGCCTAATACTACTATGTCTATGCAAGGCAATGGTTAAGACTACTCTTATGGTTGTTGGTTTGACCACTGAAGAGAATGTTTCTGAAATCAAACCATATTGTTGAGTGTATCCTTTTGCTACTAATCTGGCCTTACATCTGACAACGGTTCCATCTGGATTCTTCTTTAGTTTATAGGTCCATTTGCATCCAGCAATGTTTTTATTTTCTGGTGGGCACACCAGTTTCCATGTTTAGTTTCTTATAAGTGCATTGTACTCTTCATCTATTGCTGCTTTCCATTTTTTGTCCTTTGCAGCTTGCTCAAATGTTTCAAGCTTATTTGAAATAGTGACTGTAGTGTATAACTTTGGTTTAAAAATGCCACTTTTTGCTCTTGTGATCATGGGATGACCTGCTCTCACTTGTGGTTGTACTTCAACATTTGCTTGATTATTGTTATTTCCCGATTTACTTTGCAGATTATCTAAATTTTCTTCACTAACTTGTTGAGTTTGCTCACTTGAATGTGCAGGAGACTGATTGAGATAGCTGGGTAGTTCTGATGATTCATGACCTAGTTGATCTAACATTGTGAGTTGAGAATTGTTAACTCCAGCAATCCTTTTAGTCTCCCTTGTTTGAAGCATATTAGTGCATACAGGTAAATCAATTATTGACACATTTGGGTTATACATCTTTCTGGTAGTCTTTATATCTGCTTTGCTAAAAGGAAATACATGCTCATTAAATACAACATGTCTATTTATAAATATTTTTCCACTATCATCAAGACATTTATATCCCTTTTGATTTGTTCCATACCTTAAAAACCAAAAGTTCTCAGATGTTGGTAATCAGGCTTAACCTTATATAACCTTTCTATATGACTTATTCCTTAGAGAGATTTTGTTGGCAACCTATTAATTAAGTAAACAGTCGTGCTGAATGAATCAGGCCAAAAATTTAATGGTAGAGATGCCTAAGCTAGCAATGTAAGACCTGTTTCAACTATGCATCTATGTTTTCCCTCTGTTCAGATGTATAGAGACATGTAGTTCTATGAATTATTCCCATTTTGTTAAAAAAACTGCTAAGTGGTTTGTACTCAGTTCCACCATCAGTTTGCATTATTTTAACTTGACAACTAGTTTTTTTTTCAGCTAAGGATATAAAATGAACAACTGCATTACATGTTTCAGACTTTGATTTCAAAAAATAGATCCATGTATGTCTAGAAAAAGCATCAATGAATGATATATAACATTTGTAGCCATAGTCTGAACATATTAGGCCTGGACCCCAAAGATCAGTTGCAACTAATTCTAAAGGCTCGGAGTACATAGTTAGTGAGTCACTAAATCCTAATCTGTGACTTTTCCTTATTTGGCAATAAGAACAAACATATGTTAAAGATATATTATCAAAAGGAATATTATTTTCACAAAGTACTTATCTAATAATTTTTGCATTTGGATGACCAAGTTTGTAATGCCAAAGATCAAATACATTTTTATTTTTCTCTGGTTGAACAGTTTCGGCCATGTTACAACATTTTTGTTTTCTTGCAGACTTGATAGAGTTAACCAAATTGAATCTAATGATCCCCTGATAGCATCACCCTGCAAAAGAATTTCTTTAATTAGTATGTCTCTAGCTAAACAATAATTAGGGTAGAATTCAAAATAAACATTATTATCTTTAGCAAATTGTGATACACTTATGAGATTTTTCTTCATTCTTTACACTCTTATAAATTATTTAAAAATAACTGCCTTGCACCTTTGATAGATGCATTTCCAGTATGGGTAATACTAATAAACTCACCATTTCCCATGCAAATTGACTGTTTACCTCCGTACTCCTTATTGCCAAGATTTAAGTTGTCAAGATTGCTTGTTATATGATTAGTTTCTCCTGAAGCAAGGTACTAGCTTTCACCCTGGATGTGTTCTGATTTTGTAGTGACATCTTGATTGTTTATCCTATTATCCTCAAGTTGAATGCTTGTATCTGATTGTGCTTGAGTCATGTTAACATTGGGATTCCCATTTCTTTGACTATTTTGATTCTGAGATGGCACATAACCGACATTAAATCTGAAGTAGCACTTCATTGCAATGTGACCCAATTTCTCACATATTTGACACTTCGTTCTATTGTTATTACCACTCCATTTTCCTCTACCTCTTGATTTGTTTGAGTATCCACCTTTTTGATAAGATTTACTTTGTTTGTTGATGTTTTGACCTTTGTTTTTAGAACTGGTTGCATAGATGATTCATAAATCTGAATCTTGTGGTTTCTTGTGATCAATTCTTGCTTCATGTGCAAGCAGGGTTGAGTGAACATATTATATAGAAGGTAGAGTTGGTTGAGATGATATGACTGCTACAACTGCTTCATATTCATCACTAAGACCATTCAAGATGGTCAAAACTTGTTCAGTTTCAGTGACCATGTGTCCTGCAGCCTCTAACATATTACATATGTTGTTGACTTGTGCTAAGTATTCCTTTATAAGCTGATTGTCTTCGCTGATATTTTGCAGTTACTCTTGTAATGCATACCCTTTGCAGCTGATTGAGTGTTGAAGATTCTCTCAATTGTAATCCAAATCTCATTAGCGGATTTGCCGCCAATCACTTGTGATAATAGATTTGTATTGATGGATGATAGCAACCAAGAACTTATTAATCTATCTTGTCTCTAATATTTTATGTAATCATCATTACTGATCAACTTGTTTTGCTGAATCTTGGTGGGATAAGTTCAGTGCTAAGGATGAACCCTTCAAGGCCATGTCCTTGAATTGTTGTTTCAACTTGAAGTTTCCATAGAAGATAATTATCTTCTTCAAGAAGGATGGTGATAAGCTAACTTTGTGGGCTAATGACAGTCTTGATCAATTTTGCAGCTGTTTCTGCAGTTTGTTACTGAGGGTTGGTGGTATTATCAGCGGTTGTTGAGTTAGTGTCTCCTTCAATCATGGTGAAAATAATAAAAGAGATAACTAGCTTGATGATTCAGAAATTTGTAGTTGCAAGATTGCTTCAACTGTAGCATAAACATGTTAGTTGCAGCCAAGATCAGATTATGAGTGTATTCTGATGGTTTCTTGGTGAGGCAATAGCTTTCTTTCTACTTTTGACTGCTTTCTTGATTTTCTTAGTCTTCTTACTTAAGAGTTTGCTTATATCTTTGAATAGAACTTGTTGCAGCTAGAAATTTGTTGATTTCTTTGGCACGGTACCTGTTTTTATAACCAAATTCAATTATATAACCAAAATGATGAAATATTCCTGATGGGTTATTAAGATATTAGATGATGGTAATTTTCTAATGATAATCTTGACTTCTATGTCTCTGTCTTTGATGAAAGAAAGACTTCTAAAAAAATTTCTTCAAAACTTGATTCCAATGCTGTTAGGCTTGATATGGCTTCGATCCCATGTGAAGAATTTGAAGAAACTGATTGAATTTTTTGAAGAAACAGATATATTAAAACAAATATATTGGTTTGTACATATTACAGGTGGTATTTATAGCGTACAACTCTATATAGGCTGAATTGAGATGTGCAACCCAATTAGCTATATACCCGAACTTCTATTTACATATTAATATACATTTTGATACTCGGGTTGTTTACATTATCATTTCCAATAACACATTATGATGTTGTGGATTGGATTAAAATCTTTTGGACAATAATAATAAAATGACAATCTGGGTATATTCAATATATTGTTAACTAAAGTCAAAGTGATGTGTTAACCAAGATAAAGTATGTTAACTGTGGAAGCAAGAAGATGAAACCTTAAATACCCATTCTTTCCGCATCCTTAAAGCTTACATATATGGCAAACATCCAGAGAAAAATAAAAGACGGATCAAGAAGAAATTATGTTCTTAAAAATGGAATTGATTATTTGCTAGTTAACCAACAAAGAGCAGATCTGACTGCAGAGCTCAAAAAGAGCGTCAAATGTATTTGTAATGAAACATTAAAATTTGTATCTGTTATAAAAGAGTATATTTTTTGTAATAAGCTGATCGTACATATAAAATTCTAGAAAAATTTGATTCGACAATGAATTCTACATCTCAATTGTATATCAAAATACATAGTCTAATCAAATATACACCGAGTAACCAAATGCAACACCGAGTAACAAATACATTCATTGCAGAATGAGTCTTTTATAACAACAAAACTTTGACTATCATTCTAGAGCATCACAGCCTTTTGCTTGAGGTTGTCCATTATCATGTGTGTTACTTATTTCAATCCCTCCACGTGTGTTTTGTTCATGCATATAAACATGATGTATTTCATAACTTAGGATATGAAATTAGGACTATAGAAATAGTTAAATTACGAAAGCATTAATCTATACAAGTAACCTTGGTGTATTGCAATTCCTATAGGAATCTCTTACTGCTTTGCAAAAAGCATGAGTTATTTATAAAGAGAAAAAATGTTATAAACATTAGATTGATACTCCAAATATTTGCATGCTATGCTTAAGAAAAAAAATCAAGGATTTTGCTTTAAAAAATTATAATGTTAGCATACCTTAGTCAAGACAAATAATGAGAAGAATTCTTTCTATATCATATTCAACACAGTACAATAGTATTTGTAGCTTTACAAGAGAAGTGTAGATACATTTGAATTTCCTAGTCATACTCCTAATCCTAAGGAATATAAGTGATACGATATCTATGCATGAGACTAGTTCTAATACCCTCCCTCAAGTTGAGCATGGTGTGCTGAAACCGTGCTGAGCCAAGTCCCTTTGTGAAGATATCAGCCACTTGATCCTTTGAAAAAAATAAATCGAACTTGAAGTCGCTTTTGAGCGACGCATTCTCGGACAAAATTATAATCGATTTCTATATGCTTCGTGAGAGCATGAAACACTGGATTTGCAGTAAGATAAGTGGCCCCCAAGTTATCGCACCATGAAATAGGAGGCGATTAAGAGATGCCAAGTTCACCGAGAAGAGTTGTATCCAAATTATTTCAGTGGTGGCAGTGGCTATGCTGCGATATTCAGCCTCTGTAGTCGGCCTAAATATGGTTTTCTGCTTTCTCGCACTCCAGGATATTAGATTACCGCCAAGAAATATACAACACCCACTGGTAGATTTCCCATCGTTAGGGCAACCGGCTCAATCCACGTTTGAAAATGCTTACATGTTTAGATTATACGGCCTCTACAAAAGTAAACCATAGGTGACTGTTTCTTCAAGGTACTATAAAATTCTTTTAACTGCAGCCCAATGAGCCTCCGTTGGACTATGCATAAACTAGCAAACTTTATTGACTACCATAGAGATGCCCAATTGAGTGAATGTAAGGTATTGTAGAGCACCAACCACACTACGATACTTCATTGGATCACCAAATTTTGGACTGCCCACCATAACAGTTGAGTGTTGTTAGCAAGTGGTGTATGAATTGGTTTTGCACCTTCAAAATTTGTTCTTGCAAGAATCTGTCTAATATATTTCTACTAAGACAAGAATAGACCATGCTTGTGTGGAAGAACCTTAATTCCCAAAAAATAATTTAAGTCACGCTACTAGAAAAGGTGGAAAATAGCAACAAAAATTTCTCACGCTATTGCAACGCCAAAAAGACAAGGCGTCAGAAAGGTGCCCAAAAATCGTAAAACAGAAAAATGACGTCGGAATGACATTGAAAAACAGTGACGCCGTTACGTCGTCATTTATTTTTTGGACAAAAATAACAACTACATCGGAAAAATGTCGAAAAATACCGACGCCATTCTGATGCCTCTTTATTTCTGTCGTGTAAATAAATGGTGTTGGAAAGACGTCGGTATTTATCGACGCTATTTCAATGCTTTTTTTTGTTTACCCCAATGTCATTTTGAAGCTATTTATTTACCCAACAAAAATAACAAAGACGTTGGAATTACTGACGCCATTCGGACGCCAAATTTATTTCTGTTGGGTAAATAGATGGCGTTGGAAAGGCGTCAGTATTTTTAACGCAATTGGGACACCTTATTATCCCTCTCTTCCTCCATTTTTCCGTACCGATTTACCTAGATTAAATCATTTAGGTAAATAACATTATATAATTTTCAAATTATATATATTTCAATCATTTCAAAATTATATATTTTATATTATAATAATATTAATTATTATAATTTAATTTTTTAATTTAAATATTATTATTTTATTCATATGTTATATTCAAATTTATGAAATTAGATCGTACATATTCATTATCATCGTTTGAGTAATTTAAATATACAATTTCATGTTGGTTTGACATGTTTGTTTGTTTAAACTGGTCATTTTCAATAAAATTTATGTAAATTCTATCCGGAACGAACAATTCTAACTAAGATTTTATATATTTTGACATTTAACTGTACAAATTTTTTTAATTCAAATTCAGTGATTTTTAAAAAATTATAAAAATATGTTTGTTATCTTAGAATCTTACAAATACAAAAATATTAAAAACGTCTGAACGGCGTCGTAGTTGGTTGCCTTTGATCTTCATATCCCAAATAAATGCCCACACTCATTTTTATTTTACCCCGCCAACGCAAAATAACGTGGATCCCCAAATCCAACCAAAATCCTAAAACCTAACCTCGACTCCCTCCTCCACCTTGCTAATCGCCGGCCGCACCTCGCTAATCCCACCGACTATAGCGCCAACCTTCGCCCTGCTAACAACAACCGACCGACTGATGTTGCCGGAGCCGCCTGCAAGGAAGATAGAGAAGGCAGTGTTATTGCCGATCAAAGAAGATGAAGAAGCAACTACAGCTATTTGACTTGGGTTCATCATTGTAGGCAGATTATTGTGTAAAATATTCATTATTTTTCTCTTTTGTCATCATTCAAATTAACTTGTTTTTATTAAATTTTTTTATATATATATTAGACTTATTGCAAAGGTAACCCGAAATTCAATTTTCACAAGAAGCTAATTTCAAGAAAATCGTGGGTATTAGGTACTTGTTTCATGTTAATAGTTTTGTTGTAATTATTTACACATTTCAAAATGATTTGTATGCTTGTAATGGAGGTATATTATATTTGGACAACATCATGCGTATTTATATTTTTACGATCATAACAACATTTTTGTCTTTACAGCCGGTATCTTTGGATTTTTGTCATGGTGTTTTTATTATTGAATGTAAATGGTAAGCTAATATCGAGCAAATCATTTTAATTTTTATTAACATTATGGAATTTCAAATATTTTAACATAAATGGTGTGCTAATTTTGCATTGTTATTATCTAAGTTTATAATTTTTTTCCCGGGTTGGCATGCATATTTTTGGATAGCATTCTTTCCTTTGATTGTAAGTTTGCATACTTCTATAATTTCCATGTGTTCTTTTATTAACAATATTAAGGCTTAGCATTTGTACGTGATTCTTAGTAGGTTTAAATTTGTTTAATTTTAGATAATTGTCGCACTACTAGAAAGGCCTCAAAATGCGACAAAGCCTAGTGACGGCTAAAAAAAGAGGCCGTTGCTAGCCGTCGCTTATCGCGATTTCATAACCTGCAGCCGAGAGAACACAGTTTCATTACTCTCTCTCCCAATCTACTCCCAAATCACCTCAGATCCGCCACCAGCCTCCGCCCTCCGCCGCCAGGAGCCGTCGCAACCTTCCGTCGCTAATTTCAACCTCTCCAAACTTGCCGGTATCTTCTATTTTGCATTATCTTTGTTTAATTTAGGTTTAAATTAAATTAGTTGATGATTTAGGGATTTGGAATTGGATGATTTAGGGGTTTGGAATTGATGAATATATGTTATTAGTTTATGATATATAGTTTATTATTTGAATTGGGTATATAATGGTAAACCTAATTTAGAAAATTAGTTGATTATGTGTTTGAAAATGGTGATTATTGCGTAATAGGTGATGATAATTAGTGTTGATTTGGTGGTATTAATTAGTGAATTTATTGTTTACTCTGTTGTTAAAAATTATAGCTAATTTAAAATCCAAAAAATAGTCCATGATTATTGAATAATATGTTTATTGATAAATTTACGAGAATGTTTGTTATACTGTTGTAAGTGCTAACTACTTATTTAGTTCACAAAATCATTAATTAAAATTTATGTAGTTAAACAAAAGTTAAAATATGTTTTTAAAATTTAGATTTAATTAATAAATATTTAAGTAGTTAAATGAATTATAAAATAGTTTTTGCAGTTGTTAAAATAGTAACTCATAGTTCCCATCTGCGAGATAAGGCATATTTTCCGAGTTACTGATAGTTCGCATGGATTTTGATTCATAATTAAACGAATTCTATTTGGCTACATTACTAAAAAAAATTTAAGATCATTATTTCACTACAGACCACTAATACTTCAATATTAATATTTTTTTATTTGTGCTTTATTTATGTGAACCCCTTAGAGAATTTTTGGCCCCGTTTGACAAGTGTTGTATATGATCGTTATATGGATATTCGTTTTTCCACAGAACGGACATCTATATTCATCTGATACAACATTTGTTGGATTTGTCCTAGTATTTGGACAAGTTACAAACACAATAAAGTAATCATATTTTATAAATCATTTCAGTTTAAACGGTTCAGAAAATTTCGATGGCACTTCCTTTTTTCCTTGTGTACACGCATTTGTGTACGATACAGGGAATAAAGGGAAGTGCTGCCGAAATTTTTTAGAATCGTTTAACCTGAAATGATTTATAAAATATGATTACATTATTGTGTTTGTAATGGGAAGTAGGATAACCGGTCATCAAAGTAAAAAAACAATAAACTTAAGAATTGAAAATTTGAATGCAATATTTATTTGAATTTGTTAAAATAGTAAAGGGTTATATATGAATTTTTACAAGACTTTAATATGAAGTGTGTTATTCAATCTTCTAACCTACATTTTACAAATCAGGAAATATGTTCAATTATTTTCTCGATCGTAGTTGGATGTATGAACCTCGAAAAGGTATGAAAGGATCAATAAAAGAACGTTTCTATAACGGTGTACAAGTATTTATTAGATTTGCTCAGTCTAATAATCGAAATAACGTAGACATTCGTTGTCCGTGTAGTAAGTGCAAACATCTGAAGCATTGGAAACCAGATGTAGTAGAAGTACATTTGTACAAATTTGGTTTTTTGCCGAATTATTACTTATGGGATCGTCATGGAGAACTTGTTCAACCTACACCTAATCCTGTAGTGTTAGAGGACGATAATACTATGACCAATCCTATAGAAAACATGGTGCAAGATGCTGCACGATCAATGTTCCCTACCTTTGACCAAGGTGATGATGGGAACGAAAATGTTGACAAAGAGCCGACCGCGGAAGCTAAATTTTTTTATGATTTATTGAATTCTGCTAAGAGGCCATTGTGGGATGGATGTACAAGCGGAACCGAATTATCTGTAACCGCCGAATACATCATTATGAAATCGAAGTTTAATCTTACAGAAGCTGCATTTACAGCAGTTGTACAAACTGCAAAACGACACATGCCACATAATAATTTGATGTGTGATAGTCATTATAAAGTAAAAAAACTTATGTCTGCTTTTGGATTGCCGTACCAAAAGATAGATACATGTGTAAAAGGTTGCATGCTGTATTGGAAAGAAGACGCTCATCTTACTAAATGCAGAATATGTAACGAGGAAAGATACAAACCAAGAAAAAAGAAAGGAAAAGAAGTTCCATATAAGAGGATGCATTATTTACCCATCACTCTCAGACTTCAACGGTTATATGCATCTTCTGCTACAGCATGTCATATGAGATGGCACAGTGTGAGAACACCAGAAGAAGGAACTTTGATACATCCATCTGATGGAGAAGCATGGAAACATTTCGATAAGACTTATCCTGAATTTGCGGCAGAGAGCCATAATGTTAGGCTTGGTTTATGTACGGATGGATTTCTGCCATTTTCTCAGTTTGGTAGTAAATATTCATCATGGCCTATTATTATTACTCCTTATAATTTACCTCCATGGATGTATATGAAAACTCAATATATGTTTCTAACGATTGTCGTCCCCGGTCCCGATAATCCGACACAAGGAATTGATGTTTATTTACAACCACTAATCGACGAGTTGAAAACACTGTGGCATGAAGGAGTTGAAACGTACGACATTTCGAGAAAAAGGAATTTTCGTATGTTTGCTTCTTTATTATGGACTATTAGTGATTTTCCCGCGTATGGCATGCTTTCAGGTTGGAGCACATCTGGATGTCTAGCTTGTCCTTATTGTATGGATGAAACACAAGCATTTTCATTGAAGTATGGGAAGAAAATTTCTTGGTTTGACTGTCATCGGTGTTTTCTACATACCAATCATAAATTTAGAATGGATAAAAAGAACTTTAAAGCTAACAGAGTAGAGAGTATGCTACCACCTAAGGTTTGGACAAGTGAAGAGGTATGTGGGTAAATAATGATATGTACATATACTTAGTTTGACTGTCATCGGTGTTTTCTACATACCAATCATAAATCAAGAGCATGGGTCAATGCCCGGGGAAGGAGGTGCAGATGATGATGCTTAGTTGGTTTGTTTTGATGGGTACGCTTTATATACATATATGTACATATTATGAGGGGTTTGACATTTGGTAATTTGGATGTTATGATTAATACTTAGTGTTTTGGTGGATTTGATATTTTGGTTGTTGTCATTGATACTTTGGCACTTGATATGTACTGGTTGTTTAATTTAGTTATGTGGGTTGGTTTGGTGGATTTTCATATTTGGTTATGTTGATTTTCTTATATGATTTTGTGAATATATGTTGGAATATGCAATATTTGATGATTTAGTTGTGTTGATATTGATTATATGGTATGATGGAATGGTATTATATGTGCGGAATGATGGAATTATATTATTTGAATTGATTGGGATTGATGGTTGAAGGTGCTAGAATGTGGCAGCTAATTTTGTTCCAAATTTGCAACGGCTTGCGACGGCTCGCAACGGTAAAATGGTCGCATATAGCGACGGCTAGCGACGGCCAAGTTGCGTTGCTTTGCAACGCTTTGCATCAACAACCCGGGAAACCAACAACCCCAACGGTTGATTCCACGTGGACAATTAACCGTTACAAGCCGTTGCAAAAAGGACGACGGGGCCGTCGCTTTCTTTTGTTGCAACGAGATAATTAGCGATGCCATTTAGCGACGGCCGCCAACGCCTAATAGCCGTCGCTAAACGGTGCTTCTTTTGTAGTGTCAACCCTTAGTTTCTCATTTTTATGTTGTGGGAAGTGATGAGAAAAATGTCTCTGTTGTTGGTTCAAGGATTGCATGTTATATGTATGATGGTTCTTTGTTTGACAACTTGATGGGTAAAAACATGCAAGTTTATGGAACACTGTTGTAAATAATTTCCCTCAGCGTATCCATGTTTAAGGATGGAATTTTAGAATATACACTTGTTCTTATCTTCATTGTTGCATTGCAGTATTCACTGAAATCTTAGCTTCATGTTTATCGTGATAATTTTTTATCTTCGTTTTGCATTTTGCTGCATCTTGCAGTTCATCTCAAATTAGCCTTCCTTCATTTGTTACTAAGGATTACATATGGGCTGTATTGTCCTATCTCAATTACAGCGATATACGAGCATTCACGTTATTAGGCTGTGTGCTAATTTCATCAGTAGTATTGGGTTGGTTTTTTTTTTGCCTGTAGATTTTGTTGTTGTTCCCCACCAGGGCTGGTTTCATGGCAAGGCCAGCCAAACGGCCTCCTAGGGCAACCCCCGATAGGGGGCAACGTGGTGGAGGAAATAGATGGTTAAGATAATATATCTTTAAATATCATGTTGTGTCTGCTATTTACAAAGTAAGTATTAGTATACTGGTTGTTGTTATGTTCCCTGATGATGAGGTTGCAAGTTCAATTCCTTGCTAGACTGTTGTTTTTTGATTTTTTTTCAACGAAACTCTTGTTTGCCTAGGGCAACCCAGGTTTTTAAAATTTCATGAGCCGACCCTGTTCCCCACAACTAGAATCTAAGCAACCCTGTGTTATGATTCAGCAACAGTCCCGGTCGACTTATTTGGTGTCACTCGCACTACTAGAAAGGCCTCAAAATGCGACAAAGCCTAGCGACGGCTAAAAAAAGCGGCCGTTGCTAGCCGTCGCTTATCGCGATTCAATTACCTGCAGCCGAGAACACATTTCATTATCCTCTCCCCCAAATCCTTTCCCAATTCCCCTCAGCTCCGCCACCAGCCGTCGCCCTCCACCGCCAGGAGCCGTCGCAACCTTCCGTCACTAATTTCAACCTCTCCAAACTCGCCGGTATCTCCTATTTTGCTTTATCTTAATTTAGGTTTAAATTAAGTTGGTTGATGATTTAGGGATTTGGAATTGGATGATTTAGGGGTTTGGAATTGATGAATATATGTTATTAGTTTATGGTATATAGTTTATTATTTGAATTGAGTATATAATGGTAAACCTAATTTAGAAAATTAGTTGATTATGCGTTTGAAAATGGCGATTATTGCGTAATAGGTGATGATAATTAGTGTTGATTTGGTAGTAGTAATTAGTGAATTTATTGTTTACTATGTTGTTAAAAATTATGGCTAATTTAAAATCCAAAAAATAGTACATGGTTATTGAATAATATGTTTGTTGATAAGTTTACGAGAATGTTTGTTATACTGTTGTAAGTGCTAACTACTTATTTAGTTCACAAAATCGTTAATTGAAATTTATGTAGTTAAACAAAAGTTAAAATATGTTTTAAAAATTTAGATTTAATAAGTGATGATTATGCGACGATTGTGCTAACCACTTGACTAATAATTATGTGATGATTATGCGACGATTAATGATTATGTGATATTGATTGATGATTATGTGATTCTTCTGTTATCAGTACTTATTTAATAAGTGATGATTGTGCTAACCACTTGACTAATAATTATGTGATGATTATGCGACGATGAATGATTATGTGATATTGATTGATGATTATGTGATTCTTCTGTTATCAGTACTTTTTTGTAAGTAGTACATCTCAGTCACCTTCACTTGGAGCTACGTCTGGTAGGCGCCGTTATCGACTTAGTACATCTCAGTCGCCTTCACCTGGAGCAGGTCCGAGTAGCTCTGAGCCAGATCTCCGTCGAGTTGCGGAGATAGTTCCGAAAAGTGCTGGGTATGTATCAAACTTATTTGAATTATATTATATGAAATATATTGAATATATACATCAACATTTCTACAGAGGGTTCGAGGTGGAACCATCCGATTTTATTTTACAAGTATCAAAAGAAGCATACAAAAGTAGGATGTCTGGCTGTTGGCCTCAGTGGGATAACATCCCAACGCATATAAAAAACGCAATATGGGCTGATCTTATGGTAAGTACAACTTTGTAATATATAATTATGCCTTATATGAAACAAAAAACAATATGCCATCATGCCTTATGATATCACTTTTATGTATTCTGTTTTGCTAATTGTTTTTTAATTATATAATCTCTTTTACATAACACGTATGATAATTCAATATGCAGGCAGCTATACGTGTGGATCCGCAAGATATGGATGTTTTTATAAATCATTGGAATAAGAAGATGCGGAAAAATTACAGAGAGGCTCTTTCAAGGGCTAAGAGTTCGAGGAAAAAGCCAAGTTGGATGGGGGATGATATTTGGGCTGGATTCCAACAATATTGGGAATCGGAAACATTCAAAGTAAGTTATATTGTCACTATATTTTTACAATTAAATGTCTTGAATTATTTTACTTAATATTGTGTATAAATTAATAGGAATTATCAGCAAGTATCAAGGCTAATAGGAACAAAAACCCTGCTTTACATCGTGGTGGCTCGAAATCCTTCCAACAACATAGGAGGGAATTGGTAAATAAATTAACTATTCTATTCTATTCTTGTATATAATATATTCTTGTATATACTCATGCAATTTATCAATATAATCTATTCTTGTATATATTCAGTGGGCAAAGTATGGAAGGGAGCCTACAGCGGCTGAGGTTTTCAGAGTCACACATGCAGTGGAGCATACAGATGAGGATGGGAATGTTTCATATGATTGGTCGGACGTCAAGGCTGCTTCTGTAATGGTAAATATGTTTATTTCTGTAATGAAAATATTTCATATTCGTTTATTTCACAGTAACTAAGTAAATTGTATATCAATTGTGTCAAATATCTGTTCGTAATTGTAGGAGAGATATAATGCAGAGCATGATCGAGTGATACAAGCGAGTGGACGAGAGTCGCTTACGGTTGATGAGTCTAATCGGATATGGGACTCAATCATTGAACCGGCAAGTCGAAACAGGCGTTACAGTTTCGGCAATATGGTATGTAATCAACGTTTACACAGTAGAAATCTATATGCCATGAACTTCTTGTTCATTTGAGTTTTTTAGCGATAACTTGAGTTTTCTTATTATTGGTGTATGCCATGAACTTATTATTCAGTTGAATTATTTCATAGGCTCTTAATTTCCAAAGAGCATATAGGAGATCCATAGACGAGGAAGACATTGCTCGGATGCAAACACAATTGGATGAGTTCAATGATTGGCGGAAGAGTCATTTGGCGACGCAGATAGATGAGCGTATTGCTGCCTTCTATCAGGAGCATGGGTCAATGCCCGGGGAAGGAGGTGCAGATGATGATGCTTAGTTGGTTTATTTTGACGGGTACGCTTTATATACATATATGTACATATTATGAGGGGTTTGACATTTGGTAATTTGGATGTTGTGATTAATACTTAGTGTTTTGGTGGATTTGACATTTTGGTTGTTGTCATTGATACTTTGGCACTTGATATGTACTGGTTGTTTAATTTAGTTATGTGGGTTGGTTTGGTGGATTTTCATATTTGGTTATGTTGATTTTCTTATATGATTTTGTGAATATATGTTGGAATATGCAATATTTGATGATTTGGTTGTGTTGATATTGATTATATGGCATGATGGAATGGTATTATATGTGCGGAATGATGGAATTAAATTATGTGGATTGATTGGGATTGAGGGTTGAAGGTGCTGGAATGTGCACTAAATTCTGTTCCAGATTTGCAACGGCTAGCAACGGCCATTTGGTCACAGATTTGCAACGGCTAGCGACGACCATTTTGCGACGCTTTGCATCAACAACCCCGGGAAACTAACAACCCAACGGTTGATTCCACGTGGACAATTAACCGTTACAAGCCGTTGCAAAATGAACGACGGAGCCGTCGCTATTGCCGTCGCTTTCTTTTGTTGCAACGAGATAATTAGCGACGCATTTTTGCGACGGCTAGCGACGGCCGCCAACTGCTAAAAGCCGTCGCTAAACAGTACTTCTTTTGTAGTGTCGCTGTTAGTTAGATCGGTCATACTTCTAGCAAAAGATAGTAGAGTTGGTACTGGATCAAGTTTCGAGGACCTTAAAAGTAAATTTACAATCTTATCTCTCAATTCAAGAAAACTAATGTTCCCTTTAGATCTTATCATTTATAATTTCCATGTATTCTTCTATTAACAGTATTAAGGCTTAGCATTTATACACGATTGTGACACAGATGACAAGCACTAATGAATACATCTAATTTTCTTGCTTTATACATTTTATTTCTGCCATGTACCAACCTGTGTTTGTTGTATTATGTGAAGATGGGAACATCACTCAAGAAAGAAATATCTGAGCAGCATTTACAGGAAGGTTTAATAAGCTGGGCTCAGAAAGTGAAGCAAAGATATCATATATTACTTTTTGTTTGATATGCGGTTCTTGAAACTGCCGAGACCCGTCATGATCAGGACCACGCAGAAGACGAGTGAAGTTTTTTGTTTGATATGCAGTTACGTTATTTTTACTTTAGGCATCGTGATGTATATATATCTATCTGCTATGTGGACATGATTTTCATTTACGCATGCATGTATGTGATATTAGTTAAGTTTTATTGGATGATACTGTGAATGTTATGTGTTATTTGAATGTTTCATCGACTATATCATTATTTTATAATATTTTCGGTGACATTATTTTAGTTTGTTGAGATATATTTGTTTCATGGCATGTTTTGCATGGTTGGAATGAATGTATTTGATGTTGAGTTTAAGGATTAGAAATATGGTAAAATTGTAAAAAAATTGCTTTATAAATGGCGTCGGAAAGACGTCGGTAATGTGTGGAAAAATTAAAAATTGTATTCTAAATTTGATGTCGCCATGGCGTCGGGAAATGGTTCCGAAAAAGAATTGAATAAATGGCGTCGGAAAACATCTAACACAAGGCGTGGAAAATATTTTTTCCACACGAGTTTTATAAACACCAAAGCAGGCATTGGTAGGGCGTCGAAAAGACGTTTTTCGATGCCATACCGATGCCATTTTGGCGTTGGTAAATCAATTTTCTGTTGTAGTGTCACCTAAATCTTTTATAGCAAAGATGATATGAGTTGATGAAGATCGTGACATCATGAGATTTTAATCTTGTGACAAGGATATCATCAACATAAATAAGAACTAAGACGAGAATAAGAACCCAAGCTTATTAAGTAAGAACTGAGACGAGAATACCATTGTCGGGGAGCTTGTTTCAACCCGTATAATGACTTGTGGAGACTTCACACAAATGATGGATGATTTGAACCCACTAAACCCAGGGGTTGCTTCATGTACACTTCTTCATTCAATGTGCCATGCAAGAAGGTATTTAGAACATCTAATTGGCGTATAGAGCAGTTTTGCATAAGAGTTATGGAGATAATAATACAAATGGTGCAAGGCTTTACGACCGGGATAAACATCTCACCAAAATCAACACCCTCCTCTTGATTAAATCCTTTGGCCACAAGTCTTGCTTTATGGCGTTCAATAGACCCATTGGGTTATTGTTTCAATTTGAATACCCATTTGCACCCTATGACATTCATCCCATGTTTTGGTGGGACTAATGTCCATGTGCCATTTCTCATAAGGGCGTCTATTTCATCATCCATTGTTGCTCTCCATGTAGGACTAGATAATGCTTGAGTGTAGCAAGTAGGTTCAGTGGCATCGTCAAATGAAATGGGATGTTTAGTGGTAGTAAAATTTAGGCGTTGAATTGGTTTGTGGATTCCATGTTTGGAGCGAGTGATCATTGTGCGTGTTTGCTAGGCGATAGAGATTTCTTGAACTAAAGGAGGAGTAGGATTGCCTTGTGTGGGAGAAGAGGACATTGAGGCTTTGTGGCAGTTGAGGGCTGATGGTGTTAGAAGATAGTTGGTGGGGTGAATGAGAATGTTTGGTGTTTATAAAAGAGGAGGAAATTGGGTTGTGTACATGGGATAGTTGTTGGGCCATTTCATGATTATTTGGTGAAAGAGGGGGTGTGGAAGGTACTGTTGGTGGGACAGAGGTAACAATGTTATTTGTAGGTGGTGGGAGCAAGGGGTGTAGAGTTTTGGTCATACCTTTGTTTGACAGAGGAGTAGAGACAATCTATTAAGGAATGAGTCTTCTTCAAATCATACATGCCGCGAAATGTAAACTCTGTTGCTTAAGGAATGGTAGCACATGCAGCCTTTATGGGCACTACAGTAACCAAGTAAGACACATGGAAGAGATATGTATGCAAGTTTGTGAGTGAGGAGTATAAGGCCTAAGATTGGGGTAGCATAAACATCCAAAACACGCAATTGTATAGCCTGGCTTAATTTTAAAAAGGAGCTCAAGTGGAGAGGTGTCGACAGTGGTTTTGGATGGAAGCTGACTAATGAGATAACATGTCGTGGAAAAACTGTCGACCCAAAATTTTAACGGAAAAGAGGCATGGTAAAGCATGGAGAGGCCAGTTTCAATAATATGGCGGTGACGCCATTCCGCAAGACCATTCGGTTTTGATGTGTGTGGACACGAAAAACGATGGAAAACACTTTCTTTGGCAAGATATGGTGTGAATTTCTTGTACCCACCACCACTATCAGATTGAAACACTTTGACTTTATGATTGAGTATGTTTTCGATTTTTGTTTTGAAAATGACAAATACAGAAAGTACTTCTAATTTTCATGCAAGAGGAAAAACCCATGCATAGAGGGAATAGGCATCCATTAAAAGTAAATAGCATCTAAAACCATCTCTAGAAAGTTCGGGAGAAGGTCCCCAAAGATCGAACACTATTAAACTTAATGGTTCATTACAAAATGTAAAACTAGAAGAAAATGGAAGTTTCCAACTTTTAATCAAATGACATGAATTACAAACTGACATAGTCCTACTGGAAACTGGCAACACATTATTTTTAATCACTTTATTGATGGTACAGAGCATGGGATTACCTAAGTGTTGGTGCCAAATAGGAAAAGATGCTGAAAGAAGTGCAGAACTTGATGAAACTGGAGACTTTGATAGATTGACATCGTCAAAACGATAAAAACCTCCCTTATTCATGCCTTTGAGAAGTACTGTTGTTGTGTTGCAATCCTTTACAACAAAAAAAAAGGTAGGATCAAATTCAAAATAGCAATTGTTATCACGAGAAAACTAAGAGACGGATAGTAAGTTTGTAGAAATATTGGGCACATGATACGGGGTTTTTGGTTGAAATTTTTTGGAATTATGAAAGAAGAAAGTATTACCAATGTTTTTGATATGAGGATTGTTACTATTGCTCACTCTAATTTTGTCCGGACCTTCATAAGGAGAGCTAACATTGAGATTTGCAAAATCCAAAGTCAAGTGATGAGCTGCACCAATGCCAGGGATTCATTTACTAATAGAACTACCGGGTGTAGCAATGCAGGATACTGGTGGTGCAGAATGAGGTATGAGGGGATAATTCCTAGTCAAAGCGATACCAACATGTAGCAGTACCATGCTTTTGTCTGCCACAAATCTGACTAGGAACAACAAAGTCTGACCTGATGAAGAGTGAGCCATTACAGCATTGCCACGGGGTCGATTACGACTACCATTCGATGACCGATGAAAATTACAACTTATGGAAGACCTGTTATAATTATTGCGCTATTGGGAGGTGATATTTGCCACTGGTTGCTGCTGTAGAAGGGCAGTTTGGGCGTCCACACACATATCAAATGAAAGCAGGTGAGCATAGAAGTCTTCCTTGAGGTGTCCGTGAGTGTAGTGGTGAGAGTGGTTACAATAGC
Source organism: Allium fistulosum (assembly GCA_030737815.1). Lineage (NCBI taxonomy): Eukaryota > Viridiplantae > Streptophyta > Magnoliopsida > Asparagales > Amaryllidaceae > Allium > Allium fistulosum. The sequence continues at coordinate 476,784,718 of CM060902.1, forward strand.
ATCATATGCGCTGTCCAATCCAGCTAAAATTATTTGTTGAGGATCAGGAGTTTAGACGGGATGATTAGAGGTGGTGAGGCTATCAGCCAATTGTTTGCCATGTAGAAAATACAAATGCATGGTTTTGTTACCTTTGCGCGTAGTTTGGAGTTCCCGGAAAAGCTGCATAATTCTAGCTCGGAACTTTGAGGTGTATTGCCTTTCAAGGGCTATCCATACATCGCGAGTGGTGGTCAGGCCAACAACCTGTGCGAGAACGTCTTTGTGAGAGAGGAGAGTAACTAGTCAAGAAGTACTTAGTCATGTTACTGCCATTGTGTATAGGTAGGGTTGACTATGGTATCGGTTGGAGCGAGGGTACAAGGGGGACATGTTATTGTTCCGTCAATGTATCCTTCTAAACCATATCTCTTGAGCAAAGGTTTTAACTAGGTTAACCATAGAAGATAGTTATTGTTATCTAGGCAAACAGAAATAAGGTGATGAATGAAGGTGATGTGGGGAATTACTGAGTTGAGGGAGGAAGATGATTGAGTGGTGGAAGAAGATAAGTTATCATCGTTACCCATGGGATCGACCTTTCCCTAGTACAAGTCAAGACAAATAATGAGAAGAATTCTTTCTATATCAGATTCAATACAGTACAGCAGTATTTATAGCTTTACAAGAGAAGTGTAGATTCATTTGAATTTCCTAGTCATACTCCTACTCCTAAGGAATAGAAGTGATACAATATCTATGCATGAGACTAGCTCTAATAACCTTCACCAATATAACCTTGACAACTTAATGGTATATTAATGGTACGAGTTTATAAGATCTTAAGTATATCATTTGAATAATATACATGCTACTCAAAAATCTTTAGTGTTCTGAAATATCGTACGAGTTACATGTAAATGCCGGGTCATCCTTATTATACTACCATATATATGTGCATGGTAACGAGCAACTTGAACTATTACTAATTTAACCCAATCACATAACCTTTTACTAAAAGAACACAATACTTTACCTAAAACACAACTTAAAAACATATCAAATTAATAGTGTAACAAAAAGGTTAGTTATATACAAGTTAATTTGCTGGGCATAAATTATAAAATGGCAGGACTTGAATGCTTCACATTAATACTACAACAGCTCAGCACAAACTGCATAAATAACCACCAATAAAGAAGGAGTAACCATATGAAATACTTCTTCGATTTGCAAGAAAATGCCAAAATATCTTTTCTTCTTTTAAGAAAGAAAAAGGAAGCGAGATAATTAAATAGAATAAGCTAGCAAAATAAGTACATTTGGAAAAGCGAATTACAAATTGGTAATGATTGGAGAGGGATGATTGGAGAAGTATTGGTTGCGGTTGGATATGAAGCACCAATTAGCATAATTTTTTCGAAGTCGCGGTTGTAAATTGATTAGATCGGGGTATTTGTCCTTATAATTAGGCCTAAGAAGGACCAGTCCTCGATGATTTTGAAAACGATGACATGAATCTAGGGAGAAAGAGCTGTCGTAGTCAAGGAGAGAATCATACGGCTACTACAAATATCTTTAACCGTCGGTTTATTTTGATTAATTGGAAGTATAATACAGAATTTCCAGATTAATGTTCATATATTAACTTGTTTTCGACATTTCAACTTAACTATTCCTCATTCAAAAGTGAAGTCAAGTAAGTTAGATCATCGGTTGCATCAAAACCTTGCTATAACGACCCGTATTTTTAACTATTTTTTTTTTAAATTTAATGTAATTATTGGATAAAAGTGGTTAGAAATAAAATTTTATATTTTATTTATGTAATTTATTTAATATGAACTCAAATAAAATTTGAAATAACCAATTACGAAGATTAATGCAAAACTAAGTATTGAAATGGATTATATGTATTGAATGTGTTTGTTATCAATAATGGGATAATAAATATTGGGTTATTCAGATAGAAATGAAATATTTTTTGATAACTATATTCATCTGAAATTAATAGTTATTAATGTAATTAGTTGAATAATTAAAATTGTTTAAATTGAATATTGAAATTATTTAAATAATTGAATCTTGAATTAACGTGAATGGAAATGATATCGGAAGTTGATTTAAATTTTATTTAAACAACAATGAAAATTTGTTAAACTTAAAAAATTGAATTTAAAGTGATTAAATTAATTTCTGCAAATTAATTGTTTTAATTAACGAGTGAAAATAGCCATTTTAGCCACTGTCTCAGATTTCGACGAAACATGTTTCATCGGATCCGTAATGGTGGATTATTGTAGGATTTCAAGTTTCGTAGCGATCAGACTTATCGTTTGGCCGTGCGAGCTTGAAACACGTAGAAATTATTTTTGGAACTTTAATTAAAATAATTGATTTTGGAAAGCTATCTTCTGAATACGATCAAATTAGGCCTCGAAACTAGTTGTATTGTGTTCGAAATGGGAGTAAAACATTATGAACGCCAGGCGGCACGTTTCGTTTGGAGTTCGAAAATTTCACGTGTCCTTTGGGTCGGAGCTTATATTAGGCCACGTTCGTTTAGTCAAACCCTAACCCTAGTACTTGTTCAACCGCCGTTCACAACTTTTCAATGGCCGAAAATGGCCAACTTTCCATCTTTGATTTCTTCTTATCCGTTCATCGAATTCGAAAACTTTCAAGTAGAGCTCGACGAGCTCTACACATCCAACGGTGGGTGTATGGCGTAGCATCTCGGATTTGCCAGAATATGGCTTTGTTTGTCGTGCGGTCTTCCTCGATATGCATGTGGATGGAGGCGCTAGAGCAAGCCGCGTTTCAGACGATGATGGAGGGGGTTATTGCGCATCCGGTGGTGGGTGTGGATCGAGGCTCTAATGGCCATGGGTGTGTGCGTCTCAAATTGGGTTGTGTGATGATGGGTTACTGGAGTCGTGAACGAATGTGTAGAGGGAGAAGACAGGTAACGTTATTTTTTATTATTTTATTTTATTTTATTTAGTTTTGTTAGTTTATGTTTTAAAATTTTATCGTATATTAATAAATTGCATAACTTCTTCATACGAGGTCCGATTTGGACGAAATAAGAGGCGTTGAAATCGTATCGATGAAGGCTACGTCATGGATACGTCATGGAGTTGGTTTGAAATTTATTTGAAGCTGAAATTTTTTTTCAGTTTCAAACAATAGGTGAGTATTTTATACGCCCACGATTGACTAAAATATTTTTATGTTAGTTAAATTAACGTCATGAAGTAATTTAAAATTTATTGACTGTTGTTTGGTAAATTTAACTGACATTTAAATTGATATGGATTAAAATGATTGGAAATTTGAATTGACAGTTCAAATTTGAAATGGGAATTTAATTGTTAGTTAAATACATGATAATGATAACTAGTTAATTATTATGATTTATTGGCTGATTTGGATGTTGATTGTGATGGATGTTTATTTGTTGACATTTTGGATGATTGGATGTTTGTATCCCTGTTATCACTATGGGTTGAAATGATACCTACCCGAATAATCTTATAGATTAGGGAAAATCCTTATGGGTTAAAATGATACCCGAACGATTTTATTAATTTGGAAATTTTTGATTCGGGATAAGGGTTGAAATGATATATACCCGGAAAATTTAACTATTTTGGGTTGAAATGGTACATACCCAATCACTTGGCCATAGGGTAGAAAAATTATATACGTACACCGTTGGTCGGTTTTAAATTATTTTCTAAATGGTAAACTATGTTTGATTTATAAATTTGATTTTTTTAAATTTAATTTAATGATTTTATTTAAAATTTATATTTGAAAAATAATTTATTTTATATGTTTTAAAGTTTCAAATTTATAAGTTAATATATGGTTTTAAATGTAATTTTAAGTTTTTAACTTATAATTTATTTAGTTTTAAATATATAATTTAAATAGTTTAAAAAAATTAATTTAATAAAATATTTAATATAGTTTTAAGAGATTTACATAAAATTTGATTTAATAAAAATATTTAATATAGTTTAAGAGGTTTATTTAAATTTAATTTAAGATAATAAATATAGATTTTTATAATAACTTTAATAGATAAAAGATTTATGTAAAGATTTTAGAATTTGCAAAAGGTTTTAAAGGATTTTTATAAAGAGTTTTATAAAAGAACTTGTATAAAGAGATTTGAAAGCGTTTAAAGGAATTAGCGTAGAAGTTTATGAAAGGGGAAGAGTTGTAAACTGTTTTGGAATTTATAATAGCTTTATAAATGGTTTTAAAGCATATAAATAGTTTATAAATGGTTTAAGAGATATTTATAAATTATTTTCAAAATTTCTTGAAAGAAATCTTCCTCGGTATTTATGAATATATTTATACTTTTGAAATAAGTATATGGATATCTTGATATGAAGGTATAAACAGTTTGTGGATTTACTATTAAAAATGTTTTAAATGACCACATTGTGAAAATATAACGGTTGGTTGTTAAAGAGACCGGGGTCGGATATTATCATACTTTGCCAATTCCAAAACCACTTTAATAACTGTGTACGTGGTGAAGAATCCAGAACGAAGTAGGATGGTTTGAAGAACGCTAGTGGTATGAGGTAAGAACGCAGCCCTGTCCTTCGGGTCAGCTTGATATGACTAAAATCAGGAGCCATAACCAGGCCAAGTGAGGTCACTCCTCCGATCGGACACGTTTCTTGGATACCATATCTGTTACTTTGTGATTGATTGGTGGCCACACTCGATTTGATTATGGGAGTGTTGTTCCAGGTGGGCGGTAGCTGCAGCTATGCGTTACCACCAGCTTGGTTCCACAATCCGGTAGAATCCTACTGTGGTATAGCCTCGTGTGCCTTGTCATATGCCTTATCGAGCCCACTACGATTTTGTTTTGTGTCGTACCTATAGAGTGCTCTCTGATAGCCCACCGGTTTGGTGGAGTTTCAATACTGTATAGACTACGACATTTGTAAAAATGTGTTAAGGGGGATATGTGTAACGCCTTAACACTATTTTGATACTTTACCGATAGACACTGCATATATATAGCGTATTTTACTACATATAAATAGTTTAACAGATCCTTAGGAGATGGAAATCCCGAAACATCTCTTAAGTTATTGCACGCACGTTATACACTGGATAGGAGATGTAAAATCTCATAAACATCTCTGAAGCCATTACACTTATATTTATTTGCTGTTGATTTAACTTACATAAGATCTTTTAGTTCCGACTCGAGTGTTTTGTCTTTTCATTACGCTCGGGTCAGCCTGAGCTTTTCGGTGTTGAAGACTTCAATTCTGGAGGACGAAGACGGAGTTTGGTATATTATCTTATTAGTAATTTTCCGCTGCATCATTATTGATATGTCATTGTTTGTACTCTGATTGTTGTAAAAATTACATAATCAAACGTATATTATAAAACAGCTTCATGAACTGTTATTTGACTATTATATTTTATCATTCCACTGTGAGATTCTGTATTTTGTTTTCCTTCTTTTCTCTTATTTTCTTATTTATCCCATTAACAATCTACCTTTTGAATGGTTTGAGTTGACATGTGTGGTATATTGTCGATTTAAACCGTCCAAAAAGGTGGGTCGTTACACTTGCCTGAACGCTTCATTCTTTAATCTCACAAATAGACAAGCATACTCGTCATCTTTTAGTGTTAAATATAGTATTATGATTTCCATAAACAAGTAACAAACAACATGATTAACCCATTTCCAGCATTCCCGACATAACTATTCCTTATTCAAAAAGAAAGCCCTTTAGTTTAGAGCTCTATTGCTTTATCCCAACTCAACATCAATCTTAACTCCCAGAAATAAATAAGCATACTTCGTCAGCTTTTAGCGTTAAGAAAATTTAATTGCCTTCTAAAAAAGTAAGTAAATATGAAAATTAACACATTTCCGACATTCTTACTTAACAATTCCTCCTTTAAGAGGGAAATCTGGTATGTTAGATCTCTATTGCTCCATCCCTACTCGAGATCAATCTTAACTCTCAGAATTGAGAGAAGTCTACCTCGTCGACTTTTAGTGTTAAACCACTTCTCTACATTTCTAAAATTTATATGTTATTATTAAAAATATATTTAAACTTCAAACCAACTTTAGAATACTTCAATACATGTTTGAAAACATCTCTAAAAATATTAGAGAAAAATACCAAATTTAGATATCATTTTTAAATACTTAAAACCATAAGTGACTTACTACAACATTTATGAATGCTATTAAAATTCCTTATTAAAGAACACATTAAAAAGCACGATTTTTGTGACTAGTTTTAATCACTTAAACAAGATTTAAGACTTGAAATTTATATAGTAAGTATTAACATTAGTGTACTTAAATACCATGTGTTGGGTGAATTCTCACCCCCGGACCGGAAGAGCCGAACCAGCCACCCTCCAAGTAAAACAAACCAACTCCTCCATGCATAACTGAGTCGAAGCTCCACCGGACCAACTCCTACCCAACCATCGCCGAACCAACTCCATAGCCGGACCAGCCCATGCCAAACCATCTCCACACCGGACCAACCTCACTATCCCACCACCGGTCCAAGCAACTACCGGTCCAAACTGCACTTCCCATGTTCCTACCGGACCAACCCCCAAACCGGACCAAGCGATTGCCACATAGCACCGGATCACCTACAACCGGTCCATTCTACACTCCAACCACCTCCGAACCAAGCGATGCCGAACCAAGACGTACCAGGCCAGATCACATCAGCCCAGGCCCATCAGCAACTATACACATCCTGGACCCCTATCCCTAGCCTCACTCTATAAATAGAGGGGCAGGGGTACAACAATGGGGACAAGTTTTAAGAGCTCAAGCACGGAAGGAACTTTCAAACAACTTTCTTTTACTTGTACCAAAGCTTTGTACTTGTAATCAAAAGAAGAGAAAAGAAATAACATATAAAGTGGATGTAGGCACATTCTGGCTGAACCACTATAAATTTGCGTGTCTTTTTACAATTTAGCCCCTGCTTTTCATATATTTGCATAAATCACTCAAATCGCTAAGAGCAACATAAGATCTACTAAATCATACAACTTTGAGGTGTTTGTCCAATTTTTGTGCAAACATTTTTGGTGCTTTCACTAAGAACGGAGAAGCTCGAAGCTTCAGCTTCATCCACTTAACAGCTTTCCTAACAGCATCGTTCGCTACTTGGAAAACATGCCTCCCAAACAGAGAAAAGATGTTAACAAAGGAAAAAACATCGCATCCAGCAGTCTTCCAGATCCAGCTGTCACGAATCAAGCAAATCGTCCTCCTCCAGCAACAGTAACAAATGAAGAACAGGCTAACCCCACCACTCCTGCCACGGAACAGCTTGCAACAATTACTAGGGCAGATTTGGACAGAGTTGTGGTTGAAGTAACTAACCGCTTCACGTCCCAGCAGGAAGCCTTAGTGGACCATCTCATGTCACGCTTAAGGGACGCTGAAGAATCCAACCGCAACACTGAATCATGGGGCGAGTCCCAGTCTGGAGGATCTCAGAGACAACAAAGATCTTCCTTCTTCGAAGGAGCTAACGGCAGAAGTAGCCATGGTAGGAGCCGAGACCGAGCACAGCCCGAAGTTAGGCCTGAGGAAACGTTTGGTACCGAACCCAACGGGGGAGGTACCGGGCGAAGGTCAACTGTAGCTGAGCCTGTCATGCTGCCTAACCACAGAAACGCCAGTGAACGGGGCCGAGCTAGAGTCCAGCCCGAAGTTGGACCCGAGGAAGTGCTTAGATCAGAACCCAGCAGGGGGAGATCGAGGCAAGGGCCAACTATAGCTGACCCGAGCATGCTCCCAGAAGATCAAAGGCAGCCACTGGAAAATATGAGGAATGATAGACGATACCATCCCTACAGGTCATCTGGACGGAATCAATCCCACAGAATAGAACCAAACTCATTTCTATCTGCTCCAAGTTTTGATGAAAGGATGGCACGCTTATTCAGAGAGTGTGTCCAACGGGAGCAAAGAGATCGAGGGATAGGCGCTAGGGTAACCAGCCCTTTCGCCCGCAACATCGAAATTGCTATCACCCCCGGAGAATGTAAGATGCCAACAATGGAACCCTACAAAGGAACCTCTGATCCCGTTGTACACTTACAGAGGTACACGCAGCATATGCTCATGAGTGGAGCGACAGAGGGAGTACTGTGCAAATGCTTTCCGCTCTTCTTAGCAGATCTTGCTACCTCCTGGTTTTGTCATCTACCCCAAGGATCCATCAGCTCGTGGGAAATGTTGAAAGAAAAATTTATCAGTCAGTTCCACATTCATGTGGAGCAACCTAAGGATGCTTATTCCTTATCCAGCGTCAAACAGAAACCTGGAGAAAAGCTGCAGCAATACCTAACCAAATTCAACGCCGCAGCAGCCGCAGTCCAAGATGCCGATGAGAAGCTTATCCTAATGGCCCTCTGCAGTGGTATGCATCCGGACACTAAATTTGCTAGAAGGTTGACAAAAGAAAAACCAGCTACTTTACCCGATTTCTTCCATGAAGTCGGGAAATACATGAGGCTTGAGGATGCTGCCGTTGAGGGGCAGTCAGGACAGCAAAATAAGACAACCCATGGCAACGCCGCTGCTGTGGCAAGGGACGTTCGAAGAAATGATTCCAGAGACAATGCTGGGGGCAAGAAGGGAGAAAAGCGCCTATATCGGCCAGGACCAAGATTCGACACTTACACTCCTTTGAACGAGACCGTCGAAAATATCTTCCTTGCCACCCAAGGCGAAGTTAGATACAAACGCCCACCATACAAGAAGGAATCAAATAACGCACAGAAGTCTGGAAAGTTCTGCCGCTTCCACGAATCTCACGGGCATGATACCAACGAATGCCATCATCTCCGAGATCTGATTGAGGAACACATCAGAAGAAAGAAACTGGAACGTTATGTAAAAGGTCAGGACAGGACCCCAGCTCCTGCCAATGAAAACCCAAGGCTACCTTCACCAGGGGCCGACAGAGGAAACCGCAATGCTAGCAGCTCTAGTCAAGAAAAGATAGTGGTCCATACCATCTCAGGAGGGCCACACATCGCAGACAGAAGCTGGAAAGAGATGGAAAGGTACGGAAAGTCGCTTAGAGACAATAAAGACTATGTCAATTCGGTTATAGAAGAACGCCACCCGAAGCGGAAAGAAAGTGATGACATCACATTCGGTAAGTGTGACCTAGAAGGAAGGCAGTACCCTCACATAGATCCCATGGTTATCTCTGCCCGACTCGGTCCCGCCGAAGTTTACCGAATCCTGGTAAATACTGGAAGCTCAGTAAACATCCTGTTCAAACACGCATTCGACAAAATGAAGCTATCAATGAAGGATGTATCTCCCTGCGATAAACCACTACATGGTTTCACTGGAAATGCGAAGATGCCTCTCGGACAACTGGACCTCTTTGTTGAGATTGGAAGCCATCCCCGCTCCGTTGTACGGAAACAGACATTTGTGCTAATAGAAAACCGTTGGGCCTACAACGCCTTCTTAGGAAGGCCAGCTTTGTCTGATTTCCAAATTGTCCTAGCCCCATGGTGCCTAAAGATGAAATTTCCAACGGACAATGGAGTAGGGGAAGTAGAAGGAGACCAGGACGTTGCTCGAGACTGCTATGTGACTGAACTTCGCAACAACCATAGGAAGGATAAAGGGAAGGGTGTAGAGATTGCCCTCTGCACAAAAAGTATGGAAGCATAGAAACTAAAGAAAGCCCCTCCTCTTCGATATACCAACGACCCTTTCAATGAATTAGACCCTAGGGACAAAGAGGAGGAGGCCACCGCCGAGCCTGTAGAGGTTATGGAGTTTATATCTGTAGACAAGCACGACTCAAGTAGACTATTGAAAATTGGGTCCCAACTAAAAGCCGAATTGAAGGAACAACTCATCGATTTTCTCCGCCACAACTTGGATGTATTCGCTTGGTCACACGCTGACATGACCGGAATCTCCCCCGACATAGCATGCCACGTATTAAACATTGATCCTACCAAGGCGCCTGTAAAACAAAAAAAAAGAAGTATGGGGGCAGAGCGATCAGCAGCCCTCGATGAAGAAGTAAAGACTCTACTCGCCAATGACTTCATACGAGAAGCTGTTTACCCGGAATGGATCGCCAACCTGGTACTGGTAAAGAAGGCTAATGGGAAGTGGCGGACCTGCATCGACTTCTCCAACCTAAACGACGCCTGCCCGAAGGATTGCTTCCCACTTCCCAGAATCGACCAACTTGTAGACAGCACAGCCGGGCACGAGCTCCTATCTTTTATGGACGCATTCTCAGGATATAACCAAATTCCTATGCATGCTCCCGACCAAGACCACACTAGTTTCATCACCGACCGGGGTTTGTACTGCTATAAGGTAATGCCTTTTGGACTTCAAAATGCAGGAGCCACCTACCAGCGCCTCGTCAACAAGATGTTTACGGGGCTAATAGGACAAACTATGGAAGTATATATGGACGACATGCTGGTGAAATCACGGAAAGCCAAAGATCACGTAAGCCACCTAGACGAAATGTTCCAGGTACTTCGACAGTATGGAATGAAGTTGAATCCACTAAAGTGCTCCTTCGGAGTATCATCGGGAAAATTCTTAGGGTTCATCGTCCATGCCCGAGGGATTGAAGCAAACCCCGAACAAGTCCGAGCGCTAAGGGATATCAAGATACCTTCCACCCGAAAGGAAATGCAAAGCCTAAATGGAAAAGTGGCCGCCCTAAGCCGATTCATCTCCAAGGCAACGGACAAGTGCGTCCCCTTTTTCGAAGCTCTAAAGAAAGATAAAGGAAAGTTCGAATGGACGGACGAATGCTTAACCGCTTTCCTTAACCTAATCGAACACCTCCAGAAACCACCGGTACTCTCGACTCTAGGCGAAGGCGAAGAATTATACCTATACCTTGCTGTGTCATCTCACGCTCTAAGCGCTGCCTTGGTAAGGGAAGACAACCGCACGCAACGACCAGTTTACTTCGTCAGCAAAAGGTTTACTGGGGCAGAAGTCAGATATCCTAAACTTGAGAAGTTAGCATACTATTTACTAATCACATCACAGAAATTGCGTCACTACTTCCAGTCCCATTCCATCAAAGTTCTGACCGATCAACCGCTGAGGTAGGTACTCCATCGTCCCGACACTTCTGGGCGATTACTTAAATGGTGCATTGAACTGAGTCAGTATGATATCACCTATCACCCTCACACCGCCATTAAGGGACAGGCCATGGCTGATTTCATTGCAGAGTTCACTACCAACGAAGATCAGGAGCAATTGGAAATAACAGAAGATATCAAGTGGAATCTCTTTGTGGATGGTGCATCAAACGAACAAGGCTCGGGGGCAGGTGTGGTAATAATCACTCCCAGGGGAAACAAACTGCACTATGCTATAAGGTTGGAGTTCGCTGCCACCAACAACGATGCAGAATATGAAGCAGTGATAGCTGGACTAGAAATTGCCATAGAAATCGGGGCCAATTCTTTGTGTCTTCACAGCGATTCTCAACTTATTGTTAATCAAATACTAGGAGAATTCCAAGCTCGAGAAGAACGACTCATAGCATATCTAAAGAAGACCAAGTTACTTATCAGCCGATTGGACCACTACTTAGTCAAACACATCCCTCGGGAGGAGAACCGAGAGGCCGACGAATTAGCAAAGCAAGCAAGTGTGAGAGACATCACCATCTTCGGGGCAGTAACCGTCTCAAAGCAACTGGCTCCAAGTTTTGAGCAAGTGAATCTGATAGCTGCAACCGAAGAAGCAACTTGGATGACTCCCATCCGAGACTACCTACAAAGTGGCACTCTACCCAACGGGCGTGATGAAGTCAAGAAAATCTTGAGGAAAGCATCCCGCTACACAATACAAGAAGACATCCTCTATCGGCGCGGATTCTCTAACCCGTTATTAAGGTGTGTCGCTGGGAGAGAAGCCAAGGAAATCTTATCCAACATCCATCAGGGGAGCTGCGGAGATCACACCGGAGGACAAAAATTAGCAAAAAAGATACTCCGATACGGATATTTCTGGCCCACCTTAAGCAAGGACGCCTTAGATTTCGTCAAGAAGTGTGACAGATGCCAAAAATTTTCTAAGATTCCACGGCTACCAACAACTGAGATTACTCAAATGACCAGCCCTTGGCCCTTCGCAATATGGGGAATTGACTTAATCGGCGAGCTACCGATGGGCCGAGGCGGGGCCAAATATGCTATAGTGGCAGTTGATTATTTCACCAAATGGGTGGAAGTGGAACCTCTGAATAAAGTATCTTCAGCAAAAGTTATTAACTTCTTAATCAAAAATGTTCTATGCAGGTACGGAGTCCCACTCAAAATCATATCAGACAATGGACTTCAGTTTGACAGCGAGGAATTCGCCAACTGGTGCCAAGAACACAGAATTCATAAAAGCTTCTCATCCGTAGCATATCCCCAGGCAAACGGACAAGTCGAAGCAGTCAACAAAATTCTGAAAACTCTGATAAAAAAGAAGCTCAAAAAGTCAAAGGGCACTTGGGTGGATGAACTCCCTACGGCACTGTGGGCCTACCGCACATCTTTCAGAACATCAACGGGGCACACTCCTTTCTCTTTGGCATACGGATCAGAGGCTATGCTTCCAGTTGAAACCATTGTGCCTTCCCACCGTAGGATCCACTATAACCCGGAAGAGAATGAAGAGCTCCTCCACATGTCTTTGGATCTAGTTGAGGAGAGAAGAAATGATGCAGTCCTTAAAACAGCAGCCCACAAGCAGAAAGTGGCAGCGCAATACAACTCCAAAGTCAAGCATCGTACCTTACAAGAAGGGGATCTTGTCCTCAAGCGAATCTTCCCTCGCCCCGGAGCACTAGACCCAATCTAGGATGGACCATATGTAATTCATAAAGATCTCCACAACGGAGCCTATATTTTGTCAACAGTGGACGGAGAGGTGTTCCAGAGGGCATGGAACATCCAACACCTCCGTCGATACTTTTCTTAACTTGTATTGCCCATATGAAGTGAATTAACAAAGAGAATCAGTGGACGTAGGCCTTTTCATGCCGAACCACTTTAAAAAACTTTGTCTCTTTTTTAACTTGTTCCTTTATATCTTGGCTACTTGTTAACTTTATCCTTTTCTGTTGAACAAAATCCTATGCGTATAGCATTTCCACTCAAAGCACTCCACGGCGCAACTTCGCCTGGGCAAAACCTAACAGGTACTATGCGAATCTATGCCCTCGCCAATGAGACACTTTTGCTCCAGCATCCCTCTGCTGTGGGTTAACTCATTGCTCGCGACGGCCCTTAAAGCCAACTGTAATGAGCCGATTATAAGCCACCGAGAAGGCCGACTATAGCCGAGGCAGCTCATTACGGCGTTAGGCTCGCCGGCAACTGTGAACCGACTATAAGCCCCAACATAAGGTGTTGCCAGCCAGGGGCAGTTCACAGTTGACGATCGGCACCCACGCTAGCCGGCCACAGTAAATCGAATAATACCCACGATTGCGGGCCATAATGGCCCGGGTAGTTACTGTGCGCGATCTCGGCTCCGATGTGTCTTAGGTGCGGCTGTGGTAAAAAAGAATTAACTCCCCGCGGAGGCGTAAGATGGGTGACAAATGTCTCCAAGACCCACAGCTAGGGAAAGTGACTACAAAACCCGTTTGCCACGAACTTAAGCACATCGAAGGCCTTCCGTGATTGGAAGTTTTACTATTTCACATATTTCAATTTTACTTAAAAAGCTTTCCTCCTATCCTCTATAACAATCCATAAAGTACAGGATACAGAGTAGGAGATACTCGCCAATGGATGCAGGGCTTCACAATCGGATGGCAGGGCATTCAACTGCTTTCCATGATATTCAAAACTGCCATCTACAAACAGAACATGAAGGGCGATATTTTCTTCCTTTATGTACAAATACATGACTATAATTTATTCACACCACACACTAACATTGCAAGTCATGAAATTATGTCTTAAACCAGAACCCGACATCAAACACAATTTAATTACAAGAATATACATAGCTATATTTCTCATACGACATGCCAAAATAACAGCAAACATTCAAAAGACGACAAAATCAGCTTAAGTTAAAGAATTACACGTCAAAAATAAGACTATTTATTACAAGTGGCAGAATATTACAACCTAAAGGCTACTTTACCATTTTTCGACTAACATATACAACCCTGTCAAATCCACAAAAAGAGTTTTTCCAGGTATAATCAAGGGGCCGGCTGCAGTGGAGCTTTATCCTTGTCCTGTTGACCCCCTGTCCAGTCAGAGAAAGGATTCATTAGCAATAAGCAACCAAGTCGATGGAGAAACTAAAAAGGGAGACTTACCAGCGCCTGCTTCCTGACTATCCTGATCGTCATCCTCTACCTACACGCCTACCTCCTCAGCGGTAAGCAACCGCATACCTTCCTTCACCGCCACCTTCTCCTCCTTGGCAAACTGAGCAGTGACCGCATCCATGCTGAAGACCACGCCACCATCTTTATCCGCATCGGCCTTAGCCTCCTCCAAAGCCCGAAGATAGATCTTAGCCATGACCCTAGGATAATCATCCATCCAGGACAGGTTGCCCTGCTTCCAAGTTCGGAAGTACATGTCCTGAAGCATTTCATCCATCATCCCCTCATTCTCCTCAAACTCCCTCATCCGGGCCTCGGAAGCCGACAACCTTCCAACAGCAGCTTCTCTCTCCAAACGATATCTCGAGCAGTCAGCCTGAAGCGATTTCTGCATCGCCTCCATCTCCTCCTTCAGCCTAACCTGAGCAAGCTCTGCGGCTTCAAGCTTCCCCGACAGCTCCTCTACCCGCTCAAGATCCGCCCTCCGAACCTCATCCACTGTCGAGATGGCCATATTTATCTGCTCCTTGCAGGCAGCCTCCATCTTCCGCAGTTCCGCCTTACTAGCCTCCTCCATAGCCTTCCTCAACCGCCCGGAGGCAGCCTCATGCTGAGAAATCTGAATGGCCTGATCAGCGAGCTGTTTTGCCTGGTCCGAAACCACCAATCTTAGTCGGATGTTGGCACTCCCAATCTCCTCTCCAGCCTTAACCAACCGGGCATGATGCCCCATCAGCTTCCTAGTCTCCTCCGCCACCCGATCAATATTAGCCTTGGCCTCGTCTCCCATGGTAACTATCCGAGTGGTAAGTAGATCGAGATCTAAGGACTTAGCTTCATCAAGCACCCGTACCATGGGATTGCGGGGAAGAAGGTGCTCACCAGTAACCTCGTCAAAGGTAATGTCGTGGGAACTTGGATCCAGATCAGGATGACCCGCAAATGGATTACGAGCCAAGTCAGGACGATCGATACGAGTAACGGAAGGGTTTCCGGATGGGTGCGGAGAGGGTGCAAACTCGCTGTCCTCCTCCGTGATATCATGAAGAGGCTGAGCCGGGAGCTGAGGACCGGGCGAAGGTTCGGATAAGGGATGACTCCTCTTTCTCTGCTGAATACCTTCTTCGATAACCCCGAGAAGAGGACGGTAGCCGACTACATCCCCGGAGCGGTGGGTCGAAGGCTTCGGCTTGACAGAAGTTTTGGAAAGCTTATATTGCTCAAGCCTGTGCCGAAGGTCTGAGGCCTTGAATGTCTTGCCTGCTCCTGATATGAAAAACAAGTGTCATAAGCTTACATCACTATATGATTCGAGAAACGCGGTAAAGTACAAGTTAAAAGAAGAAAGAAAGCACGTCTGTTATACAAACCCTGGGGAGAAGTAGGATACTGCAATAAGTCCTGGATTTCATTCCAGGACGGGAGCGGATCATAAAATATTCCTAAGTCCCTATCATTAATGAAGCATGCAGGAGTCAAGAGTTCACCTTGAGTCGTCGGAGCCACCTTGGCTGGAATGGTCTGAAAAGACTCGCTTGCACCGGTCCCGGCCTTGTCCGCTATCCCGGTTTTCTCTACCAAAGCCGGATCTTCGTCCAGCCCCTCGAAAGCCTAGTGGAACGCATCATCCGTCCACTCCTGAATCTCGCCCGCCTGCCCAGGAAGCAAGGCCCCGATGCCATCGCCACCTTTATCACCTTCCCGACCATCTCCACCCTCACCTCTTTCCTCCTCTATGTCTTCCTCCTCCTGGGTAAGTGGACAATTGCTGGGGGAGGGACCGTCCGACTTCTTGAGTTTCTTACCTCCGACGGCTGGAGGTTTTGTGAAAGGTTTCCTCTTGCTACTCTCTACCGTAACACCTCCCTTAGTCTGAACAGCCGCCCTCTCCTCCGCCGTTTCCCTCAGCTTGACTACTGACTGCTGTGGAAGGATTAAGTTATACTCCAGAAGGGTCGCATTTCTGATCAGGAAGGCAGATGATCTATATTTCCCGAGAATAGCTTCTATCTCAACCGCCGTCTGAACCAGGCGGTCAGTCTCCACAACCGCAAAGCCACCTGTCGCTAGCAAAAATGAGAAAGTATGAGAAGAAGCATCGCAATCGTAATGGAAATTATAAGTAAAAGCATCAACTTACATCCAGAAATAAAGCGCCGAATTGAAACGGAGTCGTCCCTGACAAAGAACCATTCCTTCTTGAACATGCTGAATTTGGAATACAGATCCAAGACCGGCTTGAAGGTCACAGCTGACTCCAAGCTAATGTATGGGGACCCCTTCTTATAGCCCCTCAGATTATATAGATACCGGATCTCTCGGTTGGAAGGAGCACGACCATACTTCCTCTGGAAAATGACGAAGAGGCTCACCAGTATAGCATAGGAGTTAGGTTGAAGCTGGAATGGGGCCACCTTTAGATATGTGAGGAAGCTGGCTATCCAAGCGTTAAGAGGAGGAATGGCACCACACATGCAGTGGTATCTGCTGTAGGCGAAGTACCCTTCAGGAGGATCATACGGCATAACGTTTCTCCCAGGCAATAGCAAGTGCGCCCTATCGATTCCAAAGGATCGGGAAATGACATCAAGCTGCTCCTCCTTGAGGGAGCTAGGAAAGCAATCGGGCGGGGAGTTCAGAAGTTCCTGAGGGCCGTACCCGTCCACTAGTGATCTCGGGGTTGGTCCGTGACGTTCTTGATTCGGCTGAGCTGGGGGCACGGCAGAGGAACCTCCTTCGCCCCCGGATTTCTTTTTGTCTGATCGAGTTTCTGCTTTATGAGACATTATCTACAACACCGGAAAAGCACATCGTTAGAACAGAAGATGTAAACAAGTATATGACGTCATTCGGTAAAAACATATTCAGTATCAGTTTCATTCGGTATCATTTTCATTCGGAATTCAAGATTCCTGAGTTCATCCGGTTATTCAAGTGTATGACTTCATTCGGCACTTAACGCCTAAACACACTCGGCGACCATACTTTACAAGGTTCATTCGGCATTCTCACTCTCAAAGGTCCATTCGGCATTCTCACAGCTAAAGTTCATTCGGTACAACATACAAGTTTCATTCGGCAAAGGAAAGTCAAGTACCTGATTCGGTGTTTCTGAAGCAATTCGGCAGAGAGCTTGATTCGGTAGAGATATTTAGTTCGACTATCTGGGATTGGAAAGGAATGACGAAGGCGTACCACCCCTACTTATAGGCAAACAAAGGACACCGGATCAGATGGTCCGGCACTCAGTGACCGAATGAGGATGACCAAGGAACAAAGTAGGCCGTATGCCAGCATACGCCCCACTTTGGGGGGCAAGTGTTGGGTGAATTCTCACCCCCGGACCGGAAGAGCCGAACCAGCCACCCTCCAAGTAAAACAAACCAACTCCTCCATGCATAACTGAGTCGAAGCTCCACCGGATCAACTCCTACCCAACCATCGCCGAACCAACTCCATAGCCGGACCAGCCCATGCCGAACCATCTCCACACCGGACCAACCTCACCATCCCACCACCGGTCCAAGTAACTACCGGTCCAAACTGCACTTCCCATGTTCCTACCGGACCAACCCCCAAACCGGACCAAGCGATTGCCACATAGCACCGGATCACCTACAACCGGTCCATTCTACACTCCAACCACCTCCGAACCAAGCGATGCCGAACCAAGACGTACCAGGCCAGATCACATCAGCCCAGGCCCATCAGCAACTATACACATCCTGGACCCCTACCCCTAGCCTCACTCTATAAATAGAGGGGCAGGGGTACAACAATGGGGACAAGTTTTGAGAGCTCAAGCACGGAAGGAACTTTCAAACAACTTTCTTTTACTTGTACCAAAGCTTTGTACTTGTAATCAAAAGAAGAGAAAAGAAATAACATATAAAGTGGACGTAGGCACATTCTGGCTGAACCACTATAAATTTGCGTGTCTTTTTACAATTTAGCCCCTGCTTTTCATATATTTGCATAAATCACTCAAATCGCTAAGAGCAACATAAGATCTACTAAATCATACAACTTTGAGGTGTTTGTCCAATTTTTGTGCAAACACCATGTAAAGAAACCCCTAAGAATATCTTGTCATTTATTTATAAAAATTCCCAAAAATAAGGGATTCAGAAGTGCACTTATAACAACTATTCTCGCTTCAAACACTTTCAAACTTATTTCAATTTAACACACAAGTTCAAAAACCATTTAAACATTAATTCAAGGCCACGCCACATATTTAGGAAAGTAATAGAATTCGTATTACACAATATAAAGTTATCATTTGTTTTCAAAAGGTAGAAGGGTCCATAGTTTATAACTTTACTTAGTTAATATGACTTTAATTCTATGATTCAAACAAAACATATACACACACAATGTATACTTAAAGATAGTGAGATAACTCACTTAGATCCATGCCAAACCTAAGCATAAGGCCACAAGAACCAAAGAACCGCCTCCTTCCATCACCACAAGCCTAAAAATCCAACCTTTAGCACTTCCAAACCAAAGCAACCACCTCTTCTTCCTCTTCCATGCTCACGGCCCCTCCTAGATCCTCCTCTTCCTCTCACCTTCTCCCACTTATTACTTTCTAATCATGCCTCCCATGATGTTTTAGTCCTAAAACCGAAGTTGAAAAGAGCTTGGAGATGATTAAGTTAAGGATTGAAAAGGTTAGTGAGTAATTAGTGGATTAATGTTTAAACACTTGCACCATTTTTAACTCTTATACTTACTCTCAAGCTTAAGTGAATTAGTGATTTATTCCTAAGGGTATGCCCCCTCCTTATATATGGCTTTATAAGAGGTCGTAACCACCTCTTACCTTCCATGAAAGGTTACAAAGGAGCCTCCTTTTCACATGTTATTTTTACACCTCTCTTTTTTTACTTAAAAGTTAAGTGTTACCATAAAAGGTCATTTTCAAAATATCTTTGATGACATCACCTATGACGTCATTCAAAAAGTTTATTTCCATAAATGGAAAAAAATTATTTCATTTTCTTTAATTCCTAAGAAAATAATTGTATGTAAAAAAAATCTGAAAAACTTCTGATGGTAAAAGGCTGTTTATCTATAAAACAATTTTCGATCACATTATCGATATTTTTTAAAAGTATTTATTCTCGTAAACATTTTTCTAAAACAAGTTTACCATCATTACTTATGATTTAGAAGGAGGTTAAAAAGCTTATTAAATCATTTTAATAACATTTAATTCAAGATTCAAATATTTAAATAGTGGGTATAATTAAACACGAAGTGTCTAAAATTTCGGGTCGTTACAACCATAGTACTTACATATGTATGTGTACATAGTTATAATCTACCATGGATAGATGAGACGTATCATACGTGTATGGGAAGTTGACACTGCTAATTAAAAATAAAAAACATAACAAGAGATGGAAGACAATCGGCATAAACTAGTGTTATGTACGAAGTGTATAATTTACCAGTCACCAAGACGTTGTTCTAACCCCTAATCACTACAACCTATAGGGTAGCTTGAAAGATAGTTACTGATACTAGGCGTATACGGTGCCGACAATGACACTTGACCTTGGAAGTGTCAAATCTTGGTCGGTACCTATGTGACCTGTTATATTTTATTTATTCCACTGTGACTTGTATCGTGAGTGCTCTGATATGCATTCATTCTTTTATTTATGAGATATCAAACCAACGATCCGTACTTTGGTGGACTTGAGTTTTCGATTTAGCGAACATTCAGGCCACTGGGGTGCGGGTTGGTACACTCAGCCGGTGGATTAGGTGGTGGTCTGGTGTTCGTCTGAGCAAGCGTGGATCCATGTGTTTACAAAAATGAGATTCGAGCCGTCTAATGATCTATTTTTCAAGTATGTAGGAGTTGAAGGTGGGGAGATATGCCTTTTCTATCAGGTGGAAGATGGTGCATTCTCTATGGGTTATGGGTGATCTTGGTGATAGTACTAGATTTGTGTTGGTAGATGACTCTTGGAATAAGAAGTATTTTTATTGTGCTGATCGATGGACTATGTTCGTTCTTTAGTTTCTTTTTTTTGGGTACTTTCATGTCGTTGACCCTGGCTCTTCTGAAGATGGGAACATATTGTCCTCTTCGGAGGAGTACTAGTGTTGTCTCTGTAGTAGTATAGGTATTTTGCCTATTTCCTAGGTTTATTCGTTTGTTTAGTTGTTTCGATGCATATGCCGAACACCCGTTCTCTAATTTGTTTACAAAAGTGGACGATCCACTAAAAAGTCGGCTAGCCTTACTGAAAAAATATGTATATAAAAATGAATATTTGTTGTTTAACATTATTTTTCATAGCATATTTATTGTTTTTTATATTTTTAGCACTGAAATGAATTTACAATAAATCAAAATTTTGTATTTGTGTAGATTTATTAGTTGTGAACTGGTGGAAGAATATCTGATATTCGTTCGCATCAGCGGATACAGATATATGATATCCAAAAATGATTTCGGATATTGTTTATACCAAAATTGGGCACAACACTCTTCGGAAGGGTTTGAAGAGATAAAATGAAGAAACTAAATGGAAAAGAGGATTATCTAACAAGCACTTCAAAAACAAACAAGAAAGTACGCAGAAACACAGAAATTTAGAGTGGTTCGGCGTGTTGCCTACGTCCACTATGAAATGATTGATCTTTATTAATTTTTGATTGCTGGTTACAGCGAATTACGGCAGTAGATCTTGAGTACAACAGTGGAATTTGAACATAATGGTGAATTCGGCAGAGTCTGGACATCAAAGAGCCAAAAGATTCATTTTCTGTAGGCTCTGGGTGCTATTTATAGGCGTATGATGCAAATATCTCGCTCAGATCTCGGGAGACCTCTTCTGGCACATGGATGGGCCCACGCGATCGATCCCACGCGATTTCGACTCGATCCGTGATCGATACGAACGAATTTCGTATCGATCAAGGTTTGACCCAACCGAGTCGAAACTTGGCATGAACATTCCTTAGGTCGTACGCAAGCTCTTGTGAAAATTTCATAGCGTTTGGACTTGTGGATTGCAAGTTATGATCGATGCAAATTAGATTTTTTCAGTCTCGGTCCCCTTTGTATCGATACTGTTCGTATCGATCATTTCAACTCGATGTTGAGCACGTGCCTGCGAGTTGACGTAGCACTTGATTTTTGGATCACTCCACTTTTGATGCCGAGTTACCGAGTCATCCCAAGGTTTTCGCCTTGTTCGTATCAAAGACCATTGCCTTGTTCGTATCAGTGGAAGTGGCTCAGTTCGTATCGATGGAAGTGGCTCAGTTCGTATCGAGCACTGTGGCTCTATTCATATCGATCCAAATTGCATGGCTCGTATCGATTGTGTGGTCTTTTTCGTATCGATCGAAGTTGTTCCAACTTGATGGATATGAACAACTGATAATGTGATGGATACGAACAGATGGATGTGAGATGATATCGATGGATGGATACGAAAAGTCGATGTTGTATGAATATGAAGAAAGCCTTTCGGTTGATGGATACAAAAAGTGCAGTTCTTCTGATCGATACGAAATCGTGCGCCTCTGATCGATTCGAATAAGATCGATACGAAGTCAGATGTTCCCTGGTTACTTTATGGATACAAACAAGGTGGCTATCGATGGGTTCAAACAGTTTGCTTTCTTGAATTGTACCGATCATATCTCGAGCATACGCACTCCAATTGACTTGAAACTTGGAACGTTGGCTTTCACAGCTTTGCTTGTCATGTCTTGTCGATTGTAGCTTGATCCGGACTCGGACAAAATTTATCGATATCCATAGCAAACCTGCGTATAACCGATCTTCGGGACGGACTGTCCTTGGTTTCCAGTTGAGTTCCTAGTATCACGGTCTTGCCAAAAGGCGGGATAACATTTGCCCCCCAAAGTACGTCTTGTGAGAACACGACGTGCTTTGAAAAGCTGCAATCTTCACTCTGAATAGTTCCATCTAACTTGTTAAACAGTTATCGTCTCCTCGTTGGAAGTTGTAATCTTTGATTGATCCATAGAGACATAAATTATGAACTGTAGACTGCCAACTGTTGTACTATGTGCTGTTGTAATTGATTGTTGTATGATATTGATTAGCTATTTGTTGTCGTAATTGTTTATCAGGTGGGCATTCGACCTGTGAAATTTTAAAATGGACAATTAATCCGACGTACAAGCATATACGTTAACCTGACTCTTGTTGACGTTCGCATGTTCATAAGTCGTTGTCAATTTTCTCGTATAGAATTCTGTATCGATCCTCTCCTGAATCGACATGAAATTCGAGTTGTAACCACGCTTGATGGTTGTTTTGAATTGCCCCTTCGTATCAATCCTCTCCTGGACCGATGTAAAAGGTCGAAAGATTGTTCTCGTATCGATGGACTTATGAGGGATACGAATAAAGCAGTTGGTTCTCCGGGTATTATTCGTATCGATGAATACGAGTCTTCATGGGTCGTGCGTCGATGGATACGAACAGTGCAATTCGTATCGATGCGTCTCGAATGGAGTCGAAAACAGTGGATACGAATAAGTGCTTCATATCGATGGAATCCAATGTTTCAGAAAAATCTTCGTTGCACATTTCGTATCGATGAAGCTCGAGCTGTTGGATACGAATAGCCAATTCGTATCGATCAGTGGTGGAACCGGTTGGAATCGGTCGCGGTGACTGGGAGACGAATCGTTTTTCTCCTTCCCTTGGGTCCATATAAATACTGCTTTCGTACTTAGAAAATTTTTCGCCTGCATTTTATTCCTTCTGCATTGCTTCGTGTCGATCGAGAAACTGAGAAAAAGAAACTGCCTTCGTCCAAACCTAAACAATCCCTTAATCCCTCGAATCTTTACTTCAGTTTAGGTCATTAATCAATTAGGAACAACTCCAAATGACGAGACTCGAATTCTTGTGCCACTCCCCTCGTATTCCTGGCCGATTCCGATAATATTATTGCCGAAGTTAGGTCAAAGCGAGGTCAAGGATGGTTTAATGACATTTGTATCGGTTGGAGAAGAAGAGGCGAGGATGGATACGAAGGAGTTAGTGGGCAGTTGTTTGATCTTAACCTCGCATCGATTAAGGAAGAAGGCGTCTTGTTTCGTATCGGCCTCAATCGGAAATCTCGTATCGTTATCCTACCTTAGATTTTGTATCGATCGTGGGACGGCCACTGAGTATCGGTTACTTCGAATCTACATTGATCGATAAAAAGCTAGTGCATCTTTGATTGATACGTAGATGAGTCGTTTGATCGATACGAAGTTGATAACATTCGATTGGTACGAAATGGATGTTAGATGATCGATACGAGATGGAGTTGAATGATCGATATGAAATGGAGGTCTTTTTATCGATACGAAATAGTCATTTTCGATCGGTTCGAAGTCCTCGGCTTTGATCGATACGAAACGAACATTCTTGGACCGATACAAAGCAAAAGCCTTTGTAATGAATGATCCTATTCCTGACCTCGATGGATACGAACTTCATGCAAATTCGAATATTTGACTCCGACGAGCTTCATCTTTACATAACTGGACTTGACCATTGAACTGCATATTTGACTGTCTTTTGAAGCTCGTCGATGAAACTGTAACTCAACAAAATCTCAACGAACTTTGACTTGGATTGATCACCAAAGTCTGGATGGCACGGTCGTGACGGTCAGCGATGAAGGTCACTCCAGTTGAATTTTGAAGTCTCGTTATTTGAATGTTTCCTTTAATTCTGTAGAATTTGTCTTGTAAAATGCAGCACTGCACTATACTACACAACACATTCACACACTTCACACTGGGGAACACGGGCTTATTATCGTCTAATAATGGGTTTTAATAAGTTGATTAGTTACGGAGTCCACAAGTTCTCAATAGCAGGAGCTCCAGAGTTCACCCCCTTTTGTCCTAGATATACCAGCCATCGCGGCCGAAGTTATAGATCCAGCTCCGGACGAGCTGCCTGGGGCCAGGTTTATAGGAAATCCTCAGGATTCTATACCGTCCAACGTCTCTGAAGACATGTTGGGATGGATATGCTTAAGGCATGGTTTGTCATTGGACGATGTACTACTACCGGGACCAAACGATAGACCACATGCTCCCCTAGAGGGGTTTACTGCCTTCAATAGCCATGCATGCACAGCAGGAACACGTCCTCCGTTCAACCAATACATTAAGGAAGTGTTGTCTTTCCTCGGAATCGCTCCATCACAACTACACCCCAACGGATACGCTATGCTGAACAATTTATTTATTGTATTCATGGAGCATCTCTTTCGGCCACCGGCTCCAACAGAGATTAGATATCTTTTTAACATAAAGAGTAGGGAAGATAGTCCATCTTTCACATTCCTAGAGGCAGTCAGGAATTGTCAAGTAGTAACCGGATCCTGGACAAGGCTGAGTTACTTTAAAACAGAATGGTTCTACGTTCGATGCCCCTCAGGATTCGCCAGCTGATGGTTAGCAGACGTAAGTGTTGTAGTCTTCTCCAAGAGTTATCAAGATAATAGTAGTTGATGTAAAACTAATATCTTCTTTCTTTAGCCGTAATTTCACGACCTGAAGGTGGGTACTCCAAAGAAATAGTAAGGGTCCTTCAAGAAGTTCCAAGTGAAATGAGGGACATCGATTCAGTTCTAACCGACAGAAATCTGAGAATCGTTGGACTGATTGAGCAGAATCAAAGCATAAGGCTTGAAGGAACACTGAGGGAAGCCCCGAAGAAGCAGTTGAAATGAAAAACACCCGAGGTCGTAATAACCGAAGGGGGTGATGAAGAGAGAACGCCCACGGATGATGAACTTGCTGTTGGGTGTTCGGCCGGATTTCAAGTGACTGAAGGAAGAAGAAAAGGAAAGGCCGCTACTTACAAATGTCCTAAGTCTTCGAGGTGGAAATCAATTGTGGTCTCTTTGCTGGCCCTTGGTATTAGAATATCAAAGGCTCCTCCCTCGCCAACAGAGAGTCCTTTTAAAGGGCTTGACGATATTCCTATTCCGGATTATGTGTCACTTCAACATGACATCGGGTTGGAGGAGCTTGATAGTGCTCTTGATCTAAGCGAGTCGCTTGCTATAAGTGCGGCTGACATTTCTGGTTGGTCGGGGGGCTGCATATACATACACACTTCACGGCGCTACACGATTTCCAATCACAAGTTATTCAATTCAAGAAACCACTAGCTCTACTTCTCTTTCTTTTTTACAGATACGATGTCCGGACGAGGGTCGATGTTAGGGAGTCTTCGCTCAGTTCGCCGATCTTCTTCATATTATGAGTCACGTAGGAGAGAGGAAGATAGAGACCGCGATCGTGGGTACTCTAGCCAGGAACGTCATGAGAGAGATAGAGATAGGGACTACAGACCTCGATCCCAATCCCGCTCTCCTCCTCCTAGAATCCCTACACAACCTTCGGGCCAAGGAAAACAGCTGGTAGAGCCCCCTCGTCACAAACCATCTTCGCATGCTTCTTGGTCTGAGTCGCAATGCCATAGAACTGAGGTTGAGCCTCCCGTCGTCGTTGAGCAAGCTATCACTGAGTCCACTGGGGAAGGGGCTATTAGGATTGCTCAGCTAAAGAAAGATTTTCCAAATATATGCTTTGATGACTACATTTCCCCCCTCACTTAAAGAGAATTCCATCGGAGGTGGAGAACACAATGCATGATTACATTTATGACATCTATTCCCAATACAAAGAGCGGGCGAAGGCTGCAGAGAAAGCGTCGAAGGTGGCCTTCGAACGGGCTGAATAATCGAAAAGTTAGAATCTGATCTCGCCCAGAAGGACCGCATCGTCCAGGTGCTTAATGATGAAGTCGAGTCCTCTCGGAAATCAGAGATAGAGGCCACCAAAAAGGCCAATGAGGCGAACTTGGCCATGGAGAGGATGAGGCAGACACACTTTGCCTTGGTGGAGCAGATGGGCCACCGAAACACCACTGTCACAAATGAACGGTATGCTGCTCTGAAAGAACTTAACGAGCTCAAAGACAAATTTTCTGAAATCATCAAGGAAAAAGATGATGCAAATAGAGCGGCCCAAGAAGCTTGTGAACAGGCTGTAGTGCTCCGGGGCGAGCGGGATGCGGCAACGGCCACGGTCCGGGTGGTGGAGACTGAGGTCGAGGAGAAAGTTAAATCGGCTGAGTCCAGGCTAGAAACGGATATAGAAGATCTCTTGATAACTTACAATGCTAATGTACCGAGGCATAGAAATCTAACCTCGCTCGACAACTATCTGGCACATTTATACAATGCTTGGGGCAGATTGATTGAGGAGGAGAAGGCGATGCATCTGGGTGAATCAATCGACGAGTTTGAGCTTGAGAATCGTGTGCTAAATGAAGACGAACGAAAGATTCTCCATGAGTCGATGATTTCGCACGAAAAAGAAAGGCTCGGCACCCAACACTTGGAGGCCGAAGAAGGTTCAGGTGTTGAGCATCACGATGCGAGTGCTGAAGTTCCTGCGCCAACCCAGCCTGAATCTGCACCTGCGGTTGATCCCCAACCCATTCCTGCTTATAATCCGGATCAGCCGCAGCTATCTCCGGCCAGAGAACAAATTTCTGAAGTCGTTCAGCCGTCAACGAGCCAAATTGAGGAAGGTACTCTAAGCATTCCGCATACTTGCTCAAAATCAGGAGCTTGATTTGAAACGTTTACTAACATTCTTCCTTTTTTCTCTATCCAGTGACCGGAGTTACACCAATTGCGCCTCCTGCAACTCAAGAATCACATTAAGCGCAGGAGGCCATCATCACTGAAGCGACCACCATAACAACAACTGCGCCGATTGATGGAACGCAGGGGAGCACGCTTATTTTCGATGAACCGATGATGGAGGAACTTCTTGGTCATCACAGCGACCCCTTCGTGGACCTACCATTTGTTATGGGTGGAAATGTACCTGCTATTGGCTCTTCCATGCCAACCACTGATGCTCCCAGCGAGGCCCAAGCAATTCGTGAAGAAGAAATATTGGCCAAAATCGATGCTGAAATGGAGGCAGCGGCTCGTGGTGGTAGTTTTGGAGGTGGGTTGGCGGCACCTGGTCCGGCTCCGTTAGGGATGATAACAGCTGGTGGTACAGTTATTGATACCGGTGTGCATATCCCACCTCCTATAGTCGATCCAGTTCCTCCGACTCCACCTTCAGGGAGCATTCCCATACACTTGAGCTCGGATGAGGAAGTTAATATCATGCCCCCTACTGGAGATCAGCCGCCGAAAGGAAAAGGCTCGAAAAGAAAAATAAGTGACAGCTCCAGTGGGTCCACACCGAAGGGAAAGTCGAAAAAGAAGAGAGAGTAGACGTGCTTTTTCGGTTTATTTTTGGTAGATAAATAGGAATTTATCTTCGTTTTTCTTTTGTGGGCCATGCATAGATGCGGGTTCGGCCCCCGCTAGTAGGAATTTTGTAATCAACTTGTACATAATTTATTTTCACAAATAGTTGAAATGAAACTTTATTTTGTTTTGAACTTGATGTGTGTTTATTTGCTTAAGTGTTCCAGCATTTGAATTCCTTGTTCAGTACGCTTGTGAAGTTTCAACTTTTGAATCTCGTTTGAGTATATCCGTCAAGCTCTGAAATCACGGTCACAAGTCATAACTGGATATTAAGTTGAACTCCGATGTTACTGCTTCAGTCAGCGATTAACACTTAAGTTCTGCCCCCAATTTCATGGATGAATTGAAAAGATCAGATAGCGATCGTATTTCATCTTCAATGCAGCATGCTTAGCATCGTTGGATTGATGTTGAAACAAGGAGAATTCGAGTGGTCGAATCACACTTGCTCTTTTATTGATGATTGTATCCACGCTCCGGGGATTGCACTTGTGTGTCGGCGGTTGGTCACACCTGCCTGAGTCTCAAGGATGCGTCCACGCTCCGGGGAATTAAGTTATTTTCACGGGCGGTGAGTCACACCCGTTTTGCATTTACACTCTAACCACACTCCGGGGACTTAGAGTTGTTTTTACGGACGGTCGATCCCAATATGGCTCATGTCCAAACTTCAATCCACTCTCCGGGATTTTGAGTTAACGTTTATACTCCAATTCTCACTTTGGGAATTTGGAGTTGGTGTTTATGTTGACATTCCGGTTCAGACTCTGGGAATACAGATCATTTTGATGCCTATACTCCGGTTCGCACTCTGGGAATCCGGAGTTAGGTGATGTTTATACTCCAGTTCGCACTCCGGGAACTTAGAGTTAGTTGATGTTTATACTCCGGTTCGCACTCTGGGAATCCGGAGTTGGTAAACAGACGGTCAATCATATATGTTGCGAGTTTTTGAATTTTGTTCGCACTTTGGGAACTAAAGGTGTATCAGGATCGTGGATGGTCGGATCACATCCACCCTGAGTTAACAGGTGAGGTCGTTAGATGGATGGGTCCATCCTCCTCAAACTTGGTTCGAATACGGGCGAAGTCGTTAGGTGGACGGATCAACCCTCTTTGAAACCATATTTGTAAGTTTATACTCCAGTTCGCACTCTGAGAATTCGGAGTTAGGTAAAGGATTGTCGTGTATCAATCCTTTTTTGACTTTAGTGTGATGGCTTGTCCCCGAGCTTGAGTTTCACTTAGTGATTGACCGGTCGTATCACAGTCACTCCCTATTTGAATAAATTCCACCGTATGATGGAACTTAGCTCTCCATGCATAGTGATGGTCATATGAAGTATTTCAAGTAAATCACAGCTCTGGCCCGAAGAGATTGCACTTTATTGCTGAAATAAGAAAATACGGCAAAATCAGTTGCCTTATTACAAATTCTAATTTCGAAATGCAGAAACAAATTGCAAATGAGAAATAGACTGAATAAATAAACAGAGCCTGTTATGTGTAGTAGCGGCGAAGACTCTCGTTGTTCCAGGCTCTCGGAAGAGTGAGACCGTCAATGGTCGATAATTTGAATGTGCCATCTCCGAGCTTTCGTTCAATAACATATGGTCCTTCCCAAGTTGGCTTCATATGCGAAGGGACCGGATAAATTCTTTTGAGTACGAGATCGCCAAGTTCGAAGGTTCGGGGTCAGACCTTGGCATTGTATAATCGGACGACTCGACTTCGATATGCGGCTGCCCTCAAATCAGCCTCTTCACGTTTTTTATCCAATAAATTGAGAGATTCGGCAAGTAATATAGCATTTGTCTTTGGATCGTAGTATGTTACACGATGAGAAGGTACTTCCAATTCGACTGGGATAACAGCTTCTGAACCATAAGAGAGAGAGAATGGAGTGTGACCGGTTGTGGACTTGTGGGTTGTACGGTAGGCCCATAAGGCCATAGGAAGTTCATCGACCCATTCACCCCGGCCTTTTCTAATCGTTTCTTCAGAATAGACTTTATAACTTTATTGACAGCTTCAACCTGTCCATTCGCTTGAGGGTGTGCAACTGCGGAGAATTTCTTCTGAATGTGGAATCATTGACAGAAATCCTTAAATTCGGCACTGTCGAATTAGGTCATGTTGTCAGTGATGATAGTACGTGGGATACCAAATCGGCAGATGATGTTGCGCACTACAAAGTTGATCACCTACTTTGTTGTGATTGTAGCAAGGGGTTCAGCTTCCGCCCACTTGGTAAAGTAATCAACTGCTACGATGGCGTACTTCGCACCACCTTTGGCTAGAGGTAAAGAGCCAATAATATCGATGCCCCATACCGCGAATGGCCATGGGCTGACCATCTATGTTATCTCGGTAGGTGGGGCTCTAGGAATTCGAGCATACTTCTGACACTTATCACATTTCTTGGCATAATCCGATGAATCACGATTTACAGTCGGCCAATAATATCCATATCGAAGTACTTTCTTGGTAAGAGCTTGCCCCCCGGTGTGATCGCCACATTCTCCTTCATGTACATCACGCAATACTCGTCTGATTTCATCGTGAACAATACACCGGAGTAAAGGAACAGAGTATCCTCTTTTATACATGACTCCATTCCGAATAGTGAACCTCAAAGCTTTTCGAAGAATTTGTCTCTTTTCACTCCTACGCTCTAGCAGGGTTCCGTGCTCGAGATAATTTCTGAACGGACTCATTCATTACTCCCTTTCGGAAACGGCATCAAATATCTAATCGGTTTCCATCTGATCGATGCTTGGCGAAGATAACGTCTCTACGGGAACAAGTCCCATTTGCTGTGCTTCACCTGTACTGGCTAACTTTGCCAATGAATCAGCTTTCTGATTGTGTTCTCGTGGTATGTAATAAATAGCATAATAGTCAAACTGATTCAATGTCTCCTGAACCTGAGCAAGGTACGCGGCCAGTCTTCGATCTCTGGCTTGGTACTCCCCTCGAACTTGACACACGATCAATTGTGAATCACAGTAAATTTCCACCGCAATGATTCTTAAACCTCTGGCAAGTTTCAACCTAGCCAATAGGGCTTCATACTCGGCTTTGTTATTAGTTGCACGGAAGTTGAACTTTAGAGCATAACATATAGATCGACCTTCAGGAGTTTCAAGCATAACCCCTGCACCTGAGCAACGGTCATTTGATGCACCATCTGTATGCAGCTTCCAGATATACTTGGGAGATTCACTGGTTTCGGGCAAGTCCTCTGGGATGGTAAATTCAGCAATGAAATCTGCTAGAACTTGTCCTTGAATGGCTCGCCTTGGAGTGTAAGTAAGGTCAAACTGACTTAACGTGATATTCCATTTGAGTAACCTACCAGACGTCTCAGGCCGCGTAAGGGCCTGTCATAACGGCTGGTTGGTGTAAACGGTGATCGGATGAGCCTACAAATACGGGCGGAGCTTCCTCGAGGCAATAACAAGACAATAAGCCAACTTTTCTAGCTTCGGATAATTTCTCTCAGCTCCGGTTAGCCGCTTGCTTATGCAGTAGACCGACTTTTGTATTCGGTCTTCCTCCCGAACTAGGGCAGCACTGATTGCGTTTTCTGATACCGCCAAGTAAATGTACAATTTCTCATGATCGATAGGCTTTGACAAAATTGGCGGTGTGGAGAGATATTGAATTAGTGCTCGGAACGCGCCCTCACATTCTGTAGTCCATTCAAAGTTTCGTTTTCCTTTTCGGATCAAATCGAAGAAGGGAATGCATTTGTAAGTGGACTTTGAAATAAACATGCTCAATGCTGCTACTTTCCCATTGAGACTCTGGACTTGCTTTAAAGTTTTCGAATTTTCAAGATTTCTGATCGCCCAGATCTTTTCGGGATTGGCTTCGATTCCTCGAGCGTTGACGATAAACGCGAGGAATTTTCCGGATGCTACCCAAAATGGCATTTCAATGGGTTGAGCTTCATTCTGTATTCTCGGAGGATATTAAACATTGACTCCAGGTCTCTGATGTGATCGGTGGAAAATCGTGACTTGACTAGCATGTCGTCCACATACACCTCCATGGTTTTTCCAATATGGTTAGCGAACATTCGATTAACTAACCATTGATAAGTTGCCACAGCATTCTTGAGTCCAAAAGGCATAACTTTATAGCAATAGAGTCCCATATTGGTTACGAAGCTGGTATGCTCTTGGTCGGGCAAATGCATGGGTATTTGATTGTAGCCAGATTACGCATCCATGAAGGATAAAAGTTCATGTCCAGCCGTCGAGTCTACAAGTTGATCAATTCGTGTAAGTGGAAAAATGTCTTTGGAGCAAGCTTTATTCAAGTTTGAGTAGTCGACACATGTTCTCCATTTCCCATTTGGCTTTCAGACGAGTACAGGATTGGACACCCAATCCGAGTATAATGCATCTCGAATGAACCCATTCATCTTAAGCTTTTCTACCTCTTCTTTAAGGGCGGCATATCTCTCTGGATCCATACCATGCCTTTTTTGCTTGACCGGGACGTACCGCGGGTCAATATTCAGTGTGTGGCTCGTGATGTCCAACAAGATCCCACACATATTAGAGTGCGTCTAGGCAAACACATCAAGGTTTACCCGAAGAAATTCAACCAATTCCTCTTGCATTTGTTGGCTTAGCTGAGATCCAATCTTTATCATTTTCGAGTCATCATTATCGTCGACTGGAACATCAATCGTTAGTTCGACCAGAGATGCTTGACTGTCTTTACCTTCATCTTCACTTTCGGTATCTCTCGGGTCAAGATCTCTTTGGAATTTGGTTGGGGTGCCCGGGCTCGGGCCCAAGCGCTAATTGTCAATTATCAGCAAAGCGGACGCAGAGAGATTCCTCTACGCCCTTTCCTTTTTCTTTCTACTGCGCCTCGCACAGCTCAGCAATGTAACATGCTCGCCCTGCGGCCTGATCCCCTTGAACAACTCCAACGCCATTGTCGGTAGGGAATTTAAAAGTCAAAAACCATAGGGTGATGGCAGCCCTGAATTCAACTAGGGCTGGTCGAACCAAGAAAGCATTATATGGGGAGTATATATCCAAAACAACAAACTACGGTATCCGGACTCTCCAACGTTCACAATTCCTAACTCCACTGGCAATTCCACCACTCCAGTGGGTATAGTTGTACTCCCGTTGAAGCCATGAATACGAGACTAACACGGCTTCAAGTCTTTAGTCTTCATTCTCATCGGTCATAGGCTCGTTTAAACAAGATTTTCACAGAGCTTCCGCTGTCTACCAGGATCCTCTTCATCCAAGCAGGACCTACTTGAGCTGATATGACAAGCAGATCAATAGTGGAGGCTTCGACCCTGTCGGCATCCCGACTTCGAAATATGATGTCATCTGATATCGTTCTTTGTTGCTTGGCCGGATCCCCATCTTCAGAATTACTACAACATTCAAAGTCTGCATGCTTGATAGAGCTGGCATACGACTCCATTTCCTTCCAGCTTCGGTCTGCTGGATGAGGACCACTACTAACAGTGTTTATCACCAACCTCCCGCCAGTACGAGCAGGTTCCTCCTATTTAGCCGGATTTGGTACATGATTTTGATTCGATGGGCCCGCACCTCCAGACTGCGGCGCCCGCACAAACTGTTCTAACTTCCTCTCTCTTATCAATTTTTCGATGAGATCCTGCAAGTGACGGCATTCATTTGTGTTATGGCCGTAGCTTTCGTGGAATCTACAAAACTTCCCCGTTTGAATTTGCTTCTCCGATGACTATTTCAGAGCAGGCTTTTTGTATTGAATGGTATAGTAGGTTTGTAGATATACGTTCTCCAGCGACGTATTCAGAGGAGTATAATTATCAAACATTGGAGTTCTACGTCGTGGACCACGGTTCTGAACCCGTTTTCTATTTTGGTTACCATTGCCTTTTTGCTGATCTTACTTATTCTGAATGTTCAATTGCACTTTTTCGGAACTCTCCCCAGATTGTTTAACAGCAATATTACTCTGAATTCCTTCCACACTAGGCCCCACATCATCCTTCTTCCTAGACTGTTTCACATCCTCCCTTCTCAAGAATTGGACTACCTTGGAATAGAAACGGTCCAATGATGTAGGGGGTTTTCTAGCCAGCCAGTTGCTGAATTCAGAGTCAGGCTCAATTCCTTTAGTCAGTGCCATGAGAATAGAGTTATCATTTGGGTTGCTGATTTCAGCACATGCAGTATGAAATCTTTCTAAATAACACTTGAGCGTCTCTCCAAGAGCTTGAGTGACACTAGACAAAGTATTAACATCCTTCGGTCCCGCGACATGCATACGAAATTGCTCAATAAACTTTGTTGCCAACTGATCAAAGCATGAGATAGATCGAGGTGGCAGTCGAGTAAACCACATAGTTGCTATGCCCCCTAGAGAGATCGAGAAGCTTCGGCACTTGACTGCATCATCAGCTCGTGCAGCATTCATCAACCATTCATACTTTAAGATATGTTGATTAGGATCAAAGCTCCCTTCATAAACGGGTAAAGTCGGCATCCTGAATCGCCGAGGTGGTTCAGTATAGAGTATCTCATCAGTAAAAGGGGTATGACTCCGGGAGATTCCCCAGTCGTCATTGCTAAGACCTTGACTTTCACGGATCATTTGACGGATCATTACTGACAAGTCGGGCATCTAGACATTTTGAGCAGGTTGGGCCAAGGTGTGGTTGGATTCCACAATGCGAGGAGGGGCTAGTCGCAGTCGACGGTCCATATCTCGCCTCCTTGGTTCTATGTCTTCGGGGACATAAGGCTTAGGATGGTATTCACGCTGGTGATGGTTCGGATCTATCCGATTTCGGGCCTTAGCGCCCAAATCTGTAGCTGTCGCAGTGCGGTTATCAGTAATATGATGTGGGGTAGTGCCTCCTTGGGAGGAGGGTCCAGTCTGACGGCTGGTTGACGGGCCAACTCTCAGTTGCCCAACATTCAATGTATGCTGATGCCCAGTGGCCTGTGTGTAACTTCCGTCTAGCCGTGGGCATGTAGATTTGTGATGATAATCAGAAGAGGCTAAACTTTCAGTGGATGAATAAGAAGCCTGGTCCCTCCTGGATCTCCTTCGTCGTTGACGGTTCAGTTGGTTGGTTAGTTCCGCATTAGCATGGAGTTGTTGAGTGAGCTGTTGGCGGCTCTGAGTTAACTCTTGCATTAACATCTGAAATTCTTCCCTGGTAACAGGGCCTTGCGGATCTGATGGTCTAGTAGCATTCTGATCGGCTGGAAGAGACTGTACGGGATTTTATCTATCCCATGCTTCTGGATCTGTAGGTGTGGAAGTAGTCCTTGTGTTAACCATGATGGATGATGAAGCTCTCTCCTAGACTTGTAGCAAATCTGAATAGGATGGAAGAACTTCTGAAATTGCGATCTGGATCTTCTCCTTAGATGTTTGTAATCCGATATTGGCAGTAGATCCAATGAGCAGAAGGAAAAAACTAGGTTTTTTCTCAGTGAAAGCACCAAAGTGTTTGTTCCAAAATTGGGCACAACACTCTGCGGAAGGATTTGAAGAGATAAAATGAAGAAACTAAATGGAAAAAGAGGATTATCTAACAAACACATCAAAAACAAAAAAGAAAGTACGTAGAAACACAGAAATTTAGAGTGGTTCGGCGTGTTGCCTACGTCCACTATGAAATGATTGATCTTTATTAATTTTTGATTGCTGGTTACAGCGAATTACAGCAGTAGATCTCGAGTACAACAGTGGAATTTGAATACAATGGTGAATTCGGTAGAGTCTGGACGTCAAAGAGCCAAAAGATCCCTTTTTTGTAGGCTCTGGGGTGCTATTTATAGGCGTAGGATGCAAATATTTCGCTCAGATCTCGGGAGACCTCTTCTAGCACATGGATGGGCCCACGCGATCGATCCCACGCGATTTCGACTCGATCCGTGATCGATACGAACGAATTTCGTATCAATCAAGAGTTGACCCAATCGAGTCGAAACTTGGCATGAACATTCCTTAGGTCGTACGTACGCTCCTATGAAAATTTCATAGCGTTTGGACTTGTGGATTGCAAGTTATGATCGATGCAAATTAGAGTTTTTCGGTCTCGGTCCCCTTCATATCGATACTGTTCGTATCGATCATTTTGACTCGATGTTGAGCACATGCCTGCGAGTTGACGTGGCGCTTGATTTTTGGATCGCTCCACTTTTGATGCCGAGTTGACCGAGTCATCCCAAGGTTTTCGCCTTGTTCGTATCGAAGACCGTTGCCTTGTTCGTATCGTTGGAAGCAGCTCAGTTTGTATCGATGGAAGTGGCTCAGTTCGTATCGATGGAAGTGGCTCAGTTCCTATCCAACACTGTGGCTCTGTTCGTATCGATCCAAATTGCATGGCTCGTATCGATTGTGTGGTCTTGTTCGTATCGATCGAAGTTGTTCCAACTTGATTGATACGAACAACTGATAATGTGATGGATACGAACAGATTGATGTGAGATGATATCGATGGATGAATACGAAAAGTCGATGCTGTATGGATACGAAGAAAGCCATTCGGTTGATGGATACGAAAAGTGCAGTTCTCCTGATCGATACGAAATCGCACGCCTCTGATCGGTTCGAAAAAGATCGATACGAAGTCAGATGTTCCCTGGTTGCTTTATGGATACGAACAAGGTGGCTATCGATGGGTTCGAACAGTTTGCTTTCTTGAATTGTACCGATCATATCTCGAGCATACGCACTCCAATTGACTGAAATTTGAAACGCTGTCTTTCACAGCTTTGTTTGTCATGTCTTGTCGATTGTAGTTTGATCTTGACTCGGACAAAATTTATCGATATCCATAGCAAACTTGCGTATAACCGATCTTCGGGACGGACTGTTCTTAGTTTCCAATTGAGTTCCTGGTATCAAGGCCTTGCCAAAAGGCGAGATAACGGATATGGATATGACACTATCTGAATCTGTATCCGACCGTTTACATGTATATTGAAGGGTGACAATGAGATGAGTTTTAAAATAATTTTTTGAAAAAATAAGATGTGAACCAAATTTTCACATATTTAATTCTGGATGGCATCTACACTTAAACACGGAGTATATATAACCTTTTTATTCACGTGGTAATAAAAACAAATTAACCAAACAATAAATAAATCAAAGCATACAGGTTATTCAGATCAAACCACTTTCAAACGGAACTCCAGTCTGTGGCAACCACACATCTCCAAACAGAAAATTCTCGACTGTGAAATCCAAGGCATCCGTGCTGTCAATAACATGATAACCAGGCCATGTAACTCTATTGCTCGTATCCGACCCTGGGCCCGTGTTGTTATACTCCGCATAATACAAAGTACTCAACGCAAAATCCCCGCTCCATATCATCCAACCCGCTGGTTGAATCAAACTGCCTATAAACGACTGCATCACAACTGTTCTAGAATATTCTTTCCACGGCCTTCCAAGATAAGTTTTGGTCGAACCAAGATTCTCAGCAGGGACTATCGTACAATTATGTATGGCTGTTCCAGTGTTCTGGTTTGGGTCTGTTCGACCTTGAGCAGTGACCATGTTGCTTTGACCCTGCATTGGGAGCCTCGGGTAAATGTTGCAGTTTTGCAGAACCACTGCTGCATTTCCAAATATGAAGTCGACGGTTCCATAAATGTCGCATTCTCTGTAGAACTGTCTCATAGAATGTGTGTAAAGAGTGTCTTGGTAAGCTTCAAAGCTGCAGCTGTAAAATGTGGATTGATCTGCTCCACTGCGAAGCGCAACCGCTTGATGCTTTGCAGGGCCTGCTGTGTTTCTAATGGTCATGCCAACTCCTACAAACCCTTGACTAACTACAACTGCAAGACAGATAACAAAATATAATGGTGTTATTAGTTTTCTATTCCAATATGCTAATAATTAATTTGCAGTTGATGTGCACATGTTGAGAACTAATTATAAATGAAGAAAAAATTTGTTCTTAGTAGAATGATCATGTATTGTTATTTTCTTTCTAAAACTTATCTTTCCCACCAAACTTATTATTCAAATCTGAATATAACAAGATTCCTGCAAGGCTGCAATATATCATACTTATTCTTCAAATCTGAGTATATAATAAAATTGTTGCACGATCTAGAATATCTCATCTAAGAAAATAAGCATGTGTTCTAACACCCACAATATAAAATGTGTTCAATATTAATAACTACCAAAATACCACAACTATAAACTTCTGTTCATTGTAAACCGAAAAATGACATACTTACTAACCTATGATTAATAGCAACGTAGGGATTCTGAAATATGGGGTTCACAGTCTATGTATGGATCTCGCATTTCATCTCAATTGTAACTACATGCGTATAAACTTTCTAATATACATGTTAGTGTTTTATATAATAAAGTCAGTAAGGGTCTCCGTACACTATGACATCAAAAATGAGATGCAAGGGAATCAAGGTACTATTTTTTTGGGTATTCGCCATACTTTTTGTTCTTCTTGCTGAAGTATGAAAGACGTCAAATAATGAGTTTGATGGCATAGAGTGAGGATGTTTTAAGGGCATGCAAGCAGCTATGCTAGTTCAAGCATAAAAGGCACTGAAAATGTTTCACTTACTGAAAGTAGCTGATTCAAAAGTAGTCCATCCATCAACAACATTGCGATTACCCGTTATTATTGTCTGATTTATCCCATCTCCGACCATCATCAGATACTTCTTATTCTTCGGAATCGATACATATTCCTCATACAACCCCGCACTGATAAAAATTAAATGGTATCCATTCACACCGTTCGTGTTATTTGGTGCTCTATTGACCGCATCCATGATCGTGGTGTAGTCTCCAGATCCATCTTGGCTGACTATCACTACATTGGTGACCAACACTGGGTCAGAAGACTGCAAAATCTTCCTACCTGTCCTCTCATATTTTTTACGGTTACTTGTTGACATCTTCAACGGAAGTTCACCGTTACTTCCAATTTTCACCTCATGAAACAACAACTTCCTACCATTTACTCCTCCTTTAACTGGCTTTTTTGGGATGCGTGAGGGAGTAAATCCTCCTGCTGAGGAAATTTGTTTATTTGGAAACCAGGCATGTTTGAAAAATGCAAGCGATACGCTATAATGCTTGGTTGCATTTGATAAAACATTAGGAATATCAGATAATGATTGCACGCCCTCAAGGCAAGTTTCTATATTGGTAAGTGTGGCAGATAGAGAAGTATGCAGTGTGTCAGCCTGAGAATCGGGTAATGAAGTGGTGGAATTTAAATTAGAGCTGGCAGATGAAAAGCAATCTATGTTCAAACCTAACAGGATTTGACAATCCTCTAAAGCCATGCGATCAAGTTTTGATAACGAAGATGTATGATCAGAAACATATTTGCTAATTGCTCCAAGGAATTTGTTAGTGTTTAAGAGTGACTTGGCTAAAGAAAAACGACCATAAGAATAGAGGTTTTGAGAACCTTGAGAAGAAAGTATAGATTTGCAAAAAGAGGGATAAGGAGTGATACTACATGCATTATCAGGGGTAAAAAGAGATGATGGATCATCAGACAATGAGAAGATAACCATAGAGGATAACATGAGGAGGGATATAAGATTTTGGGAACCCATGTATACCAGTTTTTGAAGGTTAACAATTTCGTTTTATTTATAGAAAGATCGGTGTGAGAGTTTATATAGAGATTTGCATGAAGATACTCAGTAAATAAATAAGTTGGTGAAGGCAAGTTTAAGAAAATAATGGCTAAAGACAGATAGGTGTGCATATGATTGGGACTAAGAATTGATCAAATGATAAAAAAATAACTGGAGAAATCGACCTATCAGTATCATCATACCATTTAACACATTGAATTGAATATGGGTATCGGAGGTATATACAACAGTTTTTAAACATTCAATTCATACATATCATCTCATGCTGGTTATCCACCGTGATTTTAGAGCTTTAAGGCCAAAATGATTAATTTATTGATAAATAAGAAGTGCTAATGTTGTTAAATGACCGTTTCTTCGACAAATTAGATAGAACTAACGTTCAATGCTCATACCAGTTCATTTTAGACAAGATATTATTTTTGTTGAGCTTTAATTAGAAATATAAGTTGGGCAAATAAAATTACGTGAAAATATGCGAGCAACACTTGGACAACCATTTGCATGGAAGTCAATTGCTTTCAATTACTACATCCTGTACGTGATTGAAATGTTCATCTTATTAACCTCATTCACACATACGTTCAAGTTGATCTAAGATATTCAAAATTTTCAGACGAGAATATGTAGATATCTTATACATGCACTCATTCAATCAAAGTCAACAATTAGCTCATACAACTCAGTATCAACTTTTACAATAAGTACTTTCTATTGCAATCACTTAATTAACAAAGAATAGTTCTCAACTCTCAATTCAAGCACTTTAAATCCATGATTATTGAACACCCACCTAATGAATGTTTATATATTTGTTTAATTCATGCTTGAATACCAAACAACAGAGGATCGCAAGTGGGATTTGGAAGAATGATTTCAATCTTGGTGATTGCTTGCACTAAAAAGTCTAGGGTTGACATTTGACGTCTCATATCACACCAGCAAATATAATTTCTACCTAAATGTCTTTTTTTTTTCTTTTCATTTGAACACATCTATTATTTTTTCGATAAAAAACATGGGTTATCATTTTAAATTCTAAACGTCTCTCTCCGTATGTCCCATGCGCACGCGCGCGCACACAATATGTGTGTACATACGCATGCACGTGCGCGCTTCCATACATATATACATATGTATATGTATGTACGTGTGTGTATATGTGTGTATACACTAAGGTTTAAAATTTCAATTTCCGTTTCGGTTATTGGTAATTTTTGAAATTTCGGTTCCGTTTTCAATATTTCCAAAATTCCATTGAAATCTCGGTTTTCAAATTTCGGTATTTTTTTATATTTAAATATCTAAATACACTATTAATTGTCCTGTACTAACATAGATTACAGTATATTCTTTGAATTATGTATAAAATACATTGTTTAATGAAAAATATAAGAACATTTATACAATTATTTTAAGCAATTTATCGTTTCAATTAATTCAATCATTCAATTATTTTTATAATTCATCATACAGAAACTATCACTAGCTTAGAACTAGTCCAAGAGCCCAACCCACTTAGAAAGAAGCTGGTATTGGCATTGCTAAGGTGGACACTTTTGTGCCCAGTCCACTCTTAAATGTCGACAAAACAAAAGGGCTACCGTTCGCCGCTCGCTGTTTCTTTCTCCTTTCCTCTCCCTAGACTTCTTCTAGTTCAATGATTTATTGGCTCAACGTCTGCATCTTGTTCGATAAACAAAGGTCAAAATTTTTTCTTCTTTTGTTTACTTCAATAATCTCAGTTCATTTATTTTGATTGTCATTTGATTAGGGTTAATTTTTCTCCCCTTCTCTCTTACCCCTTTTTTTTATACTTTAACCCATTTTCTTGTTGCAAACATCGTGAACCGAAATTTCTACTGATTTCCTTCCCGATCACTGTTGGATCGGAATGGTCGGAATTCCAGCATGTCGGACGGAATCTCAAACCACTACAACAAAAATACTCTATTACAACGTACCTTTTACAACGGGCAATTGATGCCCGTTGTAATAGTAGACTACTACAACGGTCAATCCAGGCCCGTTGTAATAGATTTCTTATATAACGTTTTTTTTACAACGGGCAATCTTTGCCCGTTGTAATAGATTCCTATTACAACGGTCATTTTATGCCCGTTGTAATAGATGTTAATTTTACAGTCCATACAATGTCCATTGTAATAGAGGTGTCAATTTTACAACGGGCTAAAACTGCCCGTTTTAATAGGTGCCAATTTTACAACGGGCTTAATATGCCCGTTGTAATAGGCAACCCTAATTTTTACACCGCGGCACTCCAAAGAAAAATTACAGAGGTCGGCCCTCTTTTCTTCTTTTCCGTGAAGCAATACTCTCGTTCCTCTTCTCCTCTTTTCTTTGCTAGAAAAATTAGGGCTTTCGAATTTGTTGAAGCCGCGAATTATATACGGTTATTAATCTTCTTCAGCCGCGAAAAATTAGGGCTTTCGAAAAATTTGTTTTAGCAGCATAAAAGGCCAGAGCATCATCTTCAGGGTGAAAATTTTGTTGCAATGAATTGAACCATTTCTGTGTTTATAGGTATTTTTCCTAATGCGCCCAAGTATGTTTGCAACCTTCCGAAACTTGGAAGTGGGATAGGTTGGGCTGTGTGAAATGAACATCCTGATGGCTCCTTGCTTAGTTTAGATTGATGTACAAATCTTAGAAATGTGAATATTTGTATATTACATTCATGGCTTCATTGGTGTATTCGTTTTCTTAATTATATTTATTATGGTGGGAGATTCTTGAACCATCTCATAGTTTTGGTGTCATATTATATTTACACCCAGGTCATGAATTAATCAACTTACTGTTGTATTATATTGATTTTATAAACAGTACTGAAGACATTGATTTAGAGTTGTGACAAATATTTAGTTGGCATCAGTTGCCATTTTAATTATATGAAAGTATGTATCTATTATATTTATTTCCTATTATAGTAGCTTAACCAATTGTTTAGATATTTAGAGAAATATTCCTCAACGTGGATAAGGCTACCATGAACTTGTTGAATCAAGTTGAACCGCATGTCTTTTATAGGTATTTACCAATTTTCAGAGTGTTTATGCATATAGCTGCAAAATAAATTATTACAACCCGTTATGTTTAAAATTTTGCAAGTGTGATAGGTTGAGCTGCAAAATAAATTATTACACCTAAGTGGGTAGTTATGTGATTACTCGGCTGCACTTTATACATTGCTTATCATTGTATGTTATGATCCAAAACTTAAATTTTAGTTTTTTGTTTTAGCAGCAGTAGGCATCTCTTCTTATAATATATGCAGATAAGTGTTGAAATTTGTGAACTTGGGAAAAAAAAATCTTTCTTTTGCAAAGTGTTTCTATTGTATATTAGGATTTTCATATTTTACAATAATGACTAATTAGTATGATGTTCTAATTATTTATATATATGTTATGTTTTTTTTCTAGGTTCCTCCCTTAACAGAAGATATTTGAACTTGAAGCATCAAGAGTAAAATGGAGCAACATCAAAGAGAGGTAAACTATCCAGAAACATGGATTTACTTATGTACATATCCAGAAACATCAAATAAAAAGGAACATTTGTTTTGCTAGGTTGAGCTAGCTAGCTGCATTTTTGATGACTTGATCAAAAAATTCAGTCATCAAAATGTTACCATGCATTTTTGCATTTTTGAATCAATGGATTTACTTATGTTACCATCGTACTGCTCTCTTAGAATCAATGGATTTACTTATGTTACCATGCATTTTTGCATTTTTGAGCTAGCTAACTATTAGTGTGGTTAAAGAGTATAATTATTGTGTTCTAGAAACATTCTGATGACTATGTACAGAGCAGTACCATGATGAAGTATAATTATAACAGTTAGGGGTGTGGCCTACTAATATGTTTAATTATGTCATACTTTTGTTGTGGGAGTTCATCCTTCTAACATTCCACTATAGGAATATCATTTAATTAGAAATAGTCAATTCCCTAACTAGGGGCATGCTCACTTTAGTTCTCATGTCTTATCTTGAGATATTAAGTCAGATCAAGCTGGGTTGTCTAGTAGATTGTCAGTAGTTGTGGCTCTGAACATAAATGCTTCATCCTCAAGCCTACTCCTTCTAGAGGACCTAGTAGTAACTATATAAGAAAGAGTTAGTTGTAATTGACTTGTCAGAATTAATTCCAAGTGTCTTATTCTTCTGATTTTTTTTGCATTTAGTATTTATTTTTAAATTTAGATGAATAGGGTGCAAAAGTAGCAACATGGAACTCTGAAGTAGGAAAATTATCTTGCCTTGAAAACTCTGTTCTTTGAGGAATTTTTAGGATAACAAATAGGTTTACTAGCATCTTTCAATGGGTTGGTTATGTGTCATTACCTCTATTTATATTGATATTACTCTAATCAATATATTGTAAAACGTGTATCATCGTATATTAATATTTTGGATGTTTAGCAAATAACAGAGGTATAAAATAGAAAGCACAAACATTTATATTCATGTATCTGCTTATTAACTTCACGGATATAGCAATGCCCCAC
The DNA here is from genome assembly GCA_030737815.1 of Allium fistulosum. Lineage (NCBI taxonomy): Eukaryota > Viridiplantae > Streptophyta > Magnoliopsida > Asparagales > Amaryllidaceae > Allium > Allium fistulosum. Next base: position 476,828,675 of record CM060902.1, read on the forward strand.
ACTGTAACCTTTCCTTCTCACTAAATAAATTGCATTGCATTAATTTTTGAGAAATATATGGCTTGCAGTATACTTGTTATAAAAGGCTGTCATTCAGACTAAGGGAACATATTAATTTGGAACCGTATGATTTGCACTTCCAAAATTGAGAGGAAAAATAGAGTGAGAAATGTAATGTAATATTATGAGTATATTTTTGTAAATCAGACGATATTTTATTTCTCCCATGAATGCATAATCAAATAATTAATAATAGGGAAGAACAAGGGTCACTATGTTTTAAAACAAGGGAGGAAATCTTTTTAGCCTAACTTCCTGTCCAAAACCATAATCAAATTGGCGGCTTTTTTCCAAAATAATCATACAGTAAAAATTATTACACGTAGCTAAATATAAGAAGAATTTTAGAGGGTTAAAGTTATATTTTAATCTTTAACCATCAGATTTACTTTGATCTAATAGCCAATGATTTGAGTATGATTTTGTATATAAAGTCCGAGTGCAAAGATCCGTTTCTTTTAAGTAATGAATGTGTTGAATCTTATATAACCTGTACATTTCTTAATTGAACGGTGCAGAACAAGATGTAAACATTTGCTCTTGGTATGGAAACAAAGCAAAATTGTGTGATATGAATTTTGCGTTGCATATTCCTTTTGCTGTGAAGTCTGGCAAGTTGTTTTCATGTCCCTACTTGTTGGTAGGTTAGTAAGTCTATTTTCCCAGAACTCATATAGATGGGTATATATATCAGTATCTGCCAGTATATGAAATGGACTCGGTCATGGGTCTTCTCACCTATTGTTTTGGACTTCGGATCAATGTATTAGTGGTCTAGATGGATGATCGCATTTTAACATATTTGAATATTTGCGAAAATGTGCATTCTTACTTGACCAATGGATATCTCTTAATTCATCAATTAATTGGAAACTTTCTATGTAACTTTTGTTACCATTTCAAACTAAAGTAGTTAATTCATTTTCGTTCAAAATCGTGTGAGATGATTTTGTGTTACTTAACCTTGGCTGCCCTATAATATAGTAGTTTGTTTTCATGTTCCAATGATTATTTTGTCTGATATGATATGCTAAAATAAAATAAAGCTAAAATTAGGAAATTATTGTACTGTAAATCATGTGACATTCAACACTGAGTAAATGTTGATTTTCAATTTTTTTTAAAAGTAAATCTTGCAAATTCATGCTAGACTATGCCATGGGCCGCACCAGGTACGAGTTCTCATTATGTAGATGCTTAAAGCATCAGTAATGGCAGAATTCCTGAACTGATAAGGATTTCGAATTGTTTTCCTGCCTGCCTCCCTGTATTTGGATTCCCTAAGCTTGTACTATGCAGTCAATTTTTTGTTTATGCCAAGAAGTCGCGACTTCAGAGAAGTCAAAGCCTGTGTATCTATATTGAGTGGAAGCTGGTTTCGTCCATTAGTCTATCTCACGAAGAAAGTTAATATGGACCCAAAAAAAACCAATAACAATAGCAAGAATTATTTTTGTTATAGGATAGTTAGCACATATAACAAATTTCCATACGATGATAGATTTATGCATACTCCAGAATCCCTTATGAAGTGATGCATTCAACTCATACGACCATGCTATACTCACTGGAAGCAATGCAAGAAAAGGTGGAATGAGGAAGAATAATGAAACTTCAATCTAAAGATGGAAGTTTTTTGAGTTCTATATCTGCAACAGCTGTCGCTTATATGCATACTGGTAATACTAAATGCCTTGAGTTTTTAACAAACGTGATAAGACGATTTGGAGATCATGGTGAGTAAATTTAATTTAAGTGTCAAAATAATTGAATTAAATAACAAGATTTCAAAGATAATTTTGTTTCTTTAATACATGAACAGCACCATGCCACTATCCGGTCAACCTTCTGGAGCGCATATGGGCCGTAGATGCAATACAAAGGTTGGGAATTGATCGCCGTTTCTAGGAGGAAATTTCTCAAACACTCGATTATGTGTATAGGTTAGCTTTCCAAAAACTTTGAAGAGACATTTGTGAATAGTACTACAATAAGAAAAGAAAATGTGTTGCTTTTATCTACTGTAGGAATATAACAGCAAATGGTGTATCTTGGGGAAGAGATAATCCAATTCCTGATATAGATGATACATGTATGGCCCTCCGACTATTGAGGCTGCATGGTTACTCTGTTTCATCAGGTATGATAAAACTACAACGTATTAGGAAGAGATATTATTTATTGTTCTAATAGGTCAGTCTAGAAAAAGTGTTTTCCATCACGTAGTGTCACTTAGCAATCAAATGCAATAGTTTTTTTTTATTTTTAGAGAGGTTTTTTGCTGTTAAACTATCACAAAAGTACTAAAGCATACATACTAAGCAACAAGGAAATAAATGAAGGCTGCGAAGAGGACTTTAGCACATATAACAAATTTTTGCAGACCATGTTTCTTGCAGTTAGATATAAATGTAGGTTAAATTAAGTTTAGGTTTTAATGTCCGAGAATTGTGAACTTCTGTTGTAGATATATAATGTAACGACCCACCCTTTTTGGAAAATTTAAATCGACAAGTAAACACACATGCCGATTCCAAACCATTCAAAAGGGAGGATTGTTAATGGGGTAAATAAGAAAAGAAGAGAAAAGAAACAAGAAACAATCACAGAATCTCGCAGCGGAAAGATAAAATATAATAATCAAATAAACAGTTCATGAAGCTGTTTAATATATTTTTGATTATCATTTATACATCATTTATCAGAGTTATACATATACAACAGAACAAATAAAACAATGCAGCAGACAACATGATGCAAGGATAATAATAGTAATAGTATACCAAATCTTCGTCTTCGTCCTCCAGAATAGATCTTCAATAAGCTGAAAAACTCAGGACTGACCCGAGCGTAATGAAAGGACAAAACACTCGAGTCAGGACTAAAATATCCTCATGTAAGTTAAATTAATCGTAAATAAAAATGAGTGCAACGGCGTCAGAGATGTTTACGGGGTTTGACATCTCTTATCCAGTGTCGACGTGCGTGCAATAACTCAAGAGATGTTACGGGATTTTCCATCTCTTAAGGATCCGTTAAACTATCTACTATGTAGTAAAATACACTATTATAATATGTCTACAGTAAAGTAAAAGTATTAAAATAGCGTTAAGGCGTTACCCATATCCCCCTTAACACATTTTATATATTCCCATAGTCTATACAGTACCGTACGCTCCTCCGAAAGGTTTACGCAGAGGGCACCCCATAGGTATGGTACAAAACAAACTCGTAGAAGGCACGCTAGGGCATGTGAACACGGCACACGAGGAGATGCCAGGGTAGATATACCAATTGCACTCCCGGACTGGTGGTGACGCATAGCAGCTACTACCGCCCACCTCGGACACACTCCCAAACAATCGAGGGGTGGCCACCAAATCGAATCACAAAACAATATAATGGTATCGAAGAAATATGCCCGATAAGAGGAATGACCTCACATTGGCCCGGTATAGCTCCTGATTTTAGTCACATCTAAGCTGACTCACGGGAGTCAGGGTCACGTCATACCATATAGAATCGTCGCCAAACCATCCTACTTCATTTCTGGAATCTCCACCACGTACATAGTTGTTAAAGTGGTTTTCGGTATCGACAGAGAGTATGCCCATATCCGATCCCGGTCTCTTTAACAACCAAACGCTTATTACACACCGGATGGTTCTTTTACATTTTCAAAATCAATTCATAATTGATATCAAAATATCAAGTTCGCTTCAAAATCAAATCCATTTCAAAATCATCGTATCTATGCAAAATATACGATTTTATTTCAAAAATCATTTTGCCCCAATATCTCATTTTCAAATTTCAAAAATCATCACATTTCAATTTAGGTTGTAACTTCATTTAACCCACTTCGTATTTAAATTCAAGATTTAAATATAAACATTTCACCTTATTGACCAGCTGGGAATTTTGGAAAATAGTTTTGAATAGTTTAAAGTAGCTTAAATAATTGAAAATAGTTAAAATACTCTAAATATTAAAGATAGATTTCAAAATAGTTTTAAATTGATTTAATATAATTAAATAGATTTAAAATTGATTAAATAAAATTAAATAGGTTAAATAGCTTTAAAAATAGATTAAATAAAATTAAAATAAGTTAAAATAGGTTAATTAGTTTAAAATAAATTAAATTAAGTTAAGTAGATTTAAAATAGATTAAAATAAGTTAATATGTTTAAATAAGTTAAAATAACTTAATATAATTAATATAGGTTAAAATAGTTTAGTATAAAATAGTTTAAGTATTTAAAATAGTTTATATAGCAGAATAACTTCAGAAAACCAAATTTGAAATAGCTTCAAAGTCAACCATTTTAATTTCCAACTTACCAATTCTGAATCAAATTCAAATTCCATTCAGTCGATTCAAATCTCAATTTCAGTTCAATCAATTTCGATTTCAAATTAATTCAATTCTATCCCAAATCCAATTTCCTCAAATTTCAAAATGTTGTCTTTATCACACTTTTACTTAATAATATTCAAAGTCCGAATAAAAGTTAAATACCTTTAAAAATCAAATCAATTTACGAAATCCAATCATATCACAGTTTTTAATTTCAAAGTCTTAACTTCAATTATTAAACAATTTGTTTAACCAAAACTTTTTCAACATCTCATCCTCAAATTCGCGATAAATTCAATTTCTATGGAATTTGATTTTTAAATTCCTTTAAATCAGACCATTTAAAATAATTCCAAATCAAAGATTTTACAATTATTTAATTTAACCAATCCGGTGTCCATATATAATTTTCTATCCTATGGCCAAGTGATCAGTTATTTCAATTAAATTTCAGGAATAGATATATATCATTTCAATTCAAATAATAGTGTCATAGGTATATATCATTTCAACCTATTTCTCAATTTATTCAAAAATGATTAAATTTACAACTGTAAATAATACACAGGGTGATGACAGGATATATACAACCAATAAACATCCAAACATTCAAACATCAATCAATAGCATCCATCGCAACCAATCATCCAAACAGACAATATAAATCATGGAAATTTCATAGTTATAGATGTTCGGTAATTTAATTTCGATTAAATTCCAATTTCAATTTGACAGTCAATTTCAATTTCTAACATTAAATTCAATGACAATCTAGATGACAGTTAAATTTATCAACGACTAATAAAATCATATCACTTCACAATATTAAATTTAACTAGCATCAGAATATTCTAGTACGTTGTGAGCGTTATAAAACACTCACCTCGATTTTCAATTTTAAATCAAATCGAACGACGTTCGATTTAACCAAAAAAATTTAGCGAGCTCGAAACAGTCCCGGGTTTGCACTGCAGTGTAGATCTCGTCTCCGCGATTCCGGCGTCGCCAGTTTCGTCCGATTCTGATAACGTATGACCAAATTACATAGTTTTAAAGTTTTTGAATATAAATTATATAAACTATTTCTTATTTTATTTTTTATTTACAAACCCAACTAATCTCAGCCGTAGATTCAGCCTTCAGAAAATCAATACCGCAAAGCCCTTCATCCCAAACGCGAGACTCCAGGGTTGTTCGAAACCCAACGCCGCCGTTCAACCCTAGATGCCGCTCGTCCCTCGGGCCACTAGAGGATGATCCATGCCCACCAAATCGAAGCCCGCTGCGAACCCCACCACCGGCCAGAAGCTCGTCGAGCTCGGTCATCCCATTGCATCGAAAAACGCGAACGAAACCACCACCTTCTCGAGCCAAATACAATCGAACGCGGCCACTATAAACGATCATGATCGTTAGATGTGTCGAGCTCGAAGACCTCTACGACTTTCATGCAGGAAGATTTCGATAAAGATGAATGGATTTGGTGAAAAAGAAGGAAGAAGATTAGAACACCCTCAGCCATTAATCAATAGAAACGGCGGCTGCAAGATGGAGTTAGGATTTCTCTGATAAGAACGTGAATATATACGCGTATAACTAATTATTTTAATATTATTATCCACAAATAACATGATTTTCGAACGAACTCCAAATTAGACGTGCCGACAGGCGTTCGTAAGGTTTTACCCGCATTTCGAACACAATGGAACGTGTTTCGGAAGCCAATTTGATCGTATGTGGAAGATAGCTTTTTGAATCGAATTAAAATATTAAATTTTCGTTATTTATTTCAGTGCGTTTCTAACCCGTACAACCAAACGATAACTCCAAACGCTACGAAATTTGAAATCCAATAATAATACACTATTACGGATCAAATGGAACTAGTTTCGTCGAATTCCGAGACTGCGCCTCGGAAGGCTATTTTTACTCGTCGATTAAATCGACGACTTTTCAAAATTTACAGAATTTCTTACAAATCCAATTTTAAATGTTAACAAATTCATTGTTGTTTAAATAAAATTTTATATCAATCTTCGATATCATTTTCAATCATATTATATTCAAAATTCAATTATTCAAATATTTGCAAATTTAAATTTTAAACAATTTAGATTATCCGAAATTCATTATCTTGAGATATTTGAAAATGAACTTATAAAATTTAACTTTAAAACGAATTCAAATTATGGAACAATTATTTCCGTTATACAGTTATTCAATTCCCATTATTCAATCTATTTCCAATATTAAATTTAAACAATTTAATTGTTCAATATTCAACCAATTCCAATATTACATTTTTAATTGAATTTTAGTTATCACTCAATTACTTTATTCACATCCAAAGCATCCAACATTTATTATTCGACTTCAGTTATCGATTATAAACCTAGTTACTATATAAAATTTCATTTCATTTACAATTGGTTTCTAGATTCAATTCGACTGACCAATAAACAAGTAACTTATAAAAATTATCACCATTTACTTTTAATCACACTTAAGTTTATTATTTACTACAAGTGTCACAATTTCCTATACAATACCAATTAGATTCCATTACCATTGACTACATCTTATCTCATTAGTTAACCTAATATTTACATTTGTTTTTCTTATATTTCCTTTATAACTAAGTTATAACATTTGAGACATTTTAATTTATGGGAATTTCATTCAATTTATTAATAATTAACTTAGACAAATATTATTGCAATTCATTCTAGTTATTATTATCATAAATAAATTACAAATTTTAATTCTTCCAACATTAAACCATGAAATCTTATTAAATTAACTATTTTAATTATCGAAAATTTACGGGTCGTTACACTCTCCCCCACTCAAAACTTTTCGTCCTCGAAAAGGAAAAAGAAGGGAAAAGGAACTAAGTAAAGAATTCAACATTTGAAATATATTTTATTCAAAATTATCAATTTACAAAACAAAGAAATTTCATTTATAAAGTCGTTTCTACGCTCCCACTACGCTACTCCGATAAGCTTACGAAATTTCCAAGTTGGTTATCCAAATGAGTTATAAATTTTTTAAAACTCAAAAATTTTCTAACACCTGGATTTACGGAAAATTTCGGCAGCGTCTCCTTTGCGCGGCTCGATCGGTACAGCTACAAAACGCCTCTACGGCCTCAAACCAACAAAAGAAAACAAAAAGCCAAGTGGCTCCATCCAAAAATCATCAAATCAAATGACAAAATAAACACGTACCCTTTTGTCGGGCAATCCAAATTTCCTTGATTTAAATACCTGCATCTCATTTATCAATGATATCAAATCATATAATTTAAAATCAATTTAGAATTTTCATTTTCAATTATTTCAATATTTGCCTTACTTAAACTTGTACGAAGTACATATATCATCCGTACGCAATATCAAATCTGATCACTCATTCGATCTCAAAATTTCACTTCCAAACTAGTATCGTTCACACGACTCTCTAGTGCGGACTCAGATTTGGTTCCTTGATCGGAAACTGTTATTCTCCTTGCATAGCCAAATACCATGATAGAGAATTCCAGAATCAAATCAAAAATCCATATCCAGGGTTCGCCGTTAAGAATCGAGTGAAAAATCCTAACTTGGATCGATATAAATTATCTCAAAATTCCGTGCTCGAGTTCGGGTCAAATTGTTATGCGAATAAAACAATATACGTACAACTTACGTATTACCTTCCAATATATTCCTATACAATTCATCTATATTCAATTTATTTACTTACCATCATTTCATTTACAATTAATTATACACAATGCATTATTCATTCCTTAATTACTTAGCATATCCATTTCTTTACATAGCATACTCTTTAATACTATCATTTCTTATGCATCATTTTATACAATTTTCTTAGTTAAGTTCATTTTAAACATTCCATGTAATTTAATTAAATTCAATTTCATTCTTCAATTGATTCTTAGCTATACCAAATTCATTTGTTAACATTTACTTCAATTTCATAATTTTAGTTAATTATATAGTTCATTTTCATAATTTCAGTTAATAACAAATTTATTGGTGGAACATTTTATTAATCATCACTTTAGTTTATTAATCATCCTATAAAAGTCATATATAAGAAGTTAGACTTTATCTAAGTTTATAATTATCTCAAAAGCTACAAATTTCAATTTCACAATTTCTTTGCAAATTTATATTCAATTCTATAACAAATTTACAAAGATATTATTTGGTTCATTTGTCGGTTTTCTTAAGTTCACTTATATATTTCATTTAGTCATTCACCATTTCATATTATACTTAAGTATATAACATTTTTCTTTATCACAACCAAATTTTCATTTATATACACTTTAATTACTTTTAAGTTTTGCTTACTTGTATATTTCAATTACCTTTAGGTTCTGATTACTTGTATAATATCTCCTTACATAACCACAACATCATTTTAACTTTTAACATTTGGTAAGTCATATTATATGTTATTAGAATGCAACTTGATACAATACAAATTTATAGGATTCATTTTACTTAATTAGAATGTTCAAAATTTTAACTCGTTTAAATTTTCTTTACTTTCAGTTTTAAGAGTTACAACTTCAACTCTAAAGTTTCTCAAAACATTTTGCTTAGAGTTTTTTTTTCTTATTATATAAGTTCTGATTATTCACATTTCATTCAAATATTTTGAAAAATATTAATTAACAGAACTTAGAAATTTAAATGCCCGGTTCATTTCAAATCATTTGGAATAAATATATACATTTATATCTTATATATATCAAATCATACCTTTGGAGTTTAACCCAAAATGCATTTTTCAAAACAGTTTCGAAGCAAAGCAAAGCTTCGCAGAAGTCTCCTCCACTTTGAGACTCGAAAATGAACGTCGATGATGCTGCGCAGTCATCACCGAAATTATTTTCCAGTGACATAAGAGAGGAGTACTAAATTCATTCCTTCTAAAAAAAAAATCCTTTCAAGATGTTTCCCATAAATATTTTCCAACTCATATCACTACATATTTTCTTCAAAGTTTTGAAAACCATTTTCAAAATCCCCGGGTCTTAAATTCAATATTCTCAATTTAGATTCACTTTAGTTTATAAGTTATATTTATAAATTATTCTTACAAAATTTTACCTTCTTAAAACATTTCACAAGTTGTTTTATCATTGTTTATTTTGTAATAAACCTTATTTATTAAAACACAATATCCAATTTACGGTAACCATTCATATTATCATTTCTAACAACCAAACAAACTGGATGAATCATAATAATTTCTAAAAATTATTTCTTTATATACAAAATATAATTGGGGCAAAATTATTTCATTTACCCAATTTCAAAACAATACTATGTCGAATTGTTCTGTTCAAGTGTTTAGAGATCCCTATCAATGACGTTAATTACTCGTATTGACCAGAATCCATATGCCACTCAACAAATCAACCAACACAATATAAAATTTTTTTATATCACTAACAAATACGCGCTCTCAAATATATACACTCAGCGACTCATCATAGGGTATTACTACCCTATTTATAAAGAGTCAGACCCCACAAAGCTAAGGTTATCGCTAAACCAAAGCTCTGATACCAACTGTAACGATCCACCCTTTTTGGACAATTTAAATCGACAAGTAAACACATATGCCGATTCCAAACCATTCAAAAGGGAGGATTGTTAATGGGGTAAATAAGAAAAGAAGAGAAAAGAAACAAGAAACAATCACGGGATCTCGCAGCGGAAAGATAAAATATAATAATCAAATAAACAGTTCATGAAGCTGTTTAATATATTTTTGATTATCATTTATACATCATTTATCAGAGTTATACATATACAACAGAACAAATAAAACAATGCAGCAGACAACATGATGCAAGGATAATAATAGTAATAGTATACCAAATCATCGTCTTCGTCCTCCAGAATAGATCTTCAATAAGCTGAAAAACTCAGGACTGACCCGAGCGTAATGAAAGAACAAAACACTCGAGTCAGGACTAAAATATCCTCATGTAAGTTAAATTAATCGTAAATAAAAATGAGTGCAACGGCGTCAGAGATGTTTACGGTGTTTGACATCTCTTATCCAGTGTCGACGTGCGTGCAATAACTCAAGAGATGTTACGGGATTTTCCATCTCTTAAGGATCCGTTAAACTATCTACTATGTAGTAAAATACGCTATTATAATATGTCTACAGTAAAGTAAAAGTATTAAAATAGCGTTAAGGCGTTACCCATATCCCCCTTAACACATTTTATATATTCCCATAGTCTATACAGTACCGTACGCTCCTCCGAAAGGTTTACGCAGAGGGCACCCCATAGGTATGGTACAAAACAAACTCGTAGAAGGCACGCTAGGGCATGTGAACACGGCACACGAGGAGATGCCAGGGTAGATATACCAATTGCACTCCCGGACTGGTGGTGACGCATAGCAGCTACTACCGCCCACCTCGGACACACTCCCAAACAATCGAGGGGTGGCCACCAAATCGAATCACAAAACAATATAATGGTATCGAAGAAATATGCCCGATAAGAGGAATGACCTCACATTGGCCCGGTATAGCTCCTGATTTTAGTCACATCTAAGCTGACTCACGGGAGTCAGGGTCACGTCATACCATATAGAATCGTCGCCAAACCATCCTACTTCATTTCTGGAATCTCCACCACGTACATAGTTGTTAAAGTGGTTTTCGGTATCGACAGAGAGTATGCCCATATCCGATCCCGGTCTCTTTAACAACCAAACGCTTATTACACACCGGATGGTTCTTTTACATTTTCAAAATCAATTCATAATTGATATCAAAATATCAAGTTCGCTTCAAAATCAAATCCATTTCAAAATCATCGTATCTATGCAAAATATACGATTTTATTTCAAAAATCATTTTGCCCCAATATCTCATTTTCAAATTTCAAAAATCATCACATTTCAATTTAGGTTGTAACTTCATTTAACCCACTTCGTATTTAAATTCAAGATTAAAATATAAACATTTCACCTTATTGACCAGCTGGGAATTTTGGAAAATAGTTTTGAATAGTTTAAAGTAGCTTAAATAATTGAAAATAGTTAAAATACTCTAAATATTAAAGATAGATTTCAAAATAGTTTTAAATTGATTTAATATAATTAAATAGATTTAAAATTGATTAAATAAAATTAAATAGGTTAAATAGCTTTAAAAATAGATTAAATAAAATTAAAATAAGTTAAAATAGGTTAATTAGTTTAAAATAAATTAAATTAAGTTAAGTAGATTTAAAATAGATTAAAATAAGTTAATATGTTTAAATAAGTTAAAATAACTTAATATAATTAATATAGGTTAAAATAGTTTAGTATAAAATAGTTTAAGTATTTAAAATAGTTTATATAGCAGAATAACTTCAGAAAACCAAATTTGAAATAGCTTCAAAGTCAACCATTTTAATTTCCAACTTACCAATTCTGAATCAAATTCAAATTCCATTCAGTCGATTCAAATCTCAATTTCAGTTCAATCAATTTCGATTTCAAATTAATTCAATTCTATCCCAAATCCAATTTCCTCAAATTTCAAAATGTTGTCTTTATCACACTTTTACTTAATAATATTCAAAGTCCGAATAAAAGTTAAATACCTTTAAAAATCAAATCAATTTACGAAATCCAATCATATCACAGTTTTTAATTTCAAAGTCTTAACTTCAATTATTAAACAATTTGTTTAACCAAAATTTTTTCAACATCTCATCCTCAAATTCGCGATAAATTCAATTTCTATGGAATTTGATTTTTAAATTCCTTTAAATCAGACCATTTAAAATAATTCCAAATCAAAGATTTTACAATTATTTAATTTAACCAATCCGGTGTCCATATATAATTTTCTATCCTATGGCCAAGTGATCAGTTATTTCAATTAAATTTCAGGAATAGATATATATCATTTCAATTCAAATAATAGTGTCATAGGTATATATCATTTCAACCTATTTCTCAATTTATTCAAAAATGATTAAATTTACAACTGTAAATAATACACAGGGTGATGACAGGATATATACAACCAATAAACATCCAAATATTCAAACATCAATCAATAGCATCCATCGCAACCAATCATCCAAACAGACAATATAAATCACGGAAATTTCATAGTTATAGATGTTCGGTAATTTAATTTCGATTAAATTCCAATTTCAATTTGACAGTCAATTTCAATTTCTAACATTAAATTCAATGACAATCTAGATGACAGTTAAATTTATCAACGACTAATAAAATCATATCACTTCACAATATTAAATTTAACTAGCATCAGAATATTCTAGTACGTTGTGAGCGTTATAAAACACTCACCTCGATTTTCAATTTTAAATCAAATCGAACGACGTTCGATTTAACCAAAAAAATTTAGCGAGCTCGAAACAGTCCCGGGTCTGCACTGCAGTGTAGATCTCGTCTCCGCGATACCGGCGTCGCCAGTTTCGTCCGATTCTGATAACGTATGACCAAATTACATAGTTTTAAAGTTTTTGAATATAAATTATATAAACTATTTCTTATTTTATTTTTTATTTACAAACCCAACTAATCTCAGCCGTAGATTCAGCCTTCAGAAAATCAATACCGCAAAGCCCTTCATCCCAAACGCGAGACTCCAGGGTTGTTCGAAACCCAACGCCGCCGTTCAACCCTAGATGCCGCTCGTCCCTCGGGCCACTAGAGGATGATCCATGCCCACCAAATCGAAGCCCGCTGCGAACCCCACCACCGGCCAGAAGCTCGTCGAGCTCGGTCATCCCATTGCATCGAAAAACGCGAACGAAACCACCACCTTCTCGAGCCAAATACAATCGAACGCGGCCACTATAAACGATCATGATCGTTAGATGTGTCGAGCTCGAAGACCTCTACGACTTTCATGCAGGAAGATTTCGATAAAGATGAATGGATTTGGTGAAAAAGAAGGAAGAAGATTAGAACACCCTCAGCCATTAATCAATAGAAACGGCGGCTGCAAGATGGAGTTAGGGTTTCTCTGATAAGAACGTGAATATATACGCGTATAACTAATTATTTTAATATTATTATCCACAAATAACATGATTTTCGAACGAACTCCAAATTAGACGTGCCGACAGGCGTTCGTAAGGTTTTACCCGCATTTCGAACACAATGGAACGTGTTTCGGAAGCCAATTTGATCGTATGTGGAAGATAGCTTTTTGAATCGAATTAAAATATTAAATTTTCGTTATTTATTTCAGCGCGTTTCTAACCCGTACAACCAAACGATAACTCCAAACGCTACGAAATTTGAAATCCAATAATAATACACTATTACGGATCCAATGGAACTAGTTTCGTCGAATTCCGAGACTGCGCCTCGGAAGGCTATTTTTACTCGTCGATTAAATCGACGACTTTTCAAAATTTACAGAATTTCTTACAAATCCAATTTTAAATGTTAACAAATTCATTGTTGTTTAAATAAATTTTTATATCAATCTTCGATATCATTTTCAATCATATTATATTCAAAATTCAATTATTCAAATATTTGCAAATTTAAATTTTAAACAATTTAGATTATCCGAAATTCATTATCTTGAGATATTTGAAAATGAACTTATAAAATTTAACTTTAAAACGAATTCAAATTATGGAACAATTATTTCCGTTATACAGTTATTCAATTCCCATTATTCAATCTATTTCCAATATTAAATTTAAACAATTTAATTGTTCAATATTCAACCAATTCCAATATTACATTTTTAATTGAATTTTAGTTATCACTCAATTACTTTATTCACATCCAAAGCATCCAACATTTATTATTCGACTTCAGTTATCGATTATAAACCTAGTTACTATATAAAATTTCATTTCATTTACAATTGGTTTCTAGATTCAATTCGACTGACCAATAAACAAGTAACTTATAAAAATTATCACCATTTACTTTTAATCACACTTAAGTTTATTATTTACTACAAGTGTCACAATTTCCTATACAATACCAATTAGATTCCATTACCATTGACTACATCTTATCTCATTAGTTAACCTAATATTTACATTTGTTTTTCTTATATTTCCTTTATAACTAAGTTATAACATTTGAGACATTTTAATTTATGGGAATTTCATTCAATTTATTAATAATTAACTTAGACAAATATTATTGCAATTCATTCTAGTTATTATTATCATAAATAAATTACAAATTTTAATTCTTCCAACATTAAACCATGAAATCTTATTAAATTAACTATTTTAATTATCGAAAATTTACGGGTCGTTACATATAAATAGGTGTCTAGTACTAGTTTTGATGAAGTTTTATTTCTATGCATGTTAGAGAGGATATGCTATCCCAGTCTCAAATGGTAATATTGCAATTTAGATTGTTTGGATTTAAAGGAAAACTGAACTTGAATATCAAATGAACTGTTTTATTGGTTTTGACTGTAGTGTGCTTTTGACCGTGCTTGTGCGTTTTTAAAGTGCACGAATTATTACAGAGGAATAGGTGCACATCAGTGCTCTTAATGTCAACTATGTTTAAGGACTGTCGTTGCTTCCACTACTGTGGTTAGACTTTATCTCTACATTAACAGCTTGATCATGGACATTGCAGTCATGGGTTAAACCAAGCGATTGTTTTCTCCATTTCCTATTTTCCTTTCAATGTTAACTGCCAATTCACTTCTCATTTTCAGTATTGCTTTCCAAGTTCCTGATGCATTGTATATATACTTATACATACACACGCATACACACATATATGTATGTAATTTACATTATCTTTGTATGTATTGCAGGACATAGTAGAAGCAAAGGATTTTTTGAAGAAAAAAGGTATTATATGGGTTCTGATTAACTAAAATATTATGGTTCAAAGTTTGCTTCAATGTCGTTCGGTCTAAATTTTAAATCTTGTGTTATTATTTGTATGTACTACGTGTTATACTAGTTTAGGGTTGTATTCGATGTTTTGTAACTATGTAAAATTTTATGAATGATGTGAATAGATGAATCTTTTTGTTATTTTGAAATATAAATTTCTTTTGCTATTTTTAGTAAATATGAATAATATGGTTGTCATTAGTATAATAATTTTATTTCAATTCAAATTAGTTTAAAATTTACACGTGCATTGTAGTAGTTTTATTTTTTTTTCTCATTTGAATCTTTTTGACAACGGGCAAAAACAGTTGCAATATCATGTATTACAACGGGCATTGCCCGTTGTAAAAAGGTGTATTACAACGGGCATTGCCCATTGTAAAAAGATTTATTACAATGGGCATTGCCCGTTGTAAAATATGGTCAACCTATTACAACATCGCCTATTACAACGGTCGGCTGCCCGTTGTGGAACACATATTACAACGGGCATTGCCCGTTGTAAAAAGCCTGTTTTGTTGTAGTGAACTTTGGTGTATACATACGTACATACATATACATATATGTATATATGTGCACATGCATGTACATGTGTGTGGATATGTATGTATGTATGTATGTATGCAATGCTTATGTGCATACGCTTGGGTATATATGTATGTAAGTATGCAGTGCTTAATTATAGCTGATTCAACGAAGATCGTGGTGTGTAAAAGATGGAAATTGTGTGATTTCTCAGGCAACAAGAATCCTGTGACATATAACTCAGAATATATTAAAGAAAAAGTATGCTGAACTAGAGTGCTATAAAAAGGATTTATTTTCCCAATGTTGAAGAAAATAGATGCAATAAGGTTCATTTGTTAAATTATATGTAAACAAGTAGTGAGATGATAGGGTTTTCCTTAACATTAGAGTTGTGTGTTGATAGACAGATTATGAGCTACAAAAGAATTGTAATTAACTTCACTAAGAATAATATAGAGTCAAAATGAACATTAGTATATATTGTAAACAATAATCTTCAGCTGAGTCGTGTACTTGGTCACTGTCATGAAGACGTTTCGGCGTTCTGTCCAATGGTGCAAAGCAGTCTAACAAACGTTGCCGCCTCTAAGACAAAACAGCCTCTTCTTTTGGATTTGGTATTGACCCGCTTGAACAAACGGAATCGACTCAGTTGCACTAAAAAATGATTGCTCGCCTTTTGATTTTTAAGAAAACAGTTTCGTGGAGAAGAAGATGATAGGTTTTTTTTTAAAATGTCGCTCTGCTTTAGTCACGTCTACAAACTAATTAATAGATAGAATACCAAATTGAACGTATTACTAAATAGTGGGATAACGTTGGCTCAAAATTCGGATTTGAAATTTTACTGTTTCAAATAAAATAACGCTCAGAAAACGCGAAAAAATTCGTCCAAAAATATAAGTGCCGCACCACAACAAGCCCGAGCCCGACATAGTCCGGGTTTGGTCGAGCCAAGTTGGTCGGTCGGCGCGTGCGCGTTTGGTGATCAAGCATGGTCTCCCTCCTCACAAAATAACATCATTGGGTGCCTAAATGGCCCAATTAGAAGCTAAGAAACTAATATATATATTTATATGTATATGTATATGTATATGTGTATATATATATGTATATGTATGTATATATATGTATATGTATATATATGAGTATCTTTCAAAAATCCCTATGGCGTGGGACTTAAAAAATAAATGCACTTATTTCAAGATCTTTAATTTTTAAACAATTCGCAAACCTATATTTTTTTTAAACAATTTCCAAAAATCCCCCACTTGAATTTTTTAAAATGTTTTTCGAGCAGTTTCTGAAAATATAAGATTGTGCATAAATAAAAGTGTCTTTCGACTTGAACCTTTGCATAGTAGATAAGATTCAATTTCTACTAGAGTGACACGTAGTCTTGAACTCTATTCCTGACATCAAACCATACACAATCCTTCTAGAGTGCAATCAAATAAGTCCATACATTTATAGCCATGCATGTCTATCCCAGTTTAGTGAATGCTATAAGAATTTTACCCAAAATTCCATAGAAACGGCCACATTTCCACATCCACATAGGTGAGTCTATCAAGAGTACTCCTGAAGGTAGGTACTCCACTCTATATAGAGTATAGATCTCATTAAGAGTTTCTATTAGCTCATCCTCTAATCACTTCATAAATATATGCTTCTAAATATATAAAAATAGCATGTTCAACTCATATCACTTCACACTTGTTCTTACCCATTGAACCTAGTTCTTGGGATCTCCAGTCATTAGGTCGGGTTACCATTATGTGTGACTCAACAATTTAAGGGCAATGGTCCCATTCTTTTAGAGGTTCTAAGGACTTTCTCTCTGGCTAGTCCTTTCGTCAAAGGATCGGTCAAATTGTCATCACTGTGTATGTGATCCACTCTAAAAGCTCGTGAAGAGAATAGCTCTCTAACAGTGTTGTGCTTACAACATATTTGTCATCTCTTACCGATGTAATAACGGTTCTGTACTTTTGCGATAGCCGCGGTACTATCGCAATGGATTAACACGGCTAGTATCGGTTTTTCACATAAAGGAATCTTAGCTAGTAGATTTCTTAAGTAATCTACTTCTTAACTAGCCGTGGCTAGCGCTATCATCTCAGACTCAATAGTGGACCGAGCCAAAATAGTTCGTTTCTCATATTTTCAAGAAACAGCTCCACCAGCAATGATAAAGATATAGCCACTGATTGCTTTCGAATTATCAGATAAAGTATTTCAGTCTGCATCAGTGTATCTTTCAAGGACAACAAGAAAATTTTCATAATGTAACATAAGGTTCATAGCTCGTTTTAGGTATCTCATGACCCTTTCTGTAGCATGCCAGTGCTCTATGCTAGGTCTACTAGTAAACCTGCATAATAATCCCGCGACATAAGCAATGTTGGGTCTAATATAATCAGTGGCATACCGAAGGCTGCCAATGATGCTCGCATATTCAAACTGTCTTACACATTCACCAGTGTTCTTAAATAGTTTTAAATTAGGATCATATGGTGTACATGCAGGTTTACAGTCAAAGTAATTTTATTTCTTTAGTATCTTCTCAATGTAATGAGATTGATCCAAAGAAATTCTCTTTTCTGACTTAGTAATCTTAATTCCAAGGATTACACTCGCTTCACCTAGATCTTTCATATCAAAGTTGGAACTTAACAAAGGTTTGACATTGTTTATGAAATGAATGTTTGACCCAAAAATAAGTAGATCATCTACATACAAACATATAATAGTGCAAATGTCATTCTCATATTTATAGTAAATACATTTGTCACTTTCACTAACATTAAAACCATGTGAGATTATTAAGTTATCAAATTTCTCGTGTCACTTCTTAGGTGCTTGTTTTAAACCATATAATGATTTATCTAACTTGCAAATTTTATGTTCTTGACCATGAATTACAAAGCCTTTAGGTAGGTCCATATAAATTTCCTCTTCTAATTCACCATCTAAAAAAGTAGTTTTAACATCCATTTGGTGTATTATTAAATTACGAATAGATGTTAGTGAAATTAGTACTCGAATGGATGTACTTCTAGTTACAGGTAAAAAAGTGTCAAAAAAGTCTACGTTTATCTTTACTTAAACCCTTTAGCTACTAAACGGGATTTATATTTATCAACCGTGCCATTGGGTTTTAATTTCTTTTTAAGTACTCATTTACAGCCTATAGACTTATAACTAGGTGATAAATCTACTAAGTGCTAAGTCTTATTGGATTGCAAAGAATCCATATCATTATTTATAGCCTCTTGCCAAAAATCGGCATCTAAAAAAATAAGGCTTCTTGGAGGTTTAAAGGATCCTCCTCTATAGTAAAGGTGAAAAAATCTAAACCATAATCTTTTGTAATTCTTGCTCTTTTACTTCTTCTAGGTTCGTTTAAAGAAGATTCATCTATTCTAATAGGCATTTTGTTACTTGATGTGCCCCCACTATTCCTCAATTTAAAAGTAAATCTCAATTCATAAAAATCAGCATCATTAGATTTTATTATATTGTGTGTATTCAGATCATAAAATCTATATGCTTTATAATTAATAACATACCAGTAAATACACATTCGTATGCTCTACTTGCTAATTTTATTCTCTTAGGGTCAGGTATACGAACATATGTTAAACATCCCCAAGTTCTAAAAAAAGACACATTCGATTTATGATTTCTTAAAATTTCTAAAGGTGAAATTTTGCTTTTTGACTTAGAGATCCTATTCAAAACATAACACATGGTCAATAAAATTTCCCCCTGCCAAAGTGATGATGCACCAGAATTAAATAAAATAGCAACTACTAATTCAGTTAATGTTCTTTTTTTCCTTTCATCTTTACCATTCATTTCAGGTGAATATGGTGCAGTTCTTTCATGTATTATTCCATGTGAGTTGTAAAATTCAACAAACAAACTTGATTCATATTTAGTTCCTCTATCACTATGCAATCATTTAACTTTCTTATTAGACTGATTTTCAATTTCAGTTATGAAAGATTTAAACATCTCAAATGCATCACTTTTATTTTTCATAAGGTATACATAAGTAAAATCAGAGCAATCATCAATAAAATTAATAAAGTAGCGGTGTCCATTTCTAGTCAGAGTTCTATCAAGCTCACATATATCAGAATGAATCAAGTCTAAGGATTCTGAGTCTCTAATTACAGATTTATGTGGGGTTTTTTTTATTTTTGCTTGACTACAAAAATCACATTTTTCAAACTCATTTAGTGACATATTAGGGATTATACCTAAGATACTCATGTTCTTTATTATTTGTTTATTTACATGACATAGTCTAGAGTCTCATATATTAACATCACATAACATATAAGCAGAAGCGGACATTTTATTACATTCAACATTCAATTTAAATATGTCAAACCCCTACCCACAAACATACCATTCATAGTGATGGTGTACATATCAGCCCCAATAGTCTGTGTAAACCCAGCAATATTAAGAAGATAACCTAAAACAAGATTCTTTCTCATCTCTAGAGCGACGTCTTTAAGAATGACGGTCTTTCCAGAGGTAAACTTCAGCTCTACACTTCCAATCCCAAAAGCAATAGTGGTGAGTTGATTCGAATGCTTGATTTCTCCTATGTAATTGTTGTAAACAATGACCTTCGGCGGAGTCGTTTCGGCGTTCTGCACAGTGGTGCAAATCAGTCTAATAAAAGCTGCCGCCTTTGGGATAAAATAGCCTCTTATTTCGGATTTGGTATCGACCCACTTGCACAAACGGAATCGACTCAGTTGCACTCAAAAATGACCGCTCACTTTTTAATTTTTAAGAAAACAGTTTCGTGGAGAAGAAGATGATAGGTTTTTTAGAAAAAATATCTCTCTGCTTTGGCCTCGTCTACAAACCAATTGATAAACGGAATACCAAATCGAACGTATTACTGAATAGTGGGGTGATGGTTGCTCAAAATTCGGATCTGAAATTTACTGTTTCAAATAAAATAACGGTCAGAAAACACAGAAAAAATTCGTCCAAAAATATAAGTGCTACACCACAACAAGCCCGAGCCCTTGTCGGGTCGAGTCGAGTCGATCGGTCGGCGTGAAAGAGCATCATTGGGTGCCAAATGGGCCCAATTTAGGAGCTAAGAAACTCATATATATATATATATATGAATATCTTTCAATAATACATATGGTGTGGGACTCAAACAAAAAATGCACTTATTTCAAGATCTTTAATTTTTAAACAATTCACAAACCTATATTTTTTTAAACAATTTCCAACATTCCCCCACTTGAATTTTTTAAATTTTTCGAGCAGTATTTGAAAACATAAGATTGTGCATAAACAAAGGTGTCTTTCAACTTGAACCTTTGCATAGTGGATAAGATTCAGTTTTTATTAGAGTGACATGTAGTCTTGAACTCTATTCCTGACATTAAACCACATACAATCTTTATAGAGTGAAATCAAACAAGCCCGTACATTTATGGCCATGCACGTCTATCCGAGTGTAGTGAATGCTATAAGAATATTGCCCAAAATTCCATAGAAAGGCCACATTTCCACGGCCACATAGGTAAGTTAATCAATAGTACTCCTGAAAGTAGGTACTCCACTCTATAAAGAGTATAGATCTCATTAAAAGTTTCTATTACCTCATCCTTTAATCACTTCAGGAATATATGCTTCTAAATATATAAAAATAGCATGTTCAACTCATATCACTTCACAACTTGTTCTTACGCATTGAATCTAGTTCTTGGGATCTCCAGTTATTAGGTCGGGTTACCATTGTGCGTGACTCAACAATCTAAGGGCAATAGTCTCATTCTTTTAGAGGTTCTAAGGACTTTCTCTTTGGTTAGACCTTTTATTAAAGGATCGGCCAAATCCTCATCATTGCGTATGTGATCCACTCTATCAGCTCCTGAAGAGAGTAGCCCTCTAACAGTGCTATACTTACGACGTATCTAACATCTTTTACCGTTGTAATAACGGTTATGTACTTTTGCGATAGCCGCGGTACTATCGCAGTGGATCAACACAGCTGGTATCAGTTTTTCCCATAAAGGAATCTCAACTAATAGATTTCTCAAGAAATCTTGTTCTTCACCAGTTGTGACTAGTACTATCATCTCAGACTCCATAGCGAATTGAGCCAAAATAGCATGTTTCTTAGATTTCCAAGAAACAGCTCCATCGGCAATACTAAAGATACAGCCACTGGTTGCTTTCGAATCATTATATAAATTATTCCACTCTGCATCGGTGTATCCTTCAAGGATAGCTGGAAACTTTTCATAATGAAACCCAAGGTTCATAGTTCGATTTAGGTATCTCATGACCCTTTCGATAACATGCTAGTGCTCTATATTAGGTCTACTAGTAAACCTGCATAATAATTCCGCGACATAAGCAATGTCGGACCTAGTACAATCAGTGGCATACCGAAGGCTGCCAATGAAGCTCGCGTATTCAAACTGTCTTACACATTCATCGGTGTTCTTAAATAGTTTTACACTAGGATTATATGGTGTACATGCAGGTTTACAGTCAAAGTAATTGTATTTCTTTAGTATCTTCTCAATGTAATGAGATTGATCCAAAGAAATTCCATTTTCTGACCTAGTAATCTTAATTCCAAGGATTACACTCGCTTCACCTAGATCTTTAATATCAAACTTGGCACTTAACAAAGATTTGACATTGTTTATGACATGAATATTTGACCTAAAAATAAGTAGATCATGTACATACATATAATAGTACAAATGTCATTCTCATATTTATAGTAAATACATTTTTCACTTTCATTAACATTAAAACCATGTGAGATTATTAAGTTATCAAATTTCTCATGTCATTGCTTAGGTGCTTGTTTTAAACCAATAATGATTTATCTAACTTGCAAACTTTATGTTCTTGAACATGAATTACAAAGCCTTCAGGTAGGTCCATATAAATTTCATCTTCTAGTTCACCATCTAAAAAAGCAGTTTTAACATCCATTCGGTGTATTATTAAATTACAAATAGATGCTAGTGAAATTAGTACTCGAATGGATGTGCTTCTAGTTACAGGTGAAAAAGTGTCAAAAAGTCTCCATTTTCTTTTTGCTTAAACTCTTTAGCTACTAAATGGACTTTATATTTATCAATTGTGCCATTAGGTTTTAATTTCATTTTAAGTACCCATTTACAGCCTATAGACATACAACAAGGTCATAAATCCACTAAGTTCCAAGTCTTATTGGATTGTAAAGAATCCATCTCATCATTTATAGTCTCTTGCCAAAAATTGGCATCTAAAGAAGATAAGGCTTCTTGGAGGTTTAAAGGACCGTCCTCTATAGTAAAGGTGAAATAATCTGAACCATAATCTTTTGTAATTCTTGCTCTTTTACTTCTTCTAAGTTCATTTTCAGAAGATTTATTATGTTCTGTTCTAATAGGCATAGTGTTACTAGAGTGTCCCCACAATTCCTCAACTTAAAAAGAAATCTCAATTCATAAAAATCAACATCATTAGATTATATTATATTGTGTGTATTTGGATCATAAAATTTATATTCTTTGCTATTAATAGCATAACCAATCAATACACATTTGTATGCTCTACTTGCTAGTTCTATTCTCTTAGGGTCAGGTATACGAACATATGCTAAACATCCCCAAGTTCTAAAATAAGACACATTCGGTTTATAATTTCTTAAGATTTAAAAAGGTGAAATTTTGCTTTTTGACTTAGGGATCCTATATAAAACATAACACGCGTTCAATAAAATTTCCCCCCACCAAAGTGATGATGCACCAGAATTAAGTAAAATAGCAACTGCTAATTCAGTTAATGTTCTTTTTTTCCTTTCAGATTTACTATTCATTTCAGGTGAATATGGTGCAGTTCTTTCATGTATTATTCCATGTGTGTTGTAAAATTCAATAAACAAACTTGATTCATATTCGGTTCCTCTATCACTATGCAATCTTTTAACTTTCTTATTAGATTGATTTTCAAATTCAGTTATGAAAGATTTAAACATCTCAAATGCATCCCTTTTATTTTTCATAAGGTATACATAAGTAAAATCAGAGCAATCATCAATAAAAGTGATAAAGTAGCGGTGTCCATTTCTAGTCAAAGTGCCATCAAGCTCGCATATATCAGAATGAATCAAGTCTAAGGGTTCTAAGTCTCTAATTACAGATTTATATGGGGTTTTTGCTATTTTTTCTTGACCACAAAAATCACATTTGTCAAAATCATTTAGTGACATATTAGGGATTATATCTAAGCTACTCATGTTTTTTATTATTTGTTTATTTACATGACATAGTCTAGAGTGCCATATATAAAATCACAAAACATATAAGCAGAAGCATATATTTTATTACATTCAACATTCAGTTTAAATATGTCGAACTCCTACCCATAAACATACTATTCATAGTGATGGTGTACATATCAACCCCAGTAGTCTGTGTAAACCTAGCAATATAAAGAAAATAACCCGAAACAATATTCTTTCTCAACTCTAGAGTGTGCGTGACGTCTTTATGAATGACGTTATTTCCAGAGGTAAACTTCAGCTCTACGCTTCCAATCCCAAAAGCAATAATGGTGAGTTGATTCGAATGCATGATTCGAATGCGTGATTTCTCCTATGTAATTGTTGTATACAATGATCTTCGGCTATGTCATTTCGACGTTCTGGCCAGTGGTGCAAAGCAGTCTAACAAACGCCGCCGCCGTTAGGATAAAACAGAAACTTCTTTCGAATTTGGTATCGACCTGCTTGCACAAACGGAATCGACTCAGTTGCACTCAAAAACGACTACTCGCCTTTTTATTTTTAAGAAACAGTTTTGTGGAGAAGAGGATGATAGTTTTTTCAAAAAAAAATGTCGCTCTGCTTTGGTCCGTCTACAAACCCATTAATAGACGGAATACCAAATCGAACGTATTACTAAATAGTGGGGTGATGTTAGCTCAAAATTCGAATCTGAAATTTTACTGTTTCAAACAAAATAACGGTCAGAAAATGCAGAAAAAATTAGTCCAAAAATATAAGTGCTACACCACAAAAATCCTAAGCCCGGTCAGGTCGGGTCATGTCGGTTGGTCAGTGCGCGCATGTGGTGGTCAAGCGTAGTCTCCCTCATCATAAAAGAGCATGATTCCAGTATCTTTCAATAATCTCTATGGTGTGGGACACAAACAATAAATGCACTTATTCCAGTATCTTTAATTTTTAAACAATTCATAACCTATACTTTTTAAAACAATTTCAAACAATCCCCCATTTGAATTTT
Source organism: Allium fistulosum (assembly GCA_030737815.1). Lineage (NCBI taxonomy): Eukaryota > Viridiplantae > Streptophyta > Magnoliopsida > Asparagales > Amaryllidaceae > Allium > Allium fistulosum. The sequence goes on from CM060902.1 coordinate 476,853,843, forward strand.
TAAAAATATTTTTCGAGCAGTTTCTAAAAACATAAGATTGTGCATAAACAAAGGTTCTTTGGACATGAACCTTTTCATAGTGGATATGATTCAGTTTTTACTAGAGTGACATGTAGCCTTGAACTCTAATCCTGACATCAAACCACACACAATCTTTCTAGAATGCAATCAAATAAGCCCGTACATTTATGGTCATGCACATCTATCCCAGTGTATTGAAAGCTATAAGAATTTTGTCCAAAATTCCATAGAAACGGCCACACTTCCACATCCAAATGGGTGACTCTATCAAGAGTACCCCTAAAGGTACGTACTTCACTCTATATAGACTATATATCTCATTAAGAGTTTCTATTAACTCATCCTCTAATCACTTCAGGAACATATGCTTCTAAATATATAAAAATAGCATGTTCAACTCATATCACTTCACAACTTGTTCTTACCCATTGAACCTAATTCTTGGGATCTTCAGTCATTGGGTTGGGTTACCATTGTGCATGACTCAATAACCTAAGGGCAATAGTCTCATTCTTTTATAGGTTCTAAGGACTTTCTCTCTGCCTAGTCCTATCGTCAAAGGATCGGCCAAATTCTCATCACTGCATATGTGCTCCACTCTAACAGCTCCTAAAGAGAGTAGCTCTGTAACAGTGTTGTGCTTACGACGTATCTGTCGTCTCTTACCGTTGTAATAACAGTTATGTACTGTTGCAATAGCCGTTGTACTATCGCAATGGATCAACACAGCTGGTATCGGGTTTTCCCATAAAGGAATCTTAGCTAGCAGATTTCTTAAGTAATCTGCTTCTTCACTAGATATGGCTAGTGCTATCATCTCAGACTCCATAATGGACTGAGCCAAAATAGTCTGTTTCTTAGATTTCCAAGAACAACTCCACCGGCAATGCTAAAGATATAGGCATTGATTGCTTTTGAATCATCAGATAAAGTATTCCAGTTTGCATCAGTGCATCCTTCAACGACAACTGAAAACTTTTCATAATGTAACCCAAGCTTCATAGTTCGTTTTAGGTTTCTCATGACCCTTTCGATAGCATGTCAGTGCTCTATACTAGGTCTACTAGTAAACCTGCATAATAATCCCATGACATAAGCAATGTCGGGTCTAGTACAATCAGTGGCATACCGAAGGCTGCCAATGATGCTCGCATATTCAGACTGTTTTACACATTCAACGGTGTTCTTAAATAGTTTTACACGAGGATCATATGGTGTACATGTAGGTTTACAGTCAAAGTAATTGTATTTCTTTAGTATCTTCTCAATGTAATGAGATTGATACAAAGAAATTCCATTTTTTGACCTAATAATCTTAATTCCAAGGATTGCCCTCACTTCACCTAGATCTTTCATATCAAAGTTGGCACTTACCAAAGATTTGACATTATTTATGGCATGAATGTTTGACCCAAAAATAAGTAGATCATCCACATACAGACATATAATAGTGCAAATGTCATTCTCAGATTTATTGTAAATACATTTGTCACTTTCATTAACTTTGAAACCATATGAGATTATTAAGATATCAAATTAGCACTCGAATGGATGTAATTCTAGTTACAGGTGAAAAAGTGTCAAAAAAGTCTACATTTTCTTTTTGCTTAAACCCTTTAGCTACTAAACGGGCTTTATATTTATCAACCGTGCCATTAGGTTTTAATTTTTTTTAAGTACCCATTTACAGCCTATTGACTTACAACCAGGTGGTAAATCTACTAAGTGCCAAGTCTTATTGGATTACAAAGAATCCATCCCATCATTTATAGCCTCTTGCTAAAAATTGGCATCTAAAGAATCTATTCTTTTAATTTCTTTTTAAGTACCCATTTACAGCCTATAGACTTACAACTAGGTGGAAAATCTACTAAGTGCCAAGTCTTATTAGATTGCAAAGAATCCATCTCATCATTTATTGCCTCTTGCCAAAAATTGGCATCTAAAGAAGATAAGGCTTCTTGGAGGTTTAAAGGATCCTCCTCTATAGTAAAGGGGAAAAAATCTGAACCATAATCTATTATAATTCTTGGTCTTTTACTTCTTCTAGGTTCATTTTCAGAAGATTCATTATGTTATGTTCTAATAGGCATAGTGTTACATGATGTGCCCCCACTATTCCTAAATTTAAAAGGAAATCTCAATTCATAAAAATCAACATCATTAGATTCTATTATATTGTGTGTATTCGGATCACAAAATCTATATGCTTTGCTATTAATAGCATAACCAATAAATACACATTCGTATGCTCTACTTGTTAGTTCTATTCTCTTAGGGTCAGGTATACGAACATATGCTAAACATCCCAAAGTTCTAAAATAAGACACATTCGGTTTATAATTTCTTAAGATTTAAAAAGGTGAAAATTTTCTTTTTGACTTAGGGATCCTATAGAAAACATAACACACGGTCAATAAAATTTCCCACCACCAAAGTGTTGATGCACCAGAATTAAGTAAAATAGCAACTACTAATTCAGTTAATGTTCTATTTTTCCTTTCAGCTTTACCATTCATTTCAGGTTAATATGGTGCAGTTCTTTCATGTATTATTCCATGTGAGTTTTAAAATTCAATAAAAAAACTTGATTCATATTCAGTTCCTCTATCACTATGCAATCTTTTAACTTTCCTATTAGACTGATTTTCAATTTCAGTTATGAAAGATTTAAACATCTCAAATGCATCACTTTTATTTTTCATAAGGTATACATAAGTAAAAACAGAGCAATCATCAATGAAAGTGATAGTAGAGGTGTCCATTTTTAGTCAGAGTGCCATCAAGCTCACATATATCAAAATGAATCAAGTCTAAGGGTTCTGAGTCTCAAATTACAGATTTATTTGAGGTTTTTGTTATTTTTGCTTGACTACAAAAATCACATTTTTCAAAATCATTTAGTGACATGTTAGGGATTATACCTAAGCTACTCATGTTCTTTATTATTTGTTTATTTACATGACATAGTCTAGAGTGCCAGATATTAAAATAACAAAATATATAAAGAGAAACATACATTTTATTACATTCAACATTTAGTTTAAACATGACATCAGTTGCATAACCCCTACCCACAAACATATCATTCATAGTGATGGTGTACATATCAGCCCCAATAGTCTGTGTAAACCCAGCCTTATTAAGAAGATAATCGGAAGCAAGATTCTTTCTCATCTCTAGAGTGCGAATGACGTCTTTCAGAATGATGGCCTTTCCAGAGGTAAACTTTAGCTCACGCTTCCAATCCCAAAAGCAATAGTGTTGATTTGATTCGAATGCGTGATTACTCCTATGTAATTATTGTAAACAATGATCTTCGGCTAAGTTGTTTCGGTGTTCTGCCCAGTGGTGCAAAGCAGTCTAAGAAACGTCGTCGCCTCTAAGATAAAACAGCTTCTTCTTTCGGATTTGGTATCGATCCACTTGCACAAATGGAATCGACTCGGTTGCACTCAAAAACGACTGCTCGCCTTTTGATTTTTAAGAAAACAGTTTCATGGAGAAGAAGATGATAGGTTTTTAAGAAAAAAAATGTCCTTCTACTTTGGTCTCGTCTACAAACCAATTCGTCCAAAGATATAAGCGCTACACCACAACAATCCCGGCCCGGGTCAAGTTGAGTCAGTCGGTCGGTAGGCGCGCCTGTGGTGGTCAAGCATGGTCTCCCTCCTCATAAAAGAGCATCATTGGGTGCTAAAAGGGTCCAATTTAGGAGCTAAGGAACTCATATATATATATATATATATATATGAGTATTTTTTAATAATCCCTATGTTGTGGGACTCAAACAATAAATGCATTTATTTCAAGATCTTTAATTTTTAAATAATTCACAAACCTATATTTTTTTAAAACAATTTCCAACAATCCCCTGTTTGAATTTTTAAAAATGTTTTTCAAGCAGTTTCTGAGAATATAAGATTATGCATAAACAAAGGTTCTTTGGACTTAAACCTTTGCATAGTGGATAAGATTCAGTTTTTACTAGAGTGACATGTAGTCTTGAACTCTAATCCTGACATCAAACCAAACACAATCTTTCTAGAGTGCAACCAAATAAGCCCATACTTTTATGGCCATGCATGGCTATCCCAGTTTAGTGAATGCTATAAGAATTTTTCCCAAAATTCCGTAGAGACGGCCACATTTTCACATTCACATAGGTGAATCTATCAAGAGCACACCTGAAGTTACGTACTCCACTCAATATAGAGTATAGATCTCATTAAGAGTTTCTATTAACTCACCCTCTAATCACTTCAGGAATATATGCTTCTAAATATATAAAGATAGCATGTTCAACTCATATCACTTCACAACTTGTTCTTACCCATTGAACCTAATTCTTGGGATCTTTAGTCATTAGGTCAGGTTACCATTGTGCGTGACTCAACAATCCAAGGGCAATAGTCTCATTCTTATAGAGGTTCTAAGGACTTTCTCTCTGGCTAGTCCTATTGTCAAAGGATCGGCCAAATTCTCATCACTGCGTATGTGATCCACTCTAATAGCTCTAGAAGAGAGTACTCTCTAACAGTGTTGTGCTAACGACGTATTTGTCGTCTCTTACCGTTGTAATAATGGTTTTGTACTATTATAATAGCCATTGTACCATCACAATGGACCAACAGAGCTGGTATCGGGTTTTCCCATAAAGGAATCTCAGCTAGCAGATTTCTTAAGTAATCTGCTTCTTCACTAGCTATGGTTAGTGCTATCATCTCAGACTCCATGGTGGACTGAGCCAAAATAGTACGTTTCTTAGATTTCCAAGAAACAGCTCCACTAGCAATGCTAAAGATATAGCTATTGATTGCTTTCGAATCATCAGATAAAGTATTCAAGTCTGCATCAGTGTATCCTTCAAGGAAAACTGAAAACTTTTCATAATGTAACCCAAGCTTCATAGTTCAGTTTAGGTTTCTCATGACCCTTTCGATAGCATGCCAGTGCTCTATACTAGGTCTACTAGTAAACCTGCATAATAATCCCATGACATAAGCAATGTCGGATCTAGTACAATCAGTAGCATACCGAAGGCTGCCAATGATGCTCGCATATTCAAACTGTCTTACACCTTCAACTGTGTTGTTAAATAGTTTTACACTAGGATCATATGGTGTACATGCAGGTTTACAGTCAAAGTAATTGTATATCTTTAGTATCTTCTCAATGTAATGAGATTGATAGAAAGAAATTCCCTTTTCTGACTTAATAATCTTAATTCCAAGGATTACACTCGCTTCACCTAGATCTTTCATATCAAAGTTGGCACTTAACAAAGATTTAACATTATTTATGACATGAATGTTTGACCCAAAAATAAGTAGATCATCCACATACAGACATATAATAGTGCAAATGTCATTCTCAGATTTATTGTAAATACATTTGTCACTTTCATTAACTTTGAAACCATATGAGATTATTAGGATACCAAATTAGCACTCGAATGGATGTAATTCTAGTTACAGGTGAAAAAGTGTCAAAAAAGTCTACATTTTCTCTTTTCTTAAACCCTTTAGCTACTAAACGTGCTTTATATTTATCAACCATGCCATTAGGTTTTAATTTTTTTTAAGTACCCATTTACAACTATTGACTTACAACCAGGTGGTAAATCTACTAAGTGCCAAGTCTTATTGGATTGCAAAGAATCCATCTCACCATTTATAGCCTCTTGCCAAAAATCGGCGTATAAAGAAGATAAGAATTCTTGGAGGTTTAAAGGATCCTCCTCTATAGTAAATGGGAAAAAATCCGAACCATAATCTTTTGTTATTCTTGCTCTTTTACTTCTTCTAGGTTCGTTTTCAGAATATTCATTATGTTCTGTTCTAATAGGCATAGTGTTACTTAATGTGCCCCCACTATTCCTAAATTTAAAAGGAAATCTCAATTCACAAAAATCATCATCATTAGATTCTATAATATTGTGTGTATTCAGATCATAAAATCTATATGTTTTATTATTAATAGCATAGCCAATAAATACACATTTGTATGCTCTACTTGCTAATTTTATTCTCTTAGGGTCAGGTATACGAACATATGCTAAACATCCCCAAGTTCTAAAATAAGACACATTCGGTTTATAATTTATTAAGATTTAAAAAGGTGAAATTTTGCTTTTTGACTTAGGGATCCTATAGAAAACATAACACACAGTCAATAAAATTTCCCCCCACCAAAGTGATGATGCGCCAGAATTAAGTAAAATAGCAACTACTAATTCAGTTAATGTTCTTTTTTCCTTTCAGCTTTACCATTCATTTCAGGTGAATATAGTGCAGTTCTTTCATGTATTATTCCATGCACTACAAGAAAATCGTCTATTAATAGCAAGAGAGCATTGCATTGAAACATATCTTACTATTGTTAGCTATTTAGCAGTAATTTAGAGTAATTTATAACCCGTCTTCACGCTATCATTAATCAAAAGAAAAGGTTGGCAGTACATTTTCGTGCTCCCACTCTTATTCCTTTTCTAATGTCTTCCCCTAATCCCACTTTTCACCCTTCAGTTCAAAAACCCTAAATAACGAGTGCTCATCTTCACTTTAAATCCATAAACTTCGCTGAAGCTTCGATGCCACTTTTCTTCTCTTATCCATTCAGTTGAAACTCCAATTCCTTACCTTCGCCGAAGCTGCTCCATAGATACCCAACTTCGACTATTTTAGGTATATTTTTTAATCCAATATGTTCATATGACCCAATCTGTCTATCCAGACCGTTGTCCACATCTAAACCCTAACCACCCTTGGTGTTGAGGTACGCCGGTGCTCTTGCAACATCTTCTCCATACAAGATCACGTTGCTTCTGCGATTGCCCATGATTCTGCCGTGATTTTTGCCTGGAAAGGGGAGACCTTGTAGGAGTATTGGTGGTGCACGTAGAGAGCTTTAGATTGGGGTCCTAAAGATGGGCCAGATCTAATTGTAGATGAGGTAGTGATGCTACGCTTTTGATTCATAAGGGATTGAAGGTGGAGAATGAGCATGAAAATAACGGAAGTTTACTAGATCAAACCACAAAGTATAGGAAGATGAAGGAGAGATTGGTTGGTGTTAGTGAGGTGACTACAACTGGTGTTAGAGGTTGTATCAGATGTAGGCTAGTGGTGCCTTTCTATTCCCATCCATTAATGTTTACGATTTGTTACCAAGGGCATAGTTAGCTTTTCATTTTATGTTTTACTTTTTCTGTCATTTTTAAATTTGATTTCAAATATAGCTCCCTCTAGTTATTAATAATAAAAGATCAATTTTAACGCTTATCCAAAGTTAGTCATTGATTTATATTCTTAAAGACATGAATAGATCTGGATTTATATTCTTAAAGACTATTAGGACCATACAAACTAGTATACCTTAATAATGGTTTAGATTAGTTATTGATTTATGTTAGGACATATATGGATTATTAGGTAGAAGTAGATCCACTACGCCATTTGTTTTGGATATTTTGTTTATAACACTAGTATACACCATCGATCCACTACTGCATATGTTTTGGATATTTTGTTTGTAATAGTAGTATACACGGTTTAGTGGAATTTTTTTTGTTTTAATTTTTTACTCTTTTGACTGAGAGTCATTTTTGATAATTTCCTTCATTTACTAATAATTTTGATTTTATATAGAGTTAAGTGTTGATTGTTTTAACTTTCAACATATATTACTTCATATAAGATGTTAATGCTACCTGAAGGCTGGCTATTTCTATACTTGTGCGTGTGCGTGTGATCTTAAACATTTTTCATTTTATTTATGAGATAATGATTCTTATCTTATGGTGTAGCTCTTCAGCTTGATGATTGCTTCATTCGTTGTGCCAATGAATCCTTCATTGCCAAAGAGGAAACTAATTTGATGTACAAGAAGTGTGGCCGACCTACACAATGGGTAGTATTACTTCCATAACCAACAAACCATTCATATAAACTATACTTTATTAACACACATTCAAATGACCCTAATTCTATATTGTTGTTTCAAAGGTACTATCCAAACCCTATGGGAATGAGGGATCACGCGTTTCAAGCGATTGTGGTAATAGAGGCATTGATGGTAAATAAACAAATAAAAAAGTTGAAGAATTCATTGTGTGATAACAATGTATGCTATTAGGCTAATTTTACATTTAATATATAGGTACTTATAGAATCGGAGCAGCAATATATGTGCAAGCGGAAGCACAATGTCTATTTTCATCTCAATATATTTGAATTACATGGTAAGGTCGATATTTGCTAGTCTAAGTTTTCTAGTTTAGATAATTATCTTTTAACGTTAACTTACTTTGCTTCTTAGTTTGTACATCCTACAACAATGCTCCTCACATGACAAATATAATATGCTCAACTATTTATTTAGCAATTTTCAGTTGAGACTTCTAATTCAAAATTATTATCAATGAATCAATCTGTTGAAGTTTTAGTTAATAAGATATAATTTATAGTATTTTATTCTTATACTTTTGAAATCTATATCAACATCCATATATGAGGAAAGGAAGAAAAAGCAAAATAGCTTGTAGCATTAGTTGTTTCAATATTACTATTGATAATAGCAATAATATAGAGTATATATACAATCGTTATGAACAGTCCCATGATCATAATGCTTCTCAACAACTTATATATACAAAATTACTTGAACCTAGAAATTTTATCATACTAATAAGATTAATTATTATTTTTACTTTGATGTCATTAAATAAATTCAATCGAACCCTGCTGATTGTTTGCTTTTTTGTCGTAAATGTCGAATGTTACATATTTAATAATCTTCTTTTTTCATGGTTGATCTATATCATTTTATATTTCATGATATTCATCAATATTTCGTTAATTAGCATAACATGTTTACAAAAAAAACTTATATTTATCCATTTAATTTTTGGTGGAATTCCATTAATTTTTTTTATTTTACCCGAAAATGGAATATCTTCAGCATACTTTTGGTCATCTTTTTTGCTCCATTAAACTTATATAATAATAATTCCTTTTAATTACCTACCTCTGCTACTGCTACTCTAGCCTACTGCTTTCTTTCTTTTTTTTCTTTCTGCCAGCAAGTGGGCTAGGGCCTATAGCAGCAGCCATGCCCTCCCTCCCTTTTATTTTCAGTTTGATGGAACTATTATTCTCATGGCTTCAACCAAAAATTTCTATAGATTTACAAAGCAATAAAATCCTTCATATTTCATAAACTTGTTGTTGTCTTCTTTTAAATTTTAACTGCATAACTACATGGAAATTGCTTTGTCTTCATGACGAGCAACATTTAAAGGAGTTATCTATAAAATCAAAGAACTGGCCAGACTTTCCTAAGCTATCAATATCCTTGCTTGTAATTTAAGTTTATTCTGATTGATAGCAAATTTTGCGTCAATTTTTTGCCTTGTCGTCGACAGCAAAGTTAAGGTATCGGTTTTAAGTTTCTTTTCCACCTTCTTAGATTATACAATTTTTTATTCATTCTTAGAGTTTCAAACTTAAGTTCCATTTTCAAGTTTTGACATCCCTTTTAGTGAATAAATACAACAATAAATGATGTGCTGCTAATTTTATTGGATACCGTATACAAATGAAATAACAAGTTTTAAAAGAATAGTATTGGTTGTTTAATAGATGTTGATCTAACTTCAATGACTGACATTATTAATTTACAATAATAATTTGATGTATTGAATTGGGTGTTTCAACTATATCATGTTTATTGTTCATTTGCTCTTTTGTGCCAAGTCATGGTCCATTCCAAATCTTCCTAGTATCAGCTCTCTACTTTTATTAATGGCACCTTAATCTCTTTCTCAATGTTATTGATTTAGTATGTGAGAAAGAGGCATTTTGTTTGCAATCGGGTGAACATGAAAGTGTATCAACCATAGATAACGTGATTGTAATAAGATATGAGGGGAAAATGCGATGTATGTGTGTGAGGACGATGTTGCAAGTGTGGCTATAGGTTCACAGGACCGTGTCTCTCCTATAGCTGGTCTGCTTATGAAATCCAGGACATGCACACACTGTTTTGAACCTGGAATTAAAACCGTTGTGAATACATATTCCATTCTTACCACATAATCCATGTACATCACATAGGTTTATAATCATTTGGTATGTAATCGACCACTTCATAATTGACACTTCTAAGCTGTACAACCTTGAGTTTCCATCATAGTCCAAAGTCAAGCACCTCTGATTTCCAAAGCCTGTATCAGATGAACTGAAAGCCAATCTGTCACTAGCTATAAAGTTTCCTTCTTCATCAAAAAGTCTAATTCTACTGCTGTTGTAATTTGTTCTTCCATTTTGAAACACCCCGTAATCAGGGTTTGGCCAGTATATGCTGGAAACCTCAAGTCTAATGCATGAGAGGGAATGAAGTAATGAATAGAAAGTATGATGCGTTAATCTGAAGCAATACTTAGCACTGATCAGTTCTGATTTAAAACTGATCCTCGGATTGATGAACACTGGGTGGAAAATTGAGCAACATGCAATAAAGCAATGAAGCCTGAAGCAAAAGGTTGCAATACTGAAGTAACAACAGGCGAAAACATTATGATAATGATAGCGGTATAAGACTGATGCAACAATGAGACAGCAGCATTGAAGCCTGAAGCATACAGAAGTTGTGAAGCTATAGGCAATAGATAGAAACAACCAGAATTGAGTCAATAGATGGAACTGATCAACTCTGATGCAGTTAGAATATGAGAGGGGCTGAAACCCTAGCCTCCGTTTTATGTTGCATAAGCGATAGTGGGTATCGGGCTTGTATAATTATCCGGCCCACTAAAGTATTTGTTCTGTATAAATACAGTCTATAGCACTGTATCAATTGTATTCTGTTAATATAGAGAAAGTAATACAATTCATCACTTATTCTCTTTTACAATTACTCTTCTTTCAATTTCTAATTTGGTATCAGAGCCAATAAAAAAAAAATCTGTCTAACGACAGTACCAAAGAATCTGCTCTCATCAGAGAATTCGTGCATCATCATTGAGCCGTCCAAGGAAGGTGTCAGTTAAGTATCATCATTCACCATCCTGGTTGCTCTCAGAATTTTTCTGCAATCTCATCATCTGAGAAAACCGCATCACCCACCTCAGAATCAAGAATCTCTCACCAAAAGTGCCTCGCCAAAAGTTCTTGCTTCAAGAACCTTGACTGCACCAGTGAAAATAACCAGAATTCTCTTAACTCAACATGGCTGACGATGCTACATCATCAGCAACAAGTGGAGCCAAAAGTCAGGAAGGATCAAGATCAAGAAATCAAGAATCATCATCCAGTGAAATGATGTCCTGCAAGATCATAAAACCAAAAGACAAGTTAGTAACAACGACACTTGATGAAAATAACTTCATACTATGGAAATATCAAATTGAAACCAGTATAAGAGGATATGGACTGGAAGATTTCCTGTATGGAACAGCAACTGTCCCTGCAAGGATGATAACAGACACCACAGGAGAAAGGGTGGTTAACAAGGAATTCATCAACTATCAGAGACAAGATAGCTTACTTGCAGCATGGCTGCTGTCATCCATCAGTTCTGGACTTCTATCACAGATCGTAGGATGCAAAACTTCTTTCGAGATATGGTCTGCAATTCAACAGAACTTTAACACACAGTCAGCTGCAAGGATTATGTATTACAAAAGACAATTACAGAATCTCAAGAAAGAAGGTATGTCAATGAGGGAATATCTGACCAAAGTAAAATCATATTATGATCTTCTTGATACTGCAGGGCACAAAGTGTCTGATACTGAACAGATCTTGACCATTCTAAATGGTCTGGATAATGAATATGAGTCAGTTGTAGCAATTATCTCATCTCAACGAGATCTACCAGATATGCAACATGTCAGTTCTATATTACTATCTCATGAAGGAAGAATAGACCAAAGAAAAGAAAGCAATACTGAACTATCTCTCAATTATGCATCAAGCTCAAGAAACAGAAATCAAGGAAAAAGGCAAGACAACCAAAACTCAAGGCAAGAAAACTTCAATCAAAGAGGTAACAACATGCAGAGAGGTAGAGGGAGAAGTGGAAGATGGAATGGCAACAGAACTAAATGTCAAATTTGTGAAAGACCTGGACATACAGCTAGGCAGTGCTACTTCAGACTCAATACTGACTCCTATCCAAACCAACAAAATCAAGCAAGTCAAAGAAATCACAATTCCAGTGCAAATGTAGCACAAATGGATCAAAGACAGTGCAATCAGGCTGAAAATTCAAAAACACATAACACAAACTCTGAAAGACTTACTAGATCTGATGAAATCTCAGAAGAAGACTGGTATCCAGACTCAGGTGCAACCAATCATCTCACAAACAACCTACAGAATCTCAACATTGGCAACAAAGAATATACAGGTATGCATTCCATTCATATGGGAAATGGTGAAGCTCTAAAAATCACACATGTTGGAAACAGCAGTATCTCAGGTAAAAGGTTTCTTTATCTCAATAATTTATTGAGAGTACCACAAATCAAGAAAAATTTATTGAGTGTATCTCAATTTGCTAATGACAACAATGTGTATTTTGAGTTTCACCCTAAATTCTGTCTAGTCAGGGATTTACTGAATCAAGATATATTGTTACAGGGTAAATTGGACAAGGGATTATACAAACTCAACCTTGGAAATACAAGAAAGGACAATACTAAGAATATGTGGTGTAACAGTACTGAGTCACATGATATAAATCAGAAAATATTTACTCTGTGGCACTATAGATTAGGGCATCCCAGTATGAGTACTGTAAAACAAATTCTTATGAGCAATAATATTTCTGTTGATATTTCTCTACCATATATATGTACTTACTGTCAATTAGGCAAAAGCCATAAGCTACCTTTTACAGATTCTACTACTGTTATTAATAAACCACTACAAGTAGTAGCAACAGATCTATGGGGACCAGCTCCTATATATTCAGACTACAACTACAGGTACTATATATCATTTGTTGATTTATTTTCTAGGTATACTTGGATATACTTCCTTAAGTCTAAATCAGAGGCACAACAAGCTGTTATACAATTTATAACACAAGCAGAAAAACAGTTATGCAATGAAGTTAAAATCATGCAAACTGATGGTGGCAGTGAGTATAAACCACTAAAAGAATATTTTCAGAGAAAAGGCATTGTTCACAGAACAACTTGTCCTTATACATCTGAGCAAAATGGAATAGCTGAGAGAAAGCATAGACATATAGTGGAGACAGGCCTTACATTACTTGCACAGGCCTGCCTACCCATGAAGTTTTGGCCAGAGGCCTTCAACACTGCTGTATACTTAATCAATAGACTTCCTACCAAAACTCTTAAGCATCTGAGTCCCATAGAAGTGGCATTTGGGGTAAAACCAGAATATAAGGACTTAAAAACATTTGGGTGCTTATGTTTTCCCTACTTGAGACCATACAATAAACATAAGTTAAGTCTTAGGTCTGACCCATGCACTTTCATAGGATATGGGAACAACCAAAAGGGATACAGATGCCTAAGTAAGGATGGTAGAATCTATATTTCAAGACATGTAGTATTTAATGAAAATATTTTTCCTTTTGTAGATAAACATTCAAAAGCAACAGGAAAAGTATACAACAGAGAAGGTCTCACCATACAACCCATACCTGTCTTACCAGAGTGGAACAGAACCAATGAAAGTGTGCAGAGAGGCCATGGGTCGCAACACACTATATCCAACAGTGAAGCTGGACCAGGTCATAACACACATGATCCCTCCAGCTCCTTTCCTAATAATGATCAAGGGAGTGATATCAGTCCTAGCCCAGAAGAACCCTCATCATCAACATCCCTGCATATCAATGAGAGTACACCTTCACAGGAACAACAACCTGAAATTACAAGACATCACATGATTACAAGATCTAAAGCAGGAATATTCAAGCCAAAAATATATAATGCTCAACTTGACTCCACTGAACCAAGAAACTACAGTGAAGCTATTACAAACAACAACTGGAAACGAGCCATGGACAATGAATATGAAGCTCTCATCAGAAATAAAACCTGGAGTCTCGTATTACCACCCAAGGATGAAAACATCGTTGGATGTAAATGGACCTACAAAGTAAAGAGAAAACCAGATGGAAGCATTGCGAAATATAAGGCAAGGCTTGTAGCCAAGGGATATAACCAACAATATGGCTTTGATTTCAACGAGACTTTTTCTCCTGTTGTCAAACCAACCACAATCAGGATCATGCTAACTCTAGCTATTCACAGAGGATGGAATATTAGACAGCTGGATGTAAATAATGCCTTTCTTAATGGGGAATTAAATGAAACAGTTTATATGGAACAACCAGAGGGATATTACAAGAGAGATGGCAATAAATTGGTGTGCAAATTACACAAAGCTATATACGGACTGAAGCAAGCTCCTCGGGTATGGAATGAAAAGCTCAAATCAACCCTAATGACACTAGGCTTCACACCGACTAAATCAGACAGCTCACTGTACATGAATGATAAGCAAGGAAGACTCACCTACATACTCGTTTACGTGGATGACATTATCATTACTGGAAATGATAATCAGACTATAAAACAAACAGTGGATCATCTTGACAAAACATTCTCCATAAAGGATTTAGGTGACTTACACTACTTTCTTGGCATTGAGGTCACTAGAAGAAGCAAGTCAGAAATGTTCCTATGCCAAAGAAGATACATACAAGATCTTCTAAAAAGAGCAAAAATGGATCAGGCAAAGTCACTTCCCACTCCCATGGTCAGTAGCCTCAGACTATCTAAAGACTCAGGAGAAGGTATACCAAATGAAACAGAATATAGAAGCATTGTAGGTGCGCTACAATACATCACCATAACCAGGCCAGACATAAGTTTCAGTGTCAACAAGGTCTGCCAATTTATGCATAACCCACTCAGCAATCATTGGAAAGCAGTAAAACATATACTGAGATACCTGAAAGGAACAATGGACCAGGGACTTCATCTCGACAATAAGAAAGAATTACATATACAAGCTTACAGCGATGCGGATTGGGCCTCCGATCCAGATGACCGAAGATCCACCACAGGCTATTGTGTGTTCCTCGGGAGCAACCCCATTTCATGGAGTTCAAAGAAGCAGACTACTATCTCGCGCTCCAGTACAGAGGCAGAATATAGAGCTATCGCAAGTACCACTGCCGAAATTACATGGATCATATCGCTGCTCAATGAAATTCAAGTCAATCCCACAAAGATCCCGATTATTTAGTGCGACAATCTGAGCTCCGTTTCCCTCTCATCAAATCCTGTCCTACACTCACGAACGAAGCACATCGAGATAGATCTACACTTCGTTCGCGAGAAAGTTTTAGAGGGCAAACTGAAAGTTAATCACGTTCCAGCGCAATTTCAAAGAGCTGACATTTTAACGAAAGCTCTATCTACCAAAAACTTCTCTAGATTCAAGGAAGACTTAAGAATCGGAGACGAGAAGGAAGGGTTAAGGAAGGAAGAAGAAACCCTAGATAGAACTAAACGGGGGAGTTAGAATATGAGAGGGGCTGAAACCCTAGCCTCCGTTTTATGTTGCATAAGCGATAGTGGGTATCGGGCTTGTATAATTATCCGGCCCACTAAAGTATTTGTTCTGTATAAATACAGTCTATAGCACTGTATCAATTGTATTCTGTTAATATAGAGAAAGTAATACAATTCATCACTTATTCTCTTTTACAATTACTCTTCTTTCAATTTCTAATTGATGCATTAGTCTGGTTCTAACTAGAACTGAAGCAAGACTTAAGCCACAAGTGGTGAACAATAGATATGCGTTAGTCAGAACTGAGAAACAAGCAATGAACTAATGATGCATAAAGCAATAAGTGTACAGTTGGTGGTAGCAATATAAGAATGGCAACGGTGCATTGAAACAGAAGTAACATCAAGACTGAAGCATTGGAGCATTGAGTAAACAATGACAATGAAGCAAACAGAAGCAGTGGTGCACTGAAAGCTGAAGAGATAAGGCCTTAAGTTGCAGGCATAGTAAAAGTAATGATGGGCATAACTAATTGAATGGCCTGACTAAACTGCATGAACTAAAGCAAGATGAAGATTGAAGTCTAGTGAGGTTGGCAAGTTGAGAGATACAAGTGCAACGACTGACAATCTGAAAAGGAAAATGTGTAAGGGCTGTCATGATTGCGGGAATTGCACTGAAAAGGGAAATGCAAGGTTACACCAGTGCACCAATTCTAAACCGAAGAACTTGAGATAAGGTAAGCAAGCTAAAGTCTGATGCAATCGAAAGTAGGGTGAGGCTACGAATAGAGAACTGCTTGCGTTGTGCTTGAACTGTTGCTACCACAATAAAGTCAGAGTTGTCTCGTGCTTGAGGTGGCTGAATAGGTTGAGGAACTGTACACAGGCCGATGATATCATTATATTTACACATTCAAATTGCATCGTATTTACTAACATCTTGTTATTACTTATTCTTGGCAGGGTACATTGGTCAGTCTAGATGGAAAACTCATTGCCATTCTAAGTGACAACACAGATTGCTTTTTAGCTGATGCATAGTGTAAGTTTGACAATTTACGTACGCTACTTCATCACTAACTTATTTCATATAAAAAATCTTTCTATCTTGTTTTGATATGAATTTGATCTTGTTTTGATCGTATAAATATATATTGAATCGGGGTATGCGGGAAAGCACTAATCGCGCAAAGGAGGTGCTGTCGAAATTTTATGAAATCTGATTAGTTTATAAAAATTAACTAAGTTTTACAAAAATTTAATTAGACTGAATTATAAAATTAACTTCATTTAAATTAATCAACTTCTACAAAAAAAACTAGGTTAAGCAAGATTTATTAAAATTAAACATATTCATAAAAATTAAGCTCATTTATAAAAACTAAGTAATACAAAATTTTAACTAAGTTTTACAAAGAAATAACTAAGTTTATAAAAAAAATAACTAAGTTTTATACAAATTTAACTAAGTTGACTAATAGTTTGTAAAAATTAACTAATTTTTACAAAATTTAACAAAGTTAACTAAGTTTATAAAAATTAACTAAGTAACCAGGTTTTATAAAAAAATTAAATAATTTTCTAAAAATTAACTAGGTTGTATAAAATTTAAACAATAATTAAGTTTCCTAAAAATTAATTAAGTTAACTAGGAATGAAAAGCCACTCATTTCATGTACAAAATTTCATGTACACTTGAAGCTTTAGGTATTCTCCCCTTAAAAACATTTATTATTGAGTTGCATTTTGTATATGCTGACTTGACCACGTTTGATATACATTAATTTAGCCGAGGCTTTATCCATCAAAGAATTTTCGGTATTCCTTTATGGGAAATTTTACTTCTGAAGTGATTAATCAACTTCAATTCCCATAGCATATCTTTACAATTAACATTTGGTAAGATTATTTGTTCCCAAGTAAATTATGGCTTTCTCTTAGTTAAATTGAAATATTTAGCAAATATCCTAACAGGGATGTGATTCTGAACAAATAGGAATATGTAGGTATGAAAGCTAATGTAAGGATAATATTAAATTAGTAAGTTAAATTTAGTAAATTGTTGATAAGCATAACTAATAATTAGTGAGTTGAGGTTATAGTATCCTATAAAATATTTCACTTTGTAAATTTATCGAATGAACATTAAATTGTACGTACATGAATATGTGGTTTCTAAAGAAAATTAAACTAAGTAAATTATAGATAATATAATTTATAAATAGTGACTTGAGGTTATAGTGTTGTTTAGAAAACATTTCACAGAGGAACAGAAGTACCTTAACATTTTTGTTTTAATTTAATATATTTTTATTGTAGGAAGAAAAGATGTACAGTCATGAGCCTTATTACCTTGATTTATCCTACATAAAAGCTATTCCTTAAACATCTTAAGTTTATTAATTGATTTTCTTTACCTTGAAAAAGAATACACACATATTTAATATGAGTGAATAATAGACTGATCTTTCTTCTACTTTTCTAAAACTATTGAACCAATAATTCATGTTTTATTTAGCACATTTTCTTTCTTTTGCTCATTATTTTCAACTCTTTCTATTTTATTTTGGGTACATGAATAAACTATATGGATATGAAAGAGTAAAATATATTCACAACACATTTCATATTTTCATCATTCATATGACAGTTTTAATTTACTATCTTTATTGACCATGCACACATACGCGCGCGTGCACACACAATTGGAAAAGTTTTGGAGTTCCATATATTTATATCATAATTTTCTTAATCCCAGTTTAGGTTGTTTGCTCTCAATTACATTTATTCATAGTGTTGATCCTTTATAGGCATGGTTTGTTGGCGACAAAGTAGGTGAAGGAATTGGAAGAACAAGGAAGGAAGCACAACTTAACGCTGCCATGGAAGCACTTGATACCTTAACTAGTAAGATTGGTTGCCTTACTAAAAATTTAACTCGACACATCTTATGACTAAACACCTATATTTCAAACCAATGCTTCATGAATTTTCATTTATAATCAAATGTATAAATTTTGCATGAGAACAACACCTGGGTATGCATAGCTAATCATTTTATTTTATTTTATTTGTTAAAAAAGGGAGATGCTAAACCCATCCTGGAACCGATGTGTTCATACGTTTGATATAGAACTGGACATATAGATTGTGAAGATGTTTTGTTCGAGTGTTCAGAGTGGCTGCTAAATTTATTTCATTGTTTCGTAACTATGTTTATAACTATACAGATTACCTCAATATTCTGAATTACCAATTAATCTGGAAATCTTCTTTTAGATTTTGAATTAGTTCTATTTTCAGATACATATATAGCCCCCAACATGACTGGCATGAGGTCTTTTTCAATCGGATACAGTCCATACACCCTTTTCTCTGTAATTTCTTGATGCTATTTCATCAACATGGTTGATTTCTTCTTCTTCTTTTCTTCTTTTTTCATATTGAATTGTATCAAAGTTGATCACGAGTTAGTCGGTGATGTTCACAAATTCTTATTATAAATTTCGGGGAGCGCAAGTGTTATCACTATCAGTGCATTTTATGCCTTAGCCATAAGAGTTTGTGATTAGTAGTAGTCTTACCATCAAATGGTCTGTTAGGCTACCTTTTAGTCCAAGTGTTTCCATAAGTATTCTTAGAAATATAGCTTTTTGGGATATTCTTTAGTTTACATATGGGACAGCTAAGAATGAATAATCCTTTTGAACCAAAAGTAGACAAATACGGTTGGATAGAACCTATAAATTATATTACTTTTTAAAAATAAAGTAAAATATCAGTGCTTTATAATGGTAAGATATCTAAATTAACGTAGCGGTTAATGCATTTTAAAGGACAATTATATTTCCATGCTAGAATTTATTTTTTCTAAGGCAAACAAAGTTGAATGGTTTCCTAAGACAATTATAACAATAATCAATAACACCTAGTAAGATCGTGGCATTGAACCACCTAACAATATCAAAGCATTGACCTAACGATAACAGGAATACATGAAAATGTACCATTGTTTTGCAGGATGTTGAGGAAGCTCTCGATTCTCTACGGTCATTACTAGGTTAATTTGCACAGAAGTGCTTGTGCTCAAATTCTTCTAGGTAGGGGCAAAAGGATAAATCTTACTTGTATTTTGTGCATGTTTTTTCATTATGAATTGAGGTTTTGCTTGTTTTTTTTTAATTTTTTATAATTAGGTGATAATCAGAAACACAAATCAAGAAAATAAAATAGGATTTTTCAGAGGCACTTCAAAGATAACAAAATTTGAATTGCTTCAAATAAATGCACACATGTATTTTCAACTAAGAAGCGAAAAGATTGTTGATATGAGACACTAAAGGATGTTTGTGCTAATAAATGAAATATCTAATAATTGTTCATCATATTGTATCTTGATGTTTGTGTTAATATTTCATCCAGGACAAAGATCTCAGATATCAATTCATCTACAATCCTTTTCCAAAGTTGCAGGACGTGGTAATCAATTTTCTTTTTAGTGTATCTAGCTTCTGTTTTGGTATTTGTTCAACTTGATGTTTGATTTGAGCATGACTGAATATTTTCAGGACATTATAGGTAAAAGTGATACTGAGATATTTAGTGGATCTGGTGTAAAAGAATCGCAAGAGTTTAAAAGGGAGGTAATGGAAAAGGAGAAACCTGCTAAAAGGGAGATTACTTTTGAAATTGAATTATTTGGGTCAAAGACATTTTTGATATATGTAGAACCTATATTTAATAAAGCCGGAGATACAATCGGTGTCAATTATATAGGAATGGACATAGTGGATCAAGTAATTATTTCAAGCTTCTTATATTGTTTGTTAGTTCAATTATCATGGCAAGTAATAATAAACTTCTAATTTGGAGCACAAACAATAGTGAGTCCTTTTGAGAAACAAAAATTCATATTTTACTTGAATTATATAAAAGAGGGGACTGAATTGGATACAGTATCAGTGTTGTTGCAATCGTAGTGCTTTATGTTCTCTAGTTTGAGTAATAAAACTAACTAAAAATGATTCCATTAAAGGTGATAAAAAGGGAGAAGATGGCCAAGCTTGGAGAAGATATAGATGTACAGAAAGCCAAAAAGATAGAGTTAAATAAGATTATCCATATAGCAGGTTTGTTCTAGAGACAATGACCGGTACATTCAGTTTAAGATCATATATGTATATGCATATTATAAGCTATTTTATGCAATTGTAGAGGAAACGATGAGAGTAAAGCAAATGCTGGCAACCATGTCTCATGAGATACGGTCCCCTCTAACTGGAGTTGTTGGTATGGCTAAAAATTTTACAAATACAAAACTGGACAAAGAACAAAGGCAATTGCTTGATGTAATGATTTCTTCCAGAGATCTGGTTCTTCAGCTTATTAATGATATACTCGATCTTTCCAAAGTTGAATCTGGTATATTTTCTTTCTTCTATGCCTTGTACTGATGAAAACGCATTATAAAATATTTGTATTATATATAGCATACAAATTGCACAATTCCATTTATGGAAAATACAAACTATAGCATACAACTCTATTTAATAATTTTACTAAATTATAAGTAAATTTAAAGATTGGTTTTTGAGGTAATATTACATTTATCGTGCATCATGGTCATCAATTTGTGAGATGATTCTTCCTATAAGTTGAGCTGGAGACAAAATAATCATCTATAGACTCACACAAACACAGCTTATCGTAATTTATAGATGGTAAGCTTTTATCATTCTGTAGGAGTTATGAAATTGGAATCAACAAAATTCAGACCAAGAGAAGTAGTGAGACATGTACTTTAGACAGCTGCTGCACCTTTGAAGAAAGAACTTATATTGGAAGGGCATGTAGCTAAAAATGTCCCAATTGAGGTTAGTTTCCTCACTCAAATTTAGTTTAGATGTGAGCAATCTGCATTTTTCATGTTTACTTCATTTTAGTCCTGTATCAGTTTATTTGCATATTTTTTCCTTAATCATCGTGGCATCATGTACAATTTGATCCAATATACTTTAAGCAGTATTTGTAGACTTTTTATATTTATTTTTTGTATTAAAAAGCAAAATAGTTTGTGTTAATAACCGTTTGACATTTGTTTGTAACTGTATTACTCACGTTATCTTGTAGGTAGTTGGAGATGTACTCGAGATTCGACAAATTATAACCAACTTAATCAGGTAATTTATATCTATAGTTGAAAACTCTTATTTGAATATTTTAATGTACTACGATCCACATTCATTGTAAAATTTGTTTCACAATGCCTCACCAATACAAAATTAGAAATGTTCCTTGAATTTTAAGATTTTAACTTTGTTCTATTTAGACATAGTCGATAAATCTATTTTGTAGCTATTAGATAACCTTACTAATTCTAAGGAGTGAGTTATCACTAGTATACTATGATTGAAAACATATTATTGAGTGGATATTGAAAGTCTGAAACAATGAAAAGAAGAGTAGACTAGGAACAATTCAACCATAATTTACTAATAGTGCAAGCTTGCAAACCAGCAAGCTTGCATATAGTGCAAGCTTGCTGGAGAGCAAGCTTGCAACAGAGCAAGCTTTGGCAAGATTGCTCCAACAAGCCTGCACAAGGCAAGCTTGCACCAGGCAAGCTTGCACCAGGCAAGCTTGCTAGTGCAAGCTTGCACCAGGCAAGCTTGCTAGTGCAAGCCTGCACTAGGCAAGTCTACTCCAGCAAGCCTGCACAAGGCAAGCTTGCAGGTGCAAGCTTTAATCTGTTTTTTTAACTTTATAATACGAAAATCTTTTTATTTTTAACAGGTATGAACATGTTAGTAAATTTGAGGTTTGAATAGCCTCGACCATATTTGTATCATTAGTAAATGTTATATATTTTATTAAACTGAACATACACACATATGTGCTTCTTTTTGACAGGTGTTGTATGATGGTTTTGAAGTTGTTACATGATGTCGCACTCTTTCTTCTTCAAATTGGTCATGCTTGCATTAATGTATTGTCTATCGACGTTCATACGTCTTTTTTTAGTATGTATCGTTTTGGTTAGCTACAGTTGTATGTATTATTTCTTTTGGTCGCAAATATTTATATGCTTAATACTCCGTATATGAAATATTATGGATATATATGTTTTGTGGTTTGGATTATGACTCCATTTGATTACGTACATTACAATGTGATAAGTGTGGTTTTTTGAACTGTTATAATATATTTGTTGAAATAAGTTTAGTATAATTGAAAATTGTAAGCTTGAATGTACATGGCAATAAAAAATGCAATGGAAATTTTTTTACAACGTTTTAACTATGCTACAAAAAGAAAAATTGTTACACTTTTATGTACTATAGCATTATGCTAGTGCTATAAAAAATATTTTGCAAGGAATAAACAGTTTTCATAGCAAAAAACAATGTTACAATCGATAGTAAATTTTCTATAGCTTTTCAATGTGTACTAAAAGATTAACATAATATTTCCACAGCGTGTTTAGACGCTATAATAATATGGCATGTCAACATATTATAGCAATTAAATGATGTCATAATTGTTAGTATCATAAAACACAAATATGTGTAAAAGTTCTATAGCAAGCTTCAAAACGATATAGAAAAGTAGTTGTACCGATACGTCTATTCTAAGATGGCAACAAAAATGTTGTTAAAAGTTTGTTTTCCATTGCAATTTTGAAACACTATTGTATCTATCTGACTTATTACAACTTGTTGATCTATGGCATTTATAGAAACGCTATAAAAAGGTCTGTTTGTTGTAGTGATGTGAGTTGTAAATTCAATAAACAAACTTGATTCATATTCAGTTCCTCTATCATTATGCAACCTTTTAACTTTCTTATTAGACTGATTTTCAATTTCAGTTATGAAAGATTTAAACATCTCAAATGCATCGCTTTTATTTTTCATAAGGTATACATAAGTAAAATCAGAGCAATCATCAATGAAAGTGATAGTAGAGGTGTCCATTTTTAGTCAGAGTGCCATCAAGCTCACATATATCAGAATGAATCAAGTCTAAGGGTTCTGAGTCTCTTATTACAGATTTATGTGAGGTTTTTGTGATTTTTGCTTGACTACAAAAATCACATTTTTCAAATCATTTAGTGACATATTAGGGATTATACCTAGGCTACTCATGTTCTTTATTATTCTTTTATTTACATGACATATTCTAGAGTGCTAGATATTAAAATCACACAATATATAAAGAGAAATGGACATTTTATTACATTCAACATTTAGTTTAAACATGACATCAGTGGCATAACCCCTACCCACAAACATACCATTCATAGTGATGGTGTACATATTAGCCCCAATAGTCTATGTAAACCCAGCCTTATTAAGAAGATAACCCAAAACAAGATTCTTTCTCATCTCTAGAGTGCACATGATGTCTTTTAAAAGGATGGCCTTTCCAGAGGTAAACTTCAGCTCTACGCTTCCAATCCCAAAAGCATTAGTAGTGAGTTGTTTCGAATGCGCGATTTCTCCTATGTAGTTGTTGTAAATAATGATCTTCGGCTAAGTCATTTCGGCATTCTGCCCAGTGGTGCAAAGCAGTCTATGAAACGTCGCTGCCTCTAAGATAAAATGTCCTCTTCTTTCGGATTCTGCCCAGTAGTTGTAGTACCGCACTTGATGGGGTTTAACATAATTCATAGCGATAATGGTTGGAAAAATGATTAAGTGTACTTAAATTGTATAAAACTACAAATGTATGCATGTACAATTATCAAGGGTTAATATTAATCCCCACTGAAAGAGGGTGAACAAAATTGGGCACGAATGTAAATGTGACTTTTTTTTATTACTAAAGCGTTATTACTATGGTTATGTTAACACCTCCCCCTTAGATTTGGGCAAGTTAGCATTGAGTAATTGCACCTGATAAGATAAATAATATAGTATTAAAAACAATTTTGCAACTAAAATACAATATGTTGAAAAAACTGGATATTTGGAATATTATGCTATTATTAACATGTATACGCCAAATTTTCAACACTCATTTAGCGTATTAGGATAAAATACTAATTAGGGGTAGTGTATCATATCGTATCATTTTAGAAGAGCATCATTGGGTTGCCTACAACAGTGTAATCGAAATAGAACACAATTCACAAATGCATTTAACATCTCAGGGTAAACCGAGGACAAAGAGTTTTTGCAAGGGGACTAATGGCTCTTTTTGTCAGCATATCATATGTATATATATGTATGTGTATGTATGTGTGTCTATATATATATATATATGTGTGTGTGTGTGTGTGTATTTGTGTGTGTGCGCGCATACAGACACACACGGCATGCACCCATACATATATACATATGTATGTAAGTGTGTGTACATGTATTCACTAAGGTTTAAAATTTTGCTTTCCGTTTCCATTTCGGTTATTGGTAATTTTTGAAATTTCTGTTCTGTTTTGAAATTTTCGAAAATTCCACTGAATTCCCGGTTTGCAAATTTCGGTATTTTTTTATGTATAAATAGCCAAATACACTAATAAATGTCCTATACTAACATTGTCACATACCGGAATTTTCGACTTTCGAAAATTCGACATCGATACTCACTTTATCGACTGCCGAGCAATCGAGTGCCGGAAACTCCAATAGTGATGGTTTTAGAAAGAAGAGGTAGAAGAAAAGATAGAAGAAAAAGAGAAGAAGAAGAAAGCAGAAGAAGAACAACAGAATAACATCAGATACAGAAACAATATCAGAATCTCACATATCGCAGCGGAACAATATATAATAAATAATCACTAGTCTTTTTAAAACAAAGAACTATATCAGTTTATACATACATCAGTCAGAGTCAATATATCACTCAATACAACAATGGACAGTTTTATAAACTTGTCCTCATACAGAATACAGCGGAATAAATAATATCAGATACAAATACTACGTCTCGTCATCCATCTTGCTTCCAAAGCTCCAGAATATCCAAAATATCCTGATAACCTAACTCTAGACTGCCCGTGTGGAAAATTTGTGGGCACCCAGAGTTTAGAAGGGAAACAATAAACTCCGAGTCAGTCATGGTGACTGGTGTGAGATCGTAAAACAGTTATCTTTAAAACAACAAAATAATTTTTAAAGTCAATTCGCAATGCTTTTGGAAAATGAAACTACCATAAGACCTCCCACCACACACACAATGCAAACGCAGAATTGGAGGAGATTTCTTCTTATGATAGTCAAAGATGCTTACTACGTAAAATCAAATCCTTTTTGATATTATTATTAGTGCATAGTGTAGAAAACATTTCGAAAGTAGAATATAAATCTTAGCCAGCATAGACATTTCTAACTATGCCTACTATAGCTACCATCCAAACAGTGGGGCGCCACCATAAGTGAATGATAGGTTCTACAACTAAAACCGTACAAGGCTCGTATTGTTTCTTTGGATTTCCAACAAATGGTCAGGCTAAGGAACTTCCTATGCCACGATGGGTACACCCCTGGAATAGGCGACCCGAGAACCTAACGTTACGGTTAGATCTCTGCCAACACAAGGCCGGGTTACCTCTGCAAAAATAGGTAACTACTGACATGCGTATGCCATCCCCCGATCGTCACCGATCTTCCCGAGGATCCCCGATTCGCAACAAACCACATAATAATAATAATGCAGTAACCACAGAGGTTAAGTATCTGGGCTCCATGCCATGATACCACCTTTATCCAGAAGGAATGACATACACTAAGGGGCGCTACTCCCTAGAACCTTGCCGCATCCTTCCTGTTTTGACCATTTCCGGGGTGTGAGGCTCGACGAAGTCTCGTCCACAAAGCTACGCTTTTCAAAAGCCATGCTTCGGGTCAAACAAATGATCAACCTATGATCACAAAGATATAAGATCAAACAAATGATCATATCGCAAATGATCAAACACTGATCATTTCACAGCAACACTCAGTATGCCACGTTACCAAATTGGGATATATCGCTGATAAATTTCAACTACATAACCTCTGAGCTCGTACGTCTCAGAGAAGGGTGTTAAGCTAAGAGAATAAATTCTCCGCCACCAACAGAAATGTATTTGAAAGGAATCAGCTTTATATCTCAATTTGTAACGTCAGACATACAATCCATACAAGTCTGTTCCAGGATCGAACATAACCAAAGGCACTTCTCACGAAGCCCTTGCATATCCGGATAATTTTCTAATCACGTCCGGACTTCCCGTCACTAAGGGTGATAAAACCTCTAAATCGGAGATCAGCCGATGTAGAGTAACTCGACGGTAATCCTTCCATTTTCAAAAATATCCGGTCTTCAACACCGGTCTTCGAATGCAATTCATAACGACGCATATTCGGAATGGGTTATACGACCCCATGGTCCTTTCCCGGCTAACCCGAATAGTGAGCGCTTATTCATAAATAAGTGTGGCATTCAAATTCATCCAATTCACAACAAATACCTATTCAAGGTAATTATTGATAGTCGGTTATTTAACTATCAATAAAGATGCGCAACATCATCAGATTCCAAATAATTTTCCAAATTATTTCATCTTCAAAAATATCTTTACTAGATATAAAATTTCCACACTTCACCATTTGAAAACAATTTTCAAATCAATTTCCACATTTCATTTTATCTTTGAAGATAAAATCTCAAAACAGTTCATTTCATATTGGAAAAGCATTTCCATACTTATTTAAAAATAAGTAATTCACAAATCATTTATTTTCAACATTTGAAAATATTCAATATACTTAAATCAAATTTAAGTATAAATTCATTCTTTCAGGAAATCATTAATTTTAACATCTATTTGAGTCAAAACGAATGCTGCGTAAAACATCGTTACGACGACTCGAAATCAATAGTATAGGGATTCAGAATTAAGATAGATATATAAATCCCAATACTATATAAAACATTTCCTTTTGGAAATCATTTACTATAACAACAGTGTTGTAGTCCACCATTTCCTTATATTTCTCGAAAACGTCTATTTCAACAATGAATGTTGAAATCTATGTATTCGATACTTATCACGTTTTAAAACATCTTTTAAAACAATTACTTCATTTCGTAATATCACTTTTCCAAAACATATCCATTTTATTTAATAATATATTCACTGTCCAAAATCGTGAATATACTTCGTTATCCAAATTCAACATTCCTACACGTTTTATTTAAAGGCTTATCCACTGTCCAAAATCGTGAATATAATTCCATTAATTAACTTCTACAATTCACTTATCAAAATAAGTGATTTCGGATTTATAAACAACGTTTATAAATCCCATTTATAATTTATAACAACTTCAACTTACAAATCAATTTTATTAACCGAATCAATCTATAACTCAATTTTTATACTTAAGTCGTTCCTTTAATAACTTTACAAAATTTATAAATCCTACTTCTTGTAAAATTCCATTTATAAACCCTTTTTCAACATTAACAAAAACTCCATTTATAATTCCATTTTTCCGATTTATAAAAATTAAATTCTTTATAAATCTTATCTATAAACCATTTATAAATAAATTCAAAAATCTTCATTCATACTATTCTTCAACATAGTTCATTTCATATTCCCAAACATCAAATTTTGGTTTTATATCACAAAATTCTTAATTTTTTATAACATAAAAATTATAACAATTATTTATTTAAAATGAATCAATTCCAAAATTTAATAAAACGTATACTTTCAAAAATTCACTTTGAAATCCTTTTAAAAATAATATCGTTATTTTTAAACTTCAAAAATGGATCCGATGATGCAACAGCACCAATTAGTCAATCACAACATCAAACATCATATATCAACATATGATAACATAATATACATCAATATCTGTAAATAAATAACTACTGGTGAGGAATCCAGTTGGATCCCTCCAACCTGTTTCCCTGCATCCACAGACGTTAGCACAATACCAATTCCACTTCGAGGTGGAATATCGCGGTATATAGGTTTTATAAAAATATCCGCTTACTAACGGCGCAATAGGGTCTCATCCGCTATACGAGGCGGGAAATCAATCAATCCAATATATACATATGCCAATATGTATATATTTCTATATATATAGATATATCCTACTATATCTAATATCACATCCAAATAGCAATCAAATCAATCAATAAATAACTGCAATACAAAATTTATTTTGAGTGAGAAGATCTCACCTTAGCTTTTTATTTGCAATCCAATTCCCGTTCCAGATTGTTTTCTTTGAAATTTTCACCTTGTATAAATAATTTTATACAATTTGTTAATATTCGAAATAAAATCGAACAAATTAAATTTTTCATTTAAATAAGATTTTATTAACCAATGATTTATTTTAACTAATCCCCTTTAATAATTTCAAAAATTCATTTACTTAAAATCCTAGAAAAAATTTATTTCTAATTATCAGAAATAGTGGACAACCTCTTTTACAATTTCATCAAACTATTTATACATATATATATTTCAAACACGCACTGGAATGTTCATTTTGATTTTAAAATAAGCTGTATATTTGTTTTAAAATCTTATATACATATACTTAAAAGCAATAATTTATATAAATGACAATCTAACTTTTCATAACTTTAACACATTTAAAATTCATATATATATTTTTAACTCAAAACATTTAAACTGCTATTTCCACGATCTTGTTCATATACATAAATATTAACTGTTTTGATTAAAATACGAGTTTGCATACTTTACTGTAAATCAAAACTTACCTATATATATATATATCATCATATTATTATTATTATTTTCGAATGGGTAAAAATAATTTCCTGGAACTAAATTTGAATTTGAGAAAATAACCTAGGTAATTAAATTACCAGACAAACCTTCTCCCCTCGCCTGCTCGCGATACTTCCTACCAACCCATCGGCCTCCCATCGATTCCAAGAAAAGTCGAAGTCGTCGATCCTCCGCCTGAAACAACCGAAGCCCTCGTCGCTCGAGAAATCGCTGCCTCCCTGGAAATCACGTACGCGAATCTCCCCCTCTATCCAGATCGAACACGAGATCACCTCGATGACGAACTGAGTTGCCGCAGCCTGAGTTCGTGCTCCCTCCTTGAATTGCTTGCTGCCCATCGCGACATCCATGAATCGAACTCGCGAAACCTATCGCGCCTGTCGCCTTCAATGTTCGGCATCGCCATTGCCACGCGCGCGCCCCTTGCTGCCCGTCATCGACTACGAGCTCGCGATTTTGTTTCTGAACTGTTCCCGTTCGCCACCATTGTTTTTAATTTGAGAGAAAGAAAGTCTCGGCCATTATTTGATTTTCTTTGTTTGAGATTTGTTCTCGTTTGATTTGGAACTGAGGAATGAGGGAGAGGGGTATTTGAAATTGAAAGAGTATGGGTTGCACGATTTTTGTTCGTGATTCTCTGCGTGAATTTAGGCGTGGATGGAGGAGAGAACATGCCGATGTTAATAAATATAAATTTAAAATTTTAATTTTCAAATTGAACTCAATTTGATTTTGACGCGTTTATACGCCGTGTGCTCTCATATCAGTTCCGAAAAATACGAAATTTGAAATCCGGCAATAATTAAATATTACGGACCCAATGGAACTGGTTTCGTCGAATTCCGAGACTGTGTGAAAAATGACTATTTTTAAATATCGATTCGAACGATTTAATTTCAAAACTGAACAAATGAATTTCAAATTCAATTCTGAAGCTTCTATTATCTTCAGAGTTATCAATACGAATTTTAAAAGCTTTTGAAATATTTTTCTTCAACTTTAAATTGAAGATTTAAATTTTTATTCAGCATTCAGCAGATTAAATTTTATAATTTAATTGCCAATTTCAAAGTTATATTGGGGATTCAAATTAAATCATCGTTAAAATATTTAAAATTAATTAAATATTTTCAATTTAATTTGTTCAAAATTCTGGGTCGTTACAAACTTCCCTCCTTAAAAGAATTTCGTCCCGAAATTACAAGTTAGGAAAAATGACCCTTAACTCGTCTACTATCTTCTCAAATTCAAATAGTTTTATCAATTTATCGAAACAAATCTTTCTACTAAAGATTCGTTATTAATTCACTAAATTTCAACTTCAACTTTAAGTTTCAAACAATCATTGTTTTACTACTCTATTCAAATTTAAATTTAAACTTTCAAAAATTTCTCAAAAATTTTCGAACACCCGAAATTTTCGAAATTTTTTGCCAGCGTCTCCTTTGCGCGGCTAATACGGTACGACTACAAAACGTCCCTACGGACTCTCTGATTTCAAAAAGAAAAAGAAAAAGCCAAGCGGCTAGACAAGAAATCAGCAAATCTCATATTGAAATTTAAAATACATACCTTTTGTTGAGCAATTCAAATTATCTTCGAAATCAAAATTCCAATTCCTTTATACACCTGTATGTCCTACTAGCCATAATATCTAGTTACAACATTCATTTTCCTTCAATTTTACATTTCAAATCTATTTGAATTCAATTTTATCTTCTATTCTGAATATTGAATTTTTATCGATTATCTTTCATTTACTAATTCATATCACTCTTTATATTAGTTTCATTCACTAATTCATTACAAATTCTAATTCACTTACAAAATCAAATTTGTTTTCAACATTCAGTTTTAATTCCAGTTTTTATTCTTTTTCAATCCTCAACTTAGAATAATTTCAATATCAAAATTTACTTAAGAATTTCACTCTTCATTTCTTAGGTTCAATATAAATATTCCATATACACGTTATATTTATTTTCAATTCACTATTATGGTTTATAACCACTCATATTAAACTGGATTTCAAATTCCATATGAATTTTAATTCATTTCAAACCATATTAATTTGTCATTTCTTCAATTAGTTTCAGTTACTAATTTTATTTCAATACTTTACTTTACAAATTCGAAATGAATTTTTCAACATTCAATTTACTTTCATTAAATTGATTCACTTGTACTTACATTAATTTAACTCCATCCTTTAAGTTAAATTTATTCTATCAAAATCCAATTTGTATAAGTTATCAACTTAATAATACGCCATAAATATTTTTATATAGTATTCCAGAGTCTTACCATCATTTCAAAGCCATTTTTGAAAACAATTCAAATTACCCTTTTAATTTCAAAAACCAAACCCAAATTTTTCAAACCACTTCCATTTAAAACAATTTGGCAGCAATTTCTCTTTTGGAAACCCGAAAATGAACACCGGTGATGCTGCAGTCATTACCGAAGTTATTTTCCAGCGACCGAAAAGAGTTTAGAGCTTTTATCCCTCTAAAATACTTTTCAAACCTTTGAAATTCATTTTCAAATCAAAAAGGATTTAAACTTTCCAAATCTCCAAAATTTTCAATTTCTTTTCAAAACTTTTCCAAAAACTTCTCTGGAATTCCGTTTTAAATTATAAGTCACATTTATAATTTATAATCTCAAATTTCATTTGTATATGAATTTATTTCTTAACTTTGGAGTTATGATTTCTATTTCTTATTTAATTTTTTTATAACAATGAGAATATTTCAATGTAATTACTTCTAACAACCATGCAATCATATACTATGATAATTCATAGAAAATCATTTCTTTTCTATACAAAAATAGGTTTGGGTAAAATTATTTCATTTACCCTATTTAAAACAATACTGTGTCGGTTTATCTTGTTTAAGAGTTTAGAAATTCCTATCAACACAGTTAGCTAGACTGCACCGACCAGAATCTATAAACAATCAACCGATAAGTCAACACACTACAAAACAAATTTTATATTCAATAACAAATACGCGCTCATATCTATTATTACACTCAACTCATTCTAGAGTAATACTAACTCTATCTCTAATGAGTAACACCCAACAGAGCAGGGTTGTCGCTTAACCATATGCTCCGATACCACTTTGTCACATACCGGAATTTTCGACTTTCGAAAAATCGACATCGATACTCACTTTATCGACTGCCGAGCAATCGAGTGCCGGAAACTCCAATAGTGATGGTTTTAGAAAGAAGAGGTAGAAGAAAAGATAGAAGAAAAAGAGAAGAAGAAGAAAGCAGAAGAAGAACAACAGAATAACATCAGATACAGAAACAATATCAGAATCTCACATATCGCAGCGGAACAATATATAATAAATAATCACTAGTCTTTTTAAAACAAAGAACTATATCAGTTTATACATACATCAATCAGAGTCAATATATAACTCAATACAACAATGGACAGTTTTATAAACTTGTCCTCATACAGAATACAGCGGAATAAATAATATCAGATACAAATACTACGTCTCCTCATCCATCTTGCTTCCAAAGCTCCAGAATATCCAAAATATCCTGATAACCTAACTCTAGACTGCCCGTGTGGAAAATTTGTGGGCACCCAGAGTTTAGAAGGGAAACAATAAACTCCGAGTCAGTCATGGTGACTGGTGTGAGATCGTAAAACAGTTATCTTTAAAACAACAAAATAATTTTTAAAGTCAATTCGCAATGCTTTTGGAAAATGAAACTACCATAAGACCTCCCACCACACACACAATGCAAACGCAGAATTGGAGGAGATTTCTTCTTATGATAGTCAAAGATGCTTACTACGTAAAATCAAATCCTTTTTTATATTATTATTAGTGCATAGTGTAGAAAACATTTCGAAAGTAGAATATAAATCTTAGCCAGCATAGACATTTCGAACTATGCCTACTATAGCTACCATCCAAACAGTGGGGCGCCACCATAAGTGAATGATAGGTTCTACAACTAAAACCGTACAAGGCTCGTATTGTTTCTTTGGATTTCCAACAAATGGTCAGGCTAAGGAACTTCCTATGCCACGATGGGTACGCCCCTGGAATAGGCGACCCGAGAACCTAACGTTACGGTTAGATCTCTGCCAACACAAGACCGGGTTACCTCTGCAAAAATAGGTAACTACTGACACGCGTATGCCATCCCCCGATCGTCACCGATCTTCCCGAGGATCCCCGATTCGCAACAAACCACATAATAATAATGATGCAGTAACCACAGAGGTTAAGTATCTGGGCTCCATACCATGATACCACCTTTATCCAGAAGGAATGACATACACTAAGGGGCGCTACTCCCTAGAACCTTGTCGCATCCTTCCTGTTTTGACCATTTCCGGGGTGTGAGGCTCGACGAAGTCTCGTCCACAAAGCTACGCTTTTCAAAAGCCATGCTTCGGGTCAAACAAATGATCAACCTATGATCACAAAGATATAAGATCAAACAAATGATCATATCGCAAATGATCAAACACTGATCATTTCACAGCAACACTCAGTATGCCACGTTACCAAATTGGGATATATCGCTGATAAATTTCAACTACATAACCTCTGAGCTCGTACGTCTCAGAGAAGGGTGTTAAGCTAAGAAAATAAATTCTCCGCCACCAACAGAAATGTATTTGAAAGGAATCAGCTTTATATCTCAATTTGTAACGTCAGACATACAATCCATACAAGTCTGTTCCGGGATCGAACAGAACCGAAGGCACTTCTCACGAAGCCCTTACATATCTGGATAATTTTCTAATCACGTCCGGACTTCCCGTCACTAAGGGTGATAAAACCTCTAAATCGGAGATCAGCCGATGTAGAGTAACTCGACGGTAATCCTTCCGTTTTCAAAAATATCCGGTCTTCAACACCGGTCTTCGAATGCAATTCATAACGACGTATCACATATTCGGAATGGGTTATACGACCCCATGGTCCTTTCCCGGCTAACCCGAATAGTGAGCGCTTATTCATAAATAAGTGTGGCATTCAAATTCATCCAATTCACAACAAATACCTATTCAAGGTAATTATTGATAGTCGGTTATTTAACTATCAATAAAGATGCGCAACATCATCAGATTCCAAATAATTTTCCAAATTATTTCATCTTCAAAAATATCTTTACTAGATATAAAATTTCCACACTTCACCATTTGAAAACAATTTTCAAATCAATTTCCACATTTCATTTTATCTTTGAAGATAAAATCTCAAAACAGTTCATTTCATATTGGAAAAGCATTTCCATACTTATTTAAAAATAAGTAATTCACAAATCATTTATTTTCAACATTTGAAAATATTCAATATACTTAAATCAAATTTAAGTATAAATTCATTCTTTCAGGAAATCATTAATTTTAACATCTATTTGAGTCAAAACGAATGTTGCGTAAAACATCGTTACGACGACTCGAAATCAATAGTATAGGGATTCGGAGTTAAGATAGATATATAAATCCCAATACTATATAAAATATTTCCTTTTGGAAATCATTTACTATAACAACAGTGTTATAGTCCACCATTTCCTTATATTTCTCGAAAACGTCTATTTCAACAATGAATGTTGAAATTTATGTATTCGATACTTATCACGTTTTAAAACATCTTTTAAAACAATTACTTCATTTCGTAATATCACTTTTCCAAAACATATCCATTTTATTTAATAATATATTCACTGTCCAAAATCGTGAATATACTTCGTTATCCAAATTCAA
Source organism: Allium fistulosum (assembly GCA_030737815.1). Taxonomy (NCBI): domain Eukaryota; kingdom Viridiplantae; phylum Streptophyta; class Magnoliopsida; order Asparagales; family Amaryllidaceae; genus Allium; species Allium fistulosum. The sequence goes on from CM060902.1 coordinate 476,888,958, forward strand.
CATTCCTACACGTTTTATTTAAAGGCTTATCCACTGTCCAAAATCATGAATATAATTCCTTTAATTAACTTCTACAATTCACTTATCAAAATAAGTGATTTCGGATTTATAAACAACATTTATAAATCCCATTTATAATTTATAACAACTTCAACTTACAAATCAATTTTATTAACCGAATCAATCTATAACTCAATTTTTATACTTAAGTCATTCCTTTAATAACTTTACAAAATTTATAAATCCTACTTCTTGTAAAATTCCATTTATAAACCCTTTTTCAACATTAACAAAAACTCCTTTTATAATTCCATTTTTCCGATTTATAAAAATTAAATTCTTTATAAATCTTATCTATAAACCATTTATAAATAAATTCAAAAATCTTCATTCATACTATTCTTCAACATAGTTCATTTCATATTCCCAAACATCAAATTTTGGTTTTATATCACAAAATTCTTAATTTTTTATAACATAAAAATTATAACAATTATTTATTTAAAATGAATCAATTCCAAAATTTAATAAAACGTATACTTTCAAAAATTCACTTTGAAATCCTTTTAAAAATAATATCGTTATTTTTAAACTTCAAAAATGGATCTGATGATGCAACAACACCAATTAGTCAATCACAACATCAAACATCATATATCAACATATGATAACAGAATATACATTAATATCTGTAAATAAATAACTACTGGTGAGGAATCCAGTTGGATCCCTCCAACCTGTTTCCCTGCATCCACAGACGTTAGCACAATACCAATTCCACTTCGAGGTGGAATATCGCGGTATATAGGTTTTATAAAAATATCCGCTTACTAACGGCGCAATAGGGTCTCATCCGCTATACGAGGCGGGAAATCAATCAATCCAATATATACATATGCCAATATGTATATATTTCTATATATATAGATATATCCTACTATATCTAATATCACATCCAAATAGCAATCAAATCAATCAATAAATAACTGCAATACAAAATTTATTTTGAGTGAGAAGATCTCACCTTAGCTTTTTATTTGCAATCCAATTCCCGTTCCAGATTGTTTTCTTTGAAATTTTCACCTTGTATAAATAATTTTATACAATTTGTTAATATTCGAAATAAAATCGAACAAATTAAAATTTTCATTTAAATAAGATTTTATTAACCAATGATTTATTTTAACTAATCCCCTTTAATAATTTCAAAAATTCATTTACTTAAAATCCTAGAAAAAAATTATTTCTAATTATCAGAAATAGTGGACAACCTCTTTTACAATTTCATCAAACTATTTATACATATATATATTTCAAACACGCACTGGAATGTTCATTTTGATTTTAAAATAAGCTGTATATTTGTTTTAAAATCTTATATACATATACTTAAAAGCAATAATTTATATAAATGACAATCTAACTTTTCATAACTTTAACACATTTAAAATTCATATATATATTTTTAACTCAAAACATTTAAACTGCTATTTCCACGATCTTGTTCATATACATAAATATTAACTGTTTTGATTAAAATACGAGTTTGCATACTTTACTGTAAAACAAAACTTACCTATATATATATATATATCATCATATTATTATTATTATTTTCGAATGGGTAAAAATAATTTCCTGGAACTAAATTTGAATTTGAGAAAATAACCTAGGTAATTAAATTACCAGACAAACCTTCTCCCCTAGCCTGCTCGCGATACTTCCTACCAACCCATCGGCCTCCCATCGATTCCAAGAAAAGTCGAAGTCGTCGATCCTCCGCTTGAAACAACCGAATCCCTCGTCGCTCGAGAAATCGCTGCCTCCCTGGAAATCACGTACGCGAATCTCCCCCTCTATCCAGATCGAACGCGAGATCACCTCGACGACGAACTGAGTTGCTGCAGCCTGAGTTCGTGCTCCCTCCTTGAATTGCTTGCTGCCCATCGCGACATCCATGAATCGAACTCGCGAAACCCATCGCGCCTGTCGCCTTCAATGTTCGGCATCGCCATTGCCACGCGCGCGCCCTTTGCTGCCCGTCATCGACTACGAGCTCGCGATTTTGTTTCTGAACTGTTCCCGTTCGCCACCATTGTTTTTAATTTGAGAGAAAGAAAGTCTCGGCCATTATTTGATTTTCTTTGTTTGAGATTTGTTCTCGTTTGATTTGGAACTGAGGAATGAGGGAGAGGGGTATTTGAAATTGAAAGAGTATGGGTTGCACGATTTTTGTTCGTGATTCTCTGCGTGAATTTAGGCGTGGATGGAGGAGAGAACATGCCGATGTTAATTAATATAAATTTAAATTTTTAATTTTCAAATTGAACTCAATTTGATTTTGACGCGTTTATACGCCGTGTGCTCTCATATCAGTTCCGAAAAATACGAAATTTGAAATCCGGCAATAATTAAATATTACGGACCCAATGGAACTGGTTTCGTCGAATTCCGAGACTGTGTGAAAAATGACTATTTTTAAATATCGATTCGAACGATTTAATTTCAAAACTGAACAAATGAATTTCAAATTCAATTCTGAAGCTTCTATTATCTTCAGAGTTATCAATACGAATTTTAAAAGCTTTTGAAATATTTTTCTTCAACTTTAAATTGAAGATTTAAATTTTTATTCAGCATTCAGCAGATTAAATTTTATAATTTAATTGCCAATTTCAAAGTTATATTGGGGATTCAAATTAAATCATCGTTCGAATATTTAAAATTAATTAAATATTTTCAATTTAATTTGTTCAAAATTCTGGGTCGTTACAAACATAGATTACAGTACATTATTTGAATTATGTATAAAAAACATTGTTTAATGAAAAACATAAGAACATTTATACAATTATTCTACACAATTTATCATTTCAAATTAAGTCAATCATGCAATTATTTTTATAATTTATCCTACGGAAACTATCACTATCTTAAAACAAGTCCAAGAGCCCAACCCACTTAGAAAGAAGTTGGTATTGGCATGGCTTAGTTGGACACTTTTGTGCCCAGCCCACTACTAAATGTCAACAAAACAAAAGGACTACCATTCACCACTCGCTGTTTCTTTCTCCTTTCCTCTCGCTCGACAACTTCTTCTAGTTCAACGATTCATTGGCTCATCGTCTGCATCTTGTTCGATAAACAAAGATCAAATTTTTTCTTATTTTGATTTTCATTTGATTAGGGTTAATTTCTCTCCCCCTCTCTCTTTCTCTGTTATTTTATACTTTAACCTATTTTCTTGTTGCAAATATCATGAACCGAAATTTCTACAGATTTTTCCCCCAGTCACTACATGATCGAAATTGTCAAAATTCCGACATGTCGGACGGAATCTCAAACCCTGGTGTATACCTACGTACATACGTATACATATATGTATATGTGCGCATGGACGTGCATGCGTGTGGGTATATATATGTATGTATGCATGCAATACTTATGTGCATGCACGAGGGTATGTATGTATGTATGTATGTATGTATGCAGTGCTTAATTATAGCTGATTCAACAAAGATTGTGGTGTATAAAAGATGGAAACTGTGTGATTTCTCAGGCAACAAGAATCTGTGACATATAATTTTAGAATATATTAAAGAAAAAGTATGCAGAATTGGAGTGCTACAAAAAGGATTTATTTTCCCAATATTGAAGAAAATAGATGCAATAAGGTTCATTTGTTAAATTATATGTAAACAAGTAATGAGATAACAGAGTTTTCCTTAATATTAAAGTTGTGTGTTGATAGACAGATTATAAGCTACAACAGAATTGTAATTAACTTCACTCCGAATAAAATAGAGTCAAAATGAACAGTACTATATACTACCACAATCTTATTTTTCTTTTTCGAATGAAACGTACAGGAATGTAGAAAATTTCAACCACAGTACCACACTTGATGGGGTTTAACATAATTCTTAGCGATAATGGTTGGAAAAATGATCAGGTGTACTTAAATTGTATAAAACTATAGATGTATGCATGTCTGATTATCAAGGGTTAATATTAACATGAAAATATTGTCAAGGACAATTTTATAGGCTTTTTTGTTACGTAGAACAGCCAATTAATATTTTATTCTTAAGGGCCAAACGTTAAAATAGTTTAAAAAGCCCTAACCATCGTGCTTTCTCGTTTCTTCTCCGATCTCGAATTCAAATCAGAAAAAAACAACAAAAAATGAAACAAGGGCAGATGCGAATCGAATTCAAATTCAAATAAAAAAAATGAAGCGGCTTCAATCGTGTTCAATCGAGTCGGATTTGCTAGAGTTGCAGTTCACGTCGTGGGTTTGAGGTGCTGTTTGTGATAGGCAGTGAAAGGTTGCTTAGTCGGTTTGGATGATGGAGGTTTGGTGCAATAGTTGAATGTGTGCAGTTTTGGGAAAATATGGGTTGCAATCAGGTTGTTGAGGTTTGAAGAGATGGAGTTAGTTGCGGGTTGAAAAAGGTTGTGGTTTCTAGTTGCTTGGTGATGGAGAAGATGAGATCACTATTGCTGGTGCTAGGATTAGGGTGCTGAAGGTGCACTATAGGATGCAGGTTGGTGGTGTATCTGCTATCTTTCTCATTTTGTGGTTCATTGTTGGATTATTAATTTCAGTATCATATTTTAGGTATCAGTTTTACTGTCTGTAGGTATCATTTTGGAAAAAAAATAGTTACTTTTTCATTGTTGATTCTTGTGTGTACAAAAAATGAAGTTTTTATAGATTAAATATGATGATAAATGAGTTGAATTAGTGTTTTGTTACTATCAAACATTTACTGAAGTTTGTTAATATCAAACATTCAATTAAATTTGTTTGAGTTTCATTCTTCTTATTAATTTCAATATCAGATTTTAAGTATTAGTTTTATAGTCTGTAGGTATCATTTTTGAATAAAATCGTTACATTTTTGTTTCTGGTTTTTGTTGTATAAAAAAAATATCATATTATAATAAGATGACAATCTGAAGCAAACATTTTTTATTGATAGTTTTTTTCTTGCATTCATAACGGTTTAGTTGAGATTGTATTGCTATGTTGAGTTCAGTGAGGATCAATTTTTATGTATCATTTTTCTTAGTATCATTTTTGAAAATTATCAATTTATTTTAGCATTATTTTTTTAATTTCAGTAACTGTTATTTTGAGTTTGTGTTAGTATCATTTTTAGTTTAGTATTAATTTTTCTTAGTATCATTTTATATTACTATCATATTGTACAATGGTGCGGATACTAAAAATAAGATTTGATATTAAGTTTTAGTTTACTATCAGTTTTGGAGTAACATATGCATTGCGAGGTATTGGAAAGTATTAGAATTTGATATTAAGATTTTTTGTTTAATATCAGTTTTGTGATAGTATACGCATTGCGTGGTATCAAAAAGTATTAAAATTTAATATTAAGATTTTTAGTTTAGTATCAGTATTGGAGTAACGTATGCGGTTGTGTGGTATCAGAAAGTATTAGAATTTGATATTAAGATTTGAAAAAAGTGATATTTTGTAGTGTTGTACATTTTTCCATTGGTGTGTATTAGATTAGTGTTTATTATCAGTTTTTAGGTATAAGATTTTTAAACTGTTATACTACGTAGTATCAGAATTTAGTTCTCAGTTTTTAGGTATCAGTTTTTAGGTATCGGTAGCAGTTTCTAGGTATCAGTTTTCAGTTAAGATGTTTATCATTGATTTCTTCAAGATGTGTTCCACAGCTTCTAATTTGATAATGCTATAAATTCTATTCCTAATTTCGCTAAGCATGTTGTTGATATAAGTGTTGAAGATGTTATTAAGCCACCTAAGGTGAAACGTTGTACAGTAGGCCTGCAATTAAACGGAAAGGAGGATTTGCATATTTTCAAAATAAGCAAAATAGATGTTGTGTATGCAAGCAATATGGTGACAATAAGCGTATCCGTTAAACTTCTAAGAAGATATGATTTGATTTTTATGTTTTTATGAATTTGTTGAGAATTATACTTGGTTGTATGTCTTTTCTGGCAATTTTATGTAATTGAACTTGGTCATATAAGTATATTGGTTTAGCATATATTAATATGTACATTGATTTGCTCTTTGTATATTGGTTAAGCACATTTTTAATTTGTCATTAGTTTGCTCTTGTGATTGAACTTGGTTATATAGTATCATTTGTAGTTTCATTTACAGTATCGGTTTTGTAGTATAAGCAGTATTAGTTTTATTATTTATTTGTTTTAGGTATATAGTAAAATTTCAAGTTTCATTTTAAGTATTAATTTAATTTGCAGTAATACCGGTATCGGTTTTATTATTTGTTTGTAGGTTATGTGATGTTGTTGGTTCGTTTATTCAATATTAATTGTTCAATATCAGTTTTTGATACTATTAGTATTAGTTTCAAGCATGTAAAAATATGGTATTAGATTTTGCATGCTACTAGTATCAGTTTTAGGTTTCAGGTATAATAGAACATGGTATTAGTTTTTCATTATATTAATATCAGTATCAGTATCAGTTTCAGGTATAATAGAACAAGTTATTTTGAGTTTGTGATTTTTGTTGTATAACAAAATTATTATACCGTAATAAATTCACATTTTGAAGCAAACATTTTTTTAATTGTTGTTTTGTTTTTTTTGCATTCATATTGATTTGATTGATAATGTATTGTTGTGTTGAGTTTAGCGAGGATTGGTTTTTAGGTATCATTTTTGTTTTTTCTGAGTATCATTTTTTGCAATATGCAGTATGAAAGTTTTTTACTGTTTTGTTTGTTTGAGTAAACAAAAAATGAAATTGTTATAGAGTAAATATGATGATCATTGAGTTGAATTAGTGTTTCGTTGGTATCAAATATTTAATGAATTTTGTTTGAGTATCAGTTTTACTACTAATTTGAGGATCAGGTTTTAGGTATCAGTTTTAGTGACAGTATATATCATTTTTGTAAAAACTATTTTTTTTTTGATTTTTTTTTATAAAGGTAATTACTGTACTAGAATAAAATGAAAATTTGAACAAAATATTTTTTTCTGATATTTTCTTCTTATTCCAATGTTGACATGAACTTGGCTAAATTTCAGCAGTGATCATTGTTCATCAATATGTCATACACAATTCTTACTCTTGTTTGCAACATTTATTTAGGTTTTATTTTGACCGGTATTTAGTTTCTGTTCAATGATATGATGAATATCATTATTTTGTAGTATCCTTTTGTTAGCACCATTTTTAGTTGAGTTTTTGTTATTTTTAGTTTCAGTAACTGATATATTGTAGTATTGTAGTTTTGGCTTTGTTGTGTATTAGATTAGTGCTTATTATTAGTTTTAGGTATCATAATTTTAAAATGTTTTAATGTATAGCATTAGAATTTAGTTATCGATAGCAGTTTTTCGGTATTAGTTTTTAGTTATCGGTAATAGTTTTTAAGTATCGGTTTTTAAGTTAATAGTTGATTGAATTTTGATGTAAATCATAGTATCAATACCTTCTCTTCTATATATTTTATCTTTTTTGATTGAGTTTCATCTTCTATTTGTTGTTCATGTCTTCTTTTTGTTCTTTTCTCTCGCCTTTGTTGTTCTTCTTGTTCAACTGTTTATTTTTTAGTGTTAATTTACTAGGTTTAACTGTCGTATGATGCCTAGAAAATTTCAGAACTCGAGCATCCTCATGCAATGACATATAATTAGATTGAGACAAACTTCGGCTTCACAACGCAACTACCTCCACAAAAGCAAGAAGCGATATTCAGATCTGTTCGAGTTTTAGACTCGAGCAACTCAAAGCTTCAGGCACCATCAAACTCTAGCACCAAGGACGATGAGACTCTATATCGAGGCAACAATACTTTGACGGTGTTAGCAGTGACTCTTAGCTTTAGGCAATAGCGATGAGACTTTCCAAATCGACGTGTATTGGAAAAACACGACGGTGCAAAACTTGAGCATGGAGGTGAGTGGGAAAAGAGGAGGAAAGCGCAGTGGAGATCTGAAGGAGGAAAGCGCAGTAGAATTTGAGGAGCGGAGATCGATAGATGGATTTGAGAAATTGAGCACTAGAAAGATGGGCTTTGGACCTGTCCTTGTAGCAAAAAAATTAGACAGTTGTCCTTGTGCTTAAATTATTAGGATAATTTGATTTTAATGAGAAATTTTCCCCTGTTGTGAAACCTTCTACTATTAGAATAGTTCTTACTATTGCCTTGCATAGAGATTGGAACATCAAACAACTAAATGTAAATAATGCATTTTTAAATGGTGTTTTGCAAGAAGAAGTTTATATGGAGCAGCCTCAAGGATTCAGACAAAAGAGCAATGAGAAACTTGTGTGCAAATTAAACAAAGCAATTTATGGACTCAAACAAGCACCCAGAGTTTGGCTTAACAAACTGAAGTCAACTTTAATCAGTCTTGGCTACTCACCAACAAAATCTGACAACTCTTTATTCACAAAATTCAGTAAGCTTGCAATTACTTATGTACTAATATATGTTGATGATTTTATTATTACAGGTAGTAGTGATATAGAAATCAGCAAGCTCACTGAACATCTAAATAAAGAATTTTCAATGAAGGATCTAGGATGCTTAAACTACTTCCTAGGAATTGAGGTTTGAAGAATGTCAAGCACCATGATCCAGTTAAGTCAAGAAAAATACATCTCAAAAATTCTAGTTAGAGCTAAAATGGATAAAGCAAATGCACTATCAATACCCATGGAAAGCAACTTACACTTATCTAAAAGTAAAGGTGAAGCAATACCAAATAACAAGCATTATAGAAGCATAGTAGAAGCATTTCAATATGCAACAATCACAACAATTTGAAGAAATTTTAAGAAAAATAAGATCGGCGGTGGAATTGGTGATTCGTCTCCAAAACCCTAAACCTAAAGTAGGGTTTGAGGGGGCGAATAAAAGAATACGTGAATATGAATCTGAGCCAAGCATTATACAGAAGTATTGGTATTGGATGTGGTTGCATTATTATGGGCCAGAGCACAACCTAATACAAAATAATGTACAAGTATGCGTAGTCTATTAATGTATACTGAATCATCATTTTTGTTATGTATGAAGTATAAGCAATCAATACATTTGTATTTTTAGAATCATTAAAATTCAAGAAATTCTGCTTCTCTTTAAATTCTTTCTTGGTATCAGAGCTAATGGTAGAAAGTAACCAAGAACTTACTAAATTGTCTTGCCTTTGATGTGATATGAATTCTTGATTGCTTACATGTTTTCCATCTTTATCAGTAATGTATCTTAGTGTGTGATTAATGTTCCAAGAACATAATCCTCTAATCCGTAGCCTTTGATAGCAATTTCTATTTGAAACTTCCAGAGAAGAAAATTTGTTTCATCTAGTTGCACATTGATATTCTGACTTTGTGGTTTTATCAATGCTTTAATTAAATCTTATGTTGTAGAATTTTAGGTTGTTGAATCTCAGTATCTTGTTGTGGATGAGGGTGATGTCTCTTCTCCAGCCATTGATGCAATCTGAAAGAAGATAAATTGGAGAAATCTTGATTTTCAAATGATGTTGTTGAAATAATGTGGGTTAAATCACTACTGAGTGAACTTCAAGTTAAGACATATAACAAAGCTACAATTTGGTGTGACAATCTCAGTACTGTTCTACTTAGTGCAAATCCAGTCTTACACAATAGAACAAAACACATGGAGCTAGATCTTTATTTTATTAGAGAACAATTTACAAGTAAAAAACTAAATGTAAATCATATACTTGCATCTTACCAAATTGCAGACATATTAACCAAACCGTTATCAAAAAGGAACTTCTTACTATTCAAGCCGAAGTTCAGAGTTAGTGCAACTGAAAGCCATCAATTTAAGTCGGAAGCAACTTCACTCAAGCTAAAGCTCAAAGATAGTTAACTTGAAAACTGAAGTAGCGAGAACTATCCAGGTTTGGGTTGTATCATTCACGAAATCTAAATCAGTGAAATCAAAGTAAGCAGATTGACTGAAGCTAAAGTATTGTATCAATTGTAAAGACGAATAACTTCAGATTTTCATCAATTCAAAGCATCAATATCTCCGAAATTTCTATTATAGCAAAATTCCATCTTATTTGTGAAGAAATAAGGAAACAGAGAGAGTAGAAGATAATTTGCTGTAGAAATCAAAGTCTGAAACTTATAAGGCAGTATTGCAATTTATAGTTCAAGTTGAAAAACAAACAAGTTTTCAAGTGAAAATCATACAAACTGATGGTGGAACAGAGTTCCAACCACTTAAAGAAGTTTTTCTAAAAAGGAATAATTCATAGAACAACTTGTCCATACCATCATAACAGAATGGTCTTGTTGAAAGAAAACAAAGACAAATAGCGGAAACTGGACTTACTTTACTTGCTAAGCATCATTACAACTTAAATTTTGGCCTGATGCTTTCTATACAACAGTGTACTTAATTAATAGGCTTCTAACAAAAGTTTTAGACTTTAAAAGCCCGATAGAAGTGTTACAGGGAATTAAACCAGATTATCAAAGTCTAAGAGTATTTGGATGTCTATGTTTTCCCTACCTAAGACCCTATAATACACATAAATTAAACTTTAGATCATCAAGGTATGTAGTATTTAATGAAAATGTGTTTCCATTTTGCAAGAAAGATATAAAAACATCACAAAAGGCATATAATCCAAGAATCTCCATACCTGAGATACTTGAACAATCTAAGATAATTATGCAATCTCATATAAAGGAGAAGCAAAATATTCAATGTACAACTTCAAGTAAAGAAAATTATGGCTCACAACACACAGTGATCAGTAATGAACCAGGTCATGAGCAGCCAGAATTTGAAACTCCTGTCCAAGATTCACAACATGATGCAAATATACAGCCAGGTAGTCATCAATCATTAGATGATTCACAATCATCTAATGATGAAGAAGCAATAATTAGCAACAGAGATCAACAACCTGCAACAACTGGGCATCACATGATAACGAGGGCGAAAGGTGGAAAATTCAAGCCAAAAGCTTATAATATTGACTTAGAAACTAAAGAACCAGGCACTTATTATAAAACTATACAAAATGAAAAATGGAGAACAACAATATAAGAAGAATATGGTGCATTAATAAGAAATAAGACATGGACTTTAGTTTCTCTGTCGAGCAATAAAAATGTTGTTGGATGCAGATGGACATATAGAATAAAGAAAAACTTTGATAGTTCAATCTCTAAGTACGAGGCAAGACTAGTAGCAAAGGTTATTCACAACAAAATGGATTTGATTTTAACGAGACATTTTCACCTGTTGTGAAACCTTCTACTATTAGAATAGTTCTTACTATTGCCTTGCATAGAAATTGGAACATCAAACAACTAGATGTAAATAATGCATTTTTAAATGGTGTTTTGCAGGAAGAAGTTTAGATGGAGCAGCCTTAAGGATTCAGACAAAAGAGCAATGAGAAACTTGTGTGCAAATTAAACAAAGCAATTTATGGACTCAAACAAGCACCCAAAGTTTGGTTTGACAAACCGAAGTCAACTTTAATCGGTCTTGGCTAGTCACCAACAAAATCTGACAACTCTTTATTTAAAAAATTCAGTAAGCTTGCAATTATTTATGTACTAATATATGTTGATGATTTTATTATTACAGGTAGTAGTGATATAGAAATCAGCAAGCTCACTAAACATCTAAATAAAGAATTTTCAATGAAGGATCTAGGATGCTTAAACTACTTCCTGGGAATTGAGGTTAGAAGAATGTCAAGCACCATGATCCAGTTAAGTCAAGAAAAATACATCTCAAAAATTCTAGTTAGAGCTAAAATGGATAAAGCTGTATTTAGTCTTGGAGCAGTACACACATCAAAATTTGCATTAGAAATTGTTAATACTCCATGTATTAATTTTGATGACAACAACCACATAAATATTACTACTGACGTATCTTCGAGTTATGCAGTCATATCAAATATATTATGGAGACATTTACAGAGATAAACAATAATACAGTGGAAGCAAATGAATTATAGAAGAAGGTTAATCGGAGCAATTGAAGAAAAAACCCAATTAGAGAATAATGCTGAAGGATAAAGGTGTTTAAAGTGATGAGGAGTTGGTTGAACCTTAGAATATCTTGTTAAAGATCTCATGGCAATTATACTTGAAGATCATCAACCATTGACCTCAACCGAATCATAGAAATCCACAAATATAAGGTAATTTGAAATGCTGAAAATTTGCAATACTTATTAGTGTTGCTGTTCATTTTGTAACACACCCATGTCGACATGGGGGTACCTAGGATGTCGACATGCTAGTCGTTTTTCAAAATTTCAAATTTTAAATGAAGAGACATTTCCCTCCACCTATTCACCAAAAGACATGTCTCTTCAACCAGTATATAAAGGCCTCTGAAAATGAATATTAACATCAAGAATTCTCATTTTCTCTTACTCCTTCTTCTCCAAACATTTGCAAAAGAAATCCATTACATACTCTTCCAAAAATCCTTGCAAATCGATACTATTTCACTCCAATTCTTCACCGATTTGCAAACCACACAATATCAAAGAGTTGTACTTGAATTCACATCATTCTCTTTCTGATTTCATCCTATTCCTCAAAGAATTCAAAGATATATTGCCATTGGAGGTCTATAAGATCGTTGTACCGAATCTGTAAGAATCTGTATTGAAGATACGACTACTTGCCATAGTTTGTTGTTGGTGATAAGGAGAAGGTGTTCTTGTAGCATGTTTGTACCAAAATTGGGCACAACACTCTTCAGATATGTTTGAAGAGATAAAATGAAGAAAGTAAATGTATAATGAGCCAGATCTAACAAACACACCAATCAACAGATAATAAAAAGTACAGAAACACACAATTTTAGAGTGGTTCGGCGTATGGCCTACGTCCACTATGAAATGATTGATGTTTATTGATTATAAATCGCTAGTTACAAGTGGATTACAACAGTACAATCAAAGTATGATAACAATTTCGGCAGAGTATCGACATGGAGAAGCCAAAAAGTCCATTTTCTGTAGGTCTAGGGTTGTTATTTATAAGCATAGGCAGCAAATATCTCGCCCAGATCTCGGAGGACTTCTTCTCTCACGTGGGTGGGCCCACGAGATCGAGTTCAGGTGATTTCGACTCGATATCAGAGCGATACGAATGGAATTCGTATCGATCAAGAATTGATCCTTTTTGGATGGGATCGATCAGGTACATTCTTGAGGTTGTACGCAAGCTCCTGTGAAAATTTGGTGGCATTTGGACTTGTAGATTTTGAGTTATGATCGATGCAAGTTTGGATTTGCAATGTGTAGCCGACCTCATGTCGCTTCCATTCATGTCGATCCTGTTCGTATCGCTTCTAGGCACGTGATGGTCAATGACGTGGTGCTATCTTCCAGGATCGATCCACTTTTCATGCCGAGTGACCGAGTCTTCCACTCGACCTTGTTTTGTTCATATCCATCAAAGGAACACTCTTCGTATCGATAGGTGGAGAATCAATTTTGTATCGATGCATGTCCATGCCTTTCGTATCGATCTGATATGGTCCTTTTCGTATCGCTCCAAACTACTATGGGTGTCGATCTTTGGAATGTTGTTTTATATCATTAAGAGATGGATTCATATCGATATTCACCAATCGATACGAATCGTGTCATCGGCGACCGGTACGAATTAGGTAGTTGATGGAAACAACACGATAAGGTATTGAGCGATGGATACAAAGCGTGGTAGATGTGATGGATACGACCGAGGCTCGCTGGATCGATTCGAATTAAGTGGATACAAAGAAGGTATTTAACTTTGAGGGGATGGATACGAACGTGGATTTCTTTCCATGGATACGAATTGGCTGAGATCCCCTTGACTTTGATGGTTTCAGGAAAGATGGTTACGAATGAGAAGGTCAAGGTTTGATGGATACGAACTTGAGGGATATGAATGGATGTCTTCCAAGTGAATCTTGATTAATCCATAACTCGAGCATACAAACTCCAATTGACATGAAATTTGGAACGTTGGCTTTCATAGCTTTGCTTGTCGTGTCATATTGATTGTAGCTCGATCCGGACTCTGGCAAAATTTACCCGTATCCATAGTGAACCTGTGTATAACCGATCTTCGGGACGAACCGTCTTTGGTTTCCAGTCAAGTCCTTGGTGTCACGACTTTGCCAAAAGGCGAGATAACATTTACCCCCCAAAGTACGTCCTGTATGGACATGACATGCTTTGAAAAGTTGCAAACTTCTGTCTGAAAAGTTCAATCTGATTTGATGTATAGTTATTGTCTTTTCGTCAAAAGATATAACCTTTGACTGTTTCTCGGTAATATAAATGTTGAATCGTTGACTGCCAATGATTGTACTGTGCACTGTTGTAACAGTGTGTTGAATGCTAGAGATATGTTGTTCATTGCTGTAATTGTCACCATGTGAGCATTCGGTTCCTGTGAATTATGAAAATTGAATGTTAATTCATCACACATTAATGCATGTTAGCCCGACTCCCATTAACGTTCGTATGTTTACGAGTCATTGTCAGTTTTCTTGTGTTGAATTCCATATTGATCCTCTCCTGGATCGAAGTGAAATTCGAGTTGTAACAACGCTTGATGGTTGTTTTAGAATATCTCTTTGTATCGACCCTCTCCAGGATCGATGTGAAAAGTTGAAAAATCGCTCTTGTATCGATGTTGATCGACGTAAATTTGGATGGTGTTTAAATGTAGTTCGTATTGGTAAGGAACCGTTGGATACAAATGGCTGCGGTGTTAGGTGGATACAAATGAGAGCATTTCGTATCGGTGAACCGAGGGATACGAAGGGTTCGATGTGCATTTGCTTTGCCTCGATTGCATGATGGTTACCGCTGGTCTCTTTGACTCGGTCATTTGGTAGATACGAGTTCCGCTTCGTATCGAAGATGTGGAACTTACCTCAACAATCACTGGATATGAATGACATTTCATAGCATTGCTTTGGGTAGGTGACACATGGATACGAGAGAAGGCTTTCGTGTCGATCCAAGGGAACCTGTTTTAATAGGTCAACACGATCGGGAAACGAAGGGACACCTTCCCACTATATATACCTCAACACTTAGAATTTTTTTTACGTTTGCATACCCCTTTCTTTTATCTTCGTATCGCTCCTAGCCGAATAAAAATTTACCTCATCCTCGCCTTCAAACTGAACTAAGCTTCGAATGCTTTTAATCATTCGTTGAACTTAGGTAATTAAATCATAAATCTTGTGTTAGAATGATGAGACTTGGAATCTCTGACCATTCCTGCCGATTCCACGATCAACTCTGGAGGTGTGGTGGCTGTGGATGGCCGGAGCGAGGTCGAGGATGGTTGGGATGAGGCTCGAATGGATTTGGAGAAGAAAGGAAATTGAGGGATATGAAGGAGTTGGAGTGATGATGGTTCAGCCTTGGCTTTGTATCGGTGAAGGAGGGAGGATGGATCGTGTCGATCTGGAGTAGGAGCGTTCGTGTCGATCTGGGTAATGGGATTTCATAACGAAGAAGTGGAGATCTTCATATCGATTGATGATAGGGTTTCGTATCGATTCGAGGTGATCGATATGAATGCTTAGACTTACTGATCGATACGAAGGTGTTGTACTTGATCGATATGAAATGCTTGTCAGGAGATCGATACGAAAGCTTCTTTGATGACCAATACAAATGTATCTTTGATGGATATGAATAGCCCCCATGACCGATACGAATTGGAGCTATGGTGATCGATACGAGTTGAATCTTGACAAACTCGAAGCCCTTTGTACATTTGAACACATGACTCCGATGAGCTTCTGCCTTGCATAATTTGACTTAACCATTCCACTGCATGTTTGATTGCCTTTCGAAGCTCGTCGATGGACTGTAACTTGACAACATTTAATGAGTCCTAACTTGGGTCGACCTCCAAAGTTTGGATGGCAGGGTTGTCACGGTCAGCGATGACGATCATTCCGGTTGAATTCTGAAGTCTTATCTTGCAAACACTTTGCTAATCTTCGAAGAATTTTCTTAAGTAATTCACAGCACTGCACTGCACAACACATTCATGCATTTCACACTGGGGAACACACGGTATTATTGTCACCTAATGATGGATTTTACTAAATTGATTAGCTATGGAACTTGGAAGTTCGCAGAACCAAGAGGTTCAGAGTCTGCCTCCTTCTATAGTAGAGGTGCCAGCTGTCGCAACTGAAGTTATAGATCAAGCTCCAAACGAGCTACCAGGGGCAGCTTTCATTGGGAATCCTCAAGACCCTGTTCCATCCAATATCTCCGAAGACATGTTAGGAAGAATTTAAACAAGGCATGGATTGTCGAGGGATGACATCTTATTGCCTGCGGTAGATGATAGGCCCCACAGTCCCCCTGACGGGTACACCGCTCTTAACAGATTCTCGTGCATAGCTTGGACGCTTCCACCATTCAAG
Source organism: Allium fistulosum (assembly GCA_030737815.1). NCBI lineage: Eukaryota > Viridiplantae > Streptophyta > Magnoliopsida > Asparagales > Amaryllidaceae > Allium > Allium fistulosum. Next base: position 476,905,421 of record CM060902.1, read on the forward strand.
CAATACATCCGAGAAGTGTTATCTTACTTAGGGATTGCCCTGTCACAGTTGCACTCGAACGGTTACGCTTTGCTGAACAGCGTATTCATCATCTTTATGGAGCACCTTTTACAGCTCCCGACTCCAGAGGAGGTCAGATTCTTGTTCAATGTAAAGAGTCGGGGAGATAATCCCTCCTTCACATTCTTAGAGGGAGTCAGAAACTGTCAACTTGTGATTGGGACTTGGACCAAACTAAGCTACTTCAAAACCGAGTGGTTCTACGTTCAGTGCCCACCAGGATTTGCTAGACGGTGGCTAGTTAGACGTAAGTGTTTCAATTTCTCCGACAACTAACTGGTTAATCTCCATTGATACCGAGCTTAATGTTTTTTCCTCTTTACAGCCTCAATTCCACAACCCGAGGGCGTTCGATTTAGGGAAATCGTCGGGATCCTTCAGGAGGTGTCGCCCGAGTTTAGGGAGATCAAGGCAGTGCTTACGGATGAAAATATGAGGGCCATTGGGCTGGTCGATAGGGGTCAGAGCATAGGACTGAAGGATCTCTTAGGGCGGCTCCAGCGAGACAGGCTAGATGGAGGGCGCCTGGAATTGTGATCACCGAGCGAAGTGACAAAGAGGATACGCCCACCGAGGATGAACCCGCAGCCGGATCTTTGGATAGTTCTCGACATTCAGAAGGAAAAAGGAAAGGCAAGGCGGTTGCTCATAAACTTCATAAGTCCAAGAGATGGAAATCCGTGGTCGTGTCTCTACCAGCTGCCGGTGTTATAATTTAAGAGGATCCTCCCTCGCATATGGAGAATTCCTTTGAAGGACTTGCAGATATTCCAATCCCGGACTATGTGTCACTCCAACAAGATACCGGATTGGAAGGGCTTCAAAGCGCTCTAGATTTAGAAGGGCCAACCTCTCTGAGTATGGCAGCTACTTCCGGTTGGTCGGGTGGTTTACACATGCATGCATACACTTCATGGCACATCATAACTAATATCCACAAGTTGTTCAATCTCTGGAGATGACTAACTCCATTTCCCTTTTCACTTTACAGATTCGATGTCGAAGAAACCGTCAATGCTTGGCAACCTCCGTGCCGCACGTCAATCCTCCAGCTCATATAGAGGATCCTGCAGGTATGACTCTGATCACGACCGTCGCCATTCCAGCTAAGAGAGGGATTATTACGATGGAGAGAGAGCCAAGGAAAGGGTGAGGAAACGAGAAAGAGAAAAGGAGAGGCGAGATAGACGCCGCTCCCGATCATGCTCTCCTCCACCCAGGGTTTCGTTGCCACCTCCCAGTTCAGGGACACAAACTGTTTTGACTTTACGCCAACCAGTGCCCCCGGTAGTTCCAAGACCTGGCGAATAGCGCCGTATGACTGGGGCGGACACCTCTATTTCAACTACCTCAGCGGTTACAGAATTGACAAGCGAGGGAGCCGCTCGGATAGCCCAACTGAAAAGAGAATTTTCGAATATATGCTTCGACAGCTTCCATTTCCCTCCAAATTTGATGGAGCAGAAAAATTTGTTCATGATCATGTCTATCATGCTTTTGGCCAATACCGAGAGTGGAAGAAAACCGCTGAGAAAGTTTCAGCTGTGGCGTTTGAGCGGGCAAAGAAAATCGAAGAATTACAAGAAACCATTACCCAAAAAGATAGAATAGTCACAGTGCTGACTGGCGAAAACGACACTTTAAGGAATTCCAAAACAGAGGCCCTGAAAAAGGTTGACGTGGCCAATAAGGAGTTGGAGCGAATGAGGCAGAAGTATTTAAAGTTAGTAGATGATATAGGCCACAGGAACGCCATAGTCACTACTGAAAAAGATAAAGCACTCCAAGAGCTGGCGGAGCTTAAAGCCAAATACGACGAAGTCGTTAAGGAAAAAGATGAAGCTAACAAGATCGCTCAGGAGGCTTGCGACCAAACTGTGGAGGCTCAGAACGAGCGGGATGCGACGAAGTTGAAGTCTCAAGAGGCCGATGCTAGGGTTGAGATTGAGGCCAGGGCAGCGGAGGCTAGACTTGTGAGTGACATTGAAGATCTTTTAATCACCTATAATGTCAACGTTCTGAAATACCGTGACTTGAGCTGGCTCAGCGATTATCCAACTCACCTACATAGTGTATGGCACCGTTTTTTGGATGATGAGAAGGCAGAGCATTATACCGAATCCCTTAATGAATTCGAACTGGAAAATCGAGTGTTGAATGAGGAAGAGAGGAGAGTTCTTCATGACGCCACTATCGTATTTGAGAAAGAGAAGCTCGCTACTCAGCACTTGGAGGTTAGAGAGGGCTCTGGTGTTGAGCATTATGATACAAGCTCTGAGATCCCTATGCTAACCCAGCCTGAATCCACTCCTGCAGTTGATCCTCTACCTGTGTCGGCCTATGATCGAGATCAACCAGAACTATCTCTGGCCCGCGAGCACGTGTCTGGAGGACCCCCGCTCCCGCCGTGAGCCAACCTGAGGAAGGTATTTTGAACACTTCTCGAACTCATTCAAAGTCTGGAGTACTATCAAAGGAAATTTCTAACACTTTCTCTTATCTCCATTTAGTTATAGAAGCAGCACCGACCATGCCCCCTGCAACCCGGGAACAAAACCAAGAGCAGGAGGCTATCATAACAGAGGCGATGACGACCACAACCACTACTACGGCCGAGGAAGTTGATGTGATCGCTTTCGCCTTTAATAAGAAAATGGTGGATGAGCTCCTAGGCACTCACAGCGATCCACTTTCTGACTTGCCATTTATTATGAGTGGAAGTGTGTTCGCTGCCAGCTCTTAGGCTTCGACCGCTAGCGTCCCGCCTGATACTCAAGCAGCTCATGATGATGCAATAATGGTGGAAATTAGCGCTGAGATGACATGCGCAACAATGGGTAGCATCATAGGAGGTGGAATGGTAGGACCTGGCCTGGCCCCTTTACTCGTGATCTCTCCGGGTGGCACGAGTATCGCTACTGGGGTTCCCCCCGTATCTTCTCACATGGAAAGTGCCCCTGTCCCTCCGACCATGCACTCTGAAAGGATCCCGATTCCGGTGAGTTCGGAGGAGGAGACCACGATACTTCCCCCGACCGGGGACAATCCTAGTAAAGGCAAAAGCTCGAAGTGGCATCATAGTGGCAGCTCCAATGGGTCGACGCTGAAGGAAAAGAAGCATAAGAAGAGCCCAAGAAGTAGGTATGTACCTTGGAATACCTTTTTTTGGCAGATAGTTAGGAGCTTTCTTTTCATTCTTATAGGCCGTGTATAGATACGGGTTCGGCCCCTACTAGTATGATTTTTTGGCATGGACCCTTGTATCTAATTTGTTTTTAAAGGATAAATGAAATAGAATTTCCTTTTGTTCTTTGCACAACTCCGAGTTTATTTGTTTAAGTGTTGCATCACTCGAGTTTTCTTTAGACACACTTGCGAAGCATCAGTCTCTGGATCGGACTTGTGTTCGGTTGTTAAGTCCCGAAGTCATGGCTTCGGGTCGTAAACAAACGTTAAGTCGATCCTCGACATTGTGTTGTCTTGATTAGTAGTTGGTGCTGGAGTCATGCCCCTAGTCCTAGGGATGAGTCGAAGTGGTCAGACGGTGGTTTCTTTTCATCTTCGACATTTTTAGCTCCACTCAGTCGGAACTAAGTGGTAGAGAGATGAGTTCGAGTGGTCGGGTTACACTCGCTTACTTATTGGCAATCACATCCACACTCTAGGGACTGAGCTCGGGCGTTGACGGTTGGTCATGCTCACCTGATGTCTAAAATCACGTCCACACTCCAGGGACTTAAGCTGTTTCATGGGCGGTCAGTCATGCCCATTTTAATGATCAGGTCTGTGTCCACACTCTGGGGACTTAGGTTGATTTGTGGGTGGTCAATCACACCCAGTTGAAGTTTATATTCTAGTCCGTGCTCTGGGGACTTAGAGTTGGTTGTGGGTGGTTAGTTACACCCAGTTGAAGTTTATACTTCAGTCCACGCTCTGGGGACTTAGAGTTAGTCCTGGGTGGTCAGTCATACCCAGTTGAAGTTTATACTCCATTCCACGCTCTGGGGACTTAGAGTTAGTCCTGGGTGGTCAGTCATACCCAGTTGAAGTTTATACTCCAGTCTGCTCTCTGGGGACTTAGAGTTAGCAAACAGACGGTCGATCACATCTGTTTTGATTTTTAGGATTTCGTTCACACTTTGGGAACAATAGATTTATCAGGATCGTGGATGGTCGGGTCACATCCACCATGAGTTAACAAGCGAGGTCGTTAGGTGGACGGATCCGCCTTCCTCGAGCTTGTATTGAATACGGGCGAAGTCGTTAGGTGGATGGATCCGCCCTCTTCGAGCCCACATTTGTAAGTTTATACTCCAGTTCGCACTCTGGGAGCCGGAGTTAGTTAGAGGATTGTCGTGTATCAATCATTTTTGGCTTCAGTGTGATAGCTTACCCCCGAGCTCAGGTTTCACTTAGCGAGTGACCGGTCGTATCACAGTCACTCCCCATTTGAATAAGTCCCACCGTAGGGTGGAACTTAGCTCTCCGTGCATTATGATGGTCGCATGACGCATTTTAAGAATTACTGCTCTGGCTCGAAGGGATTGCATTTTATTGCTGAAATAAGAAAGTACGGCAAAGTCAGTTGCCTTATTACAAGTTCAAATTTCGAAATGCATAAACAAATTGCAAATAAAAAGCAGACTAAATGAATAAACAAAGCATGTTATGTGTAGTAGTGACGAAGACTTTCGCTGCTCCAAGCTCTCGGCAAAGTGAGACCATCGACGGTTGACAATTTAAATGTCCCGTCTCTGAGTCTTCGTTTAATAACATATGGTCCTTCTCACGTTGGCTTCATATGCGAAGGGACTGGGTAAATTCTCTTATGCTCGAGATCGCCAAGTTCAAAGGTTCGGGGTTAGACCTTAGCATTGTACAATGGGGCGACTAGACTTCGGTGCGCGGTTGCCCTCAAATCAGCCTCTTCACGCTTCTCATCTAATAAGTCCAGAGATTCGGCAAGCAATATAGCATTTGTCTTCGAATCATAGTATGTCACACCATGAGAAGGCAATTCCAACTAGACTGGAATAATGGCTTTTGAGCCATAGGAAAGTGAAAATGGAGTGTGGCCGGTCGCAGACTTGTGGGCTGTTCGATATGCCCATAGGGCCATAGGAAGTTCATCGACTCATTTTTCCTCGGCTTTTTCCAATCGTTTCTTCAGAATGGACTTTATAACCTTGTTAACAGCTTCGACATGCCCATTCGCTTGAGGGTGTGCAACTGCAGAGAACTTCTTTTGGATATGGAATCGCTGACAAAAATTATTGAACTCGACACTATCGAATTGGGCTTCGTTGTCAGTGATGATGGTATGTGGGAGACCAAATCGACAGATAATGTTGCGTACCACAAAGTTGATTACTTTCTTCGTCGTGATAGTAGCAAGGGGCTCGGCTTCTACCCATTTGGTAAAGTAATCAACTGCAACGATGGCGTACTTGCACCACCTTTAGCCGGAGGTAAATACCCAATAATATCGATACCCCATATTGCGAACGACCATGGACTGACCATTTGAGTTATTTTAATAGGCGGGGCTCTTGGAATCTGAGCATGCTTCTGACATCTATCATATTTTCTAGCATTAACTGACGCATCTCGATTCACAGTTGGCCAATAATATCCATATCAGAGTATTTTCTTAGCGAGTGCTTGCCCCCCAGTGCGATCGCCACATTCTCCTTCATGCACATCATGTAATACTCGTTTGATTTCATCGCGGGCGATACACCGGAGTAAAAGAATAGAGTATCCTCTTATATACATGACTCCATTATGAATAGTGAATCGCGAAGCCTTCTAGAGAACTTGTCTTTTCTCACTCCTAAGCTCTGGTAGGGTCCCATGCTCGAGATAGTTCTTGAATGGAGTCATCCATGATTCCTTATCGGGTATGATTTCATGTACCCAGTCGGTCTCCATTTGATTAATACTCGGTGAAGATAGTGTCTCAATGGGAACGAGTCCCATTTGCTGTGCCTTACCGGTGCTGGCTAATTTTTCCCAAGAATCGGCCTTCTGATTGTGTTCTCGGGGCATGCAATAGATGGCATAATAATCGAACAGATTCAATATTTCCTAGACCCGAGCAAGATAAGCAGCCAATCTCCGGTCTCTGGCCTGGTATTCCCCTCGAACTTGGCACATGACCCATTGTGAATCGCAGTAAATCTCCATAGCAATAATTCTCAAATTTCTAGCAAGCCTGAGTTCGGCGAGCAGGGCTTCGTATTCAGCCTCGTTGTTGGTCGCACGGAAATCAAAATTCAAAGCATAACATATAGATCGGCCTTCAGGAGTCTCGAGCACAACTCTAGTGCCTGAGCAGCGGTCATTTGATGCGCCATTAGTATGCAGCTTCCGGACATATTTGGGAGATTCACTGGTTTTGGGCAAGTCCTCTGGGATAGTGAATTCGGTGATGAAGTCCGCTAGGACTTGTCCTTGAATAGCTTGCCTCGGTGTGTAGGTGATGTCGAACTGACTCAACTCGATATTCCACTTGAGTAACCTACCAGACGTCTCAGGCCACGTAAGGACCTGTCGTAACGGCTGGTCGGTGTAGATGGTTATAGGATGAGCCTGGAAATACAGACGAAGCTTCCTCGAGGCAATGACAAGACAGTAAGCTAACTTCTTCAACTTCGGATAATTTCTCTCTGCTCCGATCAATCGTTTGCTGATGTAATAGACTGGCCGTTGTATCCGATCCTCCTCCCAAATCAAAGCAGCACTGATTGCGTTTTCTAACACCGCCAAGTAGATGTACAATCTCTCGTGATCAATAGGCTTTGACAGAATATGTGGTGTGGATAGGTGTTAAACCAGTGCCCGGAATGCGCCTTTACACTTTGTAGTCCATTCAAAGTTCTGTTTCCCTTTCCTGATTAGGTCGAAGAAGGAAATGCATTTGTCGGTGGATTTTAAGATGAACCTGCTCAGCGCTGCTACCTTCCCATTGGAGCTCTGAACTTGCTTTATGGTCCTTAGAGTCTCAATATTCCTAATTACCCAGGTCTTCTCAGGATTGGCTTCGATTCCTCGAGCATTAATGATGAATCCAAGGAACTTTCCGGACGCGACCCCAAAGTGACACTTCAACGGGTTGAGCTTCATTCTATACTCTCGGAGGATGTTGAACACCATTTCCAGGTATTTGATATGATTGGTGGAGAATCGTGACTTTACTAGCATGTCGTCAACATATACCTCCATAGTTTTTCCAATCTGGTTAGCAAACATTCGATTGACTAGTCGTTGGTAAGTTGCTCCAGCATTTTTGAGTCCAAACGGCATGACTTTGCAGCAGTAAAGTCCCAGATCGGTGACGAAGCTGGTGTGCTCCTGATCGGTGGGTGCATGGGAATCTGATTGTAGCCAGAATATGCATCCATGAAAGATAAGAGCTCGTGTCCAACTGTTGAGTCTACAAGTTGATCAATCCGAAGAAGTGGAAAATTGTCTTTAGGGCAAGCTTTATTCAAGATTGAGTAGTCAACGCAAGTTCTCCATTTCCCGTTAGGTTTCCTGACAAGTACAGGGTTGGACACCCATTTTGGATATAGCGCATCTCGGATAAACCCATTCGACTTGAGTTTATCTATCTCTTCCTTTAAGGCAGCAGATCTCTTTGGACCATACCACGCCTTTTTTGCTTGACCAGGACATGCCGCGAGTAAATATTCAATGTGTGGCTCGCGATGTCCGACGAGATCCCACACATGTCAAAGTGCGTCCAGGAAAAAAAGTCGAGGTTTGCTCGAAAAAATTCAACCAATTCCTCCTTCATCTGTTGGCTTAGCTATGATCCAATCTTTATCATTCTAGAATCGTCATCAATATCGATCGGAACATCGATCGTCAGCTCTGTCGGAGAAGCCTGACTGTCTTTGACTTCATCCTCGCTTTCATTATCTCTTGGGTCAAGATCTCTCGGGAATTGGTTGTGGTGCCCGAGCATAGGCCTAGGCGTTAACCGTCAATTATCTACAAAGCGGACGCAGAGAGATTCCTCTACGCCCTTTCCCTTCTCCTTTCGTTGCGCCTCCCGTGGCTCAGCAACATAATAGGCCCGTCCAGCAGCCCGGTCTCCCTGAACAACTCCGACTCCATTGTCGGTAAAGAATTTCAAAGTCAGACACCAAGGGGCGATAGCAGCCCTGAACTCAGCTAGGGCCGGTCGGCCTAAGAAAGCGTTGTACGGTGAATCAATATTCAATACAATAAACTACAGCATCCGAACTCTCCGGCGCTCTCCAACATCCAACTCCACTGGTAACTCCACCATCCCAGTGGGTATAGTCGCACTTCCATTGAAGCCATGAACACGAGACTGGCAAGGCTTCAAATCCTTCACTTCCATCTTCATTTGATCATAGGCTCGCTTAAAGAGTATGTTCACTAAACTTCCACTGTCCACTAAGATCCTCTTTATCCAAGCAGGACTTATCTGAGCTGAAATGACTAGTGTATCAATGGTAGGGGCTTCGATTTTGTTGGCATCCCTATCTCGAAAAACGATGTCATCTATCATCATCTTCTGTTGTTTGGCTGGAGCCCCGTCTTCCAAGTTACTACAACATTCGAAGCTCGCATGCCTAATAGAGCTGGCATATGACTCTATTTCCCTCCAGCTCTGATCCATTGGATGAGGACCAGCACTAACAGTGTTAATCACTAACCTCCCGCCAATACGCGCGGGTTCCTCCGGTTTAACCTGATTCAGTATTTGATTTTGATACGATGGGCCCACACCTCCATCCTACGGCGCCCGAACAAACTGCTCCAACTTTCTTTCTTGGATCAACTTCTCGATAATATCCTGTAGACGACGACACTGGTTCGTGTTGTGGCCATAATTATCGTGAAATCTACAAAACTTCCCAGTTTGAATCTGTCTCTCTGACGATTGCTTCGGAGCTGGTTTCTTATATTGGATAGTATTAAAAGTTTGCAAGTACACATTCTCCAGGAATGCATTTAAAGGTATAGGTGTCAAACATGGGAGCTCCATGTCGCGGTCTGCGATTCTGATCCCGCTTCTTACCCTAATTTCGATCGCTTTTCTGCTGATTTTGCTTATTCTATCTATTTAACTGCACCTTTCCAGAACTCTCCTCGGTTTGTTTCACAACGACATTGCTCTGGATTCCTTCCATACTGGGCCCTGCGTCATTTTTTTCCTAAACTGTTTCATATCCTCTCTCCTCAAGAACTAAGCTACCTTGGAATAGAAACGATCCAATGACGTAGGGGGTTTCCCAGCCAACCAGTTGCCAAATTCAGAATTAGGATCGATTCCCTTAGTCAGTGCCATCAATATGGAATTATCATTAGTGTTACTAATCTCAGCGCAAGCAGCATGGAACCTTTCCAGGTAACGTCAGAGTGTCTCTCCAGGAGCTTGAGTAACACTGGACAAGGTATTAACATCTTTGGGCCTTGTAACATGCATGCAAAACTGCTCGACAATCTTCGTAGCCAACTGGTCGAAACATGAAATAGATCGGGGTGGCAGGCGAGTAGACCACATAGTCGCGATGCCCCCTAGGGAAATTGGGAAACTTCGGCACTTGACCATATCATCAATCTATGCGGCATTCACCAACCATTCGTACTTTAAAATGTGCTAGTTAGGGTCAGAGCTCCCTTCATAAACAGGCAGAGTTGGCATTCTAAATCGCCGAGGCGGTTCAACGTAGAGGATGTCATCGGTGAAGGGGTATGACTCTAGGAAATTCCTCAGTCGTCGTTGGTAAGGCCCTAGCTCTCACGGATCATCTGGCGGATCATAGTCGGGATATCTAGCATTTGTACATTCTATGCATGCTGGGCCAAGGTGCGGTCGGGTTCCACAATGCGAGGACGGTCCGGGCGTAGTCGACGGTCCATACCTCGCCTGCTTGGCTCCAGGTCTTCGGGTATATAGGGTTCAGGAGTGTGGTCGCGTTGACGAAGGGTTGGATCCGTTCGGTTCCGAGTGTCAGCTTCCAAGTCGATGGCAGCGGCAGCGGCGCAGTTGTTAGTAGCATGATAGGGAACCATCCCTCCTCGGGAGGAGGGTCCGGTCTGGTGGCTAGTTGACGGACCAACTCTCGCTTGTCCAAGATTCAAAGTGCGCTGATGCCAGGTAGCCTATGCATAGCTTCCATCCAGCCGTGGGCGCGTGAATATGTGATTGTAATCAGAGGAAGCTGAACTTTCAGTAGATGAGTAGGAAGCTTGCTCTCGTCTAGATCTCCTTCATTTTTCTCGGTTCAGCCGATTAGTTAACTCCGTGTTGGCACGGAGCTACTGGGTAAGCTGATGGCGGCTTTGGGTCAGCTCTTGCATAAGTAGCTGGAACTCCTCCCTGGTGACAGGGCCTTGTAGATCCGAAGGTCCAGCAGCATTCTGGTCTGTAGAGAGAAGTTATGCGGGGTTCTGCCTATCCCGTCCTTCTGGATCTACAGCGGTTGAGGTAGTCCTAGCAGCGACCACGGTGAATAGCGAAGTTCTCTCCTAGAATTGATGCAAATCTGAATAGGATGGAAGAACTTCTAGGCTTGAGATATGGATCTTCTCCTTAGATTTTTGCAATCCAATATCGGCAGTAGATCCAACGAGCAGGAGAAAAGCTGGGTTTTCTCAATGAAAGCACCAAAGTGTTTGTACCAAAATTAGGCACAACACTCTTCAGATATGTTTGAAGAGATAAAATGAAGAAAGTAAATCTAAAATGAGGCAGATCTAACAAACACACCAATTAACAGATAAGAAAAAGTATAGAAACACACAATTTTAGAGTGGTTCGGCATATGGCCTATGTCCACTATGAAATGATTGATGTTTATTGATTATGACTCGCTGGTTACAAGTGGATTACAACAGTACAATCAAAGTATGATAGCAATTTCGGCAGAGTATTGACGTAGAAAAGCCAAAAAGTCCATTTTCTGTAGGTTTAGGGTTGCTATTTATAAGCATAGGCAGCAAATATCTCGCCCAGATCTCGGAGGACTTCTTCTCTCACGTGGGTGGGCCCACGAGATCGAGTTCAGGTGATTTCGACTCGATATCAGAGCGATACGAATGGAATTCGTATCGATCAAGAATTGATCCTTTCTGGATGGGATCGATCAGGTACATTCTTGAGGTTGTACGCAAGCTCCTGTGAAAATTTGGTGGCATTTGGACTTGTAGATTTTGAGTTATGATCGATGCAAGTTTGGATTTACAATGTGTAGCTGACCTCGTGTCGCTTTCATTCGTGTCAATCCTGTTCGTATCGCTTCTAGGCACGTGATGGTCAATGACGTGGCGCTATCTTCCTGGATCGATCCACTTTTCATGCTGAGTGACCGAGTCTTCCACTTGACAGTGTGTTGTTTGTATCCATCCAAGGAACACTCTTCGTATCGATAGGTGGAGAATCAATTTCGTATCAATGCATGTCCATGCCTTTCGTATCGATCTGATATGGTCCTTTTCGTATCGCTCCCAACTGCTACGTTCGTGTCGATCTTTGGAATGTTGTTTTATATCGTTAAGGGATGGATTCGTATCGATATTCACCAATCGATACAAATCGTGTCCTCAGCGACCGGTATGAATTGGGCAGTTAATGGAAGCAACACGATAAGGTTTTGAGCGATGGATACGAAGCATGGTAGATGTGATGGATACGACCGAGGCTCGCTGGATGGATTCGAATGAAGTGGATACGGAGAAGGTATTTAACTTTGAGGGATGGATACGAACGCATATTTCTTTCCATGGATACGAATTGGCTGAGATCCCCTTGACTTTGATGGTTTCAGGCAAGATGGTTACGAAGGAGAAGGTCAAGGTTTGATGGATACGAACTTGAGGGATATGAATTGATGTCTTCCAAGTGAATCTTGATTAATCCATAACTCGAGCATACGAACTCCGATTGACATGAAATTTGGAACGTTGGCTTTCATAGCTTTGCTTGTCATGTCATATTGATTGTATCTCGATCCGGAATTGGGAAAAATTTACCCATATCCATAGTGAACCTGTGTATAACCGATCTTCGGGACGAACCGTCTTTGGTTTCCAGTCAAGTCCTTGGTGTCACGGCCTTGTCGAAAGGCGGGATAACATAGCTTATAAAATCAAGAGGGTGTGTCTTGTAGCCCATGAAACCAAGATTGTAAAGGTGTTCTTGCCACCCATGGAAAGTAAGCGATTATAGTGGAATTCTGCAGATAGAGTGCAGGACTGGATGTAGGATTGGTTAATCCGAACCAGTATAAAAATCTGGGTGCTATTTACGTTACTTCATTTTACTTTATTACTTACTTATTCTATGATTACTTCTTTCTATTTGCAATTTGAGTAAACATAGTTTTATATTCATAAGTAAGTAATTAATACACATTTCACCACTTCTAGTGTCTGAATAGCCTTAAGATCCAACATTGTGTGACGCTCCAGTTTCCAACATTTGGTATCAGAGTGTTGGTTTTCAAAAATTCATAGCTTGGTTTCTGGAAAGTATAAATGGCTAATGACACTAGTAACACATTTTTTAACACTTTTGTAGAAGGGCAATCTACCACTAGACCCCCTCTATTTGATGGCAGTAGTTATGCATATTGGGCTTGTAGGATGAAATGTTATTTGCAGTCTAATGGTTTGGATATTTGGAACATTACCCAAATAGAGTACATAGAGCCTCAAACTGAATATTCAAAATGGACACTAGACCAAAAGACACAAGCACTTAATAACTCTAAGGCCATAAATTTTTTATTTTGCTTCTTAGATAGAAATGAATTTAATCGAGTGTCTATTTGTAATTCTGCATATGAAATTTGGAGAACACTGCAAGTCACACATGAAGGCACTAGTAAAGTAAAACAAACAAAGATATCTATGCTGACTAACCAGTTTGAACTCTTTCAAATGAAACCAAATGAGTCTATTTCTGATATGTATTCTAGATTTCAAAATATAGTACACGCCTTAATATCATTAGGAAAGAAAATTACTGAAGAAGACCAAGTCAGAAAGATCTTGAATTCACTTCCTAGTGAATGGATCAGAAGACTCTGGCAATCGAAGATGCCAATGATATTAGTACTATGAAAATAGAAGATTTAATTGGTAACCTAATGTCCTATGAAGTAAAGTTGCAGATTAGAAAAGAGAATCAGGCAAATGAGAAGAAATCGCTAGCACTCAATGCTATGATCAACAACGATGAACCAGATGATGATGCTGTTGACGTTGATATCGAGTTTATGACCAAGAAGTTCAAGAAATTCTTGAAGTATTGGATAAAAAACAAACTTCGAAAAACTAACAACAATAATTCTAGAAATGGAAATGTTGTTAAGTGTTTCGAATGTGATAAACTCGATCATTTGAAAAGAGACTGTCCCAACATGAAGAAATCAAAGTACTTTTCAAACACTTTCAATAAAGAGAGGAAACAGGCATTCAATGCAAAATGAGATGATTTAGATACTTCATCAAGTGATAGTGGTTCAGAAATAGAAAATGCCAACATGTGCTTCATGGCAAAGGATGACCAGGTATGGAATTTTAATAAAGAAATTACTAATTTTTTGAATGGTATGTATCAGGGATATAAAATACTTAGGAAAGAGAACAACAATAGTTTGGCAGAGAAAGATAGATTAAAAATATTTAATGAAAGGTTAATTGAAGAAAAACAATGTCTAGAAGATGAAATTGAAAGACTTAATGGGTATAATGATGAAAAGGAGTTGACACTTGGAAGTTTTGAAAAACTAAAAAGTGAAAATGAATCCTTAAAATCAAAAAATCTTTCAATGAAGTCACAGATCACTAATCTGAATGACAAAATAACATCTCTGAACAATGTTATTCTTAACCGTAATAAGGATTTTGACAAAATGAAAACTCTTATTGATAAATTTAACAAAGGGAAGGATAATCTAGAAAAAATATTATCTACATCTAAACACATTAGGAATAAACATGACTTGGATACACCCCTAAGGCTAAACCAAAGAAAAATAGTACTCAAAGTACTAAGTTTGTTAAGGCTACTAAGTTCAAACCAAAACCTAGAAAATTAAAGTTAAAACCTCCAAATAGGTTCATTAATTTATGGGTTTCAAAAGATTTGGATGATACTGAAAAAGAAAAATATATTGATAATTTTATTAATAAGGTTCATTCATCCAATGATTATATTTTGAAAGGACATTCAAACTCTTCATGGGTTTGGCATCCCAAAACTTAACCCATGGACCCCAAAATAAAAAGGGTACCAGTGTGCATATTTTATAATTTTTCAAGTACCAAACAATGTATACCAGATAGCGGATGCTCAAAGCATATGACAAGAAATCTATTGAACTTTGGATAAATATGAAAAGGATTTGTTATTGGCATCGGCAAAGTCGGTAACTCTAAAACTCATCTTATTATTTGATAAGTTTATTTATGTTTTGAATTTATTTGGTTTCCCCTCATATGTTTTATTTATATGCATTTATCTCTATATACAAAATCTATATATTGTCTAGTAGTGATTTAAGCAACTCTTTTTCGCCATTTTTGTTGATGACAAAGGGGGAGGAAAGGTATAAATATACTAGGCAAAATGATAGGGGGAGTGCATAGAGTTAGGGGGAGTCAAATATAAAAATATTATATTTTATCTCTCAAATATTTATATGGTTGTCATCATCAAAAGGGGGAGATTGTTAACACCCTAGGTATTGATTTTGATGAAACCAACCACGTAAATATTACTACTAACGTATCTCCGAGTTATGCAGTCATATCAGATATATTATGGAGACATTTACAGAGATAAACAAGAATACAGTGGAAGCAAATGAATTATAGAAGAAGGTTAATCAGAGCAATTGAAGAACAAAACCCAATTAGAGAAGAATGCTGAAGGATAAAGGTGTTTGAAGTGATGAGGAGTTGGTTGAACCTTAGAATATCTTGTTAAAGATCTTATGGAAATTATACTTGAAGATCATCAACAATTGACCTCAACACAATCACAAAAATCTACAAATATAAGGTAATTTGAAATGCTGAAAATTGCAACACTTACTAGTGTTGCTGTTCATTTTGCAACACACCCATGTCGACATGGGGGTACTTGGGATGTCGACATGCTAGTCGTTTTTAAAATTTTCAAATTTTAAATGAAGAGACATTTTCCTCCACCTCTTCACCAAAAGACACATCTCTTCAACCACTATATAAAGGCCGCTGAAAATGAATTTTAACATCAAGAATTCTCATTTTCTCTTACTCCTTCTTCTCCAAACATTTGCAAAGAAATTCATTGCATACTCTTCCAATCTCCTTGCAAATCGATACTATTTCACTCCAATTCTTCACCGATTTGCAAACCATACAATATCAGAGAGTTGTACTTGAATTCACATCACTCTCTCCGATTTCATCCTATTCCTCAAAAAATTCTAAGATATATTGCCACTGGAGGTCTATAGGATCGTTGTACCGAATTTGCAAGAATCTGTATTGAAGATACGACTACTTGCCATAGTTTGTTGTTGGTGATAAGGAGAAGGTGTTCTTGTAGCCTATAAAATCAAGAGGGTGTGTCTTTTAGCCCGTGAAACCAAGATTGTAAAGGTGTTCTTGCCACCCGTGTAAAACAAGCGATTATAGTGGAATTCTGCACGATAGAGTGCAGGACTTGATGTAGGATTGGTTAATCCAAATTAGTATAAAAATCCAAGTGTTATTTACATTACTGCATTTTACTTTATTACTTACTTATTCTCTGATTACTTCTTTCCGTTTGCAATTTGAGTAAATACAGTTTTATATTCATAAGTAAGTAGTTAATACACATTTCACCACTTCTAGTGTCTGAATAGCCTTAAGATCCAACATTGTTTTGTAGACACTTCAGTTTCCAACAGAAATTACTTACAGAAAATAATTCAGTTGACATTTTACTATATCTTAAAAATAGCCGATTCAACCATCACTTTATGCTGACCTAATGTAACATTAAGGATTTTTGTTCTGATCGCAGCTTTTATTTGCTCCGTTACGATGTCCGACGCCTTAACAAAGCAACTGTTGTTGTTGGCTAATTTGCTTAGTGCGGATAAATTGAATAGTTAACATTAAAAGCATCGCCGGACCCGTCCGACGTCAACTGTTAAAATTTCCTCCCCTTGTATAAATTACCCTCCTTCATTCTTCTCCACATAGAAAATTACTTCTTCTTAATCACTTCAATTATAATACTCAAATCAAAATTTTGTAAAAATAGCGGAAAAATATGAAAATATGATCTACAACAATAACAATATAATTCCTTTGATGCGCAGCTGACGCATACGAAACCACTGACCATAACTAAAAAGGAGTTCAAAAAAAAGCTGCAGCACTTAACGACGTCACAAAGGAATGTCATGAACAGATGTGATCGATGATCATGTCCGAGATAAATACAAAGCGCTTAGAAAACATTGGTTGGCTTGACAAAGTCTACGCAATAAAACCGGGTCTGGATGACATCCAATTAAGAGAACCGTATACAGTACAGAAGAATGTTGGGCTGATCGTGTGAAGGTATGTATTTTCTCTTTGGCTTTATAAAGGTTATTTATAAGAAATTTGCATCTAAATAGTTTTTATTTCAAGAGCTTGGTAATGATATTTTGAAGTATCCGAGAGGATTGATAGAAAATATGGAACCACTACAAATAATATTTTGATGTACACATGCAACTAAAGCTACTGTATTTACTTCTGCTACTACACATGAAGATGCATCCCCAAACATTCCACGATCTCCTCCATGTTCTCAAACATTTAAGCCGTCTTTCGATCGAACATGGAAATTCGATGGTATGGGCAGGAATCTCGAAGATGTTCATGTACAACCGACGCAATTCTTTCCTATTATGAAATAATCATCCATGACTCCACATTATATGGCGTCGCCTTCCATGTCTATACCACCTTTCAATCCGAAATCAATATTTGAAGATCGTGCTAGGGTAAGTATAAAATGCCCTGCTGAAGAAAACTTAATGAAACAGAAGATATCTCCTTTTATCGATCAGATATACGAGAGAGGCAAGTGGAGAAATTTTATTTTGATACGGAAAGTCAGAATAGTAATCTAAGTCAAAACAGCGTAAACTTTACATGATTGTTTTTTTCGTACATTACTCTTGCTAGTTGGGTGAAGATAATTCGTCAGCTAGACGTTAGTAAATCATTAACAATTCTAATGGAGAAAGATAAAAGAGAAATGTTTACTGCTTTAAACGATGATACTACGAGGAGCTAGTTGACTGTTAAGATAGCACAAATGAAACAAAACTTCAATACAAGCAATACTTAATCAACAAGTCCAACTCTAATCCATATTATTTTATTTTATTTTTGTTTGCACTGTTTATGTATTATTTTCTTTTCATCGTATCTGTTCTTTTTAATGATAGCGTGTAAGTTTCTATTTCTAGTTTACTGTTTTTTCCGCATTAGTTAATAATGTAATATTAATTATGAACAATTATTCTACAAATTCCCAACACCAAACATATAAATATATAAACAATTATTCTTGTTTCTTGTACTCTTTTTAACAAAATAATAATAATAATCTTTTCAAGAACTTACCCATTTTCGAATATCTTTTTCACTAGTATCTTTTATATCATTGAGTTCCTATTGATTGACATAACATACTTGGTTATTAGATAATTTACACTTTACCACTTTTAGAATACCCATGTAGCTATCACCATTTATGTCAGTGACTACCTATTGATTATATAACATATTTGGGTATTAGATAATTTAAAATAGTCTATTGTTAATATTAAAAAAAGTGTAGTTTTAGTGTGAATTCTGGGGCGAATAACGGTGCTCTGAACTTGAGGTGCTATTCCATATTTCTGTTGTGAATCTTGTGATAATATAAAACATTCTTACTATCTTGTATCTTTTCATGAAATTCACGAGTTGAAAAAAGAAGCTGTAGCTTTTCAAACGTTCATGGCATTAAGAAGCACCTATTGTTTAGGGTTTATTAAAAATTTTAGCCTACAACATAAAAAAAGAAAAAAGAATCCAATCTTCTTAAAATTTAAAGATAAAGAAGAATCTTTGAAAAATGGAATGCATGCAAGAAGTACAAACCTTCGTGAATGTAACAAGGCGCCGTCGTTAAACAATCTACATCCTGCACATTGATCAATTCATCACACAACGTCCTGCTGCATATAAGAAATTCCAAATTACATGTAACTAATAAAATTAAATTATAATTACTGTCATTCCTCCTCGTTGACAATAAATCCTCTTTTCGCCTTGAAGGGAAATATGTTTCTACCTCATCGTGTATCAATACAAATCAGATTTCTTATTATTATCTATACTATACTATTAAAACTTGAGTAGCTCTGTAAGCTTTCTCATTAATCCTTGCATCTTCCACTTCTGATTAACTAAAAGCAAGATATTTAATCTCTTTACGATAATAATTTTTACTTCTAATAAACATTGTTGTTTTTACGACGTAGCTATTTTGATAAGAAGGGTTAAAATCTTTCTTTTTTTTGGGTCTTCTTTTCTGAATTATCTTTATCAAATAGTTTAATTTAAATATTTTAATTAATTTTATCAAAATAACTTTAGTAACAAAATTAATTTGTTTATAATTTTCATCCACATATGAAGTTAATGGGAAAGTTCCGATAATGGTTCTTTCATAGATTCAAATATCTTTCCATAGTAACTTCCCTCTATTATATTATGTATTATATTATGCAGTTATGACTTCAGTTTGTAACGCAACATTTGACTATTTATGGAATTTTTCTCATTTTTTCATTCATGGCTTTCAAACATATTTGGATGTAATAACTAATGCTTACAATTTTCAGTCTCAAACAGTTTTGTTCCACCAAATTCTTTAATAATTGGATTAGAAAACTGTTGGGAATATTTAACATAAAATAAACTAGTGTAGTATATGTACAAATGCATTATTTCTCTTAAACAGATCAAAGATTGGTAGTCTAACTCATTAAATTATTAATGTAATTTTGGTTAGGATCGCTAGATTTTTTTGATGGATATATGAAATTGCTTCACGATTATGTTAATAAAACTATTATTGTTATGCATTTTTTTTTAATTTTGTATGTTAGAATTAAAAGTATAATGTGATTTTGGTTTGTACACTACTAAAAACCTATAGTTTTCTAATGAGCTTTTGGTATCGTTATGACATTGCTAATTTAATTAACGGCATAATAAGCTCCAATGGAAAAATGATCATCACTTCAAAGTTAAACAGTCCATTATGATGCCAATTTAGTGATTCATAGTGATACTAGTATTTCTAGGATACTATATCGATGTCGGTATTCTAATGCACTGGAACCTGTGCTTACATCGATGCTCAAGCATTCAATGAAATCATACAGGTTTATAAGTTTAAAATTTGGAAAGATGTATTAAATTCCAAGGTACATGTCTGTCGTATAAAAGTATATGTAAGAAACCATCATAGTATAAGATATTCATCATTTTGCTCACATTTTGAAATAATTCTTTTAGTTTTAGGACTTCATGTTCTTGAAGGATCTGACATGTGCAAATTAAAATCATTTGACGAGGGAAATTGAAGATCAAGAAAGAAAGTAATTCATGATTCATTATCGAACTAAACATGGATTTTTATCAAAATTGATTAGAACTTTTCTCACTTCAAAATTCATGAATCAACATACCACATATTTGAGTAGAAATCAATGATCCAATGATACTTAACAACAATTCATTCTCCAAGGTACTCAATTCTAATACATTAACAAACATAAAGTCATTCTAGAAAATAGGTATCTTCATTAACAAGGTAACAAATGATTGCATATATGAAATAGTTAGTTGCCACTTTTAGTTTCAATTACATTTCAAAACTTATCGTAGCTCACATACTCAATTTTATGATAGAATATACATAGTTGTCGTTTTTGTAAATTGCTATCGAATAACCAATTTTTCCGATGAAACGATATGATAACATGTTTTTTTAATAGTTATTAAAACTAAAAGGTTTAAATATCCCAACCTAATAGTTTGCACAAAGAAATAGATATGGTAAATCCGACCAATGTCCTTCCAACAGACAAGTAGAACTGACGATCACATGAAGAAAAATCTTGTGTAGGTATTGCATTAACAATGTTTTAGTGAGTTGTAATGCTAAAATCAGAAGTCAACAACAGTTGTTATGACTTCAATAACATTCATCAGAGCCTTTGTAGTGACAAGGTTGCTTAATATTAAAAAAATTTATGTGATATGTGGTACTCTATTGAACTTAAAATGATTTTGTTTCTTGACTTCTAATATGATTTGTTTGTTTTATACCAGCAAACTTGTATTATTGCTACTTTCTCTCTCTCTTTACCCAATTGTCTAAAAGTTCAAGCTCATACCTATCAAATATTCTTTCCTATCTCCAATTGTACATCTTCAAAATAGTTGCACCAATTTAGTAACATCTGTTGAACAAGCATCGATGAGATTATGAATATATTATGGACTATAAATGTAATTTTTCATAGAATTAAAGAGCTTTATATTATTTTCGATGATTTTATATAGATCTGTTGTAAGTAGTTACTCTTTGCTTAGTTAGATTAACATCGCGGATCAATCTTTCTATGAATATCCGTGTGCGAAGTACGGATTTGCACTATTTTGACCGCAAATAAGAAAGCCATTTAATGCACTAAATGTAGCGAGAGCCCAACTATATAACTGAGACAATAACTGAGATCGACTAAATGAAGAGAGAAGCATTCTTTCAGCCCAATCAGCAGTTGAGTGCAAACAGCTAGTAAAATACCATCAAAACGGAACAACGTGCAATGAGACTACGTAAGCAATGACGATACAAGACCATGGAAACATCTTAAACTCCAAAAAACATTTAAGTGTTTGGATCGTCGGCGACCCATGCCCTATGGATCGCTGCCAATCCATGCAAAGTGAGAGGTCACTCTATTGCATGGAAGAAGAGAAGGAAGAAGTATGTCACACAATATGCTAAGTGTATAGGTCGCTAGCGACCTATACACCATGGATCGCTAGCGACCTAGGCTTCTCCACGTGTCTTCAGCGAGGCAACCAAGCAATGCAATGGCTAAGTCATTAGCTCGTGTACGAGCCAACTCCATTGGTCGCTAGCGACCCATGGTTTTGGCTCGGATCGCGAGCTAAACTCCCCTAGGTCGTTCTATACCTACCTGCGATCAGTCGATGAAGTGGTCTGGCCCAGAAGTACTCTGATCTCTATAAATACCATCCTACTAGTAACATAAAGGGGATCTTCTCCGAACTGGTTGCTGGAGCTCTGCTGAAAACATTCTTCACTCTCTACCTCCCTTACAACAATCTCCAAATGGATTCACTGTGATTCTCCAGTGGATTCCAACTCTGGGGATTCAATCTACTTAGAGATAATCAGTATTGTAATCAAACACATCTTATAACAGCAATCGGTCTATAATAAAACTATAAAGTGGACGTAGGCTTCATTAACAGCCGAACCACTATAAAAATTCTTTGTCTTTTTTCTTTTACTTTTCTTTTCCTATATCTGTGATCTGTGATATTGCTCTGTCAGAACAGGGTTGGTACTTTCAAACTCAAACCAGGCTGTCGATCCATTTTTTGGGTTAATATTTTGGTGCTTTCACTGAGAAATCCAACTCAGGATCTAGATCTAGCAATCTACTTTGGATCCATAGGTCCAGAAGTTAGATCCTTAATCTCTGCTTGAAGAATCCACTGTTTGGAATCAATGGCCCCTGGAAGAAGAAGAACTGCCTCTGGAAGGTCCATAGGGGCAGTAGTAGTTGGAGAAGATGTTAATCCCCAACAAACCAAAGTAAATGGCGCTAACTTAGGGAATCAGGTGCCAGCCTCCTCCAGTCAGCATGAAGTTTTACCAGGGATGAGTTAAATAAAATGGTTGATGGGATCAACCAAAAAATGGAAAGTAGCCAAAAGGCTCTAATGGATAAGCTTAACGCTCTCCTAACCCTACAGTCAAGTCCCGCTCTAAGGACTACGCCCGAACCCGTGGCTGCTATGGAATAAGCGAATTCCTCAGTTTCTGGTATACATAGAAGAAACGGAAAATAGCCACAAAAAAGGGCGACAACAAGACTTAACGTGGACGGAAATGAAAGTACTCCGTTTGCTACAAGGCAACCTATTCTGAATTTGAGTCAAGGGGCAAAGACCCCCGTAGAAGACATAGCTATGGATCTTTCCGACTCAGAGGATAGAGAGCAATACGACAAATTGGAAGAAAACGCCAATGCATTTGATAATGCAAGGAATACCCAAACTGCTCCAATTAGACCAACCGCAAGCCAAAGGGACCCTGTAGGAGTGGCTATCCCGAAGAAAGGAGAGCCTAGGTCTCAACCCACTCACCAAGACCGTTTGCAAAGTCAAATACTTGGCGCAGTGACTGATTGTCGTCCTTAGGACTACCGGACATCAGAGGCATACATAGCGGACATGGTTAAATAATTAATGGAGTAGAGCAAAGATAGAAGAGGTGACGAATGGGGATCTGGGCCGAGTCGGACTCCCTTCATTAATGAAATCTTGAATGAGAGATATCCAGAAAATTTACAATGCCAACTATTCTGTCCTATGACGGGACAAAGGACCCGAAACCCCACTTGTACAAATACAGTTGGTACATGGACGGAACAAATGCCTCTGAAGCTGTTCGATGCAGATGTCTTTCTATCTTTCTCGAAGGAGTTGCGCCACTGTGGTTCACTAGGCTTCCACCAAGATCTATCTCTACTTTTGACCAACTGGCGACAAGGTTCCTTGATCAGTTCAGGCTCCATACTGCGCAGCCAAAAGACGTCATGTCCCTATTCGGATTGTTCCAAGGGCATAACGAATCACTAAAATCTTTCATGAACAGGTTTAACACCGCGGTGACAGAAGTAAGCAACTCCAATGAAGACATGGTTTTTATGGCATTAGTCTGTGCCATTCACCCGAAAATTGAATTTGGAAAGTGGATTAAGATGAAGCAACCTACCACCAGGAAATATTTCAATCGTAAAGCAAGTCAGTACCTAAGGTTGGAGGAAGCGTAGGAATTGGAAAGGAAGTATACTAGTGTGCAGCCTACAAACGTCGGGGAAAGCGATGTAGCAATAAATCAAAATGCGCACACTTCTCGGATTGCTGAAGGAACCACTGGGAAAGACGGAAATTCAAAGAGAAAAGGTCAAAACTCCAATAAGTAGAATGGTAATGGCAGCAATAAAAAGCACAAAGGGTTTAGGCCCGAAGGCTACACTCCCCTAAGCGACACACCGGAAGACATTTTTCTTGCAATGCAAGGGACTGAGGAATGCAAAAAGCCACCCAGAAAGGAGGCGACTGAGCAACAGAAGTGCTCAGGGAAATTCTTCCGCTTCTACGAGACACACAGCCACAATACGAACGAATGCCGCCACCTAAAGAATCTCATTGAGGAACTGATCTAGAATAACAAACTCCAGTAGTACATAAGACAACCACAAAACCTCGATCTATCTGCGACTCCTCGGCACCCAAGAGAATGAAGGAATCAAGCTGGAACCAATGAAGAAGTGTCGAAACGAACTGACCAAAGGCTTATTATCGGAACAATATCCGGGGGACCACATCCTGTGCAAAGAAGTTGTGGAGAAATGGAGCGATATGCAAGTTCGTTGAAGAATGCTCCAAAGGAATCATGTTTAGCTGTGGAAAACGAAACTCCAGCTAAGATGCAAAGGGTCTTGAATGACGATATTGTGTTTGGAAATTGGGACACCGAGGGGAACGAAGCTCCAACTCTCGATCCGATGGTGGTGATGGTAGAAATTAGACCTGGTGTAGTTCGATGGGTGTTGGTTGATAGTGGCAGCTCCGTTAACATACTCTTCAAACGTACTTTCAATCAAATGAAGATTGGCATGAAAGTCTATCCACGTGCCAAACAAAGATTCAGGGGTTTATCGGTGAACCCAAACAACCGGTGGGAACAATTGACCTACCTGTGGAGCTTAGAGAGGGTGAGTGAAGGGTCATCCTCATTCGGACTTTTGTGATCGTAGACGAAATGTCAGCATACAACGCCTTCTTGGGACGGCCCGCATTAGCCGACTTCAGAATAGCACTGGCCTAATGGTACCTTACAATGAAGTTCCCTACAGAGCACGGAGACGGAATTATGAAAGGAGACCAAAGCGCCGCCCGGGAATGCTATATCGCAGAATTGCGTGAGTCAAGAAGAAAGGAAAAACGAAAGGATGTGGGGAAAATCTTCCACATAAACCCTCCACATCCGTGAACCCTCCGAATAGCAACCACAGAGCCACCCTAGCTTGGGAACCATAGCTTATTCGACAAGGCTTTGGACCCTAGAAAGAAGGGCTCGGTGGAGGATCGGGCAGCACTGGCAGAATTGACGGTGTCTGTCCCAATCTGTATGGATGACCCAACGCGGGTTTTGAAAATTGGGTCGTAGCTTGGAAACAAGATGCAACCAGAACTAACCAAATTCCTCCATGCCAATTTGGACGTATTTGCTTGGACACAATCCAGTATGTGTGGGGTATCACCCGAAATTGCCTGCCACGCACTCAATATTGACCCCAAATTCACACCGGTAAAAAAATTAAGGCGCAGCTTGGGCCCCAAGCGGTCCAAGGCGTTGAGAGAGGAGGTTGATAAGTTGATGGCTAACGGCTTCATCCGGGACGCAACTTACCCTGAATGGGTATCGAACCCAGTCGTAGTCAAGAAGTCCAATGGAAATGGTAAACTTGTATTGACTTCTCGGATCTAAATAAGGCTTGTCCGAAAGTTAGCTTCCCACTCCCCAGAATCGATCAGCTTGTGGATGGAACGGCAGGGCATGAATTGCTATCTTTTATGGATGCATACTCGGGCTACAACCAGATCCTAATGCATGAGCCAGATAAAGAAAACACCAGCTTCATCACCGATTTGGGACTGTACTGCTACATAGTAATGCCTTTCAGGTTAAAGAACGCTGGGGAAACATACCAAAGGCTAGTAAATACTATGTTTAAACGTCAAATTGAAAAGACTGTGGAAGTTTATGTGGACGACATGCTGGTCAAATCTCGAGTAGCTGCTAACCATCTAGAAAATCTCGCTGAAATGTTCAAAATACTCCGGAAGTATGGAATGAAGCTCAACCCACTCAAATTTAATTTCGGAGTAGACTCTGGGAAATTCTTAGGGTTTATAGTAAGTGCTCGAGGCATCGAAGCAAATCCAGAACAAATAATGGCACTACGAGAAGTCCAAGCCCCGAGAAACAAGAAGGAACTTCAAAGCTTGAATGGAAAAGTCGCAGCATTGAGCCCATTTATCTCAAAAGCTACAGATAAGTGCATACCGTTCTTTGATGCATTGAAGAAGGGAAAGAAAAACTTTGAATGGAGTAAAGCTTGTCAAACAGCTTTCGAAGAATTGCTACGGCACATGGAAACTCCCCAAATCTTTTCAAAGCCGATGGACGGAGAAGACCTATTCATTTATTTAGCAGTCTCCCCATATGCATTGAGCGCCACTCTCATACAGGAAGAAGCAAGAATCCAACGACCCGTGTATTACATTAGCAAACAATTCACCGGAGTTGAGAAGAATTACCCAAAACAAGAAAAGCTAGCATATTGCTTCTTGATCGCGTCACGAAAGTTACAACCATACTTGCAGGCTCATCCAATTAAAGTGTTGACTGACCAGCCCTTGATGCAAGTGTTATACCGACCAGAAAATTCTGGATGACTACTCAAGTGGAATATAGAATTGAGTCAATATGACATCACATACCACCCAAGGAAAGCCATCAATGGGCAAGCGTTGGCCGACTTCATTGCCGAATTTACTATACGGGATGACGAGGAGGAAGTTCAGTCAGAAACAGACACGCAATGGAAGCTCTTTGTCGATGGCGCATCCAACAACTTCTGTTCGGGAACAGGAGTAGTGCTTGAAACCCCTAAGGGGCGAGCCATTAGCTACGCATTGCGCTTGGAGTTCCCAGCCACAGACAATGAAGCAGAATATGAAGCACCGATCGCTAGACTGAAAGTTGTGAAGGAGCTCAAAATAAAAGCTATTCACATATAAAGCGACTCACAACTGGTCGTCTGTCAAGTAAAAGGGGAGTATCAGGCACGTGGTGAGAATCTTGCCTCGTACCTGTCCAAAGTACATGAACTGCTAAGCGACGTCGAACACTACACCATTACTCACATCCCACGGAAGTAAAACACTAAGGCAGATTATTTGGCTAACCTGGCAAGTTCAAAGGAAGCTCGGTCATTGGGACTAGTCCCTTTCGAAACTCTAGCCAACCCAAGTATAGATGAAATGGACGTAGCCTGGATTCTCGAAACCACCATCGAACCTGATATGTGGATGACACAGATAAAGAACTATCTACTCACAGGAACCCTTCCAAATGATCGGAATCAACGGAAAAAGCTCCTCCGAAAGGCACCACGGTTCATGATATAAGATGGAATACTCTATCGAACGGGATTCTCAACCCACCTTTTTAGGTGTGTGACCAATAACGAAGCATAAAAAATCCTAAAGGAGATACATGAAGGCGAATGCGGAGACCACACTGGGGGGCAGACCCTTGCGAAGAAAGTCCTTTGTTACGGGTACTTCTGGCTAACAATGAATCACGACGCCGCTGATCATGCCAGAAGATGCGATCGCTGCCAAAGATTCAGCAAAATTAAGAGAACTCCTTCAATGGAGCAAACATAGATGGTCAGCCCATGGCCGTTTGCGATATGAGGGATCGATTTGATTGGCGTCCTGCCAGTAGCAAAAGAAGGAGCCAAATATGCTATAGTTGTCATAGATTATTTCACAAAATGGACCGAAGGGGAACCGTTGGCCACCATAACTACAAAGAAAATTATTAAGTTTGTTACTAAAAACATCATTTGCAGGTTTGGTGTGCCGTAAAAATTCATTACCGATAATGGAACCCAATTCGAAAGTGCCGAGTTCAAAGACTTCTGTAAGCACTTCCGAATTGAAAATATCTTTTCTGCAGTGGCTGATCCACAAGCAAACGGGTAGGTGGAAGAGATCAACAAGATCATCAAGTCCACAATCAAAAAGCGACTAGCAAAAGGCAAAGGAAACTGGGTTGATGAACTTCCACTCGCACTATGGGCTTACAGAACTACCCACAAAGCGGCAACCGGCCACACTCCGTTCGCCCTAGCATATGGTTCAGAAGCAATGATTCTTGTTGAATTAGAAGTCCCCTTGCACCGAAGGCAGAATTTCAATCAAAACAAAACAAGCAGCTCCTACTCGAATCGTTAGATATGGTTGATGAAAGAAGAGAAGAAGCAGAGCTGAGAACTGCCACCCACCAAAAAGGGTCACATGGTACTTTAACTCCAAAGTTCACAATCAAACTTTCGAAGTGGGAGATCTTGTGCTCAAGCAAGTTTATCCCATTTCGAGGGCCTTTGGACCAAACCGGGAGGGACCATATGTCATTAATCAAAAGCTAAGAGACGGGACTTTCAAGCTAGCAACCGTCGACGGAACTCAAGTTTCCAGGGCATGGAATAGCGAATCGCTTCGCCGTTACTTTGTCTAAATGCTATCTTATGTATTTTTTTATTTTCTAGCAAATAAGCCATCCCGAGATACCGGGGGCATTGTATATAGGCAAAAACTGCCATGCTTTCTTTAATAAAGTTTGCTTCTTGAACCAACAAAACTGCGTTCATAATGATTACCCGCCGGGTCGAAGAAAGCAAATCGACTCAAACCGTTAGATCGGAGAAACTCGGTCTTTGCCTTCCAAAACCGGTGTTGCTCCAGCAACATCGAGAAGGCTAAAATCAACACTCCTCACGTTGCCCGAAGATAGGCAACACCGAAGAGAGCCAAAATCCACGCACCCCATAAGCCGCCCACTAAAATAATAACTCCTCACGTTGCCCGAAGATAGGCAACACCGAGGAAAAACAAAAGCCGTGCACCTCATAAGCCGCATACTAAAATAATAAGTCCTCACGTTGCCCAAAGATAGGCAACACTAAGGGAAAAAAAAGCGCGCACTCCATAAGCCGTGCACTAAAATAATAACTCCTCACTTTGCCCGAAGATAGGAAACACTGAGGAAAAAGAAAAGCCGCGCACCCCATAAGCCGCGCACTAAATTCCAACACACTAACTTCTCATACTGCCCGAAGATAGGCAAATCCAAGGAGCAGGAAAAATCACACACTGATTCTTAAAGCTTAAGCCACTCACACTGCCCGAAGATATGCAGCATTGGGAAACACTAAAAAGCACGCTCCTCACGTGGCCCGAAGATAAGCAACGCCAAGGAGCACCAAAAACCGTGCATCTCATAATTAGTGCCAACTGCTCCTATAATAAGGAATAATGAGCATAGCTCCAACGAAATTGGAATACTATAAACCAACTATAGACATTTAATGATTAAAACTGCCCTCAATTAACCCATACAATGTGCACCTCTCAAACACGCATAAATTGCATACTTACTAGAATATCGCCAGAAACTGGGATTACATGCTAAAGCTGCAAAACTTTCGAAAGAAGGAAAATCAAGCCGCGACTTAGCCAAATTTCGAGTTTGATATAAGAATTATCTAAACCTTAAGTTTTCGCTCATCTGAAAATTGTTTGAAGTAAACAGCTCTATGAACTAGGGGCATACACCGGTACTTGAACAAAAACACGTGAAATCTCTAAGTTCACAAGTTCTGTCACTCCAAACAAATTTTTTTTTAAACAAAGAAGCTAACAAAGAATTTTTAAAGTTCTATTAATTCCCAGTGTTGTTAATTTCTAAGTTCTGTTAATTTCTAAGTTATGTTAATCTCTAAGTTCTGTTAATTTCCAAAGCTCTGTTAATTTCTAAGTTAACAAAAATTCTTAAGTTCTGTTAATTTCCAAAGTTCTATTAATTTCCAAAGTGCTGTTAATTTCTAAGCTCTGTTACTTCGAACGAAGGGCTTTGGTTGTAATCACAGAACTAGATAAATATAAGATAAAACAAGCACAAGTGTACATAACATATATGAGCATACAGATGAGAATACAGTCAAAATATCAATATATCGCTTATAACCTTTTTACACAGGGTCAAGATGTGGGGGCCGTACCCACACAATACCGGCCAACCAAAAAGAAAATATAAACTCTACAGCAAAAACGCTAAGTGCAGACTCTGCGCTTGTATGAAATGACCTAAAAAGGAACCAAAATCAAAGTAGTCTTCAGGCAAGTTGCTCAACGCTTCTTTTCTCCCATTCCCTTTCCACCCTTTGTTGGCAGCTTCTGCCTTGCCTCGGGAGTGCTATCACTGCTGGTGATATCAACGAATACTTCGGTGGCAATTTCCTCCTCTTCCTCTGTAATCTTCTCAGAAGAGCCTCCCTTCCCCTTGTGTTTTCTTGATTTCCGGGAGCCCTTTGAGGCCTTGATCGCCTCCACCTTTTCCTTCTTGACAGCGATTAGATCGAGTTGAGTCTTCTGAGGCTGCTCCGACTGAGTTTCATGCTCCTTGGCCTCTGTCCCTATAATGTCGCCTTCCAAAGACATGGAAGGGTCGTCTAGGCCATGAAGCGTGGCTATCTTTTCAGCCTCTGGCCCCAGTTATGAGCCAGACGCAGACGTGGAAGTTGGAACAGGAACAGAAACAACCACGAAAGATGTGGAAATGGCAACGGGTTCGGGCGTTGAAGAAACTGGCATGTCAAAGGGGAAAGTAGATGGACCTATAAGATCAAAAATGAAAGCATTAAATTCCTCTTGCACTTGTGGTGTAAGTCGGAAACTCCCAAATTCGGAGAAGGCAAGAACATTACCTGCACCGGAGGAACGGTTAAGAATAGAGACCTCAAACTCACCACCTTCGCCCACTTTTGATGGCTTCACTACCTGAGGGAGAGGTTCAAGTTCCGAACTCATTGGCAGGTCGTGAGGCTGCTCTGATGATTCGCCCACGCCAGAAATAAAAGACTTGGTGAGCTCTTCGGCAGCGGTCGTCAAGGCAGCATCGGTGGCCTCCTGCTCTCTTTCAACTCAAAGAATTTCTCGGCCCTCGAGCAACGCTTTCTTTGACTCTTCATTCAGATAAGCGTCCTCCAACTCATGCTCAGTGTAGACATCGCCGTTATCAGAAAAGTGGGACAAGATTTCTTCCTATACCAAAGCAAGAGTGCGTGGGAACTTCGGGACTAGATAACCGAGACTTCCTTCATGCAACAAGGAGTTAACATAAAAATTTAGGATGGTTGCATCAAGATTCTTCATCTTTCTTTCAAAGGCATTTTGGAGCTCCAAATAATCCGCTCTCAAGGCAGCTTTCTCAACTTCAGCGGTAGGCTCATCGGCACTGAGCTGTGCGACCTGAGCCTGTAACTTGGCAATGATCTCGGCCTGGTCAGAAATAGTTTTGTTGTGCCCTTCAATGATGAGGTCATGATCAGCAATAGTTTTTTGTTGAGTCTCAATCGTTGTGTTGCAGGCAGTCACTTCTTGCTTTAACTTCTCCTCCTCTCCGTGAACCTTTTTTATTTTGTCTTTGTAGACGATTTCTATTCGGGTATGGGCTTCTTTAACCTCTTTCAGCAAGTCAGCATTTCTCTTGCTCTCTAGTAGCACCGCTACTTTCTCTTCCTATAGCCGCTTAATCTTGGCGTCACGATCGACCAACGCCCTTTCAAAGTCGTCCTTCTCTGATTCGAAATAGAGGATCTCCTGATAATTATTGCGATTCATATCTGCTAATTGTTTACATAGTTTCTCCCATCCTTCGGCCTGTTCTAAGTCGCTCTGAATGGCCTAGAGATGCGGCATATACGATTCTTCATGGATTGGGCGCAAATCACGATCGAACTTAACCCCCTTCAAGAACCAATCAGGGAGCGCTGCCTCAAGTTTAGGGGAGCCTGCAGGAAGGACATAGGCAGGTCTCTGGTGGGGGCAAGAAGCACCGGGGGTAGCAGTAACAATAGGAAACGACGAAATATTATTCGAAGGCGGAAGCAGGGCAGAAGTAATGGGAATTTCTTGACCCACCAAAGAATGTGTTGGAACAAACTCTGAAGAACGAGGACAATGTTCATACCTCGATCTTTTTTATGGTTCTTCTCTTTCCTCAAAAGTCCTTCTTTACTCGTACCCGCCTTTATATGACTGGCCTTTGTCTCTTTCATCTTGAAGGCGAGCTTCAGCTTCTTGTTCTTTCCTCCATCTATATTCTTCCTCTGTTTCTCGGGCTTGGTAACGGCCTGAGATACGCTTGAAATACCGATGTGAGTCGGTAAACTCTTCGAAGTCATCGTAGAAACCTTGTCCTCTCATCATATCTGGCATAAAACATATATAAAAGGTTTCAGAAGCATAGAATAAACAAAACGAAAATGAAGACATAAATGAAAGTGAGTGTAATCCTAGCATGACGTGTATTGTGTTTCTAAGGTGGGCCTAAAACGTCATCACGAACCAGAGCGAACGATCGCCGTAGGTGAAATTGGACTAACTTCGGCCACCGTATGTGGAACCGAACTAACTTCTGGCACGATATCACTCGAGCGGGGAGGCACTGTATCAAATTTAAAATCTTCTTTCATGAGCACATCAAAGTCAACATAAACGTCACTGAAATCTCCAAGCCCCGCTCCGATGTCTTTACTTGGAGAGTCTCGATGCCTTCTAGACTCTGGAGCTATGCCTTTATCACTTATATCATAGAGAGGCAAGCTCGGAAGAACGGGGCTCATACCTGGAGTTTCGGCACACGATTCTGAACACTCGTCATTAGATTCTACATAGACATCATCACTTGCAGTAGACTCATCGTTACTGCTCTCAAACTCTCCTTCTTCCTTTTCTGAGTCCAATGCAGTTGTTGTTTCTCTGTGCTTGAACTCTTCTTTTTCTGCTTCCTCCGAAATTGGAGGCATTCTAACTGGGCAGCTTAATCCAGTCGCAGTAACATCTCTTCCCTCGCGGGCCTCATCGGTTGATCCTTCGGATGGGCTCTCTCTCCTGAGTGGCGCCTTCCCCAAATCATGGGAGGAAGAAGTAGATCTTGTACGAATCCTAGATCGGGAAGGAGAGGGAATTTCAACCTAAACATCAGATCTACTGTAACGACCCAGAATTTTTGATAATTAAAATTCGAATATTTAATTGATTTTAAATATTAATAATTGAATTTAATAAGTCGAATAATTTATTTAAAGGATATTGGATTTAATTTGGTCAGTTAAATCGATAATTTAATAATTGAAATTCCAGAGATAATTGAAAATCGAGTTTAAAATGATTGAAAATGATTTGTAAGATTTTATTTAATCATACTGGAGTTATTGAAAGGTTATAGAACTTTTAAAATTGAATTTGGAGTTAATCTGTGAAAATGGAATATTTTAATATTTAATTATCGACTATAAAAATAGCCAATTTTCGAACAGTCTCAAAATTGAACGAGACCAGTTCCATTGGATCCGTAATAGTTAGTTATTATCGGATTTCAATTTTCGTATCAATCGGAGTTGTCGATTGACCGTGGCAGCTCGAAACGCGTCGAAATTATTTTAATTTAATTCGGCGAGTTAAAATAGTCATTTTTCAAAAAGTCTCGGATTTCGACGAAACCAGTTTCATCGGATCCGTAATGTGATATTATTGTAAGATTTCAAATTTCGTAATTTTTGGATTTACCATTTGTCCGGTACAAATTAAAACGCCTCGAAATCGATTTAAATCGGTTTAATTTAAATTGATCTTTATTGTCATATCTCGCACAGGCGACCGAATTAGCTTCCGAAACATGTTCCATTGCGTTCGGAACGCGGGGTAAACCTTAGAAACGTCAGCCAGCACGCTCGATTTGGAGTTCGGGATTTTTTTTTTGTGAATAGTGTTTTGAAGCTTTTTCTATAAAAGGACCTTGTTTCTTCAATTTGCAAACAACAACAACAACTAGGGTTTCAGTTTTACCCTGGCCGCCACTTATTATTTCAACGACCGAAATTGTCTCGTCTTCCTCTCTCAATCTCTCATAATCTAGCAACAATTAGAGGAAATGTTTAACTGAAATATTGGAGAGGGCGAGGAGTTCTATCAGATCTAATGGTGGAGATGGGGACGGTGGAGCGTGGAGGCCGGAATATGGTCGCGTTCGTGCTTCGTTCACTCGCGTTTTTATGCACGGAGGTGGGGCCGAGTTCGCCACCATGGTGGCTGGAGATGGAGGGAAGCGTGGCGGTTCGTATGGTGGCGGGATGATCGAGTTTCGTGGAGGTTTGGGGGTCGAAATGGTTAACCCTAATTTCGACTGTAATGGGTTACTCGTTCGTGTTGTTACTGGAGAAGATGAAATAGGGGGGGTAGCCGTGATCTCCTTGTTCAAAAACGTGTGGCCCAGATTAAATTGTGGGTTTGAAATAAAATGTGTATTTTATTTATTTAAAATTTATATTAAAAAATTGTACGAACTTTGTAACGCGATATCTTTTTCGTACGTGGTCAGAATTTGACGAATTTGGTAGCGTTGGAATCGTATTCGCGAATGCTTCGCGATGCAACTGGATTGGAGACGACCGGGGTCAGTGAAAATTTTGAGTGAGATTAAACGTCCGTTTAATTTCATTCGAAATAAAACGCTACGAATTACTATCGAGAGAATCACGGTGAGATCTTCTCACTCAAATGAAAGTGGATTTTCTTTTACAGTTATTGATTGATGATTGACTGTTTGGATGTGATATTAGATATAGTAGGATATATATCTATATATAGCAATATATACATATTGGCATATGTATATATTGGATTGATGATTTCCCGCCTCGTATAGCGGATGAGACCCTATTGCGCCGTTAGTAAGCGGATTATTTTTATAAAACCCATATACCGCGATAATTCCGTACTGGAGCGGAATTGGTATTGTGCTAACGTCTGTGGATGCAGGGA
Source organism: Allium fistulosum (assembly GCA_030737815.1). Lineage (NCBI taxonomy): Eukaryota > Viridiplantae > Streptophyta > Magnoliopsida > Asparagales > Amaryllidaceae > Allium > Allium fistulosum. Next base: position 476,939,573 of record CM060902.1, read on the forward strand.
AACAGGTTGGAGGGATCCAACTGGATTCCTCACCAGTATTTATTTATTTACAGATATTGATGTATATTCTGTTATCATATTGACATATGATATTGACTGTTGTGATGGACTAATTGGTGTTGTTGCATCATCGGATTCAGTTTTGAAATGTAAAAATGACTTTTATTTTAAAAGGGTTTTTAAAGTGATTTTTGAAAATATACGTTTTATGGAATTTTTGAATCGGTTTATAAACGTAAAATTTTAAAGTTATAAAAGTTATAATTTTTAGTGAAATATAACCGAAGTGTCGTTTTTGAAATAAAGGTCGATTTATTTATAAAATGGTTTAAGTGGGATTTTTGAATAACTATAAATGATTTGTATAAAAAGGTTTATAAATTTGATAATTTATAAATCAAAATATTGGACTTATAAAACGATTTTTTTTTAAGTGTTAAAAAGAAGTATAAGTGAATGAAATAAATAGATTTATAACGTGAAGTTATAAAGTGAATAGATACCGTAGAATAAAGGATTTATAAGAAATTTACTTATAAATTTGACTTTTGCACTTAGATGAGATATGAATAGAAATTGCTAAATGAAATGATTTTATAAGTTGAAATTGTTATAAAGTATAAATGCGATTTATAAACGTTGTTTATAAATCCGAAATCACTTATCTTGATAAGTAAATTATAGAAGTAAATAAAAGAAAATTTATAAGTCAAAGTTGTTATTAAAATAGAAATAGAATTTATAAACGTGTTTATAAATTCAAAATCAGTTGAATTTGAGAAATTAAATATAGAAGATTTTTAAAGAAGATATATTCGCGATTTTGGATAGCGAATTTTTATTGAGATAAAAATGTGTAGAAATGATTGAAATTGGGTTAAGTGAAATATATTCACGATTTTGGACAGTGAATATATTATTAAATAAAAATGGATTTATTTTTGAAGAAGTGATATTAAAAATGAAGCTAAACATTTTAAAGATGTTTTAAAATGTATTATGAATCGAAATCATAGATTTCAACATTCATTGTTGAAATAGGCGTTTTCGAGAAATAAGGAAATGGTGGACTATAACACTGTTGTTATAAGTAAATGATTTCCAAAAGGAAATGTTTTTATGTAGTATTGGGATTTATATATCTATTTTAATTTCGAATCCCTATACTAGTGATTTTGAGTCGTCGTAACGATGTTTTACGTAACATTCGTTTTGACTCAAATAAATGTTGTTATAGTAAATGTTTTCCTTAAAGAATGAATATATACTTAAATTTGATTTAAGTATATTGAATACTTTTCAAATGTTGAAAATAAAAGATTTGTGAAAAACTTATTATTAAATAAGTATGGAATGTTTTCCAAAATGAAATGAACTGTTTTGAGATTTTATCTTCAAAGATAAAATGAAATGTGGAAATTGATTTGAAATTGATTTCAAATGGTTAAGTGTGGAAATTATATATCTAGTAAAGATATTTTTGGAAAATGAAAAAAATTTGGAAAATTATTTGGAATCTGATGATGTCGCGCATCTTTATTGATAGTTAAATAACCGACTATCAATAATTACCTTGAATGGTATTTGTTGTGAATTGGATGGATTTGAATGCCACACTTATTTTTGAATAAACGCTCACTATTCGGGTTAGCCGGGAAAGGACCATGGGGTCGTATAACCCATTCCGAATATGTGATACGTCGTTATGAATTGCATTCGAAGACCGGTGTTGAAGACCGGATATTTTTGAAAACGGAAGGATTACCGTTGAGTTACTCTACATCGGCTGATCTCCGATTTAGAGGTTTTATCACCCTTAGTGACGGGAAGTCCGGACGTGATTAGAAAATTATCCGGATGTGCAAGGGCTTCGTGAGAAGTGCCTTCGGTTCTGTTCGATCCCGGAACAGACTTGTATGGATTGTGTGTCTGACGTTACAATTTGAGATATAAAGCTGATTTCTTTCAAATACATTTCTGTTGGTGGCGGAGAATTTATTCTCTTAGCTTAACACCCTTCTCTGAGACGTACGAGCTCAGAGGTTATGTAGTTGAAATTTATCAGCGATATACTCCCAATTTGGTAACGTGGCATACTGAGTGTTGCTGTGAAATGATCAGTGTTTGATCATTTGTGATATGATCATTTGTTTGATCTTATATCTTTGTGATCATAGGTTGATCATTTTTGTTTGACCCGAAGCAGGGCTTTGTAGAAAGCGTAGCTTTGTGGACGAGACTTCATCGAGCCTCACACCCCGGAAATGGTCAAAACAGGAAGGATGCAGCAAGGTTCTAGGGAGTAGCGCCCCTTAGTGTATGTCATTCCTTCTGGATAGAGGTGGTATCATGGTATGGAGCCCAGATACTTAACCTATGTGGTTGCTGCATTATTATCTATGTGGTTTGTTGGAAATCGGGGATCCTCGGGAAGATCGGTTACGATCGGGGGATGGCATACGCGTGTCAGTAGTTACCTATTTTTGCAGAGGTAACCCGGCCTTGTGTTGGCAGAGATCCGGTTAGGTTCTCGGGTCGTCTATTCCAGGGACGTACCCATCGTGGAAAAGGAAGTTCCTTAGCCTGACCATTTGTTGGAAATCCAAAGAAACAATACGAGCCTTGTACGGTTTTAGTTGTAGAACCTGCCATTCACTTATGGTGGTCACCACTGTTTGGATGGTAGCTATAGTAGGCATAGTTCGGAATGTCTATGCTGGCTAAGATTTATATTCTACTTTCGAAATGTTTTCCACTATGCACTAATAATAATAATAAAAAAAAAATTGATTTTGCGTAGTAAGCATCTTTGACTATCATAAGAAGAAATCTCCTCCAATTCTGCGTTTGCATTGTGTGTGTGGCGGGAGGTCTTATGGTAGTTTCATTTTCCAAAAGCATTTCGAATTGACTTTAAAATTTCCTGTTGTTGTTTTAAAGAATAACTGTTTTACGATCTCACACCAGTCACCATGACTGACTCGGAGTTTATTGTTCCCTTCTAAACTCTGGGTGCCCACCCATTTCCACACGGGCAGCCTAGAGTTATGTTATCAGGATATTCTGGATATTCTGGAGCTTTGGAAGCAAGCTGGATGGCGTAACGTATCATCCGTATTTGTATCTGATATTATTTTATTCCGTTGTGTATTCTGTATGAGGACAAGTTTATATAACTGTCCATTGTTGTATAGTGACTCTGATTGATGTATGTATAAAAACTGATAAAATTCTTTGTTTTTAAAGGCTATTGTTTATCTATTATATATTGTTCCGCTGCGATATGTGAGATTCTGATATTGTTCTGTTTCTGTTCTGTGTGTTCTGTTGTTCTTCTTTCTTCTTCTCTTTTTCTTCTATCTTCTCTTCTATTTCTTTTTCTTAAAACCCTCACTATTGGAGTTTCCGGCACTCGATTTCTCGGCAGTCGATAAAGTGAGTATCGATGTCGAATTTTCGAAAGTCGAAATTTCCGTACGTGACATCTACCTAGGGCCAGTAACCCATACCGATGCAAATTCTCATCGGTCAGCAACACTTTAATGCATCTCTCCTCGGCGTCAATAGCCTTTAGAGTCTAACAAACTTCATCGAGAGCCGTGTCTCTATTTGGCTTTAGAATAACTGCAAGAGACACACGACTGGTTAGAAACTCCATTGCAATGCATCAGAGCTCGATGAATAAAAAAAAGAAACTTACCTCCTGTCGTCCACCGACGATTGAACCCCTCGGGGCATCTAACAAAGAAATATTGCATCTTGAATTGCGATAAGTTGCTTTGCAAGCACAGGAAGATTTTCAGGTTTCTTTAAGCTTCGATTATGATCAAGGAGGGACAGACATCTCTCCTCTTGAACGCTTGAAAGTATCGCAACTCATCAAAACTTGGAGCGCGATTGAACACCCGCATGAAAACATGTAGGCAAGTCAAGATGGCGTAGCCATTAGGATGAAGATGAAATGGGGCAATACCCAAGTTCGAAAGAGTCTCACGTAGAAAGTCGTTAAAGGGAGGCACAGCTTTGTTCAAACACATGTATTGATGGAAAGCGGTGTACCCCGTGGGAGGCATATGAGCGAATTTGTCCTTCTCTGGCCGACGCACATCCTCTTCGGGAATTCCGTGTTGTGCACAGATGTTATGAAGAACCTAGGCGTAAACCACCGATGAAGCTCTTTCAGGCGGATTAAGTAGAACTCTAAAGTTCGGAGGCGTTCGATCCACGATTGGCCCAACCGGGCCTAATTGGCCATACTGAGCTTGCGAAGTGGATGATGACTCGACTTTTGAGAGCGTCGGGCTTCCCCCACTTGACTTACAACACATGGATGGCTGCTTCATTCTAAATAACAGAACTCGCATCCGAAACGGTTAGGTAAATCTATCCTAAACTAATAGCTTCCCCTGCCACACTTGAATTTCAAAAAAACATTAACTTGTAATCGACACGTCAAATTTCAAGTGTGAACTGGGGTAAGTGTAGTGTGCTATCTATATGGGATAAACTCGGTGCTCGAAACACTGCAAATGCCCTATCCCGAGCAGATAGTTCGCTCGCAATGGAAGAAGAAAAGAACTTCCCGTGTCACTTCGTTTTATGATTTTGTTTCTACTTCCTGTACACTTACCCATTATCGATCAATGATCGATAACGGATCTGTTGTCTGAAGCGACACGGAAAACTCTTCTCACTACAAGGACGTCGAGCGTGCAACAAGCAAGCAGGATGAGCCCAAATTCTCTGGAAGAATTAGGGTCGACTGGTGATATGTCGTGCAGTAACATCTACGAAACTAGGCACAAGTCAATTCTAGTCTAACAGGCGAAGATATCGAAATGATTCAAGCATTGGACCAAAGCCCGAATGTCATTCCGGGAGAAAACTCAAGACTCGATTGACTATCTGACCCGTTAAACTGCAATCAACTTGAACTTCTCGCGACCATAATTTCAAATGGAAACTCGTCATCAAATCATTACACAAACACAGTAATCAGCAAACCAACTAAGCGAACCCACCTCTGACTGAATTCAAGAAAACAAGAGTGATCAAAGACGTAGAATCAACGAGACATGGATAGATCGCTGGAGGGCTAGGAGATGGGTTGGAATGATTCAAAGGCGAGCTAGGGTTTCAAGGCGAACTGATGAAGCACGGCAGTGTGGCTGGAAATTAAGGCCAAGAAATTGAACAATACAGATTTGAGGAAACAATGGATTGAATGAAGCAAGATGTATCAAATCGCCAAGGGTTTTTGGTCGTAGGAAAGCAAGTTCGGGTCGCGTAGGAAGTAAGAGGAAGGATCGGCTCAAGTTGTATGTATATGCAGAAAAAAATACCAAAGCAAAATTATGCTAAGTCATCGGGTCGCTAGCGATCCAACATGGATTGCTAGCGACCCATCTAGTGGTCAGGTCGCTAGCGACCCGTCTCACATGGATCGCTAGCGACCCATAAAGTTGGGGGAGACTTTTCTTGAACTCGAGCTCCGACACTTATTCATTATTTCGAAGCACGCCGGGGAACTACCTAAATGAATTTGATTTGTTACGACAAGCAATAGTCGTCAAGGCCAAAGTTAAATGACCAACGACATGACCTGCAACGTATTCGTAAAACTATGACGCAATCATTTGGAAATCGACGGACAGATATTAAGAGCTATAACTTCCAGAGCACACCTTGTTTGCAACGAAGATGTACTCTGGGGGCAAATGTTATCCGGGTTTTTAACCCAGTAGAATCCAACAGGAAACAGAATAATCCTGCGACATTAGGATGGTTTAGAACTTAACCTTAACCAGAGAGGCGAGGGTAAGGAGTTAGCGAGAGCCAAGCTATATTACTGAAACCACAACTCAGATCGACTAAACGAAGAGAGCAATATTCTTTCAGCCCAATCAGCAATTGAGTGCAAACAGCTAGTAAACTACCATCAAAACGGAACAACGTGCAATGAGACTACGCAAGCAACGACGATACAAGACCATGGAAACATCTCAAACTCCAAACTCCAAAAAACATCTAAGTGCTTGGATTGCCAGCGACTCATGCCCTATGGATCGCTAGCGATCCATGCAAAGTGAGAGGTCACTTTGTTGCATGGAAGAAGAAAAGGAAAGAAGAAGTATGTCAAAAAATATGCTAAGTGTATGGGTCGCTAGCACCCATACACCATGAATCGCTAGCGACCCATGCTTCTCCACGTGTCTTCAACGAGGCAACCAAGCAATGCAATGACTAAGTCATTAGCTCGCGTACAAGCCAACTCCATGGGTCGCTAGCGACCCATGGTTTTGGCTCGGATCGCGAGCTAAACCCCTTTAGGTCGTTCTATACCTACCTGCGATCAGTCGATGAAGTGGCATGGCCCAAAAGTCTTCTGATCTCTATAAATATCATCCTGCCTACAACATAAAGGGGATCTTCTTCGGACTGGTTGCTGAAGCTCTCCTGAAAACATTCTTCACTCTCTACCTCCCTTACAACAATCTCTAAAGGGTTTCACTGTGATTCCAACTCGGGGATTCAATCCACTTAAGGATAATCAAAGTCTTGTAATCAAACACTTCCTGTAACAGCAATCAGTCATAATAAAACTATAAAGTGGACGTAGGCTTCATTAACAGTCGAACCATTATAAAAGTTATCTGGCTTCTTTCTTTTACCGTTCTTTTTCGATATCTGTGATCTGTGATATTGCCCTATTAAAACATGGCTGGTGCTTACAAACTCAAATCAGGATGTTGATTCATTTTTTTGATTAATATTTTCTGCGTATGTTTCAAACTACGCCCTATTTGACCCCAAATTTTGGTTGTTGTAGCATTATCCTATTATCTATTACTTACCCTTCAAAACAGGAACCAAATGTTGTCTACGTGATAAACCATTCTTTCGCATTTCCTGGGAAGTGCGGATCTAAAAACGGAGGAGGAAAACATGGGCAGTGTATGTTTGGACGTGCACTATGTTTCTTGCTTCATTTCCTGGCATAAGTTCCTGCCCATGGAGAACTGTTGTTTCCGAAATACACGATTCTGCTCCATTTATTCTTTTTTTTCGTTTAACGTGCGCTACTGTATTCCTCCTTTACGCCCCAAATTAACGTCACATTCTTCTTTTGAATTGAAACGAGCACAACCGCTCTCAACCCTAAATTCAATTATCAATTACAAATCGATTTTGGTGCTTCTTCATCCTCATTTCACGCATATTATACTGATTTTGTTTGCAATCAATTGCAACTGCCACCAGTTCATTCAATTTCGTTCGCTACATAGCAACAATTTCATACTTCGATGCTCGATGATGACCGCATCACGTATTCATAAATTTGGTCAGACGTTCACCAGTAAGGTTTGAAGTTTGGGAAATTTATAATACCCCAATTCCTCTTAGATTTAAACAGTGATTGATTCTACTATCTACCAATGACTAAAATATAGATCCACTTCCTCTTAAATTTCGATGCTCCCCAATTTTAATGTTACGCCAGCGTGGACATAGTACGGACTCAGCGGAGTTCTTGCTCTACAATTGAAAGATTTTAGGATTTTCACCGTTGTCTACGTAAGTCCTTTCTATTTAGTGATCGTTGTTTACCCTTTTGTTGTTTTATATAAATTATTTCATACGAGCATTATGCCACGCGCGAATGCTTCTGAATTGTTTTTCTACAAATTGTATTTGTTTAATACGTTAAAAAAATGATTTCCACAAACATTTAGTCATATTTTTGTGTTATCAAACGTAGTTAATTTGGATTTTTATTTCTAAGTTGCAATATCTAATATTTTATTAGTTTAAATTTTTATTTATATTATTAAGTAACAAAAAATGAATTTGTAAAGTAGTTTATTGTTAGATCCTATTTTTAAATGATATGAAGGCTTAAATATTTGTAGAAGAAAATTTTGAATTTGTAAAGAAAGCTTAATTGTCAGATCCTATTGTTAAGTGACGTTAAATTTTAATAATATCTGTACAGAGGCATTTTTGGTATTTCATAGTGACGTCAAAAGAGTTTGACAACAAATATATTAAAACTATTATTAAGGGAATACATATAAAGGGCAATTTTGGAACTTTGCGGTCGGACCAAAAAATTGCGTTTCCAAATCAACTATTAATAAAGATGTGGGTAAGTTATTGTCGAGATTGCTATTTTGTTAGAACAAATTCTATTCATACACCGTTAATTACTTTATCTATACCATCAACTTTTTAAATAAAATATTAGCGAAAAATGTCACTATTTAAGAAAATAAAAATAAAAATCAATAATAAAGAATCACATATTCACCGTGTATTCAATATAATTTCTTTGATAAAGTAACTAAAATTTCTATAATTCACCAGTTGAATTAAATTTAAATTCCTTTTAGGTATCGAATTTTATTTATACACTTTCAAGTTCTATTCATACGGGGAATTAATTTAAAGGAAATTTTTTTGTATATTTTTAACCTCAAGGACACGATCTCAATATTTTAACCACAAAGACAAACATTCTCCTGAAAATTATTTATAAGGACAAACATTCTTCCAAAACTGCTACCGAACTAAAAACTGATACCTAAAAACTGCTATCAATAACTAAAAATTGATACCTAAAGAAAATTGTCGTTCATGCTAAAATAATGAAGGTCTGTCTTGAGGCTAAATCGCTGAGAAATTTTGTCCTTTACAATAATTTCCCGATCAATATAATTCGTAGTGTACTGAATTCCTCTCTATCCTTTACTTAAATCAAATCAAGTTTAAATTTAACATCAAAATTGAAATAGTTTAACATTTTAATATTCAAAAATTAAATTAAATTTGATATATATAAATGATTAAATAAATTGAATTCCTTTTAAGGTGTTTGAATTTGAAAATTGAAATTTAAAAAAGTGAATTTGAGAACCTTATTTTGGTTAGTGCATGAAAGAGAGAAATGTACTGAAATGACCTAAGGATTTTATTTTATTTCAAATCAAGGGTAGTTTTGTAATCTGCATGGTGTATATTAAGTAAAAAATGGTGTATCTGGTTTTAGTAAATTTTTCGGTATAGCAATTTACGGTGTATGAATATAATTTGTTTTTTGTTAGAGGTAACTGGTATTTTGCCACTGCTTATGTTTGTTTCTCAAAACAATGGTGCTTTCAGTGTCTTTGTTTATTTATGTTAGTGGTTGGATCAGATAAATGTTCGTCAATATGTTGAGTTCCGGAGATGATAGAGTAAATAATGTTTTGGGGTGTTGTTCATTTTATGGTTTACAAAATGAAGCTTTGAATTTGTCTAATTTTCTATAATGACTGTCAATTATCAAACATTTTTTCAGCGTGTGCATTGTCAAATTCCTAGAATGTTGTTCCTTACATTGCTAAATATGGTGGTGTTTAATAGGAAGGCTAAACTCATATGTTTCTCATTATCTATTTATTGAGGAATTATTATTACAGCAACATTTTTGATGTCAGCTACTCAGGCTTGAGCACACATTTTTTATTTCTTAAATGATATACAGTAGTATATCAGATGTATTTTATAAGTTCTATGTTTTGTAAACCTGGATCTGAAGTAATAGTAGAAGCGCCTAATTAAATCTTCATCCACCGATTGTCTATAACGTTGTGTTTTGTGTACAAAATGAAGATTTATTGAGTGGTTAGCATGGTCTAGGTCGATAGTAAGGGCATTAGTAAATTAGTTTCATTCGTAGACGAATGGGTTAATTTAGCCCTGCAATAAAATACATAATACTGTCTTTAAATAAATCTCCATCTTTCGACTTCTATGACATATGGAAAATATATTGATGGTTCATGTAATGATATTTGGATCATATTTGGCCAACAATTTTTATTTGTATATTTCTACTTGGTATTTATGGATAGAGATTTATTTACGCTGAAGAATTAATAGAAATTAAAAAATTCACAATTTTCATAACTCAGAAGAGCAACGAAATAGGTTTGGGCCAGAATAGTTCAATCTTGGCAAGCATAATAACATGTAGGGTGTGTCCTTCATTCAATTTAAGGAGGAATTGCACTGTTGTTTGAATTATGTGAACATACTTCTAATAACAGCTCTCTTGCTTTTCTAATGAACTTTCTCTTTTCGGTGTGTTTTCTCCTGCATTCCTCCCTCCCATAATCGTGCTTTCCATGTCTTTAAGCAATGGAGTTGCCATAATTGCGGGTATAGGCACAGCCTTATCATCATTGCTTGGCTCCATTACTACACAAGTTTTTGGAGGAGACAAGAACCAATCTAATTCCATTTCTTTACCACCATTTTTACAAATATTCGTATCATTCTCTTCTGCCCCTACCAAATCTTGATACTTTGAGGTCAGAACCTTCAATACTGCATCATTACTACAGACTTCTTCTGATATGTCTTTATCATTGCTTATAGTGTGTATTTCTGAAATGTTCTCAGATATCTTCTTTGTTTCTACGATGTTCTCAGATGTCTTCTTTGTTTTAGTGATGTTCTCAGATGGTTCTCCTTGATTTTTGGCTTGATTGTGTTTTCATGGAGAATTATGACCATGGTTTTGGATGAGCCTGGACATTTAAATTGTGAAACTTGTTGCTTTGATAAGGGTGTCAACAAAAATAGTTGTTTTCCAGCTTCCATTGTATATGAATCTGCAAATGAACCAGTGTGCCACGGGACCAGAGGTGAAGGAGAAACTTTTATGTCTAACTCACCTTAATCTGCAAATCTGCAAATGTTTGTGGGAGTTGATTGAGTGGCTAGAATTTGATTATGTTGATTTTCTTCAACCGTAGAAGCAACACTGTGAGTATGTCTAAGTTATAAAGCCCAAGACTTTAAAGTTGACTGCATATCAAGTAAGACATTGCTGTAGGACTCGATATCGTGATATATATTTTTGTCCTTTAGATTGCTTCCAATGTCACCCGCAACTAATTCATCAATCTGTCCAAACAGATTTGAAAGTTCAGAGCATACAAGCAGAAGGCGATCAAGTGCGCTGCCATCAGCATCATGCTTGGGCTCTTCTTCTTCAATACCATCGTTGATTTCCTGTTGTTGGATGTGTCGATCCGCGGTTTACTCACCGTCGATTTAAGCTTGCTGTTTTTGTGCGTTTAGTTGATTTATTGACTATTCAGAAGAAATTTCGAAGATTTTTAAATTTGTAATATTATATTACAGATGCACATATACCCATATACCCATATATCCTCAATTTTACTCTCTAAGGGAGCTTCCCAGAGGAAATGGTTCTGTTGCAACATGGCAGTACTATTCATGCTACTTGGTAGTTATTAAAAGAAATTCATGCTACTCGGCAAAATCTACTATTCAAGCCATTCCCTATACAATCAGCACATGTTGATACTATAAAATAGAGACATGAAAAGAAAGGTTCAAACTATGATGGTGGCAACGATATCAGATGGAAACTCATTAGCCGGAAATTGTCTCACATTGGTACAATACTGCTACTTCCAAAGGCAATCGATATTTTACGTGGTGCCGTTTCACCAACCGTTGACGCTGCAATTTCTGACCATATTCCCTCTATAGTCTATGGATGGGAAGTTCGAGGTCCAGACTATGTTAAACTCTGTTGTTGTATCAGCTGGTTTTTTGTGCATATTGGGGTCTGTTGTTGAGATTCCATTAGTTGGTGCAAGAAAATATCACCATGGACTGGTAATTATATTTAATGTGCTTGTGCTTGTTTTATTGAGATGTTATCTTTTGTATAACAAATTATGTTCCTTTTGTCAAGGATATTTCCAGTCGCTTTTTTCATGCATTAAAGAATTGTCGGTACCCTTAAATGTTAATCACTCTGAGCTCCCTTCAACTGATGAATTTGAAGATATATGGGTCAACAAGTTTGGTTTGGTTAAAATTACCCCATATTAGGTTAGCGCATTGCTTTAGTGTTTATATTTGTACAAGTCGATGTTCGTTACAATTCACATATATTATTTATTAATAATGCTACTTTTGTGAGTGCGCGTTAAAATGAGTATGCACAAGGTGCACATTTGATGTTTTTTACAAGGTACTTCTAGGTTTTCCAAGCCTGTTCTTGACCCAAATGGTTTAAATATAAGCCTTAATGGTTTGCTGTTAAGATGAGGAAGCCAATTTTGTTCCGGCCGTTTACATCTAAATCTCTAAATAGCCGTTGGGTAGGGTACAGAAGAAAATTGTTTCTTAAAGGCGGGCTCCGTTTTGTTGACCGATTGGAAAGAAATATTTTGCACGTAGTTGAGACGTCAAGTTGTAGATCAGCTTAACTGAAAAGACAAAAAAGCAGTATTGTTTCCTCGCATAGTGTATTTTCTTGTGAAATGCTTGACTTTTTGTTCTTTCAAAAAAAAAAAAACACTATTTGCTTGTATGGTCAAATAGTGAATTCAAGTTTTACAATGAATTCTATCGACATCTTTGTTTATTGATTTATGAAATTTAAGAAATTTTACCGATCTCTCCTTTGAGTATGAATAATTTTTTTTTTTCAAACAAACCAAGTGCTTTTAATATGATTTGAAAATCATTATTAATGCATATACAGAATGTATAGTCCATTAGTATTTTTGTCAATAGGTGGGTCTTACCTTGGAGAGGTTCCGACTTTGACCAGAGAGTTCTTAACAGTGATAATTTTCAAAAGAGATTCATATTATCAAAGAATTTCATATCCGTAAGCTTTTGATGTTTGTTTTGATTTTACGTTATCCTTTTTTGTCAATTCATTTATTTTTTTTATTCATATTTTTTACCACTGATTGTTTTGTAATGCTTGATTTTGACTAGATTGATAAAGGAGTCGTGAGGATTAAAATTTAACATATTTTGTATCGTGTTAATCATCTTAGAAAAATATTCCCATTAAAAATAAAAAATGGAGAGTAATTATTTCTTACAGGTTTACAAACCATACAGATGGTTCCATTATTTCAGACTCAAGCACCCTACTTCTATTGAGGGGAAGTGAAGTGTAGATCGACCTTTCATGTTTGATAAGAAGTTCTAATTATCATGTTTATGTTATATATGACATATTTTGAATTATAATTAACAGAAGCGCTCACATTTTTATTATATATGTAATAAAATGTGGTTTTATTACTTTCTCATGCTAAAGCTAAACATTGATGATATAAAGTCTATAGATTGGTTGCTGCCTGTTTTTTTGGTCTGTGTTGAAACTTAGTGCAGTTCACAAGTAACGCAGTTTATGGCCTATTCTTCTGGAAGGCTGAGCCTAGTTTAATTTAATTTATTATGCTTTGTTTTAGGATCAAGTTCTGTTTGAATAATTCTATAGCATGCTGCTATAAATTGATGTACCGCATCTTGTTTTATTTTTAGTACTTCAAATTTCATTTTTTGTTTGCCTGTGTATTTTTCAGTTCTTTAGTTGAGAAATAAAAAACAATTTTGTTTTCCTATATTTGTTTACATGGTATCAGAGCAAGATTAAATAACAAAGTGTTTTGATTATCCCCTCAACTGAAGTTTTCAGGCAGTGAAGTATTCACATACATTTTCTTCAAAAATGAATGGAAATGCATCCCAAGTTTCTGTAGAAAAACTGATTGGTAGCAACTATAGCTACTGGAAGCTATGCATGAAAGCATTCTTACAAGGACAAGATCTATGGGAGATTGTATCTGACGATGAAACTGAAATTCCAGCAGATACTCCACAAAACGCTGATGCGCGTAGGAAGTGGAAGATTAAGTGAGGCAAGGCTTTGTTTGCTTTGCGGACATCGATCGGTAAGGACTACATTGATCATGTTCGTGAGGTGAATTCACCAAAATTAGTATGGGATACAATTGAAAAAATGTTCAGTCAGAAAAATACAATGAGATTACAATTTTTGGAAAACGAACTTGCCTCTATCACTCAAGGTAAACTCTCAATTTCAGATTATTTTTTGAGAATAAAAAATTTGTGTGCTGAGATTTCAGAGTTAGATCCCACTGATCCGATCAAAGAAGCAAGAATGCGACGTTATCTTATTCGTGGTATAAGAAAGGAATTTATGCCTTTTATTTCTTCTATTCAAGGCTGGCCCGTCCAACCAACGATTGTAGAATTGGAGAATTTACTTTCGAATCAAGAGGCATTGATTAAACAAATGACAAACATGTCTGTTGCTGAATCAAATGATGTGCTTTTCATCAAAGATAAGCGGTGTGATATAAATCAGCCAAAACCTGTATCAGGTGATAAAAGCAAGCAAAGAGTTGATGGAGAGGAAAACAATTCTTCATTTTCTTGCCACAGATGTGGAAAACCAGGGCACATCAGGAAAGATTGTCGGGTAAAGCTTTTCTGCAGCAAGTGTCGCAAACCAGGCCGTATTAAACAAAAGTGTAGGTCAAAGCAAACTAATGAGTCGGTGAATGCTGTTCATGAAACAAAAGAGGATGATAAAGTAAAGTGGGAGCACTGTTATTCAATTGAAGTCACTGAGGAGGTGTGTAATGCAAAATCTGATGTACTGTACAGTAAACATCAGGGCTTCGACATTCCCATAGACTATGATCAGGAGTGGATTGTGTACTCTGGTTGTTCTCATCATGCCACAAGAAATGAGTCTTTACTTTCGGAAGTTCGTCCGCACAAGGGAAAGCGAGCTATTGTCATAGCAGATAATACTGCTCATCCAATTACCACAGAAGGCAGTTTGAAAGTTGTAACTGACGGTGTAAATTGCAGTGATATTGCTTTAAGCAATGTTTTTCATGTTCCCGGGCTTATGAAAAATCTTTTGTCGGTCTCTCAAATTGCCAGCTCAGGGAGGTATGTTTTATTTGTTCCTAATGATGTTCTAATTATTGATAAATTAAATAATTATGATGGTAATGTTCTTTTCCATGGGAAAAGAAAAGAGTCTTTATATGTATTATCTGCTAGTGAAGCTTATGTTGATAAAACAAGTCAAAATGATCGAGCATCTCTTTGGCATGCTCGTTTAGGCCACGTTGGTTATCAATTATTAAAACAGATCTCAGAGAAGAAATTGCTTGATGGTGTTCCGTTTTTGAAAGAAGTACGCCAAGATATTGTATGCTCTGGATGCTAATATGAAAAATCGCATCGGCTTCCGTTTCAAAAATCACAAAATAGAGCATCGCAAAAATTTCATCTAGTGCATTCAGATTTGATGGGGCCAACTAAAACTCCTAGCTACTGTGGTTTTCGCTATGTAATGTTGTTTGTAGATGATTTTTCTCGCTATTCATGGGTGTATTTTCTTGAGCACAAAAATGATGCATTCTCAAGCTCCATAAAGTTTAAGTTGCTTGTAGAGAAGGAGTATGAATAAAAAATAAAGTGTTTGCGGACCGATAATGGTGGAGAATACATGTCAGAAGAATTCTTCTTATATTGTAATGATCATGCTATTATTCGACAAATGACATGCCCAAATACTCCACAGCAGAACGGTGTTGCTGAGCGAAAATTAGCACACATTACTTCTATGAGCTTGTCATGGTTGCATGATAAAAATCTCCCAAAAGAGTTGTGGGCTGAAGCAATGCAATGTTCCTGCCATGTCATCAATCGGTTGCCTCCTTGGTCGGGTAACTCAAAATCACCTTTTGAAAGTTTGTACAAGTCTAAGCCAAATGTGAGTTATTTTCGTATTTTTGGTTCATTATGTTATGTTCATATTCCTAAAAACAGAACAAAGCTTGATCCAAAGGCAAGAAAATGTGTATTTGTTGGCTATGATTCACACAGGAAAGGTTGGAGGTGCATGGATCCCACAACAATGAAGTTTGTAGTTTCAAGGGATGTTGTCTTTGATGAGCTTTCAAGCTATTATTCTACAAATAATAAAAGCGAGGACACACAGTTTTTAATTTCAGAACCAACCATACTTGAGTCATTCTCAAAGGAAGATGAATCCAGTAACACAGAAACTGGTCCCATGTCTTATGCAGAAGACCGACATGATGTAGCATTGCGAAGATCAAATAGACAAAGGAAGGAACCATCTCATTTGTCTGATTATCAAGTCCAAATGAATCAGTGCACGGTGACAAGTTGTTTTCAAATGGGAGATGCTTATGAAGATGAGCCAAAACATTACAGTGAAGCCAAGGGCATTGCTGAGTGGGAAGATGCTATGTATAAGGAAATTGAAGCATTAAATAAGAATGAAACTTGGGAGCTTGTTCCAAAACCATAGAATGTTGAGTTGCTCACCTGCAAATGGGTTTATAAGTTGAAAAAGAAGGCTGATGGCACTATCGCTAGGTACAAAGCACGCTTAGTCGCACGTGGTTTTTCTCAACAGTTCGGTTTGGACTATGAGGAGACTTTCAGCCCAGTAGCTAAGATGTTCACGGTGCGAACTATCATTTCATTGGCTGCAAGTAACACTACACAAAATCAGTGATTTTGCAACAGTTTATATCTGTTAATTGCTAACACTTATAAATGCTACAAACTCCTAACAGTAAAAAAGTGTTAGGATACCTGAAAAGTGTTGGTGAAAATAAATACTTTTCTGAATAAACTTTGCAACACAAATAAGTGTTAGCGTAGTTGGTAAAAATGTAAATAATTTATTAACAAGAGGAGTCTTCTGTAATATAAACATATGCGTTCTCTTCTTACGCTTACCCATCCATTCCCTTACATTTTTTGGCCGCATAAAATTTAATTTAGGTTTCCTCTTCCTCCCAAAATCAATGTCGATTTCAACCACTTCCTAAAATCAATGGCGACTTCATCCACTTCCCAATATCGAACGCCGACTTCAACCACTTCAACGATGCCGACTTCAATTCGCTTTGCTGTAGGTTCTTCTTCCTCTCTATTTTTTTTCATTTCTTCGCTTTGCTGTATGTTCTTCTTCTACTCTATTTTTTTTTCTTTCTTTGAACTTTTGTGTGATAGTCTTTTGAGGAATAAATGGTGTCTTTTACAATGAATCTGATCGATTCCTTTGAATTTTCCAGAGCCGTTTGCCATTAGTTGAGCTCAAATTAATGCTTCGTCTTCCCCAATTTCATCAGCCATTCTCAGATTTCGAAAAAAGAAGGCCTTTGGGATTTCCAAAATTTGCTTCTATGATGTGAAGACTTGAATCACGATTTGATATCAGGTATCAATATTTTCGATTTCACTTTGACGCATATGATTTTTAATAGTTGCGATTCAAACTGAATTTTGAATCGAAGATGGTACGTTTTGAGTTGAAACGCGTTTTGAATCGTACGATTCTACGATTTTTGAATTCCATGATAGAGATAAACAATAATGTGAAGTTGTTTGCAATATTTAAATCTATAGGAAATGTTTAAGTCCCAAGAGAGCTTGCTTGCAATAATGTGAAGATGGTGATTTATGTTGTATACATTTTAGTATAGAGAGCGGTACTGGGATTATGTACCAGTACATGTCTCATAAATTTTCTAACATAGTGTATTATTTTCCTTTTTCTTATTTTGTTTTAGGATTTGATTGTGATTCTGGAAGTTTCAAATAAATATTATGACATGCAACATTCTTAATTCTAGTTAGTTTCTTATGGAAAGAATCGTAACTTTGTTAGTCTGTTGGTTTCCAGGGTCATGTAAAATTTTCTAGTATTATATACTAGCTAGTTAAATAGAATTCTACAGCAGTATTTGGTGTTGTTTATGTATTGATAACATAGAAATGTATAGCCATATAACATAAGAGTGGAAATTTTTGGTCATGTACTAAACACGCTACAAATAAGCATTGATGCTAAGTTCTTCCATTTTGGGAATGTAAGCAAATCCCTTTCTTACTAGTTATTTTGGATGATGTATTTTTAGGTACTAATAAATAAGTGACGGATGCCATTAGTTGATAAAAAAGAGGGTTGCTATTTGCCCCTTTTTATTCCCTTGCAATTACCAAATCAAAATTAGTTAAACATATTTGAAATTATCCTTTACTAGTATTCATTCCTTTTCTTTTTCTTTAGAAAAATACAAATCATCCCTCCATTCATCTTCCAAAACACAGGGTCAGCACTTTTCTTCTTCTTCACACTTCATCTCCTCCATTCATTCTTCAAAGATATAAACCAGATATGTGGATGTGGTCATGCAACAAAATCATTTGACATTTCAATAATGATTGGGAAAAGAAAACGAGCTAAATGAAAACTGATATATTATTTATCAAATGGCTACAATGCAATAATGACCATTGAACCAAAAAGGAAAAAAAAGGCAAATTCTATTAACCCCTTGTGTTTTACCATTGAATTTCTACGTATTTTGTGCACTAGATTGTCAGTATGATCGTACGTATTCTTGAATTGTCATAGATATTTGCATAAAAAAATATTATCCAATTTTTCATATAAAAATAAAAAGACTCAAATGAAATATTGAAGAAGATATATAACCAGTACAAACACACTTTGCATGAAATAGAATGGTGATTGAAGTTTGGAAAATTAATAGTAACTTTCTGTTTTTTAACTAGAAGAGCAATAATAAGAAATCCACTAGCACTTGTTAGTTGTACAAATAAATTTAAATGTGTTCATGGTCAGAGTTGATATGTTACTGTAGCTCACTCTGTAAATAATGAGTAATTTAAGTTTTGGATAATTACTAAATTTAGTTATAGACTGCTGTTTTTTCATGTGTATACATTTATTTGGTTCACCATCAGTTTCCATCTTAAAAATATTCCATTCAAGCTGATGCAATAACATCTTTGAGTAGGATCGGGTAGTTGCCGAGTGCTCGTATTAGAATTTTTGCATATTTTGTGCACTAGATTTTTTTCACTTTTCAATTTGCCCACTGATTTTTGTTTGTATGCATCCTTCACGCCATATATAAAGCTCTCATTGCATGTTAAAAATAAAGCGCTGATACATGATTCAAATACTAAATCAAACTCCTATAACATATTGGAAATAAAATCTTTATACCATTATTAAAGTAATTGAATAAAACTATTAAAATGGAAATGAGAGAAAAAGAGAAGAAGGTAACTAAATATAGTTAAGCAATTACAATTTTATTAAAAAGTAAACCTCAATCATTTTTATAATGGGGATATCAATAATTTGATTCTTGTATTAAAAATAAAATAAGATTGTTAACATGCACAGATCCTTGGTCTGGTATTATACTCTTATGGTATGATGTTTTTCTAGGCTCTTTTCTAGCTTATTTAGAAATTTAATAAGAAAGGAAATCCTTAAAGAATCAAAGAACTTATATATTTATTACTGGTAATATAAAGACAACTCATTCTCCATGCATGAACTTAATTGTACTGTTATAACTAAGAACAACTTAACCATGTCTAATTCATGCTTTTGAACTGCATTTTGATTATTTGTGTTTCATTCTTGGTTTGGCATGTGTTCATGATGTTTTCCTAGGCTCTTTCCTAACATATTGTAAAACCTTATGATAAAATAACTTGTAGAATCAAATTACTTGTTATACTGGTAATAAAAAGACAATTATTCCACCATGTGTCAACTTAATTCCATTGTTTTAACTAAGAGCTGCAATTTGATTATTTGTCATTGTAGTCTTTCTTCACTGCAAACTGATTGTCTCTCCTCGGAGATTTTCCCTCTTTCAATCCTCGCAATTTCAGTCAACTTCAGCAATCTGACCGTGCCGCACAACCTTTAGTAAATTCTGTTTTTATTTATTTATTAGTGCTGACAGTTTTTTTTGACCAAAATGTTAAATTTGTGAGCAATGAACCCTTTTGTGATTGTTACTTTAAATTCCTTTTGGGGTTTGTTTATGTGTCCATGAAATACCAGCGTAATATATACTTTTCAATGCTAGTAACTAGGAAGATGGTTAAAAGCCTTTTTTTGACAACTACTTGTTTTATATCTCCTTAAAATTGATTGAATAGTAGTTTTTCAGTTGTTTGATTGAATAATAATTTGTGAAAGTGTTTAGATAAATTTGAGTTTTAAGTTAAAATAAATTAGTTTAGGGCTGTTTCAACCAAATCGGTAGCTAGAACTTTGGATGTACTTGAATAAAAAAACAGGCTTTCTTTAATATTGATATCTATTTGCTTTACAACACAAAAATTGTTGGTTTGTATTGGATTATAACATTAAAAATTATATGAAAGATTTTTTTTAATGCTGAAGTTATTGAATACAAATTTTTCCAAAAGCTGTGTATGAAATGAAAACAAAGTATCGAGCTATTTCAAAAAATAATGAAATAAATGAGCAACTTAAATATCAACAATGCAAAGTTCATAATTTGATAGAAATTAGTGTTATACCTCTGTATCAGTTTATGTTTGTGGTATGTACCATTTCAGTTCAAGTCACTTTCAACCACTCATCCTTATTTTTGGTTGTGATATTATCAAGTAATTCACCACAACACTATTTATATGTTTTAATCAAGAAAAGTCTTCAAACATGTATAGTTTATTAATTTTTCTGTTAAAAAATTCAAATCATTATTATGGTTATATGTTTTAGGAATAATCATTAAAATGCAGAGATATGTTTGGGAAAAATGATATATTACTGTTTGAAGTTTTAACACCGGTTCTTGAGGAGACCGTGTAAAAATTTTATTCATTTTATGCGTTTGTTATTTATTATAATCAACTGTGGTCATATATTTCACAGTGCAATGAATTTGCATGTTTAAAGCAAATGATTCACTGCCAAACTGGCGTTTAGGCTGCTTTGAGTCATAAATTTAAGATGTTGCAACGTCTAATATTAAATGGACATTGCAAAACTGTCAAAATACAAACATTAAATGAACGTCTACTTCATGAATTAATATTAAATGGACATTGCAAAACTGTCAAAATACAAACATTAAACTAGAAAGAATATAGAAAAAAAGAAGGCACCTTTCTAGCTTTTCTTTGTGCAACTAATTCCTTCCTTTTTACACATGAATTAATTTATTTACAATAGTGGTATGTTCCTAAATATAAATTAGCAGGTTATAAGTTTATTTTTCTCTCTCATTAATTGAGGAACAATGAAGATGTATTGGAATAATATTTTTAGTTTGAAATGGTGATTAGTAAATTAGTGTCACGTTATTTTTCTATATACTGTTACTTGTTATCAAAAAATTAACCGTTTCTATGATCTGATGTCTTGTGATAATTTCATTAATTTGAAACGAACACTTAGACATGTTGATGTGGTTGTTCATCTCCAATTCTACAGTAAGCATTAAATTGATGAACATATGACAAACTAGAAAACAATGAAAAAATGTAATTAATATATTAAAATTTAATATTATTTATTCTTTGTAATTTCTCACCAAATTTTGTTTTGAATGTTCAAGCTAATTATTAAAAGTGTCAATAGATACTCGGAAATTTTGAAAAGAAAAAACATCCAAAATCTAGAAAATGGATATATAGATATGATAAGCTTGGTTGTTTGTATGAAGTTGACGGGAGCAATGATGTTTCATTTTTTTCCATTTCATTCCCACTGATGTTTTTCTTGTTTTACTGTTATCACAACACACGTTAGCTTGGCCACACAATTAAATAGTACATGCAAATTATAATATACATACATTTGTGTATGGGTCAGGTCCAGTTAGAAACTTGCCTCTGACAATTGTATATTTGTCTGTGTAAAGAAGCCCAGTCACCATCTCCATCTGTAAATTACTCATTTGTAAACTTGCCTCTGACAATTGGCATGTTAGAAACTGGTCATTGATAATTACAATTGATCAGTTTACATACCAAACTCATTGTGTTGCCTCTGAGTTCTTCCCCAGTTTACATGCCAAACTCATTCATCATATAGAAACTTGCCTCTGATAATTGTATATTTGTCTGTGTGTTGGGTGAGTGCTTCCCCAATGCTGTATTCTTGGATGGTGTGTCTGTACATGTATTTTTGTTTGTCCCTTTGCATGAGCCTACGTGAGTGATAAATAACAGATATTTAAACTTGCCTCATTTGATAAACTACTAACATGCCAAGCAATCCAGTCCAAAACAATGACCAGTTTGTTCATGCAACAGAAAAAAGCAATGTCTATATGATGAATGTTCATGCTACTTCTTATATAATGGGGTTTCTATAAGCATGTGGAGACATTCAAAATATTTACATTGTCATTGCCAATTTGTTATATTTGATTTGCTACATTTTGTATACAGATTTGATGCTCATCTTTAAGAAAAATTGATGTTGGGAAGTGTTCCTCATTTGTAGAATCTGAATCTACATTAGTTTTACCGATTTCTTCTTCTGTAGTCATTTTACATTTCTAGTTACATACACTGATTGTTTCATCTTCTGCACATATTAAATGCAGGCACTTGTAGAGGAAGAGGAAGAAAAACAGAAGTTGGTATGTAGCGGCAACGAGGAAGCAAACACATATGACCTTGACAATGATCCCATCTCTAACGTTTTTGGCTCCGATATGAAATTGCTTTTTTGTAATTTGGATATGATATTGTGGTATTTTGAAATTGGAAAGTTTGTAGCACACATTGTAGTATTATCAAAATATGATATTGTTGCATTTGAGATATGGAAGCCTTTTAGACTTCATATTGAATTGATATGATGAATTATACATGTGATATGGACATCATCATTTATGAGATATTATATTCATTTGTTTTAAGAATTTAATATTAATTGTGCATAAAATAGTGTAAAATCATCATTTCAATTAGTAACGCATATATGTGTTACCAATATTTTGGATAACAACGCTTATCCACGTTACAAACCTAAATGATAAGCAAAGCAATTTATGTGTAACAACGCATATATGTGTTACTAAATAATCATTTTCCAACACTTATAAGCGTTACCGTATATTTCTGTACCAACACTTATAAGTGTTATCGTATATTTTTGTACCAACACTTATAAGCGTTACCGTATATTTAGGTACCAACACTTATAAGTGTTAGTAATACGTATGTTCGTAACACTTATAAGTGTTACAAATTTGACCGCTCCATTCTTCACAGTCCATTAGTAACACTTAAAAAGTGTTACTGAAATTATTTGTAACACTTATAAATGTTAGGATTTACCTGTTTTGGTGTAGTGAGAGATGGAGCATTTGGCAACTTGATGTAAAAAATGCTTTTCTTTATGGCGAATTGGATCGTGAAATATTTATGGAATAACCTCAAGGTTTTGTGTCATCAAAGTTTCCTAATCATGTTTGTCGGCTGAAAAAGGCACTGTATGGTCTCAAGCAAGCTCCGCGAGCTTGGTATGGTAAGATTTCTCAATATCTTACATTTTGCGGCTTTATTCCTTCACATAGTGACCCTGGCCTATTTGTGAAGAAGAAATCTTCAATGTATATGCTGCTTCTTTTATATGTAGATGACATGATCATTACTAGAGATGACAATGATGATTTAGTTCGTCTCTGTGATGATTTGTCTATCCGATTTGAAATGAAAAATCTTGAAGAGATACACCGTTTTCTTGGACTGGAAGTAGAGAAAACTAATGGGTATTTTGTTTCTCAACAAAGCTATGCTACAACTTTATTGAAACGTTTTGGAATGAAAGATACAAACATAGCAAACACCCCCATGGAATCAAATCTGAAGTTGCAGAAGCTTGAAGGCGATCTTTTGGAGAATGCTACATTATTTCGTCAACTTGTTGGCAGTTTATTCTATTTAACCATAACAAGACCGGATATAGCTTACTGTGTAGGTGTGGTTTCTCAGTTCATGGATATGCCTTGTGTTGGTCATATGGTTGCAGCAAAGCGAATACTTCGATATGTAAAGGGCACAATTGATCTTGGTTTGAAGTATGAGCAAAACATATCCTTTTCATTGTGTGGATTTGTTGATGCAGATTGGGCAGGTGATGTGAATGACAGGCGTTCAACTACTGGTTATTGCTTCAATACGGGCTCTGCTGTCATATCATGGTGTAGTAAAAAGCAAAGAACTGTTGCTCTTTCAAGTACTGAATCTGAATACGTGGCTGCAACTATGGCCACTCAAGAGTGCATCTGGATCAAGAGGTTACTTCAGGAGATCACGGACTTTAAGGATTATCCAGTTACTATTTACTGTGATAATCAAAGTGCAGTAAGACTTGTAGAAAATCCTATCTTTCATGCTCGATCAAAGCATATTGAAATACATCATCATTTTGTTCGAGAAAAAGTGTTAAATGAAGATGTTAAACTGCTGCACATCAGAACTGCAAATCAAGTTGCAGATGTATTTACTAAAGCATTACCCAGACCAAAGTTTGAGTTGTTTCGAAAAGCTCTCGGTCTCATGGATAGAAAATCTGCACTAAGGGGGAGTGTTGAAACTTAGTGCAGTTTACAAGTAACGCAGTTTATGTCCTATTCTTCTGGAAGGCTGAGTCTAGTTTAATTTATTATGCTTTGTTTTAGGATCAAGTTCTGTTTGAATAATTCTATAGCATGCTGCTATAAATTGATGTACCGCACCTTGTTTTATTTTTAGTACTTCAAATTTCATTTTTTGTTTGCCTGTGTATTTTTCAGTTCTTTAGTTGAGAAATAAAAAACAATTTTGTTTTCCTATATTTATTTACAGTCTAATGTAAATGAAAAATCTCAATTTCTGCTAAATGATACTATCATGATAGTGTTTACTTCCGTTGTTATTTCTTTTTTCCTCTGTCGCTTTCTATTGGTTGTTTATTCGCTAAGAGATTAATTATATATATTGACGTTGGTTTCATTTTTATTCCATTATAGTCATTGTTACGAGTGTTACGGCACACACATCGCTCATGAATTGTTTTTCTTATAAATTGTATATGTTTAAATCAGTAAAAAAATAGTTTCTTATTTTCAAGTGATATTAAGATTTGTATATTTGTAAAGAAGTATTCTGAATTTTTAAAGAAATTTTGATTTTAAATCCTATTTTCAGAAGCGTTTTGAATTTGTAAAACATGTTTAGTTGTTAGGTACTACTTTTATGGGCATTTGAATTTGTAAAATAAGTTTAATATTAGATCCTATTGTTTAGTGTTTAATATATGCTGATATATAGATGAACGTTTTTGATAGTTCACGTTGATACCAAAAAAGCGTAACATTAAAACTATTACTAACTGTTATTAAAAGGTATGAATAGTTTATTTGTTACATTCATATGGATTTGTTGCACTTTCATTGTAATTTGGTTTGTCCTTTTACCACATTGTACATAAAGTCTTGCATGTGTACGGCTATTGTGTTTACAACAATTAATTTTATCCTATGTATTTCATTGACCAATGTTATTATTGTATTCTTAAAGTTCATGACATAAATTTTTATAGAGCTGTCAATAGAAATATCGGGTTTGATAGGTCAGTTCTGTGTGCAATTGGAGTCAAAATTCAAGGTATGTGGTTTTAATTCAATGATTTTATGTTATGTTAGGTTTGTATCTTCGATAAAAAATTGTTTGAAATATCCTACGTGCAAGTTGGATACATCAGTGATTGATTCTTTTTTAAATCCCATTATCGATGCCAAAATGGGTCTGATAAACAAAAGTGCTTAATGGGTTTTTCATAACTTCTGTAGGCTACAATTAATTGTTAAATTTGTATCTTTTATGTAAATTTAATTTTAAATTTTATAGGGATTCGACACATAATAATAGTTACTCTATGATTAAAAACGCTAGCTCAAGTGGTAAGGTGCTCTACAACGAGATTTTAGAGATCATGAATTTGAAGCTTCGATATTATAAAATAAGTGCTTTACTTGAATATAGTAACACTATTACTCTAAAACAAATAATAATTACTTTATGTTATTTTGTAACTTTAATCGGTTTATTTCATATATAATTAGTGCTGATTTATTTTATTTCTACATTCTTAAAGTATCCAAATAATGCCAGTGTCTTTAAGAAATTTAGTGCATGTATAAATTTATAACTATATACTTTTATATAAGTTACAGTTTACATTGTTAAGTAATCAAAAATCAATTTTTTTTAAGCATATAACTATACATAAGTTTATTCTTGTTGTATAAGTTTAAATTATAATTGTATGAGCAATTATACATACATACATACATATCTATGTATGTATGCATGTATATGGTGCAACATGTATCATTTGTGTAACTAACCGTAGTTTCAGACACTTCGTATTTAAATATCAAAACTATTGAATATTTGAATATTTAAATCTTGGATTAAATGTTATTAAAATGTTTTAATAAGCTTTTCAACTCTGTTTTAGATCATAAGTAATAGTGCTAAACTTGTTTTGGAAAAAAGTTTACAAAAATAAATACTTTGAATAAATATTGATAGTGCGACTGAAAATCAGTTTATCGGCAAACAGCTTTTCAATCGATATAAGTTGTTCAAATTCTTGTGCATTTGTCTAATGATCAAATGAACACATTAGCAACTAATTAACACACACTCCTCTTCATAAAGTATGGAACTTTCTAGAACATTCCTTTAGGATAAGAGATATTATCAGGGTAAGAGTATAAGTATAATTTGCATAAAGGAGAAGTGATGGGAGGTAAGACTTTCGTGGCATGACGATGCGGGAGCGCGTGCGGGAGGGGGGGGGGGAGGGGTGAATACAAGCTTATGCAACACCATTTTGACCTTATATAAGGAGGGACATACTCTTAGAAATTAACTACAAATTCTCAAACAAAAACTAAGGCCCCGTTAGTTTTCGTTTTGAGTTTTGTGTTTTCAACATGCACAACAAAATACGAGAAAACGTGAGAAAAGGATTTGCAATTCTTGGTCGTTGCGACGATAGACGGACAACGGGGAAGAATGATTGTTTTACTTGCTTTTGTTACATCCAAAAACACAAAAAACCAAAAAAACTTTTTTCTATTTTATATGTTAATTTCATTTTTGAAAATTGTTTGTTTTCCAACAATACATACGACATGCGCATTTTTATTTAGACGAAAATTCAAAACTAAAAATGTAAACCAAACGGGGCTTAAGCTTTTTAATGGCTTTCTTCCTCTTCTTTTACTCTCCAACTTTCTCAAATCTTATTCAAACCAACTCCGATTACAACCAAACTTTCCCAAAGACGTTAAAATATCATTAGAACATGGTTTAGCATCTAAGAAGTTGAAGGATAATGGAGTAGAGGGGGGAACCTATCTTGGCCGTGAGTAATGATAGGGTAGGAAGGCATGGTTTTGAGATTTTGGAGGCAAAGGTGGTTGCTTTGGTGATGAGGTGATGGTAGGAAGGGTTGCTTTGGTTCTTGTGCTTGGTTTGGTTGTTAATTTGGATCTAAGTGAGTTATCCACTATATCTTAAGTATATATTATGTATATATATGTTGTCCGTAAAGTATAAAATTAAAGTGATATTAACTAAGTGAAGTTATAAACTTTAGACCTCTCTTACTTTTAAAAGCAAATGACAACTTTATATCGTATAACATCACTTCTATTATCCTCTTAAACATGTGATGCGGCCTTGATTTGATGTTTAAATGGTTGTTCAACTTGTGTGTTAAATTGAAGTAAGTTTGAAAGTGTTTGAAGCTAGAATAGTCGTTATAAGTGCACTTCCGAATTTCTTATTTTTGGGAATTTTTATAAACAAATGGAAAGATATTCTTAGAGGTTCCTTTCCATGGTTTTGAAGTACCCTAATGATATTACTTACTATAAAAATTTCAAGTCTTAAATCATTTATTTAAGTGGTTAAAACTAGTCGCAAAGATGGTGTCTTTCAACGTTGTTTTAACAAGAACTTCTAACAACATTTATAAATGCTGTAATTAGTCGCTTATGGTTTTAAGTGTTTAAAATGTGACGTTTTGACTTGTTTTTGGTGATTTAAATGGTCTCTAAATTCTTTTCTTTGTAAAATCTTTTTATGGAAGTTCTAATAAAATGCATTTGAGTATGAAAAAAAAATTAGAAGTTTAAATATAGTTTTAATAATTATTTATGAATTTATGGAAGTAAAGTGATGCAAAATGTAAAATATGTTTTGTTGGTTTTTCATCAAATTATGAATTAGTTATTTTCAAGTAATATTTTACATAGATATTTAAAACTTATTTACAAGTATTTTTAAAGTATATATAAGTTTTGAAAAAGGTAATTAAGTAGGCTTTAACACTAAAAGCCGATGGGGTAGACTTCTCTATTTCTGAGAGTTAAGATTGATGTCGAGTAGGGAGTATGAGCAATAGAGCACTAACCTACCGAGCTGCCCTCTTGAACAAGGAATAGTTAAGTTGGAATGTCGCAAACGTGTTAATCTTGTTGTTTACTTACTTGTTTAAAAGAAATATAATTTTGCTTAACGCTAAAATCCGACGAAGTAGGCTTATCTATTTATGAGAGTTAAGATAGATGTCAAGCAGGGATGGAGCAATAGAGCTCTAACCTACTGGGCTTCCCTCTTGAACGAAGAATAGTTAAGTCAAAAATGTCGAAAACGTTGAAAATGTTGAAAACAGGTTAATCATATTGTTTGTTACTTGTTTATGGAAATCATTAATACTATACTGAACACTAAAAGACGATAAATATGGTTGTCTATTTGTGAGATTCAAGAATGAAGTGTCTAGGTAAAACTTTGATGCAACCAGTGCTCTAACTTACCTGGCTTCACTCTTGGACGAGGAATAATTAAGTTGAAATGTCGAAAACAAGTTAAGTATATAAACATTAATTTATATAAGCAATTATTTTCATTAGATAATCGCTTAGTCGACTATCAAACTTAATCAGATATTATCTTAGATCTTTAATAAGAATGTTTTTAAAGATGATATATGTATGAAATGGTTTTGGTTTTATCGTGATAGTGTGTTAATTACCTTCGTCTTTAACTTTTTTTGATTATACTTATGACTGTAAATAGATCTTTAAAAGAATGTTTTAAAGATAAACATAAGTTAAATGACTTTGGGTTTGTAGTAACAATATTTGAGTAACATTAGTCTTAATCCTTTTTGAATGGATTTGTGAAAGTACTTAGATCCAAATGGATATTTTGAAGGAAATTATAAGTGTGAAATCTTTTGGAAAAAGATAGAAAAAGAAAAGATTTAAAGTGAGAAATATTACTAATGATTTGTGAATATACTTATACCATTTGAGATAAGTATATGAATACTTTTTGAAGTATTGAAAAGAGTACAAATGAATAGTAGAAATTGATAATGATGTTTTGCTAGATAAAAGAAGTTTTACTAATAAAAGAGGTTTTAATTGATAAAATATTAATTAAACAAAAAAGGGATTGGAAGTCGCTTATGTGACTTAATAGTACTTTGTATGACTTGATCATGCTTTGTATGTTTACTCGTTTATGAAAAACATTTAGTCGTATACTTAGCGTTAAAAATAGATGAAGTAGGTTTGTTTGTCTATGGGAATTAAGACTGATGTTCATGTAGGGATGTAAACAATAGAGCTCTAACCTACCGGCTTCACTCTTGATCGAGGGATAGTGTGCGATGAAGATATCAGAAATGATATAAGTATATAAGACTTGGTTTCCATATGCGATCGCTCTCATTATCATTGATTGACCAAATTCATCGATTCATTCTTGAAGAGCCTGGGATCGATGAATGTTTTACTTACCGAAAACCACTTCAAGACCGAGATACGTGTTCTATCTCTTGGAAGTGGATATGTTCGAGATGTTGTAATCCATGTGCGGTTTCGAGATCTGTTCGAAATGTGAGAATCCATTTGGGGATTCGTGTTTTGTTCGAGTGATGAAGACTCGTGTGAAAGATGTCAAACATAACATCGACATCGAAAATGATAGAAAACAAAGTAGGGCCATAGCATGGGGTTTGGCTGACCAACGATAGGATATTATCACTCCATATCTTGAGCATGCTCATCGATGTTGCATGCGGGAGGTGATGGTATTTGGGATCACATATTCAAACGTGGACTGGCTATGTTTTCCTTAATGGTATATTTTATCTAGAGATATACGGTGCTCGAAGGTAGTTTCTAACCCTTATGCAGGAGATTGGATCCAGCTCCACCGGAGAGGTCTCCATGGAAAATTCATTGTGCAGACGTTCCCTATCGGTTTTGATTGTACCCTCTAATATGCTGTTGAATGTAACGAATGGAACCATTCTGGCTATGTTATATATTTGTATTCTTTACCCTAGACATTATCTAATATATCACCTTATGAACTTACTTGTTGAGTGGTTCTTTTGAGGGGATAACCGTTATGACATTCCATGTGGTCTTAAAAGTACTGTTATAGGCTGTACACATATTTCTTGAGTTTCTCATACCGGACTTATGTCTGACGCTTGGTTTTTGTTTTCCCTAAACTCATCGCGTGCTCTTTCGAGTAGTTTGAGAAAGACAAGTTTTTGTTGATGTTCTTTGGAGCTCGAGACGACAGGCTGGATGTTTCATCTACCGTAGTATTCTTATTTCCACTGCATTACTATATTGTATATATATCAGCATTTGTGAGGATAAGTTATTATAACTATACAGGTTGATAATAGTACTTAAGTTTTGTAACTTCGAAATTTCTACATTAGAGTAACCCTTTATACTGTTCTTTTGATATTATATATTACCGTTCCGCTAGTGAGATTCTGATATTATGTTCCTTCTTCCTTGTTCTGTTTCTTTTTCTTTTTTCACCCTAACAATTTGTCCTTCGAGCACTTGGATGCTTGGTACGTGAATACCGTGGATTTATTAGTGTCGACATTTAAGGGTCGAGAAGATGGGTCGTTACACATTGGTCTTTTAAATCTTTTATGAAAAATATCATTTTTGGTACATGTTAGTTAAGTAATTACACTAATAATGTTATATATGTTTATTCATATAGCCTTAGTCAAATTATTTATATGCATAAACTACTATATTAACTAATAGATAAAAACAAAATCTAAGATTAAAGTAAAATATCTACTAAAGATGAATACAAATGATAATTATAATATTTCATTACATAATAAAGTTAAACATATAAGTTATATCTCCAATTAATCATTTGATAGCTTCATATTAAATAATAAATAAAGTATTGTTAGATAGGCATGTGAAATTTTCATTGTATATTTTGCAAGTAACATGTGATAATTTTTTTTATAGGTTTTCACCATTCATATTTCAAACTAGGAGTACACTTGAATAATTGGAGCGAAAATAAAATTATTATTGTTTGCTTTTAGTATTGATATGTAAAGGGATTTATAATGTTCAGTGTTGTTTTTTATATTTTTTTATCCATTTTATAGTCAGCGACCACATTGATATGGAAAGCAGTATTTGATTTAAAACAATAATCACTATACCACAAAGTGAATCAGACAACAGTGATCACACAACATAAGGTAGATTTTCTATTATCCCACTTTTTCACACAACACATAAAAAATCATTTGTTGTCTGGAGAGCCTTTGAAATCTTTCAACTGTTGTCTGAATAGCCCGTGAAATCTTTATGAAAATGCTTGTCATTCAAACACTATTTTATCCGTCATCTGATTTAAGTTATCAAAATTTTTAGTTTTGGCTCTATCTTTTCCCTCTCAATTATTTCATGGCCGCCTTTTATTTTTGTTTCCCTCTTTATATTTTTGTTCCACTTTTTTATTTTTGTTCAGTCCATATCTCGATACAATGCAAATGCATGTCTCCTTATCATCTTCAACTTAGGATTTTATGAAATTGAAGTCGTCTCCTTCTCGTCTTCTCGTCTTTGTGCAAATCCGATACTCTCTCACTCTTAATTTGGGTTCTCTCGCGTCTTCTGGAATTAAGGTTCCTAATCGAACTCGATTCCTACTGATTGGTATGTGATTTTTCATTATCTTTTGCTGGAACTTGATTTACAATTATGTCGATGATGATATGGGTGCTTATATAGGATTTGATTTCTTATATTTTCAAATTTTGATTTGAAATGGTTCTTATGCTTTACCGACTTGTTCTTCGTATATATGCTTCGAAACTTTGAACCTGGACTGCACTTTGGTTGTTGATATGTGTACTGGTCTTTACTTCAGCTATGGATTTCTCTGATGTTTTAATTTTCTTGTTCATCTAGGTATGATATTTGGCACTGCCCTGTTTTAATTTGTGGCATGACCGCCTTGTTCAATTTGTGGCATTTGCTGTTTTAATTTGTGGCTCTTGCTTATTTTAATTTGTGACAAGCCAGTGCACTGCCTTGACAAGGCAGTGTACACTAGTGATGCCTTGTTTGTGCCCTTTGATGGTCCATGTTGCTTTTGCTATGATGGTCCATGTTGCTTTTACTATTGCTTTTGCTGGTCCAATTGCTTTTGCTGGTTTCTTGTTATGTTGTCTTGGTTCATCCATACATGCTGTTGGTTTGTGAGTTGTTTGTATATACTTGTATACACTTGTATATACTTGAGCTTGAACCAATTCAATTTTGAACCATTTTGAGTTTCTAAACCGTGCTGTTGAGTTGCCTTTCTACTCACCATGTACATATATACATGTATATGCATATGTGTATATATGTATATTAGTGTGCCTAGTTATTCGTTTGTATATTTGACTTTGAAAAATATAATCTTTTCTCTTGATTTGCCACATGCTTAAACTGTTTTGAGATATATGTGTATATATGTGCATATATGTATATATATGTACTTCATTTGATAGTTCATGTATACATTTGAGTTCCACTTGCATTACCATGTCTGATTTCATGTGTATACTTGAGTTCATGTCCGAGTTAGTGTACACTTAAGTTCATGTGTACACTTGTCCTGCATTGTACTTGTTGTATTCTCGATGGTTTGAAATTCCATGTATATACATACATACATATGTATATATGTGCGAATATTTGTGGCACTGTCTTGTTTTAATTTGTGGCACTTGCTTGTTTTAATTTGTGACAAGCCAATGCACCGCCTTGACAAGGCAGTGCACAGCACTGCCTTGTCAAGGCAGTGCACACTAGTGATGCCTTGTTCGTGCACTTTGATGGTCCATGTTGCTTTTGCTGTGATGGTCCATGTTGCTTTTGCTATGATGGTTCATGTTGCTTTTGCTTGTCCATGTTGCTTTTGCTGTTTCAGTTGCTTTTGCTGGTTTCTTGTTATATGTTGTCTTGGTTCATCCATACATGTTTTTGGTTTTTGAGTTGTTTGTATATACTTGTATACACTTGTATATACTTGAGCTTGAACCAATTTGAGTTTCTGAACCATTCCGAGTTTTTGTTGTGTTTGCTGGTCCAATTCTGTACACAGTTGTATATGCTTGAACTTGTATATTACACTGGTCCATGTTGTACTTGAACTTGTATACTTATCCAGTTCTGTATATACTTGTATACACTTGTATATACTTGAACTTGTATATTACACTAGTCCATGTTGCTTTTGCTGGTCCAGTTCCGAACCATTTTGAGTTTCTGAACCATTTTATGTGCATTTGCACTTGTTGTTTTGCATGAGCTTGTTTATGTGCACTATCTTGAATTCAATTCAATCATTTTGAGTTTCTGAACCATTTTATGTGCATTTGCACTTGTTGTTTTGCCTGAGCTTGTTTATGTGAACTATCTTGAATTCAGTTCTGAACCATTTTGAGTTTTTGAACCATTTTATGTGCATTTGTACTTGTTGTTTTGCCTGGGTTTGTTTATATGCACTATC
Source organism: Allium fistulosum (assembly GCA_030737815.1). NCBI lineage: Eukaryota > Viridiplantae > Streptophyta > Magnoliopsida > Asparagales > Amaryllidaceae > Allium > Allium fistulosum. The sequence goes on from CM060902.1 coordinate 476,973,230, forward strand.
TTGAATTTAGTTCTGAACCCTTTTGAGTTTCTATACCATTTTATATGTATTTGCACTTGTTGTTTTGCCTGAGCTTGTTTATGTGCACTATCTTGAATTCTTGCCTAGTTGTCTTGTTTGCATTTCCTGGATGTGCAAGTGTGCATTTTCATGTATATACATACATACATTTGTGTGTGTGTATATATATATATGTGTGTGTGTGTGTGAATGTGTAACGACCCTGAAATTCCGACCCAACTTTAAATTTTTGAATCCATTATTTCAACATAAAATTTTGGAACTTTCTTACGATTTTAATTAGCGTCCAAACTTTGTTTAAAAATTACGCCTAGATAGTTATAGATATGGGAAAAGTCTCGTCGGAAAATACCGCAACAAATTTCGTTCGCGTTTACTTCACATCAATCCATTTTAAACGCGAAAATTTTTATCTTCTGAACCGAAATATTTTTACATAGAAAAATTCTAAACCATCTTCTGATCAAGACGTCATTTTTCGTTTTTCAAATTTCGGACATCTTCAGCTCCGTCGATTTTATTCTTCGGTGTTTTTGCTGCATTTTTCACAATGGAAAATTTTCGAATTTTATAATTTAATCGTACCACTGATATCTTTATACCGTTGCGTTCGCCTCGTCGCGCTGATCAAAATGGTATATTTGTTTGTGTCAATCGGAGTTCGGCGCTGCGAACTATAATTATTTAACGGATTGCAAACGGGCCCGTTACGCAGCATAAAACGATACCCATTCTCTCCAACGTTCAGCATCCTAACAGCCTTTGTCAATTCAATTGCCTTGGAAAGCCAACAACCATTCAGTTACCAAGGAAATAAATTGGAGACTCTTGGTTTTTGGTTATAATATTCATTTTATACTGGTTCACTTCATTCACTTGTTTGCAATCTTTAACTTCTCTGGTACGTAGCTCATTTTCTTCCTCCTCTGTAAATTCTCTTTTCTTAGTTTGCCTTTCCCCTAGCAAATGAAACTTTCCCCCAACTCAGCCCGCCTCTACACCGCCCTGCCTTCACCCGCGCCACCAGCCTCCTCCGCCCGGCACCTCCGCCTGCACGCCCACGTCCCCAGCCCCACCCTCCGCCTACGCACCCGCGCCCTGCCCAACCCTCCGCCTGCCTCTCCCCAGCCCCTCCGCCTGCCAGTTCCATCCCCGCTGCCGTTCCCAACCCGCTCCCACTACCTTCCCCACCCCGTCCCCTTCGCCTCCGCCCATTCCGCCTCGCCCGTACCCACCCAGTCCCCACGCCCAGCCCATTCGCCGACCCTCCGCCTGCCAGTTCCATCCCCACTGTCGTTCCCAACCCGCTCCCACTGCCTTCCCCACCCCATCCCCTTCGCCTCCGCCCAGTCCGCCTCGCCCGTACCCACCCAGTCCCCACGCCCAGCCCATTCGCCGACCCTCCGCCTGCCCAGCTCCCCGCCACCGACCCAGTCCAATGCCTTCGCCGCCACGTCCCAGTCCCCTCCGCCTGCCTCCACCCAGTTCCCCAGCCCTTCGCCGCCCAGCCCAGGCCCTGCCCTCCGCGACTTCGCTTGACCGTCCCAGTTCCCTCCCACCAGCCCGCCAGACCCCACCCGAACCCCCGCCACCCGAACCGCTCTCCCATCCCCTCAGCCCAGCCTTCGCCGTACCCACCCCGTCCCCGCGTCCAGTTCACGCCTTGCCACCGACCCCACTGCCCAGCCCGACCCGACCCCACCAGACCCAGCCCACTCGCGCCCGACCCAGCCCGCCTTACCTCGACCAACCGACTCGCCGAGTCGAGCCCGCTTAGTCCGCTTCCGCGTCCGCTGCCATTTTATTTTGTTCTTCTTTTTGATAAAATTATATATCAGTTATAATTTGTAACTTATGGACTCACTTATGCTTTGTCCGCGTAGTTCCAGTTGAGGCTAATCCAGCGATCTAAGCTTCCATCCGCCTTATTTGCATCTAGTTGTTTGGTATGGTTTATATATATATACAAATCAATATATATACATCGTATTAAGCTATTGTTGAATAATCTTTTATTGATTTATAGTTCGTATTCGTGCTTGTGTTGTCCATTCTAGTCTATTCATTGTCGTGCTTCGCCGTCATCTTCTCTAACCATGCAAGGTGAATATTTCATTCACGACTCAAATTTTATTATGCTATGATAATCAAGTGATAGATGTTGTAATATTTACTTGGATGTTAAACTAGTTAATGTTATAAATTGTTCACATAAACTATTAATTGTTATACAAGTTGAAATGGAATATTGTTAGAGTTAGAATTGCTTAATTGACGCCATGAACTGTTTAAATAGATTTAACGTGTTAAATTGTGATTTGATGTTAGTTTATGGTAAATAGTTGTGACACTAAATTGTTATGTGATGTTGAATTTGGGTGTTAATATAAGTGATAATTAATATGAAATTAGAATTGATATAGGATAGTCTAAAATTCAAATAGATTATATGTTGAACTTGTCCCTTTAAATGTTAAATAAACCGACACATAGAAATAGGATTAGCTATACTTTGAACCATTGAATGTATGATGGCTGTAATAATTTGATAAAAAGGCCAAGTGGAAACCTATAATGTAATAATCTTTAATCCGCATGAAATGATAGTGTGGATTCTAGGAATAATTTTATTTAATTTACATAAATAACAAATGTAAATTAAATACGATTATTTCGGGATTATTTAAATAAACGGTTAAATTGTTATGTATGGTTGCTATTGATTGTTCATTTACTTTGACACCATCCCAGTTATCGCACTGCAAGTTCCCTTTGCTATGCTTTGTTTTATTTAATTATATTGGGTTGAAATGATAAATACCCAAATTGAACAACTTTGGCCTAGGATAGATAACTAAAATAAGAAACCCGATTGGTCAACAAAATCATTTTGGAATCGAAATCCATTTGAAATTAAGAAATGAACTTAAGAATTTGTTGGAAAGTAAGTAACGAAATTTATGGATTTAATTGTAATAAAACAATAGATTTAATTGTAGTAAATGAATAGATTTAATTGTAATAAATGAATGGATTGAATTGTAATAAACAATAGATTTAATTGTAGTAAATGAATAGATTTAATTGTAATGAATGAATGGATTTAATTGTAATAAAACAATAGATTTAATTGTAGTAAATGAATAGATTTAATTGTAATAAATCAATAGATTTAATTGTAATAAATGAATGGATTTAATTGTAATAAATGAATGGATTTAATTGTAATAAATAAATGGATTTAATTGAAATAAATCAATGGATTTAATGGTATTAAATTAATATGATTAATTGTAATAAATGAATGGACTTAATTGTAATAAATTAATGGATTTAATTGTAATGAATTAATAAGTGGACCTAATTGAAATAAATTAATGGATTAAATTGAAACGGATTAATAAATCTATTTAATTAGGTAAACGGATTGACACATTTAATTGAAATGAGATTTGAATAAGTAAGTTTTAGAATCTAATAAATTGACTTTATTAGATTCGAAATAAAATCTGAATTGAACAAATTTAATAAATTTGGAATTTGTTATAAATTTAATTTGAGATTAAGTAACAAAGTGACTAAAAGGAATGCAAAACCAACGAAAGTTAAAGTTTTGATTTAGCTATTGAAATTGATTAAATCAAGGTTTGATTAAATTTAATGTAACGATGAATGGGAATAGGAATAAAATTGAACTTGAATACTTAAGTATTGTTATCTCAAGGGCTTGAATTAAAACTCCATTTGGAAATATGATTTTTAAACGTTCAAAATAAATTGAAAAGTGTGAAGTGTCAAATTTTGAAAGTCAAACCTGCAACTTGACTTTTGGACTTTGATTTGTTTAAACTTTAATATTAGATGACTATCGAGTAATTAATACGTAGTTATTAAAGAGACCGGGATTGAATATGGACATACTCTCTGTCGATACCGAAAACCACTTTAATAACTAATATACGCGGAGTGTTGATCCAGAACGAAGTGGATGGTTTTGGTGAACGCGTTGACTGAAGAAAGAGAATGATTTTGGATGACCCCTGACATGACTAAAACAGGAGCCGCGCCGGGCCATTGAGGATCGCCATCTCTAGCGGACACACTTCTTCGATACCATATCTATTACTTTTGTGATTCGATTTGGGTGCACCCCTTGATTTAGGAGTGTTGTTTCGCGGTGTTGAGATAGTAGCTGCTATGTTCAACATCAGTCTGGATAAGACAACTACTAGTATCCTAGTTGGTATCGCCTCATGTACCTTGTCATACTGATTATCCTATTCGCGACCACTACGTTTTGTTTTGTACCTTTAGTATATGGAATGCCCTCTGGTGACTTCCGGTTTTGGGGAAACTACGGTCTTGTATATGCTCTTGGGAATAAAAATGTGTTAAGGGTGGAATGGGCCACGACTTAACGCTATTTTGATATCATACTTTACTGATTAGACCTTATCTATTTAGCATATTCTATTGTATATATAGATAGTTTATCGGATCCTTAAAGATGTGTATCACATTCATCTTTGAGTTATGAACTTGATTATTTGCACCTGATTATCCTGTATAAGATTTTGAGTCCTGACTCGAGTGTTCTTTTTGTATATGCTCGGGTCAGTCTGAAGCTATCCAGTGGCTGATCAAGGTTGGTTGAAGATGCTAAAGACTTAGTATTTATCTTTATCAGTTATTTCCTTTCTATTTGGTGAACTTATGTATTAAACATCTTGTATTTCTCTTTGTCACTTTATGTTGAAACATTGTTGTATTCCTGTAGTAGCTTCATGAACTACTATTATGATGATGTACTTTTCCGCTGCATTATTCTGTGACTATTCTGTGTCTGTGATGTTGTATTGATTCTCATTTACATATATGTATTCATAACCCCATAATGATTCGTGTTTTGTATTATTTAAGTTGACATGTGTGGATTATTGTCAATTTAAATGGTCCAAATATACGGGTTATTACAGTTGGTATCAGAGCTTCGGTTTCCCTAAAAACCTTAGTTTGGGATTATGAAACTCATTAGAGATAGGGTAGCAATACCCTAGAATGAGGAGAATCGATTCAATATCCAAATCCTTTCTATTCGAGCTTCTTTGATTCATCGATTTAATTTCTTTGAGTTCCATGATTTTATCCTTGGTTCTAAATTTCTTTTGGTATTTCAGGATGAGTGCCAGAAGAAACAATAGGGGTGGAAGAGGCAATGGTCCTGCTCAGGCTGCACCTGCCGCTCCAGCTCTTGTCAGATTCACCATTCTTAGTAAAGAGTATTCACAGCTTGGAGGTATTAAGTTTTCTGGATCCGAGAACATTATTGAGGCTCAGCAATGGCTTAAAAGCTTAGAGAAGATATTTTCGGGTCTAGAGATCACTGATGCTCAGAAGCGTCAGCTTGCTGCCTGGCAACTTCAGGATGCCACACAAGATTGGTGGGAATCAGTTACTTCTCGTATCGAGGAGGACACCATCACTTGGGCCCAGTTTAGGTATAAATCCGTTGGTTTTCGTAGCATAACCTTTTCTTTCAATCTTTGGAATGTTATTCATCTTGCCTATCTTTTGATTAGGGATACTTTCTCGGCACAATGGATGCCAGCTGCTGGAAAAACCCAACTTTATAGAGCTTTCATGGATCTTAAGAAAGGCAGTATGACTTTTTCTAAGTATGAGAGGAAATTCCACGAACTCTCAAAATTTGGACCTGGCTTGATCGATACACCACTTCTGAAGAACGAGAAATTCATTTTGGGAGCTAGACCAGAATATTATGACTTCCTTACTGGCCACACTCACTGCACCTTCACAGAGCTTGTTGACTATGCTCTTAGATATGAGGCGAAGCCTAAGGGACCTACTGCCAAGGCCATTCGTACTCAGCCCTCCTCTAGCCAGCCCGGGAAAAGGAAGATGAACTTTGATCAACAAAAGAAAGCTTGGAAGAAGACTACTGGATTGGGATATGCTCAGAAAAGCCCAATCGACCTGGCTAACATCACTTGCTTCAAATGCGATAAGAAGGGCCATTATGCTAATAGTTGTCCATCTACCGGAGCTGCTGTTCCACCACCTTCTACGACTAGGAAAGATTTATGCTATGTCTGCCTCCAGCCGGGTCATTTCAAGAAAGACTGCCCACTGTATAAGCGTGGCACACCATCTGGAGTATTTGCTATCACCACACCTGCAACCCCTGCACCACCCACCCAGGATGACCAAGGTACCTTACGAAGTGTTTTTCATTTACATGCTACACCTGTTAGGGTATTATTCAATACTGGTGCTTCACATAGTTTTATATCCATTGACCTGTGTAATAAACTCAAATTAGAACCTACTCTTGCTACTACCTCCTTATGTGTCTCAAATCCCATTGGAGGACCCGCTTACCTCCGAAGTGTTTGCAAGGGAGTTGCACTTATGTATGATTTTTCTCGATTCACTTGGGATTTCTATGTACTTGGATTCCAAGCATTCGACTTTCTTTTAGGAGCTGATTGGTTAAGCAAATTTGATGCTGTTATTTCCTGCAAAACTCGTTCAGTTTCTTTGGTAAGCGACATGGATCAGCCACTTGTCATTGAATGCAAATCACCACAGAAATATGCCGGAAGCTTCATATTCTCTCTTGATGCTCATCCGGATGATCTTAATACTACCCCTATTGTTCCGAAATTTCCCGATGTGTTTGGAGAGGTCAACTCTCTACCGCCCAAACGGGAAATCGATTTCCGTATTGATCTTATTCCTGGAGCTACTCCCGTAGTTTTCCCACACCGAAGGATGGCTCCTAAAGAAAAAGCTGAACTAAAAACCCAAATTGATGATCTATTTGCTAAAGGGTTGATTAGGAGAAGTTGTTCTGAATGGGGCGCCGCAGTTGTATTTGTCACCAAATCAGATGGATCTCTTCGCATGTGTGTGGATTACCGAGAACTGAACAAACGCACTCTCAAGAATCGTTATCCGATGCCTCGCATCAACGATTTATTCGATCAGCTCCATGGGGCTAAAATTTTCTCACAACTTGATCTAGCCACGGGATTCCACCAACTCAGAGTTGCTGAAGATAGTATCCATAAGACAGCTTTTCGTACTGAGAATGGATTCTATGAATGGTTGGTTATGCCATTCGGTTTGACCAACGCACCTGCTTATTTCGTTGACTTGATGAATCGAGTCTTCCGTGATGTGCTTAACAAGTTTGTTCTTGTTTTCATTGATGATATTCTCGTCTTCTCCAAAGACAAGAAGGAGCATGAGACACATCTTGCTTATGTTCTGGAAACTCTCCGAAATCATCAACTTAAGGCCAAATTCTCTAAATGCCACTTCTGGCGAGATGAAGTGAGATTCCTGGGCCACATAGTTTCTGAAAATGGGATTTCAGTCGATCCAGCTAAGATCGCCGTAATCAATGTAATTTCTACCCTATTCGCTATTTCCATTCAATTCCTCTTATTCCTTTCTAATTTGAAATTCATCTATAGGATTGGGAGACTCCTAAAACTCCTACAGATATTCGTAGTTTCTTGGGTTTAGCCGGTTATTATCGTAGATTTATTGAGCACTTTGCCCGGATTTCTGCCCCACTTACCGCTTTAACTCGGAAGGATGTTAAGTTTATTTGGAGTGAGAAGTGCGAATCAGCTTTTAATGAGTTGAAGCGTAGGTTAACTTCAGCCCCTGTTCTTGCGGTAATCGATGGAAGTGAAGGATTAACTGTCTATACAGATGCTTGTCGAGAAGGTTTAGGCGTTGTTCTTATGCAAAATGGAAAGGTTATTGCCTATGCAGGCCGCCAGTTGAAGACCCATGAATTAAACTATGCCACACATGACCTAGAGCTTCTTGCCATTGTATTTGCTCTGAAATTATGGAGGCATCATCTTTTGGGAACAAAATTCGAATTATTTACTGATCATAAGTCCTTGAGATATATCTTTTCTCAGAAGGATTTGAATCAGAGGCAAGTCCGATGGCTCGAATTTTTAGCTGCATATGATCTCGACATCACTTATACTCCTGGGAAAGCAAATGTTGTAGCCGATGCATTGAGTCGTAGCAAAGCATTGTCTTGCTGTAATACTGTTGAAGGCATGCTATTTCAGCTTGTCATCTCTCCATCTCTTATAGATCGCATAAAAGCTAAACAATACGAGGACACTTTGCTCTATCGTATGAAGGAGTTAGTTCTTGGTAGAGTCGGAAATGTTGACAGGAAAATAGGAGCGCAGATTGATAGTAATGGAATTCTAAGGATCGACAACCGTATTTGTGTTCCAAATGTCGATGGATTGAGACAAGAAGTGCTTAGAGAAAACCATCAGTCATCACTTTCATTACATCCTGGTGTCACTAAGATGTATCGTAATATGAAGCGTTTATATTGGTGGAGTGGGATGAAGAGAGATATTTCTATATATGTCAGTAGATGCACCACTTGCCAACAAGTTAAAGCCGATCACCAGAAGACCGCCGGTTTACTTCAATCCCTAGAGATTCCTTGTTGGAAATGAGATCAGATTTCTATGGACTTCATTGATGGATTACCAAGGACCAGAAAAGGTAACGAGAGTATATGGGTAATTGTTGATAGGTTGACAAAATCTGCTCACTTTATTCCTGTTAAGACCACTCGCACTGCTTCAAGTTTGGCAGAGATTTATATGAAAGAGATTGTTAGACTTCATGGGGTTCCATCTAGTATTGTATGCGATCGAGACCCTATATTCACTAGTAAATTCTGGAAGGTATTTCAGGACGTCTTAGGCACTAAACTGAATCCGAGCACAGCTTATCATCCTCAAACGGATGGCCAAACTGAAAGGGTAAATCTGATTTTGGAGGATCTGCTCCGAGCCTGCATTATTGATTTTGGTGGATCTTGGGAAGACCATCTCCATTTGGTTGAATTCACTTATAATAACAGTTATCAGGCGAGTATCGATATGGCACCGTTCGAAGCTTTATATGGACGGCCATGCAAATCGCCAGCTTGTTGGATTGAGCCTGGTGATCGATTGGTTCTTGGCCCAGATATGATTATGGAAGCATCCGAGAAGGTAAATGAGATCAGAAGGAAGATGAAGACCGCACAGGATAGGCAGAAGAGCTACGCAGATAGGCGTAGAAGAGATTTGGAATTCCAGGTTGGGGATGAGGTATGTTTGAAAGTATCACCTTTGAAGAATGTTATTCGATTTGGTCGTAGAGGGAAGCTTGCCCCAAGATTTGTCGGACCATTTACTATCACTGAGAGAATTGGTACACTAGCTTATAGAGTTGCATTACCAGAAAAGTTTGAGGGTGTGCACAACGTATTCCATGTTTCACATCTCCGAAAAGTCGTGCGATATCCATCCATGACCATTCCAATTGCTCAGTTGGAAGAAGTAGATATCGAGCCAGATTTGACTATCGGAAGGAGACCACTTCGAATAGTCGATCCGAAAACAAGGCAACTAAGAAGGAAGTCTATAAATCTCGTAAAAGTCCAATGGAGTGCAGATGAGCGAGATTGCACGTGGGAAACTGAGGATAGCATTCGGGATTCAAACCCCGAATTACTGATTTCAGGTATAAATCAAATTTTCTTAAAAATCTATTTTGACTTTTCCGCTCACTCCATTCTTACTTCACCGTCTCGTTCTTTTCGAGGACGAAAAGTTTTGAGTGGGGGAGAATGTAACGACCCTGAAATTCCGACCCAACTTTAAATTTTTGAATCCATTATTTCAACATAAAATTTTGGAACTTTCTTACGATTTCAATTAGCGTCCAAACTTTGTTTAAAAATTGCGCCTAGATAGTTATAGATATGGGAAAAGTCTCGTCAGAAAATACCGCAGCAAATTTCGTTCGCGTTTACTTCACATCAGTCCATTTTAAACGCAAATTTTTTTATGTTCTGAACCAAAATATTTTTACATAGAAAAATTCTATACCATCTTCTGATCAAGACGTCATTTTTCGTTTTTCAAATTTCGGACATCTTCAGCTCCGTCGATCTTATTCTTCGGTGTTTTTGCTGCATTTTTCACAATGGAAAATTTTCGAATTTTATAATTTAATCGTACCACTGATATCTTTATAACGTTGCGTTCGCCTCGTCGCGCTGATCAAAATGGTATATTTGTTTGTATCAATCAGAGTTCGGCGCTGCGAACTATAATTATTTAACGGATTGCAAACGGGCCCGTTACGCAGCATAAAACGGTACCCATTCTCTCCAACGTTCAGCATCCTAACAGCCTTTGTCTATTCAATTGCCTTGGAAAGATAACAACCATTCAGTTACCAAAGAAATAAATTGAAGACTCTTGGTTTTTGGTTATAATATTCATTTTATACTGGTTCACTTCATTCACTTGTTTGCAAACTTTAACTTCTCTGGTACGTAGCTCATTTTCTTCCTCCTCTGTAAATTCTCTTTTCTTAGTTTGCCTTTCCCCTAGCAAATGAAACTTCCCCCAACTCAGCCCGCCTCCCCACCGCCCTGCCTTCACCCGCGCTACCAGCCTCCTCCGCCTGCACGCCCACGTCCCCAGCCCCACCCTCCGCCTACGCACCCGCGCCCTGCCCAACCCTCCGCCTACCTCTCCCCAGCCCCTCCGCCTGCCAGTTCCATCCCCGCTGCCGTTCCCAACCCGCTCCCACTGCCTTCCCCACCCCGTCCCCTTCGGCTCCGCCCAGTCCGCCTCGCCCGTACCCACCCAGTCCCCACGCCCAGCCCATTCGCCGACCCTCCGCCTGCCAGTTCCATCCCCGCTGTCGTTCCCAACCCACTCCCACTGCCTTCCCCACCCCGTCCCCTTCGCCTCCGCCCAGTCCGCCTCGCCCGTACCCACCCAGTCCCCACGCCCAGCCCATTCGCCGACCCTCCGCCTGCCTAACTCCCCGCCACCGACCCAGTCCAATGCCTTCGCCGCCACGTCCCAGTCCCCTCCGCCTGCCTCCGCCCAGTTCCCCAGCCCTTCGCCGCCCAGCCCAGTCCCTGCCCTCCGCGACTTCGCTTGACCGTCCCAGTTCCCTCCCACCAGCCCGCCAGACCCCACCCGAACCCCCTGCCACCCGAACCGCCCTCCCATCCCCTCAGCCCAGCCTTCGCCGTACCCACCCCGTCCCCGCGTCCAGCTCACGCCCTGCCACCGACCCTACTGCCCAGCCCAGCCCGACCCGAACCCACCAGACCCAACCCACTCGTGCCCGACCCAGCCCGCCTTACCTCGACCAACCGACTCGCCGAGTCGAGCCCGCTTAGCCCGCTTCCGCGTCCGCTGCCATTTTTTTTATTTTGTTCTTCTTTTTGATAAAATTATATATCAGTTATAATTCGTAACTTATGGACTCACTTATGCTTTGTCCACGCAGTTCCAGTTGAGGCTAATCCAGCGATCTAAGCTTCCATCCGCCTTATTTGCATCTAGTTGTTTGGTATGGTTTATATATATATATATATATATATATATATATACAAATCAATATATATACATCGTATTAAGCTATTGTTGAATAATCTTTTATTGATTTATAGTTCGTATTCATGCTTGTGTTGTCCATTCTAGTCTATTCATTGTCGTGCTTCGCCGTCATCTTCTCTAACCACGCAAGGTGAATATTTCATTCACGACTCAAATTTTATTATGCTATGGTAATCAAGTGATAGATGTTGTAATATTTACTTGGATGTTAAACTAGTTAATGTTAGAAATTGTTCACATAAACTATTAATTGTTATACAAGTTGAAATGGAATATTGTTAGAGTTAGAATTGCTTAATTGACGCCATGAACTGTTAAAATAGATTTAACGTGTTAAATTGTGATTTGATGTTAGTTTATGGTAAATAGTTGTGACACTAAATTGTTATGTGATGTTGAATTTGGGTGTTAATATAAGTGATAATTAATATGAAATTAGAATTGATATAGGGTAGTCTAAAATTCAAATAGATTATATGTTGAACTTGTCCCTTTAAATGTTAAATAAACCGACACATAGAAATAGGATTAGCTATACTTTGAACCATTGAATGTATGATGACTGTAATAATTTGATAAAAAGGCCAAGTGGAAACCTATAATGTAATAATCTTTAATCCGCATGAAATGATAGTGTGGATTCTAGGAATAATTTTATTTAATTTACATAAATAACAATTGTAAATTAAATACGATTATTCTGGATTATTTAAATAAACGGTTAAATTGTTATGTATGGTTACTATTGATTGTTTATTTACTTTGACACCATCCCAGTTATCGCACTGCAAGTTCCCTTTGCTATGCTTTGTTTTATTTAATTATATTGGGTTGAAATGATAAATACCCAAATTGAACAACTTTGGCCTAGGATAGATAACTAAAATAAGAAACCCGATTGGTCAACAAAATCATTTTGGAATCGAAATCCATTTGAAATTAAGAAATGAACTTAAGAATTTGTTGGAAAGTAAGTAACGAAATTTATGGATTTAATTGTAATAAAACAATAGATTTAATTGTAGTAAATGAATAGATTTAATTGTAATAAATGAATGGATTGAATTGTAATAAACAATAGATTTAATTGTAGTAAATGAATAGATTTAATTGTAATGAATGAATGGATTTAATTGTAATAAAACAATAGATTTAATTGTAGTAAATGAATAGATTTAATTGTAATAAATCAATAGATTTAATTGTAATAAATGAATGGATTTAATTGTAATAAATGAATGGATTTAATTGTAATAAATAAATGGATTTAATTGAAATAAATCAATGGATTTAATGGTATTAAATTAATAGGATTAATTGTAATAAATGAATGGACTTAATTGTAATAAATTAATGGATTTAATTGTAATGAATTAATAAGTGGACCTAATTGAAATAAATTAATGGATTAAATTGAAACGGATTAATAAATCTATTTAATTAGATAAACGGATTGACACATTTAATTGAAATGAGATTTGAATAAGTAAGTTTTAGAATCTAATAAATTGACTTTATTAGATTCGAAATAAAATCTGAATTGAACAAATTTAATAAATTTGGAATTTGTTATAAATTTAATTTGAGATTAAGTAACAAAGTGACTAAAAGGAATGCAAAACCAACTAAAGTTAAAGTTTTGATTTAGCTGTTGAAATTGATTAAATCAAGGTTTGATTAAATTTAATGTAACGATGAATGGGAATAGGAATAAAATTGAACTTGAATACTTAAGTATTGTTATCTCAAGGGCTTGAACTAAAACTCCATTTGGAAATATGATTTTTAAACGTTCGAAATAAATTGAAAAGTGTGAAGTGTCAAATTTTGAAAGTCAAACCTGCAACTTGACTTTTGGACTTTGATTTGTTTAAACTTTAATATTAGATGACTATCGGGTAATTAATACGTAGTTATTAAAGAGACCGGGATCGGATATGGACATACTCTCTGTCGATACCGAAAACCACTTTAATAACTAATATACGCGGAGTGTTGATCCAGAACGAAGTGGATGGTTTTGGTGAACGCGTTGACTGAAGAAAGAGAATGATTTTGGATGACCCCTGACATGACTAAAACAGGAGCCGCGCCGGGCCATTGAGGATCGCCATCTCTAGCGGACACACTTCTTCGATACCATATCTATTACTTTTGTGATTCGATTTGGGTGCACCCCTTGATTTAGGAGTGTTGTTTCGCGGTGTTGAGATAGTAGCTGCTATGCTCAACATCAGTCTGGATCAGGCAACTACTAGTATCCTAGTTGGTATCGCCTCATGTACCTTGTCATACTGATTATCCTATTCGCGACCACTACGTTTTGTTTTGTACCTTTAGTATATGGATTGCCCTCTGGTGACTTCCGGTTTTGGGGAAACTACGGTCTTGTATATGCTCTTGGGAATAAAAATGTGTTAAGGGTGGAATGGGCCACGACTTAACGCTATTTTGATATCATACTTTACTAATTAGACCTTATCTATTTAGCGTATTCTATTGTATATATAGATAGTTTATCGGATCCTTAAAGATGTGTATCACATTCATCTTTGAGTTATGAACTTGATTATTTGCACCTGATTATCTTGTATAAGATTTTGAGTCCTGACTCGAGTGTTCTTTTTGTATATGCTCGGGTCAGTCTGAAGCTATCCAGTGGCTGATCAAGGTTGGTTGAAGATGCTGAAGACTTAGCATTTATCTTTATCAATTATTTCCTTTCTAGTATTTGGTGAACTTATGTATTAAACATCTTGTATTTCTCTTTGTCACTTTATGTTGAAACATTGTTGTATTCCTGTAGTAGCTTCATGAACTACTATTATGATGATGTACTTTTCCGCTGCATTATTCTGTGACTATTCTGTGTCTGTGATGTTGTATTGATTCTCATTTACATATATGTATTCATAACCCCATAATGATTCGTGTTTTGTATTATTTAAGTTGACATGTGTGGATTATTGTCAATTTAAATGGTCCAAATATATGGGTTGTTACAGAATGTTTGCAATTCAATTGCTATGTGTGTGCACACTGTTGGTTGAATCCCTTGCGACTGGTTAGTACTTGTACTTGTATATGTGCCTGATTTTTTTTATTGTTTTGCTGCTTGGTCAAGGTAGTGTTGAGATACTTTTGACTATTTTTCTGCCTTGTTTGTACTTGTATATATGTGCACCTGAGTTGAGCCCGAGGAGGCTTGGGTTGGACCTTGTGCACATTTGCACTGTGTTGAGCCTTCGGGCTTGACCTTTGCAATAGTCTATGAGGTTTAATCGATGCTCGGCCTTGTGATATTCATAGTGATACACTGTGCATATCATAATTTGTCCGTGCACAGATATATTTTTCCCTGTCTAAAACATGAAGAGAAAACAAACCCATAAACTGAGGCAATACTAATATTCAAATTCAATTTTATTTTTGCAATTTAGGTTTGTTTCATTTTCCATTTTACTGCATTGGTTATTTGTCAAGTATAGGAGATAGCTGGACCCAAGCTGGAGCAAGCAAATCAAGATCAACATCAAAAACAAACTTGAGTGAGTGCGAGTAAAAAAATGTTATATATGAGAGCGTAGAGAAATGCTGTATACATTAGAGCGATAATGAAAGTTGTATTGTATTTGAAAATGTAAGTAGGGTAATAGCGAAAGTTATATTGTTTTTGAATTTGATTTGAAATAAAATATTTGTTTAAATAAAATTGCGATTCATTTATTTCATTCTGCAAATATTTATTTCATTATGTGAACAATTATTCATATTAGTCAATATTTATATCTTGTATAATAGGAAATTCTAGAAATGATACTATAACATCAGAAAACATATGGCTTTTTTTGTTATGTTAGTGCATATCAGGCGTTGGGGCATATCTGTGGTTTGATGTGCAATGAGTCGGCACGGGATTTAACAACAAATAGATATGCAATCACACAATGGAACATATATGTCGTCTGATGCGTTTTTTCCCATAGTGAATCTTAGAGAAAATATTAAAATTGGCCATTGGTTTAAAACAATAGCGGGACATATGCATCAATGTGAAAGTTCAATTTATGATCATGTTGCATGTGCTCTTTCAATCTGTGAATTTGATCATGATAGTTCTAGGTGTTCATTTAACCATTACATTTTCATGAGATTGTTTTATTGTTGTAAGTTTACTTTCTCTCTCCTAAAAAGCTACATGCATTGATGTTTGATCGTTAGGGTTGTCTTATGAAATGAGTGAATGAAATGTATCCATGTACACAAATATGGATTGATTCTTTTCTTATAACATTCAATGAAATGCTATATTGGTTATGCCAAGTTTAGATTCATGATGGTCAAGAATGTAATCTTAAGTGTAATACCAGTCTTACATGTTTTGTATAAATGTGCAACAAAAGTTTAAAAGGTGACTAATAGCGGTAGCTAGATATTGAAATGAGTTGGAGACGACTAAAACATTTATATAACTAGGGGTTAAATAGTTGCTAATAAGAAATTGAAACATATTTGATATCCAATACCAATTGCCATTGCTTGACCATCATCTCCTACAGTACAATGGGTTAAGTTCCTTTTGTAATTCAACTTTGTTGTTCATTAATCTTAGTACCCTTTCAGTTTCATATGTATGTGCAACTTCATCTCAAGGCACTACAATGCTTCAAGTTGGGAACCAATATATGCAACACCAAAACCCAAGACTATCTCCTATATCTTTGATGCAATTTAGTTCGCAACAAGTTAAGTAACAACAACATCAACTACATCTGATGAAGCGGAATCAATGTCAAATCGAAATGAGACCTCCGTTTATTGTTGGTGGTACTAGGATGAATGAAATGCATCCATCCATTAATGCAAAGTTATCCCTATGTTTCTGTGATAATATTTCTTATGTTGCAAATAACAATAATAATAATGATGGATATGGTCAAAAGAAATCATTAGCAAATGATGTTTTGGAGCCTGCAACAACAAACACAAAAGACCAACAACTGGCACATAGATTCCTCTATCCCAAAATTAGCTATTTCCATGAGCTAAACCAAAAGCCAACCATCCATTTACTGCTAAATTTCACTTTTAGTTTTAAACATGACAATAATAAATGGTTGAGATCATTGGGGGAAGTATGTAAATAAAGCATGGATTTCAACTTAAAAGCAAGGTGCAATGATGTTTTGAATCCCGAAGCACCAAACACTAAAAGACCATTGCCTCTACTTTTTCCATGGACTTTGCTTATTAACTTATGTTAACTGCATATGTCATTTTGTTTGAGTAATTTGTAGCTATGTGTCAAGTACAATGGGAATTTGTAGGTGTGACAGGCTTTGAATTTGAGTAGAAAGTTTTAAAACTTTAGGTTAGTCAATGGAAAAGGAATGACACATTATATTCATTGACTATATTTTTAGCCAATCTTGAAAATGTATTAAAAAGGAAATATTAGCAACGACTGGTAACCAATACCTTAGTTAAAAATGATAATAAGGGGGTACTAATAAACTGGAAAAAGTAAAGGAGACAAAAGTTTGAGTGGTTCGACCTACGACGATCTACATTTACTATCAGAAAACTTCTTATTAGTTCACTTCTCTTACAACAACCTAGATTACAAGATAATGACTAAAAATACAAAAATACTTGAAAATTAATGTTTTTCTTGATCCTTTTGAAGTGACAATGCATGATGTATTTATAGTAGCTGAAACTGGTGATTGGACGGCTGAGATTGAGTTGATCAAACCCAGGAAACGCTCTAGGCCATTGATGGGGGTGTACAGTCGATGAGCATGCTAACTAGGAGGACAACATGTTGTAGATGGAGATAGCTAGTGAGCCATATCGTGGGAATGCTTAAAGTACGGTAGATGGCGTGGGAGCATGGAGTGGTTGTAGCAAAGGCACTTGGGTAGTAGCAAAATACATGAAAGTGTCACTGCACAGTGGCGCTTGTCAGATGAACAACACCAGTTGATGCCGACCTTTCAAAGGATCAACAAATGCAGATCCTCTCTTAATCAAAGGAAGTTTGACGCTTGTAGATATGGTCGAAGGTAGATTAAGGAACTTGTGGGTGATGGTGCATTAGAATGAAGATGATGACAGATGATGGAGCTATTCGGTGGCTTACTGATCGGCTAAACCGACCTTTGGTGGGCCTTAACCTTCCAGAGTAACCCAACTTGACCTCCCCCGCTTAGAGTCAATTAGGGAGGCAGGTTCGTTAACCTCGTCGAGGTGGATGAGTTGTTCCTTGAGTTGACCAGGCCGGGTCGTTAGGTGGAAAACAAAGCGGGCAAGCCAGGCTCTAAGTGGAAGCGATGCATGGGACGATCGTTGTCAGTCAAATTGGGCTGGGTGAAGAGCTAGACCATAGGGGTACGTAGGCTAAAATGATACAGTTGTCAAACAGGTTGGTTCGCTTCTTTAGTGCGAGAAATACAAGCAACATTTTACACCCCAAGGTTGGGCCAATCCACAAGGACAGGCTTGTCATTCACACATTTCATGTTGCAATAAATAACACGACACACGTCATCAAGTGATTGGTGAAAACTATTTGTTTCCCTAGATGTCGTAGAGGCCAAATGCTTTTTCAATGTGGTGATTCGACTGATGCATTGACTATACGTAGACAATTCTGATCTCTTCCTACGTGGCGAATCTATCGGCCCACGCCACTTCCCTTCACCTATATATTCTTTTATCTTTCTCCATTTCAATTTTTACTAAGCTTTCAAGCATATTCCTCCATTAGAAACCATTGAAGCTTCTCGTTTCCAGTAGGAAAACTGATCCTTTTCTCTAAGTTCTACTATATCATCAGTAAGTGCTTCTCTCTCGACTTTGATCAATGCATTTTTCGTGTTTTTTTGTTGTTGACATATCACCTTTTTCAAAACTTTTACCGAAATAGTGTCCATGATTCTTCATTATTGTTTTCCTTTAATTTGTATGATGTAATAATGCCCTCTTAAGATTTGTCACTCATTATCGCAAAAATTCCTTTTTGATGAACTTCCTTGGTGATCTCTTTTAGCCATCGACGTTCCACAATCATCGATGTACCACCAGTGGTAGTCGTCAAGCGTCGGGCACCATAAAGAGTGATACCCGAGGCCTTAGGTGTCATCATTGCCGAACCATACTCATTTGATTAGCAATAGGAAAAGGCGGTCTGGACTTGTAGATAGGGCTTCGTGGTAGTGAGTTAGTTGCCTATGTTAGCGTGGGGACTAGCTTGCTCCCATGCCAAGTTAGACTACTCACTTAAATAGTTGTAGGTGGTTCAATAATCTAGGTCCCTTGCTATATTATTGTAGATGGCTGAAGGTGTTTCCACCAGTGGCCAACAGACTCTCCCAATGGGGGATTCTAAGATCCGTAAGGACCGGATCGATCTTGCATGTTCCTTGGCTGAATTTGATTGCATGGGTATTGTCCCTTTTTATTCACTGGTTGCAGACTGACCTAACCATCCCTTAGTGGGCCATTGGTCACTTGATTATATGAAGGCCGAGGTGGCCCTCCCTCTTCACTTCTTCTTCATCGGATTCTTAAATGAGCATTGAATGGCGCTAAGTCAGTTTTCCCAGAATAGTTAGAGACTTCTGGCTGGGCTTTACATTGTTTGCCATGGCTTCATCTCCCTGAGCCTGATCTTACTTTGATCTTATTGGTTTTTAAACTTTGTCGATAGGAAAATTCCAACCATATCGACTACCACTATCTTCAGGGCATCAAGGTATCCCCTTTTATCTTCGGTCTCCCAAGGAAAGCGCCAACCTGTAAAGACCGGTTCCTCTTTATCTCTGCAACCATTAACCAAGCCTTAACATTTAGGCCTATACTACACCTTGTAAGTTTCGGGACTTATCGAAGAATTTTTTTATGTTGATTCCTTAGTAATTATTTCTTCTGTTTGTTATAGTGACCCCCAACGAGGCCGGGGCAGATCTTACCATGTATGATGACTATATTCTTTGGATCAGGGAAATTGATAATAATACCAGGAACCTGGCGATAATTTTGAATAATGAGAAGCTTCATTGGGTCAAATGGTTAGGCTCAAGGCAAACCATATGTGGGGGTACTGCTATGGTGAGGACCCCCACCGTGCAACCAACAAGGCCGACGAGGGTTGTGATTAGGGAGAGAGGAACAGTGGTGATATGGGATGGTCGGATTATAACCGAGGCCTAGAGGATGATCAGGTTGAGTGTGAATCTTATGGCCTAACCCTCTTGGAGGACGTTGTGGTCTCTCGTCATGATCCTGTAATAGATTGATCGTCTAAATTATTTTAGCTTGTCGGTGACACTCAAGGCGGAAATAAAGGGTGATTGGGAATAGGAGTTGGATACGCTAACAAGTGAGAGCTCCTTCTCTGGGAACCCCTCTACCCATTGCTATCCTGCACAAGTTACTCAAAACATGCCCCTTAACACATAAAACCTTGAGGGGACACAGTTTAGAAGTAGTAGCATAGGGTCTTTGTACCCGCCTTTAACGAAGAGGTGACAGAGGGACCAATCTGTCGAGGGTAGCTTAACTTTGCATTGCTTCTCTTTCGATTTCCTGCTTTCTTTTTTTCTTACTCTCATGTTTACTAAAGCGGTCCTTTTACTCCTTGGTGCTGCTCTTGATGCTACTACCATAGGGAACCCAATCGGGGAGTCCTACCTTACAGTCCTACCCCATCACCGTTCAACCACAACAAAGAAACCCCAACGCCCTACCATATACGCCAACTAGCTATTGGTTGCCTTTTGGGAGGAGGCCCATTCTTCTAGTGCATGACCTGACATTGCATGATGAGGCACCTATCGGGAAGGACGAAGAAAGAGGGGGTAGAACAGAGGAGGTTGTCCAAGCTGCCTCGTATTGCAAAACCGGAGGGCCCCGGGAGTGGCCCCGTATACGGATTCTATGAGGAAGTGGACATGGTCAGGTCTCATCCAGGGGAGGATGAACTCGAGGTAGTGGGGTCGACAATCTTGAAGGTGGTTAAGGCTAATAATGGCCTCTAGATGCTGATGCATGTCACTGTATGTACAAGTCCTCCATGTCGATTGGTTCTGAAAGTATAGGAAGTGTGGCCAAATGTCTCTTTAATTCTTCAAAGGCTTTGGTGTAATCTCCACTCCATACAAATAACTTCCCTTTCATGATGAAGTCGAAGAAGGGTACATAATGGTTTGTGCTTTTGACACAAAACGGTTGAGCATTACGATCATTTCGTTCAGATTATGTACTTATTCGATTACGCGGGGTACCTGCATTTCTTGAATTTCCTGAATCTTATAAGGATTTTCCTCGATGCCTTTGGCACTTACTACAAATCCAAGGAATTTCAAGAACTCCACCACAAAAAAACATTTCTTAGGGTTGTGCTTTATGTTGTGTCTGCGGAGGATGCCAAAAGTTATGGCCAAATTCTTCACATGCCCCCGGCCTTCCCAGACTTAACAAATATGTCATCCACGTAGACTTCCATCGAATGACAGATTTGCTAAGGAAATATTTGTTAAATGAGCCATTGATATATAGCACTGGCATTGTGAAGGCCGAATGGCATGGCTCGGTAGTAATAGAGCTCGACATTGGTGATGAATGAGGTATGCTGCTGATCAGGACGGTGCATGGCAATTTAGTTATAGCTAGAGTAGGCATCCATGAATGTGAGTAGCTCATGTCTGTTGGTCGCATCCATGAGGTGGCCAATATGGGCAAGTTGAAAACTACCTTTAGGAGATGCCTTGTTAAGATCTTAGAATTCGATCCAAGTCTTCTAGGACCTACTAGATTTTCGGACAAGTACCGGGTTGACCACTCAAATGGGGTAAGTTGCTTCATGGAGAAAACCATTTGCTAAATTTGTTTCCACTTCTTCCCAGAGCGCTCGATACCGCTCGGTGTTAAGCGGTGACCACTTCTGTCAGACTTAGTGAGACGTTGGGTTAATCCTGAGGGCATGGCATATAATCGAAGGGCTTATACTGGTCATGTCGGCATATGTAACATAACATTTCGAAACAAAATAAAATAAATGAATTTTGAGAATTTAATTGGATATTTAAACAAAAAATTCAAATATTTGAATATAAAAATTTGGAATTGAGATTCAATTTGGGTTTAAATATTGAAAACGTATTTTCTATGAATAAATAAACTTAAATAGTTATTTTGTATATTTTATTGTATTTAATTCAGTAAATTGAACCTTTGGGTTTATTTGATAATAAAATAACAATATTGATTCAAAATTCAAATTTGAGTTTATATTTACAATTTTAAAATCCAAAAGTCATTTAGAAAATTATTTTGGAAAAATAAATAATATTTGTGAAATATTGAAATTTATTTTAAAAATAAAACAATTATTCTGTAATTGTTGAAAATTGAGAAGTAAAATTCTAACTATAGGAAAATTGTTATAAAAATAAAATAAAATTTGAACTTTCCTACCTTCTTATTGGACCCCTATCCCTCAACTTATACACTCCCTACACCATTCATGCTTATCCCGTTTATTCTCCCCTATATAAAGCCATATTTCCCGTTTCCCCCTTTATCAAATTGAAATGGGCAAACGAAATCAATGGAAAAAATGACGCATGACAATCACGACTAGGCTGGAGAGGCGACGTGAGCAGATGCATGTGTGAGGGAGGAAGCATCACTGTGTCTATGGTTAGAGGTAGTTGCACCTGGTGTTTGCACGTGTGTGGGAAAAGGTCAACGACTGTGTTGGAATCTTAGGTAAATGATGCAAAGCTGGAAGATGTGATAGGAGGGGAGGTGGCTATGGTGATGTGTGCAAAGAGGTGTGAGCGGGTAGTGTTCGAGTTAGGCAGTCGATTAAGGCAAAGGCGCGGTATTTGGGGCTTGGATGCAAGAAGTGCGCATGACTTGGGCTGCGAGGGACGATTTTCTGGTCGTAATGTTAGGCGATGGCTGTGATAGCGGGGCTGAATGTTGGTGGGAGGAAACATCAGATTTTGGTGAGTATGCTCCACATTTTCTTTATTCCATCATCTTTAAATGTAGTTAGTAACACGATCTTCATCAAACACATATATATTAAAATCAGTGAAGTATATATTGCATTTTCATGAGTGAAATTAAACCTTCAAATTGTTAATTTACATTATAGTTACTTATCTACAAATAATTATAAGTAATAATTAATATATTTTGGATGTTGGAATTATTGATATGTCTTAACATGAAATATTGATTGTTTGGAAAATAAAAATAAAATTTACATTTCTATTTTTAAATTGAATTGAATTTCTATTAATTGACGATAGCTTGGTTGCCTTGAATATTATTAGTAGATGATTAATGTTTGAATTGTTTGATCGATGATCGTTTGAGTGGTATGCTATATACTTCGATATTGACTGTTCTAGATAGTAGAAATTTAATTAAAATGAGTGATTTGAATTATTTTAATTTATACTTTTGAATTTAATTAAATATATTGGAAATATTGAATATATTTGCGAAGATCTTATATTGTTTTTAAATAAAAGAAGTGCAAATATTAATTGTAATTATTTTTTATTTATAAATTAGAAACAAATAATTTTTATGGGATTTTTATACCAAAGAAATTTATTTGAATTACATTTGAATTGGAAATAATTGAAATCAAATTTGAATAATTATTTTTTTAACAAAGCTAGCCGGCTTTAAAGTGGGCCGTGCCACTGTATAAATAATGGTAGAATAGGTGCTCTGTACAAACACAGAACAACTAAGAAATATAAAAATAGAGCACAAGAGTTAGGCAAAAGGAGCCTAAACTACTAAACAAAAACTAGACTACACGCCCTCCAAAGAGGAACTGCTAGCACCCATAACAGACCAAGGGCCAATAACTAGGACATACTCCGAGAATAGTGTAGCCAGATTCGAAACAAAACCCTCCGAAGTAGGTGAGTAAATAAACCTCCTATCCCAACTGACGTCATAAAACTTACTTTTATTTTTCTCTCCTATCTCACCATCCCTCGTGAGAGTCAGACCCTCACCCTCAATGTGATAAAGGAGAAACCGACTCTCACCCACCTCATTACTGATATAAGCAAAATAACAGTCAGACTCAGGCGAGTAGCGCATATCAGAAGGAGAATGGACCCAGGCCCGCTCCTTAGAATTCCAAGCAATAGAATCAGATAACATCGTAGAATCATTCTCAATAAGGGCATTACCAACAGATGGCTCAACAGCAGGAGTAACAATAGGAGGCAAACTGGGAGAGGGAGGAACATCAGAGACAACAACAATGGGAGGATCACAAGCCGGTTTAGAAGCAACTTTCGGAACCCACTTACGGATAGGAGGACGAGGAAGAGGAATCCGAGAAGCAAGGGGAACAAAATCATGTGTAGGCTTGCTAGAACACGCATCCAAAAGATGCCCAAAGGACTGACAAGTCGTATAAATATCAGGTTTCCAGCTGTAGCGAACTCTGACCTCCGCAAAAACGTCCTCATCCAACCTAACTTTAAGGACATAAGGAAGTGATCTGGCAGGAGTAATATCGATTAGAGCTTTGGCATAAACTAATCTCTTTCTGGCCACTATGCTAACATCATAACATATAACCTTACCAACAAGACCAGCAAGCCAATTGATCCTGATCAGTGGATGGAGAATGGATGGAATGTGAGAAAAATGGGTCCAGACGGGAATAGATAACACCTGAGTCCTAGCCCGATCCACAGTCGGACTCCAAGTTGTTATAATAAAAGGTTTTCCATATATGAGAATAGGGTCAGCTTCTAGAATACGCTGTCTTTCATCACTACGGGAGAATTTAAAATAGAACATATCATTATCAAAATGAACACTCAAGCCTCCTCTAGGTTTCCAGACCTGATTACATCTAGCCTTAACAAGGTGATATGAAGGATTGGAGTCCAGGAAAAAACCAACTAAATAATCTTTCCAATAAATAACACCAGCCTCAATCACTTCCTTCGGAGGTACCATTGCACTATCAATCTCGACATTATCAAAAGAGCATGGGAAGTGCAAACCAGCATTACTCGGCAATTTGGAGAACAATGACGACCACGAAGGGGCAGCCATTGGCCTAGATGGTTCCCGAGGTATATCCAGAATCGCAGAAGGCACAAAACCAATTTCAGCAGTGCATGCATGGGGGGATTTGGGTGCGGCATTATCACAAACACCTTGTATGCCAGATCGAATTATGCCACTGTCTTCAGCTATGGTCCGATTTGCTTCACTAACCGGAATACGCGTGTTACTGCCAACAACGATCGAAGCCACAAATCCAAATCCACTTTCAATTTGCATAACATCCTCTAATCCAATAACAGTTTGCATCCATATTGATTTACCAATAGAAGCTAAAAGAGGGGATAAGGAATGCTCACCACTAGTCGAAGGTGAGACCGGAATACAGTTTCAATGCCACTAAGCAAGGCCAGATCCACCATAAGGGTTGCAAGAGGGTTGTCGCGTTCATAGAACGAACCAACCAACCCAGGCACGGAAGGAGCAGACTCCGTTGAGTCAATATTCACAGCAAGGGGGCAACGGATTCGCAGACGACACAAGGACCAAACTTCACACTAGATCGAGTGACCGAAGCCTTCAGATCTGACAAGGCTGGCGATGACTTCTTCATAGAAGAGGGGGACGACGAGAAGGAATAGACAGGGCATGAGGCGACATGACGAAGAGCATGGAGAAAGGAAGACGAGTATTTGAATGGTTATTATTTTAAATAGAAAGTGAAGAGATTTAAATTGAAGTTGAATTTAAACTCAAAAGGAAGTATTTTTCAAAGTATAAATATTTTAAAATTGAAAATTTGTTAAAGATTCAAGTACATTGATTTGGAAAATTCCAAAATCATATTTGAGATAACATTTGTATTTTAAAGATTAAATTTTAATTATTTGATTTTATTTTGAATTTAAATTGAAATATAAAGAGCTTAGAATATCTTTAGAAGATGAGAAAATAATTAAAATTCAAGTTTATACTTTTGAAAATTTCTAATTACATATTTGAAATAATTTAGGTTGAAATTCATATTTCAAAAGTTTAAACTTGAACTATTCAGTAAAAATTTCAATTAAACTAGGATTAAAATAATAAATCCTAATTAAATAATTCAAAATCCACTTCGATTGAAATAATTTGACTTTTGTGATTATATACTTGTATGGATGTCAGTATACATGTTCATTTAGTTAAATTCCATCGTTTAAGTTATTTACTTTATTTTAGCCCAACTGTTTATATTCAATGTGTGTTTAAAATTGTTATTCTAATAAATGATGTTGTTACTGGCACGTTAAACCATATTGCTCGAACATGACTAATCAGGTGGGCTATATGCTGGGTTTAAAGCAGCATTTTGGGAATAAATGTCGTTTAGAATGATCAAATGATTTTAAAATTAATAAATTTAACATTTCTCAAGTTCGGCATAAGATTCGACTTCTAGATTGCTAGTATCTGTCCTAACGGTCTGATTCAAGGGTCGCAACTCGAATTGTGATGATCCTGTCTCTCGTAACTTTGTCCAAACGATCTGTTGCTAGGACATTTAAAGCTATCAAGGATAATGACGATTGTCGAAGACGTAGTGCAAACGAAGAGAAGTAGCACCACTGATGTAGATATGATGCAGTTGATGAAGTGGACAACATCATCGGTAAGATTTATCACGCCTCCAGATACATGAAGGTATGGCAACAAAGGGTTCGTATGAAGTGCATATCACCACTGACCAGAAGTGTATGACTGAAATAGACCAGGATGACTTGGCGATACAGATTAGTCTATGTAGAGGGTAAATCCACAGATGATATTTATCAGCGTGCAACCCTTCTGGGATTCACCAGACGAGAAGATGATTTAAGCCTTCTCGTAATTATTAGTAGAAATGTCGTTTAACTTGTAAAATGACTATTTTGAATATTGATTTAAATTTATACGGCACAAGGCAACTCATAAGTAAAATGATAGGATATGATATCACGGTTGATTAGAGTTGCAATTATGTATATTATATTGAATAGTGCCGTGATGGGTTTTATAACCAATTTGTGAAAATGGGGATTGAGGAATTTGTTTGGTGTATGTGACTCTTTGTGTAACTTATATGCCCTACAGAAACCTACATGACAAATTCATTCATATTCTCCTGCATGATTATACTCATAGCTAGATGTCTAGCCTGACTTGAGGTTTTGTTTTATGATAACTCCTTGGGTCAGACTGTGGTTGTTCTACAGGTTTGATATGACTGTATGCGCTTTGTAGACCGTGATATAAAGTTTAAGCCGACGACAATGGCGAGTAATTACTTTGTTTATAATTATATCAAGATTCTATTATATTGATCGATGTGATGTATTCGTATGATAAATTGTGTATATTTATGAGATAATGTATCAGATATGATATAAAATTCAATATTTTATTAACGTCGATTTTGTTAATTGGGATATTTTTATGTATGTCTTTATACTGTATTATTCAAGTCTATAACTCATGTACATTGCTTTGTGTCGAGATGAGATACATTATTTCAGATATATTCAGGTATTAAAACATATCCGTATTGATGTAAAGTAATTTATACGAGAGATCGCTCCTTCCGTGCCCACTGATCCAAGGTATCGGATGGTAAACTCCTTTTGATATTTCGATCACTGTAGCTGAAGCGCCATAAGCTTGGTGTTATAGCTTAGGTTGGAATAATACAGAGATAGAGCTTAGGTTGGAATAATACAGAGATAGAGCTTAGGTTGGAATAATACAGAGATATAGATATATTTTGAATTTAAAAGAGAGAGGCTTAGGTTGTTTTACCATTTTATTTGACTCTCACATACTTTCCACATTTGATGGTGTTGGTGCTTCTAGATATATTATCTATTCCAATTACATTATTATTTTTAAGAAGCGTCCCTGAACGGGAACAAACTAAACTTACCAAAGTTATTTTGTCAACGTGAGAAATAGTCTTATTTGATGACCGAACACGGATATATAGAAAAACCTTTTTGTCGACCATAATCAATGTAATGGTTTTTTGCCTCGTCTAGACTATCAAAACTCATCCCAATATATAGTTCTCTAAAAATAGCAATACTTTTGTTTTGTGATGAAGATGAACCAATGATGTCGTAACCATTTATTCCTTTTTCCCGTCCAAAGGTTTCGTCATCGGTTGATTCCTCTAATACACTATGATTGATCAGATCATCCATACTTGCCACTAAAAGTCACACGAAATCATAGTTTTTATAACCCGACCCGGCCGCGGTTGAACCACGAATAACCGCGAGCCGTGGGGGTCAAAGGCCGGGAACTCAATCAAACCTCCTTCATGCAAGAACCTTGGTTCAACCTTTGAATTGATAGGTTTAACCATTCATTTGAACCCGGTTGAACCCTCCTATATGCACAATTTCTTCGCTTCAAAATATGTTTTCAAATCTCCGCTCGTTTTATATTCGTAATTAGTGCAACTAGTGTAACAAATTTTGTTTAGTTTTTCATATTAGAATTAATGCGTGGATTATGAATTAATATCGTATATTTTTATTGAAGATGTTGGTTTATTGTGTACTTAAGATTGATACGTTGCATTTAAATGTATTAATTTTCAAAAAAGAGCATGTGCGGTTTTTGACGGTTCGACCGGTCGAACCCTCGAAACCTTGAACCCCGAGTCCTTACGGTTTGATTCACGGTCCGGTTATGAAATCATTGCACGAAATATTATATGTGAAGTAAATAGGAAATGAGAAATTACTAAATACTTTTACAGAAAAATGAAAAATTGTAGTACTGAAGTGTTACAGTATAATGAATGAGGAATGATAATTTTGTGGAATTGAATTTAAAAATAGTTCATACTAACTATGTGAAATATTCTTTCTAAAATTAACACATATGATCTACAATCAAACAATTGCACTGCATTACTGCAATTAGATGAAGAAAAATATTGATTCAAAATATAAACTAGTTAGCCTAAGTCAAAAAGTCATCATACTAAATATTGATTTGATTTATAAAATCGGGATATATTAGTCCGATACCCCAAATTACATTGGCCAAGTACATAAATTTAGGAATTCAAAAATTACCGAAACCGTAGTTGAGAATCCGTTACGGCCGAGAGAAATTGCAGTAGATGAGAATTATGAAGTCGACGTGTTTGAGTGAGAAAGGAATATCATATGGATGGAAGACAGAGTGCGTGAAAAATGGAGGAGAAGGGGCGTTCAGAAACTGGAAAAAACGTTAAAAACTGGAGAGAAAAATCTGAGCGTGAAAAATTGGAGGAAGAAGAGATGACGTGTCCATTTGAGCAGTAAGTAAATGACGGCTTGGATTAAGTACATCCGACAGCTGTTGTTTTGTGTCGTTGAGCGTATTTAATTTTGTGTCCTAGTAGACGTTCCCATATATAAACTATAATAGTTATTACCAAATATCAATTTTTTTCCTTTCTTTCTTTTTCAATTAAACTGTGAGTTGCAGCAAGACAATAGAGAACAGACAAGTCCCCTCTTAAACTCATACTGGCAAATATCAAATATATAAATGTAAAACTGAACGGTGAAGGTCAACGTGCTATTGTCACTTAATTTTACTTGGCCTTAAGTATAGGTATTTATAGTAGACAAATATCATAATTAAAAAAAATATACAGATTTTCTAGATTTTAACCGCAAGAATTTTATTATTGAACATGCAAAGAAATATATATATATATATATATATATATATATATATATATATATATATATATATATATATATATATTCAAGAAAAGCAGTTAAAACAAATACCGTCACTTACATATATTGTCACTTCATTTTATAATAATTGTTCGACCACACCTTTAATTTTTCATTTCATTTTCCGCACTAAAATAAAATCAAACAAATTTGATTGTTTTTTTATTTCTATTATTTAACATGTTCATGAACCACATCAAACCATAGAAGCCCAATAATAGGAAACAAAGCAGGCAAAAACAGATACAGTTAATCGAGAAACACAAACACCTTAAAATTTTAAATTTAGAAACGATATCAAATGTAACATAGAAGGACAAATTTTGAAAGTAAAAAAAGCATCACAGCAGTAGGCTGCTGCAATATGCAGCAGCAGCATCACATATTAAAAAAAGAAAAAAAAGAAGGGAAAATAGAGAGAGCAAACTCCAACTTTTAAAATAATAAAAAAAGATAGGTGTAGAGTTAAATGATCAATATACTGTAAGGAAATTTGATCGTTTTGTAAGGAAATTAATGTGAAACGTTTCCTTCTTCATTATGTGGTACATTAATGGACCGTTTCCTTCCTCAAACATTTCCTTCCTCATTATGTGGTCAATAGAATCTAAAGGGTTTTCCTATTAATATGCTAATAAATAAAACGGTTATAATCTAGAGCGTTAATTTCTCTCATCTTGATCTTGATGGACGATCAAGATTAAGTCTACAAATCTGGAAATTTGGTCATCTCTCTGCCTATAAATATTAACCTTTTCCCGTCATAAAGGATATAAGAAAACACATAAAGAAAATATAGGAAAAGAGAGAGAAACTATTCTCCTTTATCCATTGATACAGCCTTCGACAACAACCATTGCTGATTCGTATACAAGATGTTTGGAGGTATGTTTTATTAATTCATTACATATGTGATAATCATGTAATTCTAGATCTTAGGGTTTATATTATTTGCAAGATATAGATTACATGTGGTATCAGAGCCTATTTTAGAATTCATGATTATCCATCAATATATAAAACGAAACCACCATAGATCTATGATATGATGTTTGTAATTTTACTATGATAATGACAATGATTATTAATATTAATATGATTCAAGTTTAATATTCATATTATTTAAGTTCCTACAGTAATCATGATTATCAATATTGTTCTATTTACTGTATTCTTAGATCTGGATCCGGAAAGTTCATATTTCCGCAAAAGTTAATTTTCTACTTTAATATTTGACCTATTGTATAAATATGGAACAACTTATTGTATGCGAATACCTTTCAGAAAGTATATATATTGAAAACAATTGTTTTCTAGTTTGACATTAAATTCATGACTTGGAACTTGCAAGATAATTGTCTATATATGATTTGCAAAATAATTATTTATATGTTAAATTCATATATGGAATTTACTTGGAGTTACTAGACATTTATTATCCTTGCTGTGGATTACTTGAAAGAATGACAAAAGTTTATGCAAAAAAATATATATTAATGTTTCTCTCTTTTCTCTCTTGTTTTAGTTTTCGCTTCCGCACTTAATTTCTTTGTTTCCTCTGGTCTGATGCATGCAGTCCTGTCCACAGGCGGCTGCTGCTTGCACAATAACGCATGAAACATTAATGTTTATTATTCTTTCATGAGTATGGTTCTACTGCCTACCCATAGGAGGCGCTAAACCTAACCTCTTATTATGACATGTTGTGTTTTATTCTAATAAAGAAGCCTACATTTATTTTATATCTGCAGTTGCAATGCCCTCAAACCTTAATTCGTACGCTACGTCTATCGTCAAACTCAATGGAACCAACTACTCAGAATGGAAAGAGCAAGTTGAGTTTTCTTTAGGCATACTTGAACTGGACATGGCTCTCCTTAAGGAAAAGCCAGCCCCACTTACTGACACAAGTACGCCTGAGGAAAACAAACTCCATGATGATTGGGAACGATCTAATAGGCTCAGCATGATGTTTATGCGAATGGTGATTGATACCAACATCAAAACCTCTCTACCGAAAACTAAAAGCGCAAAAGAATATTTGCAATCCATTGAAAATCGATTCAAGACTGCAGACAAATCCCTTGCTGGGAAACTTATGGCAGATCTTGTAACCATGAAGTTTGATGGTTCTCGCTCAATGAGCGCTCATGTCATTGAAATGATTAACCTTGCTGCCAAACTTAAGAACTTGGGATTGGTTATGGACGATGCTTTTCTCGTTCAATTCATTCTCACTAGCTTACCTCCTCAGTATGAACCATTCAAAATTCATTACAACACTATTACGGAAAAGTGGAGTCTAAATGAATTGACTAACAAACTGGTTCAAGAGGAGTCTAGGCAAGGCTCGCAAGGCATTAAAGTTGCTTATTTCACTCAAGGGGTTGGAAAACAAGCTGGCAAAAAGAATAACTCACAGTATAAAAGAGCACCACCCAAATCTGATGACGCCACTCAACCATCCAAGAAGAAAAAGAAGGATGACGTCTGCAAATTCTGCAAGAAACCTGGACACTTCCAAGCAGATTGCATTAAGCGCAAAGCATGGTTCGAAAAGAAAGGTAACCCAATGGGTTTCGTAAGTCATTTCGAATCAAATCTTACTAATGTACCTTCTTCTACTTGGTGGATTGATACTGCTGCTAACGTTCATGTTTCGAATTCTATGCAGGGATTCATTACGATCCAAACCATAAACCCAAGTGAGAATTTCATTTTCATGAGGAATAAAGATAAAGCTCCAGTTGAAGCTATTGGAACTTTTCGTCTTATTTTAGATAGCGGTTATCAGTTAGATTTATGTCAAACTCTTTATGTTCCGTCTATTTCCCGTAATTTGATTTCTGTAAGTGTACTTGATAAATTTGGATATTCTTTTGAAGTTGGAAATGAAAATTTTAGTTTATTTAAAAATTCTAGTCTTATTGGTTATGGAATATTAATTGATGGACTTTACAAACTTCATCTTAAACAAAATGCTGAAATCCAACTCACCCTGCATGGAAAAGAAACTAAAAGAAAGTCATCCAAGAATGACTCTTACTTCTTGTGGCATAAAAAACTGGGTCATATATCCAGTGAAAGAATCAAGAGGTTAGTGAAAGATGGTGTCCTACCGGACCTAAACTTCGCTAACATTACAACATGTGTTGATTGTATTAAAGGAAAAACAACAAAAAACACAAAGAAAGGAGCCATAAGAAGTACACAACTTCTTGAAATAATACATACAGATATTTGTGGACCTTTTGATGTTCCAACTTTTGGAGGAGAGAAATACTTCATCACTTTTATCGATGATTTTTCACATTATTGCTATCTTTATCTGTTGCATGAAAAATCTCAGTCAGTGGATGTTGTACAAGTGTTCATTACTGAAGTTGAAAGGCAATTAGAAAGAAAAGTGAAAATCATTAGGTCAGACAGGGGTGGTGAATTCTATGGAAGGTATGATGAAACGGGACAACATCCTGGACCTTTTGCTAGACTTCTTCAAAAACTTGGAATTGTTGCACAATACACAACGCCTGGATCTCCATGGCAGAATGGTGTAGCTAAAAGGCGAAATCGTACATACATGGAAATGGTTAGATCCATGATGAGTCATGCAAATTTACCTATATCATTATGGATGGATGCATTACGAACAACTGTCTACATCTTAAATAGAGTTCCAAGTAAGACCGTTCCAAAGACTCCTTTTGAACTTTTGAAAGGATGGAAACCTAGTTTAAGACATCTCCAAATTTGGGGTTGCCCAGCTGAAGCTAGACTGTACAATCCAAATGAAAAGAAATTGGATTTTAAGACAGTCAGTGGTTACTTTATAGGTTACCCAGAAAAATCTAAAGGATATAGATTTTATTGTCCTAACCATAGTACAAGAATTGTTGAAACCGGCAATGCCAAATTCTATGAGAATGGTGAAATCAGTGGGAGTACAAAACAACAAGAAGTGGTCATTCATGAAATAAGGGTACCCATTATCTTACCCTCTATTTTGAAGGATATTGGGAATCATCCCATTGTTGAACCTGTTCACAACGAGAAAAACCCAATAAATGATCAACAAATCCATAATGAAATTATCACCAATCATAATGTTGATGAAGTACCACAGGAACTAGCATTAGGAAGATCTCAAAGACAAAGAAGATCAGCTAATCCTGATGATTATATGCTTCATCTAATAGAATCTGAAGGAACTACGGACCCAATTTCTTATTCACAAGCCATTAAGGATGTTAATTCTATTAAATGGATTGATGCCATGAAAGATGAACTGAAATCTATGGATAATAATCAAGTTTGGGAAATCGTTCAATTACCGCAAGGACATAAAGCAGTCGGTTGTAAGTGGGTCTTCAAGACCAAACGTGACTGCAATGGTAAAATTGAACGATATAAAGCTAGACTTGTTTTCAAAGGTTTTAATCGTAAAGAAGGCATTGACTATAATGAAACTTTTCCTCCTGTTTCCAGGAAATATTCTCTTAGAATTATCATGGCATTAGTAGCTCATTACGATCTCGAGTTACATCAAATGGATGTGAAAGCAGCCTTTCTAAACGGAGACTTGGAAGAAGAAGTCTACATGCGTCAACCTGAAGGCTTCATAATTGAAGGACAGGAAGACATGGTCTGCAAACTTAAGAAATCAATATATGGACTGAAACAAGCTTCTAGACAATGGTATCTAAAGTTTCATGAAATCATTACCGCTTTCGATTTCACAGAAAACATAGTTGACCCTTGTATATACCTCAAGTTCAGTGGGAGCAAGTTTATAATTTTGATCTGTATGTTGATGACATATTATTAGCTAGCAGCGACCTTGGTTTATTACGTGAAACTAAGGATTATCTCTCAACGAACTTTGAAATGAAAGATATGGGTGAGGCTTCCTATGTGATAGGGATAGAAATATTCCGTAATAGATCACAAGGAATTCTAGGATTGTCTCAGAAAGCATATATTGATAAAATTCTTGAGAGATTTGGCATGACGAATTGTTCCTCTAGTCCTGTCCCACTGCAGAAAGGAGACAAACTTGTTCTTGAGCAGTGCCCAAAGACTCCTATGGAATGAGAAGAAATGACCAAATATCCTTATGCATCTCTTGTAGGGAGCTTGATGTATTCACAGGTCTGTACAAGACCTGATATCAGTAATGCAGTTGGTATGCTGGGTAGATTTCAAAGTAACCCAGGAATCGCTCATTGGAAAGCTGCAAAGAAGGTACTGAGATACCTAAAGGGAACAAGGAATTACATGCTCACCTATAGAAAATCAAGTTACCTACAGGTAACTGGTTATTCTGATTCAGACCTTGCTGGATGTCATGACACTAGGATCTGCACTTTTGGCTATGTGTACCTCTTATGTGGAGGTGCAATATCATGGAGAAGCCAGAAATCTGAGATGCTTTTCGGATCCACCATGATGGCTGAATACGTAGCATGTTATGAGGCTTCAATTCAGGGAACATGGCTGCGTAATTTTGTCTCACAATTTGGCACTTTAAGTTTTATCTCTAAGCCACTAACTCTCTACTGCGACAATGAAGCTGCAACCTTTTTCTCCAAGCATGATAGGATAACCAAAGGTTCCAAACACATGGACCTTAAATACCTACTACTGAAGCAAGATGTTAAACTAAAGAAAATTATTGTTGAATCGATAATTACAGACTTACAAGTGACAGACATATTCATGAAAGGACTACCTCTAAAGACCTTTCAAAGACATACTGATAGCATGGGTCTTGCAGATAGTTCCTAATTATCTTCTTATTATGCCATTTATTTTGTACTTATCTAGACATAACAATTATTGAGCTCTTAAAAATTTAGACATCTTTTATTTCTGTTTTATAATGTGTACACATTTACATTTAGATAAATGATAACAGAAACAGTCTTTTGCTTCAAGACATTATGTGACCATTAAGTTATGCTCATTTACGGTCTAGTTATGAAAGTTGTCAATGTCATAGTACATGGAAGTAAGCATGTTGCAAAATAACATGTACACGCCATGACTTCCATTGACCACTGGATTAGCCAAGACACTTATGATAACTGACTAATGAAAAGTTTAGCATATCATGCGTGCCTTATGACCTTAATACGAAAACATTAATGGATTTTACTATTGACCAAGTGGGAGACTGTAAGGAAATTTGACCGTTTTGTAAGGAAATTAATGCGAAACGTTTCCTTCTTCATTATGTGGTACATTAATGGACCGTTTCCTTCCTCAAACGTTTCCTTCCTCATTATGTGGTCAATAGAATCTAAAGGGTTTTCCTATTAATATGCTAATAAATAAAATGGTTATAATCTAGAGCGTATTTCTCTCATCTTGATCTTGCTGGACGATCAAGATTAAGTCTACAAATCTGGAAATTTGGTCCTCGCTCTGCCTATAAATATTAACCTTTGCCCATCACAAAAGATATAAGAAAACACATAAAGAAAATATAGGAAAAGAGAGAGAAACTATTCTCCTTTATCCATTGATACAGCCTTCGACAAGAACCATTGCTGATTCGTATACAAGATGTCTGGAGGTATGTTTTATTAATTCATTACATATGTGATAATCATGTAATTCTAGATCTTAGGGTTTATATTATTCGCAAGATATAGATTACATATACATGATTTTTTTTTCAAGTATATATGTAAGCATCTTATCATGTGCATCTGAAATTAGACCTACATTCTGAAATGTGTACTCATTTGTGCTTTTTCTGAAAAGAAAAAAACACTTGGTGCAATTTTACTATAAATATATTAAAATATTTGTATAATTTATAAGGCTATAAATAAGTCTCGGAATTTGGAGCAGTGGAAATATGACTTGAATAGGTCTATAACAAAGTTATTAATAAATAAAACGAACTTACCATATTGTTGGATAACAAAAACATTTGCAAAATAAAGTCTGATCGCTAAGCATCTACAGAATGACTGGTTTTTGTATCCCACATGCTTATTCTTATTTCATTTATCGTTACATTTTATGCATTTGGATTGCCTAATTTGATAAACAACTATAGCAGGTTACTGTTAAAAAAAATCTGTATATGCTCTTAGACATTTTGATTGTTCAATCTTACCGTTAAACAAAAAATTGGCATAACATCCGTGATGCCAAGTATAATGAGCCTAATCTTGATCTTAACACATACGATGGCACGACTAAAGGTGGTTTAGTTGGTGTTGATCGAATGGTGCTAAGAAATCTAGAATTGGCCTAACATCCTAGGCCAAGTACAAAACGATGTCATTAAGAAATGGTTCCATAATGCCATAAGTTTTTGGAATAGGGTACTCGAAATCCCATAAGGTTTCTTGGAATAAGATATTTGATAGCCCGTATAGTCTTTTGAAATAAGATATTCGAACGCCCATGTTACATGATTAAAAGAGAAAGAAAATAAGCCACAAATTTGTGCAATAGCCCATTAAACATGTTAATGAAAAATAAGCAATCCTCATGACTTGTAGTCCATATATAATAGGCAAGATATAGGTTATGCATGTAAACATTAGTTTAGACCGAAGCTCATGTGATTCTATGTGAAATAGAATCATAATTGCTTTGGGTCCAAAGAGCTTTATTATATGTATATCCATGTCTAATAATGTCTAAAGTACACAATCGAGGTAATAGGTATGTCTAAGTTCTTGTTCATATAAATTGAGCATGATCACAATCAAATAAGAGTTTTCCCCAAATCAATTTGGAGTTACAAAAGTCTAATTTTGAGAACAGAGAAAAGAAATGA
Source organism: Allium fistulosum (assembly GCA_030737815.1). Taxonomy (NCBI): domain Eukaryota; kingdom Viridiplantae; phylum Streptophyta; class Magnoliopsida; order Asparagales; family Amaryllidaceae; genus Allium; species Allium fistulosum. The sequence goes on from CM060902.1 coordinate 477,010,363, forward strand.
TCACCCCCTCCTCCTTACCCCTAGGCCCATGTTTATAAGGAGAGGGGTTCGACATGCTGCTTTATGTTGCCTTCAATATCGTTTCGTCATCAATCATGATGGTGCTTGACACTACACTTTGTCTTTAACGAAACTCGGCCTTTCTTTCCATGTTGATGGACCACGACATCATTAAGTGCAGTATTGATATTAGACGATATTGATAATCAGGCGGCATTGATAATCAACCGGCATTAATAATCAAACAACATCGATAACATGCGACATTAAAGATGCACGGCATTGCCTGAATGGTGATATCAATAAGAGGTGGCATCAATAAGTAGCAGCATTGGTGATGAACGGCATCAAAGAGGAGGCAATGAAGAAATGCGGCATTAGAAGGAAGCAGCATTGAAGAGATGTGACATTAAAAGGAAGCGGCATTGAAGAGACGCGACATTAGAAGGAAGTGGCATAAGAGATGTGGTATCAACCTGAGACGGTATTAGCTAGATGTGACAACCACCCTATCTTCATGGATGAAGTACACCATTGATAGAACACGGCATCAATGAGGTGGGACATGGATAATACATCATGCCATTATAACATTAATGGCTTATAGTATACAATACTAATGGTGCACGACTCCAATTCATCTCTTGGTGAAATATTGTATTGGCCTTATATAATGTCACCCACTGGTGACATGCAGGATACGACATTAATTGCACTCAATATCGTTAGTTACCTCGACGAATTGCACCATTTGATGGCATATGGCATTCTCTATTAACCTTTGTTGATGTAGGGCGACATTGTAAGCCTTCGACGCTGGCTTTGATGGCGTACTTCCTCCACACCTTCGACATTACCTATAGCTGATGACCTTGCATTTCTTCTTTGCTTCCAGCTTTTCAACATGAATTCCTTAATTTCAGCACAAAGCTCTCAACTTCGACTTCAACATGACTTTGAGCTTTGAAATCATATACTTCCGAGATAGCCTTCGGTATCATTAATTGCAACATTATTCTTCAGTTTCAACATAAATTTCTTTGCTTATATCCTTTGGAAATTATGTAGATACCACCTACCTCCACAGACTATAAGACTAAATGATTTCCCAGGAGTTGCTAACACTTCTGTATATTAACGAAATTATGAAATTGTACTAACACATAGATTATGTCGAAAAAAAGAACATTGTGCTGAGCGTTAGGCTGCTATAACATGTAGTAGTAGAATTGTAAAGGAATGTATATATATACCTACACAAAGAACCAAATTATTTTGAGAAGTGATACCTTTTGTTTTGACAGAAGGTTATAAATAGAACCAAAATTCAAAATTTTGAGACTTGGTGTTAATACATAGAACTAGAAAATTATATATGTTTGTATGTATAATTATGAATAAGGTTGGAAAAACGTATACACCAACTATCACCAAACTAAAGTATAACACAATATAATGGTTATAACTTTTGATGCATCCAACATTTTTATGATTCAAAGAAATGTTTTGTAAAGCTAATTAAATATGCTACAACTTTACTCTCGGAGGGACCAATTTTTTGTGTGTATTAGCACTTAAAAAGCTTGTCAGAAAGTTGCTTATTTGAACGTATGTCATGTTATTAAACTTTGTATATATATCCAAAACTTATGTTCTGATTTCAGCTAAGAATAGATACAAGAAGGCTATTTGAATTGCGTTGCAGTGCAAACTTGCTTTTGCTACCAAAAACTAAATAATTTGCTTAAAAATGCTAAAACCAAGGTACGCTTTCCTTAAAAAGGTTATATATATTGTGGATTATATGCCGTATGGAAAATTTTGATATATAAATTGTTTCCGACCATTTTTTGGTCGATGTATATCTATTTTATCATATTATAATTGTTTCAAAGCCTCTTCATACAAAAAAGACTCTACCAAAAATTTGAACACTTGGAGGAAAATTATTATTTTTATATATTTTAGAATTTAAGAAATTTTAAAAGCTATATGAATATTGATCGCTATGCATATAATATTATGTAATACATTTAAATGAAATGAAGTGTTATATTTGTTTTATGGTTTTGTCAACAAAATAAATTCGAATAATTAATTTTATATGAGATTTTATCAACGTAGCACATCGAAAGCACTGTAATGAATGATGTACATATTATATTTTATCGAAGTACTACACATCACAACTAATCGGAAGTATACGGCTGAAATAGACCAGGATGTCTTGTCGGGGCAGATTAGTCTATATATAGGGTAAATCCACAAATGAGATTTATCAACGTGCAATCCTCCTGGGATTCACAAGACGAGAGGATGATTTAAGCCTTCTCATAAGTATTAATAGAAATGTCGTTTAACTTGTAAAACGACTATTTTGAATATTGATTTGAACTTATACAACACAAGGAAACTCATAAGTGAAATGATAGGATATGATATCCCGATTGCTTAGAGTTGCAATTATGTATATTATATTGAACAGTGTCGTGCAGGGTGTTATAAATGATTTGTGAAAATGAGGATTGGGGAATTTGTTCGGTGTGTGTGTGTGACCCTTTATGTAACTTATATGCCCCATAGAGCCCGACACGACAAATTCAATTGTATTCTGCTGCATGATTATACTCACAGCTAGATGTCTAGCCTAACTCGAGGTTTTGTTTTGTGACAACTCCTAAGGTTAGACTGAGATTGTTTTATAGGTTTGATAGGACTTTATATGCTTTGTGGGCTACGATATGGAGTTGGAGCCGATGACGATGGCAAGTAATTACTTTGTTTATAATTATGTTGATATTTCATTGTATCAATCACCGGAACAAGAGCATCACAGCATGCTCCAAGCAAACACATCTTTGCTCTCCCTTAGGAAGTAAAATCAACTAGTCTCTACTTTCAGACTCAATTGCTTACCTATTTGACCACTTTACGGGGATCATCATTTTCGATCGATATCGCCTCGAGCGATGTGGCTGTCCAGTCGTTGGGGCTGGGATCCCCTAACTAGAATCAAGTAGGTCATCATTATCATCTTCAACACTTTCCTCCAAGTCACGCTAGTCCAACACATATGTCATGCACTCAATAACATCCTTGGCTAGCATAGACATCAGTGTTCGAACGGAAGGGCCATCGCTACCTTCGATTCTTACAAGCCTCTGGCACTGAAATGGAAGGGATGGCCGTATCATCTGCTCCCGCATAACAACAGGGGTGAACCTGTTCATTTCATGTAGCGATAAGCTCTCTAGTCTTCGTGATAACTGCCTTACACCTCTGGTACCCAATATACATGTATAGTGCGTTGTGGAGTTACCCAACTGATGTAGGATGGTAGCCAGGGGTGTAAAGTAATAAAAATCCAAGCATAGAACCTTAAGAACATCTCACAGCGCATAAAAAATATAATATAATAAGATAGATTAAAAATAGGCGAGACAGTGATATAATCATATGAACCATAAATAAGAACATCAGAGAGCAACAAGTTTACGAATTATACAAAAACTGAAATAGTAGAGTTCATACATCACAAATCTCCATAATAAACTCTGTAAATGTCTTTAAGATATTACAATACTGGTATAGCCCCACAGTATTGCACAATGGAATATAAGCGATGGTAAGCTCTAAGTATAAATATATGAAAGCATAGCTTCCTACTTATACTCCATACAGCTCCATCACAAATCTCCTATATGGAAAAATCGTAGCGCTAGAAATCCGCTATGAGATATAACAGGGTTGTAGCGGGGTAATAGCGGGGCATTAACTGCACAGGACTGGATACACGTAGATATCCAATAATATGGATACACACAGATTACCCTATCCCACTAATGAGCATCACAACCTCACAGTTCTACTCCATGAGCTATCACATAGATGTTATCCTCTTGGTCCACTACCAGATGCCAAAGTCACTCACCACATCAAGTCATCATCTTCAGAACACCTCTAGACACCCATTGTAGATCATAGAGCCGTCACATCAGAGTTTTGAAGTCGTCGTCGTCGTCATCACGTTAAAGTGCTACGCTATCACTTCACTAGTCACCACACGAAATCTGAGGTCATCCCGGGTCATTTGGAATCTTCTACTTTGCTCTAAGTCACCTACTAGACTCTCAAAACAAGTCTCAAAGAAATCCCAAAGTTTCATCACGCCATGACCAATATTCCTAAATTTTAACTTTTTTTTCGGGTATGCCCTAGGTCGAACTCGAAGCATCCACTAAAAAACTCAAAGAAGCCTTCCTCTGACCCTAAGCAACCCCAAAACCATCAAAACCAATTTCTTGTCCAAGTGCCAACCCTAAGAAAACACTCAAATTTCCTTAGCATAACACTGCGCAACGTACCAAAAAACTTTTTTTGTTCGGCCACCAAACCAAATTTCTTGTTTGGTGCCGACCTCAAGAAGACTCATAAATTTTCTAAGCACGACACCAAGTATGCATCAGACAACTTTATTTGTTGGCCACCAAACAACAACACAACCGGACACCAAGTCGACCTCGAGCAGACCAACACCAGATACTATGTACTCCCTAGACCAATTTTCTTGTCTAGCCCCTGTAACACCCCGGGATTGTACAAAAATAAATAAGAAATTATAATTAAAAGATAAGAATTAACCTAAAAGGATAATTTTTACAAACGTCCGAATTTGACTATGGGACTTTCACCATTATGTCCGTAGTAATTTTCTGGACTACTTCCATATATAACTTGTTGAAATCCGAGCTAAAACGAAAAAGTTATAAAGGATTGAATAAATAAGAAATTGAAAAGAAACATAGAAAAAAGAAAAAAATCAACTAGGACCAGGTCAACCCATTTGGACCCAGGTCGACCGTGGGCAGTTGACCTAGGCCAAGGGCGATCGACCCGACCCTTGGTCGATTGTAGGGTCGTGGTGACCTCGAGACAATCGTTTTGTTGTGCGAGATCATTACGTGCTGGCTACAGTTTCAGGGACAAATGAGATGATTTTGGGTTGGACCTAATGGTGATGAGTTGAGGTGTTTCCCCGTAAATTGATAGCTAGGGTTAATCTAAAACCTAATTCTCTTTATTACAGCGAAGCTCTGCCAAAATAAATCCCTTAACTCTAATTTCTGAAATCAATTTCTAAACCCTAATTTTATTCTAAATCTCAATCTAAATTAAAATAAAAAAGAGATCTAGCAATTGGAGAAGAGATATAAGTGGATTTATAGGAGAAAGCTTGCAATGTCTGAGGCAAACCTAAAAGCTTAGGACAGAGGTGAGTGGGCATAGATTTAACAAGTTAATTAAATTAATTGATTTTAATTTCTGTTAATTCTGGCATTAATCCATCAATTTATTAATTTGGGAATCTGGAATAATTGGATTTGACACTTATAAATTGCTAATTGGAATAATGTAAATGTGGAAATGACTATATTATAAATATGACAAATAGATTAGCCCAATTGAAATAAGAATTAAATGGATTACGTCTGATAATTAAAATGGATTACATTTGATAATTGAATGAAATGGATTGATTTACTCAAAACAAGCAAATCAAAAGATGTCTAGATTGTAGGAAATCGACCTAAGACTGGCATAGGTCGACTATCGTTAGTCACTTTAGACTTAGTAGACTGTTTGAGACCTTGAGCCTATAGGGGTATGAACCTTATTGCTCTCTAAATTGCTTGACTAGCGTAGACACATTTAGGTGTTCTTATTTGAGATGGTGGACTTAGTTCGTGTTTTCATATTGTAGAGTAGGATGCGGAGTGTCATTAAGACATGCAACTTATGTTGTGAAAAGTGCGCACAAGTGTTGGCACCGAATCACCAGTTGTTAATTGAGGCTGCTGGAGTCGGATTTTCGGTCGTTAGTCGGGGTGTTGGGATTGGAGACTGGATCGTGGACATTCCCGTAGGCACGTATGGGTGTAGACACTGATAGCTAGGTGGTGCCTAGTACTAGGTGGAGTTAAGCGCAGTAACTCCTTGGGATGTGTAAGAGTATTTTGCTGCTAGAATCGAGGGGTTGGGCATGTGTGCATATGACGAGTCACTATGCAAGTTTACATACATGTTCTTCATCTCTAGGTCTAGTGTGAGTTAAAGTGGGGCATTAGTTTCCCCAAAACTAGACGGTCGTTTAGTGAGATGTGGTCTGTTGTTATTCCTTTGATGTTAGACTGATGACTGTTAGACTGGCAACTGTTAGGCTGGTGACCTTAGGCTTATGACCTTAGGTGCACGAACACTATACACACACCCTATATCATCTAGAGTAGACTTGAAGTTAGTTATATTTAATTTCCTTGTTAGTCTTGTTCTCATTCACCAGTCTTTATGTCTGACCCATTCTATTTTTGCCCCATTACAAGTGGACGGAGTAGTCGTTGACAGGTCCATTGCTTCCTTCGGATTATCATGCCTGGAGTCTAGTTCTATTTTATTCTTAATCATGTATTTCCTATCAGTACATTTGGTCTTTCGGTATTTTTCTTATGAGGGGTTATTTTTATGATACTTCGATATTTGATATGTACTGATGGTTTTTAGAGACTACGATATCATGATATTTTGAGACATAGATATTTGATATGTACTGATGATTTGTGTTTTTTTGGTATGGCAGTGTATGGCATGTCAAGGGATGCGGGTTGTCGCAACCCCGAACCGTAGTACTACTAGACCACCACCAGACACCAAGTCGACCATTGAGCATACTACCATCGGACACAAAGCACTAAATATAAATGTTGTAATTTCTCCAAACTCCTATTTCACGCCGATTTGATTGCTACACTTCGTTCTTCGACAATTGTGCATTCCATACGCATTGGCATGGCTCTTAACATCCTCGACCTTATTCGACGAAATTCGATTTCATGGTTCCTACTTCTAATTCGCTCCGATGAGCATTTTCAACCATTCAAGTATACACATAAACACCACACATGCACCAAACAACAATCAAGCAAGAAAATCACACAACTAATCTAGAAATCATCATATTATGTATTTACAACAAAGCCTAATATGAATGAAGTTAACCACGCATACAAATAACATGTTTAGGACAACAAAAATTCATTTATTCACGTGTTTACTACATAGGGTTTTAAAACAGTGTTAAAACTTAATTTTGACTTTAAAAATAGATTCAAAACATATTTAAACCTATGCATGCATATATAATAATGTGAGAGATGATAAATCACTCACCAAAACCTCCAAAATCCAAATTTTGCATGCAAATCGAGGTAAACCCAAAAATTAATAGCAAAGATTTGATTTTTCTTCCCCAAAAATATAGGTTTAAAAATTAGTAGTGAATCCCTTTGCTAATCTACCATTAATAATGATTTAGACTTGATTTGGAGGAGAAAAGAGAAGGTTTTGGATGAAGAATGAGCAAATAGAGGCTTAGATCTATTTGGGAGATAGTAGAAATGATTTATGGATGCTTATTTCAGCCAATATAGCTTCTAAACCAGAAATGGGTTGTTGGACCTCACCGTGAACTCATTATCACCCATTAAGCTCCATCAAAAACTATAAAACTTCAAACAGCCATTTCTCCTATGCAAAAAAGTCCAAATCGCTAATATAACCACTCTACGAAAAAAGAAGCCAACATATCATTTCAATGGAAATGGTCTTGAATGCTAATTTGACTTTCAAAATTTATAGCCATATAAAAAGTTTCTAGGGGTAAAATCATCCAATAAATTATAAAGATAGGAAATGTCACTAATAGGCATTTCCAAAATTATAAAGTCATATGACCTCATATGAATTAAAAAATATTTACGATCATCCGATACGTAAAATACGGGTCGTTACAGTCTTGCTTGGGCTGACTAGAGAAATGTTATTCCTATCGGATATGCTATCTTTGTTTGGGACAACAATCAATGCATGTAATTTTCTCTTAAAAACTTGGGTGACCTCGAGGAGAATGGGAACAACAAGCAGCTCGCATGTGTTCTCGGGTGTGTCACCATTGAGGGTTGTCATTTTTTGCTGTAACATCAATACTTCTTTTTTTGCTTATCGTAAGGAGATGCTATTGCAATCTTTGGAGGCCTGCTAGTTTCCTTGGACACATCCTATCCCTCGTTCGGTTGGGAACTTAATTGTTAAACGTTGATAGGCTGCTATTGCATCCAAGACTGCCAAGGTTAGCTTTCCTATTAAAATATTGTATGCGGACGGACTGTCTACCAGTACAAAATGAACTTGGATCTTGGCTACTAATAGTTCCTTGCCAAAAGTGACTATATGAGAGGTGACTCCTAAAGGTACAATGCCAACACCCTCGAACTCGTAAATGGGTAATTCACAGGGATCGAGGCTGGAAGTAAGAAGCTTCATTTTCTTAATAAAATCTTTGAACATTACATTAATAAAGCTGCCCCATCGATGAAGACCCGGTGGACCTTCATATTGGCCACGCTGGCAGAAATGACCATATTGTCGTGATAGTGGAAACCGACCTCTCCCTTGTCCTTTGTGGTAAATGTAATATCGATGGAGTCCTCTTCAACCCAAAGGACCTTCGGGGTCCAGAGGTCAATTGAATAAACATGATTTGAAAGCTCTATCTTATAGCAGGCATGTGCCCTTCAACTACTACCGACCACATGCGGACCACCACAAATAGATAGGATTACAATGTTGATTGTGGCTACACTGTTGTCGTCTATTGTTGGGGTGGGGCGAGTGGATTTTGCTAAAATTTTCTCCATTCCACTTGTTGTCTAATGTACTATAGCAACATCCCTTCGAAATTAGGCCGCTCTGTTTGATCTTTGAGGTGTTGGCATTCATTGGTCGAGTGGCCATTAAACTGGTGGAACTCACGGTGTTTACCATTGCCTTTGGCTCCTCCCTCCACCCTGAAAGAGAGGGAGCATGCCATTGAAATGGGATGTAGTTAAATGTTGCAAGGTATATAGTTTCCATGTAACCATTTAGAGTTGCTATAACACCCCTAATTTTGATTAACATTATTCATGAGATTTAATTAGATAAATTAAACAGAATAATGCAATGTATAGTGTGATAAGGGAATTAAGATTTGACAAATATTAAGGTTAGGCCTTAACTAAATAAATTGATAAGGTTGTTTTAATTATTTAAACATAAGAGAATACATGGGAGGTGTAAAATAGGAATAGATAAACCTTTCATCCCTTAAACCCTTACCTCCCATATCATTCGTGTTTTCACCAAACTAAAACAATCAAAGAGAAAAATCAAGGCCGGCCATAGGCTAGAAGAAAAGAGGAAGAAAACCTAGGAAACCAAGTTAAAGCTAAGGAGAATCAAATCTACTCACTCAAGTCTCAATTCTCATTATCAAATCAAAGTGAATAATGATAGACCATCCCATTTTTATACCTATTTGGTTTCGAATCTTGTTTAGGTTGATTCTTTTATGATGATTTGTTGTGCCATGTTGATTATATCCTTGTTTGGGTAAAATAATAATTTATGGAAATTGTATGAAAGTATTTATATGGGTTTAAGGGTAAAACCTAAGATTTTTATCTTCAAACGATTTGATTTTTGGATATGTTAAGTAAAACATTATTTTGGAGATGGATTTTTAAATTCATAATTTTCCAAATTAAAGAGAATATTTTATGAATTTCCTAAGGAGGAAATAACTTAATTTCGGGTTTAAATTATGTAAAATAATTAAATATGGATTTTGATCCAAAATTTTTTATATGATAAAGAATATCATACTTTTGAATTTTTGTGAATTTTTTGGATTTTTCCTAAGTGATTTCAATTTATGGTGAATTTATTATGCTAGATAAGCATTTTAAAGGTTAATTAATTATAGGTATTAATTAATTATTTTAAAGTATGTTTTGAAAATGAATAACTGATGTGCTACAGATTTTTTGAAAAAGATTTGTAAAGAAATTGTCTTATCCAATAGAAGTTGGACGAGAAATAAGATTTGGTAAAAAGTTTTAGCCTAAAGTTGTAATAATACAGTTTTCATAAGAATTACGACAATGCAATGCTATCATACGTCGTCAAGCCTAACGATGAGGCTGCATCATTGAATATCGACATCGATGAAAGAGGAAGGACATGATAATTACTTAAGTATCTATGGAGTGATTCCTTTGGCGTCGAAGTGGAAAACAGTGGCAACAGATGATTGGTGGCATGTTGTCTTCGTGATTCATTTTAAACGTTTAAAAGCTTTAGTATTGACATTGACGACGTCGCACGTCTTCATCACTATTTTGAATAATGCCGCATCTCTTCGTTTGTTTTCCCAATCAAGGCGATGATGCCACTATTTGTCTTTATCTCTGAAAGTATGTATCATGTAATATGGATATATGATAACACATAGTGTAGTGATGATAACTATACGGTAAATTGTGCGGAATATAAAATCAGTATAGTAAAAATGACACCAGAGATTTTTATACTGGTTCGGAGCACCGTCCTACGTCCAGTCCCAGACTCCTTCTATAATTTCACTAAAAAAATAACCGTCACTTAACCCGGAGGAACAGGTCTATACAACCCTTGAGCAGCCGAACAAGGACCTGAGCAGCGGAACAGGATTTCGCCTCAGCAGCCGAAGAGGACTTCACACGCCTGAGCAGCAGAACAGGACTTCAACAAATACAAAAGTTTGTTTTGACTTTGTGTGTTCTAATAACACGGATTTGTCACTTGTAGTACACCCTTCCTATAATCTTCTCCTCGAGTATAAATATATATATTTGAAGTTTATGAAGAATAGAAGGGTTTAGTATTTCTTTAATGCAGAATAATTGAAAGTATAATAGCAAATAGATTTCAGAGAGTTAGATCGGAGAGATAAGAATATTTGATTGTTATTCAGTAATTTGGAATCAAATTGGAGTTTGTATTTATAAAGGTTGAAAAGCAACGACTGTTGGTGAAGAGTTTCGATCAAAGTGTTGCGTCCGAATCTTTTCGTTAGAGGTTCGCAACAGTTCACAAAAGTCGTGTCTTTTCAAAAAGTGGCTATTATAGAAATTCAGTCAACTGAGCCTCTGGGTCAGTCGACTGAATATTCAAAGTCATTTTTTAAATTTAAATTCGTATATCTATGTATCTGTGCATGCTGCACAAAATTACCAGTGTCAGTCGACTGGTTATCTGGGTCAGTCGACTGACCTGGTTAAATTTGTGCAGTAAGCACATTTTACATAGATATATTAATTTCTATAACTTTAAAACTTTTTATAATTAATTATATGCTTATATATGTATAAAATATATAAGCTAATGTAGACGTAATCAAGGAGAGATTTTAACAATATTGACCTAAGACTTGAACAACAAAATATCATAGTTGATGCGCTAGTTAAATGCTAGTCTCCTTGTCTCTTTTTATCGTAGCAGTCGTCAAATCTGTATGTCGTAGTGATAGCTTCTTGTCATGAATCAAAACCAAGTCTCAACATTCTCCCCATTTTTTATTGATGACAACATGTAAACAGATATAGATTTCGACTGTATATATATAACATAATAACATAAATACCTACTCCCTCTGAATCGTTGACGCACTATATCCTGCATTATTTTTGTTAGCAATAAAATTTCTCCCCCTTTGCCATCGACAAAAAGGAATAAGTAATATGAAGTCATAATGTAGAAAATATTACTTAAAAAAGACAATCATCCATACATTAAACTTCCATAATTAAGAGTATTTAAAATGAATAAACTAGAGTGGCCATTTAGTACAAGCCATATGAAAACTTAATGTTTTTCATAAACCGAAAAAGATCTCAAGCAATTGGTTGCTTACCCCTACCACTACCACTATCACCTTTATCTCCATCATCGTCACCACTACTTGCTTGATCGTCAGAAGAAGAAGACCAAGTGAAGACGGGTTGTTTTCCCGGATCGCCTATAGTAGCTGTAGATGTCCCGGAAGTACATGAAATAGCTTGCCATAATTTGGTAAAGAATCCTTTAACCTTGTCGAGCTTCTTGTCAACCGTAGTAATATGAGATTAAAGAACCTGTTGGTTGTGGCATATCATAGACATTGTCTCATATGGTTGAAGACCAAGATTAGGAAGTTGAATTTTGTCTTGTTGATGACGAGTTGATTGTTGACAAGATGGACCTTGAGATGGTTGGCCATGTTGTTGTGGTTGGTCTTGAACTAACTGTCTTTGGGTCTATTCTTCAAAAGAAATGATATGAGGGGGTCGAGCAACCGGTAGTTTCATCAATGCTAAAGTTCGAGAGTTCAAACATCCAACGGTAGAAAATGGTGAGTCCGGTTCTGGAATCTCACAAGCCTTTAGAAGACGCATAATATATTCACCGTAGTAGATTACATTCATTCTACCGTTGTTGAAGCTTAAAAATTCGTCAAGAATTAGACGGAGCCAGTTGACTTTAATATTGCCAAAAATAGCATATAAACTTTAAAGTTATTTTCGTAGACAAGTTCATAACTCCCGGTTCTAGGAGTTATGGTTTTCATTAGAGCGCGATGGATAATTCGTGCTTTTGGTCTTAGAGACATGGATTTTAGTTCACGCATGTCGTCTTCTAAAAACAAATGGCTTATATTGTCTCGAACAACCAAGTCACAATCAATAGTGGCCAATTCTACACCATCATTTTCTGTTTGCAAAATATGAGCCATGCGATCTAAAGAGAAAAGGACGGGTTTCCCACATACTAGATTCCATACACAGTCTTGTTGATTCGGAACATTTTGGTGACCTAAGTTTAAATTTCCGTAGAACAATTTCACCATAATTTGATTTATTTTGTGTTTGTTATCATCAATGTTGAATAACGATTCCAAATCGCTCCTTCTAGCTAAATCTTGGATGTGGTATGGAAAAAAGTCTGAAAATTTAACAAACGAACCTTCGAAAATCCTTGAGTCTTGCATTCGTCTCCACCTCCGAATCGCGGGGTCATCAGACAACCATCTTTGGATTTGTTCATTTGACGGAGGTTGAGATGATGAGGAAGCTTGTCCCTTTCGTTTAGGAGCCATTAATTTTAATTTTAGAGGAAAAAAATGGAGTTTTGGAGAGTCTAGGGTTTTGAAAAATTTGGAAATATGAAATGGTAATGGTGAAAGATGGTAAAGTAGAGGATAAAAGAGGGAAATTGGGTAGGTAAAAGTAATAAAGTGACTCAGATCTGTGGTTCAGTCGACTGGCTCAAACTATCAGTCGACTGAATGCCAAAGATCGAATATTTCCTTCTTTCTGGTCCAGTCGACTGAGATTCTGAGACAGTCGACTAGCCATGTATATATAAAATTTGTTTGCTGTGTTAGTCGACTGACCTCATGGTTCAGTCGACTGACCTGGAGAATTTTTGGCATTGGATTATATTTTGTGGTGACAAGTTAATATATTTTATTTATTTAATATAAATAGTTGTTATATTGATGAATCAGAAATAAATTTATTCCAAACAACATACATACGTAGAAAATTCATTCGGAAAATACAACAAAAGATAATAACTACTATGATTATTTCGAGGGGCTAGGCGTCTTGTATTCCTTCAGTTGCTTGCGACGAGCATTTGATTCTTCATTGCGATCCCACGAATTTGGTGAGTATGGTGGTCGCGGTGGAGATGAAGTCGATGGTTGTCTGATAGGCGAAACAGAATGTTCGTCTATCGGATGTGACGATGCCTCACCGAATTTCATAGCGATATGCTCAATGATTCCTATCCGTCTGGAGTTTATTTTTTGTTCGTAATACATTTTACTTTGTAGCATTAATGATTCTTGCTGATAATGGTGCATATCATCTCTCTTTTGCTTCATGTTAGGAGTAATATCAATTGTCTTCTTTCCCTTCTTCTTATCCGGAGTATATCCGGCGTGAGATGGTGAATTTTTATGATTCGGAGTTTTTGGAGAGTTGTTTGAAGCAATAATTGTGATAAAATCTGTGGAAGAGCTTGACATTGTGCAAAAATAGTTGTTGGAAGAAAAATGAATGAAAGCTTTAGAGTTTAATTCAGTTTGAATCTAAGAAGATGAAGTATGCATCTATTATAGCCTAAGTTTAGGAAAAATAGGATAGAATTGAGTGAATTATATTGAGTTTAGCCAAGAAGTAAGGTAATATGTTAGTGTTTCTATTGGCTGATTTATTTTGTGTAATTTTAATGTATATTTATAAAAATTTTAAAAGCTACTTGTATTGTAGTATATATTAATGTCACCATATAATAAAATGTCCATACTAGACTATAACAGAAAAAAATCAATAGTTCAGGTGGTTAAGACACTTGGGCTATTCACAGCAGGTCATGGGTTCGAGTCTCAGCATGGTTAAAATATTGAATTTTTTGTAAAAAAATTTAATTTTTGAGTTTTTAGTTAAAAAATTTATATTCTATTTATATATCTTTAATTGACATTATACCAAGCTCACGATGCAATTTTATAAACATATTTTCTAACAGTGGTTTAGTAAAGATATCGGCTAATTGATTTTCTGATGGTACGCAGTCCAGATTTATTACTTCTTTTTCTATATTATCACGTAAAAATGATGTCTAATATCTATATGTTTAGTTCTTGAGTGGTTTACTGGATTTTTAGATAGATTTATTGCACTAGAATTATCGCAGTAAATTGTTAATTTTGATAGATTAATTCCAAAATCTTTAAGTGTCTGTTGCATATAAATTACTTGTGCGCAAGCTAGTGCTGCAGAAATATATTCTGCCTCACAAGTTGATAGAGAGACACAGTTTTGTTTCTTGCTAAACCATGAAATTAAAGATTTATCAATGAAGTGACACGTACCGCTTGTACTTTTTCTATCTGTTCGTGATCCTCCGAAATCAGCAACGCTGTATGATACTAGTTCGAATGAACACTCTTTCGGATAGAATAGTCCGAAGTTTGTAGTTTTACTAAGATAGCGTAGTATGCATTTTACAGCTCGTAAATGTGACTCTTTTGGGTCAGCTTGAAATCGTGCACATAGACACACACTCATCATAATATCTGGTCTACTTGCTGTTAAATAAAGTAAAGATCCTATCATACTACGATATAGTTTTTGGTCTACACTTTTGCCATTTTCATCTTTATCAAGATGTTCTGTTGTGCTCATAGGTGTTGGTTTGGTAGAGGTGTTTTCCATTCCAAAACGTTTGATAAGATTATTACGGTATTTTTCTTGATTAATAAATATTCCATTTGAAACTTGTTTTATCTGAAGACCTAAAAAATATGATAATTCTCCCATATGGGACATTTCAAATTCTCTAGTCATTATTTCAGAAAAATCATTACATAATTCATTATTAGTTGATCCAAATATAATGTCGTCGACATATATTTGAACTATTAAGATATCATTCTTAGAATGTTTTATAAATAAAGTTTGATCTACTTTTTTTATTACGAATCCTGAGTCAATTAGACAGCTTTTAAGGCGTTCATACCAAGCACATGGTGCTTGTTTTAAACTATATAAAGCTTTTTTAAGTTTATAGACATGATCTGGGTATTTTTCATGAATAAATAAAGGAGGTTGTTCAACATAAACGTTTTCTTTAAAATAGCCATTTAAAAATGCACTTTTAACATCCATTTGATAGAGTTTAAAGTTATTAAAACATGCGTATGCCAATAAAATTCGTATTGCTTCTAGTCTAGCGACTGGAGCAAACGTTTCTTCGTAGTCTATTCCTTCTTCCTGGTTATATCCTTGTGCTACTAGTCTTGCTTTGTTTCTAGTTATATTTCCTAATTTGTCTGCTTTATTTTTATAAACCCATTCAGTTCCTATAACAGTCTGATCGGTCGGTCGGGGTACTAGTTCCCAAACTTCATTTCGTTCAAACTGATTGAGTTCTTCTTGCATAGCAATAATCCAATTTTCATCGGATGATGCTTCCTTAGTATTTTTAGGTTCTATAGTAGAGAGAAAAGATACATTACCCATTAAATTTAGTTGATTTCTAGTTCGAACATTTGAATTTATTTCTCCAATTATATTTTCTGTAGGATGATTTCGTAGGATTCTACGAGGAGATCTTATTATATTTGTAATATCTCTATTATTAACAATGTTTTCATCTTCTCTAGGATTATAAACAATATCATCATCATCTCTTGAATTGTTTATTATTATATTTGTTTTATTATCATTAAGTAACTCATTTTGATTATTTGTTTTTGAAATAAGTTTAGAGTTCTCATCAAAAGATACGTGGAGTGACTCTTCGATAGTATTAGTTCGTTTATTAAAAATTCTATAAGCTTTGCTTCGATTCGAATATCCAAGAAATATACATTCATCAAATTTTGAATCAAATTAGCCAAGCTGATCTTTGGTATTTAATATAAAACATTTTGATCCAAATATTTTAAAATAGGATATGTTTGGTTTTCTACCGTTAAAAAGTTCGTAAGGAGTATTGGTGAGAGGTCTAATAGAAACACGATTCAAAACATAACAGGCAGTTGCAATGGCTTCAGCCCAAAAATGTTTTGGTAACGTGCTTTCATTTAGTAAAGTTCTTGCACATTCTTGTAGAGTTCGATTCTTTCGTTCTGCAACTCCATTTTGTTGTGGAGTTCTAGGAAACGAAAAGTTATGAAATATTCCTTTCTTCTTACAATAGTTATCAAACCGTATGTTTTCAAATTCTCTTCCGTGATCACTTATAATATTTTTAATTCTAATACCTTTTAAATTTTTTATTTGTTTAACAAAAGTTTTGAAATTTTCAAAGGTATCACTTTCATTTTTCATAAAGATAGTCCATGTATATCTAGAAAAATCATCAACTATTACAAATACGTATTTATTGTGATTTATGGACTGAATTTGGGTAGGTCCAAATAAATCCATATGAAGTAACTCAAGCGGTTGTAATGTCGAAATAACTTTCTTAGATTTAAATGAGGATTTAGTTAATTTACCTAATTGGCATGAGTCACATATATTATTAATTTTAAAATTCATCTTTGGTAATCCTTTTACAAGATTATTTTTAGAAATTTTATTTATATTTTTGAAATTGATGTGACAACATCGTTTGTGCCATATCCAGGGATCATTTTCCTTAGCTATTAAACACATATCTAATTTATGATTAACTTTCATATTCAAAACATAAATGTTTTTATCTCTATTTCCTTCAAAAATAAGATTTTTATTTTGATCAAGAATACTACATTTATTTTCAGAAAATGATATTTTAAAACCTTTATCGCATAATTGACTTATACTTAATAGATTATGTTTTAGATTCTTAACTAATAAAACATTTGTAATAAGAGGTAAATTAGATGTACTGTAATTGCTCACATCGCCTTTGCCAATGATATAGCCCTTGGAATTATCTCCAAAAGTGACAGAACTTCCATCTGAGTATGTAATATTTATCAGCATATCTTTGTCTCTTGTCATATGTTTTGAGCAACCACTGTCGAGTATCCATTTTCCTCTTTTCTTTAGTGGGACCTGCAAAAAATATGAGATAATATTGGTACCCACCTTTTTAATAGGATCCTAAGAGTTAGGTCTTAGGAAACCAAACCCAAGTGGGTTTAGTATCCCTTTTATAAATATAATTTTTATTATTATGAACATCTTCTATAAATGACCTAATATACTTTTTCCTTATTAACTTGTTATTAGTTTTAGGTACCCATATATTTATAGTTTTAGAAACTAGTCTTTTTGAAGATGTGGGTGTTTTATCATAGTTAACTTTGTTTAAATTATTAGATTGTGAATTTTTGACTTTCTTCTTATATCCTAGACCATTTTTATTGTTAACAGGTTGTGAATTCTCAATAAGTATAGATAAAATTTCGCTTCCTTTATTAAAATTTGAAACGTTTTTAGTGATTCCTTCTAATTTGGTCTTTAAGCTTGAATTTTCTAGTTCAACCATTTTTATATTAGTTTTTAAAG
This sequence comes from Allium fistulosum, assembly GCA_030737815.1. Classification (NCBI taxonomy): domain Eukaryota; kingdom Viridiplantae; phylum Streptophyta; class Magnoliopsida; order Asparagales; family Amaryllidaceae; genus Allium; species Allium fistulosum. Next base: position 477,028,326 of record CM060902.1, read on the forward strand.
CATGATTTTCAGAAACAAGACCATCATTCTTTTCTTTTTGAGTATCAATTTCTTGACTCAATAATATAAGTTGAGAATTAACATTTGAAAGTGATTCTTGAGTTTTCTCAAGTTCTTCTTCCAATATTTTCTTCTCATCTTTAAGCATATCTCTTTCGAATTCTACCTTGTTCTGATTTTCTGCAGCCTCTATATAATTTCTTTTGAGACTTTTTAAAGTATCTAATAATTCCGAGTTTATTTCTATCATATCATCAAAAGTTAAATCACTAACCTCATTATCTTTGGCCATAAAGCATACGTTGGCTTGTTCATTATCGTTGTTACTTTCACTTCCAGAAGAAGAAGAGGAATCTGAATCATCCCATGTGACTGAAAAGGTTTTTCCTTTGAATTTGTCTTTCCTTTTATTTCGATATTCTTTCTTTTGATCTGGATAGTCCTTCTGCATATGCCCCTTTTTGTGACAGTTAAAACACTCCATAACTGATAAAGATGGTGGTTTATTACCATTTGAGTTTTTCTTGCCATTATTCCTTTTTCCTTTTCTATATTTCAAGAATTTCTTGAAGTTCTTGGAAATAAAGGCTGAGTCATCGTTGTCTGAATCTGATTCTTCTTGTTCTGCATGGAATGCTATATTCTTTTTATCTTGAGCTTGAACTCGTTTAGCCTGCAAATTCACTTCATAGGACATTAGATTTCCTATTAACTCTTCCGGAGTTATTTTGGAAATATCGTTTGCTTCTTCAATAGCGAGAACTTTTCTTTCCCATTCTTCCGTTAAAGAGTTAAGGATTTTGGAAACAATATCAAAGTTTGAATATTTTTCTCCTAGTCCTACTAATGAATGGTAGATATCCTGAAATCTTGAATACATATCATTTATAGATTCATTTTCTTTCATCCTAAAGTTTTGAAACTGACTTTTGGGCATGGATATTTTACTTTGTTTGACCTTGTTAGTTCCTTCGTGAGTAACTTTGAGTGTACGCCATATTTCATATGCATTATTACACATGCTAACATGGTTAAACTCATTTTTATCTAAGGCGCAAAACAACATATTCATGGCTTTTGCATTAGCTATGGCATCTAGTTTCTGTGTATTTGACCAAGTAGAATACTCCTCAGTAGGAATAGTGTATTCTTTTTGAGTAATATTCCATGAATCAAAACCATTTGCTTGCATATATATTCTCATTCGTGTGGCCCAATAGTTATAATTCATGCCATTAAATAGTGGTGGACGTGCAATGGATTGTCCTTCAATGAAGCTAGTGTTAATGCTAGTGCTAGTGTTAGTGTCCATATTATTAGATTATCAGATAACTATGTTACAGTTATATGATGACCTTGCTCTGATACCAAATGAAAGTGTTCTATGGATCGTGTAATATGGATATATAATAATACAGAGTGTAGTGATGATAGTTATATGATAAATAGTGCGGAATATAAAATCAGTATAGTAAAAATGACACCAGAGATTTTTATACTGGTTCGGAGCACCGTCCTACGTCTAGTCCCAAACTCCTTCTGGAATTTCACTAAAACAATAACCCTCACTTAACCCGGATGAACAGGTCTATACAACCCTTGAGCAGCCGAACAAGGATCTGAGCAGCGGAACAGGATTTCGCCTCAGCAGCCGAAGATGACTTCACACGCCTGAGTAGCAAAACGGGACTTCAACAAATACAAAAGTTTGTTTTGACTTTGTGTATTCTAATAACATGGATTTGTCACTTGTAGTACACCCTTCCTATAATCTTCTCCGCGAGTATAAATATATATATATATATATATATTTGAAGTTTATAAAGAATAGAAGGGTTTAGTATTGCTTTAATGCGGAATAATTGAAAGTATAATAGCAAATAGATTTCAGAGAGTTAGATCAGAGAGATAAGAATATTTGATTGTAATTCAGTAATTTGGAATCAAAATGGAGTTTGTATTTATAAAGGTTGAAAAGCAGCGACTGTTGGTGAAGAATTTCGATCGAAGTGTTGCGTCCGAATCTTTTCGTTAGAGGTTCGCAACTGTTCACAAAAGTCGTGTCTTTTCAAAAAGTGGCTGTTATAGAAATTTAGTCAACTGAGCCTCTGGGTCAGTCGACTGAATATTCAAAGTCATTTTTAAATTTAAATTCGTATATCTATGTATCTGTGCATGCTGCACAAAATTCCCAGTGTCAGTTGACTGGTTATCTGGGTTAGTCGACTGACCTGGTTAAATTTGTGCAGTAAGCACAGTTTACATAGATATATTAATTTCTATAACTTTAAAACTTTTTATAATTAATTGTATGCTTATATATGTATAAAATATATAAGCTAATGTAGACGTAATCGAGGAGTGATTTTAACAATATTGACCTAAGACTTGAACAACACAATATCATAGTTGATGCGCTAGTTAAAGTCTCGTCTCTTTGTCTCTTTTTGTCGTAGCAGTTGTCAAATCTGTATGTCGTAGTGATAGCTTCATGTCATGAATCAAAACCAAGTCTCAACAATCTCTATATAAAAAGTGTTATAATAGCCGAAGTGGTTTAAGTATAAAAGTTTTATAATGACGTCAAGGGTCTTGGTGTCATTGTGCATCGAGATCGACGACCTTAAATACAAATTTTACATTGAATGGAGTCGGCAACGATGCAGTGTAACAACGACATTGGTCTTCATCTTTTTAATGCCGAAGAGGCTGGTTTTTTATAAATTGAAATTGTTTTAAAGGGGCGAGAGGCCTAAGTTTTAAGAGGGTCGATGACCCTATATTTTCGGTAGTTAGCCATGAAACTTATGAAGGTTTTAAGATTTTATCTTCGACCTAGATGAAGGTTGATGTGGTTAATACCGCATGTGTTAAACTCTATTTTTATATATAAAGGAGGAGAGTCTTAAGCTACCACGTCGACATTATGAATGACGTCGACATTGATACATTTTGAACTATTTAAAGGGCTATATATTTCCTTGTTTTAAATATAACTTAGGGGGATTAATCATATATCATTATGAAAATGATTTCAAGGATTTTTATTATGAAATACCCAAAGTTTTGAATAAAATATTTATAAAGACAATATTAATTAAGATTAAGTAATTGGAACATATTGAATAATGGATGTTATATGTTCTTGTGTTTACTTGATCAGTTATTATTGCATTACTACTGTCGTGCTCACATCGTACATATAACCCATATCCGCATTTGGGTATTAGGGGCAGAATAACCAGCTAGGTTGACCCAGTAGTGAGTATAAACAGAATTAACTCCCGAGAGAGTAGAATTGCATCCAGGAGATTAAGTAGATCATAAATATAGGATGCCCAGAACTGATTAAAATATGATTGATTTAGATATTATTGGAAGGGCCCAATAGGTTCATAGCCATCCCATAAAAACTATAACATAAGAAATTTTATTGGAAGAGTCAATAGGTTCCTAGTGATCTTATTAAAACTACATTCAGATGATGTTATTGTAGAAATTAATAGGTTCATAGTAATCCTAGATTCCCATGAAAACTATGGATTGAGAGATGTTATTGATAGAAATCAATAGGTTCGTAGTGATCCCATGAGAACTATGATTTGAGAGATGTTATTGGAGAATACAGTACGTTCATAGTAAGCCCATGAAAACTATGATTGGAAGGTTATTGTTAGAACCTCCAATTTATATTTCAATGATAACAACTATACAATCATATACATATATGGACCTTATCAAGGTTGCAAGTATATGCTTCAAGAAGACCATGCTCAAAGATATTGAGATTCAAAGAGAAATGAAGATTCATTGACTATACTAAGGTTATTCTACTGTAAAAGAGTCCTAGATATAATATTATTAAGGTCTCCTTGAGTATGTATGAATATACAAGCATACACAATTTCATATACATAAAATTAAGGTGAAAAACAATTTTTACACCTCACTGACGTCTGTGATAAAACAACAGACGTCTGTGACAAGTTTCAGATTAAAAATTAAACAAGTCACAGACATTTTAGGATTTTACCACATACATATTTCATGGGAAAAACTGTCATATTTTAAAAGGCACTCATGTTTTTTTAATCAAAAGGAAATCATCTTTGACCGAAGAATTGCATGTTTTTAAACAAAAGGAAATCATCTTTCACTGAAGAGTTGCAGCCATTAAAATAAAGAGACTTTCTCCAAGAGTAACAATTTTTCATTCGTAACTTTCTAAATCTATAAATACCACTTTGATTGAGAAGTAAGAATTAATGGACTTGAATTAATCTATTCTTTACTCTCTTAATTTCTAAGCACTCGCTTGCATATACAATTTTTCATATAATATCAATTCACTATAACCAAAATATAATTTTGGTTAAATCACTTTCTACAACTCAAAGCATTCATATTCATATACTCAAAGGAGATCATAGGAAGATTTGTACTATAAGTCAAAAATTGTGTTATTGGAACATAAGATTGTCAGAGATACTTTTGTATTAGCCTATTCCCCCGGGTGAAGTGAGGGTCATTTGTTTAAAGGAAATACCGAAGGGGAGCTTTGGGATTGGACGCAGGATGGGAGGTCCGAACTAGTATAGAAACTCTGGTTTGCTTGCTTTTTATATTTTACAATTTATTGTCTACTATTGCATTGATTTATATACTTGCATATTATACACAAGTTAGATAGTATACTGTTAGCACCAAAATTGGTCACTAACCTCATTGAGAAAGATTGTGTAGAGAGATAAATGATGAAAGTAAATTTAAACAAAGATTAATATGCTGAATTGAATGCAAAGATGAGAACACCATATTTATAGTGGTTCGGCGTAACTGCCTACGTCCACTTTGAGGTTAATCTTTATTGCTTCACTTGATAATTGATTACAGATACAATCCGTATATCAACTACTTGAATACAATTGCTAAGTAAAGAGAATGAGTCTTGAAAGTGGCAGAGTCTCCCCAGTGTTCTCGAAAAAAGGTCCCTTTTCACTGTGCCCCTGCCTCTCTATTTATAGACAAAGTTGGGTTGGACTTCCCTGGTGGGCCTGGTAACTGAATACCTCGGCCCAGAAAGAGCGAGTTCTATGTGCCGAACAGACTGATGCCGAACAGACTAATGTCGATCAGACTGATGCCGAACAGACTAATGAGCTGAGTGGACTGATGCCGAACAGACTGATGCCGATCAGACTGATGCCGAACAGAATGATGTCGAACATACTGATGTGCTGAATGGACTGATGCCGAATAGAATGATGCCAATCAGACTGATGCCGAACAAAATGATGCCGAACGGACTGATGTGCTGAATGGTCTGATGACGAACAGAACGATGCCGAACAGACTGATGTGCTAAATGGACTGATGTCGAATCATTGATGCCAAACCATCGATGCCGAACAGACTGATGTCAAACATCTCTAGAGCCGAACAACTCCGTATGTCGAATGTTCTGCCATGCCGAACGATCCAAGTACGCCGAACGCTCCTACCAAGCCGAACGATGTGTGGATGCCAAGCAGCGTGGAATGCGGAATGCTTCATGTATGCCGAACACTTTGGAATGCCGATCCATGTACAATACTGAACGACTCTCCATGCCGATCGATATGCAAGTGCCGAGTGCTTAGTTGCCTGGTCAAACCTTCAGGTAACACTTGCCCCCTAAAGTACATTATGTGGTTAAACGTGGTGTGCTTTGAATCATCCTGGATGCCAAACGATATGCCCATACCGAACGACATAGCCGAAGCCGAGCACCCTGGATGCCGAACGATATAGCCGATGCCGAGCACCCTGGATGCCGAACAATGTCGATTTGACCAGTTCTACCGGTAGGCCTGTCAATGGTACGGGTTTCGGCCCGAGCCCGGCCCGAACCTGCCCTATTTATACGGGTATGGGTTTTGTCTTTTACTACCCAAGCCCGACTCAGGCCCGATCCGGGTCGGGTACGGTTTTATCAAAACCTGGCCCGGTTAGGGCCCGACCCAACTATTAGTTTTTCGTCATATGAAAACATGAGTGCGTATGTTATTTATTACCATTTTGTTTGTTTACATGTAGATGTTTTTGCATACTTTTGTTATGAGCTTGACTACATCACTGTCCAATTTATATGTTAACATTGTTTGAATACAAATTTTACCAAAGTTGCAGTTTTAAAATATGGTTTGAACATAAATATTCCGAGTTAGATATATAGTTATTATCCAGCGGGCTTAAAAAGCCCAACGGGCCGGGCTCAGATATTTGGTTGAAATACCCTGCGGGTTCGGGCTGGGCTCGGGTTTTAATTATTGTAATTGGACTCGAGTTCGGGTTTTATAATACCCGGACCGAACCCTGCCCATTGACAGGCCTATCTACCGGTTATAGTCTCTTCGACTTCCCTTCTCTCTATATAAGCTGATGCTCCTTCTTCTTCTCCCTTTTACTTCTACCTCAACTTTTCAGTATTTATGAACTTTGGCTCTCAACAGACTTAAGAGATTTATCTACTTTTACCTTCTCTTCTCAAACATCATTCGTTGCCTCACCTCCTTCCCCAACCAACTGAATCCAATTAGAACCACGTTCCCTACTCCAGAATCTCCCCGAGCTTCGATTCATTTCTTAGGTAAAAACTTTTTCTTAAATACTTCACTCTGATTAGGAATCCTAGCATGAGATTCGAACTCACGAATCTCTGCAAAATCAAAGTCAGAAGTAATTGCGTGGAGCAGAAGGAGTCAAGGGCGAAGTGTGGGTGTTTTAAAGGAGTTTAAGGCTAGACGAACGGTAGAAGAGAAGAGGATGTCAGAGGTGTTTGAAGGAGGGAGTTGGTGGAAGATGTATTGATGTGGCTCGGCATGACTTCCTTATGCCGAGCGATGGAGGAAAAGAATAGAAATGATGCTAAAAGCAGAAGGCCGAAAAGAGGTCGAACAGAACGAAGGCCGAACGAAAGTCAAGCCGATCAGAACCTAAACTGAACAGTACTTAAGCCGGACACAACTCAAGCCGAACAGAATCTAAGCCGAACAGAACCTAAACTGAACAGAACCTAAACCGAATAGTACTTAAGCCGATCAGAACTCTAAGCCGAACAGAATTTAGGCCGAACATAACCTAAACTAAACAGAACGTAAACCGAACATCACTTAAGCCGATCAGAACTCTAAGCCGAACAGAATTCTAAGCCGAACAGAATTTTAGGCCGAACAAAACTTTAAGCCAAACAGAACTTTAAACCTAATAGAATTTTAAGTCGAACAGAATTTTAGGCCGAACAGAACTTTAAACCGAACAGAACTTTAAATCTAAAAGAATTTTAGGCCGAACAAAATTTTAGGCCGAACATAACTTAAAGCCGAACAGATTTTTTTAGGCCGAACTCCTATTTACCTTGCCTAATCAAACATCAAACACAAAGACAAGGACTTGAGCATACCAGCATATCGAACTAATCTGGACTGATAACTTCCTAGTGTCAAAAATCACAAGCCTGAACTTAGACCAATAAAAACAGATTAAAGCTTTTAACACGCAATGCCAATGTCCGAGTTCAAAATTAAAAACATTGCAATGCCGACTTTCAGAGACGGTCAGCGATGACGGTCTTCGAAGACGACAGTTCAAAGCTCAACTCTATATCATCAATTCCGTGACTTATAATTTCTCATCGCTTAAACCTGAATGATCGCACTAGTTCACACACTACACGGGGGGAATACTTGTATTGTTGAGTCTAACGTCGATTATTTTTTAAGTATAGTTCGAATAGGTACTTTGCTAGATTCAATCTTTATCAGCGATGTTTAGGAAATCTAGCTCCGCCACGATTTCGGACAGGCCTGGGCCGTCCTCTCGACGAGAAGTCGCAGATACTTCAAAACCATCAACTTCCCCTGCACATGACCTAGGAGGCAGCAATTCTCTTGGACAACCCTGTCGATTCACAAGCTTCAAAGATCACTGAAAGTACACTCCATTGGATATGCTCTGTCCACGGAATCCCCTTTGATGACGTACTCGTTCCAGCGGGGCATGATCGTCCACACTTGCCCCCAGTCGGATACACAGCTTGCAATAAATTCATGTGCTGGGTTGGCAGTGTGCCACCGTTCAACTTGTTTCTTCGTGATGTGCTGCAATATATTGACATTGCCCCATTGCAACTGCACCCGAACGACCATGCATTCCTCTACGGTACCTGCATCCTCTTCATGAATGTCTTCTCTAGGCTCCCAACTCTGGACGATATCCGATACATATATTGCATCAAGAAGTGGAAGGATAGCCCATCATTCATGTTTCTCGAGCCGCACAATAAATGTCAAATCTTAACCGGGGCATGGACCAAGTTCGCCTTGTATAAACAAGAATGGTTTTATGTGCGCTGTCCTCCCGGCTTTGCTAGTAGATGGGTTGAAGGAAGTAAGCCTTTTTCTTGGTCTGTTATTCATGTTTAGTCAAAGCCGTACTCTTTCTAAACTTTATCCATCTTTTCAGGTATTAGCCCACGTCCTGACGGCCGCGGATATTCTGATGCCGTCGAAGCCATTTGAGCCCTCCCCGTCGAAGAACGTGACATTAGAAATCTCATTTCGAATGAGTCACTTACAAGGCTCGGACTATTGGCAGAAGGCCGTCGGATAAGCCTTCCTCGAGGCGTCACCATTCCCAGGCCTGGCTCTGGTAAAGGGAAAAAACAAGCTGAGTCTTTAGCACGCGGCGCTCCCGATGCACTAGAAGAGGGGGAAATTAAGGAGACCGAAACACACGAAGTACAGGGCGAGAACATTAGTCCGTCTCGGGGACCGGCGGTTGAAGTTCATGACATAGAAACGTCGTCTTCCCCTTCGAAGGGAGAGAAGAGACTGAAGCTCAAGCTGAGGAAGAAAACTGTGGGCGGAACTTCTAAAGTTTCCCTTATGCCAACAGAGAAAGAAACTTCCTCGGAGCACTTAGAAAGTTCTCTAAAGGGCCTGTCGAACCTTACTATTCCGGACGACGTACTCAACTACGGTTTCGACGATCCAGAGGCTCTCAAGCTTCATTCGCCCGCTAGAGGCAGTACAGGAGTTCAAGCCCACGTCCAGGGAGATAAAACTCCAATTAGTAAAGAAACTGGTCCGTCAGGGGGAAACACTAGGACACACACGGACACGCGCACTTCACTTCGCACTTCAATCTTAACCGTCGCCCTGATCTTTTCTAACTTTTATTTATTCTCATTCTATGCAAGTGATATGGGATGCTCCCACGGAATTGATCGTCTCCACGGCTCTTCCATCTTTCATCATTCTGGCCGGGATTCAGGCTCCGGTAAACGCAGGGACAGGGATGATTACGGAGATCGAGACAACCGTCCCTGTGAGTCGTCTTATCGAAAGAAATCATATTCCCAGTCTTCATACTCTCGCGATCTCCCTCCTCAAACTGAGCCAGACAGAGAAAAATTCTCGCAGAAGGGGTCTCAACCCGATGTTTCTCGAGATCAGCATTCCGGTTCATCAAGCACACGATAATCTCGGGATCATCGGAAGAGAACAGAACTTTCAAAACCTCCTCCCCCTGTTCCTGCGGAAGATCCTACGATAGCAAAGAAGATGGTCGATCTTAAAGCTAAATTTCCCAAAATCTGCTTCGACGGTCTGAAGTTCCTCCCAGCTATTCACCACATTCCGGGGAATGTCAAGCAGAGTGCCATTGCCTGGAACAACGACGTCTATGTTCAACATGACGCGTTTGTTCATCTAGTCGAAAAGGTCTCGGAAGTATCCATTGTGCGTTAGCAAGAAATCGACCTCTTGAAGCTCGAAGCTATTTCTGATAAAGACAACTTGACGAAGCAGTCCAACGCAGTGGGGCCCTAGCTTTAGAAAAAGATTCTATTCAAAAAGAAAGGGATGCACTCGCTCTGCAGGTTAAAGAGTTGAAGGAGCTACTGTCTAAGGAGAGGGAAGAGAAGGAAGCGGCTCAAGAAGAGTCTCAACGGTACTGTAACGAGATCGTCGATACACGTCTCTTAAAGGCAAAGCTTGACGACGAGCTCTCTAAGGTTGAGACGATGAAGGACGAAGCCCGTGAGGAGGGCAAGAGACTAGCTTTCGAGGAGATCGACTCCCGTCTTGAAGCAGCTGCAGAGGCCGGCAGAGAAGAGGTCAAGTGTATGTTTGACCCGTTGATCGCCGAATACAGCGCCCGCGTCCTCATGCATCGGGACTTGACTTTCTTAGGCGAGGGCTATCTTGAATCTCTAGCTGAGGCCTGGGAGACTTTAATAAAGATCAGAAAGGTTGAGTCGGGCACTGAGGAGGTCGATGAGGAGGCTTTAGTGAAAGAGTTTCTCAGGGGGAACGGGCCATCGGACTTGTCGGCATCTATGGCTCTATTTGGTAAAGGCTCTCCCCATCAAAAGAGAAAAATGACAAAGCTGGTCCATCTGAAGCTGAGGCTGCAGCTCCTCTTTCTACTCAATCGGCCGGTCGGCCAACACTTGACCCATTCGAGCAGCACGCCGGCTATGACCCGGAAGATCCCGGTCTCGGCATTCACGTGTTGTCCCCCATTCTAGAGGGTGAAACTCCGCGCACAGCTGAAAGCCAGCAAGAAACCGGTATAAAACTCTTCTTCTAGAAGTTCAAAGATCTGTCACTTTCTGTGAGCGGTTATTGGTCCTAATGTTCGTTCTTTATGTTTTTATGCAGGCCGCTCTGATCCTGAACCGACTCCGAGGAGCGATGACGCCAAGGAGGAGGCGGAGAAAACAAGCGATGTTGCTCATGCGGGAGTAACTCCCGGTCCTGACGCTCAAGTGATTGGGGCGCTAGATGATGCTAAGTCTAACACTTCATCTCCCGTTGAAGGGAGTTATGAAATCGAAATCACGGGCGCCTCAAAACACACTTCGAAGGTGAGTATGAAGGAGCGACTCGCGGAAGAGAAGAAAAAGAAGGTCGAGATCATGGTCGAGCCCCAAATACTAGAACTTACCGACCCGCTGAATAGGCCTCTGAAAGTCATTCTTCCCGGCAAATCCAAACCACTAGATGTTCCTCCCCCCACTCCTGACTCCGCTTCCTTGGCGAGCAAGAAGTCCAAGAGGAAACATGAGGGAGAGGAGTCATCCGAGAAAGCGAAGGAGGACAAGAAAAGGAAGCCGAAGAAATAGCCACTATACTCGTTCAACGAGGTTTTGATTAGGTCATGTAACTACTTCTACTTTTTTCGTTTTCGTAGTTTATGTAGATAGATTTTTGACTCCAAGTTTTGGAGGAATGGTTGTATAACCCCATTTTGGATAATTGAATAAAGTTCAGTTTCTTTATCATTTGAACGATTTCTTGCTTTTTAACTTTTTGTATAACTGTGGTCGAAACTCAAGTTCTTATGAGTTGCATAAATTCCCAACCCATTCTTACATTGTTCGGACATTCTTTGGAATGGTACATTTCTCGTTTCACATTTTTGGTACTTAGAATATTTTCTAATTCGCGCTCCGGGGACTTAGAATAATTCGGTCCGCATTCAGGGGACTCGGAGATTAGAATCGTTTATACTCTAGTCCGCACTCTGGGGACTTAGAGTACTCCGGTCCGCACTCAGGGGACTCGGAGATTCAATTCGTTAACACTCTAGTCCGTGCTCCGGGGACTTAGAGTACTCCGGTCCGCACTCAGGGGACTCGGAGATTCAATTCGTTTACACTCTAGTCCGTGCTCCAGGGATTAGAGTACTCCAGTCCGCACTTAGGGGACTTGGAGATTCAAGTCGTTTATACTCTAGTCCGCGCTCCGGGGACTTAGAGTACTCCGGTCCGCACTCAGGGGACTCGGAGATTCAATTCGTTTACACTCTAGTCCGCGCTCCGGGGACTTAGAGTACTCCGGTCTGCACTCAGGGGACTCGGAGATTCAAGTCGTTTATACTCTAGTCCGCACTCCGGGGACTTAGAGTACTCCGGTCCGCACTCAAGGGACTCGGAGATTCAAGTCGTTTATACTCTAGTCCGCGCTCCGAGGACTTAGAGTACTCCGGTCCGCACTCAGGGGACTCAGAGATTCAATTCGTTTACACTTTAGTCCGCGCTTCGGGGACTTAGAGTACTCCGGTCCGCACTCAGAGGACTCAGAGATTCAAGTCGTTTATACTCTAGTCTGCGCTCCGGGGACTTAGAGTACTCCGGTCCGCACTCAGGGGACTCGGAGATTCAATTCGTTTATGCGAGTTCGTACATCATATGGAATAATGTAACTCCAGCAGTTCATCACCATATTATAAGGTACAGAAACATCAATAATTCATGGAACAGATGGCTTCAAGCCTTTATTAATGAAACAAACTAAATTGTTCGATTACACGCTAAAAAGGAAACTAAGAATCAATGGAATAAAAACATACATCAAACAATTGTACCTAAAACAGGAAAGAAACAGGCTAAATATAATAACGTCACAAATGTTCACTGTTCCACGCTCGGGGGAGTGTCACGCCATCAACGGTCGCTAGCTTGAAAGTTCCCTCTCCAAGCTTCCGTTCAACGACATATGGACCTTCCCAGTTGGGATTCATACGTGATGGTATTGGGAAAACTCGTTTCAAAATGAGATCACCCACATCAAAGAATCTTGGGCGGACTTTGTCGTCGTAATATCGCTTGACTCGGTGCCTATATGCTGCCGCCCTTAATTCAGACTCTTCACGTTTTTCATCGATGCAGTCCAGTGATTCCAACAAGAGATCATGATTCGTCTTAGGATCATAATATGTCACTCGATGCGATGGAACTTCAAGCTCCACGGGTATAACAGCTTCCAATCCGTATGCCAATGCGAATGGAGTGTGGCCAGTCGCGGACTTGTGGGTAGTTCTATAAGCCCATAACGCTGTTGGGAGTTCATCTACCCACTTGCCTCCGGCGTTTTCCAAACGCTTCTTCAATATGGACTTGATTATTTTGTTCACGGCCTCAACTTGTCCGTTAGCTTTCGGATGAGCAACGGCGGCGAACTTTTTCTCAACGCCGTACTTTAAACAGAAATCTTTAAATTCTCTGCTTTCAAACCGAGTTCCATTGTCCATAATGATGGTTCGCGGGAGGCCAAAGCGGCATATAATGTTTCGTACAATGAAATTAATGACCTTCTTGGGGGTGATCGTGGCTAAAGGCTCCGCCTCAGCCCATTTTGTGAAATAGTCGACCGCAACTATCATGTATTTTGCACCATCTTTGGATATAAGCAAAGAACCGATTATGTCGATTCCCCAGATTGCAAACGGCTAGGGACTAACCATTTGTGTGAGTTCTGTTGGTGGAGCTCTCAGGATTTTCGCATATCTTTGACACTTGTCACATTTTCTTGCGTAATCTGCAGCATCCCGATTCACAGTTGGCCAATAGTATCCGTAGCGGAGGATCTTTTTTGCTAGTGTCTGCCCCCCAGTATGGTCGCCACATTCTCCTTCGTGAACCTCCTCCAAGACCCGCTTTTCCTCATCACGGGCAATGCACCGTAGTAAAAGGACCAAGAACCCTCTCCGATACATTACTCCTCCCTGCATCACATATCGAGCAGCTTTGCGAATGACCTGTCATCTTTCGCTTCTTCTTTCGAGCAAATTCCCGTTTAGCAGGTATTGTTTGAATGGGGTCATCCACGACTCCTCCTCAATTTCAGCTTCCAACGCAAGATCGACTTCCATCACATCTATGCTTGGAGTGTGTAAGGTTTCGACGGGAACTAATCCCATTTGCTGCGCATCGCCAGTGCTAGCAAACTTGGCCAACAAGTCGGCTTCCTTGTTTTGTTCACGCGGGACATGCGAAATGTCATAATGTTTGAAGTTCGCCAATAGTTCCTGAACCAGAGCAAGGTATGGAGCAAGCTTTTGCCCCCTTGCTTGGTAGTCTCCTCGCACTTGGTACACCACCATCTGCGAATCTCAAAAGATTTCAACTGATTTAACTCCGAGTTCTCCAACGAGTTTCAAGCCAGCAATCGGTGCTTCATATTCTGCTTTATTATTCGTAGCTGGGAAATTGAGCTTCAAATCGTAACAAATCGATCGATTTTCTGGAGTTACGAGAACTACACCAGCTCCGGAGCAACGGTTGTTTGATGCCCCATCGGTGTACAATTTCCATCGAATGGGGGGAATGACACTGTGATTATCTGGTTCGTCAGATACAGTAAACTCAGCGATGAAATCTACTAATGCTTGCCCTTGTATGGCTCTTCGCGGCAGGTAGGTAATATCGAACTGACTCAACTCGATATTCCATTTTAACATCCTTCCAGAAGTTTCTGGTCGTTGGAGTACCTGCCATAAGGGCTGATCGGTATAGACACTAACTGAGTGTGCTTGAAAGTATGGACGCAGCTTACGTGATGCAATCACCAAGCAATAGGCCAATTTCTCAATTTTAGGGTAATTTCTTTCTGCCCCCGTTAAACGTTTGCTAACGTAATATACCGGCTTTTAGACTCGGTCCTCCTCGCGGACCAAGGCCACACTTATAACATGCGGGGATACGGCCAAGTTTACGTACAACATCTCGTGGTCTACTGGTTTCGACAGCACTGGAGGACTCTCCAAATGCCTCACCAGATCTCGGAATGCTTCCTCACAGCTGGATGTCCATTCAAAATTCCTCTTCCCTTTCTTTATTATGTCGAAGAAGGGAACACACTTGTCCGTGGCTATGGATATAAATCGACTCAACGCAGCCACATTTCCATTCAAGCTTTGCACCTGTTTTATAGTTCTGGGCATTCGCACATCTCGAATAGCTTGAATCTTTTCCGGGTTAGCTTCAATTCCCCTGGCATTATCAATTAATCCCAAAAACTTCCCCGATGCAACGCCGAAGGAACACTTCAAAGGGTTGATCTTCATCCCATAATATCTGAGTATATCGAACATCTCTGCTAAGTCTCGAATGTGGTCGTTTGACTGTCGTGACTTCACGAGCATGTCATCCACATAGACTTCCATCGTTCTACCAATCTGGTCTTTGAACATTCGATTCACCAAATGCTGATAGGTCGCTCCTACGTTTTTCAATCCGAAAGGCATTACTACGCAGCAATATAGCCCAACGTCTGTGATGAAACTGGTGTGTTCTTGGTCCGGAATATGCATCGGGATCTGATTGTATCCCGAGTACGCATCCATGAATGACAATAACTCGTGTCCTGCAGTGGAGTCGACCAACTGATCAATCCTAGGCAATGGGAAACTGTCCTTGGGGCATGCTTTGTTCAAATTGGAATAATCTACGCAAGTTCTCAATTTCCCGTTCGCCTTCTTCACCAGCACGGGGTTTGACACCCATTCAAGGTAGAGGGCGTCGCGGAAGAACCCATTGGCTTTGAGTTTTTCCACCTCCTCTCTGAAAGCAGCGGACCTCTCCGGGTCCATCCCTCTCCTCTTTTGTTTAACGGGATGTACTTCGGGTCTATGTTCAACATATGACTCGTAATAGCGGGAGAAATCCCACACATGTCAGAATGTGTCCAAGCGAAAACATCAAGATTCGCTCGGAGGAAATCACTAAGGTCTTCAGTCATTGCGGGGCTGAGTTGTGATCCGATCTTCAGTACTCACGATGGATCGTCTCGGCTAACTGAAATGTCAATTGTCAATTCAGCCGGCGCTGCCTTTTCTTCCCTGGGTTCCTTATCGTCGTCTCTCGGATCTATGTCTCTGTAGATCCGAGGATTATGCCCGAGCCAGGGCTCAGGCATTATTTGTCAATTGTCGGTATTATGGATGCGGACGGGATTGTCCGCAACCTTTCCTTTCTCTCTTCGATGAGCCTAGCCACATAACATGCATGACCAGTCGCCTGGTCGCCATGAACAATGCCTATTCCTTTGTCAGTCGGAAACTTCAAAGTCAAACACCACGGGGCTAATGCTGCCCTGAACTCAACCAGGGCCGGTCGACCCAAAAACACATTATACGGAGAATCCACATCCAAAACTACGAAAGGTAGGATTCGCACCCTCCTACGCTCACCTTGTCCTAGTTCAACTAGTAACTCAACATACCCCACTGCATCGGTCGCTGCACCATTAAAGCCATGTATACGAGCTTTAGATGGTTTCAAATCCTTCGTCTCCATCTTCATTTGATCATAAGCCTTCTTGAAGATGATATTGACAGAACTTCCACAATCAATCAAAATTCTCTTTACATAAGCTGGCCCGATTGTCGCGGATATGACCATCGGGTCAATGGTAGGAGCCTCCACTTGGTCAGCATCTCTGCTCCTGAACACTATATCGTCTGTCATCATGCGCAACTACTTAGTAGGGGTCCCATCCTCTACGTTGGAACAACACTCGAAGTCCGCATGCCTCAGGGAATTAGCATACCGTTCCATCTCTTGCCAGTTCTTATCCGCAGGGTGAGGTCCGTCGATGATCGTGTTTATGACTAGTCTGCCCACGATCCGAGCAGGCTCCTCGGGATGATGCGGAGCTCGTGCACGACCTGGATTGGATGTTCCCTGTCCTCCTTCCTGCGGATTCTTCACAAACTCCTGTAACTTTTTCTGCCTAATCAACTTCTCCATAGCGTCGTGTAGGTGTCTGCACTCTTCAGTATTATGCCCATAAGTTTCATGGAAGCGGCAGTACTTCCCGGTCCGCTTTTGTTCTTCGGTCGACTCCTTTGGACGTGGCTTTCTATACTAAAAGGTATTGCAGGTTAATAGGTAAATGTTCTCGAGAGACGCGTCCAGCGGGGTGTACTCGTTGTAGGTCGGAATTCTCGGTTTCCATTTCCCCGATTCTCTCTTCTTCTCCTGATTTCTTCCTCTGGATTCCTTAGATTGCCCGGGCTTGTTCTGGACATTGACTTGAAATTTCCCCGAGTTGTCTCCAGACTGCTTCACAGCAATGTTGCTTTTTACGGACTCCTGAACAGGCCCCGGTGCTTTATCTCGCCTTATCCACCTGGCTTCCTCTCTTCTTATGAACTGATGTGCCTTTGAGTAAAAATGCTCTAGTGTAGTCGGAGGTTTTCCTGCCAACCAATCTCCAAACTCTGAATCCGGATCCACACCTTGCATTACAGCCATAAGAATTGCATGATCATTGGGGTTACTAACTTCAGTAGCCGCAACATGGAATCTCTGTAAATACTCCTTCAACGACTCGCCAGGAGCCTGGATTACACTTGATAATGACATCACATCCTTGGGACGAGTAGTGTGTATTCTGAATTATTCTATAAATTTCTTCGCCAACTCCTCGAAACTGGATACGGACCGCGGAGGAAGTCGGGTGAACCACATGGTGGCGATTCCAGATAGAGTTATTGGAAAGCACCTACACTTGGTTGCATCATTCGCTCTAGCTGAATCCATCATCCATTCGTACCTCATCACATGCTGCCTGGGATTAGACTTTCCTTCATAAGCCGGGATAGTTGGCATGCTGAACTTCCTGGGGTACTCTGCCTGCAGAACAACGTCTGTGAACGGAGTATGACTTCTGGACACTCCCCAATCATCGTTTGATAAGCCTTGATTCTCTTTCATTAACTGTCTGATCATAGCTGCCAGGTCTGGGGTTTGTATGGAAGGTGGAAGGTTGGAGTCTGTCCGATGGGATCGATCAGGCTGATGCCTCCTCTATTGGCGATCAGCCAAACGTGCATCTTGAGGTTCAATATCATTAGCATCTTGGTGAGTCGGGCGTCTAGCCTCCACCTGTACTCCAGCTCCTACGTTTCCGGTTCCGGCTTGGTCACGGTCTCCGAGGTGTAAATGGTCCCCGGTTGTTCGGACAGCGGCACCTGCCTGCGTAGTTTCAGTTTTGCGGCATCTACGCCTGGGAGGTTCATCGGACGAAGTCGAGCTGTCGGATGAAGAATAAGGAGCTGGATTGCCCCCAGCATTCTGATGCTGTTGTTGAGTGAGTTGTTCCATGAGGTTGGCGTTAGCTTGTATCTGCTCTCCGAGTTGTCTCCTGCTTTCTCCGAGTTCTCTCATCAAGTCGTTGAACTCTATTCTGGTGACAACTGGCATCTAGTCCTAGGCGGTAGTCCCTGCACCTAGATTTGCTTGCTGATTGCTAGGCCCTGCTTGCTGTACGCTAGCAGTCTCGTGGGCGTCCGCATTATGAGAGGCTGATCTGGTATGTGGTCTTGCCATTGTAGAGTTATTGGTATGAACTCTGAGTAGAACCAACGGACGTCCTACGAATGAATCGGATCTTCTTTGGGGGATTTATTCAATCCAGTAGCTTCAAAGTAGATCCTTGAGGTATGAGAATTTGATTCTCAGCGAAAGATTGTGTAGAGAGATAAATGATGAAAGTAAATTTAAACAAAGATTAATATGCTGAATTGAATGCAAAGACGAGAACACCAGATTTATAGTGGTTCGGCGTAACTGCCTACATCCACTTTGAGGTTAATCTTTATTGCTTCACTTGATAATTGATTACAGATACAATCTGTATATCAACTACATGAATACAATTGCTAAGTAAAGAGGATGAGTCTTGAAAGCGGCAGAGTCTCCTCAGTGTTCTCGAAAAAAGGTCCCTTTTCACTGTGCCCCTGCCTCTCTATTTATAGACAAAGTTGGGTTGGACTTCCCTAGTGGGCCTAGTAGCTGAATACCCTCGGCCCAGAAAGAGTTAGTTCTGTGTGCCGAACCATAGGTGCCGAACAGACTGATGCTGAACAGACTAATGCCGATCAGACTGATGCCGACCAGACTGATGCCGAACAGACTGATGCCGAACAGACTGATGAGCTGAGTGGACTGATGCCGAACAGACTGATGCCGAACAGAATGATGCCGAACAAAATGATGCCGATCAGACTGATGCCGAACAGAATGATGCCGAACAGACTGATGTTTCGAACAGAACGATGCCGAACAGACTGATGTGCTGAATGGACTGATGTTGAATCATTGATGCCGAACCATTAATGCCGAACAGACTGATGTCAAACATCTCTAGACGCCGAACAACTCCGTATGTCGAATGTTCTGCCATGCCGAACGATCCAAGTACGCCGAACGCTCCTGCCAACCCGAACGATGTGTGGATGCCAAGCAGCGTGGAATGCCGAATGCTTCATGTATGCCGAACACTCTGGAATACCGATCACTCTGGAATGCCGATCCATGTACAATACTGAACGACTCTCCATGCCGATCGATATGCAAGTGCCGAGTGCTTAGTTGCCTGGTCAAACCTTCAGGTAACTTATACGATCCACAAGACTTTCAGATATTAGTTAGCCCATGAAAACTAAAAGGTTCTTACTGACCCTATGAAAACTATGAAGTTGGATAGATTGTCCCTAAGAATTGAGATAGGTTACTAGTCAGCCCATGAAAACTAATAGGTTCATAGTGACCCTAGAAAAAAAATGTAAATTTGGACAGTTAGTTAGATAAATTGGGATGAGTAATCTAGGGTATATTGCATTCTTGCATATCATCATATATTATTATGGTTTAACCATTGTGGATGCAAAAGCACAATATGTGGTTAATGTATTTTGGATAAGATACTAGTGAGGAAAAAACCCATTTCGATTAGCAGTGTGGTCTCACTAGATATCTTTTTAGTTCGAGATGGTAGGTTATTATTTATACCAGACTGTTGTATGATCCAAAGTTTTTGTTTTTCCCCTTAAACTCTCGGGTGATCAAAAATTAATTTGAGTAGGTTGAAAGTAAGGGATTTCTGGTCCTAGTTGGACGAATAAACTTCCAGAGACGTGTAGGAGGCATTCTAGCTATTAGGAACTATATCTATTTCCACCATGTTGTTTGGTTTTATCTATTTGGATGTAATGGAAAAGTTTTATAATTGCCAAGCTCTGACTCTGATCAACCAAGGGGGCATCCTCATATGTCTCTCTTGGAGTATTTTGTAATAATTATATTTTCTATGAATATAGGATTAAGAGTGAGATTATGTAATGAATATGAAATATCCTTTGTGAAATGAAATATGAAAATTTGTTATTAAACTGAGTTTGAAATTTTTTCATATTCATGTGCTTCTGATTATTAATATAATTAACATAGCCGCACTTTTTCGTCGAGAATTAATAACTATGGATGACGGTAGCATCCACAACAGTAAGTTTTGAATCTCAGAATGTGGCATGTTACATGTTAGTATAAGAGCATAGGTTTATGATTAAAAGAATTTTAAAGTTAAAGAGTTTTTGAAAACACAACCCTAATGAATCAGAGAATAAGATTGAGGTATGAGATAACGCTATAAAACGTACTTGTATTTGCTATATAAGCATGTATTCCATCTTTACTCTCCCCTTTCTCTTAAACTGTTCTTCTGTATCTTACTAAGGCTCGTATGTAGATTTATGAGAAAGGAAGATACATAGGCAGGAAACGGAAGAGTAAATCTAGGTGGAGGAAGCACCACAACCAATGGAAATGCTCGGCCCAACACTAGGAGAAACCAGGGTCGACGAGAAAATGCTAATCGAAGTGCAAATGCTAATGTAGGTGCTGAAACCCCAATAGTAGATATAGGGACTATGTGTCGGTTCTTCGTCAATCTGATGCAAACTAGAGCAACTGCAAGAGTAATTGGAGGAAATGCTGCTTATGATGGAGGAGTAAATCCTGTGGCGCTAGTTGGTAATAACTATGCCAAGCTGAGCTGAGATTACACCAGTCTGAGTGGAAAGCCTTTCTTGGGGACTGAGGATGCAATATAAGTGGAGAACTGGCTGTTGCACTATAAAAGGAATTTTGATGATTTGGGTCTGAATGATGAACAGAAAAGGAGATTGGCTTCGAGACAGTTGCAAGGAACTGCTTTGTTCTGGTGGAACGGGGTGATCGTAAGGGTACTGGATGAAGAATTAACTTAGGCAGAATTTCGAAGGAGATTCAAAGAAAGGTTTTTTTCTCAAGTAGCTAAATCTGCTTTGCTCGGGAAGTTTATTGAATTGGAGCAAGGAGTTATGATAGTATTGGAATATTCTGCTAAGTTTGATGAGCTATCTAGATATGGATATGCTACTATTGACATCGTGATTAGGAGAAATGAGAAGATCATCCGAGGGTTGAGGCCGGAGATTGCTAGGGCAACTATGCCACATCTCAGAGTTCCATCGAACGTAGTGGTGGAAATAGCTATATTTGGAATGAAGCAATGCTTTCTAATTTTAGGAAGGATAAGTCAGTAGAGACTCAAGGTTCCTAGTGAAAGAAGAGGAAGTTCTTTAAGAAGAAGGGAGCTCAGAAGGGCGAAGCTGCTAAGAAAGGAAAAGCCGATGTTGCCTGCTTCAAATGCGACAAGAAAGGACATTATGCCCATGAGTGTCGGATGAATAAAGCGAAGAAGGTTGTAGAAAAGAAAAGTGTGAAGTGCTTCAACTGTGACTAAATAGGGCACTACAAGAATCAGTGTCCAGAACCAATCAGAGCCAACAAAGGAAAAGTTTTCGCTTTAGAGCCATCATCTTCCAGACCAACTGCTGTTGAGAAATGAAAGTCTGTAATGGATGGTACACTTTTGATTCATAGCATGCCAGTTAGAGTACTGTTTGATACTGGTGCATTGCATTTATTTATATCTTAGTGTTTGGTAGATAAGTTATGTTTAGAACCAGCATACCTTGTTACTTCCTTAGGATAGTTAATCCAATAAGAGGGTATGCAACTCTAAGGATGAGATGTGACCATCTTGAGTTCGAGTTGCTAGGTTACACTTTTGCCTGCAGTTTGTATGTATTTGATTTCATGGGTTTTGGAATTATTTTGGGTATGGACTGATTAAGTAAGTATAATGCTAGGATACTTTACCATGATAGGAAAATATCATTAAGACACCTTGATAGAAGTGATCGAATAGTATACTCAGTTGAGAATTCAAGTCTAGGGATTTGTGCTTTATTGGAAGCCACATAAGTGAAAGACGAATTGAATTTGGTTTTAATTGTAATAGAATTTGCAGAAGTTTTTAAGCTGGTTATAGGACTACCACCGAAACGAGCTATTTAGTTTTGAATAGACCTTGTACCGGGAGCTGAACTCATAAGTAGACCACCTAGCAGGATGACACCTACCGAGATGAAGGAGTTAAAGGTGCAGCTAGTGGACTTAGAAGGAAAGAGTCTTATTAGACCAAGCAGTTTGCTATGGGGAGCGGTTGTGGTGTTTGTGAAGAAATTAGACGGGTCATTCAGATTGTGCATCGATTATCGTAAGTTAAATGAAAAGACGATAAAGAATTGATATCCTTTACTGAAAATTGATGATTTATTTGATCAGTTGAGTGGAGCCAAAGTATTTTTCTAGTTGGATTTGGTGACATGGTTCCATCAATTAAGAGTGCCGGAGGATAGTATTCCATTGACGACGTTTCGAACGAGGTATGGTTCGTATGAGTGGTTAGTGATGCCATTCGGACTAACTAATGCGCTAGCTTTTTTGCGGATTTGATGAGCCGGATTTTCCAAGAGCACTTGGATAGGTTCATGTTGGTGTTCATTGACGACATTTTGATATATTCAAAGGATGAAAGAGGTCATGCGATTCATCTTAGAATAGTGTTTGAGATGTTGAGGCAGCATCAGCTGAAAGCGAAGTTTTCGAAGTTTCATTTCTGAAAGAAAGAACTAAAGTTCCTTGGTCATGTAGTTTTAAAGAAAGGATTGTCAATCGATCCATCTAAGATTGAAGTTGTTAACAGTTGGAAAAGACCCGAGATGGTAACTGAGATAAGAAGTTTTCTTGGACTAACTGGCTATTATCGGAGATTTATCAAAGATTTCTCATGGATATTTGCGACTTTAGCTAAGCTAACTAGAGAGGATGTGAAGTTTATTTGGTCTGGTAAATGTGAGGAAGCATTCCTTAAGCTAAAGCATTTGGTGACCGAGTGCATGTGTTAGTAGTTCCAGATGGAAATCCCAAATTAGTGGTGTATACTGATGCATGTGGAATAGGGTTAGGAGGTGTGTTAATGTAGAGAGGTAAAATAATTGCCTATGCTTCTCGACAACTCAAGACACATGAAGTTTGATATCCGACTCATGATTTGGAGTTTATAGTGGTGATTTTTTGCATAAAAAGTGTGGAGACACTACCTCTTAGGAGAAAGATTCATGTTGTCTATAGATCATAAGTCTTTGAGGTATTTATTCTCTCAAAAAGATTTGAATATGAGACAATAGAGGTGGCTGGAATTTTTAGCCACTTATGGCTTCGGTATTGAGTATACACCAAAGAAAGGAAATAAAGTTGCAGATGCACTTAGCAGGAAACATTAGAATGTGGTATTAGCTATGATGGCAGAATGGAAGGATCTGGTGGCATCGACTACCTGTAGTGTGCAGTTAAGATTGACAGCTAGCTCTAGTCAAAGTACAGCCATATTGTCTTGCTTGGATGTTCGGCCAGTGTTGATCAAAATGATTGCTTCTAATCAAAAAGAGAATCCAGTATTAGCTGAATGGTTTACAAGATTGGAAAATGAAAGTGAGATCGATGATCTAAAGGATTTTAATCTTGACCAGAAGGGATGGTTGAGGAAGAAGGGACGATTGTCTGTTCAAGATGTTGGTGACCTAAGGAGAGAAGTTCTTAGGGAATGTCATTGATCCAACTTTACGATTCATCCTGGGGGAACCAGGATATATTAGGATATGAAGAGAAGTTTCTACCGGGAAGGTATGAAGAGGGATGTAGGCTTGTTGGTTAAAAAGTGTCTGAATTGCCAACAAGCGAAAGCCGAACATCAAAAGCCAAGTGTATTGCATCAGCTTTTGGATATACCAGTTTGGAAATGTGATTCGATATCCATGGATTTTATTGATGGGTTGCCAAGGTTGAAGAGGGGAAATGAAAGTATATGAGTTGTGTTAGTTAGGTTAACCAAGAGTGCCATTTCATCCCTGTTAAGTCTACCAGGACGGCGTTTGTATTAGCTAAGTTATTTATGAAGAATATTGTTAGACTGCATGAGATTCCTAGTAGTATAGTCAGTGAAAGGGATGCTTTGTTTACTAGCGAGTTCTAGAAGAGTCTATAGGAAGTGTTAGGTACCAAGCTTAAGATGAGTACCGTTTATCATCCACAGACAGAGAGACTCAATAAGGTGCTTGAAGATTTGTTAAGAGCTTGTGTACTAGACTTTGGTGGGTCGTGGGAAGACCATTTGCACTTGGTGGAGTTTTACTATAATAATAGCTATCATACTAATATATGAATGGTGACTTTTGAAGCTTTGTATGAAAGACCATGCAAATCACCAGCATGTTGGTTAGAGATCGAAGACAGATTGGTCCTTGGTCTAGATATGGTAAGCAAATTCACAAAGAAGATTGAGTTAATCTGACGTAGGATGAGGGAAGCTCGGTCTAGGCAGAAAAGCTACGTAGATAAAAGGCGTAAAGAGCTAGAGTTCTCAACTGGAGATATAGTTTTTATCAAAATTTCATCGATGAAAGGTGTGGTGCGATTCATAAAGATGGAAAAGTTAGCACCGAGATATGTTGGACCGTTCCCTATTGTAGAGAGGATGGGAAAACTCACGTACCGAGTAGAGTTACAAAGTAGTTTGGTAGGTGTCCATAATGTATTTCATGTCTCTCATCTTCAGAAGTGTGTGTATGGTCTAGAGACTACTATCGCTCTGACCACATTGGAAGATTTACTGGTAGAGTCGGATATGACTTTTGTAAGACAATTAGTTCGAGCTGTGGCAAGAGATGAGAAGTAGTTAAGGAACAGACAGTTAGATTGGTGAAAGTCCAGTGGAGCGACAACGAGAAAGACGGTACTTGGGTGACTGAGGACTTGATGAGGGATACTTATCCTGAGCTATTATGATGGTATGTTCTATATTTGTTGTATATAGACTAGATAGCTGGTAGGGTGTACTTGCATAGGTTGTTATAGATGTTTGCATGTTTGATATGCTTGTTTCGTAGCCCTTACTGAATTTCGAGGACAAAATTCTTTAAGGAAGTGTAACATCCCCCTACTTGGAGGCCCAAAACTAACGGCTACGGATGCTGCAGTCATCCATAGTTATTAATCCTCGGCGATCAAATACGGTAATGCTAGATACATTGATACACAGAAACATATGAATATGAAAAAAAATTTAAAACATCAAACTAATTCCACATTCCATTTCAAAACATTTTAAATTCATTACATAATCCCATAATCGTTAACCATGTTCAGAGAAAATATATTTATTACAACATACGCCAAGAGCGACATATGAAGACGCCCCCTTGAATGATCAGAGTATATACAGACAATTAAACTATGCCATTACAAACAACACATCGGAATCAAAATAAAAGAGGACTCTAGGTAGCTATCATGCCTCCTGCACATCTCCGGAAGCTTATTCATCTTAAGAGGTACTTGGAAACCTCAACTCTCAAACTACTAAAAATCAATTGAGTACCCGAGAGTTTAAGGGGAAAACATAAACTTCATGTCAGACATAAAGCCTGGTATGAATAATAATCTACCATCTCAAACCACTTAGATATCTAGTGAGACCATGCCGCTTAGTGGTACGGGTTTTCCGCTCACTGGTATCCTAAAACCTTTATAAAACCATATACTGTGCTCCTACATCTACAATGGTTAAAACAATTCAAAACAATATGATATGAAGATATGCAAAACAAGTGAATTAATTCTGGATTACCCATCCCTATCCATTTTGACTATCTGTCTCGGTTATAGTTTCAAGGATTATTTTAACGTAATAGTTTTCATGGGATGACTATTAACCGGTAAAATGATTATGGACTCCCTGTCCAGTTACATAGTTTTCATGGGATCACTAAGAACCTATTGGTAACTTCCAATATCTTTACTCTTATCCTAGTTTTCATGGGTTGACTAGGAACCTATTGGTAACTCCAATATCTTTTCTTTTTATCATAGTTTTCATGGGCTGACTAAGAACTTGTTGACATTTGTCAATATCTTAATTCGGATATAGTTTTCATGGGCTAACTACAAACCTACTGGCCCTTCCCAGTATCCAATCATAGTTTTCATGGGATAACTATGAACCTGTCTATCTGACATCTTCATTTATACATAGTTTTCATTGGCTAACTATGAAACTATTGGCCCCTGCCAATATCTTTTCCTATACACAGTTTTCATGGGCTTACTGTGAACCTATTGGCCTCTGCCAATATCTTCCTTTAATATTTTAGCATCCTATATTCTGGTTTTCTGACCTCCTGGACGCAATTCTACTCATTCAGGAGTCATCTTAATTTATATTCACTACTGGGTCAACCTAGCTGGTTATTCTTCCCTTCCCCAAAATACGGTTATGGGTCTAATACAATGTGAATATATATACATATATGAAGAAGTAAATATAATAACTTAGTTAATCCCTTTAACCTTTTAATCAAAGAAAACTTCTTCAAAAACTCATTTTCAAACCAATTTACTTATTTATGCCATGGTTTTCTTTTAAAATGAGATTGGGTTATTTATTTTGAAAACTAAGGCTTTCGAAATCTTCAAAACCTTACTTTCTACCTCAATGAATAACCTCCTTCGAAAGCATATAAATCTCTTTTCAAAACATTAGGCCCCTGCATTTCGAAACACTTTAAAACCTCTCTTTTGAAACCTTTCGAATGTAATAAAGTATTACTTATTTTCTTTTAGAAGCATAGCTTCGAAACCATTAAAAGTACCCCTTTCGAAACCTTTAGAAGTATCCTTTCCGAAACCATTGAAAGTCCCTCTTTCGAAACCATTGGGTTTATATTTAAAATTAACAATTTAGGTCAAAGTGAATCTAAATGAAAGTATCTCTTTCGAAATCATTCTTTATCATATAAAAGTATTGGGCAAATATAATGGCGTCGGCACCATCCCTTTCGAAAGCTTCAAATAATTTAAATACAACATTGAAGGATAGCGTCGAAACCCCCTTTCGAAGCCATTTCCTTCGAAACCCTTGATCCCTTTCAAAAGCATTTCGAAAGTGGCTTAGAACATCTTTAAAACAAACCTACCCTTTGAAGGCATTAATGACTTCAATATACTCGAAAGGCAAAAGAACGGCAGCAGGGTTTCGACTAGGTCGGAACCCCTACTTTCGAAAGCATTATTTTTATAAGTAAAGAAACCCATTCGAAAGCTTATTCTTTAAAATATAAGATGACAACCCCTTCGAAAGCCTTTTGAAAACCTCTGTTGAAAAAATATGCTTCGACTCCTTCGAAGGCTTTAATAAAACAATGGCAGGCGCTTTACTTTTTAAAACAAACAAAGGTATCAACCCCATCAGAAGCAATGCTTTCGACACCATGCCTTCCGCCTTTCTCCAATCCACTACGTACCGTCTAAGTGATACCATGTGTATTTGTTTTGGCCTGGGTTGGTTTCGACTGAGATGGAGTGGAAGCATTGGAGTTGAAAGGTGCTTCTAAATAGAGGCGGAACCCACTTTTCTGGGTAAACCTGATTTAATACCAATTAAAGCAAATACTTTCTAACTAATCTACCACATGTAAACATATAATTGGTTGCCTTAACTTTTCAAATTCTTTACCAAAATAACTGCTGCTTAATTTCAGATCTAAACCAAGGTTAATTTAGCAAATAAGCCCTTCCATTAAACAAAACCAATATTGCAAATAAGTCCTTCTAAAATAATTTAATTTGCATAGCAAATCACTTAGGAAAAATCCCCAAAAATTACAGAAATTCACTTTAATCATGTTATCTAACATAACAAAATTTCAAACCCAAATTCCCAATATAATTTTTGAAATAAATTTCTAAACCCAATTAAACATATTTTCATTTGAAAATTCATAATAATCTTTCTATACCTTGGAAAATTATCAAAATTAAAGCCCAACTCCAAAATCATGTTTTACATAACATAAATTTTTTCCATGGCATTCAAGAATATATTTCAATCGGTTTTACCCGAAAACCGCATAAAACCTCATTTAAACAATCTTGTTTAAATTAAACCAATTATAATTCAAGCATATCATCATCCAAATCATCATAAAAACGAATTTAATCTTAAATCCAAAAACATATGATCACAAAACAAAATAGTGATTGTATTGTTATGCACCTTGATTAGGATAAGGAGATTGGATTGAGATTGAGATTTATTCCCCTAGCTTTACTTTGATTTCTCTTCTCTTTTTTTCCTAGCAATGGCAGGTTCCTATTTATGTTTGTGTTTTTTTTGAACGTGAATGAGAAAATGAAACATGAATGGTGTAGGAACGAGAATATATAAGGGTAAGGGGTATGTGCGGCTATTTCCCAATATACCCTTATGTAGATTAATTAACTTAAAAACCATTCTTTAGCCTATTTAATTAGTTAATTGAGCACGACCTTAATTATATTCCTATCTCAATCCCCTTATTACTTAACATTTATATTATTCTATTTAATTTATCTAATTAAATCTCCTGAATAATGTTATCAAAAATTAGGGGTGTTACAGGCTCCTCTCCTTAAAGAATTTCATCCTCGAAATTCAGTAAGGACTAAATAGTAAACATAACAATGACCTGTAACGACTCCTAACATCCATACTAGTCTACCTGACTAGCAATTATCCATATAAATCTAATATAGACATACCCTCAAAGTAGATCAGGATAAGTATCTCGAATCATGTCCTCTGTCTCCCAAGTACAGTCCTTCTCGTTGTCTCCCCATTGAACTTTCACCAACTTGACTGTCTTGTTCCTCAATCTTTTCTCATATCTCACTACAACTCGAGCTGGTTGTCTAACAAAAGTCAAATTAGGCTCTACTACCAAATCTTCCAACCCTATCGGAGGAATATTACTCTCAGAATCGTGCACATACTTGCGAAGATGAGACACATGAAGTATATTATGGACACCTGCCATACTACTCGGCAACTCTACTCGGTATGCGAGCTTTCCAATCCTTTCTATAATCTAGAATGGACAAACATATCTCGGTGCCAGCTTCCCTGACTTTCCAAACCGTACCACACCCTTCATCGGTGATACTTTAATGAAAACTCTGTCTCCAACCAAGAACTCTAGTTCTTTACGCCTCTTATCTACGTAACTTTTCTGTCTGGATTGAGCTTCCTTCATCCTTTCTCGGATCAACTCAATCTTCTCTAACGCCTCCCTAACCAAATCTGGACCTGAGACCAATCTGTCTCCTGTCTCCAACCAACATGCTGGCGATTTGCATGGCCTTCCATAAAAAGTTTCAAAATGTGTCATTCCAATACTAGTCTGATAACTATTATTATAGGAAAAATCAACCAAATGTAGGTGATATTCCCAAGATCCACCAAAGTCCAATACACAAGCTCTTAATAAATCCTCGAGTACCTTATTGACTCTCTCCATCTGCCCATCCGTCTAAGGGTGATATGCAGTACTCATCTTGAGCTTAGTGCCTAACACATCCTATAGACACTTCCAGAATTCACTAGTGAACAAAGCATCTCTGTCACTGACTATGCTGCTAGGAACTCCATGTAGTCTAACTATGTTCTTCATGAACAACTTGGCTAAAATAGGTACCGTCCTGGTTGACTTAACTGGAATGAAATGGGCACCCTTGGTAAACCTGTCCACTACAACCCATATAATTTCATTTCCTCTATTTGACCTTGGCAACCCGTCAATAAAATCCATGGATATCGAATCCCATTTCCAAACTGGAAACTCTAGAGGTTGAAGCAACCCGCTCAGCTTCTGATGTTCGACCTTCACTTGTTGACAGTTTGCACACTGCCTAACCCACAAGCCAACATCCCTCTTCATACCTTCCCAATAGAAGATCCTCTTCATATCTTGATACATCTTGGTCCCCCCAGGATGAATCATAAACTTGGACCAATGACATTCTCCAAGAACTTCTTTCCTCAAGTCCTCAATATTCAGAACACATAGCCATCCCTTCTTTCTCAAGCATCCCCTCTGGTCAAGACTAAAATCCTTTAGATCATCGATCTCTATTCCAACCTCAAGCCTTCTAATCTTCTCGCCTAATAATGGGTCCTCCTTCTGCTTAGAAACAATTCTCTCGATCAACACTGGTCGAACTTCTAAACAGAACAACATGGCAGTATTCTGACTAGAACTAGCAGTCGATCATAACCTCACACTACAAGTAGTCAAATCTTCTAAATCCTTCCACTCTTCCAACATAGATAACACCACATTCTGATGTCTTCTGTTAAGAGAATCCGCTACTTTATTACCTTTCCCTGGTGTATACTCTATATCAAAATCAAAAGCAGCTAAAAACTCCAGCCACCTCTGCTGTCTTATATTCAGCTCCTGAGATAATAAGTATCTTAAAGACTTATGATCTATGTATAGCTCAAACCTCTCCCCTAAGAGATAATGCCTCCAAATCTTCAATGCAAAGATCACCGCAGCCAACTCCAAATCATGAGTAGGATATCTCACCTCATGCGGTCTAATCTATCGTGAAGCGTAGGCAATCACTTTACCCTTCTGCATCAACAGCTCCCAGTCCAGTTCCATATGCATCAGTATACACAACCAACCCTTGGTTTCCGTCTGGAACTACTAACACTGGCGCATTGGTCAACAAATGCTTTAACTTAAGGAATGCTTCCTCACATTTGTTGGACCAGACAAACTTCACCTCCTTTTTGGTTAGCTTAGTCAAAGGCGCTGCTATCCATGATAAATCCTTGATAAATCTCCGGTAATAGCTAGCGAGTCCAAGAAAACTTCTAATCTCAGTCACAGTCTCTGGTCTCTTCCAATTATTAACAGCTTCGATCTTATCTGGATTGACTAACAAAGCCTTCTCTGAAACCACAAGACGAAGAAACTTAACCTCTTTCTTCCAAAAATGACACTTAGAGAACTTCGCTTTTAGCTGATGCTGCCTCAGCGTCTCAAGCACAACTCTAAGATGATCTTCATGCTCTCTTTCATCCTTAGAGTATACCAAAATGTCATCTATAAAAACCAACACGAATCTGTCCAAATACTTTGGGAAGACTCGATTCATTAAATCCACAAAGAAAGCAGGTGCATTCGTTAACCCGAATGGCATTACTAACCACTCATACGGATCATACCTAGTTTGAAATGTTGTCAAAGGAATACTGTCTTCGGCCACTCTTAACTGATGGAAACATGTCGCCAAATCCAATTGGGAAAACACTCTGGCTCCACACAACTGATCAAATAGATCATCAATTCTCGGCAAAGGATACTTATTCTTGTCCTTTCGTTCAACTTACGATAGTCGATACACATCCTCAACGATCCATCTGGTTTCTTTACGAACACCGCGACCGCTCTCCAAGGCGAACTGCTTGGTCTAATAAAATTTCTTCCTTCTAGATCCACTAGCTGCACCTTCAATTCCTTCATCTCAGTAGGTGTCATCCTGCTAGGTGGTCTACTCACAGGCTCAGCTCCTGGCACAAGATCTATCCGAAACTCAGCAGCTCGTTTTGGTGGTAGTCCTGTGACTGGCTCAAAGACATCTGCAAACTCTTTTGCTACCCGAACCCGAATTAACTCCTCTCCCACTTCCATTGCATTTAACAAAGCACAACTACTCCGGTCTGAATTCTCCATTGAGAATATAATTCGATTACGACTATCGGGTTGTTTTAGTGATATCACCCCATCTTGGCAAAATAGCCTAGCCTCATACCTTCTCAACCAATCCATACCAAAATGATTCCGAAATCTACGAAATCGAAAACATACAGACTGCATGCAAACTTATGACCTAACGAATCAAGTTCTAACTGGTCACATCTCATCCCAAGAGTTGCATACCCTCCTATTGAATTTTCAACCCTTAAGGAAGTAACAAGGTATGTGGGTTCTAAGCATAACCTATCAACCAAACACTGGGATATAAATTAATGTTATGCACCGGTATCAAATAGTATCCTAACTGGTATACTCTGAATCAAAAATGTACCTTCCATCACAATCTTTCCCTTTTCAGCTGCAGTTGGCTTAGCAGATGATCCAACAACAAAGACCTTTCCCTTGTTCGCCCTGACTGGCTCTGGACACTGGTTCTTATAATGCCCAACTAAATCACAGTTGAAGCACTTCACATTCTTCTTATCAGCAGCCTTCTTCCCCTTGCCTGACCGGCACTTGTTTGCATAATGGCCCTTATTGTCACACTTGTAGGAACTAAATCAGCCTTTGCCCTTTTGGCAGCATCTCCCTTCCAGGCTCCCTTCTTCTTAAAGAACTTCCTCTTCATTCCCTAAGAACCCTGGGTTTCAACTGGCTTCTCTCTAGCACAAACAACAAGCTTCTCTTCATGGTGATTTGCCATCTCCACAACCACATTACAAGGATCATGGATATTTGTCAAGGTCGCCCTAGCAAGCTCGGGCCTCAGTCCCCGAATAAACCTCTCATTCCTTCTAATGTTAGTGTCTATAGTAACATATCCATATCGAGATAGTTCATCAAACTTAGTGGCATACTTGATAACCGACATCTCTCCCTGAACTAGATGCATAAATTTTCTTATCAACGCTGACTTAGCAACCTCAGATAAAAAGCTCTGTTCAAATCTCTTTCTGAATTCAGCCCATGTTAACTCTTTCTCCGGAACTCCGGTAGTGACACTATTCCACCAATGATGTGCTGACCCTTGCAACTGTCTAGAGGCCAACATTCTCTTTTGCTCATTATCTAAACCCAAATCAGCAAAGATATGTTCACAATGGAACAGTTAATTCTCTACCTCTATGGCATCCTCCGTTCCCATAAATGGCTTCCACCAAGACCGGTGTAGTCTCTACTCAACTTAGCATAGTTATTCCCAACTGGAGCCACAGGATTAGCTCCTCCAACATTTCCAGCAACTCCAGCAGCAGCTCCTGCTTGCATCACATTGACGAAGAACTGATACATCGCCCTCATATCTACTGGTGGATTTCCAGCACTCACATTGGCATCGGCATTTTGGTTAGCATTAGCCTATCGACCTTAGTTCCTTCTGGCATTAGGTCGAGCATTTCCATTGGTTGTGGTGCTTCCTCCACCGAGATTCCTTCTTTCGTTTCCTACTTCCATATCTTCTTTCTCGTAAATCTGTATACATGCCTTAGTAAGATACAGAAAAACGGTCTAAGAGAGAGGGGAATATGTACTTATAAATATCTACATATCAAATACAAGTACGTTACTATAGCGTTAACCCAAACCCCGATCTTATTTTCAAATTAATTGGATTATGTTTGATAATCTTTTAGGTTTAAATTTCTTTTAAGTTTCATAAGCCTATGCTCTGATACCAACTTGTAACATCCCCCTACTTAGAGTCCCAAAACTAATGGCTACGGATGCTGCAGTCATCCATAGTTATTAATCCTCGGCGACCAAATACGGTAATGTTAGATACATTGATACGCATAAACACATGAATATGGAAAAAAATTTAAAACATCAAACTAATTCCACATTCCATTTCAAAAAATTTCAAATTCATTGCATAATCCCACAACCGTTGACCACGTCCAGAGAAAATATATTTATTACAATATACGCCAAGAGCGGCATATGAAGATGCCCCCGATCAGAGTATATACAAGCAATTTAACAACTTTTCCATTACAAACAACACAACGGAATCAAAATAAAATAGAACTCTAGATAGCTATCATGCCTCTTGCACGTCTCCGGAAGCTTATTCGTCTTAAGAGGTACATGAAAACCTCCACTCTCAAACTACTCAAAATCAATCGAGTACCTGAGTGTTTAAGGGGAAAACATAAACTTCGAGTCAGACATAAAGCCTGATATGAATAATAATTATCATCTCAAACCATTTAGATACCTAGTGAGACCACACCGCTTAACGGAATGGGTTTTCCCATTACTAGTATCCTAAAACCTTTATAAAAAACCATATATTGTGCTCCTACATACACAATGGTTAAAACAATTCAAAACAATATGATATGAAGATAGGTAAAACAAGTGAATCAATTCTGGATTATCCATCCCCATCCATTATGACTATCTGTCTCAGTTATAGTTTCGAGGATTATTTTAACGTAATAGTTTTCGTTAGCTGAATATTAACCGGTAAAATGATTATGGACTCCCTGTCCAGTTACATAGTTTTCATGGGATCACTAAGAACCTATTGGTAACTTCCAATATCTTTACTCTTATCCTAGTTTTCATGGGCTGACTAGGAACCTATTGGTAACTCCAATATCTTTTCTTCTTATCCTAGTTTTCATGGGATGACTAAGAACCTATTGACATCTGTCAATATCTTAATTCAGATATAGTTTTCATGTGCTAACTACAAACCTACTGGCCCCTGCCAGTATCCAATCATATTTTTCATGGGCTAACTATGAACGTGTCTATCTGACATCTTCATTTATACATAGTTTTCAGGGGCTAACTATGAACCTATTGGCCCCTGCCAATATCTTTTCCTATACACAGTTTTCATAGGCTTACTTTGAACCTATTGGCCCCTGCCAATATCTTCCTTTAATATTTTAGCATCCTATATTCTGGTTTCCTGACCTCCTCGACGCAATTCTACTCATTCAGGAGTTATCTTAATTTATATTCACTACTAGGTCAACTTATCTTCAAAAACTCCTTTTCAAAACACTTTACTTATTTATGCCATGGATTTTTTTAAAATGAGATTGATTATTTATTTTAAAAACTAAGGCTTTTGAAACCTTCAAAACCTTGCTTTTGAGCTCACTGGATAACCTCCTTCGAAAGCATATAAATCTCTTTTCAAAACATTAGGCCCCTACCTTTCGAAACACTTTATAACCTCTCTTTTGAAACTTTTCGAATGTAATAAGGTATTACTTATTATCTTTTAGAAGCATAGCTTTGAAACCATTGAAAGTACCCCTTTCGAAACTTTTGGAAGTGTCCCTTCCAAAACCATTGAAAGTCCCTCTTTCGAAACCATTGGGTTTATATTTAAAAATAACAATTTGGGTCAAAGTGAATCTAAATGAAAATATCTCTTTCGAAACCATTCTTTACCATATAAAAGTATTTGGGAAAACATGATGGCGTCGGCACCATCTCTTTCGAAAGCTTCAAATCATTTAAACAAAACATTGAAGGATAGCGTCAAAACCCACTTTCGAAGTCATTGCCTTCGAAACCCTTGATCCCTTTTGAAAGCATTTAGGAAGTGGCTTAGAACATCTTTAAAACAAAACTACCCTTTGAAGGCATTGATGACTTCAATATACTCGAAAGGCAAAAGAATGGCAGCAGGGCTTCGACTAGGTCGGAACCCCTACTTTCGAAAGCATTATTTTTATAAGTAAAGAAACCCATTCGAAAGCTTATTCTTTAAAACATTAGATGGAAACCCCTTCGAAAGCCTTTAGAAAACCTCTTTCGAAAACATATGCTTCGATTCCTTCGAAGGCTTGAATAAAACAAAGGCAAGCGCTTTACTTTATAAAACAAACAAAGGTATCGACCCCATCGAAAGCAATGCTTTCGACACCATGCCTTCTGTCTTTCTCCGATCCACTACGTACCATCTAAGTGATACCTTGTGTATTGGTTTCGGCCAGGGTTGGTTTCGACTAAGATGGAGCGGAAGCATTGGAGTCGAAAAGTGCTTCTAAATAGAGGCGAAACCCACTTTTCTGGGTAAACCTGATTTAATACCAATTAAAGCAAACACTTTCTAACTAACCTGCCATGTGTAAACATATGATTGGTTGCCTTAACTTTTCAAATTCTTTACCAAAATAATCGCCGTTCAATTTCGGATCTAAACCAAGGTAAATTTAGCAAATAAGCCCTTCCATTAAGCAAAACCAATATTGCAAATAAGTCCTTCTAAAATAATTTAATTTGCATAGCAAATCACTTAGGAAAAATCCCCAAAAATTATAGAAATTCACTTTAATCATGTTATCTAATATATCAAAATTTCAGACCCAAATTCTCAATATAATTTCTAAAATAAATTTCTAAACCCAATTAACCATATTTTCCTTTGAAAATTCATGATAATCTTTCCATGGCTTGGAAAATTATCAAAAATGAAACCCAACTCCAAAATCATGTTTTACATAACATAAATTTTTTTCATAGCATTCAAGAATCAATTTCAATCGGTTTTGCCCTAAAACTACATAAAACCTCATTTAAACAATCTTGTTTAAATTAAACCAATTATAATTCAAGCATATCTTCATCCAAATCATTATAAAAATGAATTTAACCTTAAATCATATGATCATAAAACAAAATAGAGACGGTATCATTAGTCACCTTGATTAAGATAAGGAGATTGGATTGAGACTGAGATTGGGATTTATTCCCCTAGCTTTAATCCTTAGCTTTACTTGGATTACTCTTCTCTTTTCTTCCTAGCAATGGCCGACTCCTCTTTACGTTTGTGTTTTGTTTTTGAACATGAATGAGAAAATAAAACGTGAATGGTGTAGGAATGGAACATATAAGGGTAAGGGGTATGTGTGGCTATTTCCCAATATACCCTTATGTAGATTAATTAACTTAAAAACCATTCTTTAGCCCATTTAATTAGTTAATTGAGCACGACCTTAATTATATTCATATCTCAATCCCCTTATCACTTAAGAGTAAAACCTAAGATTTTTACCTCCAAACAATTTGATTTTTGGATATGTTAAGTAAAACATTATTTTGAAGATGATTTTTTAATTTTATAATTTTCCATATTAAAGAGAATATTTTACGAATTTCCTAAGGAGGAAATAGCCTAATTTAGGGTTTTAATTATTTAAAATAATTAATTATGGATTTTGATCCTAAAATTTTTATACGATAAAGAATATCATAGTTCAGAATTTCTATGAATTTTTGGGAATTTTCCCAAGTGATTTCGATTTATGGTGAATTTATTATGCTGGATGAACATTTTAAAGGTTATTTAATTATGGATATGAATTAGTTATTTTGAAGTATGTTCTGGAAATGAAAAACTGATGTGCAGTAGGTTTTCTGAAAAGGATTTGTAAAGAAATTGTCTTATCTAATAGAAATTGGATAAGAAATAAGATTTGGTGAAAAGATTTAGCCTTAAATAGTATCATAAGAATTGACAACGCAATGCTATCATACGTCGTCGAGCCTAATGATGAGGACGCATCATGAATGTCGACGTGGATGAAGGAGGAAACATATGATAGCTACTGTAACAACCCACATATTTTACGATTTTATATTTAAATATTTTATTTAAATATAGCGTCGTTAGTCGGATTTAAGTCCGAAATGTCACTTTTTGCAAAAGGTTGAATTAGGATTTGAGACCACTTCCATTGAGTCCAAAATGACGTTTGCGATCTTTTTGGGTATAAGCATCGATATGTTTGGAGTAAGTTTTCTGGGACTGGCTGCAGAAACCAAAAGTTTCCATTTTCTGCAGTCAGTCGACTAACTACAGGAACCGAAAGTTTCAAGTTTCTGGATCAGTCGACTGGCCTCTGCAGTCAGTCGACTGACCTGCTTGTCTCAGCCTAATTTGCCTATTTTGCTTGGTTTCCAATTTTAATCGATTCGTGTCAATTCCAATTAGTTGTTATTGCATATTTGACTTTGATGATTCCTTTTTGATTTCGTACATGGGTTTTATAAAATGATCTTTTCAAATTGTATTAAAAGCTCGTTTCTCCAATTTATAATTTCTATTTAAAACACACACACAATTTTGCACTTCGAGCGAAGAGGGAGGAGAATTAAATGATTAAATAAAACGCGTGCTATGAACACATGGGTTTATCTTTTTAGTTAATTCCTAATCTATTCGTTTGATCGTTTTGACCTCTGGGTCTGGTTTACCGATGAGATGAGGTGAACTTTGTACTGCTTTCAGTGTTGAATTGGCTAATGGTTAGTAAACTGTTTAGTGCGAACGTGTGGTATGAGACTCACGTTAACATTTTTCGGGTTCCTTCCTGAGAGTTGTGACACATTCCGCCAGTTAGTGGTGTCCAGTACTGGGTCTCCGGACGTTCGCCACTACGGTTTGTTGCCTTCGGGCGTTGCCTTCGGGCGTATGGATCCTTGTTATACAGTACTGAGCTCAAGCATCTTTTGTTTCTTTGACAATTATATTTCCCTAGAGTATCGCCCTTCGGTGTTGGTTCTTTGAACCACACGATATATAGCGATTACCTTGTGGAAACTTGTGTTACCTTTATTGGTATTTTGTTATTTGCCTTTTTGGCTTGTTTTGGGATACGTATGTCCTTTGTTTATTTGAGTTGCCTATGATATGAGGCTTGTTTTGATTCATCTTATGTTAGATGAACTGCTTATATCTTTTGGACATATTTGTGGCACTTTATGACTTTGTATGTTCATTATCATTTAGTTTATCTAACTGATTTGTTTAGCTAGACTGACCCGTGTATTTTATACTCGGGTCAGATCGAGATGTTTCAAGTTAGGTACATTGGACTTGGCCTATTTTGCTTCTGCATGGACTATTTCGCTAGCTCCTTTTTGTTATAGCTTTTTGTGTAGTCTTTTTTGGCTGTAACTCTGATATGTATTCTTTTGACTCGCCTGTATATTGTGGTTTGCTTTACCACATGACATGTATCATTTTGTAAACTCTGTAATGTATATGTATATGTGTAAATGTATGTGATGATCTATTGTTCTGTGATATGTATTACATTTGAGTTGTTATATTTTATTTTAATAGATCCTTCAGCCACCTATGGCTTTGTATTAAGTATTTATTGGAGATGTCGATCCACTTGAGTAAGAAGTGGCAATTGTCGGTGTATTCAATAGATAATTAAGACAAGGTTATAGATGGTCGCTCCTATCTAGCTCTATTCTCCGTGTTAGCAGACGGTGTTACTTAGTAATACTCTTTGCTAATGTGGGTCTCGGAGTGGGGCGTTACAGCTTGGTATCGGAGCTGAGTTCGGAACAAAATATGATAAACATAGAACAGAGACACATATTACGGTACATCAAAGGGTAGTATGAATGTTACGAATCTTTGAATCATCGTGCCTTTATTCTTTCCGTGCCTTTGGGGTAGATAGAATTTTTGGGAATACGTCTAGGAATGCATTTTTCCGTAGTATTCCATATTTGAATTAATGATATCTACCTTGTGAATAATCTTTATCTTATCTTATCTTTCAGCTAATGGCCGAAAGAGGCAGAGGACGACGCTTGGATGCCGGGTAATCCAGCGGCTCGCATCCGGACGGCGTTTACATGTCTATCGATCAGTTTTTGGAGTTTTTTAGGAGCACTCAGCCTCCAGCTCCTATTCGAGCATCTCCTCCACGCAAGTCTGCCTTTGCATGCCCGTGCAGTGATTTTTCTCATCTTGGTGGAAAGCCATTCAAAGGCTCCCAGTCCGTTCTTGAGGTCCAAGCTTGGATTCACACATGCGAACGTATCTTCTCTCGCATGGATCTTTCTGGCCATGATTGAGTTCTTGTAACTTCTAGCGTATTGCAAGAGCGTGCCCTTGATTGGTACGAGCTTCTTGTAGCCGAACTTGATGAGTCTGTTCTCTCTTGGACTCAGTTTTGGGAACGATTCGAACTCAAATTCGTTCCTGAATCTGAGAAAGTTTTATTAGCCCATCGCTTCCTTGAGTTGAAGCAAGGGAAGTCCTCCGTTTCCGAATATGTTGCATCATTCGAGGCCTTATCTAAGTATGGTCTTGAATTCATTAGCACTTCTTATAAGAAGAATATGAAGTTTGTCTCTGGTCTTAAGAAATATCTTAAGAAGTCCTTAATGCTCCACCTTAAGCTTTCTTTTGAGGAATTGGTTTACTCGGCACTTCATCTCGAAGCCATCGAGAAGGAGTGTGATAGTGGTGATGATATTGAGGTTCGCAAGAACCCCAATAAGAAGAAGTTTCCATTTCATAAGCAGGGATTTTTACCTTCTAAGAAGAAAAAGCCCGTTGAATCTGGTTCTAACTCTCAATCTGCTGGAACACCTTCCATTCGGAAGTGTTTCAATTGTGGTTCTCCTGATCATATGATTCGAGCTTGTCCTAAACCTCTCTTCTGCAATTATTGCAAGAAGGAAGGTCACCGTGTTTCCACCTGCCCTACTGCTCCTGCTAGTACCAAGTCTGGCAAGCTTTATGTTGCTAAGGCTTCTGGAGGTTCTTCTCAGCCCAGAGGTATATCTCCATCTATTTTGGAAGGTTCTATTTTATTTCATGACCGTAGTATTTGAGCTCTTTTCGATACAAGTGCTTCGCATTCTTTCATACAGAAAAAGCTCGTCGATGATTTGCCTTTGGATGTTTCTTGTATGGTTACTTCGTTGAGGATCGTGAATCCTATTGGAGGATCCGCAACCCTTAGCATGCTTTGTGATGATGTTGAGATTGTTTTGTGTGGCTTTTCTTTTCGTGCGAATCTGCACGTTATTTCCTATCTGGAATTTGATATGATTTTGGGTATGGACTGGCTAGTGATCCAATGCCAGGATTATTTGTTCTGAAAGAATTTTATATCTTCGACACCCGGATTCGCCTACTCAGCTGTCACTTGTTCTTCGGAATGTGGATAATTCCGAAATGGCTCTATATTCTCTTGACTCACGAGATGATGATGATATATCTCGTATTCCTATTGTTTGTGACTTCTCTGATGTTTTTGAGCCGGTTTCGGGTTTGCCACCCAAGCGGGCGATCGAGTTCCACATTGATCTCATTCCAGGCGCACAGCCAGTTGGCCGTCTTCCCACAAGGATGTTTACAAAAGAAAATGAGGAACTCAAGAAGCAGCTTTTAGAGCTTGAGTCCAAACAGTTGATTCGGTCCAGTTTTTCACCGTGGGGTGCCGCGATCGTCTTCGTGAAGAAGTATGATGGAGCTCTTAGGCTCTGCGTCGACTATCGCAAGCTTAACGAGTTGACCATCAGGAATAGGTATTCATTGCCTAGAATCGATGATATGTTCGATATATTGAGTGGCGCTAAGGTCTTCTCTCAGCTCGAACTTGCCACTGGTTTTCATTAGCTCCGAGTCATGGAAGATAGCATACCCCTTACAGCTTTCCGCACTCGATATGGTTCTTTCGAGTGGCTCGTTATGCTGTTCGGTTTGACGAACGCTCCTGCTTTCTTTGTTGATCTTATGAATCGAGTATTCCGGGAATATCTCGATAAGTTCGTCCTTGTGTTCATTGACGACATTCTTGTTTATTCTAAGTCTGAAGTCGAGCATGCTAATCACTTGAGAATTGTCTTGATTACTCTTCGTCACCATCAGCTTAAAGCCAAATTCTCCAAGTGCCATTTTTGGGAGAATAAGGTTAAGTTCTCAGGCCATGTTGTATCTTCCAATGGCATTTCTGTCGATCCCTCAAAGATCGAAGCTATCCAGAATTGGAAGAGGCCTGAGAATTTTCATGAGATTCGTAGTTTACTTGGATTGGCGGGTTATTACCGTCAGTTCATTAAGGATTTTTCCCGTGTTGTGCTTCCTCTCACCAGCCTTACTCAGAAAGGCATTCGTTATATTTGGTCCAACAAGTGTGAAGCTTCCTAACAGATATTAAAGGAACTTCTCACTAATGAGCCTATTCTTGTGGTTCCCGAGGTGAATCATAATCTTGTTGTCTACACCGATGCTTGTGGTAGTGGTCTCGGTGTCGTGCTTATGCAGAAGGATCGAGTAGTTGTTTATGCTTCTAGGCAACTGCGTCCGAATGAGGTTCGCTATGCCACTCATGATCTTGAGTTAGCCGCCATTGTCTTCACCTTGAAGATTTGGTGACACTATTTATTAGGCGGGCGCTTCATTCTTTATGTCGATCATAAATCCTTGAAGTATTTGTTCACTCAGAAGGAACTCAATATGAGACAACAGCGTTGGCTCGAGTTTCTTGCCTCCTATGACTTTGATATCCAATATACCCCTGGTAAGGGTCATCGTGTTGCTGATGCGCTTAGTCGTAGACATTCGGTTGTCGTTTCTACGATGCTTGCCGAATGGGATATTCTTGAGACTCTATCTTTTTGTGATATTCGTGATCGAGCTCCATCCTCTGATTCTCTGATAGTATTATTCAGTCTGGAAGCTCGACCCTCTCTATTTGATCGTATTGCCAAAGCTCAGCGGCGTGATCCTGATCTTGTGCATCTTATTCAGCTTTGTGAGACTGAACCCCGTGATGAGGCGTTGCGGGATTTCAGCATTGATCTTCATGGGTGTCTTCGCAAGAAGAACCGTCTTGTTGTGCCTTCTGATTTTGCACTTAGGCATGACGTTCTTGATGATTGTCATCGTTCTAAGTATACCATTCATCCTGGCAGTAGTAAGATGTATGCCGATATGCATCGCCTTTATTATTGGGAAGGCATGAAGCGCGATGTGGCGAGTTATGTGAGTAATTGCATGACCTGTCAACGTATTAAAGCCGAACATCAGTGCCCTTCTAGTCTCCTTCAGCCTCTAGAGATTCCATTATGGAAATGGGATCAGATTTCGATGGATTTCATTGATGGCTTACCTCGTACGAGATCGTGCCATTCTAGCATTTGGGTTATTGTTGATCGCCTCACCAAATCAGCTCATTTTGTTCCTATTAAATCTAATAGGACTGCTTCTCTTTTGGCTAAGTTATTTATCAAGGAAATCGTGAGACTTCACGGTGTTCCTAGTTCGATTGTGAGTGACCGTGATCCTCTGTTCACCAGTCATTTCTGGCAGAGTCTTCAGCAAGCTTTGGGAACAAAGCTTAATTTCAGCACAGCTTATCATCCACAGTCTGATGGACAGACTGAACAGGTGAATCGTATCTTGGAAGATCTCCTCCGTATTTGTATTCTTGATTTCGGAGGTTGTTGGGAGGATCATCTACCCCTTGTAGAGTTCTCCTACAACAATAGTTTTCAGTCCAGTATCGGTATGGCACCTTTCGAAGCCTTATACGGAAGGCCATGTCGATCACCTTCATGTTGGTTGGAATCTGGGGAGAAGCTTATTCTTGGCCCGGAGTTTGTTCATGATTCTTCTGAGAAGATTGGCAGAGAATGAAAGAGGCACAGAGCCTCTAGAAATCCTACGCGGACAACCGTAGGAAGCTTTTTGAGTTCTCGGTTGATGATCTCGTCTTTATTCGTGTTTCTCCTTTGAAAGGGGTTATGCGCTTCAGTATGACAGGGAAATTTGCTCCTCGCTTTGTAGGACCATTTCCTATTACTGAACGTATTGGCCCTGCGGCTTATAGAGTTTCACTTCCAGCTCATCTATCCGGTGTTCACAACGTGTTTCACGTCTCTCAGCTTCGGAAGTGTCTTCGAGAATCGGATTCTGTTGTCGACTCTCCTGATTTGCAAGGGCTTGATATCTCACCAGACTTATCTATTGTACAGCAGCCTATTCGCGTACTTGCCATGGAGGTGAGACACCTTCGAAACAAGGATGTGCCGCTCATTAAAGTTCAATGGTCCGCTAATCCCAATGACTGTACTTGGGAAACCAAAGAGTTTATTGAGCGATTTTATCCGGGTTTTTTATCTTTGCTTAGCAATGGTGAGTATATCTCTCTATCTCAAGCTTATTTTCTTTTCTTTTTATTGGGTGATGTAAGTATGTAGTTGTTACCAATTTCTTCTCTAGGAATTGCGCGGACGCAATTTTATTAAGGAGGGGAGATCTGTAACAACCCGCATATTTTACGATTTTATATTTAAATATTTTATTTAAATATAGCGTCGTTAGTCGGATTTAAGTCCGAAATGTCACTTTTTGCAAACGGTCGAATTAGGACTTGAGACCACTTCCATTGAGTCCAAAATGGCGTTTGCGATCTTTTTTAGTATAAGCATCAATATGTTTGGAGTAAGTTGAATTTTGCTATTTTCTAAGTGGGCTTTTGGGTTTGGGTTTCACCCAACTCATCCTATACCCTAACTCAGCCCCCTCTCCTCTCCATTCACTCAATTCATTTCCTAAAACTCAAGCTCAACTGAAAATGGGGGAAGAGAATGGGAAATAGAAATTCCAAGCCCTAGTTTCCTCTTGCAAACTCAAATTCTTGCTCCAAAATCAAAGAGAAGCTTAGGTAAGCCTTCTTTTCACCCTCTCCATCTCTCTCTCACCAATTTCATAAATTTCCTATAAACTAATTTAGGAAATACTTGTTTTGATCTTAGATTGGAGCTTGTAGAGTAGAAGTGAAGAGTGGTTGATCTTTTCTTTGCATTTGAGCTTCTCATCTTTGTTTTTGAGTTAAAAGGTGAGTTTTGAACTCACATCTACTTCTCTAGATATCATTGATGTTAGGTATGAATTCCTAACACTTATTCATGTCCATTTTCTTTTGATTTGAATTGATTTGGCGAACATTTCAATTTTGGCGTTTTGAAGTCAAAAACTCTAAAAATCTAGCTTTGATGTTTGATCATGCTTTTGGTGGTGTATTGAAGAGCCAATAGGGCTGGGTTGTCGATTGGCATAAACCCCTAGCGCCTATTGCTCGTCCGATCGCAAATTGTGAGAGTTTGCTCTTCATTTTGATAGGCTGAAAAATAGTTCTAGTGTTAGTCAGTCGACTGGCCTCTGTAGTCAGTCGACTGGTTGTAGAAACCGAGAGTTTTCTGGGACTGGCTGCAGAAACCAAAAGTTTCTGTTTTTTGTAGTCAGTCGACTGACTGTAGGAACCGAAAGTTTCAGGTTTCTGGATCAGTCGACTGGCCTCTGCAGTCAGTCGACTGACCTGCTTGTCTC
This sequence comes from Allium fistulosum, assembly GCA_030737815.1. Taxonomy (NCBI): domain Eukaryota; kingdom Viridiplantae; phylum Streptophyta; class Magnoliopsida; order Asparagales; family Amaryllidaceae; genus Allium; species Allium fistulosum. The sequence continues at coordinate 477,073,084 of CM060902.1, forward strand.
AGCCTAATTTGCCTATTTTGCTTGGTTTCCAATTTTAATCGATTCGTGTCAATTCCAATTAGTTGTTATTGCATATTTGACTTTGATGATTCCTTTTTGATTTCATACACGGGTTTTATAAAATAATCTTTTCAAATTGTATTAAAAGATCGTTTCTCCAATTTATAATTTCTATTTAAAACACACACAATTTTGCACTTCGAGCGAAGAGGGAGGAGAATTAAATGATTAAATAAAACGCGTGCTATAAACACATGGGTTTATCAATTTAGTTAATTCCTAATCTATTCGTTTGATCGTTTTGACCTCTGGGTCTGGTTTACTGATGAGATGAGGTGAACTTTGTACTGCTTTGAGTGTGGAATTGGCTAACGGTTAGTAAACCGTTTAGTGCGAACGTGTGGTATAGGACTCACGTTAACATTTTTCGGGTTCCTTCCTGAGAGTTGTGACACATTCCGCCAGTTAGTGGTGTCCAGTACTAGGTCTTCGGACCTTCGCCACTACGGTTTGTTGCCTTCGGACGTTGCCTTCGGGCGTATGGATCCTTGTTATACAGTACTGAGCTCGAGCATCTTTTGTTTCTTTGACAATTATATTTCCCTAGAGTATCGCCCTTCGGTGTAGGTTCTTTGAACCACACGATATATAGCGATTACCTTGTGGAAACTTGTGTTACCTTTATTGGTATTTTGTTATTTGCCTTTTTGGCTTGTTTTGGGATACGTATGTCCTTTGTTTATTTGAGTTGCCTATGATATGAGGCTTGTTTTGATTCATCTTATGTAAGTTGATCTGGTTATCCCTTTTGGAGATATTTGTGGCACTTTATGACTTTGCATGTTCATTATCATTTAGTTTATCTAACTGATTTGTTTAGCTAGACTGACCCGTGTATTTTATACTCGGCTCAGACCGAGATGTTTCAGGTTAGGTACATTGGACTTAGCCTATTTTTCTTCCGCATGGACTATTCTGCTAGCTCCTTTTTGTTATAGCTTTTTGTGTAGTCCTTTTTGGCTGTAACTCTGATATGTATTCTTTTGACTCGCCTGTATATTGTGGTTTGCTTTACCACATGACATGTATCATTTTGTAAACTCTGTAATGTATTTGTATATTTGTAAATGTATGTGATGATCTACTGTTCTGTGATGTGTATTACATTTGAGTTGTTATATTTTATTCTGATAGATCCTTCAACCACCTATAGCTTTGTATTAAGTATTTATTGGAGATGTGGATCCACTTGAGTAAAAAGTGGCAATTGTCGGCGTATTCAATAGATAATTAAGACAAGGTTATAGATGGTCGCTCCTATCTAGCTCTATTCTTCGTGTTAGCAGACGGTGTTACTTAGTAATACTCTTTGCTAATGTGGGTCTTGGAGTGGGGCGTTACAGCTACTTAAGTATCTATGGAGTGATTCCTTCAACATCAAAGTGGACAACTGTGGTAACAGATGATTGGCGACATAGTGTCTTAGTGATCCATTTTAAACGTTTAAAAGCTTTAGTGTCAATGTTGACGACGTCCCATGTCTTCATCACTATTTTAAATGATGACGCATCTCTTCGTTTGTTTTCCCGATCAAGGAAATGAAGCCACTATTTGTCTCCGAATCTATTTAAAAAGCAGCATAGTAGCCGAAGTGGTTTAAGTATGAAAATTTTATAATGACGTCGATGGTCTTTGTGTCATTATGCATCAGGGTCGGCGGCCTTATGTACTCAAAATTTTACATTGAATGGAGTCGACAATGATGTAGTGTAGCACCAACATCGGTCTTCATCTTTTTAATGCTGAAGTGGCTTGTTTTATATAAATTGAAATTGTTTTAAATGGGTGAAGAGGCCTAAGTTTTAAGATGGTCGATGACCCTATGTTTTCGGCAGTTAGCAATGAAACTTATGTAGGTTTTAAGATCTTGTCTTCGTACTAGATGAAGGTCGACGTGGTTAATACTGTGTGTGTTAAACTTTATTTTTATATATAAAGGCGGAGAGCCTTAAGCTACCATGTCAACATTATAAACAACTTCGACGTTGATACGTTTTAAACAATTTAAAGGGCTATATGTTTCCTTGTTTTACATATAACTTAAGGGGATTAATCATGTATCATTATGAAAATTATTTCAAGGAGTATTGAGTTAAAGATTTTTAGAGAGAATATTATTTGAGATTATGTAATTGGAACATATTGAATAATGGATGTTATATGTTCTTGTGTTTATTTGATCAGTTATTATTGCATTATTATTGTCATGCTCACATCATATATATAACCATAACTGCATTTTGGGGTAGTAGGCGTTGAATAACTAGCTAGGTTGACCCAGTAGTGAGTATAAATAGAATAAACTCCTGAGGAGTAGAATTGCATCTAGGAGATCAAGTAGATCAGAAGTATAGGGTGCCTAGAACTGATCAAAAGATTATCGATTTAGATACTATTAGAAGGGTCCAATAGGTTCATAGTCATCCCATAAAAACTATGACATATGAAATGTTATTGGAAGAGTCCAATAGGTTCCTACCGATCCCATGAAGACTATGTTCGGATGATGTTATTGATAGAAATCAATAGGTGTTCCTAGTGATCTCATGAAAACTTTGTTCGGATGATTTTATTGATAGAAATCAATAGGTTCATAGTGATCCCATGAAAACTATGATTTGAGAGATGTTATTGGAGAATCTAGTGGGTTCATAGTAAGCCCATAAAAACTATGATTTGAAGGTTATTAGTTAGCCCATGAAAATTAAAAGGTTCTTAGTGACCCCATGAAAACTATGAAGTTAGACAGATTGTCCCTAAGAATTGAGGTAGGTTATTAGTTAGCCTATGAAAACTAATAGGTTCATAGTGACCCTAAAAAAACTATAAATATGGACATATAGTCAAATAAATTGGGACGGGTAATCTAGAGTATATTGCATTCTTGCATATCATCATATATTATTATGTTTTAACCATTGTGGATGCCAATATATGGTTAATGTGTTTTGGTTAAGATACTAGTGATGGGAAAACCTGTTCCGCTTAATGGCGTGGTCTCATTAGGTATCTATTTGGCTCGAGATGTTAGGTAATTATTCACACCAGACTGTTGTCTGACCCGAAGTTTTTATATTTTCCTTTAAACTCTCAGGTGCTTAAAAATTAATTTGAGTAGGTTGAGAGTAAGGGATTTGAGGTTCCAGTTAGTAGAATAAGATTCTGGAGACGTGTAGGAGGCAATCTAGCTATTAGGAACTATATTTGTTTCTGCTGTGTTGTTTAGTTTTATCTATTTGGATGTAATGGAAAATTTGTATAATTGCCAAGTATTTGACTCTGATCAATCAATGGGCATCCTCATATGTCGCTCTTGGAGTATTTTATAATAATTATATTTTCTTTGAACGTGGGATTACGAATGGGATTATGTAATGAATATAAAATATCCTTTGTGAAATGAAATGTGAAAATTTGTTATTATCGAGTTTGAAAATTTTCATATTTATGTGCTTCTGATTATTGATATGATTAACATAGCCGCATTTTGTCGTCAAGAATTAATAACTATGGATGACTGTAGCATCCATAGCAGTTAGTTTGGTCTTCAGAATGAGGGATGTTATAGTTTCATATTTGGTGTACTTAGGCTTGAAGCGCGCTGCATCATCAGAATGCTTTTTGTTGTTTTCCTACCGACTATTCTTTTGGCAATTATCCTCCCTCTGGCCAGTCTTGTTTCTCTTGCTACTTTCTTCATCAATGTCAAAAAAGTCTGCCTCTTTCACTCTCATAATGTCATACTCCCTTTGGGAAGAGTCGGTTAGGGAGGAAGCAAGCTGCTTCTATAATTCCTTCCACATAGGGGACCAATACCTCACTCCCAAACAAAGGGTTACCACCAAGTTATTCTTTTTCACCCCTCTTTCCCTCATTGACTTTTTTTTAAAACAGTTGATGTACGAGCATAGTGACTTGGTCGGACCTTGCCTAATGTTGCCTAGCTCGCTGGCTATCATATTCCCTTCTTCGATGTGAAGAAGTAGGCCTTGATGTACAAACACAGTTTAGCCCAGGAGTCAAAACTACTAGCTTTCAGATGAAGGAACCAATGGGACACTAACCCAATCAGAGTAGAGGGAAAAAGGATACATTTTGCATGGTCAAAGATCTAACCAGCTCGGGTCACTGAGTTGAAGGCGGTGGTATGATCAGATGAGTCAACACTCCCGTCATACTTGTCCGTAGAAGGAAAGACATACCTATGAAGGATATAAGCATATAAGATCTCTTTAGAGAATGGGTCTCCATTCTCATCACCTAATGCCCCATCGTCACTTGGTCTCCTTGTTTGAATCTTGTGCATTTGCTGGCACAATGTGGCCATCTCTTTACGTAGGCCAGATTCTACCTACAACAGATGTTGCTAGCCCCTACCTAGAGAAATTCTTCTTTGCCACCTATATATTGTTGGGGACCTACGATGATAATACATTGATGGAGAATGACGACACCTTGTTGGAGTAAGAGACTCGCTCTTGACAACTGATGTGGATCTAGATGGATAAGGTCGCCTTTCCTGGGATCGAGGACAGAGCACCTCCCATTGAGTTCGGGAGTGATCTAATGGTTCTCTAGGCCTTGGGGTGCAACCTTGTCCTCTACCACTAAGGTGTGATCTAATAGTCTCCGTCCACTGTCCGTTAAGTGATGAAAAGCCGAATGTCCTTTGACCGATGAGAATCAACAATGCAATAATGGTTCTGAGGATCGGTGATGCGGTGTTGGTTCTAGTTTCGGGCTTTATGAATGTCTTCTTGCATCAGAGCAGTGTGAATGTTCCTATGGTGGACATAGACATCCCCAAGCAGAGTTTCCAACACTACTCTTTATAGGGCTTCTGCAGTGCTCAAGAGATTGTACGCGACTCTAGGTGTTAGTTGGAGAATCTCTTCAACCATTAAGGTGACTGGTGGAAGAAAGTTGATCTTTTTCTGGGTGTTCAACCTTGTCTGCAATCTCTCCACCTCAAGGGTCAAATTGTCTACATTTGTTACTTGTTATATCATGTAGCACCACATATCAAGGCTCGACTTAGGGATAGGGTAAGCAACATTAGCTATGGTGTCGTTGTTAGTTTCATGCTCGTTGGAGTTATTACCCTTAGGTCAAGGGCTGGTTCAATGGTAACAAATTGAATTAGGCTTTTTGGAGGAGAAAAACTGATGAAAATAGGGAGCTTTCCGGTGGAGGCCCTCTTTGTAGTGCCAAAATGTTGATTGGATTTTTAGCCAACCTCAAAAGTTTGTTTAAGAGAAAGTATTAGCAACGATCGGTAACTAATACCTTGGTCAAAAATGAAAATGAGGGGGTACTAATAAACTAGAAAAAGTTGAGGGTTACAAGAGTTTTAGAGTAGTTCGATCTACGACGATCCACGGCTACTATCAGAAAACTTCTTATTATTTCACTTCTTTTACAACCACCTAGATTACAAGATAATGACTAAAAATTCAAAGATACTTGAAAGCTAATTTTTTCCTTTACCCTTGTGAAGTGGCAATGAATGATGTATTTATAGTAGCTGAAACTGATGCTTGGATGGTGGAGACTGAGCTTATCAAACCCCAAAAATGCTCTATGTCGTTGATGGGGGTGTACGATTGATAGGCATGACAACTAGGAAGCCTGGTGGCTAACATGGCGCAGATGGAGACAGCTGGCGGGCCATACTGTGGGAATGCTTGAAGTATGGAAGATTTCATGGGAGTAGGGAATGGCTGTAGTAGAGCTACTTGGGTAGAAACAAGTACATAAAAGGGTTACTCTTAGTGGTGCTTGTCAGATGAGCCACAACAGTTGATGCTAGTCTTTCAGAGGAGCGGAATATGCAAAGCATCTCTTAAGCCAAGGAAGTTAGTTGCTTGTAGACATGGTTGAATGCAGCTTGAGGAACTTACGGGCGATGGCAGACCAAAACAAAGATTATGATGAATGATAGAGCTATTTGGTGGTCCGATGATTGGGTAAACTGACCGCTGTTGGGCCCTAACCTTCTAGAGTAACCCAACTTGACCTTCCCTGCATGGTGTCTGAAAGGGAGGATGGTCCTTTAACCTCACCAATGGAGACGAGGTGTTCCTTTAGTTGACCAAGTTGGGCTAGGTCAGTAGGTGGAAAACAAAGCGGGCAAGCCATGATCTAGGTGGAGTGATGCATAGGCCGATCATTGTCATCCAAATCAGGCTCGATGAAGGACTGGACCATATTGGTACGTGGACCAGAAAAGATACAATTGTCAGATAGGTCGGCTCACTTCTTTATTGTGAGAAATACGAGCAACAATATTTCTTTAGCTTAGTCAATGAAAGATTAAATTAATGTCAAGTGTCAAATAAGTATAAGTTTGAGAATTGCTTTCGTACCACATTTTATTTCATTAAAGTGCAAAATGATTCAACATTTATGTTACGAAGGTTGTTATGTGTACATTTTTATTGAACACTAACACATGAATGTCCTGAAATTGCAAATTTTTAAGCTCATTCATTCTTCTTAAATTATTTAAACGACTCAATATGCAAAGCATGGGTTCGTACTAGTTTGGGTTAAAAATTGATCGACGAACCAGAGATCATGAGTTGGAAAGTTATCCTAAAGCCACTATACTAGCCATCTTCTTTTTGTGTTGAAATCTTCTTGAAGTTTTGACCCATGAGAGCCCTTTCAACAAGCATCGGCTTTGGTTGGTTAAGATTATGAGTCTTCTCTTAAGTCTTAATCCTATAAAACCGAACTCCCTCTCAATAAAATCTTGATTGGTCATTTGGATCAAAAAAACAACACATAAGTTGTCTTAACCTAGAGGATTACATGTTTAGCTAATTGTTGGAATGTTAGGTAGTATTCAGATGCTGATATGACCAAAAAACATTACGTCATTTTATGCGGGAAACACAATAACTTTGGATTATGAAGGTCCCCTAATTTCCTCCCCTTCATATAAAGGTCCGTGATTTTCTACTAATTATTTTCGGTTAGTTCACTTTCTTTGATGTATCATATCGAAAATTCTAAATGTTGATTAATGTTGTAGGCAATGAAAAAAACATTCTTATATACTTATCTAGCTTTTATAATACAGAATAAGGAGAATGTTATTTGTTTCATTATTGCTCTCTCCCTCTCTCCATCTTTCATTTTTAAATCTATCAAAATTTATATAATCTCAACTTTTTGGTTGTATTTCTCATACATACTGTGACGACTGCATTACATCCCTAGTATCCAATATAACTGATATAGTGCGCTGTCACAGTATTTGATTGATGTAGGACGATTGTCAAGTGGTAAAGCAATCACTCCAATAGAAAACCTATTGTATATCTCACAACCCAAGGATAAAATATAATAATCACTGCATATATAAAATAGATGTGGTAGTAATAACTAAAATGAATCACATAAACAGAGTGCAATGGATTTGTCATAGCTATATACGTAGATCACGGAGTTTATACACCAAATAATATATCCAAATGTATTGCCTTTAATTAAAGGTAAAGCATTGATAAATCTTCGTAGAGTCGCACAACGGAATTGTAGTAAGCTCCAAAATATAAGTAAAGATAAACGCTAGCCTCCTGCTCGCCGTGCGCTAATTATAAACCTGCTACATAGTCTACTCAATTAAGGGTTCCAGAGATAGTAAGAACCAAAGCATAAGACCTTGAGTCAGACAACCGTCTAGTGTAAGCGATAAAAAATCTCAAGATATTATAAATGTCGATATAGTAAGACAGAGACACTGAGTATGGAGAATCATATCTGATATGTCCCTGCATCCAACAAGTTAGCACAGAGCACCATATGTGCTATACTATAATCATCATCAAAAACATATACTATACCGAGTATGGAGAATCATAGCTCCATAGCACCTACATCATAGGACATCCATCAAAACCACATGCCAATCAACAATCATAGCAACATAGCAAACATATAGCAACACACTCAACAACAATAGTCACCAAAGTCCCACTTCACTTCGACCATCACCTAGGCCTCGCATAATAACCTAGACGTCACTTCATTTCGACCATCACTATGGCCTCGCATCATCAACAAGATGCTTTCTGATATATGATAACTCGTACGACGATCACCAATGTCGACGACACACCACATTGCTATTGGATTCGATGTTCGATCATGTACCATTACTAAGGTACAATGCTAGACCATCGCTAAGGTCTAAAGTAGGTAGAAGAGTGTCCTTACATACCCTTTCCCCATGAAACATCTATCATATCCAGAGTTATCAACAACTCATCCTACATATGACTTGATATCGGAACATACCACGTCTCGACACATCACTTCACCTTATCGAACGTCCTCCTCGGACCATCACCTAGTCCATATCTACCACTCACTTGAAGTACTTGATTGAAACGAGTCATATAATTCTCACGCAAATTACTAAACCAAAATGATCCACCCCATCCATACGTCAAAGTCCATAACTTCTCCAGACATCCATTAAAAGTCATAGAGTGACCATATAAAAGTTCCAAAGTCATCACGTCGAAGTGTCGCATCATTGCTTCACTATCAAAACTGCTCATCATAGAGTCATAATGTAACAACCTTGATTTTTTCAATGTTGTTTAAATAGAATAAATAAAGATTTAAATTGGAGAAATTAGAATTTAAGTGTTTTTATGTGAATATTAGTTGAAATTAGAATTTGAAATGAGAATTTTAAAAAGTATATATTATTGGAAAAGCAACATATGAAATTTATTGATACAAAATTCTTGTTTTAAAACTTGTTAAACACTATGTTAGTGTTTTCTAAATAATGTGTAATTTTATTTAAAGTGAAAATGGGAATTTTTGGTGTTAAATATGATTTATGTTGTCTTATTTTAGAAAATGCAAAATACCTTGTTTTCAATATCAAAAATAAGGCTTAAAAATTATTTAAAATTTTGTTTCATTAATCAATCATGAAGATTAGGTGATGATCTTAATTTTAGTCTATTAACTTAAATTTTTCTATGATGAAACCAATGAGATATTAGAGTTTTAAAATGGTAGAAACTGTAAAATGTTTTATTGTTCTTATTAATTAAAGTGTGTTTTGGCTTAAGTAGATTTCAACCCATTTGAGAATAAAAGAGGATTCCTCTCTTTGCTATACTTAATAAATGAATAATACGTTCATTTCTAAGTTTGACAGTAAAATGAAAATGTAGCTTCCTTTTTCTCTCTTAAAACCTAGAAAGCAAATCAACATGGAAAAATCAAAATGAATTCTATAAAATTTAGAGAAAATCAAAAGTAAGTTTTTTTTTGAAAACCCAAGAGAACCCGACGGGTCGGTAAACTCCTGAGGAGGGTATAGTAAAGCCGTCCACTGATCCAAGCCCCCATACCCCGGGGTAAATTTATATAGGATAGGGAAGCGCATGGTAGGAATCGAACCTGGGTCTTTTTACCAAAACCCAGGCCTCCTTTCCACTGCGCCGCACCCGCGGACAAATCAAAAGTAAGTTCTCCTAACTCTAATTCACTTTTAGTCTAATTGATTTCAGTAAATTATAGTGTTTGATATTTGTTGTTCTTTCTGTTGGCTTGAGGCATTATAAGGTTTACTAAATTCTGAGAAGAAAGGTAGAATTCATTTTTTGGCTAGCTAATTAAAGAGAAAATGTGAGTTTACCCTCACAACTATCTCTAATTTTAATTCAAGTTGTTGTTTTGAATTGATGAATATATGATTGAACTGATCTCAAGTTTGTATGCTATCTCTTATCATATGAAACCATAATTGTTGTTTGCTAAGAACCTTGATTATACAATCATTAAATAGTCAAGTTGTAGTGGTTTATAGGCTTGCTATTAGAAGCTATTATAGCGTTTTGTCTTACACTGTATATTAACATGTTGTAATAGGTCAATGACCTATAACAGCAACATACAAAACGCTATAAGAGACACTATGGACAAGGACATTTCATAGCGTTTTATGAGTGCTGTAAACATGACTTTTAATAGCCTTGGAAAGTCGCTATGAAGTGAAACTATAGCATTTTCATGACTGCTATAAAAAAACAGGCTGGCACACATATGAAATATACAACAGCGTCTATAGACGCTATAGAACACAATATTTTACAGCGTTATCTGCTACAATCGTACATTGTATGTATAAGTACAGCTACTTTCTATAGCGGTTTGCTGTCTTTTATTGCGTTGTTTTTTTGTTATGAAAATTGTTTATGGCACTATCATAATGCTGTAGTATATAAAACTGGAAAAAACAACCTTTCCATAGCACAGTTAAAACACTATAAATTTTTATCCCTGCGGTCTTTTTACTAGGTACATCCAAGCTTATAATTCTACTAATATATTATAAAATTTAAAAAAACACAATTATCACATAATGATGTACGTAATCAAATGAAGACATAAGCCAAACCACAATATGTATTCAAATATATATCCATAATATTTCGTACACAAAGTTTCAAATATTTGTGATCTTAAAAAAAACAGTACATACAACCATAGCTAACCAAAACGATACATACTAAGAGCAAAGATATATGAACATCAATACAAAATACATTAATCCAAGCATGACCGATTTGAAAGAGAATGAATGCAGCAAAATAATTTTTCCGTCCTTCCAGCTTGTAGTAACCCCGGTATCATCATACAGCACTTGTCAAAACGAAGCACATAAGTTATTTTTCAAATCCAAACATCATCCGCAAGTTATATAATTTTTCATAACAAAAAAGATAAAGACTGTTAGTACATCATTTTAACTAAATAGACTGCCAGTACATCAGTTTAACTAAACAGACATTGACGTGAAATAAAACAAAAATAACGTGTGATTTAGAAAATACAGCAACAAGAAGCAGATTATTACCAGGCATTATACAATGCAGAAGAACAAAAACTGCATTTTCAGTTATAAATATGATTTAAACAGCAAAACCCAATACGTCATATGCATTAGGCGGACATTGAAGGAAGTGCATGGTAGTTGTTGCAAATCATACGTTCGAAATTTTACATCATTTTACGATATTTTGGCTTAAGTGCAGTAAAAGAAAAGTGGAATTTACGAAGGGGAAAAAATGGTCTGTTTTACCGTTAGCGTCTGAATGCCTCAAACGCATCAGGTTCAATATGCTAGTCAGTAGTCATAGTCGTAGCACGCCCTAACACAGTCAACAAATATCTTAATAGCGTTGATACCGCAGAACATATATGGCACGTGTATAATGGTTATGATATACATATCAGTCGCAGTAGGTTTTTGGTATGCAGTCAGTTATGTTGGACTTGTCAACAAGTTAGATATTGTACAAGCTATCATGCATCCGCAAGTCAATTCTCATTTTTATATCTTGACGAATAAATTATTGTGTTTGGAGACTGGGAGACTAATTAACTTTGACAAGTATTTGGAAATCTAATCCATCAACAACACGACAGGCAAACAGAGTTGATAACATGTAACTTCTGTTCGAGTCAGGGTACTCATTCATGCAGAAGCGTCAACAAATGCATGTGATGAGGTAACATGATTATCATAAGTCCCCATTTCTTACGTTGAACGTTTCTAAAAGTAATAGACATCTATCACCTACAATAGTACAAAATGTGTAAAAAGGCGGATATAGTCAAAATAAGCATGAGCATCTTTATGCAGCATTCGCACAATAAACTGACATTGATGCCTTTTTATGTTTCAAATTTTGACACATGAACTGAAAAATAAAATAAAAATAAATTAAAGAAGTTATACTTACTAGAATTTGATTCCATTATAATGTTCGCAATAGGCCAAGCTATCGTAGTGCCAAGAGCATCTTCAATGTCTTCTAATTCAGATGTTGTTCTCCATAGATGTGCTTTTGGAATTTTTACAATTTCTACCCAAACTTTAATTGCATTTTTCCCCATAAGAACACAATGAACCATTGAAGTTGGATCGGTTGAAGACACGTGTCCTAATGCAACTATTTCTCTCTTTCCCGACCAATCGATCAGCTTGCATTTACCATTTACCATAAAATTTGTACTCTATCAATAAATAAAAAGGCTATTTTATTATATGCTTCAACAATTCGTAAGATGAAAAAAAAGTGAATCGATTATAAATAAGTTTACCTTCTCGACAACTCCGGCATTACTCCTATGATCATCCGATGATGCACCGTTAACAGTCTCGATAACTACTTTTGACTCAGGCCATGCGACTTTGATACCAACGGCTTCCCCAACTCGTGTCAAACCTTTAGTGGGCCTCAATAGAAAAGCATCTTCCACTTTTGCATTATCTATCCAAACGGCAATGGCATCCGGTCCAAGAGGGAGATCATTCACAAGTTGTTTTGGATCACTCGAAAGTATTTGTCCTTCTGCAACTAATTTTTCGCTCTCACTCCAATCGATTAATTTGCATTTATGATGTGTACTGCTACTTTTACTCTATTAAAAAAACATATTGGTTATTATTTTTATACATTCAAACTAAAACTTAAATAATATAAAGATGAAAGATTACCGTATGATCTTCTTTGTCAAAGTTATCTAAGTTATGCAAAACAACTCTAGTAGCTGGCCACACTACTATATCACCTTCAACTTCTCCAATACGTGTCAAATAAAGTGAAGGTCTCCACAAGAAAGCATCTGGTTTTCTCACAGTGTCTATTATAATTTTCTTGGCATCAGACCCTAAAGGGATTTGTTGGACAAGCTCCTTTGGATCACTTGACACAACTCTTCCTTCCGCAACAATTTCGTCTGTCTCACTCCAATCCAATAAATCACATGTGCCATATTTTTTATCATAATTGTTCTACAATTAATCAAATGAAAATTATATTAATAATAAATTAAATGTCAAATGTAATGAAATCGATAGTAATATAAATAACTTTTACCGCTTGGGGTACATTTGCTTCATCCCGGCTTTCTTTTCTCTATCAAACAAATATAAAAACAACATTAGCCCAGCACTGCCTCTCTAAGGTACACTATATACAAAAGGGAAATGGATATCCACAAGTGCACATTTCATGTGGCTGTAGTGATAGGATTTCAGGTGAAACAGCAAAGAAAATTTTGCAGTTTTGTGTAAAATTTTCAGGTGAAACAGCAAACAAGGACAGGACACAAATTTTTGTACAATTTCAGGTGAAACAAAAACAACATTACCATGCACACTTTTCATATCTTTGTACAAGGACAGGTGAAACTTTTCAGGTGTACATCTGTTTTTTATGATTATAAAATATAAACAACTAAAATGTGAGTATGGTCATATATTTGGGCATGCAACTCAGAAATTTTTGAAGAAAACAGAACAATAATGGATGCAGCCAACAAATGTTAAAGATGAAATCAATTATAAAAGAAATATAATATGAAGATAAGAAATTTACAATAAACTTAATGTCAAACTTAATCTCTTCTTTTTTTCTATATGCTAGCAACAATAACTGAATTGAATAGTGCATTATGCGCTCTTTCTTTTCGACTATATTGCAGCACCAAGCATTAATCTTGGTGTAGTATTTCTTTGCTTTTAGATGTGTGCATATATAAATAGCTTTTGGTTTAATTATGACAGAGCTGAAAATAAGGAAAAAGAAAGTGTGAAGTAGTGGAGTGAGTTTTACTGATAATTAAGGGAAGAAGAAATCAAGCCCATCATCAACAAAATTGGAAGATATATATATACCCAGGTACCGTGTACATTTTCTGATTTTAATGTTAGAATTAACCTATGATTTCCAATTAGTAATTTTTTTTAATATCCTTACTGTTATCCCACTTTTTGGCAAAGCTGAGATACCCAAAAATTAACTGGAATCAATATTAACCAACCATGAATATTAAATATGCATTGCAGGATGATCATGGATATCGATGAATTTTGTCCGAGTTCGGATTGGGCTGTAATTGACAAGACATGACATGCCAAGCCGTGAGAGCCAACGTTTCAAGTTTCAGCTTAATCGGAGTTCGTAGGAGGGAGATATGATTGATACAAGTTAAATAGGCATGTTGTTCGTATCCATCGGCGAGCTAAGGTGATGATGTGTTCGAATCCATCGAATCAATCATATTCGAATCCATCAGAAACCATCGCATTGGCTTGTTCGAATCGATCAGTTCCGTACCCATCTGAGCGACGTCGCCTCAAACTATTCAAATCTATTCTAGAACTTTGTTCGAATCGGAGTTGTTCGAATCCATCCGGTATTGGACTCCTCGCATCGATCCAGAGGCGGTAGCGTCGTATCAGTTTAGCTCGTATCCATCATAGGCGAAACATTTCGTATCGACCAGGGGTAGACCCAGTTCGAATCGATTACAGAGCCTTGGTTCGTATCCATGTGGTTCGTAGTTATTCGAATCGATAGCGCATAAGTCCTTCTTCATATCCATATCAATAATAATCGATGCGAACGAGGACTACGTCGAATCGATGACTGGTTCGAATAAAGACAGAAGCACGTGGATGCGAATAAAGAGTTGGTATGGGCGAAGCTTCGGCGCTAGATGCGAATGACTCGTTCGACGCGGCAAAAAAGGTGGAGAGATCCAAGAGTTCCGCACCACGTCACTGCGCGCTCACGTGCCCAGGTCGATTCGGAGCGATGGATACGAATCCATGGATTCGAACAGAGCAGCACACACGAAAATATAATCTTGTATCGATCATATCTCACAAACCGCTGGTCCAAATGCAACGAAATTTTCACAGTAGCTTCCACACAAGGTAAAGAGCAATCCTGCCAAGTTCCAGCTCGATTGGAGCATTTCTTGATCGATACGAAATTGATTCGAATCGATCACAGATTGAGTTGAAACTTGGTGGGACCGGTCGCGTGGGCCCCCTCACGTGCCAGAAAAAGTCTCCTGAAGTTTGGGCGAGATCTGGGCCTCCTACACCTATAAATAGCCCCCTGAAGCCTACAGAAAAGAGATCTTTTGGCCATTCAACGTCCAGACTCTGCCGGATTCAACTCTACTCCTTTCCATTGCTGTTATATTCAGATTCATTCATTGTATTTGCTGTAATCATCTGTAATCGGTGAAGAACATCAATAAAAGATAAAAATCCTTGAAGTGGACGTAGGCCGGAGATAGCCGAACCACTATAAATTGCGTGTCACTGTTCATTATTTCTGGATTGTTGTTTGGTTGCTTGCTTAGATATGATATTTGTGTCTGAATATTGCTGATTTGTATTCATACACTGGTGCTTTCACAACACTTGGGGTTTGTGACCATTTTTGGTACAAACACTTTGGTGCTTTCACCGAGAAGAACCAACACCCGCTACACCAGATTCGAAGTTCAGATTTGAAAACTCGGAAGATTTGAAGACAATGACTCGGCAAACAAGTAGAAGACAAAGAGCCGAGAGAAGCCATCAAGGAGGAAGTCAAGAGGCATCCTCTGGTGCTGGAGAAGAACCAGCTTCGATCTACATCACTAGAGACGAAATGGAGACCATGACCAATCTGATGCACGAAAGAATGATGAAAAGCCAACAAGAGATGCTGCAGAATTTCTTCGAGCAGATGAGAGCTGCAGGGACACAGAACCTTGGACCAACTACAGCGGCTATGAATATGGAACAAGGAGCTAGGATTGCGGAACCTGATGAAGGACAGAATGCAGATCCAGAGGACAATCGACAAGGACTCGGGGGCAGACCCTCGGGATCCGATGCTGGAAGGCCGGCAGACGGAGCTCAACAAGCTAGGGCCAATGTTGATGCTAACGGGCCACACGAAGAATACATACCAGAATACCCTTCAAGACCAAGAGGGCAACCCCAGGATGGAGATGAAAAGATGGCTGGATTAGTGCGACGACTCATGAGGGGAGGATTGTCTAGCGGAGGATTGAAGGAAGTCAGTCGGAGTCCGTTCACTCCAAATATCAGGAATGCAAGGAACCCTCCAAAGTTCAAACTGCCGACGCTGAACCCATATGACGGAAAGTCAGACCCGACCATGCACGTTACCAGATACATCAGGCATATGGAAGTGCTGGGGGCATCCGAGGAAGTGATGGCACGATGCTTCCCTTTGTTTCTATCAGATTTGGCTGCGCTTTGGTTCAGACAACTAGAGACTGGATCAATCAGGACATGGGGTGAGCTAGTGGAATGCTTCATGAGACAGTTTAGGGTCCATGTGACGCGACCCAAGAGTGTGATGACTTTAGCCTCGATAAAGCAAAGGACCGGAGAGTCCATAAAAGATTTTCTATTGCGATTCAATGCAACGGTGGCTTCTGTAGATCGCCCGGATCCATCAATGATTTTGATGGCGGCAGTAGCAGGAATTGCAGAAGGCACCGAATTCAAAGATTCTCTGACCAGAGACCCACCGCAAGATCTAGGAGAGTTCTATCATGAAGCTGAAAAATTCATTCGACTAGAGGAATCACGAGCCGAGAGGCAGGAAATAAACATTACACGAAGCGAAGGAACCGTAGGAGGACAGTCTGGAGCAGACAAAGGAAAGAGAAAGCAGGATGACACACATGATGGTCCTGATAAACGGAAGAAATTCAGAGAGCCTAGATTCAGGCAATTCACAGATTTGACGGCAAGCCTAGAAAGGATTTACACTGAAACTCGGGGGCAACTCCCCTATCGAAAACCACCCAGGAGAGATCCCACGGAGCGGGAACGCAGGACTGGAAAATACTGCCTATTCCATGAGCTGGATGGACACACTACCGATGAATGCCGCCACCTAAGGGATGAGGTGGAAGAACATGCCAGGAGTGGTAAGCTGCCACAATATGTCAGAGAACGGGCAGCAGCGGTAAGGCCTGAACAACTACCGCCTCCACCTAACAGAAACGATCCTGGATCGGGATCACGACTCATCATCGACTGATTAAGATGGCAAGGGCCAAGTTCAAGATTTGGACTTCGGCCAAATAATTTCATTAGATTTGCTTTCAAAATAAAACGGCTATTCCACTCACTCATGTATGGGAACCAGAGAGACCCCTAGGCATGCTCTGAGATGGTATAGACCGTTCAGCCCAGAGAGGCGTTGTTTAGTTTTTCCCTGATGTTTGAGATTGAACATCTAGGGTCTGAATTTAATAAATAAATTTGAATTTCTTGAAATAAACCTTTGACCGGAGAGTTAAAGGATAAACATTAAATATCAATATAAAAATGATCGCTTTATGATCCTACCCAGAGAGGCGGGGTCCGGAGTGCAAGAAGTGAGTTGCTTCGCCAGAGAGCGACATGACCGACTCACTTAAGCATCGTTTCCTATTCACCGGAGAGTGATTCGATTAGGATTCGATAAGAGCCCGGATAGGCTATGATCGGCCGACGATTCAGGTCAAGACATCGCTTAATGTTCAGATACACTGAACCGGAGTGCAAGAAGTGGGTCGCTTCGCCGGAGAGCGACAGGATCGACCCACTTAACGTTGTTTCCCCTTCACCGGAGAGTGACAGGATGGGATCCAGCAGGAGCCCGGAGAGGCTACGATCGGCCCAGAACGGCCAAGACATCGCTTCACGTCCTAACTGGGGCCAGAGTGCAAGGAATAGAAAGCAACGCCGGAGTGCAATAGGATCTTTCTATTCAACCGCTAAGTCTAGAATGGGCTTCGCAAGGGTCCGGAGCGATCGTCAATAGTCCGGAGAGACTGTAGAATTTCATTCTTAACTTCCATTGGCAGAAATTGATAATGCTTCGGCTTCGAACAGCCATGAACTCGATTGAAAATATCATAAGATTCGAATAAAACCTGAGCTTACTACATTCGAATTGAGACTAATCAAAACACACCTTTTACCAAAAGGCATGTTTTGGGGGGCAAAGTGTTATCCCACTTTTTGGCAAAGCTGAGATACCCAAAAATTAACTGGAATCAATATTAACCAACCATGAATATTAAATATGCATTGCAGGATGATCATGGATATCGATGAATTTTGTCCGAGTTCGGATTGGGCTGTAATTGACAAGACATGACATGCCAAGCCGTGAGAGCCAACGTTTCAAGTTTCAGCTTAATCGGAGTTCGTAGGAGGGAGATATGATTGATACAAGTTAAATAGGCATGTTGTTCGTATCCATCGGCGAGCTAAGGTGATGATGTGTTCGAATACATCGAATCAATCATATTCGAATCCATCAGAAACCATCACATTGGCTTGTTCGAATCGATCAGTTCCGTACCCATCTGAGCGACGTCGCCTCAAACTATTCAAATCTATTCTAGAACTTTGTTCGAATCGGAGTTGTTCGAATCCATCCGGTATTGGACTCCTCGCATCGATCCAGAGGCGGTAGCGTCGTATCAGTTTAGCTCGTATCCATCATAGGCGAAACATTTCGTATCGACCAGGGGTAGACCCAGTTCGAATCGATTACAGAGCCTTGGTTCGTATCCATGTGGTTCGTAGTTATTCGAATCGATAGTGCATAAGTCCTTCTTCGTATCCATATCAATAATAATCGATGCGAACGAGGACTACGTCGAATCGATGACTGGTTCGAATAAAGACAGAAGCACGTGGATGCGAATAAAGAGTTGGTATGGGCGAAGCTTCGGCGCTAGATGCGAATGACTCGTTCGACGCGGCAAAAAAGGTGGAGAGATCCAAGAGTTCCGCACCACGTCACTGCGCGCTCACGTGCCCAGGTCGATTCGGAGCGATGGATACGAATCCATGGATTCGAACAGAGCAGCACACACGAAAATATAATCTTGTATCGATCATATCTCACAAACCGCTGGTCCAAATGCAACGAAATTTTCACAGTAGCTTCCACACAAGGTAAAGAGCAATCCTGCCAAGTTCCAGCTCGATTGGAGCATTTCTTGATCGATACGAAATTGATTCGAATCGATCACAGATTGAGTTGAAACTTGGTGGGACCGGTCGCGTGGGCCCCCTCACGTGCCAGAAAAAGTCTCCTGAAGTTTGGGCGAGATCTGGGCCTCCTACACCTATAAATAGCCCCCTGAAGCCTACAGAAAAGAGATCTTTTGGCCATTCAACGTCCAGACTCTGCCGGATTCAACTCTACTCCTTTCCATTGCTGTTATATTCAGATTCATTCATTGTATTTGCTGTAATCATCTGTAATCGGTGAAGAACATCAATAAAAGATAAAAATCCTTGAAGTGGACGTAGGCCGGAGATAGCCGAACCACTATAAATTGCGTGTCACTGTTCATTATTTCTGGATTGTTGTTTGGTTGCTTGCTTAGATCTGATATTTGTGTCTGAATATTGCTGATTTGTATTCATACACTGGTGCTTTCACAACACTTGGGGTTTGTGACCATTTTTGGTACAAACACTTACTTATGGTTTTAATGTTAGAATTAAATATATTTTGAATGGTAGAATCATATTTTGGAACCGACTGCATAGCAGATTCAAACAAAGCCAGTTAAATGTTTTGAAATCTTGCTTTAAAAGCTTTCTTTCTTTTGAAATATTGTATTTATGTTTTTGTTAAGAGGACTTGCTTCCAATATTCAATTTTGAATGGCAAATTTGATGTGTATTTGTCCAGAAGATGATATCATTGAAGCTTTCCAGCTACTCTTTGTTTATTTCTTTTTTGTATTTTCTAAGTTTCTAAAATTAAAAAATACTTTCAGATCTCTTATGTTAGAAAAGAAATATATTTCATTATCAAAATATATTTAATCCGTTTATTCCTAGACTTTTTTCTCAGTATTATTTATTTTACTATTAATAAGTTGTGTGTTGAACATAGGTTTCTTGTATAATAAGAATTTTGGCAGGTTCATTAAACGTAGAAATGAAACCAAAGAAATAAAATTTATGGTCTCAATTTTCAGCTGCCTATAACCAATAAGATATTTTTATTTTATTTTACTGGCATTTTGTGATTATTAAACAGGGAAATGAAATATATTTTGAGCTATATGAGTCAATATGCCTTTGATTTTATTTTAAATTCAAACAGAGTCAATATGCCTTAATATCACAGTGCATACCTGATTTTTCACAAGCATTTGAACCATCGCGGTTAATTCTGAAATTTGATTTTGCATGACGATGGTTTGTTTATCCCTTATGTGTGACCATATTGCCATTCTGTAGTTCATACCTCTTCCCATTCCTCTCATAAACTCAATTAAGAAGGCAACAAGGCGTTCAATTCACATCTACAAACAAAAAAACATACTTAAAATAAAGAAACTGCAACATCAGTACTTAGTCTTAAATAAATTTTCGAAATTCCATAAACTTTTGATCACTTTAAAAAACTGCATTTAAAAAAAACAGAAACTGCACTAAAAAACTACATTTAAAAAAAACAGACATGCATATACACACACATATACACACAAACATGCATACACACACACAATTTCTTTATTACAAAAGTTAAGCTTTTAAAATGAATTAGTGGAAAAATAGAGATCTCTAACACATTATACTAAGTAGGTACATTTTTTATTGCAATGTTAAGCACATGGATTCAAGAATCATTCCTTCTATTGACAATATTCCTAGTAAAATTGGAATATCTATAACCATGATGACAATATTGAAGCTTTGAAGACAAAATAATCATAATAACATGCATTTTTTGATAGTGGATGACTACTCTTACATAAACAAATTAAGCTACAGTTATATGCATATACATATGAAAATATGTATAGAATATGAAACTTCCATAGGTATATTTAACCAAAATGTTTCAATTTTTGCATCTATTGTGATAAAAAAAATATTGACTTTTTTGCGTTATGTTACACTTACAGGTCACCTTTGTCTATACATTGTTTGGCATTTTACAGCATATTGAACTCATAATCTTAAGTCTTATATATTAATAAATCATCTTAATTTTTGTTAAATGCATACCCTCTATGACTAAGCCAAGTATTCTAGCCAAATCTGCTTGCAACTAATATTTTGTGAATATTATCGTTACTTCTGTTACTCTATTATGATAAAAGTACTGAATGTGACACATGCATTGGTTGTTTGCAGGGATTATCGAATTAGTTTTACATCAGATATTGATGTCTATTTGACAAATTAGAAGCCTTATTGCCTTCATTCATTTTGCAACTTACTTGAGTTCACTGGTGAAATATCATATTTACTGTTTTCCTTTTCATGTAATAGACTACTTGATAATTATATGTTTTACATCAGCAAAAATACACGTACTCTTTTGTTCCAACACCAGAGTCGCTAGCATTTGCCTCAACAAAAGGATCTTCACATACATATTAATTGATTATTAAGATGGAATAAGAACCAAGGAAAATGCCTTAGTTTTAACCAAGGCTGCCTCGTTAAACTAAGGCATCCACAAATGCCCTAGTTAAACTAAGGCAATTTGACAATTAGCCTCAGTATTAACTAACGCATTTCCTTAGTGAAACTGAGGCTAATGCCCAGTGAACTGAGGTGTTGCCTTAGTATTCACTGAGGGATTGAGTCCATCAATACTGAGGCGATTGCTTCAGTTTTGAATGAGGCATTGTCTCAGTTACAAAACTGAGGCAATCACCTCACTAATGCGAAGTCCTCTTTGTTTTGCAGTTTGGTTGGCATTTACTAGGTTGACAAATTTACTAACTGTTATTTTTCTAATTGATGCATTCTAAAAGTATATGACTTGTTTCAACTGTTGTTTTTCTACTATAGTTTGCAACAACTTGATGCATTTTACATATAATTAGCAAGTCCGTTGATTAATCACAATAGAAATTGTATTGTATAAGATAAATGTAAATTGATAGTGCTGTAAAAAAATTAAAATTTTCAACTGGGTACCAACGTAAAAACATAGGAGTGGTTTTGTGAATAGTGTGATCAAACATAGTAAAAACTTTAAAACCTGAAGTAGATTCAAAGTCACAGGACAGTGGAGATAAAAATTTATATAGATTCACAGTCACATGACTTTGATACTTGGAGCTTTAAGCTTGTGCTTGGCGGAGCGTGAGTATTGATTTTAGGT
The DNA here is from genome assembly GCA_030737815.1 of Allium fistulosum. Taxonomy (NCBI): domain Eukaryota; kingdom Viridiplantae; phylum Streptophyta; class Magnoliopsida; order Asparagales; family Amaryllidaceae; genus Allium; species Allium fistulosum. Next base: position 477,095,157 of record CM060902.1, read on the forward strand.
ATGGGCTGAGCATGAGGTGAAGTTGGTGGTGGAGCAACTGGCTCTTAAGAGGTAGCTTGGAGTTATAATAGAGAAGCTCTGGGAAAGCTGGAGGAATTTTTGTTGCAGCTATGGGATATGACATAGCTTGTGCATGGGCATCATTTATATCAACATGTACAGGCACATGAGTATTAACCTTGTAACAAAACATAAGTGACCCCATGAAAGGATTATTGATCTTGTAATAAGTTGTGACCTCGCATCACAATTATTATTCAATATTACAGCTCAAACAAAAGTTTTTAGTTACAAGTATTTATATACCAAACCAGATAACAATGTTTTTAGTTTGCGAAGGTGTGTATTATTAATTTATTGGCAAAGCCATCTAACATGAAAACACCGTTATGTATTACAACCCAAACCGTGTTTATATTTTATGCATGTATTCAAAATACCGTTATGTAATTGTAAATGTTGCTTTGCATAGTAGCATACTTAATACATATGTTCAATTTTATTATAATTCACCTAGCTAAACAATGAACCGAATCTAGATAAAAGAAAACAATATATAGTGTGAAAAATCAATATGCAATCAAATGAAAGAATGAAATGAATCAGATTAAATGTCATCTTTTACTGGTTCATCATAGTGATTCTTGCCATCTTGCTATAATTTTTACGTTAATTTGAGCTCCATCCAAAATAAATTTTAGTTGAATAACCTACCAAGAACAAAAGTCCATCCCAAAAGCGTATTACCAACCAAACTTTTCAACTGGTTTTACTGGCTCAGTAGCACTTTTCTTAAATACCTACCATTAAAAAAATATAAACTGTGATAATATAATAAATTATGAGTGTTAGAATAATTTTATTATTTATATCTCTAATTTATAAGAGGGTAGCTTGAACCCATACATTCAAAATACTATAATCTTCATTATTCTTCCTTATACTACCCTCACATATTTTTCTTTGATGTAGCTATATCAATTTCTTATACCATGACCATCATCCAGGAAAAAGGAGTGAATAATCAAATAGCACCTATTTTAACTTAAATGGTTAAGGTAACTGCATAAAATATATATGTTTCAAAACTACTTACATATAGAAATAAATGCAGAATCTCAACCATGAAGTGTTCAAAAAACTAAATTAATTTCATAAAGATTAAAAATACATCATGATGATTATCACTCAGCAAAACATAGCATTGGTGGCTCATAGAATGAAATAACAAAAAATATCTTGTAAAATCAGAATAAAATAGATATAAAATAGTCGAAGTTATACCATATTTCAAATATCATGCCTCATACAACCACTCTATCATCACAACAAATATGATCTAGATTTGTAACTACCAAAAAATAATCTAAGTGTTGATTTATAGCGAAATGCATTCAGTTTGAAATGGTACTTATGATAATCTTGATAAATATACCTTAAAACATAAACTTTAAATACATATCTGCATTCACTCTTTCTAACTCACCAAAAAATAAACTTTAAATTTTCATTTCTACCATCTATAATATGGAAGCCACACCGAAGAAGCAAATGCAAAAAATAAAAACATTCTTCAGCAAATGCTTCAGTGCGGTTAAGGAATCGCAAGTGTGTACTATAACATTATTTTAGACTTGGTATTAATGGCAAATTCTTCTGAAAATTATGAAAAAAACACTTTAATCGCAAGTGTGTACTGTAACTTCACTAAATCAAGACTAAGTATTAATGGCAAATTCTTCTTAAAATTATCATAAAAGAAAAAATTACTGGAATAAATCTTAGCAATCTTATCTCCTTCAATAATAATAATACAAATGCAAAGTGTGTATTTAATAATATGGTATGTAATTCTCGGGTTTAGTTTTGTCTAGTAATAGCTAACGCCCTAAAAGTAACTCAACGCTCCATAAAAAAAGCAAAATTGTAAAATATACCTAAAGTGTCGAGTTCAGTACCACTCAACGCTTCAACTAAGTTGACAAATCACACTTCAATGAAGTTGATGGATCGAGCTTAAGCAAGGTGGATGAATCGAGCTTCAGCGAGGTGGAGGAATTAAGCTTAAGTGAGGTGGAGTAATCAAGCTTTGGCAGGATGGACAAGAGAAGAACGGTCATGAAGTTTGTGGATTTTTAAGTGAAGAGGAATTTTTGAAGATCGTAACTTAGTAATTTTGGATTTGGAAGTTTTAGGTAAAAAGAGGGGTTTTAGGCGGTATGAAGGAAGGAAGAGTAAATTGTACCGCCAATTTTTTTGTTTTTGTTAATAATAGCATGAACATGAGCTATCTTTTAACCTAAATGACCACTAACGCCCAACCATAGCAAGTCATGCTTTCGTGCTATCCCCGCTTGCTATTAATAGAACATTTTCTTGTAGTGTGGCGGGTCATACTGTGGGAATGCTTGAAGTATGGAAGATTTCATGGGAGTAGGGAATGGCTGTAGTAGAGCTACTTGGGTAGAAACAAGTACATAAAAGGGTTACTCTTAGTGGTGCTTGTCAGATGAGCCACAACAGTTGATGCTAGTCTTTCAGAGGAGCGGCATATGCAAAGCATCTCTTAAGCCAAGGAAGTTAGTTGCTTGTAGACATGGTTGAATGCAGCTTGAGGAACTTACGGGCGATGGCGGACCAAAACAAAGATTATGATGAATGATAGAGCTATTTGGTGGTTCGATGATTGGGTAAACTGACCGCTGTTGGGCCCTAACCTTCTAGAGTAACCCAACTTGACCTTCCCTGCATGGTGTCTGAAAGGGAGGATGGTCCTTTAACCTCACCAATGGAGACGAGGTGTTCCTTTAGTTGACCAAGTTGGGCTAGGTCAGTAGGTGGAAAACAAACCGGGCAAGCCATGATCTAGGTGGAGTGATGCATAGGCCGATCATTGTCATTCAAATCAGGCCCGATGAAGGGCTGGACCATATTGGTACGTGGACCAGAAAAGATACAATTGTCAGATAGGTCGGCTCACTTCTTTATTGTGAGAAATACGAGCAACAATATTTCTTAGCTTAGTCAATGAAAGATTAAATTAATGTCAAGTGTCAAATAAGTATAAGTTTGAGAATAGCTTTCGTACCACATTTTATTTCATTAAAGTGCAAAATGATTCAACATTTATGTTATGAAGGTTGTTATGTGTACATTTTTATTGAACACTAACACATGAATGTCCTAAAATTGTAAATTTTTAATCTCATTCATTCTTCTTAAATTATTTAAACGACTAAATATGCAAAGCATGGGTTCGTACTAGTTTGGGTTAAAAATTGATCGACGAAACAGAGATCTTGAGTTGGAAAGTTATCCTAAAGCCACTATACTAGCCATCTTCTTTTTGTGTTGAAATCTTCTTGAAGTTTTGACCCATGAGAGCCCTTTCAACAAGCATCGGCTTTGGTTGGTTAAGATTATGAGTCTTCTCTTAAGTCTTAATCCTATAAAACCGAACTCCCTCTCAATAAAATCTTGATTGGTCATTTGGATCAAAAAACAACACATAAGTTGTCTTAACCTAGAGGATTACATGTTTAGCTAATTGTTGGAATGTTAGGTAGTATTCAGATGCTGATATGACCAAAAAACGTTACGTCATTTTATGCGGGAAACACAATAACTTTGGATTATGAAGGTCCCCTAATTTCCTCCCCTTCATATAAAGGTCCGTGATTTTCTACTAATTATTTTCGGTTAGTTCACTTTCTTTGATGTATCATATCGAAAATTCTAAATGTTTATTAATGTTGTAGGCAATGAAAAAAAACATTCTTGTATACTTATCTAGCTTTTATAATACAGAATAAGGAGAATGTTATTTGTTTCATTATTGCTCTCTCCATCTCTCCATCTTTCATTTTTAAATCTATCAAAATTTATATAATCTCAACTTTTTGGTTGTATTTCTCATACATACTGTGACGACTGCATTACATCCCTAGTATCCAATATAACTGATATAGTGCGCTGTCACAGTATTTGGTTGATGTAGGACGATTGTCAAGTGGTAAAGCAATCACTCCAATAGAAAACCTATTGTATATCTCACAACCCAAGGATAAAATATAATAATCACTGCATATATAAAATAGATGTGGTAGTAATAACTAAAATGAATCACGTAAACAGAGTGCAATGGATTTGTCATAGCTATATACGTAGATCACAGAGTTTATACACCAAATAATAAATCCAAATGTATTGCCTTTAATTAAAGGTAAAGCATCGATAAATCTTCGTAGAGCCGCACAACGGAATAGTAGTAAGCTCCAAAATATAAGTAAAGATAAGCGCTAGCCTCCTGCTCGCTGTGCGCTAATTATAAACCTGCTACCTAGTCTACTCAATTAAGGGTTCCAGAGATAGTAAGAACCAAAGCATAAGACCTTGAGTCAGACAACCGTCTAGTGTAAGCGATAAAAAATCTCAAGATATTATAAATGTCGATATAGTAAGATAGAGACATTAAGTATGGAGAATCATATCTGATATGTCCCTGCATCCAACAAGTTAGCACAGAGCACCATATGTGCTATACTATAATCATCATCAAAAACATATACTATACCGAGTATGGAGAATCATAGCTCCATAGCACCTACATCATAGGACATCCATCAAAACAACGTGCCAATCAACAATCATAGCAACATAGCAAACATATAGCAACACACACAACAACAATAGTCACCAAAGTCCCACTTCACTTCGACCATCACCTGGGCCTCGCATAATAACCTAGACGTCACTTCATTTCGACCATCACTATGGCCTCACATCATCAACAAGATGCTTTCTGATATATGATAACTCGTACGACGATCACCAAGGTCGACGACACACCTGCTATTGGATTCGATGTTCGATCATGTACCATTACTAAGGTACAATGCTAGACCATCGCTAAGGTCTAGAGTATGTAGATGAGTGTCCTTACATACCCTTTCCCCATGAAACACCTATCATATCCAGAGTTATCAACAACTCATCCTACATATGACTTTATATCGGAACACACCACGTCTCGACACATCACTTCACCTTATCGAACTTCCTCCTCGGACCAACACCTAGTCCATATGTACCACTCACTTGAAGTACTTGATTGAAACGAGTCATATAATTCTCACGCAAATTACTCAACCAAAATGATCCACCCCATCCATACGTCAAAGTCCATAACATCTCCAGACATCCATTACAAGTCATAGAGTGACCATATAAAAGTTCCAAAGTCATCACGTCGAAGTGTCGCATCATTGCTTCACTATCAAAACTGCTCATCATAGAGTCATAATGTAACAACCTTGATTTTTTCATTGTTGTTTAAATAGAATAAATAAATATTTAAATTGGAGAAATTAGAATTTAAGTGTTTTTATGTGAATATTAGTTGAAATTAGAATTTGAAATGAGAATTTTAAAAAGTATATATTATTGGAAAAGCAACATATGAAATTTATCGATACAAAATTCTTGTTTTAAAACTTGTTAAACACTATGTTAGTGTTTTCTAAATAATGTGTAATTTTATTTAAAGTGAAAATGGGAAATTTTGGTGTTAAAAATGATTTATGTTGTCTCATTTTAGAAAATGCAAAATACCTTGTTTTCAATATAAAAAATAAGGCTTAAAAATTATTTAAAATTTTGTTTCATTAATCAATCATGAAGATTAGGTGATGAGGTTAATTTTAGTCTATTAACTTAAATTTTTCTATGATGAAACCAATGAGATATTAGAGTTTTAAAATGGTAGAAACTGTAAAATGTTTTATTGTTCTTATTAAAGTGTGTCAGGGCTTAAGTAGATTTCAACCCATTTGAGAATAAAAGAGGATTCCTCTCTTTGCTATACTTAATAAATGAATAATACGTTCATTTCTAAGTTTGACAGTAAAATGAAAATGTAGCTTCCTTTTTCTCTCTTAAAACCTAGAAAGCAAATCAACATGGAAAAATCAAAATGAATTCTATAAAATTTAGAGAAAATCAAAAGTAAGTTTTTTTTTTGAAAACCCAAGAGAACCCGACGGGTCGGTAAACTCCTGAGGAGGGTATAGTAAAGCCGTCCACTGATCCAAGCCCCCATACCCTGGGGTAAATTTATATAGGATAGGGAAGCGCATGGTAGGAATCGAACCTGGGTCTTTTTACCAAAACCCAGGCCTCCTTTCCACTGCGCCGCACCCGCGGACAAATCAAAAGTAAGTTCTCCTAACTCTAATTCACTTTTAGTCTAATTGATTTCAGTAAATTATAGTGTTTGATATTTGTTGTTCTTTCTGTTGGCTTGAGGCATTATAAGGTTTACTAAAATCTGAGAAGAAAGGTAGAATTCATTTTTTGGCTAGCTAATTAAAGAGAAAATGTGAGTTTACACTCACAACTATCTCTAATTTTAATTCAAGTTGTTATTTTGAATTGATGAATATATGATTGAACTGATCTCAAGTTTGTATGCTATCTCTTATCATATGAAACCATAATTGTTGTTTGCTAAGAACCTTGATTATACAATCATTAAATAGTCAAGTTGTAGTGGTTTATAGGCTTACATGATAGGCATATCATTACTCCGGAGGTTACGAGAAACAATATAAGCAGCAATGGATCATCGGAGGGCCATCGATATCACCTGGGGTTCAGCCCAGGCGTTGCAACTGGTCCACAGGTCTGCGTGACTGGTGCACCAGTTGTGACCTAGACTGAGACCCAGGTCATGCCATTTAACCCTCCAGTCGAGCCTATTTGATCGTTCATTTGTTTATTTGACTTATAGATGTTAATTATCCGTTTGACTTGATGTTTGCGATGATTTTAGCATTGATTTGAAGGTTGATTGTGATGAACTATTTGTGTATTTCCGGGTGCTTGAATCTAATATTTGATAACCTTATTGGCATGAAAGTCTTGCTCTATAATTGTTGCCGAAAAAACGATTTAATTACACTTGTTCGTGAAGTTAATTATAAAGGAAATTCTTTTCAAAAATAAATTGATTTATATTATATATATATGAAAAATATAAATAGTTTGGATAAGAAGGATTTTGGAGAATATATATTTATAATACTCCAAATTTAAAAGTGATTTCAAAGCAAGTTTTAAATAAATATAAATATGAATAAAATGGTGCTTTCTACTACATTCATTATAAATCCTTTTAAATTAATATTTTAAATTTGTCGTTAAAGCAAAGCTACTTTATTCTAAAAATGCTACCTTATTTAGATAAGAAATTGAATTAAACGGTTTAATTAAATGATTGGTATGAAATGCTCGCGTTTGTTTTACCGATTAATTCTTAGACTTGTTCAAATAAATATTTATTTGCACGAGTGGTGTTTACTAGCTTTTAGTAATCATTTGAGCATTGTCAAGTTGTTATGGGTCATTTGTCTACACTCTTATGATTACTGATCGAAAGTGGATAACACTTATTGACGAGTTTTTAGACTCGTCCTTGGGTGATCCGTTTAGTCGGATTAATGGGTTTTCTGGCCCATCTTATGATACTCATTTTCAAGCGAGTTATAATTTGCGAAGTGCAACCTCTTGTATTGACTTGCGAAGTGCATGTCTATTCTTGCATATTTGGATGTGATTATCTATGCTCTTATTGTTGTGGTTACTTTGAATTTGATGAATGTTGTAAATGAACATAAAACTTAACTATAAATTGTGAATCATTAAATGAAGTTTGATTATGTTATTGAAGGACATTTAGGGATATTACCCTTGACATTTATGCAAGATATTATTATTATTAGTATCTCACCTTTTTTGATAATTAGAGATAGTCTGACCCGAGAGTTATTTTAATGCTCGGGTCAGACTGAGACTTGACAAGTACAGGGACTTAGCGACTTTGGATGTGAGCTAGCTTAAAAAGTCTATTTTGATGTTGTTATTATTTTTGATGTACCATTTGAGTCTTGTATAGATGCTTGTTTACGTTGTAGACTTTGTGGTTATATATATTTGTGACCTATCAATGTTATAGATGTATATGCATATAATGTGTGTCTAGTATTTTCTTTTGTAGACTCATACATTTGAGAAGATATTATTGTATATTATTTTTGTTGCGATGATTGACTCTGTATTATATATTATATTGTGTATTGTTCTAAATTAGATTAAACCATTGTATTAATTGTTTTGCGCTTGGATCAGATATGTTGAATTACCACTTGTCAGAAAAGAAAAGAAAAATATAGTCACATCTTTCGATGTATTCAATACTCGCCCAAAGCATTTACAGATGGTCGCTCCTAACCAGCCCTATTCTCTGCACTAGCAAACAGTATTACCTAGTAATACTCTTTGTTAGTGTGGGTCTCGGGATCGGGCCTTATAGTTGGTATCAGAGCGAGGTTCATGACAATATACAATATAACATGAATCGTGGCCTAGACAGACTTAGAGTCCCGTCCCTTGGATGTGTCGGGTAGAGTTTAGGATTTATTTATTAAAATAGAATTATTAATGATTATTGGGAATAATAATTGGGATGTATTTGTGAAAATTTTAAATTCATCTGTAAATTATTTTTACAAAATGGTTTTAAAAGTTGGTATTGTGTAGTGGAGTCCTGATCCGTTAGAGATCAGAGTTGTGCAGCGGAAGCTGATAAACTGTTTCCGTTGAGCATAATAGTTAGGTGTTTATTTATATTTGATTGCATGATGTGTGCATGAATGAATTCTTAAATTTATATTAATAAATTTTCAATTATATAAAGATATATACATAGATTGATAAAGAAATAATTAGAAATTAGTTTTGTGTTAAATTTCCCGTTGATTGCTTTAAGAATTCCGATCGATACGCCCGATCAACGTTATCGATAGGGATTCCTAAACACTTCGACGAGACAGTCAGACACAATGCTTTGAGTTTTAATATTTTAGAAATATTTTACAAAAGATATAAACAATATTGAAAAAAGAAATAAAGTTTATTTGAGTTAAATATTCTTTTGAAAGGAAAAACATTTTGGGAAGAGTAAATTAAGAAGAGAAATTTATTTTCATGAAAATATATATGTTTAATAAATTTTAGTGGTTTAAATTTTTTTATTGAAAACTATAAAGATGTTTTATATGTATTGGTTTTGACGACGGTTACATCCATCGAGCATTAGCAATAGCAAAGATTAATGGCGAGACAATGTTGATTTTATGATCAACATTGCAGCCATCTAACAAAGCGATTTGCTATAAATAAATGGTAAGACAACGTTGTTATATTATTTTGATATATGTGAAATAGCTTGTGATGCTTATGCTTTGTTATGTATATTATTTCATGATTTAAATGGATGATAAATTTGAGTTTTAATTTAAAAGAAGTTAAAATGGAAGATGTAAGAAATTGTGTAAATGCATTTGGAATTTTAAAGTAAGGAATTAACTAGAAAAGAAAGTTTGAATTTTTATAATTGACGATTTGGAATTTAAAAGGATAAATCTTTTATTTGAATTGGTACAAATAAATTCTATAAGAAGTTAGTATATTGTTTGAAGAATATAGATGTTATCCCAACTTTTAGCAAAGCTGAGATACCCAAAACTGACTGAAAATCAATAATAACTAGTCATGAATATCAACTATGCATTGCAGGATAACCATGGATATCGATGAATTATGTCCGAGTCCGGATCTGGCCGCAATTGACAAGACATGACAAGCAAAGCCATGGAAACCTGCATTCCAAATTTCAAGTCAATTCGAGTTCATATGCTCAAGATATGATCGATGCAGGTTGATGAAAAAAGTCACGCTTTCGTATCCATCAAGCACTTCGTATCGATGGAGTCCGTATTCATCATCACGTCTCCATTCGTATCCATCAACTTCGCACCGATCGGGTTCGAATCCATCGAGGAACCTCGGCTAGCATCGATCGAGTTCGTATCCATCAACAGAACATGCGCTTCGTATCGATCAGCAACGTCTTGTTTCGTATCCATCCAGCTAGACACGGTCTGTATCCATGGATGAGCTTCCATTCGAATCCATCGTCTTCGTATCGGTCAGGGATGCAAGTCCTTCGTACCCATCTGTCTCGAATCCATCAGATGACTTCGCATCCATCAGGCGCTGACCGCTTCGTATCCATCAGGAGTCCTTGTTCGAATCCATGAATAATTGCTTGTTCGTATCCACTAAGTCAAACAGGCCAGAAATGACGCGTGAGTTATGGATGCGAACGCGGCGAAATACTCGGAGTGACTCGATCAAACCGGAGTGAAAAGCGGATCGACACGAAGAGCGTGCGCCACGTCAACCTGCTCACGCGCATTGCCATCGAGTCGAAGTGATCGGTTCGAATGAATGGATTCGAACCAAACAGCCATCGAGCAGACCAATTTCGTATCGACCATATCTCCTGAACCATTGATCCAAATGCAATGAAATTTTCACAGCAGCTTGCATACAAGGTAAAGAACAATCCTACCAAGTTTCAGCTCGATTGGATCATTTCTTGATGGTTACAAAATTGCTTCATATCGATTGCGGATCGAGTCGAAACTTGTTGGGGTCGGTCGCGTGGGCCCACTCACATGCCAAAAGAAGTCTCCCCAAGTTTGAGCGCGATCTCAGCCTCCTACACCTATAAATAGCCCCCTGAAGCCTACAGAAAGGGGATCTTTTGGCCATTCAACGTCCAGACTCTGCCGAATTCAATTCTACTTCTTTCCACTGCTGTTGTACTCGAAATTCTTCATTGTAACTGCTGTAATCTTCTGTAACCAGCAAGGATAATCAATAAAAGATAAAACTTTGAAGTGGACGTAGGCCGGAGATAGCCGAACCACTATAAATTGTGTGTCGCTGTTCATTATTTCTGGATTGCTGTTTGTTGCTTGCTTAGATCTGAGATTTGTGTTTGAATATTGATGATTTGTATTCATACACTGGTGCTTTCACAATACTTGGGATCTGTGACCATTTTCTGCACAAACACTTTGGTGCTTTCACTGAGAAGAACTAGCACCTGCTACACCAGATTCAAAGTTAAGATTTGAAGGATTCAGATTGACTCGACAATGACTCGACAAACAAGACAAAGAGCTGAGAGAAGCCAACAAGGTGGAAGTCAAGAGGCATCATTTGGTGCTGGAGGAGGACAAGCTTCGATCTACATTACTAGAGATGAGATGGAGGCTATGAATAACCTAATGCATGAAAGAATGATGAAAAGCCAACAAGAGATGCTGCAGAATTTCTTTGAACAGATGAGAGCTACAGGAATACAGAACCTAGGATCAGCTACAGCGGCTATGAATGTGGAACAAGGAGCTAGGGTTGCGGAACCCAATGAAGGTCAGAATGCAGATCCAGAAGGCAGTCAGTAAGGACTTGGGGACAGACCCTCAGGATCTGATACTGGAAGGCCTACAGATGGAGCTCAACAAGCTGGAGCCAACGCTGATGCTAACGGGCCACACGAAGAGTACGTACCAGAATACCCTTCAAGACCAAGAGGGCAACCCCATGATGGAGATGAAAAGATGGCTGGGCTGGTGCGACGACTCATGAGAGGAGGATTGTCAAGCGGAGGGTTGGAAGAAGTCAGTCGGAGTCCGTTCTCTCCGAATATCAGGAATGCAAGGAACCCTCCAAAGTTCAAACTTCCTATGCTGGATCCTTATGACGGGAAGTCAGACCCAACAATGCATATTACTCGGTACATCAGGCACATGGAAGTGTTGGGGGCATCCGAGGAAGTGTTGGCTCGATGCTTCCCTCTATACTTGTCAGATTTTGCTGCACTTTGGTTCAGGCAATTAGAAACTGGATCGATCAGAACATGGGGCGAGCTTGTAGATTGCTTCATGAGACAGTTTAGGGTCCACGTGACGCGACCCAAAAGTGTGATGACTTTGGCATCGATAAAAAAAAGGACCGGAGAGTCCATAAAAGATTTTCTGTTACGATTTAATGCAACGGTGGCTTCTGTAGATTGCCCAGTTCCATCGATGATTTTGATGGCGGCAGTGGCAGGAGTTGGAGAAGGCACCGAATTCAAAGATTCTTTAACGAGAGACCCATCGCAAGATCTTGGAGAGTTTTACCATGAAGCTGAAAGATTCATTCGATTAGAAGAATCACGAGCTGAGAGGCAGGAAATAAACGCTGTACAGGGCGAAGGAACCGCCAAGGAACAGCCCAGGGTGGACAAAGGAAAGAGAAAGCAGGATGACGCACATGATGGTCCTGATAAACGGAAGAAATTCCGGGAGCCCAGATTCAGGCAATACACAGATTTGGCGGCAGGCCTGGAATGAATTTACATTGAAACTCGGGGGCAACTCCCCTATCGAAAACCACCCAGGAGAGATCCCTCAGAGCGGGAGCGTAGAACCGGAAAATATTGCCTATTCCATGAGCTGGATGGGCACACAACCGACGAATGCCGCCACCTAAAGGATGAGGTGGAAGAACATGCTAGGAGTGGTAGATTGCCAAAATATGTCAGAGAACGGGCAGCGGTGGTAAGGCCTGAACAACTACCGCTTCCACCTAGCAGAAATGATCCTGGATCGGGATCACGACTCGTCATCAACTGATTAAGATGGCAAGGGCCAAGTTCAGGATTTGAACTTCGGTCAAATAATTTTATTAGATTTGTTTTCAGAATAAACGGCTACTCCACTTACTCATGTATGGGAACCAGAGAGATCCCTAGGCATGCTCTGAGATGGAGATAGACCGATCTACCCGGAGAGGCAATGTTTAGTTTTTTCCTGATGTTTGAGATTGAACATCTAGGACCCGAATTTAATAAATAAACTTGAATTTCTTGAAATAAACCTTTGACCAGAGAGTTAAAGGATGAGTATTAAACACCAATATAAAAATGATCGCTTTATGACCCTACCCGGAGAGACGGGGTCCGGAGTGCAAGAAGTGGGTTGCTTCGCCGGAGAGCGACAGAATCAACTCACTTAACGTCGTTTCCCATTCACCGGAGAGTGATTGGATCGGGATTCGATATGAGCCCGGAGAGGCTATGACCGGCCCACGATTTAGGCCATGACATCGCTTAATGTTTAGATACACTGAACCGGAGTGCAAGAAGTGAGTCGCTTCGCCGGAGAGCGACATGATTGACTCACATAACGCTGATTCCCCTTCACCGGAGAGTGACTGGATGGGATCCAGCAGGAGCCCGGAGAGGCTACGATCGGTCCAGAACGACCAAGACATCGCTTTACGCCCTAGCTGGGGCCAGAGTGCAAGGAATAGAAAGCAATGCCGGAGTGCAATAGTATTCTTCTATTCGATCGCTAAGTCTGGAATGGGCTTGGAAAAGGTCCGGAGTGACCATCGATAGTACAGAGAGACTATAGAATTTCATTCTTAACTTCCACTGGAAGAAATTGATAACGATTCGGCTTCGAACGGCCATGGCCTTGATTGAAAATGCTATAAGCTCTGAATAAAACATGAACTCACTACATTCAATTTGAGACTGAACAAAACACACCTTTTACCAAAAGGCATGTTTTGGGGGGCAAAGTGTTATCCCAACTTTTAGCAAAGCTGAGATACCCAAAACTGACTGAAAATCAATAATAACTAGTCATGAATATCAACTATGCATTGCAGGATAACCATGGATATCGATGAATTTTGTCCGAGTCCGGATCTGGCCGCAATTGACAAGACAGGACAAGCAAAGCCCTGGAAACCTGCATTCCAAATTTCAAGTCAATCCGAGTTCATATGCTCAAGATATGATCGATGCAGGTTGATGAAAAAAGTCACGCTTTCGTATCCATCAAGCACTTCGTATCGATGGAGTCCGTATTCACCATCACGTCTTCATTCGTATCCATCAACTTCGCACCGATCGGGTTCGAATCCTTCGAGAAACCTCGGCTAGCATCGATCGAGTTCGTATCCATCAACAGGACATGCGCTTCGTATCGATCAGCAACGTCCTGTTTCGTATCCATCCAGCTAGACACAGTTTGTATCCATGGATGAGCTTCCATTCGAATCCATCGTCTTCGTATCGCTCAGGGATGCAAGTCCTTCGTACCCATCTGTCTCTAATCCATCAGATGACTTCGCATCCATCAGGTGCTGACCGCTTCGTATCCATCAGGAGTCCTTGTTCGAATCCATGAATAATTGCTTGTTCGTATCCACTAAGTCAAACAGGCCAGAAATGACGCGTGAGTTATGGATGCGAACGCGGCGAAATACTCGAAGTGACTCGATCAAACCGGAGTGAAAAGCGGATTGACACGAAGAGCGCGCGCCACGTCAACCTGCTCACGCGCATTGCCATCGAGTCCAAGTGATCGGTTCGAATGAATGGATTCGAACCAAACAGCCATCGAGCAGACCAATTTCGTATCGACCATATCTCTTGAACCATTGATCCAAATGCAATGAAATTTTCACAGCAGCTTGCATACAAGGTAAAGAACAATCCTGCCAAGTTTCAACTCGATTGGATCATTTCTTGATGGATACGAAATTGCTTCGTATCGATCGCGGATCGAGTCGAAACTTGGTGGGGTCGGTCGCGTGGGCCCCCTCATGTGCCAGAAGAAGTCTCCCCAAGTTTGAGCGTGATCTCAGCCTCCTACGCCTATAAATAGCCCCCTGAAGCCTGTAGAAAGGGGATCTTTTGGCCATTCAACGTCCAGACTCTGCCGGATTCAATTCTACTTCTTTCCACTGCTGTTGTACTCGAAATTCTTCATTGTAACTGCTGTAATCATCTGTAACCAGCAAGGATAATCAATAAAAGATAAAACTTTGAAGTGAACGTAGGCCGGAGATAGCCGAACCACTATAAATTGTGTGTCGCTGTTCATTATTTCTGGATTGCTGTTTGTTGCTTGCTTAGATCTGAGATTTGTGTTTGAATATTGCTGATTTGTATTCATACACTGGTGCTTTCACAATACTTGGGGTTTATGACCATTTTTGGCGCAAACAATAGAGTTAGAAAATTATTTTGAAGAAGATATTTATCCAAGAGAAAATCATTTAAATTTGGAAAATAAGTTTGGAGTTTTAACAATAAACTTTTATAAGATAAATGTTTTGAGAGCCTTAGTTTTATAATATGGGGAGTACTTATAATTGACTTAGTGTTACCGGTTGGTTTAAATGCTCTCGAGTAACGCTTCATCGAATATTGTACAACTCATTGAATTAAATGTTTGAGTGGTACTTACTAGCCCATTAGTGAATACTCGAATTTCACTAGGTAGTATGGGATTCCTTGGTTAAATTCTTGTGATTGCTATTAGGAAGTATTTAACACTTTCGGGTTATATTCTCTTTTGGTGTTCTGTGGGACCGATAGATCCTTAAGGGAATATAGTTCTGGTTTTCCAATATAAGAAAAAATTCTTTTGGTTTACTAATTAGATGCAACTTCTTATTAGAAGTTAGTTTGCTAGTTTATAAACTTTAAATGAAGAAATTTGAATTGAATGGAATTATAAATGGTTCATGGTTGAATATTTGTGATTTTCATGTTATGAAAAATATAATTCCTTGAAATGATGTTTAATTTCCTATTATTGCTTCTATGGAATAAGAACTATAAGTAAACGATTTGGTAATCCCAAGTGGTTATGGGACTTTCAGGATCTCCTTATCGATTAATTGTACGACTTATTTTATAGAATATTGGAGTAAGTGGAGCTTACTAACTTGTAGTGAATGTTCAAGTAAACCCGAGTGGTTATAGGATGCACGTGCATTACTCAAATGATTACTATTAGAAGGTATTTGACATTTTTGTGACGATGTGTGAAGTGCATGTCATTTGTGTTGGCTTGCGAAAAGCAGTCATTTATGATAGGCCTTGATTCTAGACTTGCGATGTGCAGTCATTTATGTTAGGCTTGCGATGTGCAAGTAGACTTATGATGTGTAGTCATTTATGTTAGACTTGCGATGTGCAGGTAGGCTAGCGATGTGCAGTCATTGATGTTACATTTGCGAAGTGCAAGACCTGCAGGTAGACTTGCGGTGCATTCATCGATGTTAGACTTGCGCTGTGTAGGTTGCCCTGGGAGTCTTAGAACTTGACCACCTTCCTGTGATCCATTGATATACTGTTGGAGCTTATTTTTCCTTATTAGTTCATCGTTGAGATCCCTCAAATGTCGGCACTCATTCATGTTGTCTCCATGAGTTTCATGGAAACGAAAGAACTTTCCAGAGCACCTTTCTTGCTTGATTGCCTCCCTTCTGGGCAGTTTCTTATACCGTTCTATTCCTTGAGTGGCTAGATATATGTTTCCAATGATCATTTAGAGGGGTGTAATCCTCTGGTTTTAAGTTCCTCAGAAGTTTCTTGTTGTCGTTACACCTATCGTCGAGGCCTTGATTCTGTTTCTTTTGATTTTTGGAGTTTCCAATATTAGTTGCCACATTATCGACGCTATCTTCAGATTGCTTTACTGCTACGTTGCTCTGAATAACCTCCATCAGCTGTCCTTCATTAGAATTTCCTGAAGCTAGATCTGCTTCTTCCAAGTGTGAAAACTTATTAGCCTTCTGATGGAACTCTTCCATGGTTATAGATTGCTTCATTTTTAGCCATCTCTCAAAATCCATGTCCTGGTTGATGCCCCGAACCAAGCTCATGAATACAGGATCCTCCTTCGGATTACTTACTTTAGTAACAATA
Organism: Allium fistulosum; assembly: GCA_030737815.1. NCBI lineage: Eukaryota > Viridiplantae > Streptophyta > Magnoliopsida > Asparagales > Amaryllidaceae > Allium > Allium fistulosum. Next base: position 477,111,844 of record CM060902.1, read on the forward strand.
ACATTAAACCGATTCAACAACCCTTTAGATAACTCCTTAGGTCCATGAGATAAGCTCGGAAAAGATATCACGTCCTTGGACTGTGCAACATGCAGTCGAAACTACTCTAGAAATTTCCTAGCCAACTCATTGAAAGTCGATATGGACCTCGGCGTGAGCCTAGTGAACCACATCGATGCAACTCCTCTCAAAATATGGGGAATCATCTACATCAAACAACATCTATTGCCCTAGCACCATCTATATGTTATTCGTATTTGAGTAAATGTTGTCTAGGATCGGTAGTTCCATTGTTTGATGGCATAGTAGGCATCGTAAACTTCCTGGGATACTCCTCTCTCAGAATGTTCTCTATGAAGGGAATTCTGCATGGTGCGGAACCCTAATCCTCATTCTTCCTTCCTTTACTTTCTTCAACCAACTTCCTAACCATGTCAGCTATGTATTCTTAGTTCCTCACTGGCACCATGCTCTATAGAACGACTACTTGGGGTTGCATTGAGTGTTTGTTTCCACAAACGATCTCAGTTTACCTGCTGACATCTAGGTTCTTCAGTCACTGGGAGAACCACACCCAAATTGACCTATTATGGGATTAGATCTAGTAGGAATAGAAAAAAGGATGAAAAAGTAGAGAGACACAAGACTTTTATAGTGGTTCAACAATCTCTGGCCTACGTCGACTTTATCGTTCTATGGATTATGGATTTTATAGAGATTAATAATCACTAGTACAAGGGATTGACAGGTTCCAGAGCCTAGAACTGCCAAAAATATCTGCCTAGGTGACTACTGTGAAGGAGAGATAGGAGATAAAGAAGGAGTAGAGTCCAAGATCCTCTTTTGGTTACTATAGGGCTGGTACTTATAGAGAAACCGCTCTGCTGTTATATGGGTCCGGTTGATTCGAAGTCCAAAAGCAAACCCAAAGATGTACAAGTGAGCATGACCTCTCAGTACCGAGAGGTTCCTCCTAGTACTGAGGCCTTCACTTGGTGAAAATTTATAGTTTTCACTTGTTTTTCTCTCCTATCTTTTACTTGATGTATTACAAACTCTTTTCCATAAAGATCAAGTTCTCTCCAGCGATTCACTAGATATTGCTTATCTTATTCTACTTTCTTTGCTTTCTTCTCATCAATCCCCCAGAATTTCTCATCTATTTTTTAGGAAAAACCTTCGATGATGACTGGTTGGAAGAGTATATGAAGTGTATAGGGTTTAAGAGGTAAGAACTTGGAGAAATGACCTCACGGTACCAAGAGGAACCACTCAGTATCGAGAGCTTTACTTAGCTTATTTTCCAGTGGAACTTCTTGAGTTTTCTTTTCTACTTCCTTTGGCTGTGCTTCCAAGTTCCCGAGTCGTTTTTTCTTCATCTTGACATTCTAACTTCCATTGAAAATCTACTTGGTCAAAAACCTAGTTAACAAATATACTCAACCAATTAAACCCATAATCCATGAGTTATTCGCTTACACCTCCAGCCCTCGTTTTCCTTTGAGTATCACCTTCCTCAAACATATAACAACTCGCCTCTATGCAATGACACATACTTTTTGTATCAAAAGATCATAAATACTTTTATTTAATTCATTTGAGTTTGTACGACTTTATAATTTGGGAAAATGTCTCTTAGGGACATTGTTTCACATCTATGATTTTTGTCGAATTTCTATGTGATCATTTTGACCTTGAAATTCTTGTATGGACTATCAATTTTGATAGGAGCCGATTTAGGGTCTGAAACCACTTATGTTGCTTTATGGTGATGGTTTTCCATTCCTTAGAGTGGTCATAACCGTAAAGCAGACTTACCATTTGAAAATTATGGTTGTTTTTAATTTTTGATGATGTTAGCCAGTATTATTGGGTAATTAGGCTAACCTACACTTAGGCCCGCTAACCCTTTTTAGGGTTGGAGCCTAAGGGAAACTGATGGAACTGTTCTAAGTCATTTGTATCTTCCCTAAAATAGTTCTAAACATCCATTAACCTTAATATCTTTAAAATCATCTCTTTATCTTACTAATCTTAGCCTAAATCATCATTAGAGAGGTAACTAGTGAAGGGAATAGTAGATCTACCATTCGGGCTGTCTTAGAATTAGTGTTCTTGTCGTCCCATCCTATATTTTGAGAATTTAAGTGGTATTTGGGTATTAGGTGAGTGGTTCTTGACTTCTCACTATCCTATGCATATATACACACACACATATATATACATATATATACATATACATATATATATATATATATACATATATATACATATATATATATATAATTGATGTTTTTATCATGATTTTGATCTTAAACATTTTCTAACCTTAGTCACACATATACATGTTTATGGTCAAAATTAAAAAGGTTTAAAATGGTTTTTCTTGGTTTTGCCACTCTTTTTAATCATATTGACATGCTGGTGTAAAAATTAGATCTATGATAGGATTTGTATGATCATCATGCTTTGATGAATTGCATGTGTGTATAGATGATATATCAGTTTGGTGTATTGTGCTTGATATAGTTTGCTAGTGCTTTTAGGTAGTTAGGAAAGAGGTCTTCGAATTGAGAAAATTGCAGCCATAAATGGCCGAAATTGGATGAAACATGGAGGAGGGGCTCTGGAGCATGGAAAGATCCCAAGGTTCAAGTCGCATGAAGTTTGGATGAAGGAATTCTGGTCAGTGATGATTTGATTTTTGAATGGGGACTTTGCAGATCTTCTTGGCAAAATTTCAAGGCTTAGGGACTTAGGCTACGACACTTTGGGTTGAAGGTGGGAAGAGGTCCAAAAACTAAAAGTTGGAATTTTTGCTAAGGAGAGTGATCCGTACCGACCACTTTTTGATCGGTATCCACTACTTTTTAGGCCAAAGGGAGGTGCTGGAGCATTTGGGGAGTGTTGCACTGAGAAGGGGAGTCCAAAGCAACCAAGTAGGGAAGAGATCAAGGTGTAAATTCATCTTGGTAATAACCTGATTCATGTTGGTATCGACCATTCGTTGGGCTCTAGGGAGTTGCTGAAGACATGAGAATTTGAAACATGGAAAAGGGGGACTTCAAGGAAGCACAAGGATGGAAGAGGTCGGGTTTTAAACACTTAGCCAAAATTGGCTAAGTAATCAGGTTGGTACCGACTACTTCTGGTCGGTATCGACTTGAATTTCTATGGCCAATGTGGGTCAAACTTCTAGAGGATGTTGAAGGGTCTCTGTAGGTCATGCTGAAGGTGTTTGTTTGTTTACTTAGAATTCAATGTCGATGTAGTAGCACGATGAAGGATTTTAGCTTCATAACTTCAATGATATCAACTCGACGATGAATGGAGTTAGGTTCTGATGATGGCGCCTCGATGTTGAAAGGAGTCATGAGAATGATTGTCCACAGAGGGCGGGTTCTAGGAAGGGTGACCCGTGGATAGATGGTTATATGGTTCAATCATTATAAGAAGGAATGTGGAATGATTCCTTGAGGATAATGGAAGCTAAATGGAGCAAGGAAAGGGATCAGATACGCATGCTAAGGATTCACTATTACTCAGAGTTTTTTTTGCTGTACTCGAAGGCAAGGATACTGTAAGGAAGCTCATGGGTACTTTGTTTGGCTACCTTGGATCGGTTGAATGGATCTGTGTACCCTTGACTAGTGGAATGGGCATAGTGTCGGCTTTAGGCTAAAGGCGAGTACACTAAAAACTGAGATCTATCCATTAATCCTTAGCAGAGGAATGGTTATATGAGTTAACATATATTCGAGGCCCAATGAGTGATGGTGAGGATTGTTTAATGGATGCTATGATAGCTTTGATTGTTTCTTCTACAGTCTATCACTCTAGGGATGTCACTTGAGATAAATATTATGGATAGGTATACCTGGACACCTATTATTGTACCTAGGTTTTTGTACACCCTTATGATGTTTGTAGAGTAGCATATTATGTTGTTATGTGCTAACCCTTTGGTTGTAGGGGCAAGTCATATATGGTTTGTGTACCCTTCTTCCTTACAATATTGACTTGTGTAGTGCTTTAAGTTTCATTTATCGTTCACACTAGACTGTTGTCTGACTTAAGATTTTATGCTTTGCTTTGTATTATCTTAGGTACTCTTTAATGAGTAGACTAGATAGCAGGTCCAGGTATATGCAACAGCCGTGCAAAGGACGATTAGGATGGAGGTTTTTGATATTACGTATTATGCTTATTTCGCTGTGCAACACTATGGAGCCTAGGCAATGTTTGCTTTACTACTATGAGATAGTTTATTTGAGTTTATTTCTGCTATGTATAAACTCTATTACTTATTGTATAACTCTGTGGATATGTGCTCTGATATTTGGTTTACTTAGTTATTGCTATATCTCTTGTTTTATATTTGAGATGTTTTTTTTATGTGTAGTGAGATATATGATAGTTTTTGTAATGTTCTATTTCTTTTAATCCTTAACAATCGTTTTACATGGTCGGGCATGACACCAGCACACTATTTAGTTATATTAGGTGTAAGTGGTTTAGGGCAGTCGTCACATTTGGTATCGGAGCTTAAGTTACTCAATTAACCTGAGTTAATACCATGGTCAGTAGAGATAGAGAAGGAGTTATCACCCTAGACTGGATCGAGAGTATATATATGAGAGAGAGCGCACTTGTTATATATATTTTTTTCAAAACAATAAATTAGTATGTATATATATAAGAACCATTGATGCAGTTTTATTTATTAGAGTAATCATTCTTGTTATAAATCAAGAATGAGTCGACATACAAGAAGCACTATGGGAAACTCCATCTCCGGAGTCGAAGAACAGCAGGCTCGGGGGCTGCTAATCCTGATTTGCAGGAAGTTTAACACAATGATGGCAAACATGCTACAAGATTCCCAAGAGGTCGCCCTGAATGTTGTTGGTGGTGGTGCTCAAGTGCAGATGCCTAGAGTTGATTTCGCTAAGCTGAATAAGGATTTCGCCTGTCTTGGTGGCGAATCATTCCAAGGAGAGGAATTGGCTATGAAAGTGTAGGATGGTTGGACACCTGCGAAAGGATTTTTGATGACCTTGAATTGGATGATGCAATGAGGATGAGGTTGGCTTCCCAATAGTTTCAAGGGAGAGCCATGAACTGGTGGAACTCTATTATAGTTGCTACACCCGAGGATCAGTTTACTTAGGACTAGTTCAAAACCCGATTTGAGGGGAAGTTTATTCCAGCTGCTTAGAATTCAGTGTTATTTAGGAAATTTCCTGATTTGAAGTTGGGAGAATGTTTATCTTCGAGTAAGTTGCTGAGTATGAAGCCTTGTCAAAATACGGGATGTCTTTCATCGACACTCCATTAAGAAAGAACGAGAAGTTTCTTATGGGTTGGACGGCTATTTGGCGGAGAAGTTAGTGAGCCACATTGATAAATCATTTGAGAGACTCGTCAAGAAAGCTCTTTGCTAGGAGAGTTTGTACCCCAAGTCCATATCAGCTGTTGTGGTTAATGAAGAGCCAAAATCGCAATAAGGCAGTGGAGGCAAAAAGAAATGGAAAGGTAAGAAAAAGCAGTTTCAAGGAAATAACGCTTAGTAAAAGTCTAAGTGGGATTCTGTCTATTATGGTTGTGGAGACAAGGGTCACTTGATTAGAGATTGCAAAGCTGACGGAAGGAAGAAGTGCTACGATTGTGGCAAGTTCGAACATATGCAAAAGAATTGCCTAGAGCCAACACAGTAGAAACATGTTGTGAGGACATATGATTTGGACGCTGTTTCGACATCGTCGAGTGCTCCCTTAACAAAAGAGAAGGGAAAGAGCATTATTATTCAAGTTGTGCTTTCCATTTATGTTGTTCCCATATGTGTTTTGTTCTATACCGATGCTTCATATTCCTTCATATCTAGTGACTTAGTATATAGATTGGGATTGAAACTCGAAATAGTCGACCAACCTTTGATTGTGATGGAAAATGTTGGAGGCTCAACTAGCTTATGTATAGTTTGTCATGGTTTGGTCTTATTGAGTCATGGATGCTATTTTGTTTGTGATTGGTTTGTTTTGAATTTTGTTAGGTTTAGGATTATCTTGGGGATGGATTGGCTGAGAAAGTATGAGGTAGTGATGGATTGCGAGAAACTCTTAGTGATAATTGGGGATGTGGAGGGGTGGATGGGAGTGATTGGCTGCCTGCCAAAGGATGGGGTTATGGTTAGCTTTCTATATTTGCTCGAGATTTCACATGATGAGTTATCATATTTTCCCATCATGAGAGATTATCCGGATGTGTCTAAGGAGGTAATTGGATTACCGCCATACCGAGAGATTGAGTTCTACATAGACATAGTAAAGGATGCCAGAACGATAGTTATGCCTTTGAGGCATATGACACCCAAAGAGCAGGAGTTGGAGGTGCAAGCGAATGACTTATTGAAACGAGTTTCATTCGTAGGAGTATATCCGAGTAGGGCACACCTATGGTGTTTGCTACTAAGGCAGATGGTTCTCTGAGTTTTTTTGTAGATTACCGTGAGTTGAATAAGGTGACAAGGAAGAACAAGTATCCACTCTTATGTATTGATGACTTGTTCGATCAGCTCCATGGTGCGAAGATGTTCTCTTAGTTGGATATTGCGATGGGTTTTCACCAACAAAGAGTAGAGAAAAGAGTGCGTCGATCACTGCATTTCGTATGCCGTCTAGTTTCCATGAGTGGTTGGTTATGATGTTCGGGCTAACCAATGCTTCGGCATACTTTGTTGATCTCATGAACCGCGTCTTTAGGGATCGCTAAACAAGTTCATGCTTGTGTTCATGGATGATATTTTGTTATATTCTAGGATGAAGGAGGAACATAAGACACACTTGAGGATTGTGCTTGAGTTGTTGAGGAAGCACAATTTAAAGTGAATTATTTGAAGTGTCACTTCTAGAGGAGGGAAGTGAGATTCTTGGGTCATGTCATCTCTAAGTAGGGCATCGCATTAGATCCTACCAAGGTGGAAGGGATTCAGATTTGTACCAACCTAAGAACACTGCTGATGTGAGAAGCTTCATAGGACTGGAAGGATATTATAGACATTTTATCAAGGACTTCTCAAAGGTAGCAGCACCGTTGACCAATTTGACGAAGAAGAATCAGGCTTCTGTTTGGGACGCGAAGTGCGAGCACACATATGTAAGTCTAAAGAATAGGTTGACGAGTGCAGTGGTGTTGACCATTCAGTGCGAGAATGAGGAGCCGACAATATACACAAACACCTGTGGTACTGGATTAGTGCGGTGTTGATGCATAGAGGAAAATCTGTTGCCTACGCTAGTCAATACTTAGAAACCACACAAGAAGTATTCGACTCATGATTTGGAGTTGGTGGCGATAGTGTTTGCTTTAAAGGTTTGGAGGCATTATCTATTAGGAGAAAGGTTCGAGCTGTTCACAGACCATAAATCCTTGAAGTGCCTTTTCTCCCAGAAGGATTTCAATCTTCTCCAGTAGCGATCTTTGGAATTCTTGGCCTCCTAGAACTTTGACATTTCCTATTTGCCTGGTAAGGGAAATGTAGTTGCTAGTGCATTGAGTAGAAGACAAGCTAGTTTGGGAGCGATGTTCCTAGAGTAGGAGTTAGAGTACATTGCTGACTACGACTTCAGACCTCATTGCGAGTTAGAGCTAGAGAAGTTGGCGAGTTTGACAATTTGACCTACTTTGATTGAGTGGATTGGTACTGCTTAGAGACAAAATGCTAAACTAGTTGAGATCATGGAAAAATAGAAGAAGGGGTTGTGTTTGAGGAAACAAAGCAGTACAGACTCGACCGAGATGGTTGGCTTTGTAAGGATGGGAGATTGTTTGTTGCCGATGTTAATAGATTGCAAGGTAAGGTGCTATGAGAGTGCCACCACTCTAGATTGATTATACATCTCGAATGATAATAAGATGTATCGTGATATGAAGCAAACCTATTATTGGGAACATATGAAGAAGGATGTCGTGACATTTATCTCAAAGTGTATGAACTGGCAGTTGGTGTAGGCAGAGTAGAAGAAGCCAAGTGGATTGCCCAACCACTTGAAGTTCCCAAGTGGAAATGGGAGAAAGTTCAATGGACTTTATAAATAGATTGCCGAGGACCAGAGCAGGGTATGATAGTATTTAGGTCATAGTTGATAGATTGACGAAGAGTGCCTGATTCATACCCGTTAAATCTAATAGAACGACATCCAAACTAGCAAGTTGTATGTGAAATGGGTTATACGATTTCATAGTGTGCCGAAGAGTATTGTGAGTGACCGAGATCCTTTATTCACTAGTAGGTTTTAGAAGAGCTTACAAGAGGCATTGGGAACCGAGCTGCATCTCAGTATAGCATATCACTCACAAACCGATAGGAAGACTAAAAGGGTGAATCATATATTAGAGGATCTTTTACGAGCTTGCATGCTCGATTTCGAAGGCTCGTAGGACGATCACTTGCATTTAGTAGAGTTCACATACAACGATCATTATCAGTCTAGTATCGGTATTGCACCATGCGAACCATTGTATGGCCGACCGCGTAATGCTCCTTCATGTTGGTGTGGATGGGCGAGAAACTGATACTTGAGCTAGATATGATTAGGGAAACCTTGGAGAAGATTGAGATCATTCGACAACAAATGTAAGCTGCTCAGGATTGGCATAAGAGTTATGCTTATAAGAGACATTTTATATTTCTCTATCGGTGATATGGTGTTTGTGAAGATTTCTCCGTTAAAGAATGTTATTCGATTCGGTAGTAAGGGGAAGTTGGCTGAGATTCCTAGGTCCTTTTCCGATAGTAGAGAGGATGGGGAACCTAGCATATAGGGTTTACTAACCTCAGAAGGTGGTAGGCATGCACAATATCCTCCACATCTCTCATTTGTGGAAGTTTGTGCATGACTCGGGCATGACGATTACACCAGATTAACATAATGATATCGAGATTGTACCAAAAGCTTCGAGACCTCGTAGGCTGGTTCTTATTGTCGGACGCGATAAAAAACAACTTAGGAGGAAGACGGTGGAGTTAGTGAAGGTTCAATGGGGCGAAAGTGAAGGCGATTACACGTGGGAAACCGAGGAGAGCATGAGGGAGGAGCCTAAGGTTCAAGTCGCATGAAGTTTTGATGAAGGAATTCCTATCGGTGATGAGTTGATTTCTGGATGGGGAGTTTGCAAATTTTCTTGACGAAAAGGCAAGGCTTGGGGACTTAGGCTACGAACTTCGGGGAAGTCTAAGGCTTGAAGGTGGGAAGAGGTCAAATATTCAAAGTTAAGGTGAGTGATCATTACCGACCACTATTTAGGCCAGAGGGGGAGTGCAGGAGGATTTGGGGAGTGTTGTATTGAGAGGGGGAACAAAAGTTAGCAAGTAGGAAAGAGATCGGGGTGTAAATTCATGTTGGTACTGACCTGATTCAGGTTGGTACCGACCACTTTTTGGGGCTCTAGGGAGTTGTTGAAGACTTGGGAGTTTGAAGCATTGAAAAAGGGGACTTAAAGGAAGCAAAATGTTGAAAAGGTTGGGGTGTAGACACTTAGCCAAAATTGGCTAAGTAATCAGGTTGGTACCGACCACTTCTGGTCGGTACCGACCTGAATTTCATTTTCCAATGTGGGCCAAACTTCTAGAGGATGTTAAAGGGTCTCTGCAGGTCGTGCTGACGGTATTTGTTTGTTCGCTTAGGGTCTGATGGCGATGTAGCAGCATGATGAAGGATTTAACTTTGGAACTTTGATGATATCAACTTGACAGTGAATAGAGTTAGGTTTCAATGATGACAGTTCCATATTGAAAGAAGTCGTGAGAATGATTTTCCATAAAAGGTAGGTTTTTAAAAGGGTGAACCATGGATAGATGGTTAAATGGTTCTATCATGGAAAGAAGGAATGTGGAATGGTTCTTTGAGTACTAGATGGAGCAAGGAATGGGCTCATATACGCGTGCTAAGCGATTGTTGATACTCCGAGTGTTTTCTAACGTGCTTGAAAGCAGGGATATTGTGAGGACGCTCATAGGTTCTTTGTTTGGCTACCCCGGATCGGTTGAATGGATTCGTGTACCCTGAACCAGTGGAATCAGTCTAGTATCATCTTTGGGCTAAAGGAAAGTGCACTAGAAACCAGGATTTATCCACTAATCCTTAACAGAGGAATGGTCATATGAGTTATTATATGTCCGGGGCACATTCACTGATGGTGAGGATTGTTTAATGGATGCTATGATTGTTTTGATTGTTTCTTCCATAGTCTGTCACTCTAGGGATGTCACTTGAAATAGGTATTGTGGACAGGTATACCTAGACACCCGCCACTGTACTTAGTTTGCTAGATACCCTTATGATTTTTGTGGAGTAGCATATTATGTTATTATGTGCTAACTCTTTGGTTGCAGGGACAGGTCAGGTATGGTTCATATACCGTTGTTTCTTACTATATTGACTTTTATAGCATTTTGAGATTCATTTATCGCTCACACTAGACTGTTGTCTGACTCGAAGTTTTATGTTTTGCTTCTTATTATCTCGGGTACTCTTAAATGAGTAGACTAGATAGCAGGTCTAGGTGTACGCAGTTGCAGCGCAGAGGATGAGTAGGATAGAGCTTTATCATATTTTATATGGATATTATGCTTATTCCAGTGTGCAACACTATGGACCCTAGGCAATGTTTGCTTTACTATCATGAGACAGTTTAATTGAGTTTATTTCCGCTTTGTATAAACTCTATTGCTATATTGTATAACTTTATAGATTTATTCTTTGATATTTGGTTTACTTAGTTATTATTTTCCCTTCTATTTTATATCTGAGATGTTTATTATATTTTATTCGATGCACTATGAGATACATGACAAGTTTTGTGATGTTTTATTTCTTTTAACCCTTGACAATCGTCCTACATCGGCCGGGCACGGCAGCACCGCACTATTTAGTTATATTAGGTGTCAGGGGTGTAGGGTGATCATCACACTCTTAGTTGATATAGAACCCAATCACTCTCTATGGTAATAGTTCGATCACCCCCGAATATTCTCTCACCATAGGTAATGATGATGACTCCTCGTGTGGTCTTCAAGCGAATATACAAAGCTAACCATAACTGTATCCTCAAGTGTATAGTCCAACTCTAGCCATCGCTATCCTTCCGTCCCATTTGTCATCGATAACATCTCATACTCACCACAGCTTCGTATCTCTCTATTCACTCTATCTCCAGATGACACTGAACCCAATCAAAGCAATCATAATAAATAAAATTCCATGACTCGACAACTCTAAATCTCAACAAATCACACCTAGGTTGGCTGAGCCATCCACCAAGCTTGAAACTACCAAAGGTCTACCCACCTGTTCACGATTCAACCCGGCGACCCCGATCAATTGGGGGAGGAGCAAGATGAAAAAGAAAGTAAAAGGTCTTATCCTAGCTCAAGAATGAAATAATGGTGAATTCGCGAACTCATTTTGAATGGATTAAGGATTGAGGCGAGGTACCTTGGTTCAGCAATAAACAAAGTCAAGCGAATACGCCGATGATGGAAACCCACTATTGCTATTCCTCCCTAATTGGAACATTAAGTATAAGTGTATGGGTTAGGTGGCTATTTCCTTAATTGAACAAACAAATAACGACAAGTAATTGGCGGAAGGCTATAAGAAATGAACATAGCGCGTTAGAAAATTGACCAGAAAGAAATCTGCATGTAGAAAACAAATATCTTGGTGAGTGATAGTAGATTCGCAGTTTGATTTATAGTCAACAGATCGCCCCATAACAACATGAAATAACGCACCCGAGAGTCGTTCGTTCAGTGCCGACACCATGTTGACTCTGTTCATACGGTAGGTCAGTAGATGTAAATGATCTAATGTATCTATATCAAACATGTATAGCTTTAGCATAAAAAAAGCATACCACAAATAGCGGGGACCTTCCCTTTCTCCTTACCCAACTTGCCTTTTCCTTGTTATTGTTCCACTTCTTTTTGCTTTCCCTGCTCGCTAACGGTTTCAGATCTTCCTTAAAAACAACAACTTTAGCTTTTGGTTTAGGGTACAAGCTCTCTTGCTTCAAAGCCCTCTCCATAACCTTCTCAAAGGTCTCATCAATATTGCCAGTGATCCTCTCACCTAGATACTCATTCAGACCGACTATGAATTTCTCGTTCTTCTTTAAAGGAGTGTCGATAAAGGACAAACCATACTTCGGCAACATGTCAAACTTGGTTACGTACTCAAAAACAATCTTCCTTGTTGTTTCAACTTAGCAAACTTCTTAAATAGTACTAATTTTTAAGCAGTCAATATAAAATTCTCTTTGAATTCAGCTTTGAACTTGTCCAAGGTAAAGTGATCCTCGAGAGTAACTATTTCCACAACATTTCACAAGTTCATTTCCCTTGATTGGAGTTGTCGAGAAGCCAATGACATCCTATAAATCCGTATCCTCAAAGATCCTTTCATAAGTATCAACCCAATCTTGCACTTCCACAGCCGATTCTATCCTCGGGAACGATTTCCCTCCAAGGATAGAATAGTCCTTATTTAGCTTAGCAAGGGCAGTTCTACGCGCTTGCTCCGGAGCACCATCACCACCAATAACAATAGCAAGAGCAATACCTCGGGTGTTTCGTAGCATATTCTTCATCATCTCTGTGAACATGGTCCGCATAACGAGGTTAGCTTCCCCGAGCTTGCTCCCTTCTCTTCTACTCCAAAGATGGAGTTTTTAGCAGAATTCCTTGTATACTAGCTCATTCTCAAAATCTATAATAAGAATGATCAGTCTCTCTTAAGGGAAAACTGGATCAATGGAAATCGTGTATGTAGTGCGACTTATACCATGTATACTACTAATATTTTTTAAAAACTAAAATATATAGCAACTTTGCTCTCTCATGTATGCTCGATCCATTCTAGAGTGATAATTTATACTCTCTCTTTAATGGATCCCAATATCCCTTAGGTTAGCTATGCAACTAAGCTCTGATAACAAGTGTGATGATTGCCCTACAACCCCTGTTACCCAATAATCCGTATAATGCGCTATCATGGTACTTGGCCAATGTAGGATAATTGTCAATTAAAGCAATTAAACTCCAATAGATAAACATATTGTATATCTCATAGCACAAGGATAAAATATAATAATCATCATATATATAAAATAAAGGAGACAGTAATAACTAAAAAGAACCACAAAATTAGAGCACAACAGGTTCATCATAGCTATATACACAGATCATAGAGTTTAAACATTAAATAATAAACCCACATGCATCATCTATAAATAAAATTAAAGCACTAATAAAGCTCCACACTGCTGCATAATAGAATAGTAATCAGCTTCAAATTATAAGTAAAGATAAGTGCCAACCTCCTACTCGTTCATAGAACATCTCATGCTCTAATCTCAGGCCTACTGTTTAATTTACTCATTTAAGAGTACTTGAGATAATAAGAAGCAAAGCATAGAACCTCAAGTTAGATAATAGTCTGGTGTGAGCAATAAATAATCTCAAGATACTATAAAAGTCTATATAATAAGACATTGACACTGAGTATGGAGAACCATACCTGACTTTTCCTGCATCTAACAAGTTAGCACATAACAAGTTAGCACATAACACTATATATGTTATATCATCATCATCATAAGGGTATACTGATAGAGTTAGGGGTATGCGTAGAAGAAATTCTATAATTTATTATAAATTATTAACTCTTTAATAAAATCTCATTCGAAATAAAAGGTATTTTCCTTTCTATTATGTACTTGTCATACTGTGATATGTTAACTAATTATTTAATTTAGGTATATTAAATAGAAAATCATTAAATAGTATGTTATGTGATATTAATTACAATGTATTTCAATCATGAGAAATTTATCACATTAAAAATAACATAATACTTTAAATATTCCTGGTCAAGATGTTTCGAGATAGGATATCGGTACATCCGTTGAGACTATAGCACGTAACGCTTTCTAAATGTTGCATACTGTATTACTCAAGGATGTTGGGGATACCAAGGAGTTACATACTGATGGTTATTGGATAAACATGGAATGAATCACTCAAGGATTTTCTTTTGGTTAATTGTGTTCAAATAGAAAATCTTAAACTAACAATATTGCACAGTTCTCTTGACCTGGGACTCTGAGAATACTGTTGAACTTCAATGTCGACACCCCCACTTTGGTTAGTTAAATTATGGCATAGCAGCATTCAAACTACTATAGTTGAGTCTGAGTTGAAGCATTGGAAGTGAAACACTATTCAATGAACAATCAGTCTCCTCGGTTATAAGAGGTTAGTATCACAATCAATTGTAATCAACTCAAAGTCAAACTCTTTAGCCGGAGTAGTAAGGTTAATAATAATTATTACTATTGAATTAAGGACTTCATGTTTGGATTAACCAAGTTAGATGTGGATGATATTGGAATTTTAACCAAAACCAAATTCAATAAGTCCTAAAGTTATATAATTTTGACAAAGAGAATTTGGGTAAATAATCATTACTACCGGATACCGCTTAAAATAGTAAAATTGGGTTTTACTGAAAGATATGTAAGTGATAAATTTCGCTAAATGTCACAACACTAACCAATGTGAAATATGAATGTTAATATTCAAATTGTTCGATATTAATCGCTAACCGAATTTACACATTTGCATCATACAACCAGAATGATTAGTACTCCAAAATACCACACGATTTATTAATTTATTGAATGCCTTTTGTATTTAGTAAAGTTCATATATAAAGGTTATATATGTACGCATGATATAATATTGATAGTTATTTAATTTTTATTTAAATCAGTTAAATATTAAAGGGGTTTAGGAATTGTTGAAGGCCCATCCGGCCTCCAATATGGCATGCCATAGAAGATAAGGGGAAGGGGTTTAAGTGTTCTAATACTGAATAGAAAAGGCAAACAAAGACTGAGTAATGAAAGGAGAAAAGATCTCCATGTTTTCCTTCACCTAAATGCCTACTTAAACACCTCATTCTCATTATTTTATTATCTCTCTTCTTGCTCTTTTCCAGCCAAACTAACAAGCCTCCATATCTCCAATTCCCAAAGGAAAATTCGAAACAAATACAATGGTGGTGCTTGAGATTGTTGCTAATTCTAGAAGCTAATTAAGTGCAATCTAGGAGTAGTTCTTCATTCAAGGTGCATATCATAGGCTTACCCTTGAGGTAAAAATTTTCAATTTCATTACCATACACACATACATCATCTGAATGTGTAGATCAGATTTTACATATTTGTGCTATAACGAATTTATATGAGCCTGTGTTGTCTAATTTAATTTGCATATTAACAATTTAGAAAAAACTATGCAAAACATTATCATAATTTATAATTAATTTTCAAACATAGTTTAAATAAATGAAATATTTATTTTTTAAATTTCAAACTTATTTTAATTAGCCGTAATAATTTTATACTATAATATACATATATATTTATATATATAATAAATTTCTTGAATATGTTAAACTATTTAAATATTTTATAAATATACATAAAATTTTAGATTTTATTGAAAAATTTACTTTCACATAATAATAATTAATATATTTAATTCTTTTAAATACATTGATATATATATATATATAAATTATGTTTAAAAAAGTTAACAAACAAATCCGTACAGATTTAATAGAATTTTTTTTAAAATTCTTTCGATGAATAAAAAAGTGCAGACATTAATTTAATATTTTATATATGAACAAATATAATTTTAAATTAGAATATAAAACATATTTATATATGCTTTTCGAATTTAAAGTTAAGTTTTTATGATTATATATATATTATATGTAATTTTAATTTAAAATTATAAATAGATATTTATTTAAATCTAGTTTTGATTTTGAATTTTAAATTGACATGATATTTTTAAGATATTAATTCAAAATATTTTAAATTGGTCAAAAATATTTAAGTAAAATATACACTTATATACATATAATTTTTTAAATAAAACTATGGAACCACTATGTAATTTACAATAATAATACATATTTTAGGATTTTAACTGAGAAATAATAATTTAAAATTTGAATTGTGTTTTAAAAGTCCAAAAGTCATTTGGAGAATTATTTTAACAAAATAAATATTATTTGAAAAATTTTGGAATTATTTTGGAAAATAAAAAAAATTATTTTATAATATTTGAAAATTAAAAAGTAATACTTTTAACAAAAGAAAAATTGTTGTAAATATAAAATAAAATTTATATCAAAACGCTTCAAGTGGAATTTTAATCAGAGATCGAATAGTGGTGAGGTAATAAAGTGGTTAGCAGTGCGAAATTATTTAAATAACAAAATAAAATGGAATTTTCTTATTTGACCACACTTTTTAAACTTATTAACAATATTATTATAATTTAACTTTTCCTAATTCCTTTAACCCTAAATTTACCCCATAACTATATAAACATATATATTCTACAGTGATTTGACTTCATCCTCTTCCTAAAACCCAATAAGCTCCTCAACGCCATTGCTTTGGGTTCCTTCTTCATCAACATCAAGCTACTTTATTGCAAAAGTGGGTATATTTTAATTTTTACTTGTTTTCACAGCTTTATCAACTTGATAGTGCTATGTACTAGTCTAACATCCCTGTAAATAATACGGCAACACAGTACCTTAACATCGCAAAAATTTAATCATCTTTGCAATGAAAACCAAGGTAGAAAATGAAGTTGAAAACCCTAGCACATAACTTGAATGGACCCTAGATCCAACAAAAAAATGGCAATCGACGACGATTACCTAGAGCATTACAACTGTAGATCTGTTATTAACCGATCGACTACCATGATTATGGTTGGTCGACTGGTCATAGAAATCCAGAGTAGTAATGCTCCAAGTAAATACACAAGAACATATTTTTTCCTTTTTTTCCTTACTCTCGATTGCTTCTTTCTTGCTTAAATATGTATTTGTTGCACCTGAATGATGAACTGAAGATCATTTAACACATTATATCTTTATTTAAAATATTAAAATGAGAATTGATAATTATTTCTAGGTGTTAATAATTTGAGTAAATACATAGGAACATTTATTTTCCTTTCCTTTTTCTTATTCCTCGATTGCTTCTTTCTTGCTTAAATATATTTGTTGCACCTGAATGATGAATTGAAGACCATTTAACACGTTATAGCTTTATTTAAAATATTTAAATGAGAACTGATAATTATTTCCAGGTGCTAATGATTTGTTTCCAAGCTTTTTGTTTTTCTTGGTATGTGTCGTCTTACAACTTTGAGATGATATGAAGATGAAAATACACTGCATAGACTGTATATAATAACCTGATTTCATGATGTAAAGCAGAGAGATGAGAACTGAAGCATTTTATTAGCTACTGGGAAATGAAAATTATTTCCAGTTTCAAGCAATTTTGTTCCAGGTTGTTGCATTCAATTGCTATGGTTCAAATTACATTTATGATGATTTTTGAATTGAATTATGTCTCATCCACAGTTAATTTCCCACTAGAACTCAAATTCAAAGCTTTGAAATGGGTTTTGAAATGTTTTCATTCACTGTATAGTTAAAAAGAAATTTTTAAGAAGCATATATAATTTTCAAAAATTTATATCTAATTCAAATCTTTGATTTTTAATTTCTAGTGAATTTTTAAAAATAGATTATTTTAGTCCATTTTAAGTTTTAATTCAAAAAAAGGCATTTTCAACTTTAAAAAAAGTTAGAGAAAATTCAAGCTTATTGTTTTTAAAATTCCCAAAAGCATAGTGGAGTATTTTGTAAGAAAAATTTTATTTTTACGATTTAAATTAGAATTTATCTGACTTTAGTTTGAATTTAAATTTGAATAGAAAGATTGAATAGTTTTATAAAGATTAGAAAAGGTTGAAAAAATTCAAAATAAATCTTTTAAAATTTCTAAACTCATATTTGAAGTCATTTGAGATGGAATTCATAATTTTAAAAGTTTAAAATCGAATTATTTAATTTTATTTTGAATTTAAACTAGGATTAAAAGGATAAATCCTATTTAAATAATTCAAATTTAAGTTGGAATAGAATAATATGAATATTTGTGTGAATATTAAAGTAGAAAAGCTTTATGGAATAAAGTAATTTATTTTGAAAATAATTTGAATTTGAATTTAAATCATAAGAGATAGATGGTTTAATTATATAAGCTTATCTATAAAAAGGATTTTTGAAGAATTATTTAAGGCAATAATGAAAATATTTTATAATGAATTTGAAATCCATGTATATAAGTATATGATTTTGATTTGGATACCATCTAGCATTAAATAATCATTGGTTGAATTTTAAAAGACTATAGCTTGATTTAATGGAAAATAAACCAAGTATACGTAAACAAGTATATATTTTGAAAAACATGATTATTTAATTTACGAAGTATGGGATATGGGTTTTAAAATCGAGTTGATAAAATATTTGTTCGATTTTTATATTAAGTATTGATATTTCGCCCATGCTATACTAGAATGCTCATGATATGGTAAATGCTAGAAAACTAGTTTGATTTAGACTAAAATTGATGAATTGGATGATATGAGTGAGTTTGGGTAATTTTGAATACTTGTTTGATTGTAGAAACAAAGGTATAGGATTACAATATGTATGTTCACCCATGATATATAAGCAAGTTTGTTATATACCATTAATATTGATTTGAATGGATGAATTATCATGTTTAAATTGAAATGCTTTGAACTTGCTATTGCTTGATGTTATGAGATGCACGTACACGACATTATTGGATTAAAATGGAATACAACATCATTTTGGGAAATAATGAAGTTTTGGATAACTGAATGTTTTTAAAAGATGACATTTAACATTTGATGAAAAAAATACAAGGTATTGACTACTAAACTGCTAGAATCCATCCTAGCGGGCTGATTCAAGGATTGCAACCTGAATAATGATGACTATATCCTTTGTCACAAAGTCCAACGATTTGTTGCATAGACAATGTGATGAATAACAAGATATGGAGACGTAGTGCCATGAGAGCTAGCACCTCAAGATGGAATTGGGCATATAACTACATCACATAAAATGTATGCGACTTCAAAAGCTAGAAGGGCAGTGCAACTAAGGGAAGTACACTCACAATTGGTCATAAGCAATGGGTGGAAAAGACCGCATAGACTTATTGAGGCAATTAGTCTATATGGAGGGTATCCAAAAGGGGTTACTAATGTGTATTCCTGCTGGGAACTTAAGGAAGAGAGTTAAGATACGACTCACCTTTATATATATCATCCTCGTGAAATATATGAAGATTGTTTATATATGCAGTTGAAAAAGACTGTATTATGGTAAACAATGAATATGTGCAACTGTTAACTGTTTAAATATACGGTTGAATTTTACTATGGTAAATAAGGAAATCATACTCTGGATATATATAAATAGTGCACTTGAATTTAAATTTATAGAAGCTCATATAATATGGATAGATTATGATCTCGCGATTGATTAGAGTTGCAGATGTGAGTCACGATGGATCGAGCCATGAAGCTATGTTAAAACCATTTTGATGATATATGGGCGAGAGTGTGACTGACATCATTATATTTGATTGATATGTCACATATTTATACTCGACACCACACTTGTATGTTATTGTTGAGCACTACTATACTTACAGCAAGATTCCTAGCCTGACTCAATATTTGTTATGCATAAGACAATGCCTTGGGTCAGACCGAGGTGTTTTGTTTTTAGGATAACTTCCTTTTGGACGTTAATCTGTTTATTTTATTGAGAATTCCATAGGAAATGTATATTATGTTCGAATTTTACTAAGTTTGAATTTAGCAACCACCGCTTAGAAGCCCCGATATGCATCACTATTTAGTTATTTAGAGATATGATGGATAGAAGGATATTCAGGTAGCTGTAGACATATTTAAAGTTAGGTTGTAAGAAAAGTGTTACATGGATGATTACATCAGCAGTTTTCAGATTATATATAGTCTTTCAAGTTTAAATGATATATTTTGATCAGTCCATGTATTAGACAAAATTTTGTGTTATATATATGTTACCATTTTCGTAGTGATATCGATACCATGTCATCATTTGTTTATATATGTTCTAATATGTGAGTTACAATTTTAGAACTCACGTACATTGCCTTGGGTTGAGATAAGATATGTATTGTTTCAGATATATTCAAGTATTGAAACATATATGTGTTGACCCAAAGTAGTATATATGAGAAATCATTCCTTCCGTGCCCATTGATCCGAGCTATCGGATGGTAAATTCCATTTGATTTTCTATTATATATACTTAAATCAAATAATTAGTTAACATATCATAATACGATAAGTACATGATAGAAAGAAAAACACCTTTTGTTTCGAACGATATTTTATTACAGAGTTAATAATTCATAATAAATTACAGTATTGCACCTAAGGCAAAGCCCTAACTCTATTAAAAATAAAGAAAATGGTGGTGCTTTAGCTTAAGGGAATATGAATGGAAGCTAGAACTGTTTTATAGTAAGATGAAAATGATTAGGTGGTTGTCCCTCTACTTCATTAGGCACTACTCGCGAAGTGAGTTTTTAGGCATAACCCAGGCCTTATTGATTATCCACTAACCGGTCCAAAAACTATCTGAATGTCAGATGGCCAAATCTCCTTAAAGGTAATCCCAAAAAGCTATTATGATCACTCCACGGAAAGAGAACCATAATATCTTTCACTTGGAAGTGGTTTCAGACCCTAATTTGGTTTCTATCAAAAGCTATCGTCCTTACAAATTTTAAGGATCAAAACCATCCAATGAAATTATAAGGGTCAAAAATGTTACTACTCAACGTTATCCAGAGTCATAGCCAAATCAGACCAAATTTGGATTTAAAAATAGTTTTTTAAAATCCTCTAATACATAAAATATGGGTTGTTGCACATACTTTCTTCGCTCTCTACTCCCTTCAAACTTAATTCATAATTATCAAATTAACAATGCTAAATGGTTCTAAAGATTAACAAAATGTGAATTATTCTAATTCATACTTCAACCATAGTCAGCATATGATTTATGTTAACATTAAAATTTGTTTATCACCCTCATAGAGGTATGAAGAACCAATGATTGTTGTTATTTCATGGATTGAGCCTCAGATTACATTTGTTATGAGTTCAAAATATTAATCTCAGAACAAAATATAGAAAAAATATATAAAAAAGATGATGGAAAGCAAAAGAAAATCACACAAGGATTTATTTTTGTGGTTCAACATTACCTACTTCAACTTTGGCGTGAATTTATTACTTGATGAAAAAAGTCTATACCAATATCTAGACTATCAGCTAAATACCATATTGTATGCTTCATTTACCTAATTATAGAAAACCCAGGTTGTATGTAAAAGTGTCTATATTGCATACACACCAACATTCTCAAGAACCCACAATCATTTCATTCTGTAAACCACAAAAATCTCCACTCATGCCTCTTACTTGAGCTTGTAGCCAATGCCTCTCGCATCAAAATGCTTTGCTTTCGCCCTAAGCCAAGTAGTCCCTAATGCTAGAAGTCTCTCCGAAAGTCCTCGCCATCTAACTCCTTCATTCTAGGTGACGAATACTCGGAACTAGGTTTAATGAGCATTCCTTCCGAGAAGCAATCAAACAATTATACCTTAACTAGTCGATCGATTAAGGTATTTCCTAAGCAAAATGTTTAAGAAACTTGTATTATGCTCCATTCCATGTCCCAATTGATCTTCAATGTGACTTTTGCCACTAAGTAATCTCCATATTCCCCTCTGCTTCAAGCATTAATCGAAGTTGATCCATTAGTGTTTGGTTGGTTTCGAGTTTATACACATGCACACATACACAACCACTTCTCAAAATCAATCCATATACAATAATTTACAAACTAAATTAAACCAACCAATTTACTCTATCATACTAACATACCAATAAATCGATAGTTAAATAATTTCTCTATTAGACACACAAAAAAAGCACACACACGTACATATTTCAAAACCCTCTTATATCAAATAGTGAATATTAGCTAGACGTTTCAACTAGATTACTACCCTCTCTTTCCTATATTCAAGAGCCTTTAACTATTTAAATTCTCACTTATAAATTTAAATAACTATCATTTAGAATATACACTCATTTGTATATTAGTAACTAAAATCAAACCTTTTTTTAATAATTGCATTCTTCAGCAATTAAATCATTCTTTCATCCATGAATTCACTAGAAAATACATCTTAAATATTCCACTTAGTATATACGTATTAACCCATTTTTACTTCAAATCATTTCAACCCAAGTGTAGTGAACCTAATTTTAGTTAACAATATTTAGAATATTTAATTGGGTAAATTAAATAAAATAATGTAGAAAGTTAAGGGATTTAGATTTGCATATTAAAGAGGAGCTATGCCTAAATGAATGTGTTAATAAAAGGGAAACTAAACACAATTAAGAATGAGGAATACGAAGAGGGTAAAATGGGAATAGCCTTTATTCCTATACCCTAAACCCTTCCATTCTCTCCACTTCCTCATTCATTCTACATTCACAAACAAAACAAAAACAATACTAAGCTTAGGCCGACCACCATTAAGAAGATTTAAAGGGAAGATAAGCTAGGATTCAAGTAGAAAGTTTGAAGAGATCAATCTAAGGACAAATCTCAACCTTCTTAACACAAAGCCAAAGTGAATAATTAGTTTACATCTCCATTTTTGATAATGATTTCTGTTTTAAAGGATAAATCCATTTATTTGTAAGTTATATGCCATGTTATAGTGATTAAATGATTATATGCTTTAAGTTGATGGTTTATAGAGATTTAATAAGAATTTTATGATATGTTTAGATTAGAAATCCTATCATATGACATCCAAATGAGTTGCGTTTTTGATATATGGTCAAAAATATTATATTAGTAGTGGGTTTCAAGTTTCATAATTTTCTAAGCAATTATGGATTTATCATGAATTTTCTATGAGAGAAAATAGTTAATTTCGAATTTAAATTATTTAAAGCAATTAAATAGCGCTTTCAGGTCTGAAATTTATATGTTAGAAAACATATTTAATGTGAACTATTATGATTTTTAGGGATATTTCCTAAATGCTTTATTATTGTTAATAAATTATTTAAGTTATAGGACTTTAATGTTTTAAAAGTTTTATTAAGGAGAAGGGTTTAAGTGTTAATTGTTTCAAATAACCCAAGTTTGATTTCGGCAGCAAATTCTGAAAAAAAGGGAATTGATGAAGTTTTATGAACCAATAAGATTTCGGCAAATATTATTGGTAGGTAAAAAGGAATTTCTTTAAAAGGTTAAAATGCAGTTTTTATCAAAATTACATCTTCGCCACTACCCTTGCTAGCTTCCAACATCATACACCCACACAAAACCCCTTCCATACCCATTCAAAACCAATATACATGGTATCAATTCATTGGTATGTAGTGTGTTGGAGATAGGTGGAAGGTAAGATGGTGTCGAAGGCATGCATTCGAAAGGGGTGAAGTTGTCTTTCAAAGCTTTCGAATCTAGTGACATGCCTTTGTTTAAAAGAGTGTTTTGAAAGTGTTGCCGCTTTGAACCCCTTAGATACCCTAACTGCTGCACTAATACTTTTACCTCAGTTAGAGGCTACTTCTATAACCCTTCGATCAATGAGTGCGGAAGGTAGGTTTCGAACCAATACCCTTCCGCAACCATTAAGCCGCTTTCCTTTTAACCCATACATGCAAAAGGGAAGGTGCCGCACCTATACCTTTCAACATGGTTAAGACAGCTTTGCTTTAAGGCATAAGTATACATGCAGAACCATGTTGCCATCACCCTAGGTCTTTCGAAAAGGATAGCTTTCGAATGTGTCCCTTTTTTATACTTTGCAGTTTGTTTTGTTTTCAAACTATGGTTTCGAAAGAAACACTTTTAATTGGTTATGAAGCTATGCTTCCATAACTTTTACTTGAACCTAATGCTTTTGAAAGATATGTTTTAATTGTTTCGAAAGGAATATCCAAGTATTTCGAAAGATATGTTTTAAGAGTTTCGAAAGGAATGTTTCCAAGTGTTTCGAATGGTATGTTTAATGGTTTCGAATGAAAATGTCTAAGATTGTAAGTAATAATTTCGAAAGGTCTATTTCCAATGCATTCGAAAGGAAGGTTTTGGCCTTTCGGCCTAATGTTTTCAAGGCTAAAGTATTTAACTTGTTTTGAAGGGATAGATAACCCTGTAGATTTTAGGTTTTCATCAACATTGTTTTATAAAGCATATATCATGGCATAAGTATTTTGATTAAAGCAAAGAGTATAATTTCCTTGTTTTATAAAGATATGATTTCAAGGGTAAATCATTTGTAAATATTGTTTTCAAGGAAATGAAATTTGAATAGGGTGATTATCCCAGATATTTGCTAAAAGAATGACTTTGATTTTAGAATACCAGATGGGACTGGTATGGGGTCACGCCCTATACTTTAGCTAGTAGTACTTAGCTAATATATATCCAAAATTTCCATGTGCAGGGCTTTTTCACAGGTAAGACTAAAATGATATTACACACAGAAAGGAATACATACAATAGAGATTGGTTATTGGTGAGTCCATAAAATTATTAGGATTGGTTGACCCTAGGAAAAGTAAGTTAAGGACAGACCGTCCAATACTGTGTCTAACAGAAGTTAGAATATTTATTATGTCTGGTAGGCCCTTGCTAGCTAGTGGTTAATAGTCAGCGAAATAAAACTATAATGTTCAGACGGATTGTCCATTGAATACCTGATTTATATGCATATATGTTATTACTATTTTTGTTATAATCTGTTTGATTGTAGGATTTTTGATATGCAAAAGATATGATTTTAAAAGCTATTATTGAGGGGAAACCCGTTCTGCTAAGTGGCGTGGTCTCACTTAATATCAATAAACAGAGATGTAGTAGAATTATTCACACCAGGCTTTATGTCTAACTCGAAGTTTATGTTTTCCCCTTAAACTCTCGGGTGCTCAAAATTAAATTTAAGTAGATTGAGAGTTAAGGACTTTTCATGTTTAGTAGGTTGGACGAATAAGCTTCCGAAGACGTGTAGGAGGCAAAGCTAGCTACGTAGGAGCTATTTAGTATTATTTCCACTGTGATGTGTTTCTGACTTATATGTCTATTATTTAGTACTCAGAACATCCAAGGGGGCATCTTCATATGTCGCTCTTGGCGTATTTTGAAATAATTATATTTATCTGAACCTGGGAATCGTTTTGGGATTATGTAATTGAATATGAAATATTGATTTTAAATTTAATCAAAAAAGCTGTTTTGAAATCTATGTTGATTTTATTTCATATTTATGTGCTTTTAATACTATGGATACCATTTACATTACCATACTTTATCACCAGAAGTTAATATTATAGATGACTGCAACATCTGTAGCGGTTAGCTTCGGGCCTCAAAATAGGGGATGTTACAACTTGGTATCAGAGCATAAGTTTATGAAAACATAAAAGAAATTTTAAACCTAAAATGATTTTGGAAAAAACATAATCCTAGGGAATTTGAGAAAATATTAGGGTATGGGATAAAGCTATAGTAATGTATTTGTATTTGTTATATATAAGTATATGCTTTATCTCCAGCTTCCCTTCTCCTTTAGGCTATTCTTCCGTACCTTACAAAGGTTCGAATGCAGATTTGAAAGAGTTAAGATATGGATGCTAGGAATAAAATAGTTAACCTTGTTGGAGGAAGCAACACAACTAATGGAAATACCAGACCGAATACTCGAAGGAATCCAGGTCAGGCATAAGCTTCTAATGTGGGTACTAAAGCACCACAATTTGATATGAGAGCTATGTATCAGTTCTTCGTCAACATGATGCAAGCTGAAGCTGCTGCGTGATTAGTTGGATGAAATGCTGGAGAAGGTAATTAGAAAGCTCCAGTGGTCAATAACTATGCAGTATTGAGCAGAGACTACGCTAGGCTTGGAGGGAAGCCGTTTATCGGGACTGAGGACACAATTGAAGTGGAGAATTATGTTAGAACCTTATATCTTGATGTTTTGATCTTGACAACTATATAAGTAAATATTATATGAACTAAACATATTTGTAGGAAAAGATACCATTCTACTCGACAATAGATTGAAGACCAAGAATCAGAGAGAAGTTTCAAATTTTATAAATGGTTTATCTATAGTCTAGTTTAGTAGTTAATCATTGTTAAAATCTCTCCTAGGTGGTATATGCGTGCACACATGTTTTTAAAATTATTTTAAAACCATATACACAGAATGGAAATCATTTATTTTAAGTTCATTATCAAAAAGCTTTCAAATAGAATTAAAAATGGAAGAAACACAGATTCCAGTCGACTGAAAAGGTAGGCTCAGTCGACTAAAAACCAATGCATGTGCACAAGTGCACTTGAAGGGTCAGTTGATTGAACCAACCCATTCAGTCGACTGAACTATGTGTCTTTTCAATAGCAAAATTTAAAATTCAAATTTTTGAATTTTCAGAAGACTGAAATTTTTCACTCAGTCGACTGCATATTCATAACGGCTATTTTTCTAAACGGTCACTTCCATTTAACGAACAGAAACAACCCTTGATTCAAGAGTTGTTTCCGTATCTTTTGACCTTAACTCTTCACGAAGAGTTGCATCATTTAAACTCTATATATAGCCTTGAATTCAGTTGTTTTAATAACTTAATTCTCTGATTCTATTCTAAAATTCTTATTATCTAAAATTCTGCCATTTGCTTTCAAAACTCGTTCAAATCACTCGCACATTCAAGCACAAATTTATTTATGATTAAAATAACTTCCAATCTTCACGAACTACATTATATACCACAAAGGAGAATATTATAGGAAGGGTGTACTCTATAGACTTATCCGTGCTATCTACAGAACACAATCGTCAAGAAAATTCTCTGTATTGTTGAAGTCCTGTTTGGTTGCTTAGGCGGTAGAAGTCCTATTCAGTTGTCTAAGCGGTAGAAGTCCTGTTCGGTTGCTCAAGCGGTGTAATACACGTTCCTCCGGGTTAAGTGAGGGTTGATAGTTAAATTCCAGAAGGAGTCTAGGACTGGACGTAGAACGGGAGTTCAAACCAGTATAAAAATCCCTGGTGTCATTTACTTTATTATTTACTTTTATTTTATTCCGCACTAGTAGATAACTTTAGTTACTATTCCATATTACGATCCTAAGCAGCACTTTCATTTGGTACCGGAGCAAGGCCATCATATAACCATTACACAGTTATTTGATACTAAGTTAATATGGAAAATAACACTAACACAAGTTTTGTTGAAGGTCAATCCACTACACGTCCACCACTATTTAATGGTTTGAATTACAACTATTGGTCAACTCGAATGAGAATTTTTATGCAAGCAAATGGATATGATACTTGGAATATCACTCAAAGTGAATACACTATACCCACTACACCATTTGCAGAATGGTCAAACACACAAAAGTTAGATGCTACATCGAATGCAAAAGCCATGAATATGTTATTTTGTGCCTTAGATAAAAATGAATTTAATAGAGTTAGCATGTGTACAACCGCTTATGAAATTTAGAGAAATCTTAAAGTCACACATGAAGGAACTAACAAAGTTAAACAAAGAAAGATTTCTATGCTCAAAAATCGGTTCCAAAATTTCAGAATGAGACCAGATGAAACTATAAATGACATGTATTCTAGATTTTAAGATATACATCATTCACTATTAGCATTAGGAGATTTTTTTTTTCAGATTTTGATATTGTCTCAAAAATTCTAAACTCTTTAACGGATGAATGGGAACAAAAAGTCTTAGCTATTGAAGAAGCTAATGACATTTCTATCATCAAACCTGAAGAGTTAATTGGAAATCTCATGTCATACGAAGTTAATTTGCAAGCAAAATGAGATCAAGCCCAAGATAAAAAGAATATTGCCTTCAAAGCAAAACAAGAAGATTCAGATTTAGATAAAGATGAAATTGCATTGATTGCAAAGAATTTCAAAAAGTTTTTAAAATTCAAAAAGAATACGAAGTTTGGAAACAATATGAAAGAAAATTCCAGTAAACTGCAAGTTTCGAATCTCGAATGTTATGAATGTCATTAGAAGGGCCACATGAAGAAAGACTGTCCTGATAGAAAGAAAGACAGATTCAAGAATAAGAAGGACAAGTACAAAAAGAAGCAGGCATTCTTAGTTACATGGGATGACTCAGAATCGTCTTCATCATTAGACAGTGACACAAATAGCGATTCTGAACAAGCCAACGTCTGCTTTATGGCTTCAACTAACGATGTAAGTGATTTAACTTATGATGATTTAATTGATATAAATTCAGAATTATTAGATAAACTCAAAGAAGTTAAAAGAAACTATAAAGATGCACTAGAAAAACTAAACATAACCGAAAGAGAAGTTGATATGCTAAGAGATGAAAAGAAAATCCCAGAAGAAAAACTTGTTAATACACAAGAATCTTTGTCTAATGTTTCTTCTCAACTCACTATGCTATCAAATGAAGTAGAAGTGCAAAAAGAAAAGAATATGACATTAGCTTCAGAAAATCATGATTTAAAATCAAATGTCAAAATTCTTGAATTGAAAAATACCAGTCTCAAAACCGAGTTAGAGAATATCACTAAAAATGTAACTAATTTTAATAAAGGGAGAGAAAATCTTTCTAAAATATTAGTAATTCTCAAACTACTACTAATAAGAATGGATTAGGATATAAAAATTCTTCGAAAACAATTTCATAGAAGAATAGTATATCATATAAAAATTTTAACTTGCATAATAATTTTGTAAAAGCAAAAACAAAGCCAAATGTTTTCACCCAAAAGAAAGAAATTAGTAAAACAAATACTATAAAAATTTTGGTACCAAAAACCAATAATAATTTAATCAGAAATAAGTATATAAAATCTTTTATAACTTCAGTTAATAAAAATAAAGATTTTACTTATAAAGGGAGTTCCAAACCCTCTTGGGTTTAGCTTCCTAAGATCTAACTCTTAGGACCCTAATAAAAGGTGGCTACCAACGTCATTCATATATTTTTTGCAGGTACCGACTAAGAAAAGAGGAAAGTGGATACTAGACAATGGTTGCTCAAAACATATGACAGGAAATAAAGATATGCTGACCAACATTATCTACTCGGATGGAGGATCTATCACATTTGGAGATAATTCCAAAGGCTATATCATCGGCAAAGGCGATGTGAGCAATGATGGTACATCTAACTTACCTCTTATTACAAATGTTTTATTAAGTTAAAAATTTAAAACATAATTTACTAAGTATAAGTCAACTATGTGATAAAGGTTTTACTATAACGTTTTTAGAAAATAAATGCAACATTTTTTTGATCAAAATAAAAATCTTATATTTCAAGGAACCAAAGAAAGAAATATTTATATATTAAACATGAAAGTCAATCATAACACAAATATGTGTCTAGTAGCCAAAGTTAATGATCCTTGGTTATGGCACAAAAGATTTTGTCACATAAATTTTAAAGCAATAAAAAAATTATCTAAAAATAATTTAGTTAAAGGCTTACCAAAAATGAATTTCAAAGTAAAAAGTATTTGCGATGCTTGCCAATTAGGAAAATTAACAAAATCTTCTTTTAAATAAAAAAAAATGATTTCTACATTACAACCACTTGAGTTATTACATTTAAATCTTTTTGGACCAACTCAAGTTCAGTCTATAAACCATAATATATATGTTGTTGTAATAGTAGATTATTTTTCAAGATATACCTAGACAATATTTTTGAAAAATAAAAGTGATACTTTTGAACATTGTAAAATTTTGGCCAAAAGAATTCAAAATACTAAAAATTTGAAAATTAAAAATATTCGAAGCGATCATGGTAGTGAATTCGAAAATGAATCTTTTGAAAATTACTGTAATAAGAAAGGAATTGTTCACAATTTTTCATTTCCTAGAACTCCACAACAAAATGGAGTTGTAGAAAGGAAAAATAGAACACTTCAAGAATGTGCTGAAACTTTATTAAATGGAAATACTCTACCAAAACATTTTTGGGCAGAAGCTGTAGCAACTATTTGTTATGTTTTAAATAGAGCTTCCATCAGACCATTAACTAAACATACACCATATGAGCTTTTTAATGGAGAAAACCTAATATATCGTATTTTAAAGTTTTTGGTTCAAAATGTTTTATATTAAACATAAAAGATAAGCTTGGTAAATTCAATCCAAAATCTGATGAAGGAATATTCATTGGATATTCAGAATGAAGCAAAGCTTTTAGAATTTATAATAAAAGAACTAAAATAATCGAAGAAACACTTCATGTGTCATTCGATGAAAATTTCAAAGTTAACCATAAAATAAAAGATGAAGAAAATATTTCTAAATCAAATGACTCAGATAATGATATTGAAATTAATACAAACAATAATTTACAAAATAATAATGAAATAAGATCCCCACCAAGAGTTCTAAGAAATCATCCTGTTGAAAATATCATTGGAGAAATAAATACAAACGTAAGAACCTGAAATCAACTAAATCAAATGGGTCACGCAGCTTTCCTTTCAAATATTGAACCAAAAAATGCTAAAGAAGCTTCAACTGATGATTACTGGATTATAGCTATGCAAGAAGAATTAAATCAATTTGAATGTAATAACGTTTGGGACTTGGTTCCTAGACTAAATGATCAAGCCGTTATCGGTATAAAAGGGGTTTTCAAAAATAAAGCCGATGAGCAAGGAAATATTATTAGAAATAAAGCTAGACTAGTTGCTCAAGGTTATAATCAAGCAGAAGGAATAGACTATGATGAAACATTTGCACCTATAGCCCATCTAGCAGCTATAGGTATTTTATTAGCTTATGCATGTTTTAATAATTTTAAACTATATTAAATGGAAGTAAAAAGTGCTTTCTTAAATGGTTTTATAAAAGAAAATGTATATGTAGAATAACCTCCTTTATTTTCACATGAAAAATTTCCAGACCGTGTTTATAAATTAAAAAAGGCTATATACTGTTTAAAACAAGCACCCCATGCTTGGTATGACCGTCTTAAAAGTTATTTAATTAATTCAGGTTTAAAAATTGGTAAAGTAGATCAAACTTTATTTATAAAACAAGATAAGAATGATATTTTAATAATTCAAATCTATGTAGATGACATTATTTTTGGTTCCACAAATGAAAAATTATGTCAAGAATTTTCAGAAATTATGACAAGAGATTTTGAAATGTCTCACATGGGAGAACTTTCATATTTTCTTGGTTTACAAATTAAACAATTAAAAAATGGAATCTTTATTAATCAAGAAAAATGCTGTAATAATCTCATAAAACGATTTGGTATGGAAAACACTTCTGCTAAACCAACTCCTATGAGTACTACATTACATCTCAATAGAGATGAAAATGGTAAAAGTGTTGACCAAAAACTATATCGTAGTATGATTGGTTCATTACTATATTTAACTGCTAGTCGACCAGACATAATGATGAGTGTATGTTTGTGTACACAGTTTCTAGCAAATCCCAAAGAATCACATTTGCGGGCAGTGAAGCGAATTTTAAGATACTTAAGCAAGACTAAAGACTACAGTCTCTTTTATCCAAATAAATGTCCTTTTGAATTAGTATCATATAGTGATGCTGATTTTGGAGGATATCGAACGGATCAAAAGAGTACTAGTGGTACTTGTCACTTTATTGGACGATCTTTGGTATCTTGGTTTAGTAAGAAACAAAATTGCGTTTCACTTTCGTCGTGTGAAGTAGAATATATCTCTGCTGCTTTGGCATGTACTCAAGTAATCTACATGCATCAAACACTTCAGGATTTTAGAATAAATCTTTCTAAATAAATAATTTATTGTGATAATACAAGTGCGATAAATTTATCGAAAAACCCAACAAATCATTCTAGAACTAAACACATAGATATCAGACATCATTTTCTTCAAAATAATATAGAAAAAGGCAATATTTCATTAGCATTTGTATCTTCAGAAAATCAGATAGCTAATATATTCACAAAACCTTTAAATGAAAATACTTTTATTAAATTACGTCGAGAATTATGTATTATATCATTGCATGACTTATAATTAATTTTTTTTTTAAATTTTAGGAAATATTTTTTTTTCAAAAAATAAATAAATAGATATATAAATAAAACTAAAGCCGCCGGTACTCTATCTCTTGTCATTGGTAAGGTAGTTGTATGCATTTCCATTATGCTATGTTATTTCTTGGTTTCACTACATTTACCTACCTCAAATTACTTGTACGTACAACATTTCTCATCATTATCTACCCCTAATCTTTCTTTGGCCATAAATGTTTAACTATTTTCCTTCTCAGGTTTCTTTCACCTAAAAATAGAGCATCCTCCAGTACATAAAGACTCCCTGCTTCAACCTTTTTTCTTCAACATTTCTTCCACTAATCCTTTTAGCTTAATATTTTTTTTTTTTACAAACACCATAATGTCTTCACAAGAAGGATCTAATCAGTCTTCAAATTTTTTTAGCACTCCCACTTCCGAATCATCAAAGAATTCCAACAACTCCACTCCTATATATATTCCAGTTAAGATTACACCGTCTCCAACATATCACACTGGATATACGCAACAGGGGAAGTGAACCAAACGTAACTTACGTTTTGGTTCTCTATCCACAAAAGATAAAATTGATGACTTTCGCCATTACCAAAGAGAGACTCTAGAACTGCAACGCGAAATGTACTATGAGCAGAAAGTTAATGCTAAATGCTTAAGCTCTCTAGAACAAGTCGCTTTGAAGTTTTGTGGGTCTTCATCAAAACAATGCGTGCATCAACCATCCCCACAAGGTTCTCAAGTGCTACCGAATTCTTGGGAACGAAGCCCTCAACGTCCTCCGGTGTCACCAAACTCCTGGGAGCGTAATAATGTATGGTCACCTATCCGACCATCACAAGAAATAACGAAGGTTGAACCACACTCTAACGATTCACAATCCTCTGGAAACTAGGATTTCATTTATATTGTTTTGAATTAAATTTTATATGTATTATATTTTTTCTATTAAATAATAATATATTATGTTTTCCAAGAAATTATAATTAGAAAATTAATAAAAGTACATATATTTTTATGTTTATTTCAGAAAACATATAGTTAAAAGGATACTATTGCAAAATATAACGGTTTAAGTCGACTGAAGTTGGACTGTCAATCGACTGAAACTTCATATAAAAATTTTTTTACTATACAAATTCAGTCGACTGCTCATCATTTTCAGTCGACTAAAAAGCTGAGTTTTTAGGAAAACTTGCAGGATAAAATTTCCTGCATATCAGTCGACTGAATAAAAATTTCAGTCGACTAAACATTCATATAAACATATTCTTCCCCAGAATTCAGTCGAATGGCCTTCTAAATTCAGTCGACTGAATTTGACAAAATTATACTAAAAACTTGCGGGAAGGAATTCCCTGCATATCAGTCGACTTCCCCAACAATTTCAATCGACTGATTCGCCTATTTCTGGTTTTTTAAAATGTGAATGCACATTTCCCAACCTACCTTTTCAACCACCTTATATATTTATCTTCTTTACTTCAAACCCTACCTCATTTTAGCTAACTAAACCCTAGCCCTCATTATTCCTCAAATCAATTTTTATTACTTCAAATCAATTCAATCCAATGGCCCCAAGAACCAAGAGAGCTAGAGAATCTTCCGCCAGACCATCAGAGAATTAAATAAGATCATGTCTTCACAATGACGTTGCGATTACTCGATTCAGTGCCATGAAGTGCTCAAGGGTCTTTGATGGTTCCTTTATTAAATTTCCCGATTTCAATGCTTATACCATCCGTGAAACTGCCGAAGCTAGCGGGCTTGATAGCTTGATTGGTGTTGATGCTAATAATGTCAAGATCTACCCCCTCTTCATCAAAATTTTCTTCGCAAACATGAACTTGGATCACCAAGATCCAAGAAACAAGGATGACTTCATTTGGACGGTAGTTTGCGGCGTTCGCATCTATCTCCCTCTTCAATGGATCGACCATATTCTCCGTTGTCCATTCGAAGGAGCCGACATCAACGACATTGATGTCAACATGGACAATAGAGATGAAGTCCCTCATAGATTTCTCTCTAATGACATGACCGCTCTTAAATCCGTCGCCTTGAGACCAAAAGCGCGCATTCTTCATCCTGCACTAATCCGATCTATTCAACCTCGTATCGAGAATTACGAGAAGGTCTACAAAAGAGAGTTCCAAGCACTCTACGTCATTTACTCCTCCCAACAAGTGAATTGGGCTAAAATCATTCTTGATGAATTTCTAAACGTCAATCGCAAGAGGAGTTACAAAACCATCTTCTACGGAGCCTATATCATGCACATTCTCATGAATTTCAGAGTTACCGTACCCGATGCCAGCTTCATCACCGTTGGTAAGCTAAACTCTAAGACTTTAAATCTTATGAGTTTTCCCAAATGCCCTCCACCTCAATAAATCATTAGCTACCAACAATGGGCGGCAAATCGAGCACAAGGAATTCCGTAACCTCACGAAGCACACATTGGTTCCTCCTCCACTTCCCATCAAATAGAGGAAGAAGAAGAAATGATGAAATAAAAGAGCTTCAAGGAGATTTAATGCAAATCAAGGCCTTGTCACTCTCTTTCGGAATCAAAGCAAGCTCAATCGACGATTTGTCACCGTCGAAAAGAACGTTGTCAATACCAACAAGAAGCTCAACTCCATCAAGAGCTTCTTAAACAAAATATGGGAGAAGATTTCTTGCACCAGCTCTACTTCTACATGTATTGCCGAAAATCCCGCTCCTTTCACTTAGTTTACATCCGAGGAGGAAGAAGAGGAAGAGGAAGAATCCGAGAGCGAGGAAGTTTAGTTTTTATTTATCTTCTCTTATGCTTATCTATTTTCATTAATTCTGTTGTTCGTTATGTTGTCACATTGCACATTTTCTGTTGTTCGTTTAGTATGTTGTTTGTTTAAGTGTTGTATTCATGTTTGTTTTGATGACATATGTTAAGTGTTATGTTGTTCAATTTCATTTACTTGTTGTTTGTTTAAAATTTACCTATCTATAATAATCAAGTTTGCTTATTTATCTATAATAATATTATTTACCATGTTATCCAAATATTCTTTTTTGCCGATGACAAAGGGGGAGAAGTAATAAAATGTGCTAGATATTCAGCAGGTAGTTCATTTATTCAGGGGGAGTTACAATTGCTTTTATAAAAAAACTTACATAGTTGTCATCATCGAGAAGGGGGAGAATGTTAAAACCCTATATTTTGACGTTTTGATCTTGACAAATATATAAGTAAATATTATATGAACTAACCATATTTGCAGGAGAAGATACCATTCTACTCGACAATAGATCGAAGACCAAGAATCTAGAGAGAAGTTTCAAATTTTATAAATGGTTTGTCTATAGTCTAGTTTAGTAGTTAATCATTGTTAAAATCTCTCCTATGTGGTATATGCATGCACACATGTTTTTAAAATTATTTGAAAATCATATACACACAATGAAAATCGTTTATTTTAAGTTCATTATCACAAAGCTTTCAAATAGAATTAAATATGGCAGAAACATAGATTCCAGTCGATTGAATGGGTAGGCTTAGTCGCCTGAAAACCTGTGCATGTGCACAAGTGCACTTGAAGGTTCAGTCGACTGAACCACCCCATTCAGTTGAATGAACTATATGTCTTTTCAAAATTAAAATTTAAAATTTGAATTTTTGAATTTTCAGAAGACTGAAATTTTTCACTCAGTTGACTAAATATTCATAACGGTTATTTTTATTAACGGTCACTTCAATTAACGAACAGAAACAACCCTTGATTCAAGAGTTATTTCCATATCTTTTGATCGTAACTCTTCACGAAGAATTGCATCATTTAAACTCTATATATAGCCTTGAATTCAGTTGTTTTAATAACTTAATTCTCTGATTCTATTCTAAATTCTTATTATCTAAAATTCTGCCATTTGCTTTCAAAACACGTTCAAATCACTCGCACATTCAAGCACAAATTTATTTGTGATTAAAATAACTTCCAATCTTTATGAACTACACTATATACCACAAAGGAGAAGATTATAGGAAGGGTGTACTCTAAAGACTTATCTGTGCTATCTACAGAGCACAATCAGTCAAGAAAATTCTTTGTATTGTCGAAGTCCTATTCGGTTGCTCAGGCGGAAGAAGTCCTATTCTGTTGTCTAGGCGGTAGAAATCCTGTTCGATTGCTCAGGTTGTGTAATACCTATTCCTCCGGGTTAAGTGAGGGTTGATAGTTAAATTATAGAAGGAGTCTGGGACTGGGCGTAGAACGAGAATTCGAACCAGTATAAAAATCCCTGGTGTCATTTCTTTATTATTTACTTTTATTTTATTCCGACTAGTAGATAACTTTAGTTACTATACCATAATATGATCCTAAGCAGCACTTTCAAATTGGTTGCTTCATTGCGAGAGTATTTTTGCTGATTTAGGACTCAACGATGAGAAGAAAAGGAAATTGCCATCTAGACAGTTGCAAGGAGCAGCACCATACCGGTGGAACGATGTTACTGTAGGAGTAGCTGAAGAGACTATGTCTTGGGCGGAATTCAGAAGGAGGTTTGAAGAAAGATTCATGTCGGAGATAGCCAAGTCAATTCTACTCAGGAAGTTTGCTGAGTTGGTGTAGGGAGACATGACAATGCTTGAGTATGCTACTAGATTTGAGGAATTATCGAGATACGGATATGCTACAGTTGATATGGTTATCAAAAGAAATGAGAAGTTCATCCGTAGATTAAGACTCGAGCTTGTTAAAGCAACTTTACGACATATTAGGGATCCATGCGATGTAGTTGTTGAGATGGCTTTGAGGAATGAGGTGATGTTCGCTTTCTTTAATGGTAACAAAGCAGTGGAAACACAAGGTGGGAAGAACCAGAAGAGAAAGTTTTTCCACAAGAAGGGAGCTCAGAAGAGTAGAGCTGCCAAGAAAGGAAAGATAGATATTATCTCCTACAAGTGTGATAAGAAAGGGCATTTCACTAATGAATGTCGTTTAGGGAACAGAAAGAAGGTGATCGACAAGAAGAATATCAAATGCTTCAACTGTGATCAAATTGGACATTATAAGAACCAGTGCAAGGAACCAGCCAAGGATGAAAAGGGAAAAGTGTTTGCACTGGAACCGGCTACCTCAAAACCAACAGTAGAGGAGAAAGGAAAAGCTATGTTAGGAGGTACAATTTTGATTCATGGTATGTTAGTTAGAGTTCTATTTGATACTAGTGCATCACATTCTTTTATGTCTCATTGTTTGGTAGATAAGCTTAACCTAGAACCCTCACACCTAGTTACATCCTTAAGGGTTGCGAATCCGATAGGAGGGTATGCGACTCTTGGCATGAGATGTGACCACTTAGAGGTTGAATTGTAATGTCATAAATTTGCTTGCAATATACAGGTGTTTGATTTCATAGGTTTCAAAAATATTTTGGGTATGGATTGGTTATGTAAGTATGATGCTAGGATATTTTTCCACGATAGGAAAATATCACTTAGACAACCTAGTTGTAGTGATTGGATTATATACACGGCAGAAAACCCGGATTTAGACTCTGGCACTTTATTGGGCGTTATGGACGAAAAAGACGAGTTGAATCGAGTTTTCATTATTAGAGAATTCATAGATGTCTTTGAGCATGTGATAGGACTACCGTCGAAATGAACCATTGAGTTTCAGATAGATTTAGTACTAGGATCTGAACCTATGAGTAGACCGCTATGTAGAATGACACCTACCGAGATGAAGGAGCTAAAGGTGTAGTTGGTGGATTTATAAGGTAAGAGTTTTACCAGACCAAGTAGTTCACCTGGGGGAGCAGCCATAGTATTTTTTAAGAAACCAAAAGGATCGTTAAGGTTATGTATCAATTACCGTAAGCTAAATGAGAAGACGATAAAGAACCGATATCAGTTACCTAGGATTGATAATTTGTTCGATCAGTTGAGTGGAGCCAAAGTATTCTCTAAATTAGATTTGGCAATAGGGTTCCATCAACTTAGAGTAGCAGAGGTTAGTATTCATTTGATGGCGTTTAGGACAAGATATAGATCATACAAATGGTTAGTAATGCCATTCGGACTAATTAATGCACCAGCATTCTTCGTGGACTTAATGAATAGAATCTTCCGAGAGCATCTGGACAGGTTTGTATTAGTATTCGTAGATGACATATTGATAAATTCCAAGGATGAAAGAGATTATGAAGTTCATCTTAGGATAGTGCTTGAGACACTGAAGCAGCATCAGTTGAAAGCAAAAAATTTAAAGTGTCATTTTCGAACGAAGGATGTGAAGTTTCTTGGTCATGTAGTCTCAAAGAAAGGGTTGTCAGTAGATCCGGTTAAGATCGATGCAGTGAATAATTGGAAGAGACCCGAGACAGTGACTAAGATAAAGAGTTGTGTTGGATTAGTAGGATATTATGGGAGATTCATTAAGGATTTCTCATGGATAGCAGCACCGATAACTAAGCTAACTCAGAAAGATGTGAAGTTTGTTTGGACTGATAAGTGTGAGGAGGCATTCCAAAAACTGAAACATTTGTTGACTAATGCACCTGTGTTAGTTGTTCCAAAAGGGAATCGAGAATTAGTTGTTTATACGGATGCATGTGGAACATGATTAGGAGCTGTGTTAATGGAGAGAGGTAAAGTGGTTGCTTATGCTTCTTGATAGCTCAGACCGCGTGAAGTTAGATATCCGACACATGATTTGGAATTAGATGTATTTATTTTTGCATTAAAGGTATGGAGACATTATCTATTGAAGGAAAGATTCGAGCTGTTTACGGATCATAAGTCACTAAGATATTCTCTCAAAACGACTTGAATATGAGGCAGCATAGATGGTTAGAGTTCATAGCTACATATGAATTTGGGATTGAGTGCACACCGGGAAAAGGTGGCAGATGCACTTAGCAGGAAACATGTAACACCCCTAATTTTTAATAACATTATTTAGAAGATTTAATCAGA
Organism: Allium fistulosum; assembly: GCA_030737815.1. Lineage (NCBI taxonomy): Eukaryota > Viridiplantae > Streptophyta > Magnoliopsida > Asparagales > Amaryllidaceae > Allium > Allium fistulosum. Next base: position 477,151,023 of record CM060902.1, read on the forward strand.
TAAACTAAATAGAATAATGTAAATATTAGTGTGATATGGGGATTGAGATTTGAATATTTATTTAGAGGCTGTGCTTAAATAAACATAAAGAATGAGTATATGGAAATGGTTTATTAGATAATTAATAAGAGAATAAAACAAAGGCATTATGGGTAACAGCAGCACCCATAATCCCATTACCCTTAAAATCTCGTTTCCATTTCTTTGCACATTCACTTTTCAAAACTCAGAAACGTAAATCAAAGAGAGTTCAAGCCGACCATAATCTAGAGAAAGAAAAGGGGAAAATCAATTAAAGCTAAGGAATCAAGCAATGAGGATTAATCTAAATCAAATCTCAAGTTCCTAATCAAGGTGAATAATAATCTAAACTAGCTCTATTTTTTGTTTTAAAGATCATTTGATTTCAGGTTTAAGTTTAAATCCACTATGATGATTTTTGATGATGGTATGCTTGGAGTTCATGATATGTTATATTCAAACAAGTTTGATTGATAAATGTTTTATTCGATTTTAAGGCTAAAATCGTTTATATTGGGTTTTAAATGCCATGAGGATTTTATATGTTATGTAAAACATTATTTTGGAGATGGGTTAAATTTTTCATAATTATCCAAGCTATGGATAATTTATTATGAATTTTCAAAGGAGAATATGAATAACTGGGTTTAGAAACTGATTTCGGTAATTATATAAAGGAATTTTGGTCTGAAATTTATATATGTTATATAACATATTAAAAGTGAATTTCTATGATTTTTGGGGATTTTTTCCTAAGAAATTTACTATGGAAATTAAATTAATTTAGTTGGAGGACTTATATGTTTTAATTGTTTTGGTTAAGGGAAGGGCTTCTTTGCTAATTGTTTTTAATTAAATCTGAAATGAATTCGGCAGTAATTTAGGAAAATATTTTTGTAAAGTTTATGGCAACCACTTAAATTTTATAAATAGGCAAGTTAGTTGAAAAGCATTTACCTAAAATTGCAATAATATAGTTTTTGTTTAGAAGCATGGTTTCGCGGCTTCCAGTAGCAACCTTTAAACCACGTACCTTCGCCCCCATCTAAATCAAAACCAATACACATGGTATCAATGCTTTGATACGTAGTGGATTGGAGAAGGGCGGAAGGTATGGAGTCGAAACGGTGCTATCGAAGGGGTCGAGACCAATTTAAATAGATTTCGAAGGTCCTTTGTTTAACTAACCAGAGAAATACCACTTGCCTTGTTTTCAAAAGAATGTTTTCGAAAGGGTTTAATATAGCTTTCGAAGAAGTTGCCGCCTTTTTGTTTCGAAAGGGTAGCTTTTGAATGGGTTGCCCTATTTTTAAAATCAATGCTTTCTAAAGGGTAGTTTGAACCAAGTCGAAACCCTGCTGCCGTCTCTATGCCTTTTGAAGGGATTGAAGTCATCAACGAATTCAAAAAGTAGCTTTTTTATAAATATAATAAGCCACTTCCCAATGCTTTCGAAAGGGCTCCAGTAAACACATAAAGGTTTTGAAGGCAATGGCTTCGAAAGGGGTTTCAAAGCTATCCTTCCAAATATTTTACTTGAATGATTAATGCTTTTGAAAGGACAGTTCCAAAGCCATCAGTTTTTCCCAACCACTTTTACTTAAAGATTAATGGTTTTGAAAGGAGTACTTTTGTTTATATTCACTTTGACCCAAAAGATATGTTTAAGATCAAACCAAATGGTTTCGAAAGGGGTACTTTCAATGGTTTCGAAAGGGGTACTTTCAAATGGTTTTGAAGCTATGCTTCTATAATTTAATAAGTGATGCTTTAATACTTTTGAAAGGTATGTTTTGGTGGTTTCGAAAGAGATGTTTTAAAGTGTTTTGAAAGGCATATGCTTAGTGTTTTGAAAAGAAGATTTTAATGCTTTCGAAGGAGGTTTTCCAATGGTTTCGAAAGTAAAGGTCTAAGGTTTCGAAAGCCTTACTTTTCAAAACAAAGAACCTAATCTCATTTTTAAAGGAAAAACCATGGCTAAATAAAGGAGTTTTAAACTGGCTTTTATGTACGGAGTTTTTGAAGAAGCTTTCCTTGTTAAAGTAATAGGTTAAAGGGAATAACCATGTTTCATAGGAAAATGATTTCAAGGATATTAAACCATAGATGTTGGTGTTATTATGTTATTATGTTTGCTTCTTCTAATATACATATTCACTATAAAATGGACCCATAATTGTATTTTGGGGAGAAAGGTGCATAATAACCAGTCAGGTTGACCCAATAGTTAATATAAATTGAGTTAAATTCTGAATGAGTAGAATTGCACCGAGAAGGTCAGATAGACCAGAACTTAGGATGCCCAAAGACTAATTAAGAAGTTGTCAGTTATGGACAGGTTCATAGTAAACCTATGAAAACTATGTTTAAAGAGAGTTATTAGCAGGGGCTAATAGGTTTGTAGTGAACATATGAAAACAATATCTGGATTAAGTTATTAACATAATTCAATAGGTTCATAGTCAACCCATGAATACTATGATACGAGGGAAGTTATTGGAGATACCAATAGGTTCAAGGAGAACCCATGAAATAATTAAATTAAGTTATTGGCAGGTGCCAATAGGTTCTTAGTGATCCCATGAAAAATATGAGACCGGATAGATAGTTCATAAACTTTAATCAGGTTATTAGTGAGCCCATAAAAACTAATAGGTTAATAGTAACCCTAGAAACTATAACTATGACAGATAGTTAAATGAACGGGAATGAGAAACCTAGAATGGTTTACTTGTTTGCATATCATCATAATATTTTAAATTACTATGTTTTTAACCATTGTGGATGTAGGAGCACGTATATGGTTATCATAATTTTTTAATAACATACCAGTGAGGGGAAAACCCGTTCCGCTAAGCGGCGTAGTCTCACTGGATATCTAAATGGTTCGAGATGGTGGGTTATTATCCATTCTAGTTTTATGTCTGACTCGAAGTTTATGTTTTCCCTTTATACTCTCGGGTGCTTAATTAACTTTGAGTAGTTTGAGAGTTGAGGTTTTCAGGTACCTCTTTAGACGAATAAGCTTCCGGAGACATGCAGAAGGCAAGCTAGCTAGTAGGAGTTTGTTTCTATTTTGATTCTGTTGTGTTATGTTGTAAAGGCAAAGTTATTTAATTGCCTATGTTTAGACTTTGATCATCCAAGGGGGCATCTTCATACATCGCTCTTGGCGTATGTTGTGATAATTATATTTTCTCTAAACGTGGTTCTTGAATCTAGGATAATGTAATGAATTTGAAATTTTTTGAAATGGAATGAGAAAGTTGTTTAATGATTTTAAATTTTTTCCATATCCATGTGTTTCTTATATATCAATGTATCAAACATTACTGTATTTGGTCGCCGAGGATTAATAACTATGGATGACTGCAGCATCCGTAACCATTAGTTTTGGGCCTCCAAGTGGGGGATGTTACAAGTTGGTATCAGAGCATAGGTTTATGAAAACTTAACAAATTTAAAACTTAAAGGATTTTCATAAACATAATCCAATGAATTAGAAAATAAGATCTGGGTTTGGGTTAATGGTATAGTAACGTACCTGTATTTGATATATATATATAAGTACATATTCCCTTTCTCTTAGACCATTCTTCTGTATCTTACTAAGGCTCGTATGTAGACTTAAGTGAAAGGAATATATGGAAGCAGGAAACGGAAGTGGAAATCTCGGTGGAGGAAGCACCATAACAAATGGAAATGTTTGACCTAATACTAGGAGGATCCCGGGTCGACATGCAAATGCTAATCAAAATGCAGATGCCAATGTAGGTGCTGGAAATCCGCTAGTGGATATGAGGATAATGTATCGGTTCTTTGTCAATCTGATGCAAGCAGGAGCAGTTGCTGGGAACGTTGGAGGAGCAAATCTAGTGGCTCCATTTGGAAATAACTATGCTAAGTTGAGCAAAGATTACACCAGTCTTGGTGGGAAGCCGTTTATGGGAGCGGAGGATGCCATAGAAGTTGAGAATTGGTTGTTGCATTGTCAAAGAATCTTCACTGACTTGGGATTGAATGATGAGAAGAAGAGGAGACTTGGCTTTAAGTAGTTGCAGAGAGCAGTGCTCCAATGGTGGAATAGTGCTACTGCCAGAGTGCCTGAAGAAGAGTTGACTTAGGCATAGTTTCAAAGGAGATTCGAGAAGTGGTTTTTGTCTGAGGTTGCTAAGTCAGCATTGTTGAGAAAGTTTATGGATTTGATGCAAGGAGAAATGTCGGTATTTGGGTATGCCACTAAGTTTGATGAGTTGTCCCGATATGGGTATGCTACCATTGACACCGTCATCAAGAGGAATGAGAAGTTTATTCGAGGATTGAGATCTGATTGCTAGGGTAAATCTACCACATCTCCGTGATCCTTGTAATGTAGTTGTGGAGATGGAAATCCGACATGAGTAAATGCTTGCTTCTTATGGGAAAGAAATGCCAGTTGAATCCTAGGGTTCTCAGGGAAAGAAGAGGAAGTTCTTTAAGAGGAAGGGAGTCCAGAAGGGATAGGCTGTCAAGAAGGAAAAGGCTAATCTAGTATGTTTCAAGTGCGATAACAAAGGCCATTATGCTCATGAATGCCAGATAGGCAAGGGAAAGAAGGCTGCAGAAAAGAAGAGCATGAAGTGCTTCAATTGTGACTGGGTTGGGCATTATAAGAATCAGTGTCCAGAACCAGTCAGGGTAGACAAGGGAAGGGTTTTTACTGTTGGACCATCATCTGCTAGGCCAACTACTGCTGAGAAAGGAAAGACTGTGATGGAAGGGTACGCTTTTGATTTAGAGTATACCAGTTAGGATACTATTTGATACCGGTGCATCACATTCATTTATATCTCAGAGTTTGGTTGATAGGTTTTGCTTAAAACCTTCATACCTTGTTACCTCCTTAAGGGTTGCAAATCCGATAGGAGGGTATGCAACTTTAAGGATGAGATGTGACCAGTTAGAACTTGATTTAATATGTCATAAGTTTGCATGCAGTCTATATGTTTTTGATTTCATAGATTTTGGAATCATTTTAGGGTATGGATTGATTGGTAAATATGAGGCTAGGATATTTTTCCAGGATAGGGAGATATCGCTGAGACACCCTGATAGTTATAACCGAATAATATTCTCAATGGAGAATTCTGGCCAAAGTGCTTGTGCTTTGTTGAGAGCTATGGAATTGGAGAGTAGTTAAGTCAGGCTCGAGTAGCTAGAGATTTGCAGATGTTTTTGAGCCGGTTACAGGACTACCACCGAAACGAGCTATTGAGTTTTAGATAGATCTTATGCCAGGAACTGAACCCATTAGTAGACCACCTAGCAAGATGACATCGACCAAGATAAAGGAATTGAAGGTGTAGCTAGTGGATCTAGAAGGGAGAAATTTTATTAGACCAAGCAGTTCGCCTTAGGGAGCAGCCGCTGTGTTCGTGAAGAAATCGGATGGGTCGTCATGGATGTGTATTGACTATAGTAAGTTGAACGAGAAGATGATTAAGAATATGTATCCTTTGCTGAGAATCGATGATCTCTTTGATCAGTTATGTGGAGACAGAGTATTTTTCCAATTGGAATTGGCGATAGGTTTCCATCAGTTAAGAGTGGATGAGGATTGTATTCCGTTGATCATGTTTCGGACTAGGTATGGTTTGTACGAGTGGTTAGTAATGCCATTCGGGTTAACGAATGCACCATCTTTCTTCGTGGATCTGATGAACTGAGTTTTCTGAGAGTACTTGGATAGGTTCGTATTGGTGTTTATAGATGACATTTTAGTATACTTTAAGGATGAAAGAGAGCATGAAGATCATCTTAGAGTAGTGCTCGAGAAATTGAGACAGCATCAGCTGAAAGCAAAGTTTTTCAAGTGTCATTTTTGGAAGAAAGAGGTTAAGTTTCTTGGTCACGTGGTCTCAGAGAAAGGCTTGTCAGTCGATCTAGATAAGATTGAAGCTGTTAATAACTAGAAGACACTAGAGACGGTGACTGAGATTAGAAGTTTTGTTGGACTTGCTGGCTATTACTAGAGATTCATTCAGGATTTCTCGTGGATAGCAGCGCCTTTAACTAAGTTAACCATGAAGGATGTGAAGTTTGTTTGGTCCGACAAATGTGAGGAAGCATTCCTTAAGTTAAAGCATTTGTTGACTAACGCACCTGTGTTAGTAGTTCCAGATGGAAACCAAGGGTTAGTGGTGTATACCGATGCATGTGGGAGTGGATTAGGAGTTGTGTTGATGCAGAAGGGTAAAGTTATTGGCTTCACGACAACTTAGGCTTCATGAAGTAAGATATCCTACTCATGATTTAGAGTTTGCTACGGTGATCTTTGCATTGAAGATATGGAGACATTATCTATTAGGGGAGAGATTTGAGCTATACACAGATCATAAGTCCTTAAGATATTTATTCTCTCAGAAGGAGCTAAATATGAGACAGCAAAGGTGGCTGGAGTTTTTAGCAACTTATGATTTTGGTATATAGTATACACCTGGGAATGGAAATAAGGTAGCGGATGCTCTTAGCAGAAGAGATTATAATGTGGTGTTAGTTATGTTGGCAGAATTAAAAGATTTGGAAGCTTCAACTACTTGTAGTGTGCAGTTAAGAGCACTTGCTAGTTCTAGTCAAAGCACCACCATGTTGTCCTATTTGGAAGTTTGACCAGTCTTGATCGAAAGAATTGCTTCTAAGTAGAAAGAGGATCCACTATTAGCCGAGAAGATTAGAAGGCTTGAGATTGGATCGGAGATCGATGATATAAGAGATTTTAGTCTTGATCAGAAGGGATGGTTGAAAAAGAAGGGACGGTTGTGTGTTCCGAATGTTGAGAACTTGAATAAAAAAGTTCTTTGGGAATGTCATCGATCCAAATTTACGATTCATCCTGGAGGAACCAAGATGTATCAAGATATGAAGAGGAGCTTCTACCGAGAAGGTACGAAGAAGGATGTTGGCTTGTGGGTTAGACAGTGTATAAACTGTGAGCAGGTGAAGGCCGAACATCAGAAGCCGAGTGGATTGCTTCAACCTTTGGAGATACTAGTTTGAAAATAGGATTCGATATCCATGGATTTTATAGACGTGTTGCCAAGGTCGAATAGAGAAAATGAAAGTATATGGGTCATAGTGGATAGGTTGACCAAGTGTGCCCATTTCATTCCAGTTAAGTCAACCAGGACGACACTTGTTTTAGCTAAGTTGTTCATGAAGAACAAAGTTAAACTGCATGGAATTCCTAGTAGTATGGTCAGTGATAGAGATGCTTTGTTTACTAGCAAATTCTGGAAGAGTCTACAGGATGTGTTAGGTACCGAGCTTAAGATGAGTACTGCATATCACTCTCCGACGGATGGGCAGACAGAAAGAGTCAATAAGGTACTCGAGGATTTACTAAGAGCTTGTGTATTGGACTTTGGTGGATCTTGGGAAGATCACCTCCACTTAGTTGAGTTTTCCTATAATAACAGTTATTAGACTAGTATAGGAATGGCGCCTTTTGAAGCTTTATATGGAAAGCTATGCAAATCACCAGCATGTTGGCTGGAGACTGAATACAGATTAGTCTTAGGTCCAGATTTGGTCAGAGAGGCGATAGAATAGATTGAGTTGATCCGAGAAAGGATGAAGAAAGCTCAGTCCAGACAGAAGAGTTACACAGATAAGAGGCGTAAAGACCAAGAATTCTCAGTTGGAGATAGGGTCTTCATTAAAGTATCACCGATGAAGGGTGTGGTGCGATTCGAAAAGATAGGGAAACTGGCACCGAGATACGTTGGTCCGTTCCTAATTATAGAGAGAATCGGGAAGCTCACATACAGAGTAGAGTTGCCGAGCAGTATGGCAGGGGTCAATTATGTGTTTCATGTGTCTCATCTTTGCAAGTATATGCATGATCCAGAGACTACTATCCCTCCGACAGAGTTAGAAGAGTTGATATTAGAGCTAAATTTGACTTTTGTTAGACAACCAGTTTGGGTTATGGCTAGAGATGAGAAAAGGTTAAGGAACAAGACAGTCAAGTTGGTGAAAGTTCAGTGTAGCGACAAAGAGAAGGACTGTACTTGGGAGATAGAAGACAGGATTAGAGATACTTATCCTGATCTACTGTGAGGGTATGTTCTATATTTGCTTTATATAGACTGTTGCTAGTCAGGTAGGCTAGTATGGTAGTTAGGAGTTGTTACAAATGATTGTTATGTTTAGTATTTAGTCCTTACTGAATTTCAAGGATGAAATTCTTTAAGGAGGGGAGCCTGTAACACCCCTAACTTTTAAAAACAGTATTCAGGAGATTTACTTAGATAAATTAAATAGAATAATGTAAATATTAGTGTGATAAGGGATTGATATTTTGAAAACTTATTTAGAGGCCGTGCTTAAATAAACATAAAGAATGAATTTATCTAAGTAAATCAATTTAGAATCAAAAATTGCTTCACGACTGGCGGAATGCCACTGTTATCTGGCTTTTTGACAAAGCAAGTTTTCACTAGAATCTGGACGTTAGGATGAAGATGAAACGATTCATGGACTTGGGAACATTCTTAGAAGAGCAGGAGGAGTAGACTTAAGAAGTTGTAAAGGAGTTGGAACTAAAGGGACCACTCGGTACCGAGCACTTCTGCTCGGCACCTACCACTTTTTTGCCTCACTGTGGGCCATGGATGCTCTGGCTTATGAAATTATGGCTAAAGTGATCAGCATGAAGTAAAATTATCACAAAGCAAGTGAGCAACTCTAGAGGAAATATAAAGGAAAGTAGACAATTACAAGTGATATCAAAATCACTCAAAAACAACATGATCTCTAAGGAAAATTTTCAAAACACGATGGTTCATAGATAGAAGACCAAAGGAGGGAAGAAAGGGAAGTTCCCCCTAAAAAACACAAGTCGGTACCGAGTAGAATTTATGGCTCGGGGGCCCATCTTCCCCCGCATCTCTGATTTGGATTTGGGCTTGGTATCTCGTGGGACTCCGGTTCTGCAAAATTAATTCTCTATAAATACAGAACCTATAGCAACTTGAGGATGACTTTTTAGCTCTCTTATTTTCTTAATCTTCTATCTCTCCTCACCATAGTCAGTAAGGCAGACATTCTTGGCTGTTCAAGGCTTTAAGAGCTTGTCAATCCCTTGTACTAGTGATTCTCAATCAAATAATCAATAAGTCACATTGGACGTAGGTTAGAGATTGCCGAACCACTTTAAAATTTTGTTATTGTATCTATTTTCTGTTTATTTTTTGTTAGATTTCAATATCTCTATAGGACTTTGGGTGTTGTTCCACTTTTGGTATCAACCTTTTGGTGCTTTCACTAAGAAGGGAGGTTATCGGGTAGAGATCTAGCTTTCTACTTTGGATTAAAGTGTACAGAGATTAGATCTAAAAGATTTGCATTAAGGAATTTGAAGGATTGACATAAAGGAATCGATGGCCCTTAAGAGATATGGAACAACATCAGGAGTAATATTTGGCGGAGATGAAGGAGCTACTCATCAAGTAGACGTCAGCAACTAGCAAGCAGTACTAGGACCATCTGCTCCTTAGGAGATGGCTACTAGGGTTGAATTTGACAAGATGATGCAAAGCTGAGCCAGAAGTTAGTGGATAGTCAAAAAGCTTTGATGGAAAAGATAGATGCTAGCTTAGCACTGCTGATCTAACAGCACCAAAGAACCAAGAGGAGTAGGAGGGAGATTTCACCTGTTGGATTTGTGGAGAAAAACTCGTCTGTTTCTATGCAAAATGGGCAAAACGACAAACAAAAACAGAAGGAAAGGGCAACTAGGGCACTAAAAGGAGTCGCTAGAGGAGGTAAGAGTGCTCCCTTTAGAAGGAATTAACTCGGTTCTGACTAGAATCTGATCGGTATTGACCAGAATCCAGTCGGTACCAAGAAGAATCTTGGAGGATTAAGGGGACAAGGAGCTGAGGCCGTGGGCTTGTCTGACTCAGAAGATGATCTATAGTATGATGAAGATGATTATGAGCTTGATGTTGCTGCTCGTGATCCTGGAGTTCAAACGACCATAACAGAACCAACCAGATGTCAATGGAAGATCAGAGAAGTGGTTCTCCCAAAGATTAGAGAACCTAGAAATCGATGGGCAAACTAAGATCATTTGTAGAACCAAACATTCGACGTGGCCTCAAAGAGTTGTTCTTCGGAGCACCATGCCAGCGAGGAGTATATAGTAGATATGGTTAAACGATTGGCAGAAGAAAACAAAGGTAGAAAGAGTGAGGATTGGGGTTTCGCACCAAGCAGAACTCCATTCACGGAGAACATTCCGAGGGAAGAGTATCCAAGGAAGTTTATGATGCTCACAGTGCCAATGTACAATGGGATTACCAATCCCAAGTATAACTTATTTAAGTATGAATGGCACATGGATGGTGCCTAGGCAATGGACGCGGTACGGTGTAGGTGTTTTCCCATTTTCATGGAAGGTGTTGTGACAGTATGGTTCACCCAAGTCATACTGAGATCCATATCAATGTTTGATGAGTTGGTTAAGAAATCCCTAGAGCAATTCCAGCTCCATGCTACTCGACCTATGGACGTGATGTCCGTACTGAGCCTTTCTCAAGGACCGAGGGAGATGTCGAAAGGGCTTTTGAACAGGTTCAATATCGTGGTTACGGAGGTGAGTAATCTGAAAGAGGATTCAGTGTTTATGGCTTTGGTCCAGGGCATACATCCGGACATGGACTTCGGTAAATGGTTGAAGATGAAACAACCAATGACTATGGAGGAATTCCACTGGAAGGCTAATTAGTTCTTGCGTTTGGAGGAAGCAAGTCAGGCGTTTGGGTAGACTAATGATGGACAGTTGAAGGAAGTAGTACAAAGCAATGCTATAATTAAATAGACTAGAGAAAGCTCCGTTAATGTAGCAATTAATGTCAAAAATTCTAATTATGAAAAGAAAAGGAATAAAGGCTATAGTGGAAGGCAGAATGAAAATGAGAAGCGCCTAAGGAATATGAGGCCCGGTGAATATACACCCCTGAATGATACGCTGGTGAATATATACCTTGCTGCACAAAGAATAGAATGATATAAAAGTCCGTCTAGGAGAGAGTCGACCAAGGAGGAAAGGCGCTTAGGAAAGTACCGTCGTTTCCATGAATCTCATGGACCCAACACGAATGAGTGTCAGTAATTAGGGGACTTTATCGAAGAACTAATAAGGAAGAAAAAGCTTCTGCAATATGTGAAAGAGTCGTAGGATGGCGGTCAAAATGAAAGAACCCACGGGCTACTGGCCTAACAAAATCAACCTGGACCTAGCGGATATGGGCATAATAGAACTGATGGAAGATTTGTTATTGTTAGAACTACTATTCTATGGTTTTGATGATAACAACTATACAACCATACACATATAAGTTTGTGTATGGTTAAATTTTTGATGATGGTGTGTTTGGATTTCATGATATGTTATATTCAAACAAGTTTGTTTGATAAATGTTTTATTCAATTTTAAGGCTAAAATCATTTATATTAGGGGTTTAATGCCATGAGGACCCTAATATAAATGATTTTAGCCTTAAAATTGAATAAAACATTTATCAAACAAACTTGTTTGAATATAACATATCATGAAATCCAAACATACCATCATCAAAAATTTAACCATACACAAACTTGTATGTGTATGGTTGTATAGTTGTTATCATCGAAACCATAGAATAGTAGTTCTAACAATAACAAATCTTCCATCAGTTCCATTATGCCCATATCCGCTAGGTCCAGGTTGATTTTGTTAGGCCAGTAGCCCGTGGGTTCTTTCATTTTGACCGCCATCCTACGACTCTTTCACATATTGCAGAAGCTTTTTCTTCCTTATTAGTTCATCGATAAAGTCCCTTAATTACTGACACTCATTCGTGTTGGGTCCATGAGATTCATGGAAACGACGGTACTTTCCTAAGCGCCTTTCCTCCTTGGTCGACTCTCTCCTAGACGGACTTTTATATCGTTCTATTCTTTGTGCAGCAAGGTATATATTCACCAGCGTATCATTCAGGGGTGTATATTCACCGGGCCTCATATTCCTTAGGCACTTCTCATTTTCATTCTGCCTTCCACTATAGCCTTGATTCCTTTTCTTTTCATAATTAGAATTTTCGACATTAATTGCTACACTAACGGAGCTTTCTCTAGTCTATTTAATTATAGCATTGCTTTGTACTACTTCCTTCAACTGTCCATCATTAGTCTACCCAACCGCCTAACTTGCTTCCTCCAAATGCAAGAACTAATTAGCCTTCCAGTGGAATTCCTCCATATTCATTGGTTGTTTCATCTTCAACCATTTACCAAAGTCCATGTCCGGATGTATGCCCTAGACCAAAGCCATAAACACTGAATCCTCTTTCAGATTACTCACCTCCGTAACCGTGATATTAAACCTGTTCAAAAGCCCTTTCGACGTCTCCCTCGGTCCTTGAAAAAGGCTCAATACGGACATCACGTCCATAGGTCGAGTAGCATGGAGCTGGAATTGCTCTAGGGATTTCTTAACCAACTCATCAAACATTGATATGGATCTCAGTATGACTTGGGTGAACCATACTGTCACAACACCTTCCAAGAAAATGGGAAAACACCTACACCGTACCGTGTCCATTGCCTAGGCACCGTCCATGTGTTTGTACCAAAATTGGGCACAACACTCTTCGGAAGTCTTTGAAGAGATAAAGTGAAGAAATTAAATGGAAAAAGAGGAATTATCTAACAAAAACTCCAAATTTCAGAAATGAGAATAATTAAAGTGCAAGGAGACACAAGAATTTAGACTGGTTCAGCGTATCGCCTACGTCCACTATGAAGTAGTTTGCTTTATTGATCTTTCTTTTGTGTTTACAAGTGAATTCAATGATTTACAGCAGGCAATTATGATTTGTAGCAATGAATTTCTTTGGTAGCAGCAGCAACTGAGTTCGGATCTGGATCTGGCAGAGTCCGGGCATTAGAGAGCTTAAAGAGGAAGAAGAACCCCTTTTCTGTTGGCTTTAGGGGTCTATTTATAGGTGAGGAGGCTGGTATTTTGCTCAGATCTCGGGAGACCCTGTCTGGTAGGTGACCAGGCCCGCACGCCCAAGCCCGTGAAGTTTCGGTCCAATCCGTGATCGATACGAACAGATTTCGTATCGCTCAAGATTTCATCCAATGGAGTCGAAATTTGGCGTGGTCATTCTTTAGCATGCACGTAGTCTTCTGTGAAAATTTCATAGCATTTGGACTTATAGATTGGGAGATATGATCGATACGAAATGAGGTTTTCGGTTGGCTGTTTCCTTCGACTCGCTTCTGTTCCGACTCGCTTCCATTCGACTCGGTGACGTGGCGCTTGAATTTCACTCTGCCCTTGATGTTGTTTCGAGCGAGTCGAAATGTCCACCGATTGAGCGAGTCGAAGTGTGCCCAGATTGAGCGAGTCGAAGTATGCACTGGTCGAGCGAGTCGAAATGGAGTGTCCTGAGAGGTTTGAGCAGTGGCTTCGCCAACAGAGTCGAAGTTGATGGAGTCGATCAGTGATTCGAATGGAGCGAGTCGAAGAAGGCATCTGAGCGAAGCGAGTCGAAGTAGGCATCTGAGCGAAGCGAGTCGAAGTAGGCATCTAAGCGAAGCGAGTCGAAGTAGGTACTTCAGAGTGTTGCAAAGCGAGTCGAACCTGAACGACTCGAAGTTGGCCTTTGAGCGAAGCGAGTCAAAGTTGTCACTTCTAAGTGTTGCGAAGCGACTCGAAGTTGGCATCTGAGGGATGTGGACCGAGTCGAAGGGAGCGAGTCGACCAGTAATTGATTTTCGCCCAATTTTGTATCGTTCATAACTTGAGCATACGAACTCCGATTGACTTGAGATTTGGAACGTTGACTCTCATGGCTTAGCTTGTCACGTCCTACCAATTTTGGCTCGATCCGGACTCGGACAAAATTCGTCGAAATCCATAGTGAGCCTGTGTATAACTGATCTCTAGGATGGGCCGTCGTTGGTTACTAGTCAATTCCTTGGTGTCACGGCCTTGCTAAAAGGCGGGATAACATTTGCCTCCCAAAGTACGTCTTGTGGAAACATGATGTGCTTTGAAGTGCTGCAATCTTTATTCTGAATAGTCATCGTCTTTTCGATGAAAGCCGTGATCTTCGACTGTTTTTTCTCTATAATGTAAACTTTTGACCGTCAACTGGTGTACCCTGTATTGTTGCGACTGATTGCTGTATGCTAGTGGTTACCCATTTGTTGTTGTAATCGTTATTGGATGAGTTTCTGATTCCTGAAAATCTGGAATATTGAATACTAGTCTGACATTCATGCATATATGTTGACCTGACTCTCGTTAACGTTCGTATGTCCACGAGTCGTTGTCAGTTTATTTTACTTTTGAATTACGTATCGATCCTCTCCTGAACCGATGTGAAATTCGCTGCAACAACGCTCGATGGTTGCTTTTGAATGTTCCTTCGTAACGATCCTCTCCTGAATCGATGCGAAGGGTTGAGACATCGAAGATGATTTTCATTGGATTTATGGATGCGAAGTAAGTATGTTGAGTTGATGGAGTCGGCCTCTGGAATTCATGGTTTGATGGACACGAAGCACTTGTTCAACTTGATGACGGACTCGAACTGAGCGAGTCGAAGTGAGCGAGTCGATGTAGATTCTCTGTTGGATTCGAACTGCTCGTTCGACTCGGTCTGGGGTTCGAGCTGCATAGGAGTCGGAGTCGAAATGGGTTATCGATACAAAGGGTGGTCTCATACCGATGGAGTCGAACTGGACACGGGGATGGAGTCGAAGGCAAGCGATACGAAGGAGAGCTTCGTATTGACGTACTGGAGAGGGAGTCGAAACGTGCGTTCGAATCCATTGGGATAGGAAGCGTTTATTCCCTTTGTTTCCAAGTCCATATAAATACTTTGTACTTAGCCATTTTTCACTTTTTTACCTTTCGTTTTCCTTCCTTTTCTTCGTATCGCTCAGAAACTCGAGAAGAACGAACGAAATATTCTTGCCTTCGAACCGATTCCTATCTTCAATCATTTGAACTAACTGACAGATATAGGTAATCCAATAAGCGAATCCACGCGTAAACGATGAGGCTCGGGTTTTCTTAACATCAAATCAATCAGTGTCGTGTTCGATCGAAAGCTCTCTGGCCTCAGCTTCATGTCGCTCTGGAATATGAGTTTCGAGATGATGAGACGAAGGTCTTCGTATCGATCGATGGTGGAGCTTCGCATCGAATCGAGTCTTTGAATTCATGGATTGATATGAAGGGGTCGCGCCTGATGGACTCGAAACGATGGCCTTGGATTGAGTCGAAAAGGGTGGTTTTCGATCGAGTCGAAGTGTGCAGTCTTGGGAGCGAGTCGAAATGTGTGGTCTTGGGACCGAGTCGAACTCGATGGTCCTAGGGAGCGAGTCGAACTGTGTGGTCCTGGGAGCGAGTCGAAATGCGTGGTCTTGGGACCGAGTCGAACTTGATGGTCTTGGGGAGCGAGTCGAACTGGGGATTTCGAATTGAGCCCTCTAGTTCGAGTCGAACTTGCATGCCAACCTTCTGACCGAGTCTGACTCATATGCACACGACCATAGCTCATTGATGCGAACACGGCTCTCGCGAGTGATACAAATTTGATCATCAAAAAGTTTGAAATTTCTCACACACTTGAACAATTGCCTCCGACGAGCTTCAAATTTGCATAACTGGACTTCACCGTTTCACTACATATCTGATTTCCTATTGAAGCTCGTCGATGAAACTGCAACTTATAAAAATGACAACAAACTTTGACTTGAAATAATGGTCAATAGTTGGATGGTATGGTTGTGACGGTCAGCGATGACAGTCCTTCCAACCGAATTCTGAAGTCTCGTCGCTTATACGCTTTCCTTAATCCGGTTGATCTTCTCAAATAATATACACACTGTAGTGCACAACACACTCACACACTTTACACTAGGGGATGCACGAGTGTTATTTTTCAGTTTAACAATGATTTTTTATAAGCTAGCTAGTCATGGACCCTTCAAGTTCTCAGCAGCCGGAACTCCCAAGTTCTATTCCTCCAACCATAGAGATACCGATTATCGAAGCCGAAGTTATAGAGCCAGCTCTTGATGAGCGTCCGGGTGCTCGGTTTATTCTCAATCCAACAGATTCTGTGCCATCGGGTATCTCCGAAGATATGTTAGGACGGATTTGCTTAAGGCATGGTTTGTCGCTTGACAACGTGCTACTTCCTGGGCCAAGTGACAGGCCACACAATCCCTCGAAGGGGTTTACTACTTTCACCGTCATGCTTGCACAGCGGGGACACTTCCTCCCTTCAATGACTATATAAGAGAGATGTTATCGTTTCTTGGCATAGCTCCATCTCAGCTACATCCCAATGGGTATGCCTTGTTGAACAGCACCTTTGTCCTGTTTATGGAGATCCTCTTTCGACCGCCGAAGCCGATCGAAATCAGATATTTATTCAATGTCAAGAGCCGTGGAGACAGCCCTTCTTTCACCTTCCTGGAGGCGGTCAGAAGCTGCCAGATTGTACTGGGCTCCTAGGGAAGGCTAAGTTACTATAAAACTGAATGGTTCTACGTTCGGTGCCCCCCCGATTTGCTGGGCGGTGGTTGGATAGATGTAAGTGTTGCCATTTCTCTCCCGAATCATTGAGATACTAGTAACTGACTTCAAAACTGACATACTTTTCCTTTCCTATAGCCGCGATCTCTCGTCCCGATGGCGTGTACTTCAAAGAGCTTGTTCGGATTCTTCAAGCGTTTCCGGGCGAAGAGAGGCACATAGACTTAGTCCTGACCGACAGGAATTTGAGGACTGTCGGGCTGATAGAACGGAGACAGAGCATACATGTGGAAGTGATACATAGAGTGGTCCCGAAGAATCGAGTGAAGCGCAAAGCGCCCACAGTCGTGATCGCCAAAGAAGTTGATCCAAAAAGAACGCCTACCGATACCGAGCTCCCAGCTGGGCCTTCTGCCGATGTCCTAGATTCGGGAGGAAGAAGAAAAGGCAAGGCCGCTGCTCACAAACGCTCTAAATCTGAGAGATTTAAATCTGTGGTCGTGTCTTTACCTTTCCCGGGGGTTAGAATTTCGGAGGCTCCGCCCCTACAAGTAGAGAGTCCTTTTGCAGGGCTTGATGATATTCCGATTCCGGATTTTGTGTCGTCTCCACACGACGCCGGGATGGAGGAGCTTGATAGTGCTCTTGAACTGAGCGGGTCGCTTGCTACGAGTGCGGCCGACATTTTTGGTTGGTCGGGGGGTTGCACATGCATACACTTCACTACACTACATGATTCACAACTGTCCTTCGCCCAACTTAGGAAATTACTAACTATTTCCTCGTTCTCATTTTCAGGTACTATGTCTGGGAGAGGATCAATGCTCGGGAATCTTCGCTCAGCCCGAAAGGCTTCTGGTTACTATGATTCCCGCACGAGGGATTCAGATAGAGATCGCGATCGCGAATACTCTAACCAGGACCCGTACGGGCATGATAGAGAGTATAGACATCGATCCAGATCACGCTCTCCTCCTCCTAGACTTCCATCTCCACCCCATGTTTCTGTCTCACATCCGCCTGAACCTCCCCGTCATAGGCCGTCTTCTCATTCTTCCAGACCGAGACTCATCTTCAGAGAATCGAGACTACAGCCTCTATGATTACTGAGCAGGTCCCTGCTGAACCCACAACATAAGGAGCTCTTAAGTTGGCTCAGATGAGGAAGGATTTTCCGAATATCTGCTTTGATGGATATGTCTTCCCACCACACTTAAAGAGAATTCCATCAGGGGTAGAAGGCACGATGCACGATTATGTTCACGATATATACACCTAGTACCGAGAGTGGGCAAAGGCTGCCGAAAAAGCTTCCAAAGTGGCCTCTGAGCGAGCCAAAGCGCTTGAGAAGATGGAGACCGAGCTCGCAAAAAGGGATCGGATTATTCAGGTACTCTCCGCTGAGTCCGAGTCTTCTCGGAAATCTGAGATGAAGGCCGTTAAAAGGGCTGACGAAGCAAAGGCGGAAATGGAGAGGTTGGGGCAGACACATGTTGCCCTGGTGGAGGAGATGGTCCACCGGAACACCAAAGTCATTGCCGAGCGGGACGCAGCGGTAAAGGAGCTTAATGAACTCAAGGCCAAATTTGTTGACATGGCTAAGGAGAAGGATGACGCGAACAATGCAGCCTAGGAGGCGTGCGAACAAGCCGTTTTGCTCAGGGGTGAACGGGATGCGGCGGTGGCTAAAGTCTAGAAGGTGGAGACTGAGGTCGAGGAGAGGGTGAAGCTGGCCGAGTCCAGGCTAAAGGCCGACATCGAAGACCTCCTTGTTGTTTATAATGCTAATGTGCTGAGGCACAGGGTCCTAGCCTGGCTTGACGACTTTTCGACGCATCTCTATAATGCTTGGAGCCAGTTGGTGGAGGAAGAGAAAGTGGTGCATCAGGGCGAGTCCGTGGATGAATTCGAACTCGAGAATCGCATTCTGACTGATGATGAAAGAGGATTCTCCACGAGTTGATGATTCTGCGTGAGAAAGAAAAACTTGGCGCTCAGCACTTTGAAGTGGGAGAGGGTTCTGGAGTTGACTATCATGAAGCAAGTCTCGAAGTTCCAACGTCAACCGAACCCGAATCCTCATCTGCGGTCAATCCCTAGGCTGTTCCTGCTTATAATCCAGATCAGCCGCAGTTGTTACCGGCTACAGCGCAAGTTACCGATGCCGCTCTGCCGCCTACGAGCCAAATCGAGGAAGGTATTCTGAACATTCCACATATTTTTCTCAAATCGGAATCTTCGATCGAGTTAAGTCCTAACAGTTCTTTTATTCTTTGTCCAGTGATCGATGCTGCACCAGCCATGCCTCCTGCTACTCAAGAACCATATCAAACGCAGGAGGCTATCATGATCGAAGCAATCACCATGAGTACAACTGCCCCGCTCGATGATATGTAGGGAGGTACGATCATGTTTGACGAGCAGCTGATGGATGAACTTTTTCGTCGTCACGACGATCCTCTTGCTGACTTGTCATCTATCATGAGTGGAACCGACCCTACTGCAAGTTCTTCAATGTCGACCGTTGATGCTCCCAGCGGGGCTCGAGCAGTAACTGAAGAGGAGATGTTTGCTCAAATCGAGGCTGAAATGGCAACAGCGGCTCATGGTGGTGGTTTTGGAGGCGGGATGGCAGCACCGGGACCTGCTCCGCTTAGCATGATATCTCCCAGTGGTACTGTTTTCCTTACCAGCATGCCCATTCCGCCTTCTGTACTTGATCATGTTCCTCCGACTCCGCCCGCAGGGAGCATTCCTATCCATTCGAGTTCGGAGGTGGATGTTGATATAATTCCTTCGCCTGAAGACCAACCGCGAAAAGTAAAGGCTCGAAGAGGAAGATTAGCGGTGGCTCCAGCGGGTCTACACCGAGAAGGAAGCCAAGGAAGAAGAAAGATTAAACAAGCTTCCCCGGTTTATTTTGACTTGTATTTTGTTAGCCGTGTATAGATGCGGGTTCGGCCCCTACTAGTAGGAATTTTTGGAAACTTGTACACGAACTTCTTTTATAATCAATAGGAATGAAATTTTTTCTTTTTTGACTCCTTTTTTGTCATTGTGTATTGGCCTAAGTGTTTCAGTGTTTGAAATACACTTGTGAAGTTTCAGTTTCCGAATACAGTTTGTTTCTGTTCGCCAAGTTCGGGTATCGTGGGCATGGTTTGCGACCGGGAGGCGAGTCGAATTCTGACGTCGCATTGCTTCAGTCGATGGTTGATGCTTAAGTCTTGCCCCCCAGTCTTGTCCCCAGTCTTGGTGGTGTGTTGTAAAACATCAGTCAGCGATCGCTCCTTTCTTATAGTATACCGAGTCTAGTACCGCTGAATGGACGTTTGAGACAAACGGGGATTGAGCGATTTATTTACACTTGTCTGATTGTCGATGATCATATCCGCGCTCCAGGGATCTTCATTCGTTTAACGGCGGTTGGTCACGCCGGCTTGAGTTTTAATCATATGTCCGCTATCTGGGGACTTGGAATTGGCATTTGTACTCCGACTCGCGCTCCGGGAGTTTGGAGTTGATAATAATACTTCGATTCATGCTTCGGGAACTCGAAGTTGGTGTTTATGCTCCGTTTTGCATTCTGGGAACCCGGGGTTGATGTCTATGCTCCGACTTGCGCTCTGGAAGTTTGGAGTTAATGTTTATACTCCGCTTCGCACTCAGGGAATTCAGAGTTGATGTTTATACTCTGACTCGCGCTCTGGGAGTTCGGAGTTGATGTTTATACTCCGCTTCGCACTCTGGGAACACGGAGTTGATGTTTATACTCTGCTTCGCACTGTGGTAATTCGGAGTTGATGTTTACACTCCGCTTCGCACTTTGGGAACACAAAGTTGATGTTTATACTCCGCTTCGCACTCTGGGAACTCGGAGTTGATGTTTATACTCTGCTTCGCACTCTGGGAACTCAGAGTTGGATGTTTATACTTCGCTCCGCACTCTGGGAATATGGAGTTGATGTTTATACTCCGGTTCGCGCTCTGGGAACTCGGAGTTGATGGTTATACTCCGGTTCGCGCTCTGGGAACTCGGAGTTGGATGTTTATACTCCGCTTCACACTCTGGGAATGCGGAGTTGATGTTTATACTTCAGTTCGCGCTCTGGGAACTCGAAGTTGGATGTTTATACTCCGCTTCGCACTTTGGGAATACAGAGTTGATGTTTATACTCCGGTTCGTGCACTGGGAATTCAGAGTTGGTGTTTATACTCCGGTTCGCGCTCTGGGAACTCGGAGTTGGATGTTTATACTCCGCTTCGCACTCTGGAAATACAGAGTTGATGTTTATACTCCGGTTCGCGCTCTGGGAACTCAGAGTTGGATGTTTATACTCCGCTTCGCACTCTGGGAATACAGAGTTGATGTTTATACTCCGGTTCGCGCTCTGGGAACTCGGAGTTGGATGTTTATACTCCACTTCGCACTTTGGGAATACGGAGTTGATGTTTATACTCCGGTTCGCGCTCTGGGAACTCGTAGTTGAATGAAGGACTGTCGTGTATCAATCCTTTTTTGACTTTGATGTGATGGCTTGCCCCCGAGCTCGGGTTTCACTTATCGAGTGATTGGTTGCATCGCAGTCACTCTCTATTTGAATAAATTCCACCGTATGGTGAAACATAGCTCTCCGTGCATAGTGATGGTCATATGAAGCATTTCAAGTAAATCACAGCTCTGGCTCGAAGAGATTGCATTTTATTGCTGAAATAAGAAAGTATGGCAAAGTCAGTTGCCTTATTACAAGTTCTAATTTCAAAATGCAGAAACAACTTGCGGAAAAGGAAAGTAAACTAAATGGATAAAGATAGCCTGTTATGTGTAATAGCGGCGAAGGCTTTCGCTATTCCAAGCTCTTGGCAGAGTAAGACCGTCGATGGTTGATAACTTGAATGTGCCATCTCCGAGCCTTCGTTCAATAACATACGGTCCTTCCCATGTCGGCTTCATATGTGAAGGAACCGGATATATTCTTTTTAATACTAGATCGCCTAATTCGAAGGTTCGCAGACGGACCTTGGCGTTGTATAATCGGGCGACTCGACTTCGATGCGCAGCTGCCCTCAAATCAGCCTCTTCACACTTCTCATCCAGTAGATCGAGAGATTCAGCAAGTAATATAGCATTTGTCTTTAGATCATAGAATGTCATATGATGAGAAGGTACTTCTAGCTCGACTAGAATAAGGACCTCTGAACTGTAAGAAAGAGAGAACAGAGTGTGGCCGGTCGCAGTCTTGTGGGTTGTTCGGTAAGCCCATAGAGCCATAGGAAGTTCATCGACCCACTTGCCCCCGACCTTTTCCAGTCTTTTCTTCAGGATGGACTTTATAACTTTATTAACTGCTTCGACCTGTCCGTTTGCCTGAGGGTGTGCAACTGTGGAGAATTTCTTTTGGATGTGAAATCGTTTGTAGAAATCTTTGAATTCAGCACTGTCGAATTGGGCTCCGTTGTCCGTAATAATGGTGTGTGGGAGACCGAATCGACAGATGATGTTATGAACCACAAAGTTGATTACTTTCTTCGTTGTAATGGTAGCGAGAGCTTCGGCTTCAGCCCACTTTGTAAAGTAATCAATTGCGACGATGGCGTACTTCGCACCACCTTTTGCCAGAGGTAGAGCACCGATGATGTCGATGCCCCACATTGCGAACGGCCATGGGCTGACCATTTGCGTTATCTCAGTAGGAGGAGCTCTAGGGATCCGGGCATATTTCTGGCACCTATCACATTTCTTTGCATAGTCCAACGCATCGCAATTCACGGTAGGCCAGTAATATCCGTAGCGAAGTATTTTCTTGGCAAGTGCTTGCCCCCCGGTGTGATCGCCACATTCTCCCTTATGCACATCGCGTAACACTTGTTTAATTTCATCGTGAGCGATACATCGGAGTAGGGGAACTGAGTACCCCTTCTGTACATGAGTCCATTCTGGATGGTAAATCTTGAGGCCTTTCGAAGGACTTGTCTTTTTTCACTCCTACGCTCTGGTAGGGTTCCGTGCTCAATCTAATTTCTTAGTGGAGTCATCCATGAATCCTTTTTGGGAATGATTTCGCATACCCGGTTTATTTCTGCCCGGTCGATACTTGGGGAAGACAGCGTTTCTATGGGAACGAGTCCCATTTGTTGAGCTTCACCTGTGCTGGCTAGCTTTGCCAATGAGTCGGCCTTTTGGTTGCGCTCCCGAGGTATGCAATAGATGGTGTAGTAATCGAACTGACTCAGTACTTCCTGAACTCAAGCTAAGTAAGCATCCAACCTTCGATCTCTTGCCTTATACTCTCCCCGTACTTGACACACAACCAATTGTGAATCACAATAAATTTCTACAGCGATGATTTTCAGATCTCTGGCGAGTTTCAAGCCAGCTAAGAGGGCTTCGTATTCAGCTTCATTATTGGTTGCATGAAAGTCAAACTTCAAAGCATAGCATATAGATCGACCTTCGGGGGTTTCGAGCACAACACCAGCGCCCGAACATCGGTCGTTCGATGCACCATCGGTATATAGCTTCCAGACATATTCGGGGGATTTACAGGTTTTGGGCAAGTCCTCTGGAACGGTGAATTCAGCTATGAAATCAGCGAGGACTTGTCCTTGGATTGCTTGTCTTGGAGTGTAAGTAATATCAAACTGACTCAGTTCGATGTTCCACTTGAGTAGCCTACCAGACGTCTCAGGTCGCGAAAGGACCTGTCGTAATGGCTAGTCCGTGTAAACACTATGGGATGTGCCTGGAAATACGGTCGGAGTTTTCTTGATGCGATCACAAGGCAATAAGCCAACTTTTCTAGCTTTGGATAGTTCCTTTCAGCCCCAGTCAATCGTTTACTGACGTAGTACACTGGCTTTTGTATCCCGTCTTCTTCTCGAACCAAGGCAGTGCTGATAGCATTTTCTGATATCGCCAAGTATGCGTACAACTTCTCATGATCAATAGGCTTTGACAGTATTGGCGGTGTGGACAGATATTGAACTAGTGCTTGGAAAGCGCCCTCACACTCTGTGGTCCATTCAAAGTTTCGTTTCCTTTTTCGGATCAGATCGAAGGAGGGAATGCATTTGTTAGTGGACTTTGAAATGAACCTGCTCAATGCTGCTACCTTTCCATTGAGACTCTGGCCTTGCTTTATAGTCTTGGAAGTTTCAAGATTTTTGATTGCCCAAATCTTTTCAGGATTAGCTTCGATTCCTCGGGCGTTGACAATGAACCCAAGGAATTTTTCGGATGCAACTCCAAAGTGACATTTCAGTGGATTTAACTTCATTTTGTATTCTCGAAGTATGTTGAACATAGTTTTCAAATCTTTAACATGGTTGGTGGAGAGTCGTGACTTCACAAGCATGTCGTCTACATATACTTCCATTATTTTCCCGATTTGATTGGCAAACATCCGATTGACCAATCGTTGATAAGTAGCTCCGGCGTTCTTGAGTCCGAATGGCATAACCTTGTAGCAGTAAAGTCCCAGGTTGGTCACGAAGCTGGTATGTTCTTGATCGGGTAAATGCATCGGTATCTGATTGTAGCCAGAGTACGCGTCCATGAAGGATAAGGGTTCATGCCCAGTTGTCGAATCTACTAGCTGATCAATTCTAGGAAGCGGGAAGCTATCTTTGGGACACGCTTTATTCAGATCGGAATAGTCAACACATGTTCTCCACTTTCCATTCGACTTTTGGACGAGCACGGGATTCGACACCCATTCAGGATATAACGCATCTCGAATGAATCCGTTCGCCTAAAGATTTTCTACTTCTTCTTTAAGGACGACAGATCTCTCTCGATCCATACCACGCCTTTTCTGCTTGACCGGGACGTGCCGCAGGTCAATATTCAGCGTGTGGCTCGCGATGTCTGGTGAGATCCCACACATGTCAGAATGCGTCCAGGCAAATACGTCAAGGTTCGCCTGTAGAAATTCAACCAATTCCTCCTGAGTTTGCCGTCTTAGCTGAGACCCAATCTTTATCATTTTCGAATCATCGTCACTGTTAACCGGGACATCAATCGTCAGTTCGGCCGGTGATGCTTGATTTTCTTTAGATTCTCCTTCGTCTTCAGTTTCTCTTGGGTCAAGATTCTTGAGGAATTGGCTGGGGTGCCCGGGCCTGGGCCCAGGCATTAATTGTCAATTATCGGCGAAACGGACGCAGAGAGATTCCTCTACGCCCTTTCCTTTCTCCTTTCGCTGTGCCTCCCTCTACTCAGCAACATAATAGGCTCTGGCAGTAGCCTGATCTTCTCGAACGATTCCTATTCCATGATCAGTGGGAAAATTTAAGGTAAAACACCATGGGGCAATGGCTACCCTGAATTCAGCGAGGGCCGGTCGGCCCAAGAAAGCATTGTAAGGGGAGTCTATGTCCAAAACTATGAACTGCAGCATCTGTACTCTCCAACGTTCTCCAACTCCCAACTCTACTGGCAGTTCCACCATCCCAGTGGGTATTGTGGCACTTCCGTTGAAACCATGGACTCGAGATTGACAAGGCTTCAAGTCTGAGGCTTCCATCTTCATTTGATCATAAGCTCGCTTGAACAAAATATTCACAGAGCTCCCACTGTCAACTAAGATCCTTTTCATCCAAGCGGGACCTACTTGTGTTGAGATGACTAGTGGATCGATAGTGGGAGCTTCGACTTTATCAGCGTCTCTGTTCCTGAACACGATGTCATCCATCATCGTTTTCTATTGCTTGGCCGGAGCCCCCTTATCAAAACTACTGCAACACTCGAAGTCCGCATGCCTGATAGAACTGGCATACGACTCCATTTCCTTCCAGCTTCGATCTGTTGGGTGAGGACCACCACTTATTGTATTGATGACCAACCTCCCGCCTGTACGAGCGGGTTCCTCCTGTCTTTCCTGATTCGGCGCATGATTCTGATTTGATGGGCCTGCACCACCAGACTGCGGCGCCCGTACATACTGATCCAACTTCCGTTCACGTATCAGTTTTTCAATGAGGTCTTGTAAGTGTCGACACTCATTGGTGTTGTGGCCATAACTCTCATTGATTCTACATAACTTTCCTGTTTGGATTTGTCTTTCAGTTGGCGGTTTTGGGACAGGTTTCTTATACTGCATGGTATTGCAGGTCTGGAAATACACATTTTCCAACGACATGTTCAATGGAGTGTAATTATCGTACATGGAAGCTCTATGCTGTGGTCCATGATCCTGATCGCGTTTTTTGTTCTGACTTCTATTGTCCCTCTGCTGATTCTGTTTATTTTGGACGTTCACCTGAATTTTTCCAGAACTATCTTCGGACTGTTTAACAACGACGTTACTTTGGATACCTTCGTTGTTGGGCCCTGCGTCATCCTGCTTCCTAGACTGTTTTGCATCCTCCCTTCTCAGGAATTGGGCTGCCTTGGAATAGAAACGGTCCAATGACGTAGGTGGTTTCCCAGCTAACCAATTTCCGAACTCGGAATCAGCATCAATCCCCTTAGTCAGTCCCATCAGGAAAGAGTTATCGTTGGGATTGCTTATTTCCACACATGCAGCATGGAATAGCTCCAAGTAACGTCTAAGTGTTTCTCCGGGAGCTTGCGTAACACTAGACAAAGTGTTAACGTCCTTAGGCCTCGCCACATGCATACGGAATTGTTCGACAAACTTGGTGGCCATATGGTCAAAGTTAGAGATGGATCGCGGTGGAAAACGAGTGAACCACATGGTAGCGATGCTTCCTAGGGAAATGGGGAAACTATGGCATTTTACTGCATCATCAGCTCTAGCAGCATTCATCAGCCATTCGTATTTCAAGACGTGTTGATTGGGATCAGAACTTCCTTCATAGACTGGCAAAGCTGGCATCCTTAAGTGCCGAGGTGGTTCATCATATAAAACGTCATCGGTGAAAGGGGTATGACTTTGGGAGATTCCCCAGTCGTCATTAGAGAGACCCTGACTTTCACGGATCATTTGGCGGATCATCGCTGTTATATCCGGCGTTCGGATACTTGGAGCATATTGTGCCAAGGTGTGGTCGGGTTCCACAACGCGAGTCTGGACCGGACGCGGTCGACGGTCCGTGCCTTGCCTCCTTGGTTCAACATTCTCAGGGACATAAGGCTCAGGAGTCTGCTCTCACTAGCTACGTTGAGGATCAGCTTGGTTTCAAGCATCACCTCCCCTTCCGGCAGTGGTGGTAGTAGCAATGTTGCCGGTAACATGATAAGGAGAAGCCCCTCCTCGAGCTGAAGGTTCTGTGCGGAGGCTAGCGGATGGTCCAGCTCTAGGTTGCCCAAGGTTCGAAGCAGGTTAGTGTCCCATGGCTTGGGTGTAGCTTACACCTAGTCGTGGATGTGTGGATCTGGTTTGGCCATTAGAGGAGGCTGAACTTTCTGTGGAAGAATAATAACCTTGGTCTCTTCTGGATCTTCTTCGCCTTTGGCGGTTTAGCTGTTTAGTCAACTCTGTGTTGGCGCGCAGTTGTTCAGTCAGCTGCTGTCGACTTTGGGTCAACTCCTGAAGCAATGTCTGGAATTCTTGCCTAGTGATTGGACCTGATGGATCTGAAGGTCCTGCAGCATTTTGGTTGGATGGAGGTGATTGCATGGGATTTTGTCGGTCCCGTGCTCCTTGATCAGCAGTTGTAGAAGTGGTATGTGTGCTCACCATGGTGAGGAGATGAAAGTCCTTTCCTAGATCTGATGCAAATCTGAATAGAATGGAAGGGCTTCAAAGTTCTAGATCTGGATCTTCTTCTTAGATTTATGCAATCCAACATAGATAGGAGATCCAAAGAGCAGGAGAAAAATTGGTTTTCTCAGTGAAAGCACCAAAGTGTTTGTACCAAAATTGGGCACAACACTCTTCGGAAGTCTTTGAAGAGATAAAATGAAGAAATTAAATGGAAAAAGAGGAATTATCTAACAAAAACTCCAAATTTCAGAAATGAGAATAATTAAAGTGCAAGGAGACACAAGAATTTAGAGTGGTTCAGCGTATCACCTACGTCCACTATGAACTAGTTTGCTTTATTGATCTTTCTTTTGTGTTTACAAGTGAATTCAATGATTTACAGCAGGCAATTATGATTTGCAGCAATGAATTTCTTTGGTAGCAGCAGCAACTGAGTTCGGATCTGGATCTGGCGGAGTCCGGGCGTTGGAGAGCTTAAAGAGGAAGAAGAACCCCTTTTATGTTGGCTTTAGGGGTCTATTTATAGGTGAGGAGGCTGGTATTTTTCTCAGATCTCGGGAGACCCTCTCTGGCACGTGACCAGGCCCGCACGCCCAAGCCCGTGAAGTTTCGGTCCGATCCGTGATCGATACGAACAGATTTCGTATCGCTCAAGATTTCATCCAATGGAGTCGAAATTTGGCGTGGACATTCTTTAGCATGCACATAGTCTTCTGTGAAAATTTCATAGCATTTGGACTTATAGATTGGGAGATATGATCGATACAAAATGAGGTTTTCGGTAGGCTGTTTCCTTCGAATCGCTTCTGTTTCAACTCGCTTCCATTCGACTCGGTGACGTGGAGCTTGAATTTCACTCTGCCCTTGATGTTGTTTCGAGCGAGTCGAAATGTCCACCGATTGAGCGAGTCGAAGTGTGCCCAGATCGAGCGAGTCGAAGTATGCACTGGTCGAGCGAGTCGAAATGGAGTGTCCTGAGAGGTTTGAGTAGTGGCTTCGCCAACGCAGTCGAAGTTGATGGAGTCGATCGGTGATTCGAATGGAGCGAGTCGAAGTAGGCATCTGAGCGAAGCGAGTCGAAGTAGGTACTTCAGAGTGTTGCGAAGCGAGTCGAACCTGAACGACTCGAAGTTGGCCTCTGAGCGAAGCGAGTCGAAGTTGTCACTTCTGAGTGTTGCAAAGCGACTCGAAGTTGGCATCTGAGGGATGTGGAGCGAGTCGAAGGGAGCGAGTCGACCGGTAATTGATTTTCGCCCAATTTTGTATCATTCGTAACTTGAGCATACCAACTCAGATTGACTTGTTGGAACGTTGACTCTGATGGCTTAGCTTGTCATGTCCTACTAATTTTGGCTCGATCCGGACTCGGACAAAATTCATCGAAATCCATAGTGAGCCTGTGTATAACTGATCTTTAGGACGGGCCGTCGTTGGTTACTAGTCAATTCCTTGGTGTCACGGCCTTGCCAAAAGGCGGGATAACACCATGTGCCATTCATACTTAAATAAGTTCTACTTGGGATTGGTAATCCCATTGTACATTGGCATTGTGAGCATCATAAACTTCCTTGGATACTCTTCCCTCGGAATGTTCTCCGTGAATGGAGTTCTACTTGGTGCGAAACCCTAATCCTCACTCTTTCTACCTTTGCTTTCTTCTGCCAATCGTTTAACCATATCTGCTATATACTCCTCGCTGGCATGTTGCTCCGAAGAACAACTATTAGGGGCCATATCGAATGTTTGGTTCTACAAATGATCTCAGTTTGCCCATCGATTTCTAAGTTCTCTAATCTTTGGGAGAACCACTTCTCTGATCTTACATTGACATCTGGTTGGTTCCGTTATGGTCGTTTCAACTCCAGCATCACGAGCAGCAACATCAAGCTCATAATCATCTTCGTCATACTGTAGATCATCTTCTGAGTCAGACAAGCCCACGACCTCAGCTCCTTGTCCCCTTAATCCTCCAAGATTCTTCTTGGTACCGACCGGATTCTGGTCGGTACTGATCATATTCTAGTCAGTACCGAGTTAATTCCTTCTAAAGGGAGCACTCTTACCTCCTCTAGCGACTCCTTCTAGTGCCCTATTTGCCCTTTCCTTCTGTTTTTGTTTGTCGTTTCGCCCCATTTGCATAGAAACATACGAGTTTTTCTCCTCAAATCCAACAGGTGAAATCTCCCTCCTACTCCTCTTGGTTCTTTGGTGCTATTAGATCAGCAGTGCTAAGCTAGCATCTATATTTTCCATCAAATCTTTTTGACTATCCACTAACTTCTGGCTCAGCTTTGCATCATCTTGTCAAATTCAACCCTAGTAACCATCTCCTAAGGAGAAGATGGTCCTAGTACTGCCTGCTAGTTGTCGACGTCTACTTGATGAGTAGCTCCTTCATCTCCGCCAACTATTGCTCCTGATGTTGTTCCATATCTCCTAAGGGCCATCGATTCCTTTATGCTAATCCTTCAAATTCCTTAATGTAAATCTTTTTGATCTAATCTCTGGACACTTTAATCCAAAGTAGAAAGCTAGTTCTCTGCCTGATAACCTCCCTTCTTAGTGAAAGCACCAAAAGGTTGATACCAAAAGTGGAACAACATCCAAAGTCCTATAGAGATATTGAAATCTAACGAAAAATAAACAGAAAATAGATACAATAACAAATTTTTTAAAGTGATTCGGTAATCTCTAACCTACGTCCAATGTAACTTATTGATTATTTGATTGAGAGTCACTAGTACAAGGGATTGACAAGCTCTTAAAGCCTAGAACAGCCAACAATGTCTGCCTTAGTGACTACGGTGAGGAGAGATAGAATATTAAGAAAACAAGAGAGCCAAAAAGTCATCCTCAAGTTGCTATAGGATCTGTATTTATAGAGAAATCATTTTGCAGAACCGGAGGCCCACGAGATACCAAGCCCAAATCCAAATCAGAGAATGCAGGGGAAGATGGGCCCCCGAGCCATAAATTCTACTCGGTACCGACTTGAGTCTTTTAGGGGGAACTTCCCTTTCTTTCCTCCTTTGGTCTTCTATCTATGAACCATCGTGTTTTGAAAATTTTCCTTAGAGATCATGTTGTTTTTGAGTGATTTTGATATCACTTGTAATTGTCTACTTTCCTTTAGATTTCCTCTAGAGTTGCTCACTTGCTTTGTGAGAATTTTACTTCATGCTGATCACTTTAGCCATAATTTCATAAGCCAGAGCATCCATGGCCCACAGTGAGGCAAAAAAGTGGTAGGTACCGAGCAGAAGTGCTCGGTACCGAGTGGTCCCTTTAGTTCCAACTCCTTTACAACTTCTTAAGTCTACTCCTCCTGCTCTTCTAAGAATGTTCCCAAGTCCATGAATCATTTCATCTTCATCCTAACGTCCAGATTCTAGTGAAAACTTGCTTTGTCAAAAAGCCAGATAATAGTGGCATTCCGCCAGTTGTGAAGCAATTTTTCATTCTAAATTGATTTGAAGCGCATTGTAAGCTTAGGCACTCATGTGTCAGTGAGTTGAATGATAGTGAGATAGGTTATTGTGCTACTCACTCAAAAAAACTTGCAAGGAAGTTTTTTTACAAATAGGAACTTATCTGTAGTGATGGGCTTGAATCGAAGTATTGATGCCCTTTATTCTTTCAAATGAGTTGGTCGGCTATGAGAAGGTTGGAGTGGCCACTGATGCTTCAGAGTTGGAAATGGTCTCATCATGAACTAGGGCACTGGCTGACCCAGCGAATCTCATGAGGAACCCATTGTTGATTGTTGAAAGCTCTTGCAGAAGCATTAGAACATCCTTCTTTTCTTGTCTAAGGGAAGTCCCATAACATTCCCTTGCCTTCTGCTGATTTCCTTTTATTTTGCCAATCCTATCTTGGATGGGGAACTTCATGACGAGGCGATTGTAGGAGATGATGTCATCTAGTTCAATGAGCATTGGACATCCTATTAACAGATTATAAGAAAAAGGGAAATCAACCACCCTAAAATTTCCTTGGATTTTTTTAGCAAGGGGCTCTAGGCCGATCGTTGTAACAAGCAAGGTAGTGCCAATCGAAATAATGCCTATACCCCCAAACCCGTAAGTGGGCATGGCACATGAGGTAAGTCTAGAGGTAGGAAGCTTAAGAGCCTCAAAGACAATTTTGAATATGACGTTAACCGAGCTGCTCCTACTTACGAAATCCCGATGCGCATTAGAGTTGGCCAAGGCAACCATGATGACCATGGGGTCATGATGTGGGTATGAGACTATTTCCTCATCTTTGGCTATGAAGCTAATTGGTCGCTCTGATTCTAGTCAGTGCGCCTGTGACATTCGAGATGCTAATGAGTATATCTAATCTCTTGTGCCCGCTTCTCTTTGATACCGAGACTAGTGCTCCCTGGCCGTTGTTCGCCATATGTGGGTCTCCGCGTATGATTAGGATCTCAATGATAGCCTGGAAATTTGTGCTACAGGGTAGAGGGGCTAATTTGGCCGGTTACCGCAGTTTTCCCTTTGCTCGACCTAATGCCGAACAAACTCCAAAAATACCTCTTCCCATATGAGTCTCTCAATCTCATCCTTAAGCACCCTACACTCTATTTTAGAGTTTAGAGTGGCTGTTGATTTGATGGAACTCACAGTATTTGCTGTTACTACGAGGTTCTACCCACTTTCCATCCTTGGTGGTGAAGGGTCTCCGAAGTTACACCCGGTTATGGGTGGCAAGATAAACTATGGCGACATCCCTATTCAAATTAGAGTGACTATTATATCTGGGTTTGTATTGAGAGCCGACCTCTGATGGCCTTTGGGGGACAACTTGATGATCGTTATATCTTTGATCGTTGTTGTTGCAAGGGACGCTTGGGTGGTCTTTTCCTCATTGTCGTTGTCTAAAAGATTTGGGTCTTCCACTCTCATCAAAATCGTTTTCCTGCTAATAGAAATTAGTTAGGGACGAAGCTGTTGCTTTTGGAGCTCTCTCTCCACATCCTAGATTTGGATCCGACCCTCGAAAATAGTGCCATTACTAGGCTATTCATGTCCGCCCCTCTAGCCCAGGTGAACTCGTTGGTGAAGCAGTTAACATATGACCACAGGCTTTTTGAAGGACCTTGCCTGATGTTTCCTAGTTCACTAGCCATCATGACACATGTTTTAGAGGCGAAGAAATGAGTCTTGAAATCTGCGCCCAACTAAGCCTAGGAACTAATACTAGCCGATCGCATATGTAAGAACTTGCTAGAGGCTAGTCCTATGAGAGTAGAGGGAAAGAGTAGACATTTTGCCAAGCCAGAAAGCTGGCCGACATGGGTGTTGGAATTGAATGCAGTAATATTGGTGGATGGGTCGGCACTCCCACCATACTTATCAACAGGTGGTAAGGCATACCACCGATGGATGTGAGTGTCCAAAATATCATTCGAGAATGGTTCTGCATTCTCATCATTAAAGAATGCCTTGCTCCCAGCATTCCGGGACAACATTTTGTTGAGTTGTTTACAAAGGATATGCATTTCTTCCCTAAGGTCGGCATTGGCTGGTTGGAAAAAGAGATTGATGACGAGAAGGAGAATGGTGATGGTGAACGGGCGATCTCTCCCTATGCATTGAGGGTAACCTAGGATGTGAAAGTCTATATGAGTGGATCGTATAGATTATATGCAAGTATAAACAGCTTACTATATAATATAACTTTATAAACGATAGTAGCAAAGTAAATGAAAATAATCACACCGGTATTTTATACTGGTTCGGACCTCCCGTCCTACGTCCAGTCCCGAAGCTCCTCTTCGGAATTTCCTTTCAACTAACCCTCGCTTAACCCGGAGGAACAGGTTTACAATAGCAGAGTTTCTTTGTCAAGAATGTGTTCTGTAACACGGATGTTGACTATTGAGTACAAAAGTGCTTCCAATATATATCGATCTTAAGAATATCTGAATGAGGAGTTCTATATATATGGAAGGGTTGATTACAGGTATTTGATTGCTTATAGATCAGGAATAAATCAGAGTACAAGAGATAAGAGTGTAAGTAAGTCAGGTTGGTTCTTCTCTTGAATTCCTGATGCTATTTATAGTGATGAAGAGTTTTCTTGTATAGTTGCATCTGTTGTAATCTCCGTAAAGTCGCTTCTGATGGTGATGAAGAGTTGCGACAAAGAGAAGTGGATGTGTCTTTTCGAATGTGGCAGTTGAGCTTTGAAAATGCACAGTCGAGTCTCGAATCAGACGTCTGGAAAGTAACCTCAGACGTCTGGTCTTCATATCTGTTATAAGCCTGGGTATTTTTCAAACGTCTGACGTTGGTAACCAGACGTCTGATTGCTTCTGAATTATGAACCAGAGGAATCATTCAGACGTCTGGATAGTGCTCTCAGACGTCTGAAAGTGTGCATGTTGCTTTATCTTGTGCATGTCCCATTTCTCTTCAACTTCTACTGATTTGACGTCTTTTGATTCTTCTCTTGAGTGTTGTTTTAGTCTCTTTGGTGATGTTACTCTATCAACTGTCTGTAAATATAGATATATATACATTCAATTTCCATTGTATAGTTGTTATCATCGAAACCATAGAATTGATTTCCTAACAATCTCCCCCTTTTTGATGATGACAACTATTCAATGTACTTATATATATATTTCAAATCTCCCCCTGAATATGTGCTTAGATTTGTTGATAAGACTATATATATATTTCTCCCCCTTTGACATTATCAAAAATAATATATAATAGTTCAAGCCAAAAGAAAATTTTTCATTAATAATAAGAAGGAGTTAAATTATCACTAAGAAGGAGATGTCAAAGCTTAGACAAGATCTTGAAGTGAACAAATTCCTAAACTTCGTCTGAGTTTTATGAAAGTTTGTTCGTTTAATGGTTTTGTAAATATGTCGGCTACTTGATTTTCGGTACTTACGTATTCTAAAGATATAGTTCCTTTTTCAACATGGTCTCATAAGAAATGATGTCGTATATCTATATGTTTGGTTCGTGAGTGATTTACAGGATTTTTTGACAAATTTATAGCACTTGTGTTATCGCAATATATTGTAGATTTTTTGATGATTTTACCAAAATCCATTAGTGTTTGTTGCATGTATATTACTTGCGCACATGCTAGAGCTGCGGAAATGTATTCAGCTTCACAAGTAGATAAAGAAACACAATTTTGCTTTTTACTAAACCACGAAACTAAAGATTGTCCGATAAAATGACATGTTCCACTAGTACTCTTACGGTCTGTTCTACAGCCACCAAAATCCGCATCGCTATATGAGACAAGTTCAAAAGGTGATCCTTTAGGATAAAACAAACCATAATCTTTAGTATTAGATAAATAACGTAAAATGCGCTTAACAGATCTTAGATGAGATTCTTTTGGTTTAGCTTGAAATCGAGCACAAAGACATACACTCATCATAATATCTGGTCGACTAGCTGTTAAATATAGTAAAGAACCAATCATACTTCGATATAACTTTTCATCAAAATCTTTTCCATTTTCATCTTTTTCTAAGTGAATAGTAGTACTCATTGGTGTTGGTTTGCTTGAAGTTTTATCCATTTTAAATCGATGTAATAAATCATTACAATATTTTTCTTGGTGAATAAAAATTCCACTTTCTAGTTGTATTATTTGTAATCCTAAGAAGAAATTTAATTCTCCCATGTGTGACATTTCAAATTCATTTGTCATATATTTGAAAAATCATTACATAGCTTTTCGTTGGTTGAACCAAAGATGATATCATCAACATAAATTTGTACAACTAAAATATCGTCATTTTCTCTTTTAATGAATAAAGTTGTATCTATTTTTCCTATATGAAAACCAGATGTTATTAGGTGATTTTTAAGATGTTCGTACCATGCACGAGGTGCTTGTTTTAATCCATAAAGTGCTTTATGTAATTTAAAAACATGACCGGGATAATTTTCATGAACAAAAAGTGGTGGTTGTTCAACGTATACATTTTCTTTGATAAAACCATTCAAAAAGGCACTTTAGACATCCATTTGAAATAATTTAAAATTATTATGAGTTGCAAAAGAGAGTAAAGTACGAATGGCTTCTAATCTTGCTACCGGTGCAAAATTTTCATCGTAATCTATGCCTTCTTCTTGATTGTAGCCCTGAGCCACCAGTCGTGCTTTATTTCTAACAATATTTCCATTTTCATCTGCCTTATTTTTAAATACCCATTTTGTTCCTATTACTGATTGATCTTCAGGTCTTGATACTAATTCCCATACGTTATTACGTTCAAATTGATGTAATTCTTCTTGCATAGCTATTATCCCAAAATTATCATTTGAGGCTTCTTTATAATTCTTTGGTTCAAAGTTTGATACAAATGCTATATGACTTATTTGATTGAGTTGATTTCTAGTAACTCTTGAATTAAGATCTCCAATAATATTATCTATTGGATGATTCTTAAGAATCCTAGGAGATGATAAAATAGTGTTATTTTGTATATTGGCTTCATTATTACTAGAATTTGTTAAGTTTGTTGGTGGAATAATTTCTTCTTCATCATTAGTCTGTTGTTTGAAAGGGTTTTCGTCAAACGAGACATGTAGACTCTCTTCTATAGTATTATTCTTTTTATTAAAAATTCTATATGCCTTGCTACGATCTGAATACCCAACAAAAATACCTTCATCGGATTTTGGATCAAATTTTCCTAATTTGTCTTTTGTATTTAATATAAAACATTTTGAGCCAAAAGTTTTAAAGTATGATACTTTAGGTTTTTTACCAAAAAATATTTCAAAACAAGTTTGTTTAGTCATTGGGCGAATAGTTACTCGATTCAATACATAACACGATGTAGCAATAGCTTCGGCCCAAAAGTGTTTTGGTAATCCGCTACTATTTAATAATGTTCGTGCGCACTCTTGTAATGTACGATTTTTTCTTTCTACGACACCATTTTGTTGGGGTGTACGAGGAAAAGAAAAATTATGAGTTATTCCCTTTTTATTGCAAAAATTTAAAAAAAGATCGTTTTCGAATTCTCCTCCATGATCACTTCTAATATTTTTAATTTTCAAATTCATTTGAGTTTTAATCCGTTTTGCAAATATTTTAAACATACCAAAAGTATCGCTTTTATGTTTTAGAAATAAAGTCCATGTATATCTTGAGAAATCATCGACTATTACAAAAACATATTTGTTATGACTAATAGATCTTACCTGTGTTAGACCAAATAAATCTAAATGTAATAATTCTAATGGTTGTTTTGTAGAAATATTATTTTTAGATTTAAACGAGCTTTTCTTTAGGTTACCAATTTGACAATCATCGCATAAATTTTCTACTTTGTAACTCATTTTAGGTAACCCTCTTACTAACTCATATTTAGCTAACTTATTAATGTTCTTAAAATTAATATGACAAAATCGTTTATGCCATAACCATGGATCATCATGTTTGGCAGTTAAGCATAAACTTGAATCTTTATTAATATTCATGTTTAATATATAAATATTTTTGTTTCTAAAACCTTCAAAAATGAGTTGTTTGTTATTATCTAAAATGTTACATCTATCTTTTTCAAAATTTATTTGAAAACCTTTATCACATAATTGACTAATGCTTAATAAGTTGTGTTTTAAATTTTCTACTAGTAAAACATTAGTAATAACAGGAGAGTTAGATATACCAGAGTTGATGACTTCTCCAATGCCTATGACAAATCCCTTTGAATTGTCCCCAAATGTTACCGTTCCACCATTGATGTATGTTATATTTGATAACATTTTTGAATCATATGTTTGGAGCAACCGCTATCTAGTATCCATTTCTCCTTATTTTTTATTTTGG
Organism: Allium fistulosum; assembly: GCA_030737815.1. Classification (NCBI taxonomy): domain Eukaryota; kingdom Viridiplantae; phylum Streptophyta; class Magnoliopsida; order Asparagales; family Amaryllidaceae; genus Allium; species Allium fistulosum. The sequence continues at coordinate 477,188,124 of CM060902.1, forward strand.
GTACCTGCAAGATAAAAGATATTTTAATTGGTACCCACATATTTGATTAGGGTCCTAATTGTTAGAGGGAGGTAGCCATACCCAAGATGGTTTGGTACCTTTATAAATATAATTTTTATTATAAACTACATTTTCTAAGTAATTATTGATATGCTTTTGTCTAATCAATTTATTATTTGTTTTAGGAACCCAAATTTTCATATTTTTGGTATTCAATTTTTGTTTAGATAAACTTCTAATATTTTTAGCATTATTTTCTTTTTGTTTAGAGCATTTTTCAAATCCTATTCCATTTCTATTACCTGATGGTTTTGATGTTTTGATAAGATTTTCCAAATCTTGTTTTCCTTTGTTGAATTTTGACACATTATTGGTAATTTTATCTAATTTTTCTTTTAATTCTCTATTTTTTGTTTTCAATAATTCAATACCCTTTTTAAAATCAACATTTTCTTTTAGCAAATTTTCTTTTTCTAGAGTAATGTTCTCACTTTCTATCACATTATCTCTTAATTTTTCTTGAGATATTTCAAGTTCTTCTTCTAAAATAGTTTTTTCATCTTTCAACATTCCTACTTCAAGTTCTAATCTATTTACTTTTACTATATATTCTTTGTTCAATTTTTTAATTTGTCTAAATTTATCATCTAATTCTATGATAAGTTCAAGTAATTCTTCATAGCTAAGTTCCGGACATACCTCATCTTTTTATGCCATAAAACACACATTAACTTGTTCTCCGTCACTATCGCTATCACTTTCTGAAGATGAAGAATCGGAGTCATCCCACGTTACCTTGAAAGCTTTCATCTTTTTGAGTTTTTCAAATTTGCTTTTCTTTTTATCATTGTTAAGTTTTGGGCAATCCTTTTTCATGTGTCCGTATTGATCACATTCATAGCACTTAATTTGAGATAGATTTGTTGAGTTGGTTTTTCCTTCTTTTTGAAACTTGGTCATCTTTCTAAATTTCTTGAATCTATTATAGTTTTTGGCAATGAATACTATCTCATTTTCATCTAAATCTGAGTCATCATTCTTTATTGATGGAAATGCTATGTTCTTCGTCTCTGAATTTAATTCTTTACGTGCCTGCAAATTAGCTTCATAGGACATCAAATTTCCTATCAACTCTTCAACTTTGAGAGTGGAGAGATCATTAGCTTCTTCAATAGCTATTACCTTTCTTTCCCAATAAGGTGTTAAAGAATTGAGTATTCGAGAAACTAAATCAAAATCAGTAAACTTAACTCCTAATGCCATAAGATCATGTTGAATAGTTTGAAATCTAGAATACATGTCTACTATAGTTTCATTTTGTTTCATTTTAAATGATGAAAATTGATTATGCAAAATTGAAATTTTAGTTTGTTTGACCTTTGTTGTACCTTCATGTGTAATTTGTAAGGTACGCCAAATATCAAATGCAGTGGTACATAACATGACACGTGAAAATTCATTTTTGTCAAGTGAGCAAAACAGAACATTCATAGCTTTTGCATTATTTGATGCTAAGGTCTTTTGTGCATCGGTCCATGTGTTCATAGCAGTAGTTGGAGCTTCATATTTATCTTGAGTGGCTGACCAAATTTCTAAACCATTAGCTTCCATAAAAATTCTCATACGTGTAGACCAATATGAATAATTAGAGCCATTAAAAAGTGGGGGTCGTGCTGTGGATTGTCCTTCTTGAAAAATACTTGCCATATTAGAATGATTTAAAAAACGTGTTACTGTTCTTTTAAACGAACCTTGCTCTGATACCAATTGAAAGTCTATATGAGTGGATCGTATAGATTATATGCAAGTATAAACAGCTAACTATATAATATAACTTTATAAACGTTAGTAGCAAAGTAAATGAAAATAATCACACCGGTATTTTATACTGGTTCGGACCTCCCGTCCTACGTCCAGTCCCGAAGCTCCTCTTCAGAATTTCCTTTCAACTAACCCTCGCTTAACCCGGAGGAACAGGTTTACAATAGCAGAGTTTCTTTGTCAAGAATGTGTTCTGTAACACAGATGTTGACTATTGAGTACAAAAGTGCTTCCAATATATATCTATCTTGAGAATATCTGAATGAGGAGTTCTATATATATGGAAGGGTTGATTATAGGTATTTGATTGCTTATAGATCAGGAATAAATCAGAGTACAAGAGATAAGAGTGTAAGTAAGTCAGGTTGGTTCTTCTCTTGAATTCCTGATGCTATTTATAGTGATGAAGAGTTTTCTTGTATAGTTGCATCTGTTGTAATCTCCGTAAAGTCGCTTCTGATGGTGATGAAGAGTTGCGACAAAGAGAAGTGGATGTGTCTTTTCGAATGTGGCAGTTGAGCTTTGAAAATGCACAGTCGAGTGTCGAATCAGACGTCTGGAAAGTAACCTCAAACGTCTGGTCTTCATATCTGCTATAAGCCTGGGTATTTTTCAGACGTCTGACGTTGGTAACCAGACGTCTGATTGCTTCTGAATTATGAACCAGAGGAATCATTCAGACGTCTGGATAGTGCTCTCAGACGTCTGAAAGTGTGCATGTTGCTTTATCTTGTGCATGTCCCATTTCTCTTCAACTTCTACTGATTTGTCGTCTTTTGATTCTTCTCTTGAGTGTTGTTTTAGTCTCTTTGGTGATGTTACCCTATCAACTATCTGTAAATATAGATATATATATATATACATTCGATTTCCATTGTATAGTTGTTATCATCGAAACCATAGAATTGATTTCCTAACAGGATGCACGACCTGCCTTCTCCCTGTCCATGCATAGGCACATCCCTATAGGTCTAGGGTATGTCGATAGAGTCACGTGTACCCTATCGGTGGTAAGGGCAACACCATAGAGATGGCCAAAGACAGAAAATCAATAATTTATGGTCATTTCGCTGGCGAGGAACGGTGATTTCTTGGCTTCGCAGGCCCGACCACATCGTAAGCGATATTAATTTGGCTAGGAACACGCATATGTACCTCTTGGGGTGAATGTGAACATCCACAAGTGGGGTTTCAGGCACTATTCTTTCATGAGCTTTAGCGGTGGTCATAACCTCGGTGCTGCTGGGAAACACTGGTCTGTGAGCAGGCATATCAACTAGATCGACCGTGGGAGGAGCTGGTGGGACAAGTTTATAGTGGCTAGGGCATTCAACCACTTCCCCAGGCCATTCAGTTCACAGGCCAACTGGCCCATATTCGATAGTTGTAGCACTGTGCAGTTAAAGAGCTTAGTGGTGGAAGTGCAAAAATTTATAGTGGGGATAGAGTGAAAAATAACAGAGGCTTCATTAGATATAAATCCAGATATTGAAAGTTAGTTTATTCTCATCCTCGCATCATTTGTGAAGGGAAAAGAAATATTGTTTAGTCTTATGTAAGAAAATCGAAGAACATCATGATTTATGCAAACTAGAATTGGTGACCACGATAGATTTCTAACTTATATTGAGCACTTATGCCTTATAATTAGGTCTTTACCCTATTTTTTTGTTTGTTTTAAAGAAGAACTAGTCAAATCAACCTTTTTATATTAGTGTTGCTAAAGCTGGTGCTAAAATACCTTGATCCGGTGGGTGTAGCGGAAAATAGCAGAGCTTAAAGATGATTTACTTTTTAATAGTGCTAAATTGAAATAACATAACGGTCCAAGCGTGCTATGCGCTATAATAGGGATTTTGTGGGGCTTTAGCGAGGCTTTAACTATGGGTGTTGCCATAGACCCAAATAGGGTTCTATTGCAACAATATTACTTATGTTGCCTTAGATAGTCAAAATGTTGCCTTTGAGGTCTAAGGCAACGACAAAAATTGCATCACCCTAAAAGTGTTGCCATAGACCTATGGCAACATTTTTCGGGCCTGAGCCAACATTTTTTTGTGTTGCAGAAGGCCATTTATGGCGTAGTGTTTATAGCATAAAAGTATGGAAAGGTGAGAGCTTCAGGGAAAGGTCTTCCTTTTAACATCAAGTATTGACTGGATATTTAGACAACCTCGAAATTATACTAATGCGCAAAGGTTACTTACTAACACTAGATTAAAAGGTTGAAAATGAGGAAGAACATGAGCAATTAAAGTAAACAAAACAAAATATAGAGTGGTTCAACGAGCTTGCCTATGTCCTGTATGAAGAGCTCTTACTATATGCCTCTCTTGCAACTACCGAGAATTATAAAAGAATAGCAAGAAAATAAAGCACTAAAGAATAAAATGTCTAGTTTTTCTCAAGTTCTTAGGGCTTGGTTTGCTGTATGAAGAGCTCTAGATTGTGTATAGTATTCATAATTCTTATATTTTCCAACCCTTTTAGAGTGATAATGCATTGGTTACTTATATTAGCTGAAATGGATGATAGATAGCTGAGATTGTGTTGTAAAATAGCAGAAAGAGATCCTGACAGTTGATCTACTGGCATGGGCGGATGGAAGACAAATATAAAGGAGAAAGTGGATGTGTTGCTGATAAAATATACTCATTACCCCTTTATACCATGCACAAACTTAGTATTTAGTGCACATTTTGGTTTTCCATATCAGTTCACCCGCCCAGCTATAGTGCTTTCATAGAGGGATGGACAGATTTGTGTTTTCTCTTGTGTGCATACAAGGAAATTCTTGTTGAGGTAGTTGGTCGATTGCTGAAGGAATGAAGGAAACTAAAAAAAGATGAAAATCAAATTGAGGAGATGGTGCCAAGCTAGATGTAAGGCGACTGAATGCTTGAGACTGGTCGCGACTGGTTAACTAATGTCGAGCGAAAGATGGGTCATGCTTGAGATAGCCTTGTCAAGTAGGCTGAATGCATGATGTCGCCTGAAGTGTTGCTGGCTGATGATTGGAGTAATGTTGAGGCAAACGACTAGCTTGGGTTCGAATGGGAGAGGATTGGAACAATTTTTTTAAGCCTATTTAGTGTTATAAGAAAGGAGGAAGCTTTACTAACACCAAACTATTTTTGTAGATTGCAGTTCAAACCACCATTTGGAACTTATTATGCGATGGATCTTACTTTGTTGCTTGGTCTGGGCTCATGCCCCTAGCTAACTTTCGATGGCACTCGACCATCATTATCAAGTCAATCATCTAGTGGATGCTGCAGGATTTCCTCTTTATTTGGCCCTGGCCACTCTGCACCTAGGTTAGCTTGGATGCTTCGGCGCCTTTCTAGAAAGAGTAATGCCTGCTGCCTCTGCCTTATGTCACAACTAAAGCCTTGGTTTGCTCCTTAACATTGTCGACTAGTATCTTTTCGGGATCTCCTGTAGGATTTGATGTGGAAGGCTTTAAACGTGGCTGCACACCTATAACATTCCCCATTTTGAGGCCCGAAAATAAGCTCTACTAATACTGTAGTCATCAATAGTATTATTCTCCGATAACAAAATGCGGTTATGTTAATCATATTAATAACATCAGAAACACATGAATGAAAAAAAAATTCAAACATTTTTCATTAAGCAAACTTTCATTACAATTTAGAAATAATATTTTCACATTCATTACATAATCCCATTCGTAGTCCACATTCAAAGAAAATATAATAATTACAAAAATACTTTAAGAGCGACATATGAAGATGCCCCATTGATTTATAAGAGTCTAATACTTGACAGTTATAAATTCTGCCATTATATCCATTGAAACATAACATAAGCTTTAAACAACATAGCGGAAATAAAAACTTCTAAGATTAGCTAGCATGCCTCCTACATGTCTCCGAAAGCTTATTCATCTAACCTAAAAATGCATACTCTCGAAGTACTTAGATGAGTACCCAAGAGTTTATGTGAAAAAACAGAAACTTCGCATCAGACAACAAGTCTGGTGCGAATAATAATATTCCATCTCGAACTAAATAGATATCTAGTGAGTCCACGCTGCTGAGCAGAATGGGTTTTCCCCTCAATGGTATCTTATTCAAATATGTCAATCGTAAATAATGAAAATGCAACTACAATGATTAGAACAAAACATAACATGATCATATGCTTGCATGTAACCTAGGTAAGTCTGACTACTCTGTCATCCTAGGGTTTTGTACACCTAAGGTTTACCCTTCCCAACAATAAACTATCTGTCTCAAATCATAGTTTTTATAGGGTCACCATGAACCTAATGATTTTGTAGGCCAACCAATAACCTATTGGGCTGACTTAGGACAAAACATAACCAGATGATCACAAATCTCCAAATATAGTCAGAAGTAATAATTTTTGTGCGTAAACATCATTTTAGTCTCTTTATACCGCCTGATCAGGCAGTATATCATAAAATTTGGCTAAATGGCTTTTGTGATCATCAAGGCAGGAACCCCGAAGAGACTGTTATCAGCTTAGAAATCAATGATATTTGGAACTATGGACTATAGTTGTCGAATTCGGATCGGGTCCCAATCAAGGTGAAATCAATAGGATGTGATAAGGAAGGCCCCATGAGACTACATTTCAAATTTCAAGTCAATCAGAGTTTATATGCTCGACTTATGGACAAATGAAGAATTTATATGGATCGATCTAGAACAATCCATAAAATAGCGTATATCGACGAAGATTAATCAATATCTCAGAATCAACAAAGCCAATTCACTTGAAACTTTCAAGGCATTAATACATTGAAGAGTGGAGCCCATACGAACGATTGTAGGACAAAACTCATGAAAATTGGAAATTATCGATCATTCCCACCAGTCGGTTTAAAATTGCTAACATGCTATATTCAATAAAGATCGGTCCATATCTCGCACACTACAACTCAGAATGTCACTATATTTTTGGAGCAAGGTCTAAAGGCATGTAGGACTCACCAAAAATGATCGTAAGTCAAAACTCAAAAGAATCAAAACACATTGATCATTGCTAACGATCAATGTAAATCATCCAACATTCCATATTCGACGAAGATTGATCCATATATCGCAAACTACAACTCAGAATGACACTATATTTTAGGATCAAGGTCTAGAGGCATATGGGATCCCCCACAAACGATCACATGGAAATCAGAAGCTAGAATAACAATTTATATGATTCATACCGATCATTCCAAAATAATGAATTACGACTACCGATCATTCTAGTAGACCCTACGGATCTGGATACTCTTCTGCCGAATTTCCAACGAGATATTTTTCCTATAAAACAGCAGGCATGGCATCAAGAATAGGATCTCTCTTTCCGCTTCTCTTATCCTTCAACCTAGGCTATACTCTACCAATTTTACTCTAGGATCTCGAATTGTAACTGTAAACAAACTACAATATAAATAAAAAGGATTATTTTGGAGTGGACGTAGGCCGGAATTAGCTGAACCACTGTATATCTGTGTCTTCTTTTACTTGCTTCCATTTTTAATTTTGTTTATTCTTCATTTTATATTATTTACGTTATGCGATTTTGTGATCAATGACTGGAAATTGGTGCTCTCACACATCTGGATGCTTGTGACCAAATTTGGTGCAGACATTTTGGAGCTTTCACCGAGAGAGCTAGCCCCTACAAATTTGGAGTTCAGATTTGGAATCAATTAGAGAATTTGGAATTAAAGCAATGGTGAAACATTAACAAGGAGACAGATAGCAGATAGGAGCCATCATGAAGGGAGTTAGGAGGCCTCCTCAGGAGCTAATCAAACCTCAATCTATATCACCAGAGACGAGATAGAAACGATAATGGATGCTATATAGGAAAGGATGCTAAAGAGACAAGAGGAGATGATCCAGAATCTCCTCGGGCAGATGGGACAAGATGGAGCACAAAACTAAGGGAATGGAGTAGCAAGAAACGCTGGAAATATTGATCATGGAGTTTGAGTAGCAGGATCTGAGAAAAACTAGAATCAGGACCAAGGAAATGAAGCTAACAAGATGGAGTGGAACAACCGGGAGCGGCCCCTGAACAACCAAGAACAATCGGGGCTAATCGTTCTAGAATGATCGGTGCCGATCGATCCATACTTGGGGGCATGCCCCCGGGTCACGCTGGATCGATCCCAGGCAGGATACCGGGCAGTGTTGAGCAGTATGTTGTCGATTTGAATAAGGAGGTAAGTTCAGAAGAGCTGGTTCCAGGATTTCATTGTGGATTCAGGGGGCATGTTGGAAATAATGATCGAAGGTTTGCGGAGATGATCAGACGGGCTATAAGTGGGGGATTGGTGAGCAGAGAGCTGGAAGATGTAAATAGAAGTCCTTTTGCTCCTAATATTAGGAATGCTAGGAATCCACCAGAATTCAAACTGCCAACACTAGAAGTTTATGATGGAAATTCGGATCCAACTATGCATATGATGAGGTATATACGACACATGGAGTATTGGGGGCATCAGAGGAAGTCATGGCACGGTGCTTCTCCCTGTATTTAACGGATATAGTTGCACTGTGGTTAAGGCAGTTGGAAAGCAGATCAATTGGCACATGGACGGAATTGGTCGAAAGGTTTATGAGGCAGTTTAAGGTTCACATCTCGAGACCAAAAAATGTGACGAGTTTGGCAACACTAAAACAGCAGACCGGAGAGTCCCTGAGGAGTTTTCTAACACAGTTTAATGTCGTGGTGGTGTCGGTGGATCTTCCAAATCCATTCATGGTTCTGATGGCAGCTATATTTGGAATTGCTGATGGCACTGCTGTATTTGGAATTGCTGATGGCATGGATTTCAAGGATTCACTGGCGCGGTATCCACCTATGGATCTCAAGGAGTTTTATCATGAAGCAGAAAAGTTCCTATAACATCCCGTATCAAGAAGCCAAAAGCTAAGCACTATAGATGCTGCAGTCATCTATAGTATTAACTTCTGGTGATAAATATAGCTATGTTAATGGTATCCATAATATCAGAAGCATTTGAATATGAACAAAATCACAGATTTCCAAAAATAACATTTTACAGATTACATTTCAAACAAATTCATATTCAAATTACATAATCCCATGTCAGATTCCCAGGTAAAGATCAATTATAATCATTACAAAACTACGCCAAGAGTGACATATGACGATGCCCCTTGGTTGATCAGAGAAATATAGTCATATCTGACTTAATATACACATCGGAAAAATGAACAGAATAATCTATATTCCTAATTAGCTATCCATCAGCCACCTGCTCGTCTTCGAAAGCTTTATTTGCCAAAAGACTAAACCCTGAAAACCTTAACCCTCAGCCTACTCAAATCAATTTTGAGCACCCGAGAGTTTAAGGGGAAACAAAAACTTTGAGTCGGACATAAAGCCTGGTGTGAATAATTCTGTTACATCTCAGTTTATTGATATTAAGTGAGACCACGCCGCTTAGCGAAACGGGTTTCCCCTCACTAATATCCTTTTCAAAACATATATTTTGCAATTCCTTTCCTGCAAACAAACTGGTTAATCAAAATGATTATATCAAAATAGCAATATCCTTTATGCTAATAAATGGACCATCTATCCGTAAAACAGGCAATATGTGAGCTATCTGCCCACAATATAATAGCAAGGTCCGTTATGCTAACAAAATAAGTTAAAACCCTTTTTAACTTAAAACACTTAGGCTATATTGCCTATTCAATACATTCGAGACCTATGTTTAAAACCTTTAAACACCCTTTCAAAACCCTTGAAGGTAACCCCTTCGAAACCATTGAAAGCAACTCTTTCAAAACCAATAAAAGTCTTTCCTTTGAAAGCTTTAAAACATTAGACATCCTCCTTTAAAACCTTTTAAACCTTGCCTTTTGAAACATAGGAAAAACCTTCCTTTTCAACTTTGTCGAAACCCTGGGGAACCACCCCTTTCGAAACCATTCACTAAAACCTTTCGAAGGCTTCAAAACTCAATCCTTTCGAAAGCTCTTTGGGTTCAATTTAAAACATGTGGAAACCTTTTGAAAGCATTCAAAGTTAACTCCTTCAAAACCCTTTGAAAACATCTCAATCGAAACCATTTGGATTCTGCCTTCAAGTAGAAAAAAAGGATCAGAAACCCATTAAATTCGAATTCATCTGCTTCGAAACCAAAACTATCTCTTTCGAAACCATTTTAGGTTTTACTTCAAACAGGTCTTAAAAACATTTAAGTCGAAAGCATCTGTTTCGAAACCATTTCTTAAGTAATGAAGTGATGGTGTCGAAACCATCCCTTCGAAAGCATTGGAGAGGTGGGTAGATTTTCTCAAACAAAACAACCCCTTCGAAACCTACTGGGCGAAAGATAAAAAGGCGGCAGCCAGGTGTTTCAACCTAGTCGAAATCTTTCATTTAAAACAAAGATGCAACCCAATCGAAACCATTTCCTTGTAAACCATTTGACTTAGTCAAAACCCAACCTAGTGTCGAAGGAGACGAAACAGTGAAAAACCTATTTATTTGTACTTTAAACTATTCATTTGTACCTAACCTGCCTTGTTTGTCTAAATCTGATTGGTTGCCATTTTCCAGAATTAAATATTTAAACATTTTTCAAAAAGCCCCTTCTCCATTTTAAAATATATAAAACATTTAAGTCTCATACCTTAAATAATTTTATTTACCTATCAAAACTCTTAGGAAAAATCTGGAAAACTTCCAAAAAATCACTTTATATATGTTTTCTAACATATATAAATTTCAAACCCAAAGAATTAATTATTTACCCGTAAATAATTTATAACCCAAAATACCATTTTTTTACTAGAAAATTCATATTAATTCCACGAAAATTCAGAAAAATCTGAAAATTGAAACCCATCTCCAAAATATTATTTATGATCTTCATAAAATTTCGCAAGGCATTTGGATGTCATTTAATAGGATTTTTATCTTAAAACATATCATAAATTCATTATGAAAAACCATAATTCATCAACAAGTATATATATTCATTCCATCATTCAAAAACATGGCAAATCATTGCAAAATATTCGGAATTCGTCTTAAAACCGAAAACACAATTAAAAATGAGATGTAAACATTATTCACCTTAGCCTTTGTGATTAAAAAGATTGAGATATGAATAGATTTGATTTGCTTAAGCTTTTTCCTAGCTTATCTTCTTTCTTTTTTCCCTTTTCCTTATTAATGGCGGCGGCCTTGAGTTCTCAGAATTTAGAAATGAAATGAACATGTAAATTATACACGGCTATGGTTTAGAGGATATAGGAATGGCCTCTTTCCTATTTTACCCCTCCTCTATTTCAATTTATCTCTTATTTTAGTTCATTATTAAATGGCACGGCTACACCTTAATTAAAATCAAATCTCAATCTCCTAATCAACACATTATTTTATTTAATTTAACTAATTAAATATTCTAAATAATGTTACCAGAAATCTGGAGTGTTACAGACTCCCCTCCTTAAAGAATTTCGTCCTCGAAATTAAGATAAGGTACACAATAAATTAAATAATGAGGTAAAACATACCATCAAACAAGTCAAGATAAGTATATCTAATCCTGCTCTCAATCTCCCAAGTACAGTCTCTGTCATCGTCGCTCCACTGGCTTTGACTAACCTGACTGTCTTGGTTCTAAGCCTTTTCTCATCTCTCGTAACAATGTGAACTGGCTTCCTCACAATGGTCAAGTTCGGCTCTACCACTAAATCATCTAGCACTACCGGTGCAATAATAGTCTCCGAGTTTCTAACACACTTTCTAAGATGAGAAACATGGAAAACACCATGGACACCTGCCAAACAACTCGGTAACTCAACCATATATGCGAGTTTCCCGATCCTCTCAACAATAGGAAAAGGTCCAACGAACATCGGTGCCAAATTCACGATTTTCCAAACCTAATCACACCCTTCATCAGTGTCACTTTGACGAAAACCTGGTCTCCAACTGAGAACTATAGATCTTTTCGTCGCTTATCTGCATAACTTTTCTGCCTAGACTGAGTCTCCTTCATTCTAGTCTGAATGACTTCAATCTTTTCCGCTGCTTCTTTGACTAAATCTGGACCAAAAACCAACCTATCCTCGATCTCTAGCCAATATACGAGAGATTTGCAAGGCCTCCCATACAAAGCTTCAAACGGTGCCATCCCAATACTAGTCTGATAACTGTTGTTATACGAAAACTCGACTAAATGTAGATGGTCTTCCCATGATCCCCCGAAATCTAGAACACAAGCTCTTAACAAATCCTCTAAGATTTTGTTAACCCTTTCCATTTGCCCATCTGTCTGCGGATGTTAAGCGGTACTCATCTTAAGCTTGGTTCCCAAAACTTCCTGTAGGCTCTTCCAGAACTCGCTAGTGAATAAGGGATCTCTATCACTTACTATGCTACTAGGAATTTCATGCAGTCTAGCCACATTCCTGATAAACAACCTTGCTAAAACAGGTGCCATTCTGGTTGACCTAACTGGAATGAAATGGGAACTCTTGGTCAATCTGTCCACTATGACCCATATACTATCATTTCCCCTGTTCGACCTTGGCAACTCGTCAATAAATTCCATGGATATAGAATCCCACTTCCATACCGGAATATCTAATGGCTGAAGCAACCCACTTGGTTTCTGGTGTTCGGCCTTTGCCAGCTAGCAATTCAAGCATTGCTTTACACACAAACCAATATCCCGCTTCATACCTTCCTAGAAGAAACTCCTCTTCATATCCTGATACATCTTAGTACCTCCTGGATGAATGGTGAACTTCTAACGATGGAATTCCTCCAAGACTTCTTTCCTTATGTTTTCTTACACTCGGAACACATAATCTTCCTTTCTTTCTCAACCACCCATTCTGGTCAAGACTATAATCTTTCAAGTCACTCTCAATTCCTTCTCTTAGCTTCCTGATCCGTTCGGCTAACACTGGATCCTCTATTAGTTTAGAAGCAATCTTTTCGATCAACATTGGTCGAACTTCCAAACAAGATAATACAACTGTTATCTTCATTAGACCCAACCACGGATCTCCACTGCACCCTGCAACCTGCTAATGCTTTCAAATCCTTCCACTGAGCAATCATCGCCAAAACTGCATTCTGATGTTTTCTGCTAAGTGCATCTACAAACTTGTTGCCTTTCCCTGGTGTGTACTCAATCCCAAAATCATAAGCGACTATAAACTCTAACCACCTTTGCTGTCTCATGTTCAACTCCTTCTGAGATAACAAATTCTTCAGCGACTTATGATCTGTATATAACTCAAACCTTTCTCCCAAAATGTAATGTCTCCACACCTTCAAAGCAAAAATAACTGAAGCCAATTCTAAATCATGCGTAGGATATCTGACCTCATGCGGTCTAAGATGTCTAGAAGCATAGGCAATCACTTTACCGTTCTGCATCAGCATAGCTCCTAATCATGTTCCACACGCGTCAGTATAAACCACCAAATCCTGATTCCCTTCTGGAACAACCAACACAGGTGCATGGGTCAATAAGCGTTTCAAACTCTGGAATGCTTCTCATACTTATCGGTCCATACAAACTTCACATCCTTTCTTATTAGCTTAGTCATCGGTGCCGCTATCCGCGAAAAATCCTTAATGAACCTCCGATAATAACCAGCCAACCCAAGGAAACTCTTTACCTTGGTTATTGTCTCGGGTCTCTTCCAACTATTTACTGCCTCAATCTTAGTCAGATCTACAGACAACCCTTCCTCTGAGACTACATGACTAAGAAACTTCACTTCTTTCTTCCAGAAACGACACTTCGAGAACTTCGCCTTCAACTGATGCTGCCTTAGCGTCTCAAGTACCACTCTAAGTTGAACTTCATGCTCTCTTTCATCCTTAGAGTATATCAAGATATAATCCATGAAAACCAATATGAACCTATCCAAGTGCTCTAGGAAAACCCGGTTCATCAAATCTACAAAGAAAGCTGGCGCATTAGTCAGTCCGAACGGCATGACTAACCATTCATACGACCTATGCCTGGTCCTAAACGTCGTCAAAGGTATATTATCCTCTGCTACTATGAGCTGATGGAAACCTGTCGCTAAATCCAACTGCAAAAATACCTTGGCTCTACTCAACTGGTCGAACAAATCATCAACCCTGGGCAATGGATATCGATTCTCTATCGTCCTCTCATTCAACTTACGATAATCGATACAAAGCCTCAACGATCCATCCGACTTCTTAGCAAACACTGCAGCTGCCCCCTAAGGCGAACTAATCGGCCTGATAAGACTCTTGCTTTCTAAATCCACCAACCGCACCTTCAACTCCCTCATCTCTGAAGGGGTCATCCTACTTGGCAGTCTACTCACTAGTTCTACTCCCGGAACCAAATTTATCCAAAACTCAATGGCTCGTTTCGGTAGCAATCCAATTATAGGCTCAAACACATCTGCGAATTCTCTAACTATGAAAACTCGACTCAATAAGGCATACATCTCACTGGAAGAACCTTCTACGACATAAACTATCCGATCACTACAATCTGGGTGTCTAAGTGATATTTTCCTATCCTGGAAAAATATCCTAGCATCGTGCTCACTTAACCAATCCATCCCAAGAATGATTTCGAACCCCATAAAATCAAACACATGCAAACTACAAACAAAAACATGACCAAACAAGTCAAACTCTAACTGGTCACATCTCAACCTTAGAGTTGCATACCCTACTATTGGATTTGCAACCCGTAAGGAAGTAACTAAATATGTGGGTTCTAGGTTAAGCTTATCTATCAAACATCTACATATAAAAGAATGAGATGCACCAGTATCAAATAAAATGCTAACAAATATACCATGAATCTAAAGCGTACCTCCCAAAACTGCCTTTCCTTTCTCCTGAGCTGTTGGCGTCGAAGTAGCAGGCTCCAATGCATACACTTTGCCCTTTCCATCCTTAGCGGCCTCCTTGCACTGTCTCTTATAGTGGCCTATCTGGTCATAATTGTAGCACCTGACATTCTTCCTCCTAGCCACTTCCTTAGCCTTCCCAACACGACACTCATTAGAAAAGTGCCCCTTCTTGAAGCACTTGAAACAAACAATCTCAGACTTCCCTTTCTTAGCCGCTCCACCCTTCTGAGCACCTTTCTTAGGAAAGAACTTCCTCTTCTGACCCTGCCCAACTGCGACTTCTTTAGCCTTACTATTCTTTAAAGAATCAAGCAACTCCTCATGCCTTAAGGCCATCTCCACTACAAAATCAAAAGGATCTCTAATATGAGGTAATGTAGCCCTAGCTAACTCAGGCTTCAACCCTTTGATAAACTTATCGTTCCTCTTCATGACTGTATCTAGTGAAGCATACCTATATCCGGCCAACTCCTCAAACCTCCTAGCATACTCCAGAACAGACATCTCTCTGTGCTCTAATTCAGCAAACTTTCTGATCAGAGCTGACTGTGCCATTGCAGACATGAACCTCTCTTGGAACCTTCCCTTGAAATCTTCCCAGGTCGTAGCCTCCTTATCCACCACCACAGTCTCATTATTCCACCAAAACAAAGCAGCTCCTTGAAGCTGTCTAGATGCCAACCTCCTCTTCTGCTCATCATTGAGCCCCAGATCTGCAAAAATCCTTTCGCAGAGCAACAGCCAATTCTCTACCTCAATGGCATCCTCCGTTCCAACAAACGGCTTTCCTCTAAGCTTAATTTATACCCCACTCAACTCAGCATAGTCGTTGACAATTGGAGCTCCCGGAACTCCTCCTCCCCCTACTCCAGCAGCAACACCTGCCTGCACCATATTCACGAAGAATTGATACATAGCTTCCATTCAAACTTGCGGGACTCCAGCACCCACATTCTCTGCTTGTGCCTAACCTTGAACTCTTCTCACATTAGGCTTGGCATTCCTATTGGTGCCTTCCCCTCCTGGGTTAACTCTTCCTCTTCTTCCTTCCATATCTATATTCAAACCTCATGAGATACAGAAAATAACCTAACAAAGATAGGAGACTAGAGATAAAGCGTATACTTATATATAACAAATACAAGTACGTTACTATAGCGTTATTCCATACCCCAACCTTACTATACTTCTTTAGGATTATGTTTTAAAATGCATTTTTGATTAAAGTTTTTTCATAAACCTATGCTCTGATACCAAGTTGTAACATCCCGTATCTAGAGGTCAAAAGCTAAGTGCTACAGATGCTGCAGTCGTCTATAGTATTAACTTCTAGTGACAAAATACGGCTATGTTAATGGTATCCATAATATCAGAAGCACTTGAATATGAACAAAATAACAGATTTTCAAAAATAACATTTTACTGATTACATTTCAAACAAATTCATATTCAAATTACATAATCCCATGTCTGTTTTCCAGGTAAAGATCAATTATAATCATTACAAAACTACGCCAAGAGCGACATATAACGATACCACCTTGGTTGATCAGAGAAATTTAGTCATATCTGACTTAATATACACAGCGGAAAAATGAACAGAATAATCTGTATTCCTAATTAGCTATCCGTCAGCCACCTACTCGTCTTTGGAAGCTTTATTCGCCAAAAGACTAAAACCTGGAAACCTTAACCCTCAGCCTACTTAAATCAATTTTGAGCACCCGAGAGTTTAAGGGGAAACAAAAACTTCGAGTCAAACAAAAAGCCTGGTGTGAATAATTCTGTTACATCTCGGTTTACTGATTTTAAGTGAGACCACGCCGCTTAGCGGAACGGGTTTCCCCTCACAAATATCCTTTTCAAAACATATATATTTTGCAATTCCTTTCCTACAACCAAACTAGTTAATCAAACTGATTATATCAAAATAGTAATATCCTTTATGCTAATAAATGGACTATTTGTCTGTAAAACAGGTAATATGTGAGCTATCTGCCCATAATATAATAGCATGGTCCGTTGTGCTAACAAAAAAGGATTAGCTGTCTGGAAAACAATAGCAAGGTCCGTTACGCTAAAATGGACTAACTATATATAAAACTGGGCTGACTGCCCACAGACTGGACTAACTATCCAAAATCTAGGCTGACTGCATGCAAAATGGACTTAACTATCCGAATCATTTTCTTAGGGTTAACTACCCTTTAAATTTTCCTTGAAAACCTTTTCAAAATGATTTAGTCTTTCAAATCATATATATACAAGGAAAATATATCTTTAGCTTTACTCTAAGCCATTTTTCCATGATATATATACTTTACTCAAAATAACGTTGATGAATTTTAATGAGGATTAGCTATCCTTCCAAAATAAGTTAAAACCCTTCTTAACTTAAAACACTTAGGCTATATTGCCTACTCAATACATTCGAGACCTATGTTTAAAACCTTTAAACACCCTTTCAAAACCCATGAAGGTAACCCCTTCGAAATCATTGAAAGCAACTATTTCAAAACCAATAAAAGTCTTTCCTTCGAAAGCTTTAAAACATTAGACATCCTCCTTTAAAACCTTTTAAACCTTGCCTTTCGTAAATATAGGAAAAACCTTCCTTTTCAACTCTGACGAAACCCTAGGGAACTACCCCTTTTGAAACCATTCACTAAAATCTTTCGAAAGCTTCAAAACTCAATCCTTTCGAAATCTCTTTGGGTTCAATTTAAAACATGTGGAAACCTTTTGAAACCATTCAAAGTTAACTCCTTCAAAACCCTTTGAAAACATCTCAATCGAAACCATTTGGATTCTGCCTTCAAGTAGAGCAAAAGGATCGGAAACCCATTAAAGTCGAAAGCATCTGCTTCAAAACCAATTAAAACTATCTCTTTCGAAACCATTTTGGGTTTTACTTCAAACATATAAAAAGGGTCTTAAAAAAATTTAAGTCGAAAGCATCTGTTTCGAAACCATTTTCTAAGTAATGAAGTGATGGTGTTGAAACCATCCCTTCGAAAGCATTGGAGAGGTGGGTAGATTTTCTCAAACAAAACAACACCTTTGAAACCTACTGGGTGAAAGGTAAAAAGGCAACAGCCAGGTGTTTCAACCTAGTCGAAAGCATCCATTTAAAACAAAGATGCAACCCAATCGAAACCATTTCCTTGTAAACCATTTGACCTAGTCGAAAACCCAACCAAGTCGAAAGCTTCTTAGTCGAAAGCAAGCAGGCGCATTTTTCTTTAAAACCAAAACAAAGCTTCAACCCCTTCGAAACCCCTTAGTTTCAGCCCTATACCTTTCGCTCACATCCAATTCATTACGTACCGGTTGCCTGAAACCATATGCATTGGCTTCGACTATGTCGGAGGCGTTAGTATGGAGGCGGAAACTAGTGCCGAAGAAATGAAACAGTGAAAAACCTATTTATTTGTACTTTTAAACTATTCTTTTATACCTAACCCGCCTTGTTTGTCTAAATCTGATTGGTTGCCATATTACTTTTTTCAAAAGTGCTGCCATTTTCAAGAATTAAATATTTAAACATTTTTCAAAAAGCCCATTCTCCATTTTAAAATATATAAAACATTTAAGTCCCATACCTTAAATAATTTTATATACCTATCAAAACTCTTAGGAAAAATCTGGAAAAATTCTAAAAAATCACTTTACATATGTTTTTTAACATATAAAAATTTCAGACCCAAACAATTAATTATTTACCCTTAAATAATTTATAACCCAAAATACCATTTTCTTTACTAGAAAATTCATATTAATTCCATGAAAATTTGGAAAAAATCTGAAAATTGAAACCCATCTCCAAAATATTATTTATGATCTTCATAAAAATTCACAAGGCATTTGTATGTCATTTAATAGGATTTTCATCTTAAAACATATCATAAATTCATTATTAAAAACCATAATTCATCAACAAGTATATATATTCATTCCATCATTCAAAACATGGCAAATTATTGCAAAATATTCGTAATTCATCTTAAAACCGAAAACACAATCAAAAATAAGATGTAAACATTATTCACCTTAGCCTTTATGATTAAAGTGACTGAGATATGAATAGATTGAGATATGAATAGAATTATCTTCTTTCTTTTTCCCCTTTTTCCTTATTAATGGTGGCCGGCCTTGAGTTCTTAAAATTTAGAAATGAAATTAACATGTAAATTATACACGATTAAGGTTTGAAGGATATAGGAATGGCCTCTTTACTATTTTACCCCTCCTCTATTTCAATTTATCTCTTATTTTAATTCATTGTTAAATGGCATGGCTACACCTTAATTGAAATCAATTCTCAATCCCATAATCAACACATTATTTTATTTAATTTAACAAATTAAATATTCTAAAAAATGTTACCAAAAATCTGGAGTGTTATAGTTCCTACGGCAGGAAGACGCACAAGCCAACAAACCGGAGGTGAATGCTATGCAAAGTGGAAGATCATCATGAGATGTAAACAAGAATGATAAAGACAAACAAAAAATGGATGATGGCATTCATGTGTCGAAGAGGCAATGGAGAGAACCAAAATTCTCTTCTTTTGCATATTTGACAAAATCTCTGGAAAGGATTTATTTGGATACTCGAAGACACCTTCAGTACCAAAGGCTGGCAAGGAGGGAACCCTCCGAACATGAGTGGGCATCAGGGAAGCATTACCTATTCCATGAACTGGATGGGCACAATACAAATGACTGTAGGCATTTAAAGGATATAGTTAAGGAACATGTGAGGAGTGGTCAGTTGCAACAATTCGTGAGGACATGGGCTGCGGCGGTGGAACTGGAGCAGCCACCGTCAACCTCGAATGAAAATGGCACTGAATCAAGGCATCATGCCAACTTGTCATCAATTGATTGGAATAACATAGAATAAGTAATAAACTCCGCAGTAGTACAGTTAAGTCACTTACATATGTATGGGATCAAGGACGGTCCCTAGGCATGCTCTGAGATAATGATGAACCGTAGTGCTCGGGTTTGTGAAATTTTATTTTTCCTTGTTTACTTCGAACACTAGTTTGTTAATACTTTGGTTTATTAGTTTTTTGGTTATATGGACTCTTATTTTATATTTTGGCAAATGGACTTTGGAATGCTTAAATATGGATTAATGTAATAAATAACACAGGTCGTGGTTGTGGCCCCAACTGGAGAGACGAGGCAATAACCGCAAGGTGCAAGTCCCTTTGCCAGAGAGCAACGGGATGGAATCGTACATGGATTAACTCATCGACTGGGGATCAAGGCCGGAGAAGGATAACCCAATGGATTAAGTCCTTGACCGAGGATCGAGGCCAGAGAAGGATACCCCATGGATTAAGTCCTCGATTGAGGATCAGGGCTGGAGAAGGATACCCCACAGATTAAGTCCTCGACCGGAGAGTCGAGACCGGAGAATAAAACCCAACAGGTCATTAGGTATGGATTATGCCTGGTAAGGAGTAGGTCGCTTCGTTGGAGAGCGAGAGGATCGGCCTAATCAGGTCATCGAGTATGGATTATGTTCGGCAAGGGTCCGAAGAGACCACGATCGGCCTAGGATTTAGGCTAAGACATCACTTAATGTTCAGGGATGCTGAACTGGAGTACATGAAGTAATGCCGCTTCACTGGAGAGTGACAGGATCGACTTACTCGATCATCGAGTATGGATTGTGTTCGGCAAGAACTCGGAGAGGTTACGGATTTGGATACCAGCTTCGAACAGCTATGGGTTTGGATATGGACCGGAAGCGGTCTCGAATTTGGACAACGATCCGGTGAGATCGAAGATTTCGCTTTTGGCTTAAGATGGAAGTGGATTCGGCTAAGGATTCAAAATGGATTAGGAATATGCTATCAACTCGGAACAGTCGCAGACTTCACCAACAATCTCGAGAGATTGAGGATTCAGCATGCAAATACTAAATCCTGAACGGACTCGGGATGGGTTATGGCAATTTGGCTTGGCGATGGATTGGGATCTGGATTGGAAAATTCGGCTATCAATGGATTATGGATTTCAGATTTTGGCTTTATAGCAATTCAAAACATGTCTTTCTACCACAAGGCATGTTTTGGTGGACAAATGTTATACTACCTTTTGACCAGGTAGTATACCATAAAAGTTGGCTAAATAGCTTATGTGATCATTAAGGCGGCCGGAGAGAGGTTTATCAGGCTGGGAAATCGACGATATTTGGAACTATGGACAATAGTTGAGCAGATTCGGACCAGGTCTCAATCAAGATGCAAGCAATATGAAGTGACAAGGAAGGCCCCATGAGACTATATTTCAAATTTCAAGTCAATTTGAGTTCGTATGCTTGAGTTATGGGCAAATAAAGAATTTATATGGACCGATCTAGAACGTCCATAAAACAGTGTAAATCGACGAAGACTGATCAATATCTCAAATCTACAAAGCCAAATCACTTTAAACTTTCAAGTATCAATGCATTGAAGAGTGAAGCCCACGTGAATGATCGCAGGACAAAACTCATGAAAATTGGAAATTAATCGTTCTATATCGATTGTTCCCAACGATCGATAAAGAATTGCCAACATGCTATATTCAACAAAGATCAGTCCATATCTCGCACATTACAACTCAAAATGTCACTATATTTTTGGAGCAAGGTCTAGAGGCATGTGGGACACCCCACAAATGATCGTAGGTCAAAACTCAAAAGAATCAAAACACACCGATTGTTACTTAACGATCATTCCTAACGATGGTGTAAATCAGCCAACATTCCATATTCGACGAAGATGTATCCATATCTCGCAAAATACAACTTAGAATGACACCATATTTTAGGATCAAGGTCTAGAGGCATGTGGGATCCCCCATAAGTGATCTCATGGCAATCTGAAGTAAGAATAATGATCGGTATGATTCATATCGATCGTTCTAAAACAATGAATTACGACAACCGATCATTCTGGTAGGCCCCTATGGATCTGGATACTCATCTGCCGAATTTCCAGTGAGATATTTCAACCATCTTCACCTATAAATATAACAGGCATGGTATCCAAAAAGGATCTTTCTTTCTGCTTCTCTTCTCCCTCAACCTAGGCTATACTCTACCAATTTTACTCTTGGATTTCGAATTGTAACTGTAAACAAACTACAGTCACTACAAGAAATTTTATTTTTGGCGGCGCACAAAAAATGCTACCAAAACTTATGGTAGCATTTTGATAAACGCTGTGATAAAGCCCGCAACTAAAAATCCATGATTTTTAGTTGCATTTATTTCAACGCCACTATAAATCCTTTTATTGTAGCGTTTCTCAAACGCCACCATAAATCTTTTTGTAGCATTTTAAAAACGCCACCAAAAGGTTTTTTGGCGCTACCAATGGAGTTTCCAACTTTACCCCTACTTTACGGTTGCGTTTACTCAACGCCACTATATGTATTTTTGTAGCGGTTTTGAAACGCTACTAAAAGTTGTTGATCATTTTGCACCATTTTTTCATGCTATTATTTCCTCTTGATGGTCTATTTTGTTTCTACTATATCTATCAACAATCACTCACATAATCATCATATTCAAACAATTAAAAAAACATATCAATCATATAATCAAATAAGATATCCATAACCATTCTAATACAATAGTTTTTTTTGATAAAATGACCTAACTCACATACAATAACCATTCGTATACAAATTTACACACCTAGTACTAATAAAATGTTATACCAAACTGGTGCTAACAAAATGCTTGATCACCCATAATTCTTTGTTGCATGCACAAGTGAAAGCTAGCACCATAAAAGTCCAACTTGCTCTCTTCGGAAATCCAATGCCTGCACAAGTGAAAGCACAACATATAGTCAAACAAGTATGTTAATTCGTAGGACTTCAAATCTAATATCAAACATCTACAACATTGTACGAGTATATCATAATATAAATAATGTCATATAAATAATCAAAGTTATAAACGAAATGAAATAAATAAAGTCCAATCTCACAGTTATATATAAAATGTTGTTAAATTAGGTATATTATTATTATTTATAAAATTTAGTTAACTTAAACTTAGTTAATTTTATAAAACATGTTTAATTTTAACAAAGCCTAGTTAATTTTTATTAACTTGGTTAACTTAATTTATTATTATTATTCAAACTCAGTTAACTTAATTATATTATTATTAGTATTATTATAAACTTAGTTAAATTTTATAAACTAAGTTAATTTATCATCATCATCATCGTTATTTATAAGTATTTGTTAAATTAGTTATATTATTATTATTTATAAAATTTATTTAACTTAGTTAATTTTAACAAAACTTAGTTAATTTTTATTAACTTGGTTAACTTAGTTAATTTATTATTATTATTATTACTAAAACTCGGTTAATTTAATTATATTATTATTATAAACTTAGTTAATTTTTATAAACGTAGTTAATTCATCATCATCATCATAATCATTGTTATTTATAAAACTTTGTTAAATTAGTTATAGTATTATTATTTATAAAATTTAGTTAACATAAACTTAGTTGTATTATTATTATTATTATTATAAACTTAGTTAAATTTTATAAACTTAGTTATTTCATTATCATCATCATCATTTATAAAACTATGTTAAATTAGTTATATTAAATTTTAGTTAACTTAAACTTAGTTAATTTTATAAAAGTTATCTAATTTTAACAAAACTTAGTTAATTTTTATTAGCTCGGTTAATTTATTATTATCATTGTTAATTTAACTCTAGAAGACAAGAACTATATAATAGTAAAAAGTGAAGCGGTTTGTAGTATGAAAATAATCCTACCTTTATAGAACAGTATTATTTTGTAGCGTGCATCTATTGAAACTATTATGATGTTTTGTAAAAGCATATGAAATATGAATGAGATTTGATCTTCTTGTTAATAAACTAAATTAAGCATGCAAGCAATCAAACATGATGACATAAATTTCATGTGAACATTATCAGAAATAGATATCAGGCTATGAGGTACACTTGTGTGCAAAATATGCACATATGATTCATAATACTCTAGAACAACACTGCTAGGCTCCATATACATGTGTTGGCGGGTTCCCTTGTAATACGCTAAATAATGCCATTCAAAGAAATGAAAGAGTAGCATTTCTGTTTTAGTTTGCAATAATGGAAAGAACGGTAGGTACAGGAGGAAAAACCAATATTAAGAAATAACAAGTATTAGTTTACTATCGTACCTATTTAAGAACCAATCAACCGATTTACTCCTTTTGAACTCTGGCCGCTCAATTTGCTCAACCAAATTCGACAACCAGGAATCTTTTGGTGGACACTATCCTGCAATTGCATAAACTAGCTTATGGCATTTTGAACTAATGACAATTAGATCAGTATATTGAGAATTTGATACCAATAATACCGATTAAAAATCTTTGAGGCACCAGAATATTTCATGTGCCTGCTATAAATGTAGGACAATAACCAGCTTATGGAAATTCTAACTGTGTTGTTGAACACTTCAAAACCATTCACTCGATTATGCTGTATCTCAACTTTTTTTCTTCTAATAGAGATTTTGAAAGGTATTCTCAATTAAATTATTATGAAATTTCTTGCAGTAAGACAATTTGTGATCTAAATAGATGAACTATATGTACGGTTTAAACAAAAAAAATGGACGAAAAAAGAAGATGCAAATACCTCCTTTACTTGGAATCTTCCATTGAAAGTAAGAAAAACAAGTGATGAATTAATTGAAAGAAACATAGCAATTGGAGAAAATCTAATTTATGGTTTAACCCTTAGGTTAATGGTAAATCTTAGGGAAATATTATGGGATTGCAGTACATGTGCTATAGTAGTAGAGCAAGGAGTGGTGAGGCTGCTATCATTGAGAATTCTCAATCGTGCCTCGCCACATAAAACCTTCCACTCAACTTATGCGATCAAATTGAAAACATAAAAATACACAGCAATGAACAAGAAGACTTTGGGTGGTGGCAACCAAGCAATAATGGTATTTTAAATCTGAAATCTGCCTGGAATATTATTCGACCTAAGAATTCAACTCTAACATGGTGCCATCGTGTATGGAATAACATATGCCCACCCAAAATATCAATGTTTACATATCTTGCATCGTTGAACAATCTTAAAACTTTGGATAGGGTTAATAAATGGTGTAGTGATCAAACAACAATATGTAAACTGTACGACAATAATGAAGAAAACAAGGACCACTTATTCCTTACAAGTGCGCAAACTTCATATGGCTTCAGATCTAACAAAAGTCAAAATTAGGTGTGATTCAAATTAGCAACATCATAGAAATTTTCAAAAACATAGCACAACAAGAATATCACAAAGTCAGATCTAATCCACAATGCTATAATGATTGCAGTTTGGTACATATAACATGAGAGAAATATGAAAGCATTTCATAAAAGCACGCCAAAAGGGATACGGCTTGAACTAATCAAATGAGACATGAGAATCATAATAAGCAACCGAGATCATATATATACTATAAAATAATTTCAAATTTATCTAGTATAGTGTACAGCAGACTCGAAAGTTGAACCTTCTTGGCAATCCACGATGCAAATCAATGGTCATGCTTATCAGACTTTGACAGGCGACAGATCTGGAAGTTTTATGACAGAAAGTACACTTCTTGCCTAGTAAACGGATGAAGAGAGATTTCCATTTCCCCTTTCTTTTATGCCTTTCGTATCTGTGATATAGTTAGTTAAATAAGCACTTTGGAATCAAAGTAGTTAAATATCAGTTGAAGATTAGGACTAATTTAAACTGAAACTAAAATATCCTAGGGTTGTGAGTAATCATGAAGAAGATGATACCTGTGGTTGAAATCGATTTAATTGTATCTGAGTTGGAGATCGGTAGTAGGTTTGAATCAGAAGTGAAATTTTGGAAATCAGAGAGAAAAGGCCGATGAGTTCGATTAGATTACTGTTGGGGAGAAAGGAGACTACAATTTGGGGAAGGCAGTGGTAGGAGTCGATTCTGTTGAGAGGAGGAAGAAATTTTGGCCGTGAATTTTTTTGGATAAGTGATAAAACAGATTTGAGCGGCAACAAATTTTTTTGGCAAACTCTACGTGAATTGTTGGCGGGATAAATTTGGCAGTGTTTATTTTTTATTTTTTATATTTTAAAATGATTAACGGTTGCATATAGCCTTAAACGCTACTGATAAAGGCTACCAAAAATAGTTTTTCTTGTAGTGAGTATAAATAAAAAGGATTATTCTAGAGTGGACGTAGGCCGGAGTTAGCCGAACCACGATAAATCCATGTCCCACTTTACTTGCTATCATTTTTAATTTTTTTTGTTCTTTATTTTATATTCTCTATGTTATACTATTCTGTGATCTGTGACTGGAAATTTGCGCTTTCACACATCTGGATGTTTATGAGCAAATTTGGTGCAAATAGTCTCATTACTGACATAGCCCTATGCACTGGAATCATAGCTCTTTACCAACCGGGGGCTAATGAATGAAGGATAAAGCACAACCCTACATTAATCACACCTACAATCTTATCTGGTTTTAAATTCATAAGTCAGGTCTTTTGATTAGTTCAGGGCATCCTAACATAATTGATCTATCTGATCTCTTGGATGCAATTCTACTCACTTTGGAGTTTAGTCCGATCACTAATGGGATGAACTAATTGGTAATTCTTCCCCCAAAATGCCAAGATGTAGTATTGGGTCATGAAATGTGAGTATGGCAATGATAAAACAAAACTGAACATTTGATAACAAGAACATATAATATCATTCAGTAAACTATGTTCAATCAATAGTCACATACACAATAAAATTACTTAAAGTTAAGTAATATTTTTCGTTTGCAAACTTCACACAAAATTGGACTAAAACACCATTTATTTCCTTGAAACCATTTATTTTTAACATTGAAAAACCACTTAAAATCATTCTTTAAAACAAGGAAAACTTTTCCCATTACTTAATCAAAGTCTAGTGCCAAAGCACTAACCTTATGGCATAAAATATTCATCATAAATCTAAACCGATTGCATAAAACAATCGTCTTAAGTCTAAACTAATGTCATAAAACAGGGTGTCATAAGCCTAAACTGATAGCATAAAACTGGGTGGCATTGATTTAAACTGGCGGCATAAAACCAAGCGGCATTGATCTAAACCGGCAACATTGACCCAAACTAGCGGCATAAAACCGAGTGGCGTGGACCCAAACTAGGGGCATAAAACTGGGTGGCATTGACCCAAACCGACATCATAAAACTAGATGACATTAACATTGGGTGGCATCAACATTGATATCGTCAATAAAGGGTGGAATCAACATTGATGTCGTCAATAAAGGTTGCATCAACATTGATGTCATCAATAAAGGGTGGCATCAACATTGATTCAATGTCATAGGTCATCAACATTGATTTAATGTCGTTGGTCATCAACATTGATTCAATGTCGTAGGTCTAATGGCATTTCTGTAAATATCTTAAAAATCGAATTATTTCCTTTTAAGGTAATACCTTTCACCAACTCTTGCCTCTTGTCAAATTTTTATTGGATAACGGATTCTCTTTTCATATTCTTTTCAAAATTGGTTGGAAACCATATTTTACTTTCCCAAAACAATTTATAGCCCTTTATAGTTAATATCATTAATTAATATTAATTAAGAGCTTTTCTATCATCAAAATTTCATAGAAAATCATAAACAATTAGGAAAAATCCCCAACCAAAAATATGATTTCCCATCTTCTTTCATATATAAAAATTTTGGGACAAAAATATTATTTTTAGTAATTAAAACCTGAAATAGACACTAGTAAATTCATAAAATATTCATATGAATTTGGAAAATTATGTAATTAAAAAATCATCTCCAAAATAATGTTTTAGACAACATAATTGAATCTTAAGTCAATTGAAGATCAATAACTAGGTTTTTACATTTAAAACTCTTAAGAGTAATTCAATAAAAATTCCAATAAATAATCATTCAATCAAATAATAATATAATCAATCAAGCATGACATATTATCTTAACCAAACAGAAAATCATCCATAGATCCGAAATTAAACATAATTAAATGAGATGGATACTATTATTCACCTTAGATTTGATAAGAGAGATTGAGATTTGTTTGAAGATTGATTTCCCTAAGCTTTTCCCTTGAATCCCTTAATTTTCCCTTTTTCTTCTTCTTGTAATGGCCAACCTCTTTAGGTTAGGTTTGATTGTTTGAGAATCAAAATGAGAATGAAATGAAAGAGGGAGAGCTAAGGAAATGAAATAAGAAACTATTCCTATTATGCCCCTCTCACTTATTCTTTTCTTTTCTAAGTTTAAAATAATATTATTAGTTGATTACTTAAGGCACGACTCAAATTAATTAAAAATCTCATTCTCCTTATCGTACCATACACATTATTCTATTTAATTTATCTAATTAAATCTCTTGAATAATGTTAAACAAAAATTTGGGGTGTTACAGGCTCCCCTCCTTAAAGAATTTCGTCCTCGAAATTCGGTAAGGAACACAATAAGCATACCAACCATGTAAACAACTGTAACAACACATAACTAAAACACTAGCCTATCTGACTAGCAAAAGGTCTATATGAAAAATACAGAATATACTATCAAAACAACTTAGGATAAATATCTTTAATCCTGTTCTCTATCTCCCAAGTACAGTTTCTCATTGTCACTCCACTGGACTTTCACCAATTTGACTGTCTTGTTTCTTAACCTCTTCTCATCTCAAGCCATAATACGAATTGATTGTCTAACAATAGTCATCTCCCATTCCACTCCTAAATCTTCTAATGCAGTGGGAGTAATTGCAGCTTCTGGATCATGTACACGCTTCCTAAGATTGTTAGAACCTCTATTTTATGATATCGATGACAACAACTATACAATCATACGCATACAATATATTCTATCTATTTGCAGGAAAAAGCTTTCAGAATTCACAATATATCAACTTGAAGATGAGCAGCTGAGGAGAAGAATCATTTATATTAGAAAAGCTATTATAGTGTGTTATAGTCATAGATATATAGCTTGTAAAATCTCCTTTAGTAGTTTTTTTAACAAAAACTTTGCACGATAAAACTTTTATAAGTCTTTATTATCTCAAATAGGGTAACTTTAGAAAATAATATGTATTAGACGTCTGTAAATATAGATCAGAAATCTGACTATGGTCTCTGTTTAAAAAATTAATATGTATCAAACGCCAGCCAATACATATCAAACGTCTAACTTTGGCCTCTATTTAAAAAAAATATATAAACAAATGTCTAAATATTTTGGACAGACGTCTGTTCTTGGTAACAGGCAAAATCAATGAACATTCACTTACTTCATTCTAATGGTTGCATCCGTATCTCTTTAACACACCTCTTTCTCCTCAATGATTGCAACCTTTAGACTGAAATAGAACACACTAAGGAATGCCACTCTTCAAGAAAACTCTTCAACATCTATAAATATTTAAAGATTCTAAGAAACAACTTACTTGAATTTTCTAAATCTTATATCTATACTCTTTGCATACTCTGATTTCTAAAAGTAATAAATATATCAGTTTTATCACTTCCTAAGAGCAAAGCTTCACATACACATACTATTCAAAGGAGATTATAGGAAGATTTGTAGTGTAGTCAAAATAAGTGTTTCTCAAAAGACATACTTGTCTAAGAAAGAGTTTTTGTATCAAGCCTATTCCTCCGGGCAAAGCGAGGGTTGTTTACTAGTTAAGACCGAAGAGGAGCTTCAGGACTGGACGTAGGATGGAGATCCGAACCAGTATAAAAACTCTGGTGTGATTGTTTCTTTACTTTCATTTTTTTTACTCCGCTAGTTATAAGTTAGTTTTTTTAATACACTAGCATATTAGATATAAATACACAATCCATATACTCTTTCATTTGGTATCAGAGTACTGTTATCTCAATTCACAGTAACACGTAATTGAAACATATTTAATAGAGCAAGTACATTTCAATAAGGACCATCAACCGCACGTCCTCCACTATTCAATGGATCTAATTATGCTTACTAGTCTACATGTATGTGTAATTTTATGGAATCAAATCGTCTAGAAATTTGGCAAGCAACACAAGTTAGATATGTAGCACCAGAAACAGATATAAGCACTTGGACAAATGCTCAAAAGAACACAGCAACAAACAATGTTAAAGCCATGAATGATTTATTCTGTTCACTTGACAAAAATGAATTTTCATATGTCATGCTGTGCACTACCACATATGATATATGGCGTACACTACAAATCATTCATGAAGGCACTAACAAAGTTAAACAAACAAAGATTTCCATTTTACAAAATCAGTTTCTTCATTTAAAATGAAAGCAAATGAATCTTTTGGTGATATGTATGCTAGATTTCAAACTATCCAGCACGATCTCATGACACTTGGAGTCAAATTTACAAATATTGATTTAGTTACACGTATTTTAAATTCCTAACTAATGAATGGGAATGAAAAGTGTTGGCCATCAAAGAAGAGAATGAATTATCTCAACTAAAATTTGATGAATTGATAGGAAATTTGATGTCGTACGAAGCAAATTTACAGGTAAGGAAAGAACAAAATCATGAAAAGAAAATTATAGCTTTTCAAGCCAACGATAATGATTCAAACTTAGATGAAGATGAGATTATATTCATTGCCAAAAACTACAACAAGTTCAAGAAGTTCAAAAAGATGACGAAATCTCAAAACGGGGGAAATTCAAGTTCATCCGGTCAAACTTCAATCAAGTGCTTTGGATGTGACAAATTAGGACACATGAAAAAACATTGCCCAGAACTCAATAACGACAAGAAGAAAAGCAAGTTCAAAAATTTAGAAAAAGGAAACGAGCTTTTTAAGTAACCTGGGATGACTCAGATTCATTTCATCATCAGAAACTGACAGTGATAGTGATTCTGAACAAGCCAAATATGCTTCATGGCAAACAATGAGGAGGTATGTCCTGATCTTACTTATAATGAAATGAACTCAGCATGGAATTAGATGAAAAATATAGAGAAACTAAAAGTTAAATAAAGAATATGTTGCTAAAATTAATTGAATGGAACTTGAAATAGGATTATTAAAAGATGAGAAAACCATTTTAGAAGAATTATAAACTACACAAGAAAAATATAAGAATCTATCTATTCAAAATTATTCATTATTATGTGAAATAGGAAAAGTTAAACTAGAAAATGATGATATTAAAAAGAAAATGTTGTATTAAAGAATGACCTAGAAGCATCAAAATCCGAAATTTCTTATCTTAAGGATAAGTTAGACAAGATTACTAACAATGTTTCAAAATTCAATAAAGGAAAGCAGAACTTGGATAACTTGATCAAAATTTCTAAACCATGTGGAAATCGTAATGGATTAGGATTTAAGAAAACTTCAAAACATAAAAACTATAGCTCACTATATAATAGGTTCTAGAAGTCAGATACTAAAGATAAGGTTTCTAACCCTAAAATAATTAAAATGTGGATTCCAAAATCTAATAACAAATTAATTAGACAAAAACACATAGATAACTATTTGAAAAATGTTGTTCATAATAAAAATTACTCGTTTAAAGGTCCCAAACTCTCTTGGATATGGCAACCCAAAATCTAATAACAAATTAATTAGACAAAAACACATAGATAACTATTTGAAAAATGTTGTTCATAATAAAAATTACTCGTTTAAAGGTCCCAAACTCTCTTGGATATGGCAACCATCTCTTTCTAATACTTAGGACCCTAATAAAGGAAGTGGGTACTAATTAAACTATTTTTATCTTGCAGGTACCCAAAAGTAAATCTAATAACAAGGAGAAATGGATACTTGATAGCGGATGCTCCAAACATATGACTGGAAATGCACAAATGTTATTAAATATAACATACAAAGATGGTGGTACTGTAACTTTCAGAGATAATTCAAAAGGATTTGTCAT
Source organism: Allium fistulosum (assembly GCA_030737815.1). NCBI lineage: Eukaryota > Viridiplantae > Streptophyta > Magnoliopsida > Asparagales > Amaryllidaceae > Allium > Allium fistulosum. Next base: position 477,219,865 of record CM060902.1, read on the forward strand.
TGGAATTGGAGATGTCATCAATGTTGGTATATCCACTTCACCTGTTATTACAAATGTTCTTTTAGTTAAAAATTTAAAACATAACCTATTAAGCATTAGTCAACTTTGTGACAAAGGATTCAAAATTGATTTTGAAAAGAATAAATGCAGCATATTTGATCAAAATAAAAATTTGATCTTTGAAGGAATAAGAAAAAGAAACATCTATGTCTTAAATATGAAATTTAATAACTCCGGTGATTTATGCCTAGCCGCAGATTTTAATGATCCATGGATATGGCACAAATGATAGTGTCACATAAACTTTAGGCATTAAACAATTTAACTAAACAAAATTTGGTTAGAGGTCTTCCTAAAATAAATTATAAAGTTAAAAATTTATGTGATGCTTGTTAATACGACAAATTAAAATAGGTTTCTTTCAAATATAAAAATGAAATTTCTACCAAACAACCCTTAGAATTATTACATCTTGATTTATTTGGACCTGCTCAAATACGTTCAATAAATCATAACAAGTATGTATTTGTTATTGTAGATGATTTTTCCAGATATACATGGACACTATTCTTAAAACATAAAAGTGACACTTTTGAAATGTTTAAAATTTTTGCTAAAAGAATTAATAATTTAATGAATCTTAAAATAAAGAGTATAAGAAGTGATCATAGAGGTGAATCCGAAAACGAAATTTTTGAAATTTTTTGTAACAAAAAGGGAATTACACATAATTTCTCATTTACACGAACACCACAAAAAATGGTGTTGTGGACAGAAAAAATCGTACGCTCCAAGAATGTGCACGAACTATGCTTAATAGTAGTAATCTACCAAAAAAATTTGGGCAGAAGCTGTAGCTACTGCTTGTTATGTATTGAATCTTGTCACCTTACGTCCTTTAACTAAAAATACTTATTATGAAATGTTTTTTGGTAAAAAACCCAAAATATCATACTTTCGAATATTTGGTTCAAAATGTTTTATACTAAATAATAAAGATAATCTTGGAAAATTTGATTCAAAAGTCGACGAAGGAATCTTTATCGGACACTCAGATCATAGCAAAGCTTATAGAGTATTTAATAAACTATTAGTACTATAGAAGAAAGTCTACACATTTCTTTTAACGAAAAAATTTCAAATAGTAATAACAGTGATGATGATGAGATTTCAACAAAACCATCTGAAAATAACACAACTGTACATAACAATAATGGGAATACCGATAATACGTTAAGATCACCACCTTGTATTTTGAAAGACCATCCAATCAACAATATAATTGGTAATTTAAATACAAAAGTTTCTACCAGACATCAATTAAATCAAATGAGTCATGTTGCATTTATTATAAATTTTTAACCAAAAATATAAAGAAGCATCGAATGACGAATCATGGATTATGGCGATGCAAGAAGAACTCAATCAATTCGAAAGAAATGAAGTATGTGAACTTGTACCGAGACCTACAAATCAATCTGTAATCGAGAAAATCTGGGTTTATAAAAATAAAACTGATGAAAATGGAAAAATTGTTCGCAACAAAGCAAGGTTAGTCGCACGTCTAGAAGCCATCCGAACGTTACTTGCTTTTGCATGTCATCATAACTTTAAACTTTTCCAAATGGACATAAAAAGTGCCTTTCTAAATGGTTTTATAAAAGAACAGGTTTATGTAGAGCAACCTCCGTTGTTCATACATGAAAAATTTTCGGAGCATGTGTATAAATTAAAGAAAGCTTTATATGGTTTAAAAAAGCACCTCGTGCTGGATATGATAGACTAAAAACTCATTTAATAAATTATTGATTTCAAGTTGGAAAAATGATAGAACCTTGTTTATAAAAAGAAATCATAATGATATTTTAGTTGTTCAAATATATGTAGATGACATAATTTTTGGATCAACTAATGAAAATCTATGTAACGAGTTTGCAGATATCATGACAAATGAATTTGAAATGTCTCATATAGGAGAATTAAATTTTTTCCTAGGATTACAGATTAAACGGTTAGAAAATGGTATTTTTATAAATCAAGAGAAATATTGCCACAATTTGCTAAAACGTTTTGGAATGGAGAAAACATCGAGTAAACCAATGCCCATGAGTACAAGTACCCATTTATATAAAGATGAAAACAGAAAGGATTTTGATCAAAAATTATATCAAAGTGTAATAAGATCACTATTATACATAACGGCTAGTAGACCCGATATCATGATAAGTGTGTGTCTGTGTGCAAGATTTCAAGCACAACCTAAAGATTCACACTATCGAGCAGTTAAACGTATTTTGCGTTACTTAAACAAAACTAAGGATTACGGTCTTTTCTATCCTAAAGACAGCTCTTTTGAACGTGTATCCTATAGTGATGTGGATTTCGGCGGTTGCAAAACCGATAGGAAAAGTACAAGCGGCACCTGTCACTTTATCGGCCAATCTCTAGTCCCTTGGTTTAGAAAAAATAGAATTGTGCATCACTTTCAACCTGTAAAGCAGAGTATATTGCTGCTGCCTTAGCTTGCACTCAAGTAATATACATCCAACAAACACTTAAATATTTTGGAAAAATAAAAAACAAATCTCCAATATATTGCGATAACACTAGTGCTATAAACCTATCTAAAAATCCAATAAATCATTCTCGAACAAAACGTATAGATATTTGTCACCTTTTTTTAGAGATAATGTTGAAAAAGAAATAATAACTCTAGAATTTGTAAATACCGAAAATCAAGCAGCTGACATTTTTACAAAACCACTAAGTGAACAAACTTTTATTTAGTTTAGACGTGAACTAGGTTTTATGTCATAACTTGATTTATAATGCAATCCTAAAATAGAAAAAAAAAATTATAATGTATATCTTAATTTTACCAGCGGCCATATTTTTTAAACCTTTCATTTATTTTCCTGGCTAAAATTTTCTAATAATTATTAACCTCTTAATCTTTCATTTGATTTTTCCATGGCTGAAATTCTCTAAGAGTTATTAACCTTAACTTAATTTTCTTAACATAGCCTATAAACTGAGTGTGTGTGTACCTAATCAAAAATTCTATATGCAAACTTTTAATAATTAAACAAAGAATCAAATTTCTAAACAAACATATCAATAAATATCTTCTAATCACGATTCCACTTATTCCGTAGTTGACTACGCCTCCTCATCTTCCGGCAGCACCTACGTCTCTCCTACAAAAGTCACTCCTGCATCATTTCCATTTTTCAACATCATCCCTTCACCGACTAATCATACTGGCTTCTCCCCAAAAGGTAAGAAAGCTAAACAAGGAATCGACCTACAATCATCCTCTCTCTCCGACACAGTCGACGACATTCATCATTATAAACAAGAAATGATAGGGGTTCAAAGAAAAATGTATTATGAACAACGATGTCAAGGAGCACATTTAAACTTTCTTGAAAAATGTATCCTCGCAATATGTGGCCATTCACCAACGAAAGACTGCATACATTAGAGGTCTCCACTTTTACGAGAAACTCCTTCAAGAGCACACAAGATCACTCCACGAAAGCTATGGGGACAAGGGACATCGCACATCGAACATAGTCCGGTTCGTCCTTACTGGTCTCCTCTTAAGCCATCATTAGAGCAGACCAAAATCGAACCAAACTCATTAGAGAAACAAAACTATCGTTCTTCTGATTCACCTGCTGACAACTAAAGAATTTTTTTGTAAATAACGGACGGCTAATATATATTAAATAAACATGTTTATTCATAATCATTTGTGATTCCTTCTCTTTAATAAATTTTGTTTACATATATCAAGGAACACAGAAATAAAATAAGAAATATTATACACGATCAGGTGTCTGAATAAATACCCAAACGTCTGGTAACAGGTCCGGGAATATTACCGTTTCAGCATAGACGCCTGAAATACTATCAGTCGTCCAAATTCATGAACAAAAATTTGTTCTTTAGGACAGATGTTTGAAAATAATACCAGACATCTGTGTATTCGTTCTGTCAAAAAAAAAGCTTCAGCACAGACGTGTGAGGGAATATCCGGTCGTCTTACAAAACTCTCTGGAAAAATAATTTTTCCACAAACAGATGTTTGGATTTACACTCAGACATCTGTTTAACCTTTCTATTTAAAACATCATCCCCGTTTAGACGTCTAGTCCCTAAATACAGACGTTTTTCTATGCCTATGCCCACACCTTTTCATATCACTATATATCATCTTTTTCTCCTATTTCATTTACCACCTTTATCATTCTTCCAATAACTTAAAACCCTAATTCCAAAATTTTATTTCCCCTTTCCAATTTCAAAATCAATGGCTCCAAAAGCTAAAGTTCTCGTCGCTAAATGTAAGAAAGCAACAGCATGCCAAGGTTCTCAATCTTCCGCTCTATAATTAGTCACCGACCATCACATCGAATAATGGATTGTTGAAAAAGAAAGTGGCAAGCAATAACTACAAGAATTAGAGAAGAAGCCTCTCCACTCAGGTCCATTCTACCTCATTCGCCATTTCATTCATTATGATGCTATTGATCTAACTGAAGATGCTCATATCTATCACCTAGTTAACTATGACGACAATGATGGAAAGATAGATCAACTAGCGGTATTCCTCTTTTTAATTAATCTTTGCTCCTTAAAACGTTGGAATTCTTCTAATAAGGATAACTGGATCTGGACCAGTGTTTATGGATAGATAACAAAATTTAATGTTGAAATTCTTGGTCAAATTATTAATTGTTCTTATACGGGAATTCGATTACAAGAAGTTCCCAATACACGATATGCTCCGAGAGATTCTATTACTCACCTTATTTGGGAAGATGGTATGCGGAAATTAAAAACATCTAGTTTCCATCCAAAAGCCCGACTACTTAACCGTATGCTCATCAACACAGTTATCCCTTGGTTAGGTAGTCACAAACAAGTGTACGAAGATGATCATAAAGCTTTGTATGCTATATTTGGTCATATTGAAGTCAATTGGGCACAATATATTTTCGACCAAATTAAAAGCTTTTGGACACCTACACGTTGTAGCATCGTCTACGCTCCATATATAACGAGAATTCTACAGTCATTTGGAATTCCTTCATTTCTCTCCCAATATAATAAAATCTCCGTTAAAGATAGTGTCATTAGATTTCTCTCTCTGATGCATCTTCCAGAAACACCGCCTAGCATAATCCCTTTCTCCCAGTACCAACAGCCAAAGCAACAACAACAAGCACCTCCAACTCGACCTTCCCAATCAGCCAGAGCTTCAGAACCTACAGAGTATTACTCTGATTTAAAAATACAATAAGCCATAATTGCAGCGGAACCAGGAGAAAACTATCGAGATATTGCACTTCAAAACCAACGTCTCCTCTCCTTAAACCAAAAAGTATTAGATCAAAAGATGTCTCGTATGGAACGATCTTTTTCTACTCGCATGACCAAAGCAGAGAAGACATTAGAATAATTCGTTTCCACTTTGGGAAAAGTCCTCCGAAAGGTACAGGGTCGTTCCTCATATCGGTCTTCATCTTCTCCATCCCAAACACCACCACCACAGGTATTTCAACCAGGACGTTCTTCAGGCATAGGTCTCTCAGCTGATCCGGCACCACACTCTCATCCTGATAAAGCACCAATAAATGTTGACACTGAAGAAAGCAAGGATATCACTTGGCCTCCACAAGACCCTTCACATTACACTCATTATGCATCATTTCAGGGCCCATCTATTCGAGAGGATGAGGAGTTCAATGATTAGTCCTAAGAGCAAAGCTTCACATACACATACTACTCAAAGGAGATTATAGGAAGATTTGTATTGTGCAGTCAAAATCTATGTTTCTCAGAACACATACTTGTCTAAGAAAGATTTTTTGTATCAAGCCAATTCCTCCGGGCAAAGCGAGGGTTGTTTACCAGTTAAGACCGAAGAGGAGCTTCGGGACTGGACGTAGGACGGGAGGTCCGAACTAGTATAAAAACTCTGGTGTGATTGTTTCTTTACTTTCATTTACTTTACTCTGCAAGTTATTAGTTAGTTTTTTTATTACACTTGCATATTAGATATAAATACACGATCCATCCACTCTTTCAAAGATGAGAAGCATGAAAAATGTTATACACTCTTGCCAAACTACCCGGTAACTCTATCCGATAAGCGAGTTTCCCGATCCTCTCTATGATAGGAAATGGACCAACATATCTCGGTGCCAATTTTCCCATCTTTCCAAACCATACCACATCCTTCATCAGTGATACTTTAACAAAAGCATGGTCTCCAACCGAGAACTCTAAATCCTTACGCCTTTTATCTACGTAACTATTTTGCCTAGACTGAGCTTCTTTCACCCATGTTTGGATCAACTCAATCTTTCCCATGGCTTTTCTCACCATATTTGGATCAAGAACTAATTTGTCTCCGGTCTCTAGCTAACATGCTGATGATTTGCATGGCCTTCAATACTAGTTTGATAACTATTATTATAGGAAAGATCAACTAAGTGCAATTGGTCTTCCCATGACCCTCCAAAATCTAGTACACAAGCCCTCAATAGATCTTCGAGAACTTTGTTAACTCTTTCCATTTGCCCATCCGTCTATAGAGGGTAAGCGGTACTCATCTTCAGCTTCGTACCTAACACTTCTTGTATATTCTTCCAGAATTCACTAGCGAATAAAGTATCTCTATCACTAACTATACTACTGGAATCCCATGTAGCCTTACAATATTCTTTATAAACAATTTCGCTAATGTAGGTGCCGTCCTTGTTGACTTAACGAAAATAAAGCGTGCACTTTTAGTCAGTCTATTACCATAACCTATATGCATTAATTTCCCCTATTCGACCTTGGCAACCCATCAATAAAATCCATGGATATGGAATCTCATTTCCAAAGTGGAACTTCTAAATGTTGAAGCAATTCACTTGGTTTCCGATTCTCGGCTTCTATTTGCTTGCAATTCGGACATTGTTATACCCACAAGCCTATATCTCCTTTCATTCCTTTCCAGAAGAAACTCCTCTTCATATCCTAATATATTTTAGTTCCTCCAGGATGAATAGTGAACTTTGATCGATGACATTTCCCAAGAACTTCCTTCCTTAGGTTACAAACATCTAGAACAGAGAACGTCCTTTTTTCCTCAACCAATTTTTCTGGTCAAGACTAAGCCTATTAAATTATCAATCTAAGTTCCCTCTTTAAGCCTTTTAATCTGTTCAGCTTGCAACGGATCATCTTTCTTCTTAGAAGCAATCTTTCGATCATTACCGACCGAACTTCCAAACATGATAACATTGCGGTATTCCGACAAAAACTAGTCGTTGACCTTAACCTTACACCACAAGTAGTCAATGCCTTCAAATCTTTTCATTCTGCTAACATAGCTAACACCACGCTTTGATGTTTTCTGCAAAGTGCATCTGCAGCTTTGTTTCTTTTTCCTAGCATATATTCAATATCAAAATCATAAGCCGCCAAAATTTCTAGCCATCTTTGCCGTCTCATATTCAGCTCCTTCTGAGAGAATAAATACTTCAAATACTTATGATCTATAAATAACTTGAATCATTCTCCCAAAAGATAGTGTCTCTATACATTCAAAGCAAAGATCATCGCTGCCAACTCTGAATCATGAGTCGGATATCTAACTTCATGTGCTAAAACCTGTTCAGAAGCATAGGCAATCACTTTACCTCTTTGCATTAACAAAGCTCCTAACCCTGCCTCACATGCATCAGTATACACCACTAAACCCTGATTCCCATCTGGAACAACTAACACGGGCGCATTGGTCAATAAATGTTTTAGCTTTAAGAATTCTTATTCACATTTATTGGTCCAAGCATACTTTACACCCTTCTTTATTAGTTTAGTCATAGGTGTCGCTATACGAGAGAAATATTTCATGAATCTCTGATAATAACCAGCTAACGCCAAAAAACTTCTTATCTCGGTCACAGTCTCAAGTCTTTTCTAGTTACTAACAACTTCAACCTTAGCTGGATCTATGGATAGCCAGTATTTTGAAACTACAAGACCAAGGAACTTCACTTCTTTCTTCCAAAAATGATATTTTGAAAACTTCGCTTTTAGTTGATGCTATCTCAACATCTCTAGCACTATTAGAAGATGAATCTCATAATCGCTTTTATTCATAGAATATATCAAAATGTCATCTATAAACACTAACATGATCCTGATCAAATGCTCTCAAAAGATCTGGTTCATCAAATCTGCAAAGTAAGCAGGCACATTGGTTATGCTACTTTCTGCCACTCTCAATTGATGAAAACCTGTTTCTAAATCTAATTGGGAAAATACTTTGGCTCCACTCAACTGATCAAACAAATCATCTATTCTCGGCAAAGGATGTTTATTCTTTATTGTTTTCTCATTCAACTTACGATAATCAATACACATCCTCAATGACTCGTTCGGTTTCTTCACTAACACCATGGCCACTCTCCAAGGTAAACTGCTTGGTTTAATAAAATTCTTTCCTTCTAAGTCCACCAACTGCACCTTTAACTCTTTTATCTCAGTGGGTGTCATTCTGCTTGGCAGTATGCTCAAGGGTTCAGCTCTAGGTACCAGATCTATTCGAAACTCAATATCTCATTTCGGCGACAGTCCTTAACTGGCTTAAAAACAACTACATACTCTCTTACAATAAAAACCCGATTCACTTTATCCTCTACTTCCATTGCACCCAATAAAGCACGAACACCTAAACTTGAATTTTCTACCAAGTATATAATCCGATCACGGCTATTAGGGTGTCTAAGTGATGTCTTCCTATCCTGGCAAAATATCCATATTTGCTTAACGAATCCATACCTAGAATAATCCCAAAACCCACAATGTCAAGCACATACAAATCGCAGGTAAATGCATTGACCTAAAAGCTCAATTTATAAATTGTCACATCTCATCCCAAGAGTTGCATAACCTACTATCAGATTCGCAACCCTTAAGGAAGTAATAATGCATGATGGTTCTAGCTTTAACTTATCTACCAAACATTATGAGATAAAAGAATATGATGCGTCAGTATCAAATAATACTTCAACAGAAATGTAATGAATCAAAAGCGTACCACCTATCACAAACTTTCCTTTCTCTTCCGCAGCCGGTCCAAAAGCTGATTATTCAAAAGCAAAAACTTTTCATTTTTCAACCATTGTCGGTACTGGACGTTCATTCTTGTAATGCCACATCTGGTTGCAGTTATAACACTTCACATTCTTCTTTCTAGCACCCTTCTTTCCATTACCAGAGCGACACTCATTTACAAAATGCCATATCTTATTACAGCCATAGCAAACAACATTAGCCTTATTTTTCTTGGAATCTCCACTCTTCTGTTCTCCCTTCTTCTTGAAGAACTTCCTCTTCTACTATGAGAACTTTGGGTCTCCATTGACTTCTTCCCAAAATTTGAAAGCATCTCCTTATTCCTTGTTGCCATTTCTACCACTACATTACATGGATCACTGAGATATGGCAATATTGCTCTAGCATTCTCCAGCTTCAAAGCCTGGTTGACCTTCTCATTCCTATTGATCACAGTAGATATGGTAGCATATTATTACCTGGATAGCTCATCAAACATAGTCGCATACTTTAGCACCGACATTTATCCTTGCTCCAAATCAGCAAACTTCTTAATCAAGGTTGACTTGGGTACATCAAACAAGAACCTCTCCTCGAACCATCTTCTAAACTCAGCCCTTGTTAATTCTTCCTTGGGTACACCTACGGTCACACCATTCCACCAGTATAGAGCAGCTCCTTGCAACTGCATAGAAGCGGACCTTCTCTTCTGCTCATTATTCAAACCTAAGTCAACAAATATTCTCACACAATGCAACAGTCAATTCTCAACTTCAACAGCATCCTCTGTTCCAAGAAAAGGCTTTCCTCTAAGACTGGTATAATCCTGGCTCAACTTAGCAAAGTTGTGCCAGCTGATACCTCAGGATTAGCTCAACCTGAATTAGCAACATTTCCTCCAACCAAACCAGCAGTAGCTCCAACTTGCATCATATTGACAAAAAACAGATACATAGTCCCCATATCACTAGTAGGGTTTCAGTTCCTACATTAGCATTTGCTTTTCGACCCTAATTCCTTCTAGTGTTAGGCCGAGCATTTCCATTTTTCATGGTGCTTCCTCCACCTAGATTCACTCTTCCATTTCCTGCTTCCATATTTATAATGACCCTAATTTTGAGTCACATTATTTAGGACATTTAATTAGTTAAATTAAATGAAATAATATAAATGGTTAAGGGATTGAGATTTGTGTTAATAGAGGGTAGTCATATGAATTTAAACTAATGAACTAAGGGAATTTAAAATGAAATAGGTTAGGGAATTAGATAAGGGCAAAATAGTAATAAGTCTTATTTTTATACCCTAAACACTCACACCAATTCATTTTACATGTTCACAATCAAAAACAAAACATAGAGAGGCCGGCCACCATTAAGGGAAACAAGAAGAAGATAAGCAAGAATCATAATTTTCTGAATTAATACGGAATCATTATTAATTTTCTAGTGAAGAAAATAGTTAATTGGGTTTAAAATTAACAGCTATTTTATTTGGGTCAGAAATTTAAATATGTTAGAAAACAGATTAAAAATGATTTATGGAAATTTTTGTGGAATTTTCCTAAGTGTTTTAATAAGTATATATAATTATTTAAGGTATAGGACCTAAATGTTTTATATATTTATAAAAGGAGAAGGAGCATTTTGTAAATATTTTAAATTGTTTATTTCTGAAATTTCGGCAGCACTTTTAGAAAAGAATTTAGAAAATAAATTAGCAACCAATCATATGTTGACAAACAAAGCAGGTTAGTTGAAAAGAATTACTTTTTAAAGTTAAAATTTAGTTTTACCATACTTTTGCTGTTTCGCTACTTTCAGCACCAACCTTTCGACTAGGTACTTCTGCCTTCATCTCCATCAAAACCAATGCGCATGGTATCAAAGACTTGGTACGTAGTGAATTTGTAACATCCCCCACTTGGAGACCCAAAACTAACGGCTATGGATGCTGCAGTCATCCATAGATATTAATCCTCGACGACCAAATACGGTAATGTTAGATAAATTGATATACTAGAAACACATGGATATGGAAAAAGTTTAAAATTTTCAAAAAAAATTTCACATTCCATTCCAAAAACCCATTTCAACATTCTTTACATAATCCCACAACGTTAACCACGTTTAGAAAAATATAATTATTATAATATGCTTCGAGAGTGACATATGAAGATGCCCCCTTGGTGATCAGAGTATGTAATAGGCAATAAACAACTTTGCCTTAACGAAACAACACAGTAGAATCATATGAGAGAAAACTCAAATAACTACATGCCTCATGCACGACTTCGGTAGCTTATTCATATTAAGAGGTACCTAAAAACCTCAAATCTCAAGCTACTCAAAATCAATTGAGTACCCGAGAGTTTAAGGGGAAAACATAAACTTTGAGTCAGATACAAATCCTGGTATGAATAATAATCTACCATCTCAAATCATTTAGATATCTAGTGAGACCACGCTGCTTAGTGGAACGAGTTTCCCCTCACTAGTATCTTAAAAACCTTTATAAACCATTTTCTGTGATTCTGCATCCACAATGGTTAAATCAATTCAAAACATTATTATGTGATGATATGCAAAACAATTGAATCAATTCCGGATTATCCATCCCCATTCATTTTGACCATCTGTCATAGTTATAGTTTCAAGGATTACTATTAACCTAATAGTTTTCATGGGCTGACTAATAACCGGTTAAACATTTATGGACTCATATCCACTTATATAGTTTTCATGAGATCACTATAAACCTATTGGTAACTCCAATATCATTTCTTTTATCCTAGTTTCCATGGGCTGACTGGGAACCTATTGACTAACTATCAATATCTTTCTTTTACCCTAGTTTTCATGGGCTAACTAGGAACCTATTGACTATTTGTCAATATTTCATTTTCTTATCCGGATATAGTTTTCATGGGCTAACTATAAACTTGTTTAACTGACATCTTCAATTGTACATAGTTTTCATGGGCTAACTATGAACCTATTGGCCCTTGCCAATATCATTTCCCTTACACAGTTTTCATGGGCTTACTGTGAACCTATTGGCCCCTGCCAATATCTTTAATTTATATTCACTACTGGGTCAACCTAACTAGTTATTCTGCCTTTTCGCAAAGTACAGTTTTTGATTCATTACAAAGTGAATATATACATATATGGAGAAGCAAATAATATAACTTGGTTAATTTTTTTTACCCATAAAGACTTTTTCAAAATTCCATTTCAAAATACTTTGTTCATTAATATGCCATGGTTTTGTTTTTAAATGAGATTGGGTTATTTGTTTTGAAAACTATTCTTTCGAAATCTTCGAAACCTTACTTTCGACCTCATTTGATAGCCTCCTTCGAAAGCATATATACCTCTTTTCAAAACACTATGCTCCAGCCTTTCAAAACACTTTAAAACCCTTCTTTCTAAACCCTAATAAAGTGTTGCTTATTAATTATTAGAAGCATAGCTTCGAAACCATTGGAAGTATCCCTTCCAAAAGCGTTGAAAGTCCCCCTTTCAAATTCATTGTGTTTACATTTTAAAAACATCATTTGGGTCAAAGTGAATATAAACGAAACTATCTCTTTCAAAACCATTCTTTCCCCTAATTTATGATGGCATCGGAACCATCCCTTTCGAAAGCGTCGAAAGTATATATTTAAAATACTAAAGGATAGCCTCGAAACCTCTTCCGAAGCCATTGCCTTCAAAACCCATAACCCTTTCAAAAGCATTTAGAAAGCGTCTTAATATAGCTTTAAAACAAACAATACCTTTCGATCGCATTGATGACTTCAATACACTCGAAAGGTAAAAGAATTGGCGGTAGGGCTTCGACTGTGTTGGAACCCCTTCTTTCGAAAGCATTGATTTATAATTAAAGGAACTCTTTCGAAACCCCTTTTTCATTTAAAAAAAACATGGTGACCCCTTCGAAGGCCATTATAAAACTCCTTTCGAAATCATACGTATCGACTAAGTCGAAAGCTTAGTAAAACAAAGGCAGGCACTTAACTTTTTAGAACATACTAAGGTATCGACTCCATCGGAAGCATGCTTTCGACACCATACCTTCCGCCTTTCTCCAATCCACTATGTACCACCTAGATGATACCCTATGTATTGGTTAGGGCTTAATGGGTTTTGAATTTGTTGAAGGCGAAAGGTAAGGGGCGAAAGGTACCCTTAATAGAGGTGGAACCTGTTTTTCTGGGTTAAATATCAAATTAAGCAACTTATATCAACTAACCTGCCTACATGTAAACTTCTTATTGGTTGCCTTAACTTTAACCCAAGCTTTTCAGAACTAACCGCCTTATTATTTTGTATAAGTACCAAGCTTAGAATTTTACAGATAAAACCTTCCATTGCAAATACAATTAAATCATTTAGATCCTCTTCTTAACGTAATTTAATTTTTATATCAAATCACTTAAGAAAAATCCCCAAAAATCACAAAAATTTACTTTAATCATGTTATATAACATATCAAAATTTCAAACCCAAATTTTCAATATATATCCGAAATAAATTTATAAACCCAACGTGTTATATTTTTATTCAAAAATTCATAATTATCTTTCCAATGATTGGAAAATCATCAAACATAAAACCCATCTCTAAAATTATGTTTTGCATGACATATAATTTTTCCATGGCATTTAAACATTAATATCACATGGTTTTGGTCTAAAACCGTATGAACCATCATTTAAACAATCTTGTTTAAATTTAAACAAACCATAATTCAGGGATATCATCATCAAACATCATATATTAAACAAATAGAGATAGAAATTATTTTTCATCTAAATCTTGGATAAGGAAAGTGGATTGAGATAAGTTTGATTCCCCTTTGTAATTTTTTAACTTTTTTCCTTGAATATCTTCTTCTTTTCTTTCAATTAATGGCCGGCCTTCTTTCTTTTGCTTACTTTTGTTATTTGTGAAAAAGTGATAATGAATGTGAATGGCTTAGGGGACACACCCACACACACACAGATATATATATATATATATATATATATATATAAGGGTGAGAGTCATGGGAGGCCAATATCTATTATGCCCTTGTATAATTTATTTAGTCCATAAACCATTCTTTAAGCCCATTTTTATTAATAAGCACGACCACTTAAATTTATTCAAATCTCAATTCCCTTATCACTTAACATTTATATTATTCTATTTAGTTTATCTAATTAAATATCCCGAATAATGTTATTTAAAAATTAGGGATGTTACAGAATTGGACATAGGCAAAAGGTATATAGTTGAAACAAGGGGTTCCGAAGGGGTCAAAACCTTGCTTTGCTTTTAAAAGGAAATGCCCCTGCTTTGCTTTTGAAAAGAATGCTTTCGACTTAGATAGCTTTCGACTTGGTTAAATGGTTTTAAAGAATGGTTTCGAAAGAGGTTGCGTCTTTGTTTTATAAAGAATCTTTCGACGGGGTCGAAACCCCTTGCTACCACATCCTACCTTTCGCAGCAATGCCTTCGAAAGGGTTTCTTTGTTTTAAAATCTAAGCCGCTTTTTCAATGCTTTCAAAGGGATTGGTTTCGACACCATCCACTTCTTTTACTTAGGAAACTGCTTTCAAAAGAGCTGCTTTCGACTTAGTTGTTTTAAGACCCTTTTAATGTTTGAAAGTTAAACCCAAAGGTTTTGAAGGAATGATTTCAGATGGTTTCGAAAGGTTGTTCCACATATTTTAACTTGAAACCAATTCTTTCGAAAGGTTTGTTTTAAGTAGAGTACTTTAATGCTTTTGAAAGGTAACTAACAAAGGTTTCGAAGGGGTGGTTCCCTAAGTATTTTCGAAAGGTACATGATAAAGGTTTCGAAGGGGTGATTCCCTAATGTTTTCGAAAGGTTTACCTTAGTGTTTAATGGAAGATTTCCAATGTTTACAGGCATGTTTAAAGTGTTTTAAAAGAGAATGTCTAAGGTTTTATAAAGCTTTTGAAAGAGTTGTTTTTAATGTTTTCGAAAGGACTATCATAAATGGTTTCGAAAGGTATGTTTTGGCCTTTCAGCCTAAGGTTATAAAGTAAACTAACTTATCGAAAGAGGTACTTTCAATGGTTTCGAAAGAGAATTGTTTAAAGGTTTAAACAAAGGTTTCGAATGTTTTCATCAACAATGTTTTGAGTAAAGCATATATCATGAAAAATAGATTTGAGTAAAGCAAGTAGTATGTTTTCCTTGTTTAAGTATGATTTAAAGGGATTAAATCAATTTGAAGGGTTTTCAAGGAAAATTTAAAAGGTAGTTAACCCTAAGTAAAATAACTCAGATATTTGTATACAAGATGGGATTAGTACAGGGTCGCGCCCTATACATTACCATTAGCCCCAAGCTAATTTAGTCCAAAATTCTAGTGTGTAGTGCTTAGTCATAGGTAAGACATAAATGATGATTACACATAGAAAGGAATATATGTATAGAGAAAGAGGATAGGTTATTGGTGAGCCCAAAAAACCATTAGGATCAGGTGACCCTTGGAGAAGTAAGTTAAGGATAGACCATCCAGAAGTTTGTCTAACATGTGTTAGATTATTTGTTCATTTTGTCTGGTAGGCCCGAGTCAGCTAATGGTTAGTGGATAGCCAAATAAAACTATATTTTTCAGGCAGATGGTCCATTTGTTACCTGTTTACAAGCATATATGATATTGCTATTATTATTATGATCAATTTGATTAATCAGTTTGATTGTCGGATTCTGATTTGCAAAAGATATGTTTTTAAAAGGATATTAGTTAGGGGAAACCCTTTTCGCTAAGCGACGTGGTCTCACTTAATATCAGATAACCGAGATGTATAGTATTATTCACACCAGGCTTTATGTCTGACTCGAAGTTTATGTTTTCCCCTTAAACTCTTGGGTGCTCAAAATTGATTTGAGTAGGTTGAGAGTTAAGGTTTACAGGTTTTAGTAGTTAGACGAATAAAGTTTCCGAAGACGAGCAGAAGGCTAATGTTAGCTATATTTAGGAGTTGTTTTGCTCTATTTCCACTGTGTTGTATTAAGTCTATTATGACTATTTAGTACTCTGATCAACCAATGGGGCATCTTCATATGTCACCCTTGGCGTATTTTATAATAATTATATTTGATCAATGCCTGGGAAACGATTGGGATTATGTAATTGGATATGAAACATGTTCTGTGAAATGTAATCAGAAAAGTATGCTATTTTTGAATCTGTGATTTTGTTTCATATTCATGTGCTTGTGATATTATGGATACCATTAACATTACCGTATTTTGTCGTCGGAAGTTAATACTATAGATGACTGCAGCATCTG
Organism: Allium fistulosum; assembly: GCA_030737815.1. Taxonomy (NCBI): domain Eukaryota; kingdom Viridiplantae; phylum Streptophyta; class Magnoliopsida; order Asparagales; family Amaryllidaceae; genus Allium; species Allium fistulosum. The sequence continues at coordinate 477,236,304 of CM060902.1, forward strand.
TAGCGCTTAGCTTTGGGCCTCAAGATAGGGGATGTTACAACTTGGTATCAGAGCATAGATTTATGAAAAACTTTAAACTTAAAATGATTTTGAAAACAATAATCCTAAGGAATTAGAGAAAAGATCGGGGTATGGGATAACGCTATAGTAACATACTTTTATTTGCTATATACATAAGTATACGCTTTATCTCTATTCTCCTTTCTCTCTTAGGTTACTATTCTGTATCTTACGAAGGCTCGAATGCAGATATGGATGCTAGAAATGGAAGAGTTAACTTTGGTGGGGGAAGCACCACAACTAATGGAAATGCTCGACCAAATACCAATTGAAATCAAGGTCAGGCACAAGCTGCAAATGTGGGTGCTGGAGTCCTGCAAGTAGACATGGGAGCAATGTATCAGTTCTTTGTCGACATGATGCAGATGGGAATTGATGCTGGAGTAGTTGGAGGAAATGTTGGAGGAGGGAACTAATAAGCTCCAATGGTGAATAACTATGCTATTGTGAGAAGAGATTATGCTCGGTTGGGAGGAAAGCCGTTTATTGGTACTGAAGACACAATCGAAGTAGAGAATTGGCTACTTCATTACGAGAGGATTTTAGCTGACTTAGGGCTGAATGATGAGCAGAAAAGGAGACTCGCCTCTAGACCGCTATAAGGGACAGCACTGTATTGGTGGAACAGTGTGATAGTTGGAGTCAACGAGGAGAATATGACTTGGGCTAATTTCAGGAGGAGGTTCGAGGATAGGTTTATTTCAGAGATTGCTAAGTCCACTCTGCTCAGGAAGTTTGCCGAGTTGGAGCATGGGGATATGACTGTGCTCGAGTATGCGATGAGGTTTGAGTAGCTACCGAGATATGGCTATGCTACGGTTGATACTATGATGAAGAGGAATGAGAAGTTCATCAGGGGGTTGAAGCCTAAGCTTGCTAAAGCCATGTTACCGCATATTAGGGATCCATGTGATGTTGTTGTTGAGGTGGGCTTGAGGAATGAAGAAATGCAAGCTTTTCTTGAAAGAAATAAGGCCAAGGAAGCTCAAGGAGGGCAGAGTCAGAAGAGGAAGATTTTCCATAAGAAAGGAGCTCAGAAGGGGTGGAGCTGCTAAGAAGGGAAAGGCAGAAGTGGTATGTTACAAGTGTGACAAGAAAGGACACTATGACCATGACTGCCGGACAGATAGGGGAAAGAAAGATGCTGAAAAGAAAGGAATAAAGTGTTTCAATTGTTATCAGATTGGACACTATAAGAACCAGTGCAAGGAGCCAGCCAAGAATGGAAAAGGCAAAGTGTTTGCATTGGAACCAACTACCTCGAGACCGATAGCACAGAAGAAAGGAAAAGCTATGTTGGGAGGTACGCTTTTGATTCATGGTATATCAGCTAGAGTCCTGTTTGATACTGGTGCATCACATTCTTTTATATCTTATTTTTTGGTAGATAAGCTTAACCTAGAACCCTCACACCTAGTTACTTCCTTAAAAGTTGCAAAATTCGATAGGAGGGTATGCGATACTTGGGATGAAGTGTGACCACCTAGAGTTTGAATTGTTAGGTCATATATTTGTTTGCAGTTTGCATGTGTTTGATTTCGTGGGGTTTGGAAATATTATGGGTGGGGATTAGTTAAGTAAATACGATGCTAGGATATTTTGCTATGATAGGAACATATCGCTTAGACACCCTAATTGTAGTGATCAGATAATATACTCCGTAGAAAACCCTAGTTTTGAAGTCAATGCTTTATTGGGTGTTGTGGAGGTAGAAGACGAGTTAAATCGAGTTTTCGTTGTTAGAGAATTCACAGATGTCTTTGAACCCGTAGTTGGATTGCCACCAAAACGAGCTATTGAGTTTCAGATAGATTTGATACCAGGAGCAAAACCGGTAAGTAGACCGCCAAGCAGAATGGTACCTACCAAGATGAAGGAGTTGAAGGTGGAGTTGGTGGATTTAGAGTGTAAGAATTTTATCAGGCCAAGCAATTCGCCTTGGGGAGCAGCCATAGTATTTGCCAAGAAACTGGACGAATCGTTAAGGTCGTGTATCGATTATCGTAGGTTGAATGAGAAGACGATAAAGAATCGATATTCGTTACCTAGAATTGACGATTTGTTCGACCAGTTGAGTGGAGCCAAAGTATTTTTCCAATTGGATTTAGCAACAGGATTCCATCAGCTTAGAGTGGCAGAGGATAGTATTCCTTTGATGGCATTTAGGACCAGATATGGATCGTACGAATGGTTAGTAATGTCGTTCGGACAAACTAATGCACGAGCATTATTTGTGGATTTGATGAACCGAGTTTGTTAGTCCATAGGATAGTGGTTTTGATGACAACAACTATAGAAGTTTTATAAAATATATATGTGCAGGAAATCTATATGCAGGTATCAATAAAAGAAGACTGTACAGTAAAGAAGACAAAATTTATGAAGACAAAGATCAAGAGTTCAAGATTGAAGACTCATGAGATTCAAGATATTCAAGAGTTCAAGACAAATAATATAGTTAGGTTAGATATTTGTTAAAACTTCTTGAAAGCACTATCATTCTTTTTTATCCAATTTACTCGTGGAATGGAATCCACTTCGTTCTTGTTAAAGGGATGGAACCCTAGTGAGATGGAACTCACGAAATATCTAGTGGAACGGATAGTAGCCCTATTTTGTTATCCACTAATTTTGATTCAAAATGATTTTCAAAATTGTCTCTTGTTTTATAAAATGATTTTCAAATATTCCTTTTCAAAAGAAAAACCTTCGTTCACATTTCCAAAAATGTTTTAGCCTCAAAATCATATTTATCATTTTGTTATATTTTGATTTCAAAATTGTCCTTGATATTTTAGCCTCAAAATCTATTTTAATATTATATTTACTTTAGTTTATTTACTTTGATTTTAAATATATTTTAGTATATATACATATATATATTCATAAGTATTTCTACTTCTAAATACCTTCTACAAATACATAGAGTCCATTTGAATAAAGTTGCATATGTTTTAAATCATCATTTTCAAAGTAAAGCAAATCATCTTTTTACTAGACCATGTCGACATCATAGTTACTCGTCATGTCGACATGCTTCCCGTTATAGCAAAGGTTGTTTTCAAAAGAAGTGTCTATTCGCTTAAACCTCTTTGAATGGACACATCCATTCATTCTCTATAAATAGAGACTGTTATGGACGTTTTCCAGTAACTACTTTCTTTATTTTCTCTCCTCTTTACTCTCTTATCTTATTTTCTAATCATCCTATCCATATTCTGCCGAAATCTTAAGTGAATCAAACCAGAATATCTCTAGTTTGATTCTCTGCCACTCTCTTCAAAGAATCTCAGTGCTTATCAGAGTTATAGATACATTTGTACTCAAAGAAACTTGTGTGGGGTTATAAAGGTGTGATCGTGTCCTTGGAAATCGATCGGGTGAACTTGTGTCCTGTGAATCAAGTGGTTCTACCCAAAGACCTGAGAATCTGGAGGGTGTACCTCGTTGCCTTGGAATCGAGGGATTGTAATCTAGATTATTATTGAATAGAAAGCCGTACGGGCTGTGCGGGACTGGATGTAGGGTAACACCGAACCAGTATAAAATTCCTGGTGTGTTCTTTCCTTTACTTGCTTTTTATTTATATTTGCATCTGTTTGTGATTCTGTGATTTGATCTGTGATTGTGTATTTGCATTAAGTTAGTTAATTCAATTTAAATCAAAGAAGTTTTAAAGAAATCCTTAAAACACTATTCACCCCCCCTCTAGTGTTAAATAGCCTTAAGATCATCTTCCGCGTCCCTGTCATTTGGTATCAGAGCAAGGTTTTCAAAAGTTTCATAATCTGAATTTTGAAAATTTTTAAAATGGCAATTTTTTTAAAAAAAAATTATTAACACTGTTTTCATATGAATATGTCACAGAATCATCATGATATTGTTGTTTAAAATTATATTTAGTTATTTTGAAAAGTCACTTGATTCTTTAAATAGTTATCTTGTTTTGCAGGAGAAGAGTTATGTACAAATGGATATATAATGGAAATTGACAATGAATTGGGTACCAGATCAATTCAAAACTTTGGGTTCTTATCTACAACTTGATTTGATACTATACTTCTCTCTATATGATTTGCAATGTCGCTGGTTTCGTGTGAATCCGTCAAGAAATGACCAAGTTATGGTTAAATGAAGTTTTGGTGAACAAAGAGAAAAAGAAGGCAAAACTGTCAAAGGTATTCTTCAAAATGCATCCAGAGATTTGAGTATTTTGTTCCCACTCCATTTCAGATTGTAGTTCTTGTTCTCGCGGCCGTTTTGATGGGTGGATCATCAAATTCCGATCAAAATTGAGTGAGATATGACAGTTTGAAGTTGGCTATCCAAAATTGAAAAACTGTGTACGGGATCTTCTACATTTCTTCTACTGCTCGGCCTGTTGCATCACAATACCATCCAAATTCGACACCAAACTATTACTAGATCGTAGCCCTTGCCTTCCTCTTCGACTTGCCGCTGGTTTCATCCAATTCCGTTAAGAAACAAAGGAGATATGCCTTCTAGAAGTTTGATAGTATATAGAAAACGGGAAGAAGATGAAGAGGAGAAATTTTTATGAAAAGTGGTGACCGTTGGGCCTATTTATAGTGGTTGAAGTGTCCATTCATTCAAAATTCGAATTCAAAGTTTTGGCGCCAAGTTGGTCAATTTACTAAATCATCTGTATCTTTCTCATACGGTCTTCAAATTCAGCAAATGAATATACTACGCTGATCAGAAAAACGAGCCCGTCGCAATAGAACATATCTCGTCGTCAAATTCAGAAAGATATAAATGTGTGGTTCACAACAATGGAGGAACAACAAAGTTAGAAAGATGGAATGCAAAAATTGGTACGCTTTACTATTATTTCATCTTTATTGTTGCATTTAGAAATATATATCTATGCATTTAGTTAGGTATAGAAATTTATCTCTTTTATAAGTTTTGATATTTTGATCCATATATCGACACACCATAGTATAAATATCGTTATACAAGTTTAAATTTTTTTAAAAATCTTTTAAAATGTGTTTTCTTTCAAATAAAATCAACAACTAATTTATTACAACTATACTAAGTAGAAAAGCATACATTCATTCATGATTTCAACTTTTCTAATGTTATTTTTACTTCTCATACTCTATTTCTTTTAAGACACTAATTTTATATTTTTAAGAAATTAGTAGAATGAATTTAGAATGTTAAAATAAGGCTCTATTTATATATTTCTTCAATTAATAAGATTGCACCACATCACATGACCGGAATTTTAGATAGCATTTCTAAAATGCTTCTTTTCTTCTGTAATGTTTTGTAAGCACTGCAAATTCATTTTTATAGCATTTTTGTGCTTTGAAACGCTGTAGAGTTTCAGAAACTTTACACAACATTTGGTAAAAGCTACAGTTTCTATTTTATAATGTTTTGAATATATTTCATTGCAAAAACCTTTTATAGCATTTTGTAAATGCTGTCTTTTCTGTTTGAAATTTTAAATTATAAAAAAACATGATATTTAAACTAAGTACTTTTCTCTATTCTTTTTAGAGTTATTTTCTAACTTATATTAGAATATTTAAAATTAATGTTTAGATATTCTTTAGTAATTAATTAAAATTTAAATGAAAGAGGCCTTAATATAACACATGTTTATTTTAGTTTTTTTAATCTTTGTTATTTTTAATATTTCATTATGATACTTTAAAAAAAAATGTTTAAACATGTTTCTAAATATTTTAGTCAATAGAAATTTAATATAAAGGTTTTAATTAGTAAGTTAAGAACATGGAAGTTTGGATTATAGTAATTAAAATAATTATAATTAAATAAGTAGGCTATTAATCTTTATAAAAACCATATTTGATCATATATAGTATAAGTCCTTATTCCTTAGCATTTAATTTTGATATTAAGTTTGGTTACTACCTTTCACGATTATGTTACAGTTTTAATACCATTTATTACCTTTAAACTATTGTCTTTACAACTATTTCAGTCACATTCATTAGTTTCCTTAATTTAGGTTTAGTAATTGGTGTGTTTTACCTTTGTTTGGTTGAAGTGTTTTATAATAAATAGGTTGATATATGTATACATACATAGACATACACACACACACACATATATATATATATATATGCTTGTCAATTAGATATTACTTATCACTCATGTTTATCTTATAATCTGAATGTCACTTACCGTAGTATATATATCATCATATCATTTTGCATATTATTATTATTTTTTCTTCATTATCATTTTGTTTCATATTACATATCATTATGCATCCTATTTCATATCACATTTCATTGCATATTACATCATAAATTACAATGCATGAAATATCATAATCATTTGCATCACAAGTTACACTTCATTCTGCATATCATCTCATGCTACATTGCATATGTCATACATTTCATACTGCATTACAAACTACATGTTGCATACATGTATACATAACGAGTGTATTTTATTTAGGAGGAGTTTGTAGTATTGTCTTATAATATAGGATTATTAGTTTTTGATGTTTTGATTGACTTGATTGACTTGTTGGACTTGATTGACTTGTTTGACTTGTTTGACTTGATTGATTTGTTTGACTTGTCTGACATGATTGGTTTTGATGAGTGTGTTGAAATATACTTAATAAATAATTTATGTTCTTATATTTGATTTCTAACTATTATAAGCATTATCATAGATTCTTAGTTAGGATAGATAGTAATTTAGGATTAAGTTCTAGTTTTTAGAGTTAAGTGTTGATTATTTATGATAACACTATCATTATAATCACATGTTATATAGTATTAGTTTTAGGGGGAGTTCTTAGTTTCAGGGGGAGTTATATAGAATTATATAGTATTATAATTATGGAGTTAGTGTCATTTTTTTGTTGATGACAAAGGGGGAGAAGTATAAAATAGGTTAGTTAGGCATAGATTAAGGGGGAGTTATTAGATTTAGGGGGAGTTATAAGGAGAATATAAATATTTTATAAACAAAGGTTGTCATCATCAAAAAGGGGGAGAATGTTAGTCCATAGGATAGTGGTTTTGATGACAACAACTATAGAAGTTTTATAAAATATATGTGTGTAGGAAATCTATATGCAGGTATCAACAAAAGAAGACTGTACAGTAAAGAAGACAAAATTGATGAAGACAGAGATCAAGAGTTCAAGATTGAAGACTCATGAGATTCAAGATATTCAAGAGTTCAAGACAAATAATATAGTTAGGTTAGATATTTGTTAAAACTTCTTGAAAGCACTATCATTCTTTTTTATCCAATTTACTCGTGGAATGGAATCCACTTCGTTCTTGTTAAAGGGATGGAACCCTAGTGAGATGGAACTCACGAAATATCTAGTGGAACGGATAGTAGCCCTATTTTGTTATCCACTAATTTTGATTCAAAATGATTTTCAAAATTATCTCTTGTTTTATAAAATGATTTTCAAATATTCCTTTTCAAAAGAAAAACCTTCGTTCACATTTCCAAAAATGTTTTAGCCTCAAAATCATATTTATCATTTTGTTATATTTTGATTTCAAAATTGTCCTTGATATTTTAGCCTCAAAATCTATTTTAATATTATATTTACTTTAGTTTATTTACTTTGATTTTAAATATATTTTAGTATATATACATATATATATTCATAAGTATTTCTACTTCTAAATACCTTCTACAAATACATAGAGTCCATTTGAATAAAGTTGCATATGTTTTAAATCATCATTTTCAAAGTAAAGCAAATCATCATTTTTACTAGACCATGTCGACATCATAGTTACTCGTCATGTCGACATGCTTCCCGTTATAGCAAAGGTTGTTTTCAAAAGAAGTGTCTATTCGCTTAAACCTCTTTGAATGGACACATCCATTCATTCTCTATAAACAGAGACTGTTATGGACGTTTTCTAGTAACTACTTTCTTTATTTTCTCTCCTCTTTACTCTCTTATCTTATTTTCTAATCATCCTATCCATATTCTGCCGAAATCTTAAGTGAATCAAACCAGAATATCTCTAGTTTGATTCTCTGCCACTCTCTTCAAAGAATCTCAGTGCTTATCAGAGTTATAGATACATTTGTACTCAAAGAAACTTGTGTGGGGTTATAAAGGTGTGATCGTGTCCTTGGAAATCGATCGGGTGAACTTGTGTCCTGTGAATCAAGTGGTTCTACCCAGAGACCTGAGAATCTAGAGGGTGTACCTCGTTGCCTTGGAATCGAGGGATTGTAATCTAGATTATTATTGAATAGAAAGCCGTACGGGTTGTGCGGGACTGGATGTAGGGTAACACCGAACCAGTATAAAATTCCTGGTGTGTTCTTTCCTTTACTTGCTTTTTATTTATATTTGCATCTGTTTGTGATTCTGTGATTTGATCTGTGATTGTGTATTTGCATTAAGTTAGTTAATTCAATTTAAATCAAAGAAGTTTTAAAGAAATCCTTAAAACACTATTCACCCCCCCTCTAGTGTTAAATAGCCTTAAGATCATCTTCCGCGTCCCTGTCAGAGTTTTCCGAGAGCACTTGGGAAGGTTCGTGTTGGTATTTATAGATGATATTTTGATATACTCTAAGGATGAGAGAGAGAGCATGAAGTTCATCTTAGAGTTTTTCTTGAGACGCTGAGGCAGCATCAGCTAAAAGCAAAATTTTCGAAGTGTCATTTCTGGAAGAAGGAAGTGAAGTTTCTTGGTCATGTAGTCTCAAAGAAAGGGTTGTCCATAGATCCGACTAAGATTGAGGTGGTGAATAATTGGAAAAGACCCAAGACAGAGACTGAGAATGAGATAAAGAGTTTTCTTGGATTAGCTGGATATTATCGGAGTTTCATGAAGGATTTTTCGCGGATAGAAGCACCGATGACCAAGCTAAGGCAAAAGGATATGAAGTTTGTTTGTACCGATAAGTGTGAGGAGGCATTCCAGAAGCTGAAACACTTATTGACTAATGCACATGTGTTAGTTGTTCCAGAAGGGAATCAGGACTTAGTGGTGTATACAGATGCATGTGGAACATGGTTAGCAGCTATGTTGATGCAGAGATGTAAAGTGATTGCCTATGCATCTCGACAGCTTAGACTGCATGAGGTTAGGTACCCGACTCATTATTTGGAATTAACTGCAGTAATTTTTGCATTGAAGGTGTGGAGACATTACCTTTTAGGAGAGAGATTTGAGTTGTATGTGGATCATAAGTCACTAAAGTATTTATTCTCTCAGAAGGAGTTGAATATGAGACAGGAGTGGTGATTAAAGTTTTTAGCCGCTTATGACTTTGGTATTATGTACACACCGGGAAAGGGCAATATGGTTGCAGATGCACTTAGTAGAAAACATCAGAATGTAGTGTTGGCGATGATAGCTAAGTGGAAATATTTGGAAGCGTTGACTACATGTAGAGTGCAGTGGAGATCTAAGAGTAGTTCTAGTACAGAAACTGCTATGTTGTCATGTTTAGAAGTTCGACCGGTGATGATCGAGAGGATTGCTTCTAAGCAAGGAGAGGATCCAATATTAGCTGAGCGGATCAGGAAGCTAAGGGATGGAATAGAGAGCGATGACTTGAAGGATTTCAGTCTTGACCAGAATGGGTGGCTGAGGAAGAAAGGTAGATCGTGTGTTCCGTTGGAAACATCAGGAAGGAAGTTCTTGAGGAATGCCATCGTTCGAAATTCACTATTCATCCGGGAGGAACTAAGATGTATCAAGATATGAAGAGGAGCTTATTCTGGGAAGGTATGAAGAGAGATGTTGGCTTATGGGTAAAGCAGTGTTTGAACTATCAATAGGTAAAAGCCAAACATCACAGACCAAGTGGGTTACTTCAGCCTTTATATATTCCAGTGTGGAAATAAGGTTTTATATTGATGGATTTCATAGATGAGTTGCCAAGATCTAATGGAGGAAATGAAAGTATATGGGTCATGGTGGACAGGTTAACCAAGAGTGCCCATTTCATTCCAGTTAAGTCAACCGGAACGACACCTGTTTTGGCTAAGTTATTCATGAAGAATATAGTTAGACTGCATGAAATTCCTAGTAGTATAGTAAGTGATAGAGATTCCTCGTTCACTAGCAAGTTCTGGAAGAGTCTATAAGAGATTTTAGGTACCAAGCTCAAGATGAGTACTGCTTACCATCCGTAGACAGATGGGTAAACGAAAAGAGTTAACAAAGTCTTAGAAGATTTGTTACGAGCTTGTGTACTGGATCTTGGAGAATCATGGGACAACCATCTACAATTAGTCGAGTTTTCATATAACAACAATTATCAGGCTAGTATAGGGATGGCACCATTTGAAGCTTTGTATGGAAGGCTATGTAAATCTCCAATTTTTTGGTTAGAGACTGGAGATAGGTTGGTACTTGGTCCGGATTTAGTTAGAGAAGCTGCAGAGAAGATTGAGTTAATTAAAGCTAGAATGAAAGAAGCTCAGTCTAGACAGAAGAGTTATGCTGATAAGAGACAGAAAGACTTAGAATTCTCAGTTAAAGATCATGTTTTCATCAAAGTATCACCAATGAAGGGTGTGATCAGGTTCGGAAAATCGGAAAAGTTGGCACTGAGATTCGTTGGACCATTTCCCATTGTAGAGAGGATCGAAAAACTAGCATATAGAGTAGAGTTACCGAACAGTTTGGCAAGTGTCCACCATGTTTTTCATGTTTCTCATCTAAGGAAGTGTATTTGAGATCCAGAGACTATTATTACAGCGACTGTGTTATATGACTTAGTAGTGGAGCCGAATTTGACTATAGTTAGAAAGCTAGTTCATATAGTCGTGAGAGATGAGAAGAGGATAAGGAACAAGACAGTCAGATTAGTTAAGGTCCATTGGAGCGACGATAAGAGAGACTGTACTTGGGAAACGGAGAGCAGGATTAGAGATGCTTATCCAGATTTGTTTCATGGTATGTTTTACCTTTATGATTGATTTGTTGTGTACCTTATCGTAATTTCGAGGACAAAATTCTTTAAGGAGGGGAGTCTGTAACGACCCTAATTTTAGTAACATTATTTAGGACATTTAATTAGTTAAATTAAATGAAATAATGTAAATGGTTAAGGGATTGATATTTGTGTTAGTAGAGGGTAGCCGTGTCAATTTAAACTAATGAACTAAGGGAATTCAAAATGAAATAGTTTAGGGAATTAGATAAGGGAAAAATAGGAATAAGTCTCATTCTTATACCTAAACCCTCACACCACTTCATTTTACACATTCACAATCAAAAACAAAACATAGAGAGGCTGGCCACCATTAAGGGAAACAAGAAGAAGATAAGCAAGAATCTAAGGAAGAGGCTTAATCAACTTAATCCAAGATCAAATCTCAACTCCCTAACAACAAAGCTAAATGTGAATAATATGTTACATCTCATATTTTTGATGTTTTTGGTTTTTAGATCAGATCTGAATAATTTTGCAAAGTATATTGCCATGCTTCTGATTGTTAAAATGGAAATATATGCTTGTTGATGATTTATGCTATTTCATATGTATTTTATGATAAGTTTTAATGTGAAAACCCTATTAAATAACATCCAAATGTCTTGCGATTTTGAGATAAGGTCAGAAATAATATTTTAGAGATGGGTTTCAAATTTCATAATTTTCTTAACTAATGTGGAATTATTATTAATTTTCAAGTGAAGAAAATAGTTAATTGGGTTTAAAATTAATTACGGCTTTTTTATATATGTTTTGGGTCAAAAATTGAAATATGTTAGAAAACATATTAAAAACGATTTATGGGAATTTTGTAGAATTTTCCTAAGTGTTTTAATAAGTATATAAAATTGTTTAAGGTATGGGACTTAAATGTTTTATATATTTATAAAAGAAGAAGGGACATATTGTAAATATTTTAAATTGTTTATTTCTGAAATTGCGGCAGCGCTTTTAGAAAATAATTTAGAAGAGAAATTAGCAACCAATCATATGTTGACAAACAAAGCAGGTTAGTTGAAAAGAATTACTTTTTAAAGTTAAAATTCAGTTTTACCATACTTTTGTTGTTTCGCCACTTTCGACGACAACCTTTTGACTAGGTACTTCCGCCTTCATATCCATCGAAACCAATGCGCATGGTATCAAAGACTTGGTACGTAGTGAGTTGGGCATAGGCGAAAGGTATATAGTTGAAACAAGGGGTTCTGAAGGGATCGAAACCTTGCTCCGCTTTTAAAAGGAAATGCTCATGCTTTGCTTTCGAAAAGAATGCTTTTGACTTAGCTAGCTTTCGACTTGGTTAAATGGTTTTAAAGAATGGTTTCGAAAGAGGTTGCGCCTTTGTTTTATAAAGAAGCTTTCGACGGGGTTGAAACCCCTTGCTGTCGCATCCTACCTTTCGAAGCAATGCCTTCGAAAGGGTTCCTTTGTTTTAAAACCTAAGCCGCTTCTCCAATGCTTTCGAAGGGATTGGTTTCGACACCATCTACTTCTTTTACTTAGGAAACTACTTTCGAAAGAGCCGCTTTTGACTTAGTTGTTTTAAGACTCTATTAATGTTTTGAAATTTAAACCCAAAGGTTTCGAAAGGTTTTTCCACATATTTTAACTTGAACCCAATGCTTTCGAAAGATTTGTTTTAAGTAGAGTACTTTAATGCTTTTGAAAGGTAACTAACAAAGGTCTGGAAGTGGTGGTTCTCCAAGTATTTTCAAAAGGTACATGATAAAGGTTTCAAAGGGGTGATTCCCCAGTTTTTTCGAAAGGTTTGCCTTTGTGTTTAATGGAAGATTTCCAATGTTTTCGAAAGGCATGTTTAAAGTGTTTTAAAAGAGAATCTCTAAGGTTTTATAAAGCTTTCGAAAGAGATGTTTTCAATATTTTCGAAAGGACTATCGTAAATGGTTTCGAAAGATATGTTTTGGCCTTTCAGCCTAAGGTTATAAAGTAAAGTAACTTACTTGTATCGAAAGAGGTACTTTCAATTGTTTCGAAAGAGAATTGTTTAAAGTTTTAAACAAAGGTTTCGAATGTTTTCATCAACAATGTTTTGAGTAAAGCATATATCATGGCAAAGAGATTTGAGTAAAGCAAATAGTATGTTTTCCTTGTTTAAGTATGACTTAAAGGGATTAAATCAATTTGAAGGGTTCTCAAGGAAAATTTAAAGGGTAGTTAACCCTAAGTAAAATGACTCAGATATTTGTATACCAGATGGGATTGGTACAGGGTCGCGCCCTATACATTACCATTAGCCCCAAGCTAATTTAGTCCAAAATTCTAGTGTGTAGGGCTTAGTCATAGGTAAGACTTAAATGATGATTACACACAGAAAGGAATATATAACAAGAGAGGGAGGATAGGTTATTGGTGAGCCCGAAAAATCGTTAGGATCAGGTGACCCTTGGAGGAGTAAGTTAAGAACAGACCATCCAGAAGTTTGTCTAACAGGTTTAGATTATTTGTTCATTTTGTCTAGTAGGCCCGAGTCAGCCAATGGTTAGTTGATAGCCAACCAAAACTATATTTTTCGGACAGATGGTCCATTTGTTACATGTTTATAAGCATATATGATATTGCTATTATTGTTATGATCAATTTAATTAATCAGTTTGATTGTAGGATTCTGATTTGCAAAAGATATGTTTTTAAAAGGATATTAGTCAGGGGAAACACATTCCGCTAAGCGGTGTGGTCTCACTTAATATCGGATAATTAAGATGTATAGTATTATTCACACTAGGCTTTATGTCTGACTCGAAGTTTATGTTTTCCCTTTAAACTCTCGTGTGCTCAAAATTGATTTGAATAGGTTGAGAGTTGAGGTTCAGGTTTTAGTAGGTGGACAAATAAAGCTTCAGGAGACGAGCAGGAGGCTGATGCTAGCTATATTTAGGAGTTGTTTTGCTATATTTCCTCTGTGTTGTATTAAGTCTGTTATGACTATTTAGTACTCTGATCAACCATGGGGGCATCTTCATGTGTCGCTCTTGGCATATTTTGTAATAATTATGTTTGATCAATGCTTGGGAAATGATTGGGATTATGTAATTGGATATGAAACATGTTCTGTGAAATGTAATCGGAAAAGTATGCTATTTTTGAATATGTGGTTTTGTTTCATATTCACGTGCTTCTGAAATTATGGATACCATTAAATTACTGTATCTTGTCGCCAAAAGTTAATACTATAGATGACAGTAGCATATATAGCTCTTAGCTTTGGGCCTCAAGATAGGGGATGTTACAATATCTTACTTCATTTGAATATGCATACGGATTTTTGTAAGATACAGAAGAATGGTCTAAGAGAGGAGAGAATAAAAATAGGATACATACTTATAAATAGCAAATACAAGTACATTTCTACTGTTTTATCTCATTCCCAAATCTTATTCTCTAATTTATTTGGATTATGTTTTCAAAAACCTTTTAATCTTTTAAATTTTACATAAACCTATGTTCTGATACCGAGTGTAATATCCTCCATTTTTAAGCCCGAAAATAAGTGTCACTGATGCTGCTGTCATCAGTAGAATTATTATTCGATGATAAAATGCGATTATGTTAATCATATCAATAACATCAGAAGCACAAGAATATGAAAAAAAATCAAACATTTTTCATTAGTCAAACTTTCATTACATTTCAAAAATAAGATTTTCACATTCATTACATAATCACATTTGTAGCTCACGTTTACAGAAAATATAATAATTGCCAAATGCATCAAGAGCGACATATGAAGATGCCCCCTTGGTTGATCGGTCTAATACCTGACAATTTTAAAATTTTCCATTACATCCATTCAAACATTACATAAGCTTTAAAGAATATAGCGGAAATAAAAACTCCTACTATTAGGTAGTTTATCTCCTACAAGTCTCCTGAAGCTTATTCATTTAACCTGAAAATCCTTACTCTTAACCTACTCAAATGAGTAGTCGAGAGTTTAGGGGAAAAACAAAAACTTCGATTTGAACAAATTGTTTGGTGTGAATAATAATATTCCATCTCGAACCAAATAGTTATCTAGTGAGACCATGCCACTGAGCGAAACAGGTTTTCCCCTTACTGCAACCGTATCCAAATATGTCAATCATAAATGATGCACTGCAACCAAAATGACTAGAACAAAACAAAACATCACAAAACATAACTAGATATCTACAAATCTCCAAATATAGTTAGGAGTAAAATAACTTAAATAATCTGGGGTGCAAATAGAGCTACGAGTTCCTTTATGTGCGTAAACATCATTTTAGCCTCACTACTGTAAATGCCCTACGCATTAGAATCACAGACCTTTACCAACCGAGGGCTAACGGCTGAAGTATAGGGCACGACCGTACACAAGTCCCACCTACAATCTTATCTAGTTTTAAATTCATGAGTCGGGTCTTTTAATCAGTTCAGGGCATCCTAACACAATTGACCTATCTGATATCCTGGATGTAATTCTACTTACTCTGGAGTTTATTCGGACCATACTTACTATTGGGACAACCTAACTGGTAATTCTATCCCCAAAATCCCAAGATGCAGTACTGGGTCATGAAATATGAGAATGACAATGGTAAAATATATAAATTTAACCGATCATTTGATAATAAGAAAATATAACATCATTCAGTAAACTATGTTCAATCAAAAGTCACATACACAATAAAATTACTTAAAGTTAAGTAATATTTTCGGTTGGCATAAAATTGGGTGGCATTGACGTTGGGTGGCATCAACATTGATGTCGTTAATAAAGGGTGGCATCAACAATGATGTCGTCAATAAAGGGTTGCATTAACATTGGGTGGCATCGACATTAATGTCATTAATAAAGGGTGGCATCAACATTGATTCAATGTCGTACGTCATCAGTATTGATTTAATATCATAGGTCACCAACATTGATTCAATGTCGTAGGTTTGATGGCATTTCTGTAAATATCTTGAAAAGTGAAATATTTCATTTTAAATGTAATACTTTCCTCCAACTGTTGCCTCTTGTCAAATTTTTATTGAATAACAAATTCTCTTTTCATATTCTTTTCAGAATTTGTTGGAAAATCACATTTTACTTTCCCAAAATAATTTGCAACCTTTATAACTAATATCATTAATTAATATTAATTAAGAGCTTTTCTGTCATAAAAAACATAGAAAATCATAAATACTTAGGAAAAACCACCCAAAAATAACCAAAAATCCAATTTTCCATCTTCTTTCATGTTTAAAAATTTTGAAACCAAAATATTATATATTATTTTTAATAATTAAAACCCAAAATAAACACTTTTCCATCTTAGGAAATTCATAAAATATTTTATGAACTTGAAAAATTATGAAATTGAAAACCCATCTTTAAAATAATGTTTTACACAACATTCGAATTGCAAGTCAATTGGAGATCAAAAAATAGGTTCCTACCTTTAAAACCCATAAGAATAATTCCATAAAAATTCCAATAGATCATCATTCAATCAAATAATGATATAATCAGTCAAGCCTCTTTAAGGTTCAAAAATAAACATAATTAAATGAGATAGATACTATTACTCACCTTAGATTTGATAAGAGAGATTGAGCTTTGTTTGAGGATTGATTTCCCTAAGATTTTCCCTTGAATCCCCTAGTTTTCCCCTTCTTTCTTCTTCTTGTAATGGTCAGCCTCTTTAGGTTAAGTTTTCTGATTGTTTTAGAATGAAAATGAGAATGAAATGAGAGAGGGAGAGCTAAGGAAATGAGATAAGAAACTGTTCCTATTATGCCCCTCTCATTTATTCTTTTCTTTTCTAAGTTTAAAATAATCTTATTAGTTGATTATTTAAGGCACAACTCAAATTAATTAAAAGTCTCATTCTCCTTATCATACCACACACTGAATAATGTTAAACAAAAATTAGTGGTGTTACAGCACCCTTACTTCCAACGGAAAATACCAATTGGGTGCTACTCATCTGCACATTTAAAGCTGGCTCTTCATGGCATGTGTGTTCCTACTCTTTTTCTTCTTCTTATCTAGTTAGTGATAGAATGCCTTTGTAAGCCCAGTGGGGGCAAGCGTTGTGCCTCCTCACCCTTTGAACTAAATGAAATAGATCTTTTGTTGAAAATTTTGACTTAGATTTTATTGCTGTCTCACTTGTTTATCTATGAATAGCTTGTAGAATAATGCTCCAGATGGTAAATAATTCCTGCATTATTTACAGAAGAGCCTTTTCTTTTTAGAATATGTTAAATATCATTGTAATAATAAGGCTAATTGGGTACGGTCATTAATTAGGACATGTATTGACTGGAAGCAAAGTGGTGATTTACATCGACGTGAGTTGGAGCACATGTTAGCTCGTGGGTTCTCCTGGGTGGAAAGCAATCAAACATAGAGTGGTGGATGGGCCTAGCTTGAACCCAAGTGCATTTTGGCTATGAGGTTCTCCTAAGTGACATGCTGCCAGTCATGAAGGGACCGTTGGTCCCAAATCGAACTAAAGCCCATTGATGGCTCAGTCACTCATGTATGAGTGAGTTGCATGATGGGAGACAGGCTAGTGTGCCGCCTACACTTAAGTACTTGTGGAGAATTCTTTAAAAATGAGAACTTATTTGTAGTGATGGGGCTGAGTCAAAGGATCGGCCGTCGGCTCTTTCAGATGAGTCATCCGGTTATGAGAAGTTAGATTTGTCGCTGATGCTTCATAATTAGGGTCAATCTTGGCAAAAACCTGGGCGCTGGCTGGGTCGGTGGATCTCTTGAGGAACCCACCATTGATTTTTGAAAGCTCTTGCTGAATCATTAGAACACCCTTCTTTACTTGTCTAAGGGAAGTCCCATAGCATTCATTTGCCGATTGCCTCTGATTTCGCCGACCTCATCTTGGATGGGGATCGTCATGACGAGGCTATTGTAGGGGACAGTGGTATCCAATTCAACATGTGTCGGGAGTCCTGTTAATAGATTATAAACAGGTGGGCAATTAACCACCACAAAGTTTACCTCGATTTTTACAATAAGGGGCTTTTTGCCAAATGTTGTAACAAGCGAGGAAGTGCCCATCAGAATATTGCCTACACCTTAAAGTTGTAAATAAAAAGTCACATGGGATGAGGTTGGAGGTAGGAAGCTTGAGAGTCTCAAGTTAAACAAGATGTTTATCGAGTTACCTCCATCCACGGAAGCTCGATGCACTATGTAGTATGCCAAGGAAAATGTGATGAGATTGTTTCCATGTCTTCGGCAATGAAGCTGGTCAGTTGCTCTGATTCTAGTCGAGGTGCCTTCGAATGTCTGAGATTCTAATGAGTAGATCTGATCGGTCGTTTCCACTTCTTTTTTATACCGGGACTATGCACCCTTACTGTTGTTGGTCATATGTAGGCCTCCATATATGGTTAGGACCTCAGTGATAGCCTGGCAATTTGTCTACTAGTAAAGGAGGCTGATATGGTCGATCACTGCGGTTTTCTCTTTGCTCGACCCAATATTTAACAAACTCCAAAAGTACCATTGCAAGATGGGTCTCTCAATCTCATCCTTAAGCATCCGACACTCTATTGTAGAGTGGTCATTGAGTTGATGGAACTCACAGTAGTTGTTGTTAATATGAGGTTCCTCTCGCTTTCCAACTGTGGCGGCGCGGGTATCTGAAATTACATCGGGTAGTGAGATAGATTATGGTGATATCCCTACTCAAACTAAAGTAACTATTATACCAAGGCTTGTATTAAGGGTCGGCCTCTGGTCGCCTTTAGGTGTTAGCTTGACGGTAGATGTTTCTGCAATCGTTGTTGTGGCGGGAGTCGGCTTGGGGGGTGCCTTGCCTCATTATTGCTATTTGAAAGATCTATCTCTTCCATCTCATATGCCATTTTCCTACTTATAGAAAATGGTTAGGGACAAAGCTGGCTGCTTTTGGAGCTCTCTCCACATCCTAGACTTGTATTTGACCATTGAACATTGGGCCATGACCAGGCTATTCATGTTCACCATTCTAGCTCAGGTGGACTCTTTATTAAAGCGGTTAAAATAATGACTGCAAGTTTTCTGAAGGATCCTGCCTGATGGCCATTATGACATGCATTCCGGAATTAAAAAAATAAGTCTTGAAATCTACGCACAACTGGGCCCACGAACTGATGCTACCCGAACGCAGATGTAAGAACCAGCGAGAGGTCGATCCTTTGAGCATGAAGGGAAAAAGTAAATGTTTTGCCAAGCCAGAAAGCTAGCCGGGATGGGTGATGAAACTAAATGCAGTAATGTGGTTGGATAGGTCAGCATTCCCATCATACTTGTCAATAGTCGACAAGGCATACCACCAATGGATGTAAGTGTCCAAAACTTCATGAATGGTTCTCCATTCTCGTCATCATAGAATACCTCACTCCCAGCATTTCAGGCCTTCATTATGTTGAGTTGTTGGCGGAGGATACGTATTTCTTCCCTAAGGTCGACATTGGCTAACTGGGGAAAATTTTGACTTATGACAACTTGTGGGCTCAACTGATGCCTTTGTGGAGTGCGAGGTCGATGAAATGAAGAAGAATGGAGATGTTCAACATGAGATCTCTCCATATGCATTGAGGGCAACCAGGAATGCTCAGCACGCTCTTCTCTGTGGCCATGCCGGGCTACACCCATATGGAACCTAGGGTATGCTGAGAGAGTCATGTGTGCCCTGCTGATGACAAAGGAACTTCCATAGAGATGGTCAAAGGAAGAAGCTCGAGGATAATCAACAATTTATAGTCATTCCACTAAAGGGAAACGATAATGCCTTGGCTCCACAAGAGCAGGCACAACCACATCTAAGGCGATATTAATTCGGCTGGGCAAGTGTGCAGCGTAGCTCCTGGGATGAACGTGAACATCCATAAGTGGGGTTTCAGGTACTATTCTTTCCCGAGCTTCTACGGTGTTAATGAGCTCATAACCATTGGGAAACACTGGTCTGTGAGCAGGCAGGTCGACTAGACCAGCTGTGGAAGGAGCTGGTAAGACAATGTTTAAAGTGGATTGGGCGTCCAACCATGTCTTTAGGCCATTCACTTCGCGGGCCAGTTGACCCATGTTCGATAGTTATGGCATCACAACATGCCACATTTCTTCTTGACGCCAAGTTTCGGTTGGACAACACTGGCATGTGTATTACCGTTGGTTTCATTCTTATTGGGTTTGTTATCTTCGAATGGTAGAAGATTGTCCATTTTAATAAGTCATATCAGGTCTTTGTAGAATAAGTGTGGAAAGGTGAGAACTTTAGGGAGAGGCCCTCCTTCGAATATAGAGTAGTTTAACAAGATTTCTTATGTCCACTATAAACATCTTTTACTATATGCCTCTCTTATAATTACTAGGAATTACAAGAGAATAGCAAGAAAGTAAAGCACTTAAGACTAAAAAACTAGCAAATCTCAAGTTTTAGGGCTTGATTGGTTGTGTTAAGAGCTCTGGATGGTGTGTAGTATTCAGAATTCTTATATTTTCCAACCCCTTTGAAGTGATAATGCATGGACTATTATTGTAGCTGAAATAGATGATAACTGTAAAAGGGCACGGGCAGATGGAAGACAACTGTAAAAGAGCAAGTGGATGTATGGTCCTATTATAGAGTATATAATATATTTAAATCAAATAATTAATTAACATATCACAATATGAAAAGTATATAACAGAGAGAAAAACACATTTTATTTCAAATGAGATTTTATTACAGATTTAGTAATTTGTAACAAATTACAGAATTGCCCATAGTGCATACCCCTAACTCTATCAAAAGTAAGGAAAATGATGGCATTTTGGCTAAAGAGAAAATTAATGGAGGTTAGAACTATTTTTGTGTAGGTTAAAATGATTAGAAGGTTGTTCCATTTGCTCCATTAGGCACTAATCCCAAAATTGGCCTTTGGGCTTAACTCGGGCCTTACTAATTACCCACTAATCGACCCAAAAACAATATAAAATTCAAATGGCTATATCTTCTAGATAGTAAGTCCAAAAAGCTGTTATGACCACTCTACAGAAAGAGAAGCAATAATATATTTCACTTGGAAGTGGTTTTAGATCCTAATTTGGCTCCTATAAAAAATTATTGTCCTTACAAGTTTTTAGGATCAAAACCATCCAGTAAAATTACTAAGGGTCAAAAATTTCACTACTCAACATTATAAGTCATAGCCAAACCGGACCTAAGTTGGATTTAAAAGTAATATTTTACGATTCCTCGAAACATAAAATATGGGTTGTTACACATACTTTCTTCGCTCTCTACCCCTTTCAAACTCAATTCATGTTTATCCACCTAACAATCTCAAATGGTTCTAAAGGATATGTGAATTCTTCTAATTCAAACTTTCCACCATGTTATGATTTGTATTAGCATATAAATGGTCTAACACTCTCGTAGAGGTTATAGAGAAATAATGATTTGGAATGTAATCATTAATTTGTTGTTATTTCATGGATTGAGCCTTTGATTACATTTTTCATGAGTTCAAAATATTAATCTCAAAACAAAAATATACAAAAAATGATGGAAAGAAAAAGAAAATAACAAAAGGATTTTTTTAGTGATTCAGCATTACCTACGTTCACTTTGGTCAGAATTTATTATTTGAGAAAAGGTGTGTATAACAATCTTTGGACTATGAGCCAAATACCATACCCTATGCTTAATTTGCTTAGTTATAGAAAACCAAGAATGTATGTAAAAGTGTCTCATATTGCATACACACCAAATAGTATCAAGAACCCACTATAATCATTTCGTTGTATGAACCACACAAATATCCACTCATGCCTTTTGCTCGAGCTCGTAGCTAATGCCTCTCGTATCAAAACACATCGCTTGCAGACTACGCCAAGTAGTCCCTAATGCTAGCGGTCTCTTCAAACAAGTCCCAGGCTCCCAGCCATCTAACTTCTTCGGTCTAGGTGAAAAACATCTGAAACTTGATCTAATGGGCATTCCTTCCCAGAAGCAGTCGACCAGTTATACCTTAACCAGTCGACCGATTAAGGTATTTCCTAGGTAGAATGTATAAGAAACTTGTATTGTGCTCCATTCTTTGTCCCGTCAATCTCCAACAAGCCTCCTTCCACCTAAGTGATCTCCATATTGCCCTCTACTGCTAGCTTTAATCGAAGTTGATCCGGTAGTATTTTTAGAGTGGTTTCTTATGGTAGTTTTCAAGTTTATACGTAGGCTCACATACACAACCACTTCTCCATATCAATCCATATACAATTGTATACATACTAATGTAAACTAACCAATTTACTCAATCATTCTCACATACCTAAATATCCATAGCTAAATAATTATTTTAACAAATAGCCACATACAATACACACACATACATATATCTTCTAGCATATACATATACATAAAATAAGTGCACACACATGCATATTTCAAACCCGTATTATCAAATAGTGAATACTAGCGGCACGCTTCAAGTATATTACAACTCTCTTGCTTATATTTAAGATTCTTTAACCGTTTAAATTCTTACTTATACATTTAAATAACTTTCATTTCGAATATACACTCATATGTATATTACTAACTAAAATCAAACCTTTTTTTAAATCACATTCTTTAGCACCTAAATCATTCTTTTCTCCATGAATTCACTAACAAATACATGTTTAAGATTTCACTTAGTATATACATATTAACTTATTTTTACTTCAAATCATTTCAAAATAAGTTTAGTTCATTCAAAAATAGCTAATTTACTTTAAGAGTGCATTAGCAATTTTTAGGGTTTGCATCAATGGGGACTAGATTATCATTCAGCCACCTCTCTCTTTTCCCCTTTCTTTACATTCCATCCTTCTCCTTTCCATCTAGGTCCACCGTTCTTCTTCTCTCCTATCACCTAGGTTTCCCCACTGCTGCAAATCCACATACCCTTCGTTGTCCCTGTTCGTTTTCAAGGCTCTTGGATCCACACTTCACTTCTAGATTTGGCATTTCAGTTCCTCTTATTTCTCTAGTTTTGGTTGTAAGAGTCCTGGTCCTTGCTTGTGTTCCTTCCTCCCTGCTTTTTCATCTTGTCGTCTAGCCTTGGAGTTCACTGTGACTAAAGTGGCAGGTATGATTTGGATAATCGCGTTTCAATTTTGGGATCTGGTTGTTCACTTGTGGGCCCTTCACTTCTTGTGGCACTTTTGGTTCTGGGCATTAGGCGGGAGCTGCGTGTCTCTAGAATCAAGGTATGGTGTCTATATTTTTTGCCAGTTCCTTTATCCTACAAGCTTTTGGCAACTAAGTCCAATACCTTGTTTTATCTGCTCCTTTAATCCTTAACTTCTAGGTTTGCTTTTGCAACAAGGAGTTGTTTATTGTTGGGTTAGTCAAGCTTCAGGGTCAAGGAGTTGGATGTGGCGTTGGTTTGCTGGTTTCGTTGGAGTACACATGGTTCCGGCTTCAGTTGACAGGGTTCGTGCTAGCTTTGTTGCCAGTTGTTGGTCATATTAGTGCTATGCTTTTTTGAAATATACTGGTTTCATTTTTGTGATATTTTGCTTTCTAGTGCATGTTGTTGTGGTTATGCTTAGCTGCTGTATCATCAGAGGCTGTAGAAATGTTGCTTTCCTTTAATCCACTTTGCAGCTCTTTGTAGGTCATGTTTTGTGATATGGTTCATTGCTATGTTTCATGCTTCCGTGCATTTAATTTGCCTAAGTTTCTAGTTTGGTCATTGTCTCATGTGGTCATAGTGTTTGTTGTAATGTTTGTAGTTTGGTAGTCGTAGTTGTTTCTTCTATTTTGGTACTGTATTAAATGCGATTGCCTTGTGTAACTATAGAGTGTCTGTACTCTTTAGACGTATATGCCGAAGCTACCAAGGACATTTATTGTAACGACCCATAATTTAATCACTTTGAACATGAATAGTTAATATGTTTTTAAATGATTAAATAATGGATTTTATATCTAGAAGTATTAAAACTGCCTAATAAAACAGAATAGTATAATTACTTGCCTAATAAAATAAGAGAGAATGATTAACCTTGCATAATAAAACAGAATAGTATAATTACTTGTCTAATAAAACAAGAAAGAATTATTAACCTAGCCTAATAAAACAGAATAGTATAATAACTTGCCTAATAAAACAAAATAGCATAATGATTATTATATTCCATACGGATGGTTGCCATTGGACCAAAATCTGGTCGAATCAGGTTATGCCATGTAGATGGTTGCCATTGGACCAAAATCTGGTCGAATCAGGTTATGCCATGCGGCTGGTTGCCATTGGACCAAAATCTGGTCGAATCAGGTTAGGTTGTAGTAAATGACTAAAGTAACCTTCTCTTCACCTATAAATAGCCAAGTCCATATCTCATTTTAATTCATTCACAAACTAAAGAAAAGAACTAAAATTCATTATCAAAGGTGAAGTATTCCAAGTCTCCATCAAAGCAAATAGGATGTGAGTATATTCCTTGTTTTCATAGTTTAGTGGGTATAACTTATTCTGTGAGTATATTCCTTGTTTTCATAGTTTAGTGGGTATAACTTATTCTGTGAGTATATTCCTTGCTTTTATAGTTTAGCGAGTATAACTTATTCAGTGAGTATATTCCTTGCTTCTATAGTTTAGCGAGTATAACTTATTCTGTGAGTATATTCTTTGCTTTCATAGTTTAACGAGTATAACTTATTCTGTGAGTATAATTTAATTATTTCACAATCAGTCTAATCTTAATCTCTTTTCTTTGACCCATTCACATTTTAACAAATATTGTGTTAACTATTGATTTTAAATGGTTAATAATAATGAGTCTGTTATTATTCTTGTTTAGTTGTTTGATTTGTGCTCGGCCAGTTTATGAGCAATAACTTTGACGTTTAGTTAAAGGGAACTTACACCACCTTTTAACTTAGGATTGACATTTAGTGACTTTTTGGTTAAAAGGAAATAACACCCCTTTTAGCTATCTCATTTGATTAAGAGGGAGCTTCACCCCTCTTGGTCGTATTCTCCTTTAAAGATGATGGGTTTAAGTTATGATTTGAATGGAAGTTTTAAATCTTTATTTAAAGTATTTTAAAGGAGCTTCAAAATTTATATAATGATTTAAATGGGTTATTTATGGAAAGTAAGTAGTCCTATACTTGGCACTAAAAGCCGATGAGTAGATTGATCCTCTATCTGTGAGATCTGGAACCGAAGTGTCTAGGCAAGGCTAGGAGCAACCAGTGCCCTGACTTACCTGGCTTTTTTTCTGGGCGAGGGGTAGAGTAAGTCGAGAATATCGAAAACGTGACAAGTGTAGGAGATTTGATTTCCATAAATGATCTTTATAATTATAATGGAAAACATTCACATTTCTTATATACAATTGTTTTTGACCCATCTAAGTATGCTTTTGAAATATGAAATCCTCCCAAATGTTTTGTGAATATACTTATATCGATGAGATAAGTATATGGATATTTTCCAAGCATTGAAAAAGTATAAGTTTTAATTTCCATATACGATTGTTTTGTTATCCCCGATAGTTGATATCTTGACTATCAATTTCGATACCCTTCTTCCTTTGTTTTTGTTTCGTCAATCTAAGACGATTTGTTGCTCATTTAGAGCATTGATATCCTTTATCGGAAATGACTAAATAAAGAGCGAGTGGGGGCCAAGCTATGTGGGGTTGCTCCCATTAGGGTATTTTCACATCTACTCTAGATTGGTTTCGGTTGTATGCGCACGGAGATGTGAAATACTCGGATACTCGGTAAGGTTGGCGGGGTCCGGCTTGGAGGTTTCCGAAAGCCATCGTAGTTCTCAGGTATATTTTCTAGAGGTATACTTTCGGTAAGGGGGGCGCACCCTCCTAGTCATTGTTGGAAAAATTCCTTTTCCTTATTTTTGATTCAAATCTTTGGATTGATTCTTTCTTAATTGCATCGGGAAGCGTCTTGCGCTCTTCGTGATGTTTAATTATCTGTGTCCATTCTTTTATGCTTGGATGTTGTCCTTGTGAGGGAAAAACCCATTCTGCATTTTTGCGATGTGGTCTCACTAGTTACTTTGTGTGTTCTATTTTTGGAGTTTACTCAACCGGACTTATTGTCTGACCCGAATTGTTTGTTTTCCCTAAACGTTCGGGTACTCATTTATATTTGAGTAGTCCGGAAATGATAGGTTTCTTTGGGATCTTTTGTAGATGGTGGATGAGCAGGAGGCTCCTTATCTATCTAGCTATTTATTTCCGCTGTTATGAGATGTTGGCTCTATGTATGTATATTTAAAGGCAGGTTGTTATAACTTCCTAGACTGACGGTAGTACTTTTGTGGTAACTTTGATAACTCCATGTTGGGAGTAACCTTATGTATTGTCTTATTTTTATGTTATATTTAACCGTTCCGTTGTGAGATTATTGTTGTGTTCTTATATTTTACCCCATGACAACTCGTCTTTCAGATACTTGGGCAACGACACATGAATACCACAGATGTATTAAGTGTCCTTCTCAAGGGTCAGAAAGGTGGGTCGTCACAGTTGGTATCAGAGCTTTGGTTGAGCGAACACCTTAGCCTGATTGGGGTATAACTCATTAGAGATAGGGTAAGTGATGCCCTAGAATGAGTTAATCTTCAAAGAACGTATTTGTAATTTTTATAATAATAATATTTATCCTCTAAAATCTAGTTTTAGATCCTTTGGTGTTATTTCCTTAAACAATTTTAATCCTATTATTGTATTCTAAAGATACCTTTTATTTGTTCAGATAATAGAAAATGAATACAAGAAGAGGAGGAAGGAGAGGATCTGGAACTAGCACGACTACCAATGGTAGGGTACCTAGAAATGCTACCATGTCAGCGGTTGATCCGGTAGAGGAAATGCAAGTACAAGTTCAGACCCCTATGAACTTTGCAGCTTTGTGTAAGAATTATACCACTTTGGGCGGGAAACCATTCTATGGGACTGAAGATATTCTTGGAGTGCAGATGTGGCTTCAAACTTGTGAAAGAATATTTGGAGATCTTCGGTTGGAGGATGCGGAGAAACGGCTGTTGGCATCGCGACAACTTCAAAAGTCAGCGATGGATTGGTGGGATTCAGAAACAGCTAGTACTCTGGAGGGGGAGTTTTATTGGGCCCAGTTCAAGGAAGTTTTTGAAGCTCAGTTTATTCCAGAAGCCGGGAAAACTCAGTTGTTTAGAAGTTTCATTGACTTAAAGCAGGGTGATATGACTGTGTCGCAGTACAAGCATAAGTTCAATGCTTTGTCCCGTTTTTGACTTGGATTGATAGACACACCGCTCAAGAAAAATGAAATGTTTGTGAATGGAATGCGACCAGAGTCCCATTGTGAAATGATCAATCATCTTATGGGTACGTTCACCAACATTATTAGCATGGCTTTGAGGTTTGAGGCTCTTGATATTAAGGAAGGAGTCCAGAAGGGTGCAGTACCATCAATAAGTGCCAAGCCTTTATCAGTTATACTAGTTGAAGGAAAGCCAAACTTCAAGCGTAAGTTTAAGGGAAAGAAGCAGGGTGCAGGGAAGAAACCCGAAGATGGCGCTCCAGCACAGAAGAAGCAGACCAACTTGGCCAACATTCTTTGTTTCAAGTGCAATAAGATGGGCCACTTTGCAAATCATTGCCCAATTGCCACATGTTTTAATTGTGGCCAGCCAGGACATATGAAGAATGAGTGCCCTTTTCCTAAAAAGGGATCTCAAGGACAAACTTTTATCATTAAAGAGATACCATCCACTTCTTCAGATCAAAAAGGGAAGCAAGTGTTACAAGGTACATTATTCATCTATGATATTCCTGTAAGGGTGCTATTTGATACAGGAGCTTCCCATAGTTTTATTTCTTATGATCTAATGGACAAACTAAACCTTAAATATGTTATCATAAGTAATCCTCTTTGTGTGTCAAACCCAATTGGAGGTCCAAAAAATCTTGACACTGTGTGTCTAAATGTACCTATTTCTTATCGAAATCATCTCTTTCCTTTTGACTTGTTTGTTCTTGGGATTATGGGTTTTGGAGTGTTGCTGGGAATGGATTGGTTATCTAAGTTTAAAGCTATCTTGGATTGTAGTAGAAGGCTCGTTAGAGTTAGTGATGTAGGAGATGTTAGTGTTGATATTAGTTGTGAAGAGCCTAAGAAGCTACTGAGCAGTTTTCTCTATTCACTCGAAGTGGCTAAAGCGGAGCTAGAAGATGTGCCATTTGTTCGAGATTTCACAGATATTTTTGACAAGGTGCAAGGTTTACCTCCTCACCGTGAAGTCGGGTTCCGTATTGATTTGGTTCCGGGAACTAGACCTATTGTACAACCCTTACGAAGGATGGCTCCAAAAGAGAAGAGGGAGTTAGAAAGGCAGACTTATGATTTGTTGCAGAAGGGCTTGATCCGACGTAGTACCTCGAGTTGGGTATCGCCAGTCGTCTTTGTTACAAAGGCAGACGGTTCTCTAAGGTTATGCGTAGACTATCGGGAGTTGAAAAAAAGGACTATTAAGAATAAATATCCTTTGCCAAGGATCGACGATATGTTTGACCAACTCCATGGTGCTCGAATATTTTCTCAATTAGATCTTGCCACCGGTTTCCACCAATTAAGAGTGGCAGAGGAGAGTGTTCCCTTAACAGCTTTTCGAACTCCTGAAAATTTCTACGAGTGGTTAGTTATGCCGTTTGGACTGACTAACGCACCCGCTTATTTTGTGGACTTAATGAATCGAGTATTTCGAGACATTCTTAATAAATTTGTTCTCGTCTTTATTGATGACATTCTTATCTACTCCAAGACGGAGGAGGAACATAAATATCATCTCCGTGTCGTACTCGATACCTTAAGAAGCCATGTGTTGAAGGCTAAGTTTTCCAAGTGCCATTTCTGGAAATCCGAAGTTAGGTTTCTAGGGCATGTTATTTCGGGAGAAGGCATATCGGTGGACCCAGCTAAAGTTGTGGCGGTTCAAGACTGGAAGAAACCCGAAAGTGCGATGGAAGTTAGAAGTTTCTTGTGATTGGCTGGTTTTTACCGTAGGTTTATCAAGGACTTCTCGAAGATTGCTTCCCATCTGACGAAGTTAACAAAGAAAGATGTTAAGTTTGTTTGGACTTTTAAGTGTGATCAAGCATTCAAAGAATTGAAAGAGAAGTTGACTAGCGCTCCTGTATTAACCATTCCAAATGGGAGCAAAGGTTTAACCGTGTATACAGATGCTTGTGGAACCAGATTGGGAGCAGTTCTGATGCAGCATAGGAAAGTTATTGCCTATGCGAGTCAACAGCTAAAGCCGCATGAGAAAAATTATGCTACACACGATTTGGAGCTTTTAGCTGTTGTCTTCGCACTAAAGATGTGGAGGCATTATCTTTTGGGTGAAAGGTTCGAATTATACACGGACCACAAATCCTTAAAATACCTTTTTTCCCAGAAAGATTTGAATTTGAGGCAGCAGAGATGGCTGGAGTTTCTCGCCTCTTATAACCTAGAGGTTCTTTATACCCTTGGAAAAGCAAATGTTGTTGCTGATGCATTGAGTAGGAATGTAGCAATGGTTGCAAATTTAGAAGTTAAGCCAGTATTGTTAGAGATAATTGCATCCAGTCAAGAGGTAGATCCTATTTTAGCTCGACTTAAGAAGGATGTTAAAGAAGGTGTTGTTTCTAGCTTTGAGATTGATCTCCGGGGCATATTGAAAATGAATGGGCGTATTTGTGTTCCAGACTTTGATGGACTTAGGCAAGAAGTGTTAGCCGAATGCCACCATTCAAAGTTATCTTTTCATCCAGGAGTGACCAAGATGTTCAAAGATATGAAAAGGGTATTCTGGTGGAAGGGGATGAAGTGAGATATTTCAATCTTTGTGAGTCGTTGTGCAAACTGCCAGCAGATTAAGAGTGACCAGCAGAAGACAGCTGGATTGCTTCAACCACTTGAGATCCCAAAGTGGAAGTGGGAGCAGATCTCTATGGACTTTATTGATGGGCTTCCTAGGTCAAGAAGAGGTAACGATGGCATTTGGGTTATAGTCGATCGACTAACCAAGAGTGCCCATTTCATTCCTGTTAAGCTGACTAGGACTGCTACGAGTCTGGCGAGTTTGTATGTGAAGGAGATTGTGAGACTCCGTGGGATTCCTCGTAGTATTGTAAGTGACCGAGACCCGATATTCACTAGTAGGTTCTGGGAGGGACTGCAGAATGCTTTAGGGACTGAGCTAAGTCTAAGTACAGCATACCATCCCCAAATAGATGGGCAGACGGAGAGAGTGAACCGGATCTTGGAAGATTTATTGCGAGCATGCATTCTAGACTTCGGGGGTTCTTGGGAAGATCATTTACCCTTAGTCGAATTCACTTATAACAATAGCTATCAAGCAAGCATTGGTATGACCCCTTTCGAAGCTCTTTATGGTCGTCCATGTCGTTCTCCTTCATGTTGGGTTGAATCTGGAGATAGACTTGTTCTTGGACCCAACATAATCTTAGAAGCCAATGAGAAGGTAGCTGATATTCGAAGAAAGATGAAGGAAGCGCAAGATCGGCAAAAGTGTTATGCAGATCAAAGGCGTAGGGATCTAGAGTTCTTAGTCGGAGACTTGGTATTTGTAAAAGTCTCTCCTCTGAGAAGTGTTGTGAGGTTTGGAAAGACAGGGAAATTAGCCCCTCGATATATTGGTCCTTTTCCCATACTGGACCGAATTGGTAAACTTGCATATAAAGTGGAGTTACCAGATCGACTATCAGATGCACACAACGTATTTCACGTATCTCATTTACGTAAGTATGTACACGACCCTTCGATGATAGTAGAACTGGGACAACAAGTTGATTTGGAGGTTCAGCCTAACCTAACTATTCTTAGGCGGCCAATTCGTATTGTCGCCCGAGATATAAAGCGATTAAGGAAGAAGGTTGTGAATCTTGTTAAGGTTCAGTGGAGTGGAGATGTTAGAGATTGTACTTGGGAAACTGAGGACTATATTAGGGATTCTTATCCCGAGTTGATGTAGTTGTTGTTTGTATTTTGTTGTTTCTTTTTAGTGTACTCACCAATTGTGTTAAGGTCACTTTCCTTGTATCTTTGTGTGGTATATATGATATCATTTGGGTTCTTTGCTATCTAGAGTTTATCCGATTAATTTCGAGGACGAAATTTCCTTTAAGGAGGGGAGGATGTAACGACCCATAATTTAATCACTTTGAACATGAATAGTTAATATGTTTTTAAATGATTAAATAATGGATTTTATATCTAGAAGTATTAAAACTGCCTAATAAAACAGAATAGTATAATTACTGTTGGGTACGTTTCAACCCTATTCCAGACTGCCGAACCAACCCTCATTCCAGACTGCCGAACCAACCTCCTCTCGAGACTGCCGAACCAACCCTCATTCCAGACTGCCGAACCAACCCTCATTCCAGACTGCCGAACCAACCTCCTCTCGAGACTGCCGAACCAACCTCCTCTCGAGACTGCCGAACCAACCCTCATTCCAGACTGCCGAACCAACCCTCATTCCAGACTGCCGAACCAACCTCCTTCAGACCATGCCGAACCAACCTCCTACCACCGGACCAAGACGTGCCAGGCCAGATCACGTCAGCCCAGGCCCACCAGCAGCTATATACATCCAAGACCCCTACTCCCAACCTCACTCTATAAATAGAGGGGCAGGGGTACAACAATGGGGACAAGTTTTGAGAGCTCAAGCACGGAGAGAACTTTCAAACAACTTTCTTTTACTTATATCAAAGCTTTGTACTTGTAATAAAAACAAGAGAAGAGAAATAACATATAAAGTGGACGTAGGCATATTCTGGCTGAACCACTATAAATCTGCGTGTCTTTTTACAGTTTAGCCCCTGCTTTTCATATATTCGCATAAATCACCCAAATCACTAAGAACTACATAAGATCTGCTAAATCATACAACTTTGAGGTGTTTGTCCATTTTTTGTGCAAACATTTTTGGTGCTTTCATTGAGAGGTAGAAGCTCGAAGCTTCAGCTTCATCTACTTAACAAGTTTTCCTAACAGCATCGTCCGCCATTTGGAAAACATGCCTCCCAAACAGAGAAAAGATGTTAACAAAGGAAAAAACATCGCATCCAGCAGTCTTCCAGATCCAGCTGTCACGAATCAAGTGAATCGCCCTCCTCCAACAACGGTAACAAATGAAGGACAGGCTAACCCAACCACTCCTGCCACAGAACAGCCTACAGCAATCACTAGGGCAGATTTGGACAGAGTTGTTGTTGAAGTAACTAACCGCTTCACGTCCCAGCAGGAAGCCTTGGTGGACCATCTCATGTCACGCTTGAGGGACGCTGAAGAATCCAACCGCAACACTGAATCATGGGGCGAGTCCCAGTCTGGAGGATCTCAGAGACAGCAAAGATCATCCTTCTTCGAAGGAGCTAACGTCAGAAGTAGCCGTGGTAGGAGCCGAGACCGAGCACAGCCCGAAGTTAGGCCTGAGGAAACGTTTGGTACCGAACCCAACGGGGAAGGTACCGGGCGAAGGTCAACTGTAGCTGAGCCTGTCATGCTGCCTAACCACAGAAACACCAGTGAACGGGGCCGAGCTAGAGTTCAGCCCGAAGTTGGACCCGAGGAAGTGCTTAGATCAGAACCCAATAGGGGAAGATCAAGGCAAGGTCCAACTATAGCTGACCCAAGCATGCTCCCAGAAGATCAAAGGCAGCCACTGGAAAATATGAGGAATGATAGACGATACCATCCCTACAGGTCGTCTGGACGAAATCAATCCCACAGAACAGAACCAAACTCATTTTTATCCGCTCCAAGTTCTGATGAAAGGATGGCACGCTTATTCAGAGAGTGTGTCCAGCGGGAGCAAAGAGATCGAGGGATAGGCGCTAGAGTAACCAGCCCTTTCGCCCGCAATATCGAAATTGCTATCACCCCCCGAGAATGGAAGATGCCAACAATGGGACCCTACAAAGGAACCTCCGATCCCGTTGTACACTTACAGAGGTACACGCAGCATATGCTCATGAGTGGAGAAACAGAGGGAGTACTATGCAAATGCTTTCCGCTCTTCTTAGCAGATCTTGCTACCTCCTGGTTCTGTCATCTACCCCAAGGATCCATCAGCTCATGGAAGATGTTGAAAGAAAAATTTATCAGTCAGTTCCGCATCCATGTGGAGCAACCTAAGGACGCTTATTCCTTATCCAGCGTCAAACAGAAACCTGGAGAAAAGCTGCAGCAATACCTAACCAGATTCAACGCCGCAGCAGCCGCAGTTCAAGATGCCGATGAGAAGCTTATCCTAATGGCCCTCTGCAGTGGGGTGCATCCAGACACTAAATTTGCTAGAAGATTAACAAAAGAAAAACCAGCCACTTTACCCGATTTCTTCCATGAAGCCGGGAAATACATGAGGCTTGAGGATGCTGCCATTGAGGAGCAGTCAGGACAGCAAAGTAAGACGACCCATGGCAACGCCCCTGCTGTGGCGAGGGACGTTCGAAGAAATGATTCCAGAGACAATGCTGGGGGCAAGAAGGTAGAAAAGCGCCTATATCGGCCAGGACCAAGATTCGACACTTACACCCCTTTGAACGAGACCGTCGAAAATATCTTCCTTGCCACCCAAGGCGAAGTTAGATACAAACGCCCACCATACAAGAAGGAATTAGATAACGCACAGAAGTCTGGAAAATTCTGCCGCTTCCACGAATCTCACGGACATGATACCAATGAATGCCATCATCTCCGAGATCTGATTGAGGAACACATCAGAAGGAAGAAACTGGAACGTTATGTAAAAAGTCAAGACAGGACTTCAGCCCCGGCCAATGAAAACCCGAGGCTACCCTCACCAGGGACCGACAGAGGAAACCACAATGCTAGCAGCTCTAGTCAGGAGAAGATAGTGGTCCATACCATCTCAGGAGGTCCGCACATCGCAGACAGAAGTTGGAGAGAGATGGAAAGATATGGGAAGTCGCTTAGAGACAATAAAGACTGTGTCAATACGGTTATAGAAGAGCGCCACCCAAAGCGGAAAGAAAGCGATAACATCATATTCAGTAAACGCGACCTAGAAGGAAGACAGTACCCTCACATGGATCCCATGGTTATCTCTGCCCGACTCGGTCCCGCCGAAGTTTACCGAATCCTGGTAGACACTGGAAGCTCTGTAAATATCCTGTTCAAACACGCATTCGACAAAATGAAGCTATCAATGAAGGATGTATCTCCCTGCGATAAACCACTACACGGTTTCACTGGAGATGCGAAGATGCCCCTCGGGCAGCTGAACCTCTTTGTTGAGATTGGAAGCCATCCCCGCTCCGTTGTAAGGAAACAGACGTTTGTGCTGATAGAAAACCATTCGGCCTACAACGCCTTCTTAGGAAGACCAGCCTTGTCTGACTTCCAGATTGTCCTAGCCCCATGGTGCCTGAAAATGAAGTTTCCAACAGACAATGGGGTAGGGGAAGTGGAAGGAGACCAGGATATTGCACGAGACTGCTATGTAACCGAACTTCGCAACAACCACAGGAAAGATAAAGGGAAAGGTGTAGAGATTGCCCTCTGCACAAAAAGCCTTGAAGCATAGCAACTAAAGAAAGCCCCTCCTCTTCGATACACCAGCGACCCTTTCAATGAATTAGACCCTAGGGACAAAGAGGAGGAGGCCACCGCCGAGCCTGCAGAGGCTATGGAGTTTATATCTGTAGACAAGCACGACTCAAGTAGGCTACTGAAAATTGGGTCGCAGCTGAAAGCTGAATTGAAGGAACAACTCATTGATTTTCTCCACCACAACTTGGATGTGTTCGCTTGGTCACACGCTGACATGACCGGAATCTCCCCCGACATAGCATGCCACGTATTAAACATTGATCCTACCAAGGCGCCTGTAAAACAAAAAAAGAGAAGTATGGGGGCAGAGCGATCAGCAGCCCTCGATGAAGAAGTAAAGAATCTACTCGCCAATGACTTCATACGAGAAGCTGTGTACCCAGAATGGGTCGCCAACCCGGTACTAGTAAAGAAGGCTAATGGGAAGTGGCGGACCTGCATTGACTTCTCCAACCTAAACGACGCCTGCCCAAAGGATTGTTTCCCGCTTCCCAGAATCGACCAACTTGTAGACAGCACAGCCGGGCACGAACTCCTATCTTTTATGGATGCATACTCAGGATATAACCAAATTCCTATGCATGCTCCCGACCAAGACCACACTAGTTTCATCACCGACCGGGGTTTATACTGCTACAAAGTGATGCCCTTCGGACTTAAAAATGCAGGAGCCACCTACCAGCGCCTCGTCAACAAGATGTTTGCAGGGCTAATAGGACAAACTATGGAAGTATATGTGGATGACATGCTGGTAAAGTCAAGGAAGGCCAAGGATCACGTAAGCCACCTAGGCGAAATGTTCCAGGTACTTCGACAGTATGGAATGAAGTTGAATCCACTAAAGTGCTCCTTCGGAGTGTCATCGGGAAAATTCTTAGGGTTCATCGTCCATGCCCGAGGGATTGAAGCAAACCCTGAACAAGTCCGAGCGCTAAGGGATATCAAGATACCTTCCACCCGAAAGGAAATGCAAAGCCTAAATGGAAAAGTGGCCGCCCTAAGCCAATTCATCTCCAAAGCGACGGACAAGTGCGTCCCCTTTTTCAAAGCTCTAAAGAAAGATAAAGGAAAGTTCGAATGGACGGACGAGTGCTTAACCGCTTTCCTTAACCTAATCGAACACCTCCAGAAACCACTGGTGCTCTCGACCCCAAGCGAAGGCGAAGAATTATACCTATACCTTGCTGTATCATCTCACGCTTTAAGCGCTGCCTTGGTAAGGGAAGACAACCGCACGCAACGACCAGTTTACTTCGTCAGTAAAAGGTTTACTGGGGCAGAAGTCAGATACCCTAAACTTGAAAAGTTAGCATACTGTTTACTAATCACCTCACGAAAACTACGTCACTACTTCCAATCCCATTCCATCAAAGTTCTGACCGATCAGCCACTAAGGCAGGTACTCCATCGTCCCGACACTTCCAGGCGACTACTTAAATGGTGTATTGAGCTGAGTCAATATGATATCACCTATCACCCTCGCACCGCCATCAAGGGACAAGCCATGGCTGATTTCATTGCAGAGTTCACTACCAACAAGGATAAGGAGCAACTGGAAATATCAGAAGATATCAAGTGGAATCTCTTTGTGGACGGTGCATCTAACGAACAAGGCTCGGGGGCAGGTGTGGTAATAATCACTCCCAGGGGAAATAAACTGCACTATGCTATAAGGTTGGATTTCACTGCCACCAACAACGATGCAGAATATGAAGCAGTGATAGCTGGACTAGAAATTGCCATAGAAATCGGAGCCAATTCTTTGTGTCTTCACAGCGATTCTCAACTTATTGTTAATCAAATACTAGGAGAATTCCAAGCTCGAGAGGAACGACTCATAGCATATCTAAAGAAGACCAGGTTGCTTCTCAGCCGATTGGATCAGTACTTAGTCAAACACATCCCTCGGGAAGAGAACCAAGAGGCCGACGAATTGGCAAAGCAAGCGAGTATGAGAGACATCGCCATCTTTGGGGCAGTAACCATCTCAAAGCAAACGGTCCCAAGTTTTGAGCAAGTGAATCTGATAGCCGCAGCCGAAGAAGCAACTTGGATGACTCCCATCCGAGACTACCTACAAAGTGGCACACTACCCAACGGGCGTAATGAAGTCAAGAAAATCTTGAGGAAAGCATCCCGCTACACCATACAAGAAGACATCCTCTATCGGCGCGGTTTCTCTAACCCATTATTAAGGTGTGTCGCCGGAAGGGAAGTCAAGGAAATCTTATCCAACATCCATCAGGGAAGCTGTGGAGATCACACCGGGGGGCAAACATTAGCAAAAAAGATACTCCGATACGGATATTTCTGGCCCACCTTAAGCAAGGACGCCTTAGATTTCGTCAAGAAGTGTGACAGATGCCAAAAATTTGCTAAGATCCCTCGGCTACCAACAACCGAGATTACTCAGATGACCAGCCCTTGGCCCTTCGCGATATGGGGAATTGACTTAATCGGCGAGCTACCAATGGGCCGAGGCGGGGCCAAATATGCTATAGTGGCAGTTGATTATTTCACCAAATGGGTGGAAGCGGAACCTCTAAATAAAGTATCTTCAGCAAAAGTTATTAACTTCTTGATCAAAAATGTTCTATGCAGGTACGGAGTCCCACTCAAAATCATATCAGACAATGGACTTCAATTTGACAGCGAGGAATTCGCCAACTGGTGCCAAGAACACAGAATTCATAAAAGCTTCTCATCCGTAGCATATCCCCAGGCAAACGGACAAGTCGAAGCGGTCAACAAAATTCTGAAAACTCTAATCAAAAAGAAGCTCGAAAAGTCAAAGGGCGCTTGGGTGGATGAACTTCCTACGGCACTATGGGCCTATCGCACATCTTTCAGAACATCGACAGGGCACACTCCTTTCTCTTTGGCATACGGATCGGAGGCTATGCTCCCAGTTGAAACTATTGTGCCTTCCCATCGTCGGATCCACTATAACCCAGAAGAGAACGAAGAACTCCTTCACATGTCTTTGGATCTAATCGAGGAGAGAAGAAACGATGCAATCCTCAAAACAGCAGCCCACAAGCAAAAAGTGGCAGCACAATACAACTCCAAAGTCAAGCATCGTACCTTGCAGGAAGGGGATCTTGTCCTCAAGCGAATCTTCCCTCGCACCGGAGCACTAGACCCAATCTGGGATGGACCATATGTAATTCATAAAGATCTCCACAACGGAGCCTATATTTTGTCAACAGTGGACGGAGAGGTGTTCCAGAGGGCATGGAACATCCAACACCTCCGTCGATACTTTTCTTAACTTGTATTGCCCATATGAAGTGAATTAACAAAGAGAATCAGTGGACGTAGGCCTTTTCGTGCCGAACCACTTTAAAAAACCTTGTCTCTTTTTTTTGTTCCTTTGTATCTTGGCTGCTTGTTAACTTTATCCTTTTCTGTTGAACAAAATCCTGAGTATACAGCATTTCTATTCAAAGCACTCCACGACGCAACTTCACCTGGACAAGACCTAACAGGTACTATGCGAATCTAAGCCCTCGCCAATGAGACACTTTTGCTCCAGCATCCCTCTGCTGCGGGTTAACTCATTGCTCGCGACGGCCCTTAAAGCCAACTGTAATGAGTCGATTATAAGCCACCGAGAAGGCCGACTATAGCCGAGGCAGCTCATTACGGCGTTAGGCTCGCCGGCAACTGTGAACCGACTATAAACCCCAACATAAGGTGTGGCCAGCCAGGGGCAGTTCACAGTTGACGATCGGCACCCACGCTAGCCGGCCACAGTAAATCGAATAATACCCACGATTACGGGCCATAATGGCCCGGGTAGTTACTGTGCGCGATCTCGGCTCCGATGTGTCTTAAGTGCGGCTGTGGTAAAAAAGAATTAACTCCCCGCGGAGGCGTAAGATGGGTGACAAATGTCTCCAAGACCCACAGCTAGGGAAAGTGACTACAAAACCCGTTTGCCACGAACTTAAGCACATCGAAGGCCTTCCGTGATTGGAAGTTTTACTATTTCACGTATTTCAATTTTACTTAAAAAGCTTTTTTTTTTCTCTATCCCCTATAACAATCCCTAAAGTACATGATACAGAGTAGGAGATACTCGCCAATGGGTGTAGGGACTCACAATGGCAGGACAT
The DNA here is from genome assembly GCA_030737815.1 of Allium fistulosum. Classification (NCBI taxonomy): domain Eukaryota; kingdom Viridiplantae; phylum Streptophyta; class Magnoliopsida; order Asparagales; family Amaryllidaceae; genus Allium; species Allium fistulosum. The sequence goes on from CM060902.1 coordinate 477,275,056, forward strand.
TCGACTACATTCCATGCTCGGTCCTACAAGATATTCAAGACTGCCATCTACGATTAAAACATGAAAGGCGGTATTTTCTTCTTTTATGTACAAATACATGACCATAATTTGTTCACACCACACGCTAATATTGCAAGTCATAAAATTATGGTGTAGAACCAGAGTCTAACATCAAACACAATTTAATTACAAGAATATACATAGCTACATTTCTCATACGATATGTCGAAATAGCAACAAATATTCAAGAAACGACAAAATCAGCTTAAGTTAAAAAATTACACGTCAAGAATAATGTTGATTATTACAAGTAGCAAGAATTACAACTTAGAAGTTACTCTACTGTCTTAAGACTAACAGATACAGCAATGCCAAGCCTACAAAAAGAATTTTCCAGGTCTAATCAGGGAGCCGGTTGCGTCGAAGTCTTGTCCTTGCTCTATTGCCCGCCTGTCCGGTCATAAAAAGGATTCATTAGTGATAAGTAACCAAGTTAACGGAAAGGCTAGAAAGGAAGACTTACCAGCACCTGCTTCTTGACCATCCTGGTCGTCATCCTCTACCTGCACACCTGCCTCCTCAGCAGCAAGCAGCCGCATACCCTCCTTTACCGCCACTTTCTCCTCCTTGGTGAACTGGGCAGTGACCACATCCATACTGAAGACCGTTCCACCTTCTTTATCTGCATCAGCCTTAGCCTCCTCCAAAGCCCGAAGATAGATCTTGGCCATGACCCTGGGATAATCATCCATCCAAGAGAGATTGCCCTGCTTCCAAGTCCGGAAATACATGTCCTGGAGCATGTCATCCATCATTCCCTCATTCTCCTCAAACTCCCTCATCCGGGCATCGGAAGCCGACAACCTTTCGACGGCAGCATCTCTCTCCAATCTGTATCTCGAGCAATCAGCCTGAAGGGACCTCCGCATCACCTCCATCTCTTCCCTCAACTTAGCTTGAGCAAGCTCTGCAGCCTCAAGTTTCTCGGACAATTCCTCCACCTGCTCGAGATCCGCTCTCCGAACCTCATCCACCGTGGCAATAGCCATGTCAATCCGCTCTTTGCAGGTAGCTTCCATTTTCCGCAATTTGGCCCGACTGGCCTCTTCCATGGTTTTCCTTAGTCGCCCAGTAGCAGCCTCATGCTGAGAAATCTGAATAGCCTGATCCGCAAGCTGTTTGGCCTGATCCGAAACCACCAATCGAAGTCGGATATTGGCGCTCCCAATCTCCTCTCCGGCCTTAACCAGCCGAGCATGATGCCCCATCAGCTTCTTGGTCTCCTCTGCCACCCGATCAATATTAGCCTTGGCCTCGTCTCCCATAGTGACTATGCGAGTAGTGAGTAGATCGAGATCTAAGGACTTGGCTTCATCAAGTACTCGTACCATGGGGTTACGGGGGAGAAGGTGTTCACTAGTGACTTCGTCAAAAGTAATATCATGAGAACTTGGATCCAGATCAGGATGACCCGCAAATGGATTACGGGCCAAGTCGGGACGGTCGATATGAATAACAGAAGGGTTTCCGGACGGGTGCGGAGAAGGTGCAAACTCGCTACCCTCCTCAGTAATGTCATGAATAGGCTGAGCTGGAGGCTGAGGACCGGGCGAAGTTTCGGATAAAGGATGACTCCTCTTCCTCTGCTGAATACCCTCTTCGATGACCCCAAGAAGAGGACGGTAGCCGACTACATCCCCGGAGCGTTGGGTTGAGGGCTTCGGCTTAGCAGAAGTTTTGGAAAGTTTATATTGCTCAAGCCTATGTCGGAGGTCTGAAGCTTTGGACGTCTTGCCTGCTCCTGATATAAAGAACAAGTGTCACAATCTTACATTACTATACGATTCGAGAAACGCGGTAAATTACAAGTTAAAAAAAGGAAAAGAAACACAGCTGTGGTTGTACAAACCCTGGGGAGGAGTGGGATACTGCAATAAGTCCTGGATTTCATTCCAGGACGGGAGCGGGTCATAAAATATTCCTAAGTCCCTATCATTAATGAAGCATGCAGGAGTCAAGAGTTCACCTTGAGTCGTCGGAGCCACCTTGGCTGGATTGGTCGGAGAAGACTCACTTGCACCAGTCCCGGCTTTGTCCGCCTTCCCGGTCTTCTCTGCCAAAGCCGGATCCTCATACAACCCCTCAAAAGCCTGGTGGAACGCATCATCCGTCCACTCCTGAATCTCGCCCGCTTGCCCAGGAAGTAGGGCCCCGATGCCATCGCCACCTTTGTCACCATCCCGACCATCTCCACCCTCGCCTCTTTCCTCCTCTATGTCTTCCTCCTCCCGGGTAAGTGGACAATTGCTGGGGGAGGGACCGTCCGATTTCTTGAGTTTCTTACCTCCGACAGCTGGAGGTTTTGTGAAAGGTTTCCTCTTGCTACTCTCTGCCGTAACACCTTCCTTGGTCTGAGCAGCCGCCCTCTCCTCCGCCGTTTCCCTCAGCTTAACTACAGACTGCTGCGGAAGGATCAAGTTATATTCCAGAAGAATCGCATTTCTAATCAAGAAGGCAGATGATCTATATTTCCCAAGAATGGCTTCTATCTCAGCCGCCGTCTGAACCAGGCGGTCAGTCTCCACAACCGGAAAGCCACCTGTCGCTAGTAAAAATGAGAAAGTATGAGAAGAAGCATCGTAATCGGAATAAAAATTATAAGTAAAAGCATCAACTTACATCCAGAGGTAAAGCGCCGGATGGAGACGGAGTCGTCCCTAACAAAGAACCACTCTTTCTTGAACATGCTGAATTTAGAGTACAGGTCCAAGACCGGCTTGAAGGTCACAGCTGACTCCAAGCTAATATATGGGGACCCCTTCTTATAGCCCCTTAAATTATACAAGTACCGGATCTCCCGGTTGGAGGGAGCGCGACCATACTTCCTCCGAAAAATAACGAAAAGGCTCACCAGTATGGCATAAGAGTTGGGCTGAAGCTGGAATGGGGCCACCTTTAGATACGTGAGGAAGCTGACTACCCAAGCATTGAGAGGCGGGATAGCACCACACATGCAATGGTACCTACTATAAGCAAAGTATCCTTCGGGAGGATTGTATGGCATGACTCCTGGGCCCGACAGCAGCATGAGGGCTCTATCGATCCCAAAGGAACGAGATATAACATCGAGCTGCTCCTCTTTGAGAGAGCTAGGAAAGCAGTCAGGCGGGGAATCCAGCAGCTCCTGGGGACCATATCCATCCACTAATGACCTTGGGGCGGGCCCATGACGCTCCGATCCTGATTGAGCTGGGGGCACGGCCGAGGACTCTCCTTCACCCCCGGATCTCTTCTTGTCTGATCGAGTTTCTACTTTGCGAGACATTATCTACAACACCGGAAAAGCATAGTGTTAGAACAAAGGATGTAAACAAGTAAGCATATAATATGGAATTTCACTTAAAAAGTTCGAAGTATGAAACTCAATGGTTCATTCGGTCGTATAACTCAATAGTTTCATTCGGTGGCACAAATCAATGGTTCATTCGGTCGTATAACTCAATAGTTCATTCGGTCGTACAACTCAATAGGTCATTCGGTGGCACAAATCAATGGGTCATTCGGTGGCACAAATCAATGGTTCATTCGGTAGTACAACTCAACAGTTCATTCGGCAGAAATAATCGTACCTGGTTCGGCTAAATCACTTGGTCCGGCTAGAATGCTTAATTTATTTAATAACTTGGTTCGACTAAATCACTTGATAGGAAAAGCGATGGCCTAAGCCCCCTATTTATAAGGGAAGAATGAATGACCGGACCAGCCGGTTCGGCTCAGGTACCGAATACGGTCACTCGAGACAAAACAAAGCACAACGTATGCCGCCATACGCCCCGCTTTGGGGGGAAAATGTTGGGTACGTTTCAACCCTATTCCAGACTGCCGAACCAACCCTCATTCCAGACTGCCGAACCAATCTCCTCTCGAGACTGCCGAACCAACCCTCATTCCAGACTGCCGAACCAACCCTCATTCCAGACTGCCGAACCAACCTCCTCTCGAGACTGCCGAACCAACCTCCTCTCGAGACTGCCGAACCAACCCTCATTCCAGACTGCCGAACCAACCCTCATTCCAGACTGCCGAACCAACCTCCTTCAGACCATGCCGAACCAACCTCCTACCACCGGACCAAACGCTGCCGGACCAAGACGTGCCATGCCAGATCACGTCAGCCCAGGCCCACCAGCAGCTATATACATCCAAGACCCCTACTCCCAACTTCACTCTATAAATAGAGGGGCAGGGGTACAACAATGGGGACAAGTTTTGAGAGCTCAAGCACGGAGAGAACTTTCAAACAACTTTCTTTTACTTATATCAAAGCTTTGTACTTGTAATAAAAACAAGAGAAGAGAAATAACATATAAAGTGGACGTAGGCATATTCTGGTTGAACCACTATAAATCTGCGTTTCTTTTTACAGTTTAGCCCCTGCTTTTTATATATTCGCATAAATCACCCAAATCACTAAGAACTACATAAGATCTGCTAAATCATACAACTTTGAGGTGTTTGTCCATTTTTTGTGCAAACAATTACTTGCCTAATAAAATAAGAGAGAATGATTAACCTTGCATAATAAAACAGAATAGTATAATTACTTATCTAATAAAACAAGAAAGAATTATTAACCTAGCCTAATAAAACAGAATAGTATAATTACTTGCCTAATAAAACAAAATAGCATAATGATTATTATATTCCATACGGATGGTTGCCATTGGACCAAAATCTGGTCGAACCAGGTTATGCCATGCGGATAGTTGCCATTGGACCAAAATCTGGTCGAATCAGGTTATGCCATGCGGATGGTTGCCATTGGACCAAAATCTGGTCGAATCAGGTTATGCCATATGGCTGGTTTCTATTGGACCAAAATCTGGTCGAATCAGGTTAGGTTGTAGGAAATGACTAAAGTACCCTTCCCTTCACCTATAAATAGCCAAGTCCATATCTCATTTTAATTCATTCACAAACTAAAGAAAAGAACTAAAATTCATTATCAAAGGTGAAGTATTCCAAGTCTCCATCAAAGCAAATAGGATGTGAGTATATTCCTTGTTTTCATAGTTTAGTGGGTATAACTTATTCTGTGAGTATATTCCTTGTTTTCATAGTTTAGTGGGTATAACTTATTCTGTGAGTATATTCCTTGCTTTTATAGTTTAGCGAGTATAACTTATTCAGTGAGTATATTCCTTGCTTCTATAGTTTAGCGAGTATAACTTATTCTGTGAGTATATTCTTTGCTTTCATAGTTTAACGAGTATAACTTATTCTGTGAGTATAATTTAATTATTTCACAATCAGTCTAATCTTAATCTCTTTTCTTTGACCCATTCACATTTTTTAACAAATATTGTGTTAACTATTGATTTTAAATGGTTAATAGTAATGAGTCTGTTATTATTCTTGTTTGGTTGTTTGATTTGTGCTCGGCCAGTTTATGAGCAACAACTTTGACGTTTAGTTAAAGGGAACTTACACCACCTTTTAACTTAGGATTGACATTTAGTGACTTTTTGGTTAAAAGGAAATAACACCCCTTTTAGCTATCTCATTTGATTAAGAGGGAGCTTCACCCCTCTTGGTCGTATTCTCCTTTAAAGATGATGGGTTTAAGTTATGATTTGAATGGAAGTTTTAAATCTTTATTTAAAGTATTTTAAAGGAGCTTCAAAATTTATATAATGATTTAAATGGGTTATTTATGGAAAGTAAGTAGTCCTATACTTGGCACTAAAAGCCGATGAGTAGATTGATCCTCTATCTGTAAGATCTGGAACCGAAGTGTCTAGGCAAGGCTAGGAGCAACCAGTGCCCTGACTTACCTGGCTTTGTTTTTGGGCGAAGGGTAGAGTAAGTCGAGAATATCGGAAACGTGACAAGGGTAGGAGATTTGATTTCCATAAATGATCTTTATAATTATAATGGAAAACATTCACATTTCTTACATACAATTGTTTTTGACCCATCTAAGTATGCTTTTGAAATATGAAATCCTCCCAAATGTTTTGTGAATATACTTATATCGATGAGATAAGTATATGGATATTTTCCAAGCATTGAAAAAGTATAAGTTTTAATTTCCATATACGATTGTTTTGTTATCCCCAATAGTTGATATCTTGACTATCAATTTCGATACCCTTCTTCCTTTGTTTTTGTTTCGTCAATCTAGGACGATTTGTTGCTCATTTAGAGCATTGATATCCTTTATCGGAAATGACTAAATAAAGAGCGAGTGGGGGCCAAGCTATGTGGGGTTGCTCCCATTAGGGTATTTTCACATCTACTCTAGATTGGTTTCGGTTGTATGCGCACGGAGATGTGAAATACTCGGATACTCGGTAAGGTTGGCGGGGTCCGGCTTGGAGGTTTCCGAGAGCCATTGTAGTTCTCAGGTATATTTTCTAGAGGTATACTTTCGGTAAGGGGGGCGCACCCTCCTAGTCATTGTTGGAAAAATTCCTTTTCCTTATTTTTGATTCAAATCTTTGGATTGATTCTTTCTTAATTGCATCGGGAAGCGTCTTGCGCTCTTCGTGATGTTTAATTATTTGTGTCCATTCTTTTATGCTTGGATGTTGTCCTTGTGAGGGAAAAACCCATTTTGCATTTTTGCGATGTGGTCTCACTAGTTACTTTGTGTGTTCTATTTTTGGAGTTTACTCATACCGGACTTATTGTCTGACCCGAATTGTTTGTTTTCCCTAAACGTTCGGGTACTCATTTATATTTGAGTAGTCCGGAAATGATAGGTTTCTTTGGGCTCTTTTGAAGATGGTGGATGAGCAGGAGGCTCCTTATCTATCTAGCTATTTATTTCCGCTGTTATGAGATGTTGGCTCTATGTATGTATATTTAAAGGCAGAATGTTATAACTGCCTAGACTGACAGTAGTACTTTTGTGGTAACTCTGATAACTCCATGTTGGGAGTAACCTTATGTACTGCCTTATTTTTATGTTATATTTAACCGTTCCGTTGTGAGATTATTGTTGTGTTCTTATATTTTACCCCATGACAACTCGTCTTTCAGATACTTAGGCAACGACACATGAATACCATGGATGTATTAAGTGTCGTTCTCAGGGGTCAAAAAGGTGGGTCGTCACATTTATCCTCACACCTATAATAAATTTTATCTATAAAAAGTGGACCGGCCACTATAAAAACTGGCTTCCCTTGCAAAAATAGCTACTTTACTCACTAAATTTCCAAATGAATTCAAATAGTTTTAAAATCACTAAGTAGCCAGAACCACTTTACCATGTCATCTACGTGAATTTTTTATAGACCGGTTCAAGTGACTAATCTTTCTCAAACTATAGGCTTTTGGCTTAAAATCCACAAATATAAGTTCTTTATCATTAACATATTCATTAATATACATATCAAGTTATAAACCAAATTTTGTTACTTAATAGCTTTCTCAAATATATGTTTTTAGCTTCAATACCCTACGCTACATATGTATACATATATCCTTTATCATTAAGATTTTCATCAATATACATAACAAGTTATAAACCAATTTTTGTTGCTAACTAACCTTCAAAAATACTTTTTTTTGGATTGAAATCCCCAAGTTACTTATGTATAAAGGTTCGCTATCCTTAACATATTCATCGATATACGTATGTCTTCATGCTTAAAATGTACCCTCCATCTTACCACATCTTGTGCTAAAAAAATTTCAGTCTCCTGATTTTTTTTCATTCTCTTTATTGATTTAATCTTTTTTTCTTGTCCAATGACCTAATCAAAATACCACTTTCCATTTAAAGCCTTTTCTTCCAAAATATTCTAAATCCTCTTGTATCTTCTCATGCTAATTTTTTCTCCCTAAGTAGCTCTTATGTGTTGATAATTCCATTCAATGAAATCAAATCATACCATGTCTTTGTTAGATCCTGTCTTTTTGTGTTTTGTTTGAACAAAAACTGTACGAACAAATATGCATAATTTCTTATTAAGGGATACAAGGTTATAAAGGCTAGACATGAAATATTCCATAAATTGTGAAGCTTGAAGAATTCTAGAAGAATATAAATAAAGTCGTCATCTTTTGTAAGTCGTGGATGATTTTACGTTAAACAATCTCCTTGATGATATTGCACATGCACATATATGATTTCTAACTTGAATTTACATAGAAGATATTTTTGAAAAGGGAAAAATAGTTTTGCTAATTTTTAGATGTCTGGGAAACATTTTCAAACATCTGTATTATATGGTTTTTTTAAGTTGTGTGCTCTTAGGTTGCCAAAATGCTAAGTTAAGACATCTAAAATGACTTCTCATATGTATGACTCAATATTCAAACATCTGAATAGAAACCTCGGACGTTTGAATATTCTTGAGCTTTATAACTTGTTTTTTCTAACTATTTAGGCATATGAATAATTTAACTAGACTTATGATCATGGTATTAGAAGTAAGATTGAAGTTTTCAGATGTCTAAAAACAGCTAGTTTTCAAAACAGAGAAGTCACTCTTTAAATTTAAAATGATTCAGACGTCTGAATCAAAATTCATACATCCGGTTGGCTATAACAGTCAAATTTTAATAATGAGTTTTCTTCCTCCCAAATGGTGATATCTTTAGTTAACAATTATAACTCTTTATTGCTACCTTTTAGCTCTATAAAAATAGTTTGCTTTTGAGTTTTAAAATACAACTTGCTATTCTATTCTTTGGTTCTTTCAATTCTTGATTTCTAAACAATTTCAAAAGCATTCAAAACAAATTCTCTACTTCCTATACACTTGCACATTCAACTATACATCATTAAGAGATATTATAGGAAAGATGTACTTAAACTTGACCCATCCGTGTTGCGAAGAACACTTTAAAGTTGGTAAGCAAAGATTTTGCTTTAGTTTTTTGAGAAGTCCTATTCGCTTACTCAGGTGATTGTTACCTATGCCTCTGAGTGAAGTGAGGATTTATGGAAGTGAAAATCTAAGGAGATATTAAGGACTAGATATAGGACGGGAGGTCCGAACCGGTATAATTATCTTGGTGTGATCGTATTTTTACTTTACTTATTTCTTATATGCATATTTAAATTAACTCGCTTAAGTTAAGATTCATTCATATTACTTAGAAATCTATAGAATTTCATTTGGCATCAGAGAAGGCTTTCATTAAACTATAACAAAGTTTGTGAAATTTTTTAAGTAACATCGATAACACAATTACTACTTTTGCAGAATGTCAATCCACTGAACGACCACCACTATTCACCAGCTCTAACTATGCATACTGGTCAACTAGGATGAGGATATATATGAAGAGAATGGGTAAGAAATATTAAATGCTACACGAGTCGAATATGTCATATCTACCACTGATTTTGACAAACGGTTTAACACACAAAAAGTGATGCCACTAACAATGCAAAAACTATGAATATATTATTTTGCTCTTTAGACAAAAATGAATTAAATAGAGTTATTGTTTGTAAAATAGCCTATGATATGGCGAATTTTACAATTCACATATAAAGATACTAATAAAGTTAAACAAAGCAAAATTACAATGCTAAAGAATTGATTTCAAAAATTTAGAGTGAAACCGAATGAAACCATTGTTGATATGTATTCTAGGTTTCAAGATTTCAGTCATGCTCTAATAGCCGTAGGAGAAAAAATTTCTAAATTTGATGTGGTATAAAAAATTCTTAACTCTTTGATAGATGAGTGGGAATGCAAGGTGTTAGCAATGTAGGAGGCCTAGATCTTTCGACACTTAAGTCAGAAGAGTTAATTGGTAATGTCCTACGAAGTTAATTTTCAAGCCAAAAGGACTCGAGATCAAAAATGAAGGACCATTGCTTTACAAGCTGAAGATGATTCAGACATTGAGGTAGATGATTTTGTGTTCCTTGCCAAAAAACTTTAAAATTTATTGAAATATGGTAAAAACAAGTGTTTTGGCAACAACAACAATACATCTTCTCTAAAACGTTACGAATGCAACAAAACTGGTTACATCAAGAAGGATTGCTCGAATCTACAAAAAGAGAAGAAAACTTTTGGATGCAAGAATAACAAACAATTCAGAAGAAAAAAAAGCAAGCTTTTCAAGTAATGGGATGATTCAAGCTCGTTCGCTTCATCGGATAGTGAGAGCGATTTGAAGCAAGCAAATGTATGCTTTATGGTTACAAACAGTGATGTAAGTTTGGAAATTCCTTATAATGATTTGTCGAAATAAGCTTAGAACTATTAGAAAAATTAAAAGCTCTTAAGTAGACTAACAAAGACATTATGGGAAAAGTTAAATAGAGCCAAGTTGGAAATTAAAATCCTTAGAGATGAAAAAATTATTTTGGAAGAAGAACGCCCAAATAGCAAGATCTTTGTGCAAATTTGACTTCTCGTATCACTACTCTAAATAGTGAACTTAAAATTTACAAATACGAGAACATGAAATTGGCTAAAGAAAATTGTGAATTAGATTCTACTATCGATTCTCTTAGTAGTGAAATCAAGGATTTCAAAAATAATTTTGAAAAACTTTATACAAATGTTTCTAACTTCAATAAAGGCAGAGAAAATTTGTCTAAAATTATAAATACTTTAAAACAGTCTTCAAAAAAATAGGTCTAGGTTTTGTTAATAATAAAAACAAATCTTCTCCAATAAAATATAGCTCTTTATACATGAAATTTAGGAAATGCAAAAATGTTAGTCATGAAAATTCCATACCTAAAACTAATGTAAAAACAATAAAAATATGGATCCCACGGACTAATAAAAACTTGATTAAAAATAAATATACAGAGGATGTTTTGAAAACCATCCATAATAGTGAAAATTTTATTATTAAGGGGAATACCATGGGAAAATGGGTTGTCTATGACATAATGTGGAATGGATCTTAAGGCTATTTATACACTAAAGGGAGTGAAATATGTATTTCAACCATTTAAAACTTACTTATGAATTTAAAACTTTATCTACTCAAATTGTAGACAGAAAAAAGTAATCATAGAATAAGTTATTTGTAAAGTAAGATGCAGTAAAGTAAGATGCAGTATAGTAAACGATACAAGGAATTTTTATACTAGTTCGATATCCAATCCTACATCTTGTCCTACATTGCACCATACAGAATTTCACTATCACCGCTTTCTTTCCACTTTCTTTCCATGCATGGAAAGAACACCTTTACAATCTTGATTTCATATGCTACAAGATGCATCCTCTTGATTTATAGGGATACAAAATCACCCTCTTGATTTCACAGGATACAAGAACACCTTCTTCTATTTACAATCACCAATAGAGTATGACAAGTAATTGTATATTCAATATAGATTCTTGCAAATTTAGTACAATGATCATATAGACCTCCAATAGTAATATATCTTTGAACTCTTTAAGGAATAGGATAAAATCTGAGAGAATATCATGAATTCAAGTACAAATTCTCTTAATGTGGTCTGCAAATCGTTGAACTATTGGAGTGAAAGATAATGGATTTGCAAAGAGCATTGAAGAATATGTAATGGATCTTTCTCACAAAGTATGGAAATAAAAGAGTAAGCGAAAATGAGAATGTTATGTGTTAAATTTCATTTCTAGAGCCATTATATAATGGTTGAAGAGACATGTCCATTGGTGAAAGGATGGAGGGAAAATCCCTTCACTTGAATTTTAAAAAACAGAAAAATGGTCAATATGTCGACATACTTGGGGGATATGTTGACATACATGTAGGATTTTCATTTTTCAAAGTTCTTCATTTTGTGTATATTTTGTGATGCAATTGACATCAATGGTTGATGATCTTCAAGTATAATTGTAATAAGGTCTTTAAGAAAGAGTCTAAGATTCAAACAACTACTCATCACTTCAAATATCTTTGCGGTTGCATCATTTGCGTTTCATTCTTTGTCAATCGGTTTGTTCAGCCATTTACTCTGATTAATCTTCATATATTTAATTCATTTGCTTCCACCGAGTTCTTGTTTATCTCTATAAAATGTCTTTATAATATATCTGAAAGTACTGCACAACTAGGAGATATGTTAGTAGTAATATTTATATGGTTGTTCATAAAAATCAAAACTTAGGGTATTAACAATCCCCCATTTTTCATTATGACAACCATATAAATATTTAAGGAATAAACATCATATTCTTATATTAAACTCCCCTTAACTCTATACACATCCCCTATCATTTTGCCTAGTATATTTATACATTTTCTCCCCCTTTGTCATCAACGAAAATGGACAAAAAAGAATCGTTTAAGAATAACTAGACAATATGTATAGAGTTTGTGTTTGTGTGTGTAAATGTATATAAATAGAACTCATGAGGGAAACCAAAATTAGTATAAAGCATGAAATAAATTTACTAAGTAAAACATTTGAAATAAGAAGAGTTTTAGAATTAATGACGTTGCTGACCCAAATAACATATCATTTTGAATTATATCCAAAGTTCACAACTCCACTATCTTTGTATATATTATCGCTCGAGGTCTATGGATTTCTTGTCATATGCTTTAAACATCCACTGTCCGGTATCCATTGATCTTTCTTTATATTTGTTGCATTGTTCGATGCTTGAAAAATATAAAATATGTGCATATGTACCATATTTTATTTGGGGTCCATGGGTTTAAGATTTGGGAAGCCAGACCCATGAAGAGTTTGAATACTCTTTCAAAATATAATCATTAGATAAATGAACTTTGTTAGTAAATTTATAAATATATTTTTCCTTTTCACTACTGTCTCACCTTCTAGGAACCCACAAATTAATAAACTTGTTTGCGGGTTTTAACTTAAATTTTCTAGGTTTTCTGAAAAGTTTGAATTTGGTACACTTAACAAATTTAGTACGTTGTGTACTATTTTTCTCTGATTTATTAGTGGAAGATGTAGATAATAAATTTTCTAGATTATCGTTCCCTTTAATAAATTTATCAACATCAATTTTCATTTTATTAATTACAGTTAAGAATAACATTGTTCAGAGATGTTATTCTGTCATTTAGATTAGTGATCTCTGATTTCATTGAAATATTTTTTGATCTTAAGGATTCATTTTCATTTTCCTTTTCCAGTTTTTTTTTAATTTCAAATTTTAAATCCTTTTCATCATTTTGTCCATTAAATATTTTAATTTCATCTTCTAAACATTGTATTTCTTCGTTTAACATTTCATTAAACAGTTTTAATCTGTCTATCTCTACTAAACTAATCTTGTACTCTTTTCTAAGCATTTTATATTCCTTACACATATCATTTAAAATATTTATAACTTCTTCGTTATAATTCCATACATGGGCATCATTTGCCATGAAGCATAAGTTGGCATTTTCAGTTTTTGAATTACTATCACTTGATGATGTATTTGAGTCATCTGATGTTGCATTGAAAGCCCGTTTCCTCTTCTTATTGAAAGTGTTTGAAGAGTACTTTGATTTCTTTAGGTTTTGACAATTACTTTTCAAATATCTGATTTTATCACATTCAAAACACTTAATAACATTTCCATTTCTGGAATGGTTATTAGTTTTTTGAAGTTTGTTCATCTTCCTATATTTCAATAATTTCTTGTAATTTTAGGTCATGAAATCGTTTTCCTCATAACCATCATCATCTTGTTCATGATTTTCATTTGTAGCGTTGAGTGCCACTGATTTCTTTTCATTTGCTTGATTCTCTTTTCTAACCTACAACTGTACTTCATAGGACATAAGATTGTCAAGCAAATCTTCTATTTTTATAGTATTAATATCGTTGGCTTCTTCGATTGCCAATGTCTTCTGATCCCATTCACTAAAAAGTAAATTTAAGATCTTTCTTACTTGGTCCTCTTCAGTAACATTCTTTAGTAATGTTATTAATGCATGTAATATATCCTTAAATCTAAAATACATATCAGAAATGGATTCATTTTGTTTCATTCTAAACAGTTGAAATTGGTTAGTTAACATGGATACTTTTGTTTAATTTTGCTAGTGCCTTTGTGTGTGACTTGTACCAAATTTCGTATGCACTTTCACTAATAGAAATTCTTTTAAACTCATTTTTATCCAAGACGCAGAATAAAACATTCATTGTCTTTGAATTATTGAGTGCTTGTGTCTTTTGATCGCTGGTCTATTGTGCATAAATCTTTTAGGGTTTAATGTACTCTATTTGAGTAATGTTCCAAATATCTAAACCATTATACTACAAATAAATTTTCATCCTACAAGCCCAATAAGCACAAATACTACCATTAAATAGTAGGGTCTAGAGTAGACAGTCCTTCTACGAAAGTGTTAAAGAAAATGTTACTAGTGTTATTAGAATTTTATACTGTTCAAAAATCAAGTTATGAATTTTTGAAAACCGGTCACATTGATACCAAATGTGGGAAATTGGGTTGTCTAAAACACAGTGCAAAAGGAATCTTAAGGCTATTTATACACTAGAGGGGGTGAAGTTTGAATTTTAACTATTTAAAACTTACTTATGAATTTAAAACTTTATCTACTCAAATCGCAAATAGAAACAAATAATCATAAAATAAGTAAGCAGTAAAGTAAGATGCTACAAAGTAAATGACACAAGAAATTTTTATACTAGTTTGGATACCCAATCTTACATCTGGTCCTGCACTGTACTGTACAGAGGTTCACTATCACCACTTGCTTTCCACAGGTGGCAAGAACAGCTTTACAATCATGATTTCACGAGCTAAAAGATGCACCCTTTTGAGGCTATAAGGACACCTTCTTCTCTTTACAATCAAGAGTATGGCAAGTAGTTGTAACTTCAATACAGATTCTTGCAGATTTAGTACAATGATCCTGTGGCCCTCCAATAGTAATATATCTTTGAACCCTTTTAGGAATAGGATGAAATTAGAGAGAGAATGATATGAATTCAAGTACAAACTCTTTGATCTTTTTATTTGCATATCCTTGAAAAATTGGAGTGAAAGAGTATGGATTTATAAAGAGAGTGGAAGAATATGTAATGGATCTTCCTCATAAAAGTATGGAAATGAAATAGTAGGAGAAAATGAGAATGTTATGTATTAAATTTTGTTTTCCAGAGCCATTATATAGTGTTTGAAGGGACATGTCCATTGGTGAAGCGATAGAGGGAAAATCCCTTCATTTGAATTTTTAAAAACAGAAAAATGGTCAATATGTCGACATACTTGAGGGGATATATCGATAGGGATGGCAATGGGGCGGGTCTAGGGTCCAAACCCGGTCGACCCACCCCTGTTTTGGCCCGTCAAGACCCGCCCCATTGGGTCATTGGGGCGGGTAGACCCGTGACCCGTTCTTGAGTACTCCGGGTCTAGGGTCGGGTTGGGGCTTGGCCGACCCGCCCCAACCCGACCCGCACTACTAACATCTCATAAAACCACTTTATTACTATAATGATTTATTAATCTTTTTTGTTATAAGTGATTCTAGCATGGATATTAAAATGTTCCAATCAATATCTATAGAAAAAATTAGAGTATTAAGTTGCGTCATTGATAATTATACAATAACATATGTATATATTTTCTGAATTGTTATTATAGACATCATTTTTATTATATTCCCATAGACACATTGTTATTTGTATTTCATATATTATTTGGCGATAACGAGTATAAACAAATAAATATATGTATTTTGCTACTTAATTTTCAATCAATACATAGAGACTCATTGGGTCTTGGGGCGGGTCGGGTCTACCTGACCCGCACGGGTCCCGGGTACGGGGCAAAATTCCAGACCCGCACCAGGTCTACGGGGCGGGTCTGGGGCGAGGTCTAAAAAATCCGGGGCGGGTATGGGGCACTAAAAACCCGCCCCAACCCGCCCCATTGCCATTCCTATATATCGACATACATGTTAGATTTTCAGATTTCAAAGTTTTTCATATTTGTAGATATTTTTTGATTTGATAGAGGTCAATGGTTAATGATCTTCAAATATAATTACCATAGGATCTTTAACAGAGATTCTAAGATTCAAACAACTGGTCACACTTCAAATATCTCAGTCGTTACAGCATTTGCATTTCATTCTTCTTTAATCATTTTTTCTTCTTCCATTTTCTCTAATTAATCTTCTTATATATAAAACATTTGCTTCCATTGAGTTCTTGTTTATTTCTGTAAAATGTCTTCATAATATATCTGAAAGTACCGCACAACTTAAAGATTTTTTAGGAGTAATATTTATATGGTTGTTCATCAAAATCAATACTTAGGGTATTAGCAAATATCAAACCCTTTTGGATATGGTTTCCTAAAATTTAACTCTTTGGACCCAAACATAAGAAGTGGAAACTAATTCGTACTCTTATTTTCTATAGGTATCTGGCAGAAAATGAGATGGATTCTTGATTGTGGATGTTCCAAACATATGACGAGGAATCGTGATATGCTTGCAAATGTCAAATGTATCGATAGAGGCATCGTCACCTTTGGAGATAGTCTAAAGATTATGTCATCGGCATGGCGGATGCCAGTCATAATCGTATACCTAACTCTTAAACATGAAAATTAACTAAATAATGATGTTTGTCTTCTAGCCAATGATCATGATCCTTGTCTATAGCACAAAAGATTCTATCATATAAATTTTGAATATATTAACAAGCTTTCTAAAAATGTATAGTAAAAGGTTTGCCCAAAATGGGTTTCAAAGTAAATAGTTTATGTAATGCATGCTAACTAGCTAAATTAACAAAATCGTCTTTCAAATCTAAGAAAATCATTTCTACTCTTCAACCTCTACGATTACTTTCCTTGGACCTTTTTGGACCAACAGGTCACCTAACCATAATAAATATGTGTTTGTCATAGTGGATGATTTTTCGAGATATACAAGGTTTTTAAAACATAAAAGTGATACTTTTGATGCAAAATGAATTCAAAATTTTAAAACTTTAAAAATTAAGAATATTAGAAGTGACCAAGGTGAATTTGATAATAATTTTTTAAATGATTTTTGTAACAAAAAGGGTACATGTCATAATTTTTCCTTCCTAATACTCCACAACAAAATGGTGTTACAAAATGAAAAAATTGACTTTAGAGGAATGTGCACTGACATTATTAAGCAGTAGTCAATTACAAAAGAATTTTTGGGCTGAACTTTGGCTATTGCTTGCTATGTTCTAAAGTGTGTTCCTATAAGTCTGTTGATGAAACGTACTCCTTATGAATTATTTAACAAAAGAAAACTGAATGTTTCATATTTTAGAATTTTCGGTTCTAAATGCTTTATATTCAATACAAAAGATAATTAAGGAAGATTTGATCCAAAAGCCGACGAAGGTATATTTGTCGGATATTCTGAAAAAAGTAAAGCATATAGAATCTTTAACAAAATAATCTAATATTGTTGCCTCGCATGTATCGTTTGATGGAAATTTTAAAATTAAGAGAGATGAAGATGAAAATATTTTAATAAACCTACCAATAACTTTTGAAATCTCCCTTAACAAATGAAAATGTTGATAATACTTTAAAATCACCACTACTTATATTAAAGGACCATCTACTAGACAATGTAATCGGTGAAGTAAACACTAGAGTTAGAATTCGAAATCGGTTAAAATATGAGAAACATTGCACTTATTTCAAAAAAAGAACCAAAAAATATTAAAGAAGCTTCAAAAGGTAATTTTAGGATATTAGCAATGTAATAAGAATTAAATAAATTTAAACAAAATGACGTATGGGAATTGGTTCCAAGACCAAGCGATCAAACCATAATGGGTAAAAAATGGGTTTTCAAAAATAAATTAGATGAAAAATGGTGATATAATAAAAAATAAAGCAAGACTAGTAACTCGAGGGTATAAACTAGAAGAAGGTATCGAGTATGAAGAAACATTGCCCATGTCACTATACTAGATCTTGTTTGCTTTTGCTTATCATCATAATTTTAGACCTTTTCGAATAGATGTTAAAAGTGCTTGTTTAAATGGGTTTATAAAGAAAACGTTTTTGATGAACAACTACCTTTATTCAAACATGAAAATTTCCTAATCATGTTTTCAAACTTTAAAAGGCTCTTTATGGTTTAAAGCAAACACCACATGCTTGGTATGATCGATCAAAGAGTTAACTTTTAGAATATGGTTTTGAAATTGGTTAGATTGATTCTACATTATTTATTAAAAAGCAATAAAATGATATTTTGATTGTTCAAGTATAAGTAAATGATATTATTTTAATTGCTACAAATGAAACACTATGCAATGAATTCTCAAAAATTATGAAAAAGGAGTTTGAAATGTCACATATAGGTGAACTAACATATTTCTTGGTTCACAAATTAAATAATTAAATGATCGTACTTTTATTTATCAAGAAATATATTGTAATGGTTTATTAAAAATATTTGGAATGGAAAATGTTTCTAGTAAACTAACATCTATAAGTATTAGTCTAAATTTAGAAAAAGATAAAAATGGTAAAGAAGTTGATCATAAGCTATATAGAGGTAATATAGGTTATTTACTATTTATAATGGCTAGTAGACCCGATTTAATGATGAGTGTTTGTTTGTGTACTAGATTTCAAGCAAATCTCGAAGAATTGCACATACGAGCCGTAAAGTGAATTTGGTACTACTTATCAAATACAAGATATTACGGACTTTTCTATCCAAAAGATCGCCTCTTTGAACTCGTATCATATAGTGATGTAGATTTTGAAGGATGAAAAACGAATTGGAAATGTAAAAGTGGTACATGCCATTTCATTGGTCGATCTCTTCTGTCATGTTCGGTAAGAAGCAAAATTGTGTTTCATTCTCGACGTGTGAAGCGGAATATATTTTTATAACCTTGGCATGTGCATAAATTATGTACATGCAACGAACACTTCAAGATTTCAGTGTTTTGTTAAAAAATTCACTTATATATTATGATAACACCAGTACTATAAATTTATCAAAAAATCCAATTAATCACACACGTAGGAAATATATTGACATTAGACATCATTTCCTACGTCATAATGTCGAGAAAGGCATCGTATCACTTGAATTTGTTAACTTTGAAAATCAAAATGCAGAAATTTCTGCAAAACCCCGTGGTGAAAATGTTTTATACACCTAAGAAGAAAATTAGAAATTTGTTCTTTTAATTAAATAATTTAATATTTAGCTCAAATAACAAAGTTAATTAATTTCTGGTTAAAATTAAAACTTTAATCCAAATCATCAAATTAAAATAAAACTATCTATTTTTGGCTTTTCTACACACACATACACATACGCACACATACACACAAAGATATGCATACACACACACGGATATATATTTAACCTTAGAAAGCTTTCAAATTTAATATTCTCGATATAAAAGATGGCTTTCAGAGACAACCCATCTTCTTCTTTTAGAATAACTTCTTCTTCATCGAAAGAATAGAGGAAAAATTCGCCTAAGGGAAAAAGATTAAAAAAATAATTACCTTCGATGGATAGTTAATTCGACATAATGACAAATCCAATAATCTAGAATACCCTCAACATAAATTATGGAGCGACATGAAGCAATCATTTCAGAGCAAAGAGAGATAAGGATGGAGCAATGCAAACAAGGGGAGAAGTTAAATTTTATCGAAAGAACCTTGACTGCGTTTTATGGAGCAATGCATACTAGAAATAGCATCAGCAGTCTTAGAAGTCTTCCTTCGGTAAAATCATAACCTCTGAAAATCTATGATTCAAAGAAATCCCCTTCCTCTAAAACTGATCAAACTACTCCTCTGGAATACCATGATTAGCCTGGACCATTCGATAATTAAAATTGAAAAATGTGTATAAATCTTGTTTCAATAAAATGATTAATAATAATAATTGATTAATTTTTCAAAAAAATTCTTTTAATACAAAAAATATGTTCTATCATCATTCAGACATCTGAATGATCTCCTAGACGTCTGAATAGACAATTAGATGTCTAGTTTAGACTTCTGATTGCCTATAGCTAAGATTTTTTTTATCATTCAACCATACGTTCCTTTTAGACGCCTAAAAAATGCTTTAATAGCAAGGTAACCTCTCGGGTTTGTCTATAGAAAAATTCTAATGTAAATATAGGGTTAGACGTTTGAAAATTGTCTTGAATTTCTTCCTTGCTCTTGGGTTTGAAAATTAAATGGACATTCGGACATTTGGATAAAAAATTCTGACATCTTGTTACCCAATTGAAACTATTTTCCAACTATCTTTTGTTTTCCACTTTTTTCTCCCAACTTCTTTTCAGATCAATTTGTCTACCCCCTACTTCATTTCGACCTTCATCTCCTAAAAAAACAGAAAATCCCCATATTTTCTAAACCTAATTTCAATTTCCACAATCACTTAACAACAACTTATGGAATGGCATTATTATGATCAAGAAAGCCATAAAGATTTAAAGATCATGGAAAAAGGAAAAATTTTATAGGCACTTTTAATAAATTTGAAGATTTTCCATCTTATAGGCTTAGAAATTTAACAGATAGAGCAATGCTTACTTCTAATTGATTTTGATGAAAATAACGATTGGACTGACAATTTATATTTTTGTGGCTAATCTCTATATTTGAAGTATTAAGTTAAGTGATGAATTCAGATGGATTTGGAAGAGTGTTTGTAGGAGAATTTTAAATTTTCATAAGACTGATTTTGGATGTATTTTATATTGTGGTTATGAGGGAATTGATCTCCAAGATGTGGAGTTTAATGAATAGAGATGAAATGGGATAGTTATTATCTTTGGAATAACTATGCTACCTTGGCACATAAAGCCTTTATAGACTTACAGCCTAGGTCTGGACTTCAAGAAATGATGATAATCAATACCTTTATCCCAAGGATTCGTAGTCATGAGTTAACATATGATATTGATTATAAAGTTTTGTACACTATTTTTGGAGATATTCAAGTAAACTGGGCAGCTTTTATTTATCACAAAATTATATTTTATTTTAAGAAAAAACAACAAACTATTTTCTATGGGCCTACACTATGTGTCTCTTTAGATCTTAAGGAGTTCAAGGTACTCAAATGGTTTTGGGAAATGTTAAACACTTTGAAAAGAGATTTTTTAGCTTGATGCATTTGCCAAAGGATCCTCCTTTATATGATCCGTAAAGGATTTATTTGGAAAAACCGAACTCTAGTGAACCCTTGGTAAATCATCCTCCCGACCCACTAAAGAAAGAAACCAGCTCGGCCTACTATGAAATTGAGGAAGAAAGTGAGGATGAAGGTAATGAGAAAATTTATGAAGTCCAAGTAATTACATCAAAAAATCAAATAAAATTAGGTAAAAGATGAGCACTAATATGAGGTCTTTTAGCGCTAGAATGGGAAAAATAGAGAAAAAGATGGATGTAATGATGTCGCTTATAGGAAAATTTTGGAAGAAGCTTAGTGGTGCCCCTCCATCATCTTCTTTAGGAGATAAGCAAGGAAGTCAAAGAAATGGAGAACATTGGAGGCTCTCTTCTTCTATATCTCGACATTCCACTTCTTAGGAACCTGGCTTGGTATCTCTTTTTTCTTCTTTTTATATCATTCTGAAGTTGTTGATGATTGTGCTATAAAAAACACAATGGTCTTGCATTAGTTGTTATTTTGACATTGGTAGTTGATAGTCTTTGTAACGACCCGAAATTTCACTGCTTTGATTTGGGAATATTTAATTAATTTTAAATATTCAAATAAATGGTTTTATAATGAAAATAAAACTCTTTTAAATGATAAATAATGATGGTAAAATAGTTTTCAAAATTTGTTAACAAAGTTCGAAGAAAAATCGAAAATGTGATCGGAAATCGTTTTCCGAATTTTCGACTTTTCGATGTCTAAAAGTTATCAGAAAACATTGTGCACATTTGAGTAAATGTATATACACATTTACAAATAAATTTTGATATATAAATACATACTTAAGTTTATTAAGATTTTGATATGACGTTTAATGAAAATTTAATTAAGTTTAAAAGGGTAAAATGGAAATTTTCATAACATGTCGTGTCATTAGCACACAAAAAGTACAAGTCATAAATACATGTTATCTTTGATGTGATAGGGAGGGGGACATAAGGGTGGCATGAGGTACATGGTGAGGTGGAGGGTGGTGGCGTGGCACATTGTTTGCGAAGGGTGGGCATTTTAGTAATTTAGCCTGTCCATTTGTATATATACATTTTCCTAAATTTCTTTTCATATTTTTCTCATTTCATACTTTCATTTTCAAACTCCTCCAAGCTTCCATCTTCTTCATAATCCACTTCTGCTTCCCTTTAGAATCCTAAAGAATTTAAATTTGAATTTTTACTTCTTTTTAAAAGTTTTAAAAACTTAGTTTTAAACTTTTTCTTCTCCATTTCCTCCAACTTAATTCGACCATAACTTCTTAAAAAACTCCAAAACCAAATTATTTTTTTTCAATCCATGTAAATTTGCAGTAGCTACAACTTTGTAGTTTACTACTTTTTCCAATTTCGAGCTTAGATGCTCCAAAATTTAATTTTTTGTAAGAGTATTTTTGAACCTAGATTTTGTTGTCCGAAAATACCCCTCACTGTTTTGGCCATAACTTCCTCAAAATTTAATTTCTTTGAGTAATTATTTTATTTAAATGATAGAGGAAATAATTATCTAAAGCTTTCCTTTTGACTACTTTTCCAAAATCCAAGAGGAAAGAATTCAAAAGACGAGTGCAAAATGACCTATTTTTTAGTAGAGTTTGTGGTTTTCCAAGCTTTCCGAGCGCTAAAGTATTTCAAGTTTTCAAAACCTTGGGTGAGTAAACTTCTTAACTTTTTGGGAAGAATTTACTTATATATATGTGTGTTGGTTATGTGGTTGTGTGTGTATATATATATATATATATATATATCTGTGTGTGTGTGTGTGTAATTGTTTGGTTTGAATTGTGGTATTGTTTAGATATGCTGGTTATAAAATGGTTGTGATTGTTGGTTATGTTTAGTGATGATATGATTTGGTATAGTTGAACTTGAATATGTCGTATGTGTTAATCTTGTCATGAAGCTAAAGCAAGTTAGCATGTAAACTAGTCAGTAAAATGAAATTACGGGTATCCATAGCGATAATCGCTATGGGTGCAGTTTGCTTAAAATTTCGATTTTTGCAAAGTTTGGTTTTTATACTTCAAATTGTTTTGTGAATATTTTATAAACTAAATAATAATTTTTTTAAAAGTTAATTAAGGATCTAATAATTAATTGTTAATTAATTAGGTTTTAGTAATTGATAATTAATTAAATGTTAACAAGGTTTATGAACTTTAATTAAATAAAGATTAGTTCTTAATTAACTATCTTTTAAATTTAAGATTTATTTTAATTAATTATTAATTAAGTTAAATAAGTATGGGTTAAGTAATTTTTTTTATTTAATTTAGCATTAATTAAATATAGGATTAATTATTAATCAAAGGTTTAATTATTTGATTAAAGATTTAATTTATAATAAATTATTTATAAAAGGTTTAATTTATTGTTTAAATTTAATTAAATATTATTTAATTAATTAATTGAGATTAATTAACATTTAATTATTAATATAGGTTTAATTAATTATTTAATAATTAATAAAGGATTAATTTGGGTTGAATTAATAGTTAATTATTATTTAACTATTTAATTAAATCAAGTTAAAATTAAATTAAAATTAATTATGATTTAAATAAGGATTTAACTTATAATTAATTATTTTTTTAAAAAGGTTTTTTCCTTTGGTTTCCAAAGGTAAAATTATTTAAAGGTACTTCTTTTCAAAGATGGATTTGAATACAGGTGATTCAAGTGTTGATAGTATTAAGAGACCATATAACTGTGACTGAGTTATAATGTTGATTGTTTGTTTGTGTGGACATGTGTTAGTAGAATAAATCCCCGTTCTGCTATAAATTAATTGAATTGTTTGGACATCTGTTTAGCAGGATAAATCACCATCCTGCTATTATGTTATTTGGATATGTATATGATAGTTAGTTCATATTGACATGCTATTCCCTAATTTGGATATGAGTTGTATTTACATATATGTTGACCTATGTAAATAACTGTTAAGTGAACTGAAATTAAAATTGAATGGTAACTTAAATTAGTACCATTGGGATTGCTAAGCCTCTTTCGAATTACTAAAGTTTGTTTTTGAATTAACTTTATTTCTTAAATCGATTTGGGTTTAAAGGTTATAAATGGTTTTCAAATTTTATTATTATTTTATAAATTATTTTTAAATAATATCTTGTTTTAAAAAAGGGGCTTATTAAATACAAGGTTTTACCTAAAGTGATTTACAAATGATATCTTGAAAATGATATTTTATAAAGGAGATTCTATAAAGGAATTATGAAGGAAGATTTTTAAATAGTTGTCAAAATAGAAAGAGATTTTATAAACCATTTTAGATATTTTTGAAAGACATTTTAAATCAAGTTTGAAAAATTGTAAAGAGGTTCGAAATGTGAAGTGAACTTATAAAAGAATTTTTGTAAGGAATAAGTGAATGGGTTGTATCAAGTGAACGAGTTTTTTAGTAAGTGATGTTTTGGAAGGAAATGGTTTGACCATTAAATATGGAATGTGAGAAGAGGGAATTTTCCAAATCTTTTTGGTAAATGTTTATATTGTTTTCCAAGTAAAAGGGATGTAAGTGGTTTGGGAAAAGATACTTTGATAAAGTTTTATAAAGTGATTTTGTTAATTAAAGATTAACTAATAAAGGCTTAGAGAATCCCATATGGAATTTAATCAATGTTTGATTATTTGTTTGTTTGATAGTTAAATTGTAGAATATACTAGTGTATGATTTTTGTTTGATGATAATAAACATATACACATACATATACAGATATATATATATTCGTTTAAATGTATTTGTTATTGTACTATTTTATTTTTCCACATAATTAAATAAAATATTTGTTGAATAAAATAAATAACTCAGAATTCATATTTAAACCAATATTTTATTCAAACAAATATTTTATTACAAATTCGAATAGTACAAATTTAAGCTCTCACTATATTCCGAATACAAGTTTCAATTACAACACAATTTTCACTATACAATTTTTCATACATGTTTTCACCTCACTACATAATTCACTCGACACTCGTATTTGATCTTCAATTATGTTCCACTTTGTATCCAGCATCTGAACTATCTACAAATAAACACTAACATAGTAAAATTGAAAAAGAAATATTTTGCAATGCTCAATAAAGTGTGTGTTTTGAAAATATTATTTGCCTCAGTTATTTGGGTTGTTCGTCGTCATTTTTTTAATTCGTTTTACATGAACAACTTGTGACATGCACAGTGTATCACTGTACATGCCATAAGGTTGCGCACACCGATATACACTTGCTTGTTATTATTGCAGGGACAGGTGAGCACAAGGTCAAACCCAAGCCGAGACTGGATTCAACTCAAGTGCATGCAAACAAAATTCAAATATATCAGGGATGAACCAGACCAGAACAATGCACATGTACACATTGGAGCTAGCAGTTCAACATGCTCACATGTACAAAGGGTAGAGTAAATGAAGACAAACAGTGGTGAACACAAGGGTTGCAACCAGACCAGTGTGGATGTGTAGTGCAAAACAACAACCAAAAGTTAACATAAATGCTCAAATCAACAAGCCAATGGAACAAGAACACCAAGCAGACTTCAAATGGCACAAGAACCAGCCCAGACTTCATTCAACATGAAACTAGACTGCAATAACACATCAATGAGCAAATGCAGATCTACAACAACAGTGCACAGGAGTTCAAAGGCAAACAACAAGTGAGCACATGAAAACACATATGCAACCAGAGGTACAAAGCAAACTGTTCAAGAAAAATGGATATGCAAGCACTCAATTTCAACATGTGCAAATGGAACTGGACATGGAACTCGAAGCAACTTGACATGGAACCCGAAGCAACTAGCACAGTGGATAGAGCATAGACATCACCCACATATATACATACATGTATGTATGTATGTATGTATCTACATGGAGATGACCAGCAAACATTGGAGCATACATATGTACACAGTAAATAGGTAATGGAACTCGAAGCAAATCACAATGCAGTAAAACTCAAGCAAGGCAACATAGGGTGTCACACCAACATAAATACAGCAATGTATAAAGCAACATTCACACCAAACAGCCATGACTCGAACAAAACCAAAGTGCACAAGACACAGCAAGTACAATGACATATATACATAAATATGCAGATACACGTATGTATGTATACATGTATATAAGCATATAAATGAAATCAAGCCGTGGGTAATTATTAGTAGCAGGTTGAACATCGGTTAAGGAATGGTTTTAAAAAGTGATGGGTAGACTGTAAACGAACTATTCGAACAAGGTCAACGAAAAACATCAGTGAATTGTTCAAAACAATTGAATATTGCCAGCAAAGAATGGAACCAGAGCAAAGGATGGAACCGATGAACAAGTCAAACTTCATCAAGTCAAGACTATCTCAAATTCAAAAGCCAAAGTCGTAGCAGAAGAGAACAGAACAAATTCAACTATGTTTAAGCAAATTCCAATACATTAGAAACGTATTCAACCAAGGAACAAGTCAAAGATCGACAAACCATTGGATTACAAATCAACGAAAGTAATGAAATCACTGACAAATTCAAACCAAAATTTATGAACGAGACTATAGGGTTTCGATCCCTATAAATACTAATTCATCATCGGCAATCAGGAAATTGAGTTCGAATTCAAGCAAAATGACAGAGCAAATAAAGTACAAAATCACATACCGATTTTATATACAATTCGAACTCGACATTGAAGCGACCGTGAGCAATCAAGCACTGCAAATCGATTGACGAAGTAAACCAAAGTGAAAGCATACTTCAATCGATCAAATACCAAGCGGGTCTTCAATTTGAAAGAAACCCTAATTCCAGACCACGAAGAAACAAGGCGGCATGAAGCAAAATAATAAAAAAGGGAATCGCGTTTATCCTTTTGGGCTGAAGAGATTACACAAACAAAAGAAAAGGGAGACGGTATTCCTTAATTAATTGGGCCGTATATATTTGATTAGGGTTTTGTTTATTTTAGTAGTTTTTGTTTGTTTTTTATTTTTATTTAAGTCAAACTCTAGTTTTAACTAGGTTACGAACAGCGTGGCGTAGTTTGGAGAATTCGCAACTCAGTGGCTGAGTTGTGGCAGGGTTTTGAGCTTAGAGTTAGGTTAATCAAGTTAGCGGGTATTGCAAGTTTACGTGTTTTTGTAAGCGTCTGATTACTTAACTTCTAGTAGAAACCTTGGGGGCAGCATATAGGCAGGTTATTGCCGAAGCTGGGTAAAACTATGCGTGATCTCTACTGCATTACTTTCTGTTTGTTTTTATTTCTGCTTTAATTTTTAGTATCACCCTATTCACCCCCCCCCCTTCTAGGGGAAAAACGATCCTGTTACCAAATCTGGACCAAAATGTAACTTTGGAAATATATAAGAGAAACACAGAAATTATATGATACAGTTACCGTCGGTGGTGCTATACTGTACGTATAAATTCATTTCGTTCTTCTAGGATAAATGATAAGAAAATCCGTCTACTAATGGTTAAGAGGTGAACTACGCTCTTATCTTTTATCTACTTATTTCCTAAAGAACCGGGGTTGAGTTTACTGGAAATTATCGAAAATTGTTTTGAAGAGACTGGGATCGGATCTGTTATCTGAAAACCACTTTGATCCAACTCAAGCGTTTTTAACAGAAGATATCTTGAAGAATATGGAATCGAAGATGGAGCATTAAAGTGCAAGGACAGCTTGCTACTAGTCCTGAGGGTGATTCCAAAATGGATGTAGTAGAAGTAGTGCCTTCGGTTTGTCCTTATCCTAGACAACTTGTATGGATGAATGTTGGCACTGCATTACTGCTTGGAGGGCAGTGTTATCATTCCAATTGGGATTGATATTCAAAAAGGTAAAACGTAGGCTCAAGCCTCATCAACCGAGAAATGACTAAAACAAGGCATGCAATAGGGCTAAGTGGGTCGCTCCCATTAGGGTCCGTCATTATCTTTCTGATTATTCTATTTTTATGGATTTGGTTGTGCATGAGAGATCTCAATTAGGGTTGGAAGGCCGGGATGATGACATATTCGGTACTACTAGTCAAGTGGCAAGCCGGTTCTGCATGGCAGGGTACAAGATGTTCTTGTTAGACCCGGGTGCATTGGTCTAGAGATGTACCCATCGGCGATAGTTCCTTACTTGGTCATAGTATGGAATACATTCTCCAATACGTGCCTTTGCGGTTTTGATTGTAAAGCCTAGTCTGCTGGAATTTAATTAATGTAACAAATTCGGCTAAGATTAATAAGTATTTATGCTTAGAAATTAATATAATATCACTAGATTTTGTATAAAAGTGTTTTGGTTATCAAAAAGTAAAAACCCGTCTGTGTTTATGTGCGGTGTGGTCTTACGAGATACCTTTGATTTTTAAAAGGTTTCGAAATGTAATTATCAAGTTGTTTGAGTTTACTCACACTAGACCCACGTCTAACCCGGAGTTTTATTTTCTTTCCCTAAAATCTTGGGTCTTTATGAGCAGCCAAGTAGTTCAGGTTTTTTTGCGGATGCATTTTGGAGGAGCTCGGAGCAGGAGGCTTCATCGATAGCTAGATATTATCTTATTTCCGCTGTATACTATGTACTCTATATCTGATGTATAAGGACAGGCTGTTATAACTTTCCCAGGTTAGAATTGTATTAGTGTAACTCCGATGTATTTTTTTGAGATGACTTTGTAAAATATTATGTGATTAATATATGTTATTCCGTGGCGTTGTGAGATTTTGTGATTGTTTAGTTTCTTCTATCTTCTATCTTCTTTCTTTCCCCTAACGAATGGTGTTTCTAGCATTTGAATATTCGGCATGTGATACAGTGGACATATTAGTGTTGATTTTCGAGGGTTGAAAACCTGGTTCGTTACTGTTGGTATCAGAGCTGAATGTTAAGCGAGAACCTTGGCTTTGGTGGGGTTAACTCATTAGAGATAGGGTTAGTAGTACCCTAGGATGAGTTTGAGTGTATATTATATGAGAGCGCGTATTTGTTAGTGATATAAAAATGTTTTATATTGCGTTGTTTGATCGGTTGAGTGGTATATGAATTCTGGTCGATGCGTTTGGCCAACGCTATCGATAGGGATTCCTAAACACTTGAGCTAGACCAACTGACATAGTATTGTTTTGAAATTAGGGTGAATGAAATAATTTTACCCAGGATATATTTTATATATAAAGAATGATTTTCAAAAATAGTGTAGTATAGTATTTTTGAGATGTTGTTATTGGGAGATAATAATATGTTATTATTATCATATAAGTTTTGGTTAGTCATGCTCCTCCTGTTTGAGCATTGACTGTTGTGTAAATGTTTAGGTACTTTCCTTTGAATAAAATGTGTCTTTTTAATTAAAAAGAATTTAGGTTGAAAACTTTAGAACCTGAATCCCAATGCTTTGGAAAATTATTTTTCAATATTTTGAGAAATAATAATGGTATTTGAAAGCAATTTTGCTTAAAGTATGAAATTTTGAGAATGAAATTTAAGTAAGAAGTGTTCTCTTTAGATTAGTTAGGGGGAATGAGTTGCGATTGTTTTGTGATGATCGAAATAATCTTCTAAGTGATGATGGATTTTTTCCTTGGTGAACTTTGTCGTGCACTTAGTAAATTATTCTCTTTATCATTTTACAATCGAAACAAATTCAACCCGAACGAATCCAAAGTAAGTTGGTGATAAATGTTTTGTTGGAAAATGTAAAGTATTGTTTCAAATATGGGATTTTGAAATAAAAGATTTTTTTAAGTTAACTAGTTGAGTGGTTCGAAAATAACTTAAAATTTGGGGACGAGATGTGTTCGGATGGTAAACACTTCTCTTGAGTATTACCCTTCTTGGTAAGGGAATGCATGATATTGTTTGGTAGTACCCAGTTCCATAGTGTTCTTTTCGAGTTACTCGGGCTATATTTATATATTTGTATAATTTAAAATATAGAGTGTCATTTCAAAAAGTTTTTGAAATAAAAGCCAGGTATTTGGATCTTGAGTTTTCTTAGTGAGATAAATTCAAAATGGAATAGTGAGATCAAATAGAGGTATATACTCTTAGGCTATAATGGAGTGTTATCCAAGTTGAAACTAAGAGTTGTTTATGAAATGTTTTCATAAATTATTTAGTGAAATTGAATTGATGTTAGGGAGAACCAATATGGTAAGTGTGTAGGGTGGACGTAGATCAATTCTCTTTTTCATAGAGTTTTGATCTAAGATTCGAGTATATGACTTTAAGGTATTTGCACCGTTCTAAATAAGGATTTATTACTCGATTTTTGACGACGTGCATTTGATTAGGATTTTTGGTTTGGGACCAAAGTATCTATCATAGTTACAACTATATAAGGAGAACAGAGGTTCCAAATCAAGGAGCCTGATCGGAGTCCGCAATAGAGAATCGGGTAGGCGATACTAGTTCGCAAGTGAAGTTATGTATTCCAGTTGTGATCAAGTCGGATTTTGCATAAGTATGATCTATGTACATCATATGGAATGATGTAGAGTGTTAAGTGTTTCTAAATAGGTTATGAGGTGTAATTTCGGGGACAAATTTTTTTTAAGGAGGGAAGAATGTAACAACCCAGAGTTTCACGGCTTTGATTTGTGAATATTTAATTAATTTTTAATATTCAAATAAATGGTTTTATAATGAAAATAAAACTCTTTTAAATGATAAATAATGATGGTAAAATAGTTTTCAAAATTTGTTTACAAAAATATACAGTTCGAACAAAAATAAAAAAAGTAACCGGAAATCGTTTTCTGAATTTTTGACTTTTCGACTTCTAAAAGTTATCAGAAAACGTTGTGCACATTTGAGTCAATGTATATACACATTTACAAGGGTATATTTTGATATATAAATACATACTTAAGTTTATTAAGATTTTGATATGACATTTAATGAAAATTCAATTAACTTTAAAAAGGTAAATGGAAATTTTCATAACATGTCATGTCATTAGCAAACAAAAAGTACAAGTCATAAATACATGTTGCCTTTGATGTGATAGGGAGGGGGACATAAGGGTAGCATGAGGTACATGGTGAGGTGGACGGTGGTGACGTGGCAAATAGTTTGTGGAGGGTGGGCATTTTAGTAATTTAGCCTATTTATTTGTGTATATACATTTTCTTAATTTTCTTTTCATATTTTTCTCATTCATACGTTCATTTTCAAACTCCTCCAAGCTTCCATCATCTTCGTAATCCACTTCCATGGCTTCCCTTTAGAATTCTAAAGAATTTAAATTTGAATTTTTACTTCTTTTTAAAAGTTTTAAATACCTAGTTTTAAACTTTTTCTTTCTCCATTTCCTCTAACTTAATTTGGCCAAAACTTCTTACAAAAAAATCGAAAACCATATTTTCTTTTTTTCAAATCATGTTTATTTCCAGTAGCTACAACAATTTTATAGTATACCACTTTTTCCTATTTCGAGCTTAGATGCTCCAAAATTTCATTTTTTGCAAGAGTATTTTTGAACCTAGATTTTGATGTCCGAAAATACCCCACTGTTTTGGCCATAAATTCCTCAAAATTTAACCTTTTTGAGTAATTCTTTTATTTTAATGATAGAGAAAAGGATTATCTAAAACTTTTCTTTTGACAACCTTCCCAAAATCCAAGAGAAAAAATTCCAAAAGACGAGTGCAAAATGGCCTATTTTTTAGTAGAGTTTGTGGTTTTCCAAGCTTTCCGAGCGTTAAAGTATTTCAAGTTTTCAAAACCTTTGCTGTGTAAACTTCTTAACTTTTTGGGAAGAATTTACTTATATATATATATATATATATTTGTGTGTGTGTGTGTTGGTTATGTGATTATATATATATATATGTGTGTGTGTGTGTGTAATTGTTTGGTTTGAATTGTGGTATTGTTTAGATATGTTGGTTATGTTTGGTGATGATATGATTTAGTATAGTTGAACTTGGATATGTCGTATGTGTTAATATTTTCTTGCAGCTAAAGCAAGTTAGCATGTAAACTAGTTAGTAAAGTGAAATTACAGGTATCCATAGCGATAGTCGCTATGGATGTAGTTCACTTAAAATTTCGATTTTTGCAAAGTTTGGTTTGTATACTTTAAATTGTTTTGTGAATATTTTTATAAACTAAATATTAATATTTATAAAATTTAATTAAGGATTTAATAATTAATTGTTAATTAATTAGGTTTTAATAATTAATAATTAATTAAGTGTTAACAAGGTTTATTAACTTTAATTAAATAAAGATTAGTTCTTAATTAATTATCTTTTAAAGTTAAGACTTGTTTTAATTAATTAATAATTAAGTTAATTACGTATAGGTTAAGTAAATTATTTATATTTAATTTATCATTAATTAAATATAGGATTAATTATTAATCAACGGTTTAATTATTTGATTAAAGATTTAATTTATAATAAATTATTTATAAAAGGTTTAATTTATTGTTTAAATTTAATTAAATATTATTTAATTAATTAATTGAGATTAATTAACGTTTTTTTATTATTGAAGGTTTAATTCATTATTTAATAATTAATAAAGGATTAATTTGGGTTTAATTAATAGTTAATTATTCTTTAACTATTTAATTCAATTAAGTTAAGATTCAATTAAAATTAATTATGATTTCAATAAGAATTTAACTTATAATTAATTATTTTAAAAAAAGGTATTTCTCCCTTTGGTTTCCAAAAGTAAAATTGTTTAAAGGTACTTCTTTTCAGAGATGGATTTGAATACAAGTGATTCAAGTGTTGATACCATTAGGAGACCATATAAATGTGATTGAGTTATAATATAGATTGTTTGTTTGTTTGATTGGACATGTGTTAGCAGAATAAATCCCCGTTATACTATAAATTGATTGAATTGTTTCGACATCTATTTAGCAGGACAAATCACCACCCTGCTATTATGTTATTTGGATATGTATATGATAGTTAGTTCATATTGACATGTTATTCTCTGATTTGGATATGAGTTGTATTTACATATATGTTGACCTATGTAAATAACTATTAAGTGAACTGAAATTGAAATTGAATGGTAACTTAAATTAGTACCATAGGGATTACTAAGCTTCTTTTCAAATTACTAAAGTATGTTTTTAAATTAACTTTAATTCTTAAATCGATTTGGGTTTAAAGGTTATAAATGGTTTTCAAATTTTATTATTATTTTATAAAGTTATTTTTAAATAACATCTTGTTTTAGAAAGGGGGTTTATTAAATAAAACGTTTTACCTAAGGTTATTTACAAATAATATCTTGAAAATGATATTTTATAAAGGAGATTCTATAAAGGAATTATGAAGGAAGATTCTTAAATAGTTGCGAAAATAGAAAGAGATTTTATAAATTATTTTAGATATTTTTGAAAGACGTTTTAAATCAAGTTTGAAAAATTGTAAAGAGGTTTGAAATGTGAAGTGAACTTATAAAAGAATTTTTGTAAGGAATAAGTGAATGGGTTTTATCAAGTAAACGAGTTTTATAGTAAGTGATGTTTTGGAAGGGAATGGTTTGGCCATTTAATATGGAATGTGAGAAGAGGGAATTTTTCAAATGTTTTTGGTAAATGTTTATATTTTTTCCCAAGTAAATGGGATGTAAGTGGTTTAGGAAAACTGTTTCAGAAAAGATCCTTTGATAAAGTTTTATAAAGTGATTTTATTAATTAAAGATTAATTAATAAAGGCTTAGAGGATCCCATATGGAATTTAATCAATGTTTGATTGTTTGTTTATTTGCTAGCTAAATAACCGATTATCAAATCTGGACCAAAACGTAAGTTTGGAAATATCTAGGAGAAACACGTAAGTTATATGGTACAGTTACCGTCGTTGGTGCTATACTGTACTTATAAATTCATTTCGTTCTTCTAGGATAAATGATAAGGAAATCCATCCACTAATGGTTAGGAGGTGAACTCCGCTCTTATCTTTTATCTTCTTATTTCATAAAGAACCGGGGTTGAGTTTACCGAAAATTTTCGAAAGTTGTTTCGAAGCGACCGGGATCAAATCTGTTATTCGAAAACCACTTTGATCCAACTCAAGCGTTTCAAACTGAAGACATCTTGAAGAATATATAATCAAAGATGGAGCATTGAAGTGCAAGGACTGCTTGCTACTAGTCCTGAGGGTGATACCAAAATGGATGTAGTAGAAGTAGTGCCTTCGGTTTGTCCTTATCCTGGACAACTTGTATGGATGAATGTTGGCACTGCATTACTGCTTGGAGGGCAGTGTTAGCATTCCAAGTGCGATTGCTATTCAAAAAGGTAAAACGTATCCTCAAGCCTCATCAACCAGGAAATGACTAAAACAGGACATACATCAAGGCTAAGTGGGTCGCTCCCATTAGGGTATGTCATCATCTTTCAAGATTACCCTATTCTTATGGATTTGGTTGTGCATGAGAGATTTCGATTAAGGTTGGAAGACCGGGATGATGACATATTCGGTATTGCTAGACAAGTGGTAGGCCGATTTTGTGTGGCAGGGTACAGGATGTTCTTATCAGACCCGGGTGCATTGTTCTAGAGATGTACCCATCGGAGGTAGTTCCTTATCGGGTCATTGTATGGAATCCATTCTCCAATACGTGCCTTTACGGTTTTGATTGTAAAGCCTGGTATGTTGGAATTTAATTAATGTAACAATTTTGGCTAAGATTAATATGCATATGTGCTTAGACATAAATATAATATCACTAGATTTTGTATAAAAGTGTTTTGGTTATCGTAAAGTAAAAACCCGTCCGTGTTTATGTGCGGCGTGGTCTTACGAGATACCTTTGATTTTTAAATTGTTCTGTAATGTAAAAATCAAGTTGTTTGAGCTTACTCACACCAGACCCATGTCTGACCTGGAGTTTTATTTTCTTTCCCTAAAACTCTTGGGTGCTCAAATTTTTATGAGCAGCCAAGTAGTTTAGGTTTTTCCATGGATGCATTTTGGAGGATCTTGGAGTAGGAGGCTTCATCGATAGCTAGTTATTATCTTATTACTGTTGTATACTATGTACTATATATCTGATGTATAAGGATGGGCTGTTATAACTGTCCCTGGTTAGAATTGTAGTAGTGCAACTCTGATGTATTTTTTTAGATGACTTTGTAAAATATTATGTGATTAATATATGTTATTCCATTGCATTGTGAGATTTTGTGATTTTTTAGTTTCTTCTATCTTCTATCTTCTTTCTTTCCCCTGACGAACGGTGTTTTCGGCATTTGAGTGTTCGGCATGTGATATAGTGGACATATTAGTGTCGATTTCGAGGGTCGAAAACCCGTTTCGTTACAGTCTTGTACATGCGGAAGTTTTAGTTGGTTTTTTTGTGTCTGCACTTGTTGTAAAACATTATTATGGTCTTGTATATTTGGTTATTTGTGTTGTGAAATTTTTTGTTGCTGCACTTGTGAATTGTTCATATATATTGCATAATTCCTTATATTGTGTTTTTCTCTCATAAATCTTTATGACAAAGGGGAAGAAAAATTGAGGCATATTGATGGGGAGTATTATATATGTTTATGTAAAAATTTTATAAGTATATGCTTGTCATCATAAAAAAATGGGGAGAATGTTAGATCTTGTCTTGTTGTGCTTCGATTGACGACAACTATAGAAATATATATGTAAATTTTTTTATTATAAGTGACAAGATTTTAAAGGCAAAATGTAAAATATTCGATGAATAATGAAGCTTGACGAATTGTAGAAGAATATAAATAAAGTCGTCGCCTTTTGTAAGTCCTAGATGATTCTACATTGTACAATCTCTTTGATGATGTTGCACACACATATATGATTTCTAACTTCATTTTACTTGGAAAATATCTCTGAAAAGGGAAATATAGTTTTTCTAATTTTCAAACGTTTGGGCAATATTTTCAAACATATAGGCAACATTTTCAGACATTAGAATTCTATGGTTATTTTAAGTTATGTGCTCTCGGGTTGCCAAAATGCAAAATTAAGACATTTAAAGTGACTTTGCAGACGTTGGACTAAATATTCATATGTTTGAATAAAAGCGTCAAACGTTTGAAAATTCCTGAGCTTTATAATATATTTTGCTGATTATTTAGATGTCTAAATAATTCAACCAATTTTCTGATCATTGATTCAGACGTTTGATTAAAGTTTTCAAACATCTAAAGACAACCAATTTTCGAAACAGAGAAGTGTCTCTTCAGATTTAAAATGATTTATACATCTAAATTAAAATTCAAATTTCTGGTCGGTTGTAACAGTCAAATATTAATATAGAGTCTTCTTCTTCTTAAAGGTTGCAACTCTTTTTAATGGCTATATCTTTTGCTAAAAATTATAACTCTTCATTACAACCTTTTAACTCTATAATTATAGTTTGCTTTTGAGTTTTAAAATACAACTGGCTATTTTATTCTTTGATTCTTCCAATTATTGATTTCCAACAATTTCAAAAGCATTCAAAACTAATTCTCTACTTCATATACACTTGTACATTCAACTATACATCATCAAGAGAGATTATAAGAAAGGTGTACTTTAACTTGATTTATCCATGCTGTGAAGAATACTTTAAAGTCAGTAAGTAAAGATTTTGCTTTAGAGTTTTGTGAATTCCTATTCAGTTGCTCAGGCGGTTGTAAACTTATTCCTTTGGGTGAGGTGAGGGTTTATGGATAGTGAAATTCATAAAAAGAGCTTAGGGACTAGAAGTAGTATGGGAGGTCCGAACTATTATAAAAATCCCAGTGTGATCGTATTTTCACTTTACTTTTTTATTACCTGCATATTTAGACTAACTCACTTAAGTTAAGATTTATTCATATTACACAAGAAATTATAGAATTTTAGTCTTGTGCTGTAATTTCGAGGCTCAAATCAGCTCACGCTTTACCTAGATCTGGAACACTTTCTTCATATCACATCATTAGCTCCACAAGAGGTAACGTTTTCCTAATTTTTGCCTAATATATGTCTACAATATTTGTTGCTAGGGGTTACTCTACAATTACCTTAATTTGTTGTGTAAAAATTAACTCATAAATACAACCCATTAAAATATATTCATATCCGTTGTCAAGGGAAATAATACACCGTTAGGGGTTTGTTTTTCTTTTTTTTATACGTTGACTGTTGGGAATTAAGTAGCATGATTTAGTAATGTAAAATATAATTGTTTTCTAATAATACATAATAGATTGAATATATTTGCTATGATTACATGTAGTTGTGGGCATCTTCGTACATAGCACGCGAATACAAAAGACGTCAAGGAGCGCAAAAGTAGTTAGAACTCCGTAATATGAGCATCATCACTCAATCACAAGGATAAGGTAATAGAAGGAAACAAGTCAATGTGTAGTGGGTGAAATGGTAGATATAAAAAGTATTCTCTGTTTAGATCATAATGGGCCTATGAAGTCTAAGGGTTTATGATGTGCACGTAAATGTACATATTTTTACCACCATATTTAATCTATTTAAATTAAATAAATGATCATATCGAACATTTTAACTTGTTTAAACCAAAATTCAAATTATTTCAAATCGTCACATATTCATCTTCATTCAAGGGCAAAATGGTCATTTGTGTGCATATATTTCTTTGAGAAAAATTAATTAGAAATTTATATATATTTGTGTAGGAATTTGATCTCAAATAGGAGTGGTTTCATGAAGACACATGCATACACAAAATGAATACAAAGAATGAAGATGGAAATAATTCAAAGTGAAGAACATGAAGGACCCCACCTACCCACCTACCTTAATGTACAAATTAGAAGCTAATGCACAGGCTTATGGAATTAATGGCTTCATGTATACTTAAATGATGATTAGTATAAGCTAATGATTACTTGGCCCCCACACTTTCTCAATGGTATTTTGGGCATTCTCCAAAAATATAAATTAGGGTTTAACACATGTATAAATACCCCTTATGTTTCATGTAATCTTCTTCTTCCTTAGTCTCTCTTAGTTAGTTTTTGGCTTAGAAAATAAATCAAAGTTCTCTTTCTTTTCATGGCTACTTAGCCATTTCTTCTCTTATGTAATTCCTTTTTTTCTTTATGCAAATTAATATATGTTCATTTTCTTTTCTTGTTTATTTACTTTAATGTTTGTAGTGTAGATTTGTTTATTTATGCAAGTAGTGTAGATTTTATTTTATGCAATTAGATTAGTTCTCTTTTTCATTAGATTTCATTTTCCTTTCTTTTTGCTTTCATGTTGCTAGCTACATTTGTTAATCAAATGACAAATATGAGAGGCTAAACCCCTTCAATTTAGGGGTAATAACGCTCTCTAATCATGTAGCTTTAACTATTTGTTAATTCATGCTCTCTTTTTGTGCTTAGTAAGAATGATTGAAGTGGTTTAATTGTTGTTTTGCCTTGAATTTGATAGCCTATATTGTTGACACCAAATAGGCTATGCTTAAACAATCACTAACACTAATTGCCTCTTCATCAAAATATGATTATGGAAAAAGAAAGTGATTAGAAATTAAAATTTGATGGTCTATATTTCTAATCAAGAGTTAATAGGCCATACTTAAATTAGATTTCATTTTCATTTTCATTGTCAAGTTTCATGAAAATTATTAAGTGATTTAAGGGGTGTGTTATAGTTTGATGGCTTATGTTGGCTAATCAATAGCACAAATATGCCATACTTATGATAAGCACATCAATTAAAGCACTAATGACCATAAAAGAGAGATCATGATTTCATACGTGTGAACTACATGATCTAGAGAGTGGATTTATTCTCTAAATTATCACTTAACTCTTATATTTGCTTCTCTTTTCTTTTAGTTAGTTAGTTAATTCTATAATTCTCTAGCTTAACTTTCACTCGACTTTGGTTTAATTTGATTGAACAGATTTTTAAAATCATCAATTCCCTACGGATCGACCCGTATTCGTCACGTACTACAAGTGTACGCCATGCGCTTGCGGTTAAATTTTATTATAAATTTGTCAACGGTTTTCTAATTCGATAGAAATTCCGTCGTCAAATAGTTTACACTAGATCCAATCTAGTAATTAATTAAAATCATATTTTATTTAAACTTATATTACGTTTATGAATTAATCATATTAACCAATTCAATTAATTATTTATTTGGATGTATCGTATATATATTCCATGATATAACAATATATCATAATAAAATATAAACAGGTATATAACTATATATACACATATAGATATTTGCATTTATATCTCTTATATATACATATATATTATACTTATGCATACGACGATTTCATATGAATATCGGGAACATGAATGCATAAATGTTATTATCCAAGGACCATCTGCTCCATAGGTGATGGTTTCTATGGTTGGATCTGTCAAGATGTGCAAAATCTAAACCAGAAGTTGGTGGATAGTCAGAAAGCTCTACTGGATAGGATGAACGCCAGCATACCTCTGCCAACCCAGTAAGCATAGAAGCCAAGGAAGAGCAGGAGGGAAGTTTCACGTACTGGATTTGAGGAAGAGAACATTTTTATTTCTGGTCAGAATAGGCGAAATGATAAGAATAAATAGAAGGAAAGAGTTGTTAGGCAAGCAGGAGTTGCTGGAGGAAGCCAGAGTGTCCCCAAAAGGAACTGGCTCGGTACCAATAAGAATTAGGTTGGAAC
The DNA here is from genome assembly GCA_030737815.1 of Allium fistulosum. NCBI lineage: Eukaryota > Viridiplantae > Streptophyta > Magnoliopsida > Asparagales > Amaryllidaceae > Allium > Allium fistulosum. The sequence goes on from CM060902.1 coordinate 477,314,847, forward strand.
TGAGAAGAATCTTAGAGGACTGGGGAGACAGGGAGCTGAGGTCGTGGACTTATCTGATTTGGAGGATGATCTACAATATGTCGATGATGAATACGAGATCGATATTGGAGTTAATGGTACTGGAATTCAAATAACTAGAATGAAACCAACCGAACTTCAACGAAAGATTGGAGGAGTGGTTCACCCAGAGATTAGAGATGTCAATGGGAAAACCAAGATTATTTGTAGAGCCAAACACTTGGCACAACCCTTGATAGTCAACCTTCGGAGTACAGTGCTAAGAGGAGTATATTGTGGATATAGTCAAACAGTTGGTACGAGAAAGCTAAGGTAGAAAGAATGAGGATTGGGGTTCAGCACCAAGTAAAACTCCATTCACGGAGAATATTTTGAGTGAAGAGTATCCTAAAAAGTTTATGATGCCGACAATGCCATTGTATAACGGGACTACTGATCCCAAGCAGCACTTATTCAAATATGAATGGCACATGGATGGTGCCAGAGGGACAGATGTAGTGCAGTGTAGATGTTTTCTTATTTTCTTGGAAGGTGTTGCAATAATGTAGTCCACTCGGCTTTCGTCGAGATCCATATCGACATTTGATGAATTGGCTAACAAATCCATGGAGCAGTTCTGACTCCATGTAGCTCGGCCTAAGCATGTGATATCGTTATCGAGCCTGTCTCAAGGACCAAAGGAATCATTAAAGGGGTTCTTCAATAGATTCAATGACGCGGTCACGGAAGTAAGCAATCCAAAGGAAGATTTGGTGTTTATGGCTTTGGTATAGGGCATTCATCCGGACATGGACTTTGGTAAGTGGTTGAAGGTGAAACAACCAACGATGATGGAGGAATTCCACCGGAAGGCCAATCAGTTCTTGCGCTGGAGGATGCAAGTTAACCAGCCAGGCAAACTAATAATGGACAATTGAAGGAAGTAATACATAACAACGTGGCGATTAAGTAGATCGGAGAAAGCTCTAGTAATGTGGTGGTTAATGTTGGGAATTCTAATGATCAAAAGAAAAGTAATCAGGACTTTGGAAATAGGTGGAATGAAGTCAAAAAGCGCTCAAGGAATATGAGGCCTAACGAGTATACACCTTTGAATGATACACTGAAGAATATATACCTTGCTGCGCAAGGAGCAAAGCGATATAAAAGGCAGCTGAGGAAGGTGGCGACCGATGGGGAAAGGCATTCAGGAAAGTACCGTCATTTCCATGAAATTCATCGACACAACATGAATAAGTTCCCTAATTTAAAGGATTTATCGAAGAATTAATAAGAAAGAAAAAGCTTTAGCAATTTGCAAGAGAGCCGTAGGATGGTGGTTAGAATAAAAGACCCCAATGGTCGTTTGCCCAAGGAAATCAACCTGGACCTAGTGGAGAGGAGCCTAGGCGGACTGACAGAAGGTTGGTAATCAATATGATAATGGAAAGACCTTGCTTTGCCATAGAATATGGAACCCCGGCTAAGAAACAAAGGATGATAGTAGATGATGTAGTATTTATAAACAAAGATGCTGATGGAGTCGAAGCACCAACTTTCAACCCTATGGTAATCACAGATGGTATTGGACCTACAATAGTACATCGGGTCCTGATGGATATTAGAAATTCTTTGAACATTCTTTTTAGGATAACGTTTGATCCGACGAAAATTAATATAAAGGAGGTTATGGCTTGAAAGATAAAAATTCAAGGATTTATATGTAAAGAGAAACAATCACAATCACTCGGGATGATTGACTTGCTTATGGAGTTGTGTGTAGGAGATCGCAAGATAGTTCAAATTTAGAAATTTGTGATCGTGGACGAATATTCACCATATAACGCCATTTTAGGTCACCGGTCCTAGCTGATTTTAGAGTAGCACTGGCTCATTGGTGATTAATGATGAAGTTCCCTATGGAGAATGGAGCCGAATTTATAAGGGGAGACTAAAGCACAGGAAGAGAATGTTATGTCATGGAGTTAAGAGAAGCATAGCGACCGGAAAAAGGCAAGAATGTAGAGAGGACTCTCTGCATTGAGAATCTGTAAGCATAGCAATTAAAGCCCAAGCCCTGGTTTGGGAACGATAGCAAGTTTGATAAGTCAATGGATCCCAGGAAGAAGTCGGAGGAAGTGCAAGCAGCCTCGACCGAGCTGACGGTTGATGTTCTAATTGATATGGATGATTCTTCCCAGACTCTCAAGATTGGATCTTAGCTCGGTGTTGGACTAAGGAAGGAATTGGTTAATTTACTTTAAGGGAATTTGGATGTATTCGCTTGGACACACTCAAATATATGCGGGATATCATCAGAGATAGCATGCCATGCACTGAATGTGGACCCAAGTTTTCCTCCGGTAAGGTAGAAGAGAATTAGTCTAGGTCCAGTGTGATCCATTGCGTTGAAGGAAGAGGTAGATAAGCTAATGGCGATAGGCTTTATCTATAATATTCTATACCTGAATGGGTATCGAACCTCATGTTGGTCAAGAAGTCAAACGGAAAGTGGCAGACGTGTATTGATTATTCGAATTTGAATAAAACATACTCGAAGGGTGGTTTTCCCTTGCCTAGGATCGATCAATTGTTAGACGGAACCACAGGGCATGAGGTACTCTAATTTATCGATGCTTATTCAAGCTATAATCAAATACTGATGCATGTACCGGATGAGAAGCACACCAGTTTTGTAATGGATTTAGGATTATACTATTATCGAGTAATGTCTTTTGGTTTGAAGAACGTTAGAGCTACGTATCAAAGATTAGTAAATTCTATATTCCAAAATCAAATTGTAACAACCCGTAATTTTATCACTTTGTATTGGAATATTTAGTTAATTTTAAATATTCAAATATAGGTTTATTAAGCACAAATAATCATGTTTTATGTGATAAATAATTATGGTGATCTTGTTTTGGAAAAATGTTTACAAATATATATTATTTGGAAAAATATTGATAAAATGACCGAAAATTGTTTTATCGATAAACAGCTCTTTACCGTCAGAAATCGTGTACTATTTTTTTACATACACATATTTAGCTATTTAAACAAAAATAAGTAATACAAATATTTTTTCATTTTTGGAAATAAAATATTTATGATGTCATCGATGATGTCATCATTTTAAAAAATGAGCATTTAAAGAAAGTTTTTAAATTTTGGGGATTTTAAATATTCAAATAATTATTTTAATGATAAATAATTCATTTTAATTATTATATAATGATAATAATTGATTTATAGTAACTTTATAAATATATATATACTAGTTTTATAAAGCTATATAAAATTCGACACATTTTGGCAGATCGATTTCATACTTTTATAAATGAATTTTAATATTATTTAATGTGGTTTTATGGCTTAAATAATCTATTTTAATTATTTAAAGAAAATAAGAAATTTATTTTCAAGTTTTGTTCACATTGATCAAAAACTGAAAATATGACAAGAATTCGGATCCCGGATTCACATCGGTTTGACGAATAGAAGTTTTATTGAAATGTTACAACTTGATTTGCCAAAAGTAATTTATAGACACCTATGTACATGCACATGCATACACATAAATTTACATATATAATTACCATTCCACATTTACAAATTTACTTAAGGTAAATAAACCAAGTCAAAAACATTCTTCTCCTCTCAATAAGTGCACGGCCACCACCTCCTCCCTCAAATAGACCGAGCACCACCCTTATAAGAGCCAAGGTCGAACTTACCTAGAGGCAAGGTGGAGATTCGAAAGCTCCGGGGCAAAGAAAAGAGAAGGAAGTGCTGTCGGAGTGCCGTCGCAATCAATTTTGGAAGCTTCAGAAAAGGTTTGGCGGAGTGGAAATCGATTGTGTGTACTTAATTTACATACACCTTAAAATGTTTAGAAAATAATGGTATGCATGTTTAATTAGTAAATTAATATGCTTGGATGATTAATATGTTTGAATATTGGTTGATTATATGGTTGATAACTTGGTTGTGATAAGTATAACAAATAATGAGAAAATCGTATTTCTCAAAATAGAAATGGTTAACTAATTAACCATAGTTAATTCATGGAAAATAAATCCATATTAATATGTGTATGGAGTTTATTAAGCCTTTTTATGGTTTTGAATTTAAAAAGAAAAGTTATTTGGGTGGATTAAAATAGAAAAGATATCACTTTATAATTTATTTAAAAAGAGGAGTTTTTGTTTATTTTCAAAAAATAAATTGCAATGTTTGATTTGGAAAATGATAATTTGAAAAGTTGAAATTTCATATAAGATATCATATGAGAATTTTATAAATGGATTTTCAAATAAAAAGATAGTAAATTGAGTATTATAATAATATAATATTATAATATTGAATAAAAGTGAATATGAGTTTTAATATGAAAATTATTATCCAAAAATAGTTTAAAATGATTTATTATGATTTCAAAATAGTTCAAAAGTGTTTCAGACAAGTTTCATAAAATTTGACTAAAGTGGTAAAAATAAGCCATTGCGTTTCGGCAGTTCACGATTTTACGACCCGAAAAGTTAATGTGGAGGGTGGATTATAAGTCAGAATTCTTTGAAATAAGGATTTTCCAAACTCTTGGGGTTATAGTTTTCATATGAAAAGAAAAATCAAGATTTCATTTAGTAGAGTTTAAGATATGTCCAAATTAAGTTTTCAAAAACGTCGCGTTTTGCCAGTTCGAAAACCAAAGTGGTAAATTCTTTAAAAATGGATATTTAATATTTAATAATAAGAAATAAATTCCATAAATATTTTAAATGTTTTAGAAGGGATTTAAGTTATAAAAATAGACTTATATGAAATGGAAAACGTGGTTTGCTCACAGAAGCTTTAAAAACACTATTCACAACGGTTTTTGCGACGGTTTTGGTAACTTTTGAAAATAAGGGTTTTAGCTTAATTATTCTTCCCCAATCTTTTCAAATGAATAATTAAGTATTTTAAAGGCGATTTGGAAGTTATACAATTATTTTGAAGGATTTTAAAATAAATGGTTAAAAGGATATTGTTTATAAAACTTGGGTTTTCTTCCCAAATCTTTTATGAATGTTTTTCAAATAATTAATCAAGTATTCTAAAGGCAATTAAGATGTTTGAAAAATATTAAGGTTAGAGTCAATCAAATAACTTGACCGTCTTATGGGTGACAGAGAGATAGTCTCTAGGCTTGAGTTTGGAAAACCAGTTTCTTGCTCTCCCTAGCTATCCGGACTGGTCCGACGGATGGGATAACTAAATTGATTTACTCGGACCGCATCTTCCTAAGATAAGAGAAAATGAGATTCGGTGTTTTCCAAAGGATAAACAAGTTTTTAAAATAATAAAAATTTTGGCAGCATAGAAAACATTCTAGTTAAACTCTGTGTTAAATTCTAAGGACGGAACACGTACTACCTATGTGAATTTAAAAGGTGATTTCACTGTTACTCGATGAATAGTACGGGTTGGATACGAAAATTATAATTAATTTCTATGGAACCATTTTTCTCAATACTAACTGGTTTGAGTTTACAATAAACGATGCCTTAAATAACATTGTTTTTGAAACATTAAAGATATGTTTTGAAAATGTGAAATCTTCATTTAGACTTGAATTATACTAATAATAGAATATGGAAATATTTTTCCTAAGTAATTAAAGAGAAATGATTTGGTAGTTCCAAAGATGTAAAGGGGTTTTTATTTTCCAAAGGATTTGATAAAAGAGACTTAATGATTCCATATACTCTAAAAAAGATAAAGGAATAATTTAAAAGAATATATCCTTGAAAGATATTTGATTTGATAAAAAATAAATTGATTGGATGTTGTTTGATAATCATCTATATACTTGACATTTTTTATTATTGATTGGTTCGAAGAGACAGGGTTCGGATTTGGATAATTCCTATCCGAAAACCACTTCGAACCAACATATGCATTTGAAAGTGAAGACATGTTGAAGATGATGATTTTTTAAGACAGAGATCTTCATAATGTAGGGCTACTTGCCACTAACCTCTGGGGTAATTCCCATATTATATATATGGTGGCAGTAGTGCCTTCATTCTGAAAATGTTCAATTTGCAAGGACTACTTGCTACTATTTGCTACTAATCCTAAGGGTGATTCCCAAATAGGATTCAGTAGAAGAAGTGCCTTCGGTTTGCCCTTCACCTGGACAACTTGTATGAATGAATGTTTGACATTGCATTTCTAAGACCACATACTTTGGTTTTTACAAACATACATCTGTTTGGGTGTATAGAAGGTAACCCCCCTTATACTTAACACCCTTCCCTGAGGCGTATGAACATGGAGGTTGTACTTTTGTGAAAATCAGTGGTCTGTTGTAAGAAATGGCAATGTGGCATTATAAGTGGAATTTTCTTTATGAAAAGCAAAGCCTGGCTTTGTGGAAAGCAAAGCGTGGCTTTGTGAAAAATAGAGTGTAGCCTCACAAGCCTCACATCCCGAAGATGATACGGGTAATTATGTGGTCTGTAGGACATATTTTAGGTGAATGGTTTTATTGTGGATAGAGGAGTCTAGTATCTGGACCCTCAACGGTTTAAATGGACATATATTGGAGGCTCGACTGAGACAAAGCAAAGCCACTGGATACACTGTTCCATAGTAGTGTAACAATGTAGTACGGAGGCTTGCTTGAGACAAGTGAATAGTCACCGGGGACTAGGATTGTTATGCGTGGAAATTGCATAAGAGGAAATGGCCAATAGTTCCCTACCATTTTAGAAATCCAATTCCAATACGAGCTTTATGGTTTTGGTTGTTTTCCCGAAATTGCTGTAATGCTTTACAAACATTTTAGCAACAACTTTGGTATCATATACCCCGTTTGACATCGTCTAGGTATGATACCTACTTTGTATATATATTTGTTTGAAAAGTGTTTTCAAACCAATGTCGTTAATGATAATATCGAATTGTTTAAGTATAAAGTATTTGGGTTATCGTAGGGTAAAAACCCATTTGTATTTATGTGCGGCGTGGTCTTACGAGATACTCTTTCTTTTTAAAAAGGTTTTGTTTGGCATCGATTGGATCTATGACTCCATCATATGATTATGGTTTAAGTTTCTCACGCTAGTTTACCAAGCCTGATCCGGATATTTTTATTACTCGGATCAGATCTGAGTATTCCTAGGCTTAGCTGAAGACGCTTGGAGTTTCGAGAGGAGAGCTGGAGATCTTCATCAACATATGGACGTGGATTATATTTCCCACTGCATTAGTTTTATTGTTTTGGTTTTTTAGCAATTGTAAGGATAGAGATTTATAACTGTCCAAGCTGAGCTTAGGTTAGACTTTGATAAATGTATTTCAAATTTTCCGCTGTAAAGATTATTGATATTATAAATTATTCCATTCGTGTGAGATTCCTTTCTGTCTTTATTTTCTTTTTCCCCTAACTATCCACCTTTCCAGCACTTGGATGCTCGGCATGTGAATATTGTGGATTTGTTAGTGTTGATTTCTAAAGGTCAAAAGGGTGGGTCGTTACATTTGATATTATAGCTTAGACTGACCGAACACCTGAGCCTTATTTGGGTAGAGCTCATCAGAGATAGGGTTATTAATACCCTAGGATGAGTAACTCATTAGAGATAAGGGTTAGTAACACCCTAGAATGAGTTTGAGAGTTTATACATATGAGCGCGTATTTGTTATTGGATATAAAAATGTTGTGTTGATTAATCTATTGAGTGGTTTATGAATTCTGCTCGGTGCATGAAGAGCTCCATGTAATCGATAAGAATTCCTAAATACTTGAACAAGGCAAATCGACACTATTATGAAAGGATTATATTTTATATACAAAAAAATATATTGATATTTATGTGATTTGGGAAATTTATGAGATGCATTCCCTTTGGAAGGTTTGTTGAATAAGTCTTACTTCGTTTAGTGATAATCAGAATAATCTTCTAGGTATTGATCGGATGGTGGCTTGGGTGAATGATATCGTACACTTAGTAAATTATTCTCCTTATCATTGGATGATCAAGGCAAGTTCAAATCAGAACAAGTTTGAATCAAGTTATTTAGAAAAAAAGGTTTTTAAGTTAAGAAATAAATGGTATAAAACTTCTAATGATATTTTGGTATATCGCTTAGGGGCAGGATGGCTTTTTATATTTTGGGTAATGGGTTTTAGCTAAGTCCAAAGCAAGCATGAAGAGCACGTGCAGAAAGAGAGGCAGAAGAAAAATTAAGACTAGGATCTTATGCTGGCATTTACTGTTATAGATGCAGTAAGGAAGGGCATTATGCAGTTAAATGTAAGGATATGAAAGTAAAGAAAAAGAAGAAAGAAAAATCTTTTGGGGATGATATATTATGTTTTAAGTTTAAATGGCAAGGACATTTTCTACATGAGTGCCCTAAAACAAAGAAGAAATCCATAATTCGGTCAAGAAGGGCAAAGGATTGCTACCATTGCAAAAAACTAGGACATATAGCCAAAGAATGTCCCAAACGAACTTGCAATTGGTGTTATGAAGGGATGAATTTATGGAAGGACTGTCCAAAGAAAAAGATAGGGTTGGTTGTTGAAGTCGAGAGGCCGGCCTTAAAATTAGGAACAAATTTACCATTAGTAGTCACCATCTGAAAAGGGCGATCGTAATCTTTGTAGTCACCATCTAAAAAAGATAAGGTTAGCTGACATCGGTGACAAGGAAAAAGCACCCTTTACCCCAAGAAAGGCGCAACAATTGTACGTATAGTAGCTCTTGTATCTATATATATGATGGTGGTGTATGATAGGTTGTATTCCCTAAGAGTTATCCCTAAAAAATCTGTGATTCAAGCTAGGGTTAGAAGTGGGTGTATAAATATGATGTTAATTAATAAATCTCTTTTCGGAGTATTCTATCTGTTGCATTTCTTCTGTCTTATATCAGATCAATTTAATAAGATATTTGAAAATAAAAGGTTTAAAGGAATGTTATAAAGAAATGGCTTTATAAAAGTGTTTAAACCAAATTTAAAATTTTATGAAATATTTTAATAAATATTTCTTGAAAGTTAATAAGTACGGGTTTAAGTTTAAAAGATAATGTAAATAATTAATTAGTGATTGTTAATTTCTATCAAGGTATTTAATATTGTTTAAAGGTAGTATATTATAATGTAAGGAGTTTATTATAATTTTAGAAATAAAAAGATAATTTATCTTTTGAAATTGAAATGGCTTCTTTAGAAAGAAAATAGAAATTTTTTGTAAATAAATATTCTCAAGAAATAAGGGGTTTATAAAAGTGTTTAAACCAAAAGATAAAAGTTTGATGAAATGTTTTCATAAAATTTTTGGAAATCTATTAAGTATGTAAGTTGCACGCAGATCATTTCATCACCCAATTTTGATCTTAGATTCGAGTACAGAACTTTGAGGTGTTTACACCAGTCTGAAAAAGGATTTATCACCCGATTCTTGACGGTGAACATTGATGAGGGTTTATGGTTAGGTATATGTGTTTTCTATCATAGTTGAGAGCTATGTAAGGAAAATGAAGGTTGCTGATCGAGAAGCCTGATCAGAGTCTGCACTAATGAATTGACGGATCCATACTAGTTCAAAAGTAAAGTTGTGTATTCAAATAAGAGGTCGAACCAGATTTTGTGTATGGATAATCTGTGTATATCATATAGAATTGAGTTTAAAATTATGTTTTGGATTTTGGATTGTAATTTCGAGGACGAAATTCTTTTAAGGGGCAAAGTATGTAACAACCCGTAATTTTGTCACCTTGAATTGGAATATTTAATTAATTTTAAATATTCAAATATAGGTTTATTAAACATAAATAATCATGTTTTATGTGATAAATAATAATAGTAATCTTTTTTTGGAAAAATGTTTAAAAAATTATATTCTTTGGAAATATATCGATAAAATGACTGAATATCGTTTTATCTAATAAATAGCCTTTTACAGCCAGAAGTGGTGAACGATTTTTTTTACATACACTTATTTAACTATTTAAACAAAAACAAGTAATAAAAATAATTTTCATTTTTGAAAATAAAATAATTATGGTGTCATCGACGATGTCATCATTTTGAAAAAAAGCATTTAAGGAATTTTTTGAATTTTGGAGATTTAAATATTCAAATAATTTTTTAAATAATAAACAATTCATTTTAATTATTATATAATGATAATAATTGATTTATAATAATTTTATAAGTATATATACTTGTTTTGTAAAGATATACAAAGTCGTCGCATTTTGGCAAATCGACGTCATATTTTTATAAATGGATTTTAATATTATTTAATATAGTTTTATAGCTTAAATTATATTGTTTTAATTATTAAAGATAATAAAAAAATATATTTTTAAGTTTATTATATAAATAAATAGTTTGATCAAACACCGAAAATATAACAGAAATTCGGATCCCGGATTCACAACGGTTTGACGAAAAGAAGTTGTATCGAAGTGTTGCAACTTGGTTTGCCAAAAGAAACATATAGACACCTGTGTACATGCACATGTATACACATACATTTACATATATAATTACCATTTACATTTACAAATTTACTTAAGGTAAATAAATAAAAATCTAAATATTTTCCAAAGAAAATAAAAACAAAACTCACCATCACTCAAGAGAAGACAAGTGCACATGGAGGTGCACATGGAGGGGCACATGGAGGGGATGGCGTGTGTACTAGGTGATGGGAGGGGAGATATTTTAGGTGTATGCTTAAGGGTTCCATCCCTATAAATACACCTCCGTGCTCTCACTTTTTATTCACATCTCTTTCTTCATCTTCTTCTTCTCCTTTCTAAGCTACGTTAATTCTTCTTCATCATAAGAAAATAATGGTAAAAAGAAAGTGAAATAGTTCCATATGTTAACAAAGTCAATCCACTTCAAAACCAAGTTAAAAACATTCCCCTCCTCTCTATAAGTGCACGACCACCACCTCCTCCCTCAAATAGGCCAAGCACCACCCTTATAAGGGTCAAGGCCGAGCTTCCCTAGAGGCAAGGTGGAGATCCAAAGGCTCCAGGGCAAAGAAAAGAAAAGGAAATGCTGCCGGAGTGCCACCGGAATCAACTTAGGAAGCTTCGAAAAAAGTTTAGCGGAGTGGAAATTGATTGTGAGTACTTGATTTACATACACCTTAAAATGTTTATAAAATAATGATATGCATGTTTAATTAGTAAATTAGTATGCTCGAATGATTAATATGTTTGAATATTGGTTGATTATATGGTTGATAACTTGGTTATGATAAATATAACAAATAATAAGAAAATCGCATTTATCAAAATAGAAATGGTTAACTAATTAACCATAGTTAATTCATGGAAAGTAAATCCATACTAATATGTGTATGGAGTTTATTAAGCCTCTTTATGGGTTTGAGTTTAAAAAGAAAAGTTATTTGGATGGTTAAAAATAGAAAAGATATCACTTTGAAATTTATTAAAAAGAGGGGTTTTGATTTATTTGGAAAAATAAATTACAGTGTTTGATTTGTAAAATGAGAATTTGAAAATTTGAAATTTCATATAAGATATCATATGAGAATTTTATAATTGGATTTTCAAATAAAAAGATAGTCAATCGAATATTATAATATAGAATAAAAGTGAATATGAGTTTTAATATTAACAATATTGTCCAAAAATAGTTGAAAATAGTTTAAAATGATTTATTATGATTTAAAAATAGTTTAAAAGTGTTTCGGACAAGTTTCATATAATTTGACTAAAGTGGTAAAAATTAGCCATCGCATTTCGGTAGTTCGCGATTTTGCGTTCAGAAAAGTTAAACGAATGTGTAGTGTGGATTATAAGTCAGAATTTTTGGAAATAAGAATTTTCCGGACCTACGGGGTTATAGTTTTCAAATGAAAGAGAAAAATTGAGATTTCATTTTGTAGAGTTTGAGATATGTCCAAATCAAGCTTTCAAAAACGTCACATTTTGGCAGTTCGGAAACCAAAGTGGTAAATTCTTTTAAAATGGATATTTTTAGTCTTTAAAAATATGATATAAATTCCATAGATATGTTAGAATGTCTTAAAAAGGATTTAAGTTATAAAAATAGGCTTATATGATATGGAAAAGGTGGCCTGATTAATGAAGCTTTAAAAACACCATTCACAGCGATTTTTGCAATGGTTTTGGTAACTTTTGAAAATCAAGGTTTTAGCTTAATTATTCTTCCCCAGTCTTTTTAATAATCTTTTCAAATGAATAATTAAGTATTTTGAAGATGATTCTGAAGTTATAAAATTATTTTGAAGGAGTTTTAAATGAATGGTTTAAAGGAAATTGTTTATAAAACATAAGTTTTTCTTCCCAAATCTTTTGTGAATGTTTTTCAAATAATTAATTAAGAATTCTAAAGGCAATCAAGAAGTTTGGAAAATATTAAGGTTAGAATCGATCAAATAACTTGACCGCCTTATGGGTGATAAAGAGATACTCTAGGCTTGAGTTTGGAAAGCCAATTTCCTGCTCTCCCTAGCTATCCAGATTGGCTTGACGGAAGGGATAGCTAATTTGATTTACTTCGATCGCATCTTCCTAAGATTAGAGAAAAAGAGATTTGGATGATTCCAATTCGAAAACCACTTCGAACCAACATATGCGTTCAAAAGTAAAGACATGCCGAAGAAAATGATTTTTAAAAATGGAGATCTTTAAAATGTAGGCTGCTTTCCACTAACCTATGGGGTAATTCCCATATTATATATATGATGGCAGTAGTGCCTTCATTCTGAAAATCTTCGATTTGCTAGGATAACTTGCTACTAATCCTGGAGATGATTCCCAAAAAGGATTGAGCAGAAGGAGTGCCTTTGGTTATCCTTCACTTGGACAACTTGTATGGATGAATGTCTGAAATTGCATTTCTAAGACCACGTACATTGGTTTTTACAAACGTAAATATATTTGGTGGTGTAGGAGGTAACCCCTCTTATACTTAACACTCTTCCCTAAGGCATATGAACTCGATGGTTGTACTGTTGTGGAAATCAATAGTGTGTTGTTAGAAATGACAATGTGGAATTATAAGTGGAATTTTCTTTGTGAAAAGCAAAGTATGGCTTTGTGGAAAATAGAGGGTAGCCTCAAGAGCCTTACATCCCAGAGATGATACAGATAATTATGTCGTATGCAGGACATATTTCGGGATATCAGTTTTATTGTGGATAAAGGACTCTAGTATTTGGACCTTCAATGGTTTAAATGGATATGTATTAGAGGTTCGATCAAGATAGAGCAAAGCCACCAAGATACGCTGTTTCATAGTAGTGTAACAATGTAGTGCGGAGGCCTGCTTGAGACAAGTGAATAGTCACCGGGGACTTGGATTGTTATGCATGGATTCCACATCGGAGGAAATGGCCACTAGTTCCTTATCATGTTGGAAATCCAATTCCAATACAAGCTTTACAGTTTTGGTTGTATTCCCAAAATAGCTGTAATGCTTTGCAAACATTTCAGCTACCCCTTTGGTATCATATACACTGTTTGACATCGTTCAGGTATTGATACCTACTTTGTATATATATTTATTTGAAAAGTGTTTTCAAACCAATGTCGTTAATGATAATATCAAATTGTTTAAGTATAAAGTATTTTGGTTATCGTAAGGTGAAAACCCGTCCGTATTTATGTGCGACGTGGTCTTACGAGATGCCCTTTCTTTTCATAAGGGTTTTGTTTGGCATTGATCCGACCTATGACTCCTTCATATGATTATGGTTTAAGTTTCTCATGCCGGTTTACTAAGCCTAATCCAGGTATTTTTAATACATGGGTCAGATCCAAGTAGTTTCAGGTTTAGCTGAAGATGCTTGGAGTTTCTAGAGGAGAGCTAGAGATCTTCATCAACGTAGGGACATAGATTATATTTCCCGCTGCATTAGTTTCATTGTTTGGGTTTTTCAGCAATTGTAAGGACGGAGATTTATAACTATCCAAGCTGAGCTTAGGTTAGACACTAACATATGTATTTTAAATTTTCCACTGTAAAGATTATTTCTCTTATAAATTATTCCATTTGTGTGAGATTCTATTCTGTCTTTATTTTCTTCTTCTCCTAGTTATTCGTCTTCACGGCACTTGGATGCTCGGCATGTGAATACCGCGAATGTATTGGTGTCGATTTCTAAGGGTCAAAAAGGCGGGTATGCTGGTACAGTGCCGACTATCATGCAACAACTTGAATGGCATTTCAAAGACATTCGAAGTCTTGTGAAAGTATGGAATGAAGCTGGATCCACTAAAATATTCTTTTGGAGTCGTGTAAGGAAAATTTCTAGGATTTATTATGAATGCTAGGGGAATTGAGGCCAATTTGGAGCTGATTAATGTCATAACGAATGTAATCGCCCTAACTACGAAGTAAGAACTATAGAGCTTGAATGGGAAGATTACCGCTTTGAGTTGGTTCATTTCAAGTGCAAGGGATAAGTGTACACAATTATTCTGTGCTCTCAAGAAGGACAAGAAGAACTTTTGAATAGAATCTGGATTGTTAGAATGCCTTCGAGGGGTTATTAAGGCGCATGGAGACGCCAACGGTCTTATCCAAACCGTTGGACAAGTAGGATTTATTTGGCAGTGTCTTCTCATGCACTAAGTGTGGCACTAGTACGTGAGGAAGCAAGGATTCAAAGGTCGGTCTACTACATCAGCAAGCGGTTTACAGTAGCTGAAAAGAACTACCCGAAGTTGGAGAAACTTGCATATTGCTTGCTGATTGCATTGAGGAAGCTGCGACCATATTTCTTGGCTCATCCGATCAACGTGCTAATGGATCAGCCCTTGAAGCAGGTGTTATACTGACCCAAGACTTCAGGGAAGTTGTTGAAGAGGATTATAGAGTTGATTCAATGCAATATTACCTACCATATAAGAGAGCGATAAATGGGTGGGCATTGGAAGATTCCATTCTCGAGTTTACTTCACGAGATGGTGAAGAAAAAGAGGATGATGTGGACACACCTGCCCATTGGAAACTGTTTGTGGACAGAGCTTCGAACGAACATAGTTCAGGTGTAGGAGTAGTGTTTGTAACTCTGAAGGGACAGTTAATTTGTTATGAACTGAAGTTGGAATTTCTCACAACTATCAATGAGGCGGAGTACGATGCGTTAATAGAGGGATCTAGGATAGCGAAGGAACTAGGGATAAGGACACGCTGCATATATTCAGTGATTCTCGGTTAGTGGTTTGTCAAGTGCGGAAGGAATATCAGGCTAAGAGTGTGAGGCTTGCTCCTTATCTGACTACATTGGAACTACTAGATGATATAGAGTGTTACATTATTATGCACATCCTTAGAGAGGAAAATGCAAAGGCTGATTCGTTGGCTAAATTAGCTAGTTATGGGGAAGCACAGATGATGGGTTTGGTAGCAGTTGAGGTTTTTTAAAGGCTCCAATTATCGACCAAATGGATGTCGAATGGATTTTTGAGACCATAGAGGAAGAGGAGTCATGGATGACTCCGATCAAAGATTATTTACTCAAGGGAACTCTCCCAAGGGACAAGAATGAATGTAAGAAGCTCTATCGGTAGGTACCTTGGTTGATAGTGCAAGAAGGAGTGTTGTATAAAAGAGGGTTCTCTACCCCTTTGCTTTAGTGTGTAACCAAGGATAAGGCAAGAAAAATCCTCATGGAAATCCATGAGGGTAGCTATGTTGACCACACTATGGGGAAGACTTTAGCATAAAAGAAACTTCACTATGGATATTTCTGGCCCATGATAAATCATGATGTAGTTGATTACATAAAATGATGTAATCATTGCCAAAGATTTATGGAGATTACGAAAGCCCCTTCGATAGAGCTTACACATATGGTTAGCCCATGGCAATTTGTGGCTTGGGGAATTGATATTTTTGGTGTGCTACTGATGGTGAAAGGAGGAGCTATATATGCGATAGTTGCGGTGGAATATTTCACGATGTGGGCCAATGCGGAACCGCTTGCCGTGTCATAACAAAAAAGGTAATCAACTTCATGATGAAAAACATCATCTACGGGTTGGGGGTGTCTTTGAAGATTATAACGGACAATGGAACTTAGTTCAAAAGTACCAAGTTCAAGGATTTCTATAGTCAATACAGGATCGAGAAGAGCTTTTCAATGCTAGCATACCCACAAGCGAATGGACAATGGAGATGGTGAATAAAATCATCAAGTCCACCTTAAAGAAACAATTAACGAATGCCACTGGCAACTAGGTCGATGAGCTTCCATGGCATTATGGGCTTATATAATGACCTACAAGTTTGCAACTGGACATACATTATTTGCTTTGGCTTACAGATTAGAGGCGATGATCCCGATAGAATTGGAAGGCCCTTCTCATCTTAAAAGACATTATGATCCAAAAGCAAATAAGGAATTTTGCTTGAGTCACTCGATTTGGTTGAGAGAATAGGGAGGAGGCGGAACTGAGGGTACCTACTCAAAGGAAAATAATAGCATGACACTTTAACGCCAAGGTCCAAAACCATACTTTCAAGGTAGGGGATCTCGTTCTGGAATGAGTTCTCTAGGTTATGGGGGCATTCTATCCAAACTGGGAAGGTCCTTATACAATTGAACGAAAGCTCAGAAATGGAATATTCAAGCTAGCTACAGTTGATGGAATCCTGATTCCACGAGAATGTTACATTAACTTGCTACGACACTATTTTATTTAGTTTAATTTAGTTTATTTTTGCAAATACGCCACCCAAGGATTCTAGGGGGAATGTAATAAGGCAGGACTTGCCATGTTTTTCGTTTATAAATACAATTTGTTTCTTAAACCAATGGAATCATGTTCTTGTAAGCAAATTTTTTTTGCATTGTACGATTATCAGTATGATCAGCTACAAACTCCATTGGTCCAGGATAGGGACTGATGAAGAGAATTATTAAGGTTGATTGAATTACCCAACCCTAACATTCCAAAAACCCAGAGACAGTTATAACTCACCGGGCCTAGGATCGAGGCCGGGGAGTATATTTCATAGGGGTCTATCGGATAATTCGACCCTATCGAACTATTTCCTTTGGTCCAGGATCAAGACCTGAGAGAGTGAACATAAGGGTCGATTAGATAATTCAACCCCGCCTTTAGGAATTTGTGGTTTCTCAGAGTTTGGCAACATCAAAAAGGAATGACCACCCAGGGATTGATCAAATAATTCGACCTCGATGTTTAGGTATTTGTCATTGCCTGGAATTTTGCAACTTCAAGAAGAACTGACTACATAGGGGTCGATCGGATAATTCGACCCTGGCTTTCAGGTATTGTCCATTGCCCAGTGTTTAGTGACAACAAGAAGAAATATTCAAATAAAATGGTTAAAGCGCCATCTTTCGGACACAAAATCTAGTGCGTAGTTAGAATTCTAAAGATCGCACTAGCGGGCCAGTAGAATATGCTAGGCCTAGGATAGGAATGATGATCAACCAAAACTCTCAGCCGATGTTAGGCAATTGGCATAAATGAAGGTCGATGCCTAGAGATACGCATCCAAACTGTTGGTTCTCGGAGACAAGAACTGGTGTACGAACCAGATTTCCATGACGGAACACACTTGGCCGAGGATAAGCAAAGATAGTCATTAAAAATCCAACGCATGAATTATCGTACTCATCCAGTCTAGGATTAGGGCTGGAAAAGCATGATTGGACTTGGGGAAATCAGATAATTTGCCCTGCAATGTTTGTCTCTTACTAATGCCCGAATTCTAGCATCTGAAGCAAGTCCTACAAACCGAATTTGGTCTGTGACGAAAATATATAAAAGGAAATAAGTGTTCCATTTGGTGCTCCCTGGTAATAGGGAGTAACACAGAACTAGGAGATCCTTTACAATTAATAATTGGTCGAAGGAAACTCTACCTAACAAAAACAGGACTAAACAATAGAATATACTTAGAGCAATTGTGTAGCGGCCCGTAAATCAATCGCTTTGTTTTTAATATTTAAATAATTGATTTTAATAACCAAATAAACATATTTTAAATACTAATTAATGATATTAAAATCATTTTTAAATTTTGTTTATCAAAATAAATAGTTCAAATAAAAATAGAAAATATGACCGAAAACGTTTTCCGAAAATTCGACATTTCGGCATCGGAAAGTCATCGAAAACATTGTGCACATTTTTGTACCACTCATATACACATGCTCACACATGCACATATGTCATGTGATAAGATAATAAATGTGTTAAAGTTAATAATCAAGCTTGGTTTAATTATAAACCTTGATTTGACATAAAATGCACAAAATATATTAAATAACCTTGGGAAATTAATTAAGTAACCTAACCATCATCTAAACTACCTAGGATAGGACCTAAGGCGTGTTGTAGGTGGACCTAAGGAGCGGTAATGTGTGTACTAAGGGTAGAGGAGAGGCATGGCTTCCATGTTACATGATAACATTTATATTATTTAAATGTTTAAGCTAATTTAAATAACACTCCACTTCTTTGCCTATAAATACCGACTATCTCTAAACATTCTCCCTTTACATCTTCATTTTCATATTCGCTTCTCTTTTCTTCATGTTCAAGAATATCCATGGCTTCTAAATCTATATCCAAAGTCGTAAAATAGTGAATGCACTTCCAAAAATCAAGCTAAACTTCTTACTTCACTTCTAAAAACCATTCTCTACTAAAGAAGACCCTATAACCCACAATTTCCACCATGGCCGAGCCCTATATGATCTAGGCCAAGCCCAAAAGCCAACAAAAGGTTCACTAAATCAAGTCAAGTACATTAGAAAGCTTGGTTCTAGTTGTTCGAAGAGTTAGTGTGATTTCGATTCAAGTTAGTAAGTGCTTTGATGAGTGAAGCTTCCACCTTTGAACCATAAAGTTTAAACTATGTTCATGCTCATATTTGTAGCTATTAAATGCTCATTGTATAGTTGTGATAATGGTTTGGCTGATGGATTGGTTTATTGCTTGAAAGTTAGTCGCTTCAGAAAGTTAGTAAGTGAATCCTAAGTTATATGAAAATATAGTAGTTAAATCAATCCCGTTGTAAATAAATGCTTATATGTTGTACTATTGTATATAATCATGAATGTATGCTCATTCCCTTGCTATGTGATGTTTGGTTGTATTGACATAAGCTTGAATTCCGAACTGCCCGTATAGTGATAGTCGCTATCTCGGCACTTTCTCAAAATCACCTTTTATCGAAACCGTTTGGTTTCATTATCGTGCTTGGAATTATTTTACAAGTTAAGCAAGTTTTTGATTAATCATGTTTTCAAAAATAATTAATTATTTTAATAATTATTATTTAATTTAATTATTTAATTAATAAGGGTCAAACTTAACTAATTAACTTATTAATGATGTGTTTTAAATTTAACTAATTACTTAGTTAATGATGTTTTAAATTTAATTAATCATTTTATTTAATGATGTTTAAGGCTAATTAATCTTTGGATAATGCTGGATTAAGATTTATTAATTTATTAGTTAATGATATTTTTAAAATCAATTAATACTTTTTAATTAATAACCTTTTAAGGTTAATAAATCTATTTAACCTTAATTAATCTTTCCTTAAATAAAATTTTAAATTAATTAATCACTTTTAAACAATGATATTTAATTATTATTAAATTAAATTAATTAATTATATTATTAATTAATTGAATCAATGATATTTTAAAGGTGTTTTACCCATTTTAATTAAAGGTTATTGAAGTTAATTAATCAACTTAGTTAACTAAGTTTTAAAAGTTAATTAATCAATGAAATAGGGATGTTTTAAGTTGTTAAATCTTTTTTGTAATGATGTTTCAAAGTTAGTAAACTCTTTTAACAAAGTGTTTTAAAGCTAATACTTGTAATGTGAAGCCAAATACGAATTTGTTTTTTTTTTAAAAGGAAAAGTTTGATTCATTTATGGAAATGAATTAATTTCCGTAAAGCGATTCACTTATATGGAAATGATTTATTTGTATAATTAGCACTAAACATTGAAGAAGTAGGCTTGTCGCTATTTGGAAAGATAAGAATAATCATGAGGCATGACTTTAAGGTAACACTACCTTGACTTGTTCGGTATTATTGTTAACCAAGAAATAGTACAAGTTTCAGTTCGATGAGTGGTGGTAAGTATACAAGACTTAATTTCCATATAGATCGTTTTATATCCTCGATAGTTAGTTTCTCAACTATTGGTTACTTCAGCTTCTTTGTTATCGTCATTTTGAGACGATGTGTTGCTCCATTGAGCTTTGATGTGCTTTGTCAGAAATGACTAAAACCAAAGCGCGAGAGAAGGCCAAGCTATGTGGGATTTCTCCCATTAGGATACTTTCACATTTCATTTAGATTGGATTTGGTAGTGCGATTAGATGTGAAATATTCAGATACTCAGTAAGGTTTGGCGGGGTCTGGCTTGGAGGTTTTCGAGAAGTGTCACAGAGTAAATGAGCTTCTCAGAAGTATATTACTAGTGGTATACTTCAAGGGGGTGCACCCTCCTAGTCATTTGTTGGAGATTTCTCTTTTCTTATTTGATCTGAACCTTCAAAATTATTTCCTTATTTGCATCGGGAAGTGTCAACCACTCTTCGTGGTGTTTAATTATTTATCCATTCTTTACGTTTGGATGTTGATTTATGTGGGAGTAAACCCTTTTCGTGTTTAGCGGCGTGGTCTCACATGTTTGTGTTTAATTTCACATCCATTGTTTTGAAAAATTTACTCATACCAGACATATCGTCTGACCCGAGTTGTTTTTTTCCTACACTCTCGAGTACTCATTTTATTTGAGTAGTCCGAGAGTAGCAGGTTTGTTGGGCTCTTTTGAAGATGGCGTCCGAGCAGGAGGCTTTTATCTACTTAGCTATCTATTCCACTATTTATCTTGTTTGTGTAAGTGTATTTTGTTTCAACATATGTAAAGGCGGGATGTTATAACTACCTAAGCTGATTTGTAGTACTTTTGTGTAACTCTGATAACTCGCTGTTAAGGAGTAACCTGATGTACTACTGACTGTTATGTTTATTTAGTCATTTTGTTCTGATATTTTTTATTTTGTTCTTTATTTCACCTCATGATGATTCATCTTTCTAATGCTTGGGCAATGGCACACGAATACCAAGGATGTGTTAAATGTAATTCCTAGGGGTCAGAAAGGTGGATCGCCACAAATCATAGGAAATTTATATGTGCATGGATTTGCAGTAAATAAAAGCATTGCTTGGAGATGGATATTCATAATATAAGTAAGTTGCGGTACAGGTAGTCATATTATATATGCAGGCAGTTGCACGTAAGCATGTATAGTATATGAAAGTGCGGAAAAGTAAATGGAATAGAGGTTACAAAAGAAAATTATCTTTTATTACTTAAGCTTTTATATACAAAATATCTCGGGCATCGCACACCCGCACAAACATGGCATGTTTACAATAAAAAAGGAAATGAAAAAAGTACAAGAAAAAGGGTCATCCCTCTCGCAAGACCTAGGAATTATCTACTTATTCTTCCCTTTCTTGCTACCCCTATGGTCAGAGCTGCCGAGTCACCTCTTGTGCTTTCATCCACCCTTGGATTTCCCTTCTTCGATGGTGCACCCTTGGACTGGGTAGTGTCTCCCTCAGTTGTAGCATGGGGCTTGGAAGTTTTTTCGATGGAGGTCTCAGTGGATTTGACTTTAAAGGGCTTTAGCTTAATCGAGGGAAGCTTGGTAGTAGAGCTTATAGGCATAGAGCTAACAAATTTTTTGATACCAGCCTCCTTTTTCATTTTGACCTTGGAAAGGTTGATCTTAAGTCACTTTGCCATAGTAATCCGATATGTTGGGTCTATGACACTGGTGATAGCGATATCTTCCTCTAGAGTCAAGGACACATCCTCCAAGTTCTCCAAGGCAGCTATTCTCTCAGAATAAGGCCCTTGGTCGAAACTTGAAAGAAGGACAGAAGTAACAAGTCCCATAGAGATGGAGGTTGACATGGTGAAGATCGTTGTAGAACCCATGCCTTGAGTGAGTGGTTATGGGAGAGGAAGATGTTGATGACCTACAAGTTGGCAAACAGAATGGTAAAGGTTAGAAATAGGTTCGCGCGAGAATTGGAGTTTCTTAAAACCCGGTGAAATAAGAGATATAGCTTTGCCCGAAGTTGATTGTGAAATAGGAGACTAAAAAATTTCACCATCATCAGGTGAGTGCTGGATCGATTGGTTGATAAAGGGAGGAATATAAGGCTCAAGAAAAGTAGTCACCGCAAATGCTAGAATGGTCTGGATAGCCTCGGAGCTGGCCCCCTTAATCTTAGGAACATTTGTCGCAGCCTCTTTGAACTTAGATGATTCCATTGGACCCAATGTACTTGGGACATCCCAAGCCTCAATAATAGCGACAACAGCAGCGACACCTTCTACAGCAAGGATAGCCTTTCCTTCCTCAAGTTTTATGATATCTTCAACATTGAGGTACTTGGCCATTAGTTCCTCCTTGGTGAGGCCTTCATCGACTGCTTTAGAATGTCATAGCACCTCTTTCCATTCATTAGCGAGGGTTACGACATATGTACTCCTCGGTCATTTCAGAATCTTGAACCGAATCATGTTGGCCAAAAATTGCTGGAGAGTATCATATAGTTCTTCCCTCACTTTTGCCTTCCTATCTTTAAGGTCTTTTAGCTCTTGGACGACAAAAGAATAGTTGACCTCCATATCCAACTTTTTGGTTTTTACCAATAGCAGGCTCTCTTCGAGCTTATCTTTCTTCGTGCAAATCTTTTGAATCTCAACAGTATGCTCTTCAATGGTTTTGCCCTTGGCCCTGATGGTTTCATCTTTCGTATTAAGGGCCGGGTCCTTATCAGCAATCTACATCTTTAGAGTGGCACTACCTTCGTGTGCAAATTTTAGCATGTCTTTCAGCACGAGCTCTACATTGGTATGCATCATCCTCATTTTTACCATTAGGCTGTCGGTACTAGCCTTGGATTTTAGGGTGGCATCTCTTTCCGCTTTTATCTCCTCCAAATCTTCTTTGTACTAGCAATGAGGCTATCGTAAGTCCTTTTCTCGGATTGTAAAGATTGGATATTCATATGGTTAATGCAATTGACCTTGGATAGGTGTTAGACGGCGAATTTTCTTTCGATTAGAAAATCATCGAAATATATTATCGTTAAAAATTGCAAGTGCACGGCATACAATTATAGTACGTAAGCGAGTACGGGTCGATCCATAGGGAATGAAATAAATTTCAATAATACTCAATCAAATCAGCCAAAGCTCTAAAGTGGTTTTAAACTAAGAAAAATTGTAAAAATTAGCTAAATCAAAAGTTAAATAAACTATGATATTAAAGAGCAATTTAGAGGCAAATCCACTTCCAATCATTCATATAAATCAACATAAGTTCACTTATAATCTCTCATTAAAATATTAAGTAGAAAATGATAGATGTGCTTATTATAAGTATGATTTATTTGTGCTATTAATTAGGACAACTTAAATTATCAAACTCTAACACACCTTTCATACCCACTTATCAAATCTCATGAAAATGTCATGAAAATTTAAATTAAAATCTATTTTAAGTATGATCTATTTACTATTAATTAGTAACATAGACCATCAAAGTTTGATTATAGTTTGACTTTCATTATCAAAATCACTTAGGCAAATGATTAAATAGTTTATATTTTAAATGGAGTTAAGCATAGCGT
The DNA here is from genome assembly GCA_030737815.1 of Allium fistulosum. NCBI lineage: Eukaryota > Viridiplantae > Streptophyta > Magnoliopsida > Asparagales > Amaryllidaceae > Allium > Allium fistulosum. The sequence continues at coordinate 477,338,588 of CM060902.1, forward strand.
ATTTGAGATGTCAACATAGGCTATAAAAATTCAATAAATTTTCCATCAAGCAGATAAGTGAGATTACAAATGAAATCATTATGTTAATTAATATGTTTCATGAGAGCTTTATTACTCCTAAATTGAAGGGGTTTAGCTACTCATATTTGAAAACATGATAACATAAAATGATTTCAACATAAAAAGAGAAGGAAAACGAGAGCTATTAAAATAAAAGAGAGCTAACTACTTCCATAAAATTAAACTAAACTAATCGCAAGAATTAAATCTATGCTACTAACGTGAAATAAAAGAAGCATAAACTAAGAAAGAGAGAGCATAAAATAAAAAGAGCACGAAAAAAGCATAAATAAAATTTGCATGAAAGTAAAAACAAGGCTAAGAAGCCATGAAAGAAACTTTTATTTAGCTTTGATCTTGTGGCTACAATATTCCACGAAAAGGAAGAAGATAATTACATGAGACATAAGGGGTATTTATACATGCTTAAAACCCAAATTCATATTTTAGGGGACTACCTTAAATGACCTTTAGGAAGTGTAACCTCCAAGTAATCATTATGGAATTAATTAATCCCCACTAACATGCCTTTAAGCCTCCATTAACATGTGCATGTGCTTTTAATTATGGATCATATGGTAGTGGGTTTGTGGGCTCCTCTATGTTGCATGAATTCATTTATTTCCATTCTTCATTTGCCTTCAACATATGTACATGCATTCATCCATGAACACTCTTCATATTTGTACTTCATTTCCTACAAATAAAATAAAAATGTGCAAATAAATTTTTTCAAATTAAATCATACAAAAAATTTCTATTTTACCCCACAAATAAAGATGAATAAATGATGATTTGAAAACAATTTAAATTTTGGTTTAAACATGTAAAATACTCCAATATGCTCATTTATTTAAATAAAAGTAGATTAAATATAGGAGTAAAATATGCACTTTTACGTGCACATCAAATACCCCCACACTTATCTTTTTATTCTTCCTCGAATAAACTAAAACTAAGATAAATATGTTTTCATAGGAAACATGATTGCATTGAGCGTATGCAACAAGCCGTTAAACCTCTAGGTGTCCCTAATAGGACGAGTGTTGTCTCGTGTGGGTTTTCAGCGGATACTACCCACAAAATCCAAATGCAATATGCAAATTCTAATGCGATTACATGATGAGAATTTTTGAAAATATTTACAAATGAAATTTTTTACTTTTAAATTGACAAGAGTAAGTTAAATATAAGTTTTGGTCATTATTAATAAAACTTAGTCCTTTTACTCATCAAAACTTCCAACAACAATTAAGTTAACATTATAATTAGACTCTAGTTTGACTAGCTGTTTCGGTTGATAACATAGTGCAACTATGAAATGGATCCTTTTGTTGATTATAAAAGTTTTGTAAAGTATTTTTATTTCTATTGAATAACAAGTTGAATCAAATAAGCAAAGATAGTGCTTGGATTTCAATTGCTTTCTCTCTCTATTTTTGAAAAGTATTAACATTATTATTATTTACACACTTAACTCAGATAAACTGAGGCTAGATATACCGACCATGCACTACCTTTTGAGCATACATGAGTATAGAGCGTGGTGAGTGTACACACTTGCATATGAACACATGACTCTAGGTGGTAATTTTTATTAAATCTATTTACATATACCTAACTTGGATAAACTGAGGCCAGATATACCGATCATGCACTGCCTTTCGGTCTTATGTGAGAAGGGTACAGAGCACGGCGAGTCTACACACTTGCATGTAAACACATGACTCTATGTGTTTCTTATTTTTATAAAAACCATTTTATTATTTTGATTTTTATATAATATATTTCTTCTTTATTTTTCTTTTTTTGTAAAGATAGAGTTTTACAAAATCATCTTAGCACCACTTAACATAGAAGATCAAAAATGTTATCGCCTTTACTTTAAATCAACCACTCTTTAAACAAGGATTACAATTAGGACATACTTCACAATTATCACCTATGAACCTTCCTATATACTAGTTAAACCATAGTTACTTGTAATCAAACTTCATTTTTATTTTTGTTGAGACAAATAAATTTTCAAAAATTTCAATTTAATAACCAAAAACATATACTTATCCCATAGTGTTTCTTCAAAAATAAATCAATATGCTAAAAAGAAATTTTGTTTTGGGATTTTTTTAGTTTTAATTTTTGAGTTTTGGAAAGAAAATGAAAAAAAATAAACCATGGAAATCAAAAATTAACATGAGATTCCCCCTACACTTAATTTTGACTAAGTCGCCACAGTCAATGCATGATATAATGTGTGTAACGGGAAAAAAATGTACATATTTACAAGAGAGGGTTAACATTTCTTACTAGACGTAGTATGGCTTATGAAGAGTCCTGTCCATCTTATGTACATATTTACAAGAGATCACTTGCCAACTCCAAGTGAGGCTTTAAATGATGACCATTGACTTTAAAAATCGAACCATCCCTATAGTTTGCTATTTCTATGGAACCATGCGGAAAAACAGTACGTACGATGTACAGTGTCCACCTTGATTTTAACTTCGTAGGGAACAAATGAAGTCGAGAGTCATACAACAGAACTTTTTGGTTTGGCGAAAATGTTTTTCTTAGGATTGACTTATCATGAAAAACTTTTGTTCTTTCTTTGTAAATTTTCTCATTTTCATATGCGTCGTTCCTATTCTCCTCTAATTCATTGATTTTTAATTTTTTGTTTTTGCCAGCTTTTTCAAGATCAAAGTTCATGTTTTGAATCGCCACGACGCTTTATGTTTAATTCGACGGGTAAATGGCACACTTTACCATATACGAGCCTAAAAGAAGACATCCCAAGATTGGTTTTATATGCAGTTCTTTAAGCCCAAAGCGCATCTGTCAATTTTTGTGACCAATCTTTTCAAATTTTATTTACAGTTTTCTCTTAAATTTGTTTGATTTGGAGATTTGAAAATTCAACTTGACCACAAGTTTGAGGGTGATACGGAGTGGATAACTTGTGGCTTATCGAGTATTTTCTCATTAGGGATTCAAATGAAAAATTACATAAATAGGTTCCATTATTGCTTATTATTATGGCTCGAAAAGATGTTTTCTTTTATGAATTTCACAATAACTTTGTGGTTATTTGTTTTACAAGGAATGGCTTCAAACCATTTGGAGATATAATAACAGTAAGAAGAATGTACAAATTTCCGAAAGAATTTGGAAATGGTTCCACAAAGTCAATAACGCAAACATCAAAGATTTCGATCATAAGAATGGGGTTCAAAGGCATCATGTTTCGTCGAGAGATTCTTCCTAACAATTGACAGTGATTGCAAGTTTTACAAAACTCGAATGCATCTTTGAAAAGCATAGGCCAGTGAAAACCACATTGAAGCACCTTTTCGACTGTTTTCTTCAGACCGAAGTGACCACCATAAGCTTGGTCATGACAAAATGAAAGGACGCTCTTGATTTCGCAATCCGGGATGCAACGTCGAAAGATTTGGCCGGAATAGTACTTAAACAAGTATGGATCATCCCTATAGAAGTACTTGACTTAGGAAAGAAATTTATATTTATCTTGTTTCGATCAAAATGAAGGAGTTTCGTTAGTGACTAGATAGTTCACTATGTCGGCATACCATGGATCGACAGAAACGAAAAGGAGTTATTCATTAGGAAAGTTCTCATTGATCGGTAAAGAAGATGGTGAATTTGGAAGACGCGATAGATGATTAGCGATGACATTGTCGGATCCTTTTTTGTTTTTGACCGTAAGGTCAAATTCTTGGAGTAGAAGGATCCAACGGTTCAAACGAGACTTAGCATCCTTTTTAGCGAAAAGGTACCTAAGAGCGGAGTGGTCAGTGTAAATCGTAATGTGTAAGCCAATCAAATAAGGTCGGAATTTTTCGAGCGCAAAATCTACCGCTAAAAGCTCTTTCTCAGTGGTAGTGTAATAGAGTTGAGCATCATTTAAAGTCATACTAGCGTAGTAGATGACATGAAGAATTTTGTTGATGAGTTGTCCAAAAACAGCACCAACTGCGAAATTAGAAGTGTCACACATTATTTCGAAATGAAGATCCCAATTGGGTGGGAAAATTATGGGAGCGGAAATTAGTTCGTTTTTGAGATGTTCGAAAGCAGAAACACAGTCAGAATTAAAGTCGAATGGAACGTGTTTTCCAAGAATAGTCGTCGGAGATCGAGCGATTGTACTAAAGTCTTTCACAAAACATCGATAAAAACCAGTGTGTCTAAGGAATAAACTAATGTCCTTGAGAGATTTGGGAATGGGTAGATTCGCAATTACGTCAACTTTTGCTTTATTTACCTCAATGCCTTTGTTTGAAATGACATGCCCAAGGACAATGTCGTGATTGACCATAAAATGGCATTTTTCCCAATTTAACGTTAAATGTTTGTCCTAGCAACGATTAAGTACCAACTCAAGATGGTGTAAGCACTCGAAAAAAGAGTTTCCAAAGATGGAAAAATCGTCCATAAATCACTTGAAGAAAGTGTTTGATCATATCGGAAAAGATGCTGACCATGCATCTTTGAAAAGTAGCAGGGGCGTTGCAAAGGCCAAATGGCATATGCGATACGCAAAGGTTCCAAAGGGACACGTGGATGTCGTTTTCTCTTGATCTTCGGGAACGATTGGAATTTGGTTATAATCGGAATAACCATCAAGAAAGCAATAGAATTCGTGGCCGGCCAATCGTTCAAGCATATGGTCGATGAAAGGAAGAGGGAAGTTATCCTTACATGTTGCAGCATTTAATTTCCAATAATCAATGTAAACACACTAACCCGTTTGAGTACGAGTTGGAATGAGTTCGTTAGAGTCGTTCTTGATAACGGTAAGTCCAGACTTTTTAGGCACGGCATGAATTAGGCTAACCCATGAACTATCAGAAATGGGGTATATAATTTCGTTATCAAGGAGTTTAAGAATTTTGTCACGAACCATATCCTTCATTTTTGGGTTAAGCCTTCGTTGCATGTCACGAACAGGCTTGGCATCATCAACTAAATGGATACGATGTTGAACGAGAGTGGGACTAATTCCCTTTATATCAGTGATCGACCATCCAATTGCTTCTTTGTTTTTCGATAGAATTGAAAGTAAGAAAATTTCTTGATCAAGAGAGAGAGTTGAAGAGATTATGACAGGAAACATTTCGTTGTCACCTAAGTATGCGTACTTAAGGTGATCGAGAAGGGGTTTGAGTTCTATCCTCGGGGGTTGCTCAGTCAAAGAATTTGGTTGAAGATCTGACTCAATGGTAAAGGGTTCAAACGGAAGCACATTTTCAATTTCATTAAGCTCATCTTGAAATAGTTGTTCGTATTCGGTCTCACGTTCGTTGTTAAGGTCAACTATTTCATAATGAAAATTTTCTTGAATGGAACTAACTTTCAGCGTTTGGTCACATGGTTTGTTCGGTTGATTTTCAAGATTGAAAATGTTAAGATCCTGTAACACCCCGCGTTAATTTACAATTATATATGAAAATAATTTAATTAAGTTATATACGTTTGAAATTTTAAAACAAAGAAATGTTTGTAAATGGGGCAACTAATTAATATTACTTAGAATACATATATATTTGTGTAACAAATAAATAAGAGAGAGAAATTATATAAAATCAATTAATAGGGAAGATTAATTGACGGTGTTTGTTTAAAAGGGAAATTAATATTCAATTAATTAGTAGAGGTGATTAATTGACAGGAACTGAAAAGAAAGGGAACATATATTGTAGCAACTAATTGATATGATTAGAAACATATATGTAAATGAAAGAGAATAAAATAGAGGAAGAGTAATTTATGCAAGTAATCAATTGTCAATTAAAAAACATGAAGACTTATGGTAACATATATAATTAAGATTTTGATTCAAAATTCAATTGTAGAATATATGAATGCAATAATTATGGGAATAAAATAAATTAATATGCATATATGTGACGAATTATGGTGTTGATTGGCATATTAATTTGGTAAGAAATCACAGTGCAGGCAAGGATTAATTGAATAGTAAATTAATTCTAGGTATATATGAAATCTATTAATTGGGTGATTAATAGGGGAATCTTATTTAAAAGAAACATAGCATTTAAAAATATATGTTTCCATAGATTGCGAGAGAGAAGGCGAAAGTGATTAATGAAAAGATTGTTGGAGAATTAATTTGAAATAAAAATAAACGCAGAAGAAAACATGTTAATTTAATGTCCATAGACTGAGTGTACACTTTAGATTTTAGGGTTTTATATCTAATGGTTAGCACTGATTTGAACCACTATAAATATAGGTGCAGAGCCTCATTTTTATTCTTATTATTTTTCTCTTGCCTACAGAAGCTCTGCCATTTTTCTATCTCTTCTACACTTTCTTAAAAACAATATTTTAGACCTAATTCACACGAATTTAGATCTAAATAGAAAGAGAATGGAATTAATTAATGAATTAGGAATTGGTTCAAATCAGAAGGCTATGTCAAAGGTAAAACCCTAGATCTGAGTTTTATTTGCTATTTCTAATCCAAATCTCTTCCTTTTCTCTTTCAAATATTATAGATCTGTAAATATATCATTTGTAATTCCAAATAGGGATTACAAGGGAGGTGAATATAGATGTTAGGGACAAATCTGAAATAAAAACAGGGAGATTTGGAAAGCTAGCAATGTGAGTGGATTTAATTATATCTTTTACGTTTATGATATATTATCGCTAAATTCCCATTAAATAATTTTATTTAGTATTTCAATAATTAATCCTATTAATTAAGTTATACTGAACTATAAGGAATTTATAGTTTATTTACAGTATTAGTATATATTTACATTTGTTTCTATGTTTTGGATTTCTATGCAAGCACCATTCTTCTTCTATTTTCTTCTCTTTCTTCGTGTATGGATTAGAATAGATTAAACGTGAATATGGATTAAAAAATTAAGAATACTGAAATGAAGGAAATAAGATGTAAAGTAATAAAAGTCCGAGGAATGGAATTACTGTAATAAATTACGTTAAAATAAGAAAAGTTAATTAATCTAATAGCTGGATTTGGGAGTAACTAAAAGGTTAATTGGTTGGTTTGGAAAATAGGATACATTTCTATAATTTAATATTTAAAAAGCAACAATGGACGCAATTGCTAAATAAAAGAAAGAAAAAGAGAATTAGTGTAAAATAGAGAACCACTGTATTTACACTATTCTAAAATAGTAAAAGAAATATCAAGCAGTTACGGATTATTATTTATAGTATTATATATTATTAAAATATGAAAATGGATTTTTAAATATAGTTTCCATAACCAACCAAATAAAATAGAATTACTTGCTAGAATAGAAGATAATAAAGCAAAGTATGACCTGAATCAAATAAATTATTAGATAAGAACTTGAAGCTGTAAACGATAATGAACCTAGGTCTGCATTCACTGCATAGACTATTTAAGAAGATAGTTATTATGATAAGTGAATTATATAATATAAGAGAATAAAAGAATACTCTATATCATAATAAAAGAAGGAAGCTTAGAACAGAAAAGAAATGCTGGAATTATGAACGGACTATAAAAGGAGAGAAAATTACAATTACAGGTAGCATTATAACATAGGTTATAATTAAGTAATAAGAACGGAAAAGCTTATTTTGAGACTTTGAATAAATTAATGAGCAACAATAATGGTAGAAGCTTATTTAAATAATTTATATTAAGTCAATAAGCAAATAAAGCAGGAGTGATATAAGAGGCTTATTTTAATGAACTTAAGATATATATTAAGTTAAATAAGCAAGATAATGAATGTGGCTCATACCAACAGCATTCCCTATTAAATAAATGGAAATCTCACAATAGATAGAGGTGAGACGAGGGCAAGAATGCTAATTAGGGTAAATAAGTAGCTAACAGAATAAGAAAAGTAAACTAAACGCAAATTAAAAGATTAGACTTAGGGTCTAATAAAAGAATTGAGATGCGTTTGGAGCAGCCTAAAGGATGAAGCGCCTAACGAAGCAGTTCATCATGAATTTCAAAAATGGAGAAGTACGTCCAACTCGGTATTTTTGGGCTTCAAGGAAGTACGAGACTTCAACGAGACCTGAGGATACTCTAGGATGGCTAATGTGTTTTCGCCTCATCACTTAATTTTCATTCTTATATGCCAAAAATCATCAAAATAGGCTAAAATATATTTAGAATAATTTTATAGAGAAAACGGGATTTTTAAACAATTTTTAGAGATTTTTTTAAATAAGTTATATAAGGAAAAATCCATTTATCAAATAGATTATCTATTTATAAAATACTTTTAAAAAAAATAATTGCTTAAAAACCCTTTAAAATGTCTTAAAACATTTATTTAATTAACCATAATTTATAAAGAATTTTCAAAAAATTCGTATCTTCTTCAATTTAAAGCCAATGACTCTCAAATTTTGATATGTTACAGTAGTTGGGGCAGGCCTAACGAAGCTGCATCCCCTGAGGCAGGTCTGTAGGTGTTCCATCAAGAGAGTATGCCTTGACTGCATTTGCATTGTGGGCCTAACAAAGCAGACCTTTGTAGGCAGTCAGAAGGGCTTGGTGTTCGGAGTAGGGTATTCGTATGTCCAGTACTTGCAAGTAAGTTTAAGGATAGTCGCATGCGGATATCGGCCAGCATTAAGACCAAGGGCGATTTCGGGAAAGACTAGAGTTAAACCAACAGGCCAATGATTCTTTCACTATTGAGACATTAGATGAGGGGCACCGCCATTTGGATGTTAGACACTTTGCAGTAGGGAACGACCACTTAACTCTTTAAAAGTCTTTCGGTTAGTTGAAGGGTGGCTGCATGGGGCCATAGCCACGATGAAAAAGAGATAGACCAACTAGAATATCTGTATTGTAGGCCTAACGAAGCAGTCCTTTTCAGATATAGAAAATCCGCAACTGAATTCCGTACAAGGTAGACCTTGTTGGCGGGATTCAGATAGTAGACAGAACGATTACGTAGTCCTCAATGTATGCATTGGGTGGTACATTGTGGATGTTCGAGCACGGGCATAGACTAGTGTGGACACGATTTACGTTTTCATAGTAAGTAGTGGAGCATCTATATTGTAGGCCTTACGAAGCAGTCATTTACAGATGTAGCTACAGAACGCTCATGGAGCAAGGCGATGGAGTATCTGTATTGTAGGCCTTACGAAGCAGTCCTTTATAGATATAGCTACGGAGCAAGACGATGGAGCCCTTTTCGAGGAGAATACGGAAGGTACTATAGGTGGTACCTAGGACCAATATGGTCATTTGGCATATAGCTACATATATATACTGGTTATTAGGTTTTAATCTACTAAGGAGTAGAAGGGTATGATTCACGCACCGAGGCGAGAGTATTGTAAACCTAATGAACCTAATATAAAAGTAAATGGAAAAAAACGGTATATGTAGAATTAAGCTTAGAAGTGTATGATTTATCCATTCACCAGAACTTTAGTTCTAACCCCATCCTCATAACATCCTACAGGTTAGGTAGATGGCAGAGACTTCTCAACTTTATGACACTTGCTTAGAAAGTGTTATTACATGGGTGATTATTTACTTACTATTATATTTTAAGTCAATTCTGTTGTGAGATAATTAATTAATCTCTGATATATTTGTCTTTGCCTATTTGAAGGATACCAGATACCCAACTCGGGCTTCAGTGGGCTTGGGTTTTTGCATTTTTGTGAAAAATCCGGACCATTGGAATTCGGGTTGTTACAGATCCAAAGTCATGTTTTCAAAAGAAATTTTCATCGAACCGTTTCGACAATTGATTACAGCATTTGAAGTAGCCAAGAAAGCTCGACCTAAAATCAATAGAATTTGACTTATTGATGCGTACGTCCCCGATTTCTCCCACGGATTTATTTATCGAACGATCGATGAATTGAAGAGTTACTTTCATCGGTTTAAGTTCACTTAAGCCAAGTTGCTGGTAAACTGAATAAGGAATCAAATTGACATTGCACCTAAATCTAGTAAGCACTTGTTAATCGTTTTGTCCCCTATTGTGCACGAGATCGTCAAACATCTAGGATCTTTGTATTTGATGGGAATTGATTGGGACAAGACTTTGCTAAGTCACAGCTAAGAAAACTTTCTTGGGTACATCAGTGTGTCATTTTTGAGTACAGAAGTCCTTGAGAAACTTAGCGTAAGTTGGGACTTGTTGAACGATATCAAGAAGAGGAATGTTTACTTTGACTTGTTTAAATTTTCCAACATCTTTTCCATTTGGTCGGAATGTTTCTTGGGTCGAAGGCGATGTGAGAATGGAACACAATACTCAGTAGGTCGGTCTACTTGAGTAGAAGATGAGTTTGGATTGGCATTTAATTTAATGTTTGACTCAATGTTTTGTTTAGATTTGCTAGTTTTTGATGTATCAAGAGGAGTTTTCGGTAAACCGTTCGGATTAACAACTTAATTATCGATTTGTTTAATGGAATGCAAAGTCGTGATAGCATTTATTTGGTTGGCATTGCTATCTTGAACAACATGGGCTTGATTCAAATTCGTGTTTTGATTTATGGGATTTGGAACTGGCTGACTTAGGAATGTTCCTCGTTCACGTTCACTCACAGAAGTGGTTAATTGACTCATTTGCATTTCAAGTTTAGCAATCGATTGACTCATATTCTGCATGTACGAGATTAACAAACTTTGCAAAATTGCTATTTGATTGGAGGTTTTGAGTGGTTGCTTTAGCCAAACTTTCAAGACTTTTTTCTAGTAAAGTCAATCGTTTACCGTCTTGGGGAGCGAAAGATTGTTGCGGTTCATTTTGAGACAGACCCATAAAATTTTGTTGCAAATGATTGGGTTGAAAGGGAGATTCGAAGCATTGTTCGAAAATGCTTGAAAATTGAGACGGACCAAATTTGTATTGGAATTATTTTGGTTACACGCAAAGTTAAGGTGATTTCTCCAACCAGGATTGTATGTTGGAGAAAACGGGTCATTTTTAACCTTGTTAAAAGCATTAAGTTGTTCCATCGAATTAGGGCACCGATCAGCTATGTGATTCGGATGGTTGCATTTATAACACATTGGCTGGGAAGCTCTGTTCATTTGGTTGGATGAGAAAACGTTGTCGAATTTATTGATCATTGCGTCGATTTTAGCTTCCAAAGCCAAAGATGATCCTATCGAGTGTGTGCTCGATCGTGAGTAAATGGATTTTTCATTAGAATGTTCCCATTGGGATGACTTTTTGGCCAAGTTTTCAAGGAATCGCCAAGCATCATCGTGATGTTGAGCGAGAAAATTGCCTCGGCATATTGATTCAAGCATGGTTCATGAGCTATTTTCAAGTCCATCGTATAAGTTTTGGCAAAGAGTTCATTTTTTGAAATTATGGTGTGGACATTTTATCAAAAGCTCTTTAAATCTATCAAAATATTTTCTGAATGGTTCACCCCTGAAATGATGAAAATTCACAATTTCGTTTCAGATTTTTGTTGTTTTTTCCATGGTGTAGAACCTTTTTAAGAAAACTTCTTCCCATATTTTGATCGAGTTCGATGGTAGCCTGTACAACCATTTTTCAGCGTAATTAGTAAGGACGAATGGAATTAACCGAACTTTGATTCCATCATCACATAGTTGTTGAAGTTTAATGGTCGCACATACTTGTTTGAATTTTGTTAGGAAAATGTATGGGTCATCATGTTCAAAATTGCCAAATTTTAGGAGCGTGGCACTATGATCGGAATGAATTTTGAAATGGTTACCCATTGGGGCGGGTAAAGTGATATAAGAAGGAACAGAAACTCTATCAAGAAAGATTCTATCCATGAGAGTTCGAGGGGCGTTTTCGTTTGCCATCATTGGAGGATCGGTTTTTCGAGTTAAATGATTTGTTGTTGTGTCACGAGTCCAAGTACTCATGTGCAAGAAAAAGTTAAGGAGAGAAAGAAGTGAGAATCGAGTTTAAGAGAATGAAACAAGGTTTAGAAGGCGAAACGAAGAGAAAAATTGTTTTTTTATATAATTTTTTTTGAAAGGAAAACTATTTACCAAAATGAATTTATTTTTCAAAAGGGAGATTTGATTTTTTTTTGTTGGATTTTGGATTTTCAAAGTTTTTAATCTTTTTTTTTTAGTTTTTGTTTTTGAAAAAATATTTTTTTTTTTTATTTTTTTTTTCAAAAAAAAGGTAACTCATGTAAAATGCTCGTTTTTTTGGATTTTTGATTTTGTTTGAAATTTTTCTTCTTTTTTTTTTCCAAGGAAAAGATTTTTTTGGATTTTTAAAAGGAACTAAGTTAATTAAAATGTACAATTTTTTTTTGGATTTTGTTGTTTTTTTTATATATGCATGAACTAATGCAACTAAATGAATGCAGGGACTTAATTACAAATTTTATGTCCTTAGTAGCTCCTAACCCAAAATTGTATAATCACACTTTGTCTTAATCCAACAAAATAGTTCTTAGCCAGGTAACGGACAGGTGTTATCAGTGCACCACGAATCACCATAGCAATGCAACCGAAGGTTTAAGTACCTTCAGAGAAACAATCACTATAATATTTACGAATCACCATAATATTTATATATGATTATTACTCTGTCATAGCCTAGAACCAAGAAGTTAGATTGTCGAAAGAAGACAACTTGTCAAGATACAATTAAGCCCTAGAAGAGCTCGTGACACCCTTAAGTCGAAAGTCTAACCGTTATTATTAGTCAATTTCTACGATAAAATGCAATTTGTGGGCCAAGGAAGGGGTGATGAAACCCCCCACCTTATGTGGATTTGGGTGTTGCCCTTAGAAAAGAAAATAAGATTATATAAATGCAAAACTGAAAATAAACGTGAATTAACAATGCAACTATGAAATAAATTTTATTTGTTTTTGTTTTTGAACATTTTTAAAATGATAGCAACCAACAATGAAAAGAAAATAAAAACAAGAGATAAGGGCACGAAACTAGAGCATGCAGAATTATTAGCAATTCATTTTAAGTAGCAAATTTTTTTTAGCAAGCAAGCAGAGAAATTATTTTTAGCAAGCAAGTCTTCTCCTTTTCGATTTCTTGCAATTTACAAACTGAAAATTTGAACAAGAATTATTTTTGTTTTTTTTGGATTTTTAATAGGATAATACAAAATCAAAGGTAAGCAAAGGCAAATTTGTATTATATTTTTTTAAAGAGTTTTTATTTTTGCTCTTTTTTTAAGAATTGGACAAAATAAACTAAAGCTATTTTTTAAGGAGAGAATAAAACAAATAATTTAACCAAAAAATTATTATCCCAAACGTACAACCCAATACTTGAATCGGCCCAAATCAATTCCAAATACACACACGCGCACACACACACTCCTTACCCAAATGAATACCTAAATATATCAGCAAACAACTCTTTCAAGTTAAACAAATACACCCAACCGAATTCTAAAATCAAACTTCCAAATCGTGCTTTCTACTCGTTGTACTTGGTTTAGAAAATGGAAGCAGGGTTGCGAGTTTTTTTTGGTCCATGGTCGCGGTGGCAATCTGAGGAGTTGATTTGTTGCTGTAGGAAGGAGAATATAGTGTGCAAAGGAGGAAATTGCAGTTATTTGTGAGGAGGTTGCTGGATTTGGGAAGGTGGGGGATTGTGGTGGCGGGTGCAGGAGGAGGTGCAATGGACGGTGGAATTGGTGATCGAGATTTCGATAGTTGCTATCGTAGGGGATGGAGGTAAGCCACAGTGGGTGGTTGCGAGTTTGTAGGATGGAATTGGAGATTAGAGTTTGAAGAGTTGGTGAGGTGGTTTCTCTGGTTGATTGGTTTCTATCGTAGTGGAGTGTGGAAGTGCTGGTGATGTGGAAGGAAGTTTATACAGAGGAGGTTTGGGTTTGTGGATATTGGAGGATGGGGTTCGCTGTGGCAGTGGAAGTTTGAGTTGTTGGTTTGTTGAGGATAATGGCAGAGTGGAATGTAAGCAGCAGATTTCACTTGGTTGGTTGGTATGTTCGAAGAGGGTGTTAGGAGAAGTGAAGTTTGTATGTATGATAATGGGGAAGTTTGTAGTATAGTGGGGGTTTTTTGGTCGTGATTCGTTGGTGGTTAAAGTAGTCAGCAGTCAGTTTGGGTATGAAAAGGAAGAAGATAATTACATGAGACATAAGAGGTATTTATACATGCTTAAAACCCTAATTCATATTTTAGGGGACTACCTAAAATGCCCTTTAGGAAGGGTAACCTCCAAGTAATCATTGGGGAATTAATCAATCCCCACTAACATGCCTTTAAGCCTCCATTAACATGTGCATGTGCTTTTAATTATGGACCATATGGTAGTGGGTTTGTGGGCTCCTTTATGTTGCATGAATTCATTTATTTCCATTCTTCATTGGCTTCAACATATGTGCATGCATTCATCCATGAACCCTCTTTATATTTGCACTTCATTTCCTACAAATAAAAATAAAAATGTGCAAATAAATTTTTTCAAACTAAATCATACACAAAATTACCATTTTACCCCCCAAATAAAGATGAATAAATGATGATTTGAAAACAATTTAAATTTTGGTTTATACATGTAAAATACCCTAATACGCCCATTTATTTAAATTAAAGAAAATTAAATATGGAAGTAAAAATATGCACTTTTACGTGCACATCAATAGGGCATAGCAAAGTCTTTTCCACTCACAGCCCTGGTCAATATGCATCTTAATCCATTGGACATCTCGGTCTGCTTCATCCATTAAAATATCTTTGATGTCACGTTCAAACATGACACCTTACAAGAAAAGGTCAGGAAAAGCAGCCTACAGGCGGGATGGTGCATCGGGAGTAGGAGCTAAAGGAGTAGATATTCATGTGGAATAAGGAGGATTGATTGTGGTTAAGGAGCGAATAGTGGAAGCTTAATGGTGAGCAGTAATTTGAGATTCTTTGCGAGGTGGAGGAATGCTGGAAGAGGAGTCGTGGTGATCGTGCGAGTCTCTGTGCTTCTTGACTGGATCGCTAGGCTTCCTTTCTTCAGCTTGCCTCTTCTTTTCATCTCTTTTTGCATGGCAATCGTCTTCCGCCTCTCCTTCCTTCCATCTAAATCTCTATTCTTCGGTCGCTCCACAACCCCGATAGCTAGAATGGGGCAGATATGGATAAGTCTGTGCAGTTAATGCCCCGCTATTACTCAGCTATAACCCTGCTATATCTTGTAGCGGATTTCTACCGCTATGACTTTTCCATATAGCCCCAAATATAGCCTTTCCGCTTTAAGCCCCGCTATTTCCGCTATATACTGTTATTCCTACTATATTCCGCTATTTTCGCTATATCATCTTTAAAAGAAATGAATTGAAAAATGATATTTATACATTATAAAAATTATGAAATTAATTTATTTAATTGAATTTTTAATATATTTTCAGGAATGAAAATTCTCTAATATTCTACTAAATTCATTTATGTTATATAACAGTTTTACGTTTATTTACAGTATATTCACACATGTTTTTATTTAAAATTATTTATGTATTAATTATAATTTAATTGAATGTTAATTTTTCATTTAATTACCATTTATATATTTGTAAAAATATTAAGTACGAGTTTTATATGCTATTTTAGAGTCATCCGCTATATCCCGCTATATCCTCGCTGTATCTCCGCTATGACTTTTTACACCTCCGCCGCATTGAATCTCCTGAGCACTTTAACTGCACAGGGATAAGTAGTCTGCTCACTCGATCCTCCAATTTCATATTGGAGCCTGCCATATCTATCTCTTTCCATGTTACTTGAAACAAGAAGAAAGATCGTATAAGTTCTAGAATTTTAGGATTTAAATGAATGCAGGGATGTGTGTCTATGATCTTAGTGAAGAGCATAGCATGCTAGTGTCCCTATAAGTACTCTATAGACCGTGTTCGCATGGAATTAAAGATGGAGTCTCGCCTCCTTGAGTGAGGATATCTATGGAGGGGAAGCTAATGCTTAGGGTGCCAACTTTAAGAAGATCGCCGATTTTAATATCAATTTCTCCCAAAGAGCCAAAGATGTTGTCAAAAGAGTGAGCCGAGGAGTTGATGATGGCGACGTGCTCATCTCCATGGCTTTCTTTGGAGACTTAATAATTACAAGCTTTGGATAAGGTGAGGCAGGAAGCTTAATTCCTTCAAGGGACTTCTCTCCAAACGATTCATCTTCCTCCAAATTAACGTTGTAATTGTTGCTTCCTTCTAAGTGCTTTCTCCTTCTTCCCAACCTTCTTCTTCTCTCATCTATTCTTTCCCTTCTCTTCTTCCTTTACCCTCACTCTCCTTCGGAATCGATTGTATTCTCACTGCTCTATCCCTTTCTCTCGGGATTTCGTTAGCGGCTATCTCTTCTTTTGCCCTTTCAATGGGCTCATCGGCATGTGCTATGTTCGATGGACCTTCAACTTTCCCTTGAAGATTATCGTCGAAATCGAATGGGGCTAAAGGTCGGGTAGGCATCCTGGAAATGCAAGGTGGAGTTGTCGTAGGAAAATGCAGCAATCAACAAATAATAGACCACACTGGAAAAGTTTCCATTGGTTGGAAGGTGCGCGGTGGTGCGGTGAATGAAGCAGACTCCTTTCAAAGTGTCTAAAGTTGCAGCATACTCATCATGGACATCTCGTGTGGGAATAGCTATGAAAGAATTGGACAAGAAGTTAACTACTTGGCCAGAAGTAATCTAAGTGCAAAATGAGTGAAGGAAAAAAGAGCTTACTACCAGAGAGCCAGCGCCCGTTGAAGCCGTATGGGCACCAAACGAAGAAATACTCGTTCTTGAAGTATGAGCATTTATTATAAAGTTTCTCTATGACTTTGCATCGAAATTGGGCCTCGATTATCATATAGGATGGTGAGTCTTGTCGATGCTTGAAGTTCAGGAGATAAGTTAGCTCATTAAAAGTTGGAGGTCGTTGAACTCGGTTCACGAACAACACATACAAGGAGCTTAGCAGCGCATATCCATTATGATGAACTTGGGATGGAGCCAACCCAATTGCAAAATCATACGAAAGAATGAAATGAATGGCAAAACAGCGCCTCCTAGGCACGTATATCGATTGCAGACCATATATCCTACGGAGGGTTATGAGCTCTTTGTCCTTGAGTAGGAAGTAGGACATCGCCTTCAGGGATCTTATGTTGATGACAAATGTTTTTAAGCATCTTAGAGTTGAAGATTATCAACACCTGAGTTGAGGATTGTTGACACCTGTTTTGGCAGATCATCTAGAACCCTCAAACCGATATACTCGTTTAGAAAAGGAGGCATGTTCTACATTGGCTCTATTAGGACAATCATCCCTTGTAATTCAGCAGTGATGGGGCACCTGAGACGAGCATGTACCGTAAGTGAAGCCTAAGCTGTGGAGGACCCAGCTTCGGGAGGGGTAGATGTCCCAACACCAGTCCGAAAGTGAGGTGGACGATGAGTCATTCTGGACAGGAAAGCTTGGCGTTCAACACAGTAAGGTGTGTTTTATTTCAGATATTAAACCTGTGTGAACGACATTTAGAATCCAATGGATGTCAACGTGTGTGGGCCATTCGAATTTTAAGCGTCGATTGGGACAAGTAAGTGTTAACTTCTGATGTGTGAGTCCCGTGTCCTGTACACGATGAATGGACCATCCTGTGTAGATAGCTCACTTAAGCTAGAAAAATGAGTCATGCCACATGATAGAAATGTGCATCGGATCTTACCCATTATCATCGGATAATCAAAAATGGAACCGTTGACCAAAGCGATGTGGAAGTTCTTCTTTTACAGGAACATAGGAAGTGCAACAATGGAAAGTGTTGTGCAATAAGAATATTCAGATAATGAAATTTCGGGACATGGAATCGTTCGAATTTTGGAGCTTAACCAATATGTCTGTTCTCGTAGAGGAACTGTGTAATCAGTATTCGAATGATGGTGCACAATCGGCTGAGTTTTGTTAGGAGTTGGTCAAAATGTTCTAGAATTTAAGGGTAAGAAACCAACACACATAATAAGCCATGCCGGAATTCATTTTGGGTTGAACCAGAGAACAACCAAAGGAAGACTTAGGGTTTGCTTTAACTGATATCATATCAAAACCCTACGAACCACCCTCGCCGTCACCGATCACCACACCTCAACTGCAATTTAATCATCGGCTGACCTACCTTGATGATTTGTAGGCTTGGATGTCCAATTAACAAGCTCAAGGTTAAGATAAAAGGAACATATCGATGGCAAAGGCTTTGAACGTACGAACATGGTCGACGATATGCTTCAAATGTCGATGGTGGTGACGTGGAGGTAGCAGAAACCTAGTGCTAATAGTGGCGATCAGAAAATGATGAAGAGCCAGCATTTGCAAGAAGTTGGCATCGGGTCGAACACTCAGAGGACTCGGCAATGAATGAGGAATATAGGAGAATTCTCTAACTCCTAAGTACTTATAGAGCCTATGATAAAACGAAATGATGTGGTGCCAAGAAGAACTACTTGGCGTCGAGTAGAATTTTTGGATCAAAATTTTATGAAAAATCAGGAGAAAGGAAAAGGCATACTTGGTTAAGACATGGGATGATCTCTGGAGCATCGATCTTGTCCTTAGTATGGAGAACAAAATTTCTACTACTTAAAGTAGTTGAACGGATATCCACGGAATGGAGACAACACTTTTAAGTAACTCTGGGGTAACCAACGGCTGCGCATTGAAAATTGAATGCTTATCTTGTTCCATAGCACATTTTATTCTTAATGGTAGCATACTCTAGGGGGCAAGTGTTATCAGACTTTACGACTAAGCAAGTTTTTGGTAGAATCTGGATGTCGGGACCAAGATGAAATGATTCAAGGACTTGGGAATATGCTTCGAAGGGTAATAGAAGTGGAACCAAGAGTTTGGAGGTCAACTAGAACTAAATAAACAACTTGGTATCGAGTGCTTTCTATTCTGTACCGACCACTTTTTTGCCTCATGTGGGCCGTCCAAAGCTCTTATACATGGAACAATGACATGTAAGGCCATCATGGAATGCTTTTCTCAATGGATAGATGAACAACTCTAAGGGTTTACTGAAAGAAAGCAGACAAGTACAAGCGATGTCAGAACCTCCTAGAAACGACTTAACATCAATGGAAAAGTGCTTGAAACATGATGGATTGGAGATGGAAGACTAATAGTAAGGAATAGGGGGATTGCCTTCCAAAAAACCAGGTCGGATTTATTGATTTCATTATAAATACTAACCCTATAGCTGCTGGAAAAGGACTTTTGGTTCATTATCTTCATCATCCTCTATATCTCCTTTATTAATCTCACTTATGAAGCCACTATTAGTTGTTCTTGGCTTTAGATATGTAAATCCCTTGTACTAGTGACTTTCAAAACTATAATCAATAAAATCTACAATGGACGTAGGCCAAAGATTGTCGAACCACTTTAAAAATCTTTTTATTCTTACTATTTGCCATATATTTTCTACTAGATCTCGATACTTCTACTTGTCTTTGAGTGTTGATCCATTTTTGGCATCAACAAATGTATATGTATATAGGGGTGTGTGTATGTATGTATGTATATTTGAATACACTATAATATGTGTATATAGTTTGTGTATATATATATATATTTTATAGTACCATATATACATATGTGATATTTATGTTGCCACTTATATATATGTATAAACAAATATATATAATTGAATTATATATTTTCAAAATAGGAGAATTCATGGTGAAAAAGTAAAGATTGAAATTTTTTCTCATTAGATCTAAATCAAATCAAATCAGATTATAAGAAAATTGACTTGATGGTATTAATTTCCTCTTTTACAAATATTAATCAAATATAGGTACAATATCTCTATAGAAAGAATTCTACACTTAATCACAACAAAATACCTTTGCTTTAAAAATTTCAGATCTGAAAACATACATTCAACATGAAAACAAGATAACTATAAACTATTGTCACAATTAATATTTTTCTTTGATAACATGATTAATTTTTTTTATGATGCATATATACGTATACGTACATGTGAAAAATTATGATTCAAGGTTTAAATTTCAGATACATACAAATGACTAAATAATAAGACAATGAATATACTAATTAAAAACTAAAATTAGCTCATCTAAAAGATTCAACTTGATATTGATTTACAATTTTGGGAACATAAAAATAAAGCATACAAATATATACGCACATAATTTAATTAACTTAGACATTGAATCCATAACTATGAGTGAATTGAATTGTGAAAAAAAATGTAAATTTTATAGCGAAACAAATCAACATTAACTAATAATAATTTCAGATCTAACAGCCAATATCAATACACAAAACAAATCGAACACAAATTGATTTTATAATTAAATAATAATACACAAGAGACTTTTGATTAGATTTAATAAGTGGTAATCTATACACATACACATATGTGAATTTGGTCATGGTTAAACATCATGAATAAATAAAATAAAGGGGCATTTCACTAGAAGGACAAACTTTGCAGTCCAATTAGTTTCTAGGACACACATCCATAGAAATTAATTTCAAGTCCAAAGTCAGCAGAATAATTACTTTTAAGGACAAAGTCAGCAGTCCAATTACTTTCAAGGACATAATTTCATAGGTTTTTAGGCCTTAGAAACTAATTATTTTGCATTTTGTCCTTAAAAGTAATTATTTTAGTTGTGCGTCCTAGAAACTAATTGCACTAGCTAAAGAGGCCCTTGTGGCTAATTTCCACTAAAATAAAATATAAAATTGTACATGAAAAGTCTTGCTCTTTGTAATACTTTGATTTGAGATTTCTCCTCAGATCTCTAAATAAATCCTCACCCAACATTGCAAGAGAACGATGAACGACTAAGCCTTTTATTTTATTTAATGTTTTGATTTGACTTGAAGTAGAAAATGTTGTCAGAATTTTCGACGATGGATGATAAGGTAGAGAGAGAAAAATTGAATGAAGAAAATGGAGTTAATTAAATGAATTAATGAGGAAGGTTTCGTTTTTATTTAGAGAAAGAAACTCTTTAGCATTCCTCTGATTTAAACTGCCCCCTTTAATTGCCATTAATTAAATCTCGTGAATATCGCAATCTTTCTCTTTAGAATGCCATGCCACATCATACCATCACACGGTATGTTTATTTCCAAAAACTTGTTAAGCATTTGACTCTATTTAAAACTTGTTTAAGTATATATCAATATCGTATATCAATATGTGCATATATAAATTTTAAATATACATTAAAGTAATTATTAACAACACCCAAGTCATTAAATAAATAAGTAACTAATATTTCTTAAATATTAATCAATTTAATTAATCTATATTAATTTATAAATTAATTAAACCATGTGGGTTTTCGAAGAATTCGCAAATACGATTGTGTGACTTAGAGATGTGAATTCAATCAGTGATCAATATTGAATAATTCAAACATCGACGTTCACATGTCACCTCAGGTAGTGGATGGCAGTTTGAACAAGTTCATCGTTAATCACATGTCACCTCAGGTAGTGGATGGCAGTTTGAACAAGTTCATCGTTTACAAACCTTTTTGGTAAAAATCATATTTTATTTATCTTAAGCGATAGCTATGGTGACAATAATTTACTCAAGTTCTTTTCGCTAACACTATATAATTTGAGAATTAAATGGAATTGGGTTTTGGTCAAAACTCAAATATCATCCATGTTCAACTTGATAAGTCCATAAACAAAGTCTTTGGTCTAATAATAACATTTATTATTAATCATACTACTCTAGTCGGAGATTTTGACTTTGAGTTGACTACGGTACATTGTGATACTAAACCTCATACATCTAAGTGTAGCAACCGGGTTAGTCTGCAATGGGTGAAATGGGTAGATTTAAATAAAAACTATATGGATCATAACGGGTGTATAAAGTCTAAATGGTTATACTAGATCCAATCTAGTTTTAAATAAAATAATATTTTATTTAATTTCATTTTATATAGCTATTAATTAATAATGTTAACATTTCAACTAAATGTATAATTTAGGAATGCATCATGTATATAATCGAACATACAAGAACATAAACAATCTAATATAAATGTATGTATAACTATACACATACATCTAGGTGAGATTTATATCTATTGTATATACATATATATTATACTTACATATACATATAATAAACTTACATGCATATTGGGAATATAAATTCCTAAGTACATAAATACATTTGAATATACTACAATATATGTATATAATTTGTATAAACATACTGATAGTGCCACACATATCTAGTGTGGACACACATATACATATATCTAATCTTTGTTACTAAATTACACACACATACACACACATATAAGTATGAAAGCAATTCACACTAAGATGTTATTTCAAAATATAAGTAAATTTAAAGAATGAACATTAAAAGGAAATTTATCATACAATTTAATCTAATCTAACCAGAAATAAACGAGAAATAACATTAAGTGAATCTCACTTTACTTTTCTCCTACAATCACCATTCTAGCAATTATTTTAATACCATATAAATTCTAACTTATTTATAATAAAATATCCAAACCCTTAAAACTGTAAATCTAAAGATGCACCTAATCAACATAAAGAAGAAAACAATTTTTCTAATTTAATTTACTGTCCCTAATAACTTAATTGGATATAAAACACAACACTTATTTTATATGCATACAATGTAATAGACCATGATTTATTTTAAGACATGAAGTTGAATTAATTTGAATCAAATAAACCAAACAAAAGATTTAATTCTGATGTTGGTTTACGACTACAAAACATAAAGATGAATTGATTAAGTTTACAACTACAAAACATGAAGATGAATTGATTATAATACACACACACACATATACACAGTTATTTTTATAATTCAATCTACTAAATATAAATTGATGTTTAAAGGGTATAAACTTTAAAAACAATAGTAATTCATTGAAACATAACACATTTATAACATCATAAAATCCTACATCAAACAAGCAAAAGGATTTGTTACAGATATCAAATGGACTAAATTGTTTGGTTAAAAAGATAACTAATAATAGATGAAACTTTCCTAACAAATCAATTTCATAATAATTATTCATTTCAGGTTCAATTAAAAAACATCTAACATCAAATAAAACCATGCACAAATGGAATCACATTTAATTTCAGTATGTTGAAGAATTTTAAAATAGATCTTAATAAGTGGTTACAGCGTACTAATATGTGAACAACGACATTTTGGATATCATGAATTAATTATAAACAACAAGAATATAGCAAAAAAACCTTTTCGTTTGTCGCACCTTGATTTATGGCTTCTCCTTAGAATTCCAAGTGAATCATCACGCCACCTTGCAAGAGAAGGATGAACCACCGTCATTTAATTTAATTTGATAGCCAATTTGTCTATGAATATTTTGAGAGACGGAGGTGGTCAGCCCTAGCAATGTAGAAGAAAATGATTTTTTTTTGTAATAAAAAAAAATCAAATGTGGAAATTTGGTTTCATTAGGATTAAAGGAACCTTTCCTTTTCTTCTAATAAAAACCTTCCTTCTTTAATTCCTTTTTAAATTTCAATTAATCGATTCCCTCCACCTTCCAATGCATGGTCGGCCCTAGCATATTCCTTAATGTGTGAATTTTCAAAAGAACCCTCTATGTAATTATTTCACTATTTAAATTTTGTTTAAATGTATACCAATATTGTATATTGATATATGCAAAAATAACTTTTATACATGCATTTACATAAATTACCAAAATATTAAAACATCAAAATAATTAATAAAAATTAGTATTTCATAAATTTTAATTAATTCAATAAATTTATAATATTGTATAAATTTATAAATCAATTGTGCAGTTTTCGAAGAAATAATAAATGAAGTTGTGAGACCCGGAGGTGTGAATTCAGTCCACGATAAATTTTGAACAATTAAAATATTAACGTGCGCAGGTCACCTTAGCTAGTGGTGTGATAGTTTGACCGAATTCATCATTTACATGCCTGAATAGTAAAATCCAAATTCACAGTCGCCTAAGCGGTACCTTTAGAACAATAAATTTACATACATTCTCTTCACCAACACTGTATCACTTTTGGATTAATGGAATTTTGTTTTGGTTAAAATTATAGCATAATTCATATTTAACTCTGTTAGTCCATAAACAAAGTCCTTAGTTTAATAACAACACTTATTATTAACCATTCTACTCTGCCCAAACATTTGGACACTGAGTTGGCTACATTTAACTATGATATTGACCTCACATAATCAAGGAGACGTCTATTGAACAGTGTTTCACTTTCAAATGCTTCAAATCATACCCAATTATAGTCGCTCGATGGATCGCTATGTCATGATTTAACTATAATCAAAGTGGAGTATTCACATTGAAGTTTCACAATATTCTCAAGTCGAGAGAACTGTGTAACATCATTACCTTGAAATATCATGTTTGACCAAGTTCTTATTAACTAACAGGAAACTCTCGAGTGTGTCATTTTATTATTATCCAATAACTACAAGTACACAACCCCTTGGTGCCCCCACAAACCATGAATAATACACTACCCAGCATTTGGAGATTGTTACGCACTCTGGTCTTAATGGATGCATCGATATCCTTTCTCGAAACATCTTGATCAGGAATGCCCAAAATAAAATGTTTCGTTATATTTTGATTGATAACTCAAAATTGCAACTATTCGCAATTACAATCATATAACATTTCATTGAAGGATTTTATTATTTATATACTATTGAACCAAAAAATGGCACAACACCCCAAAACGAATTGAAACGAAGAGATCTAGCAAAATAAAGTAGAAAGCACAGAGAATTTTAATAGTGTTTCGAAAAATCCGAGGCGTTCGTCCACTATAATGTCATTGATTGTAGAATTTTGTCACAAGTACAAGGTATTTTGAGTTTTAACAGCCTAGGACAGGAAAAATAATTTCCTTTGTGAGTAAGGTTGGGTAGAGAAAGAGATTAATGAAGATGAAGTGCCCCCAAAAGTCCATTTCCAAATGCTTTAAGCCTTATATTTATAGGAAAATTGCCCCCAATGAAGTCATAGATCTACGGAATACTAATTCTAACATCAGATCTGAGAATATAGGAGAGGAGATGGAGTCCTTTATCCAATAAATCATCTTAGTACCGATCAGAAGTGATTGGTACCGACCAGCTTTGTTGATGGCAAGGTGTGCCATCTTCTTTCCATTGGTTTTCTATCTTCGATCCATCGAACCCTGAGCACTTTTCCTTAGAAATCATATTGTTTCCAAGAGGTTCTGATATCTTCTATACCTGTTCTTCTCCTTCAAAGCTTCCTTGGAGTGTTTGCCTACTCCTTCAAAAATGGACTCTGGAACAATCACTCCTGCTAGTAGTCCACAAGTCATAGCTCCAGAAACCAACAGGGTGCACAAAATGTATACTCGGTGCCGACCTATTTCCTTAGCTCCAAATGTTCTTCGAACTCTTGAATCCCTTTCCATTGCTCTTCCAAGCATAATCCTTAGTCCTCTAACAGTTTCATCTTCATTCCGACGTCCAAATTCATTTGAGAGTCGCTTGGTCAAAAGGTTGGGTAACACTTGTGCCCCCAGAGTACGTTTCTGTTGGAAGCAAAGCATGCTCTGGAAAAAGACAAGCGCATATCATAGTCCATACAAACCTAGTTAATTATTTAAGAGTTTCCTCAAAGTGTTGTCGCTATTCCATGGATATCTGTTCAATTGCATTAAATGGAAGTAATTTCATTCTCTGTGCAAAGAACAAGATCTATGCTCTAGAGACCATTCCACGCCTTAGCTAGGCACGCATTATATTCATTTTCTCTTTCCTTCTCTTTCACATTGGTTTGGGTACAAAATTTCTTCTCGGTATTGACCTGATTAGGTGGGTACCAAGCTCTTTCGCTTTGTAACCCAAACTTGAAAATTCTTTTAAGTACCGATGTGAGCCTACTTTTCTTTCATGCCTTTATATTTTCACCTGCCTTCAACTCTTTCAGGCCAGTGCCGATTTCAAGCGAACTAATCCCCTATGTTCAAACCACTTGTTGCCAACTTCTTGAAGCTATTGTACCCTTCTTCATATCATCGCCACCACCAAATCTATGATCCGATCACTGTAGCTCCCTTTAAAGAATTCATCGCCAAATTCTTTTGCTCCTAACACTACAACAAAAAGGCCCTTTAATAGCATTTAAAAAACGCTATAAAAGGCTTTTACAATGTTTTTATCACATTATAATAGACAAATGTACATAAACACAATGTATCATTCCGCACAATCATATAGATCCCATTAAACGAAAAATAACTAACCATTCAACATTCATATAGAATAATGCATAACATATCGTAATATTTAATGAACATTATATTAGAAGTGTAAATAATACAAGTGATAAAAATACCGTACTACACATGACGATTAAATGTGCAAACCAAAAAAGTTGTTGCTTCAAAAGAACTTCAAACCGCTAATATACAACAGCATGTTGCCATTTGTATGCACCATAGATGGGTAATTACCTATGAAAAAGAAATTCAACAATTAGCAATTATAACTATACATACATATATATGTGTGTGTGAAACTTAATTATATAAATTTAATTAACTTATATGGAACTTAATTAATTTATATGAAACTTGATTAACTTAGTTAATTTTTATAAAATTAAATTGATTTATATAAACTTTATTTAATTTTATAAAATTTAGTTAATTTATATAATCATATGGAAACTATATCAATAACATATGGAATTTCCTGAAATGGATGTAAATTTTGTTTAAAATACTTTATTCAACAATTGCATGTGTATCGTTATAAACTTATTAATTTTTATAAAACTTAATTAAATTTTCTAAACTTATTAAATTTTATAAAAAAATGTTGGCTTATTTAATTATTATAAAACTTAATTAACTTAGTTACTTAATTTAAACTCAGTTAATTTTTTGTTGTTGTGGTTATTATTATTATTATATTATTATTAATATTATTATATTATTTTATTACCATTAATATTATTATATTATATTATTATTCTTCTAAATTTAGTTAATTTTTATAAACTTAATTAATTTTTGTAAAACTTAGTTAACTTGGTTAATTTTTATAAAAATTATATAATTTTTATAAAACTTAGACAATTTTTATAACAATTTAACAAAGATTTCAAAATAGAGAACATGATTTTTATAAAACTAATTTTTATAAAACTTAATTAAATTTTATTAACTTATTTAATTTTAAATAAACGATTAGCTTATTTAATTATTACAAAACTTAATTAACTTAGTTAATTTATTATTATTATAATATTATTTTATTACTACTACTATTATTATATTATATTATTATTCTTCTTTTAAATTTAGTTAATTTTTATTAACTTAGTTAATTTTTATAAAGCTTGGTCAATTTTTATAACAATTTAACAAAGATTCCAAAATAAAGAACATGATTTTTATAAAACTAAATTAACTTTCATAAACTTTAGTTAATTTAATTAAAAAAATTCAAATTTTGTTGATTTTTATAAAACTCAATTAACTTGGTTAATTTTTATATAACTTAGTTAATTTTTATATCCTTTAATTAATTTTTATAAAACTCAATTAACTTAACTGAATATTTATAAGACTTAATTTACAAATTAGTTAAATAATTTTAATTAATTTTTATATAACTTAGTTAAATTTTATAAGAATTAGTTAATTTTTATAAACTTTTAGTTAATCTTTTTAAATTTGTATAAAACTTGATAATGTAGCTAACTTTTATAAAAATTAGTTAATTTTTATAAATTAAGTAAAAAATTTAATTTTAATTATTTTTTATATAACTTAGCTATCTTAGTTAAATTTTTATACTTAGTTAATATTCATAAATTTATTTAAATTTTATAAAATTTTATTAATATTTAGATATTAATTTAATTTTATAAAACTTAGTTAATTTTTAGAAAATTATTTAATTTTTATAAAACTTGGTTAACGTAGTTAATTCTTATAAACTTTGTTGATTTTTATAAACTTATCGGATTTGATGAATTTTCGACAGCATATCCTTTGCGCGGTTAGTGCTTTCCCACACAACCCAATTCAATATGCATTTACACGATCAAAACAAGATCGGATTTATATCATATATAACAAAATATACTTCATAAGAGCGTAAACATTCAAATGCATAAAAACATGCTTTTTATTAGCAACTTTAGCTAGCAATCTTAGGAATGTTTTATGTACCTATATAGCAAAGTAAATGGAATAATTTGGGTGCAAATCTACAAAAGAGTAATGTAATTTGCTCTAGTAAATATAAAGAGACTATTATTCGCATTGACTAATCGGTTTTGCAAAAAATGAAGTAGCTTAGTAAAATGCAAAACAAAGTATCTCAGTAAAATGTTAACAGGGCATAGCCGACATAACGTCCGCATCACCCAATTTTTGTCAATGAGCATGTAAATATTTGATGGTTAGCTTTGCCAAAATGTTAACCCATATTTCAACTATACAAGTGATAGACTGGCCACCATCAGCATGTTTGTCCTGTTGTTCACAGGCCATCTGTACCATACTGCAACCCTGGAATCACAATTACCTTCAAAAATTGATAATATACAACTATAAAACATATACCTACAAGTTAATTTGATGGCAATACATATATAAAGTCGAAAATATTATCTGTGTGGTTCTGAAAACATAGTATAGTGGGAAGAATCTTGAATTATTTTTGAAATATATATGTGTGGGGTCATAGACTACTGCTTTAATTATCATGGAATTCATTTTGTCAAATAAATGAGCACTAGAACATGGCAAGATAAAAATTATTTGATCAACTGCTACAAATATTATAGTAAGAAAAGGCATCATTGCATTATAACAATGAAGGTTTCATGCATTCTTCCAAAAGATATCTCATTGCGCAAGAGCATATAAATAATAATAGAAAACACATCAACCACATATTTTTAACCGAATATAAATGTATAAGCGAGATCAATAGTTCAAATGCTACTTCCAATGAAAAAAGGTTCAAATCCATTTTTAATTTGGATCTGCTTTGTTTATGGTTACCATGTTCACGAATTGAATGTATCCGCTTTTGATTTCCCTGCATAAAAAGGTGGAACGATGCTTAAAAATATATGAATTCAACAGAAATAAATATTATGCATTGAAGGAAGATGCAATCTATTTATGACATGGCCAAAGTTAAAAATTGAAGTTTGGAACTTACTTTGAAATCCAGCAGTTGCATGTTCATCACATAAGCCTTGAGTTATGTCCAAAGTCTTTGACTTACCAAGATCCATAGTCGTCCAAATCTGACTCTGATGGTGGTCCAGTTTGTGCCATAAACCAAATTCTTCGGGAGTTGGTGATTTTGATTCATCGCCGCTACATAATATCAGACAAAACAGATGTGTCAAGCTCAATAGCTAACAAATATCCTCTGTGCTTTATAAACATCCCTTATCAGATGCATATAGGCACACTAGCTAACAGAAGTGTCTACTTAATTTATTAATAGCATAGTTGAATTATGATATAATAAAATTTGATTACCAAATGCATATAGTTCAAATCATAAAGCAAAGGCAAATGGTAAATCAAAAATTCATATCAGATGCAATTAAAGAATTGCATCTTCTGCCATTACCAACTCCGTTGATGTTCATACTGCACAAAATTACTAAATAATTGTATGCTTCTTCCATCAACATATTTCTTAACCAACACCAACTATATATAATTTAAAATAGACACTGTGATCATTTCCAGTATACTTTTGATCCTATTATAGGTATTCTGGCAACAAATGAAATAAAATCGAAATAACATAATAGAAGTAACAATGTAATAAATTTGACAATATATCATTTGATCATCTTCACAGGGCAACAATCAATGTAATCTGCCCATGGATTATACTTCGTGGAGTCCATTTTCGATACAACTGGAATATCTCTCATGGACTTCCAAACCATAGAACCCGATCTAAAATACACTACATTAGAGAAAACTCTAAGTAGAAAATATATTTTTTAGCATAAAAGAGAGAGTTAATATTATTCCCTAAGCAAATATTATGAGTGAATAATCGTCTAAGTCATTATTCTAGTACGAATAGCAAGTACTCAAGTAGGTGTGTGTGTGTGTGTATAGCTATATATGGTGTTATTCTATTATGTTTCTTTTCCAGGGAAAAATCTGATATAGTCCTTTTCTTATATTTATAGATAAAATCAAAGGATGTTGAGATATAGTAAGTGCAATAGTAACATTTAAGGATGCCTTATAAGTAACTGTACATCAATTGGATTTGTCAATTATAAGCGTAATACACTTTGGTATTGAAATATGAGGTTTGAACAATGAATAGAAGTATGTATACTACGAAACTATAAAAGGGATTTTACATTCTGTTGAAATGCTTCCTTCATAAATGGGTAAGGAAATTAGTTTTTTACATCTAGCTTGGTTAACTAAATAAACAGTCATAAATCATAAGGAAGCAATGGTACATTTATATGCTTTTTTAGCTTTATTCAATAAACATAAATCACAACAATTCCATTAAAAGTTTGAAAAAATAACGGTGGTCAAGACTCAACAGTATTTAATAAAAAATATTGTAATGGATTATATTGTTTAAATATGGGGTTCTATGGTTATACAAATCAAGAGTTCCATTGTTGCCTGGTAAGTTGTAATGTTGAACTTCTATAGTTGGTTCAGTATAATTATTTGGTTAAATGTACCTGAAAATATCCTTGATATCAGTTTTGAATTACATTTTCCTCTTTCTCCAGGTCATTTGATACAGCACCACCCAACAAATGGTGATCAGACTACAATTTCAAAGGAACGAAACTTGCAACTGGCATTTGTAAATTGATGTTTTAGACATTGATTAAATCAAAGATTTTAGCACTCAATGTTTTATTAAGCACAGCGAGTAAAGTATTTTATTAAAAATTCGTATCGATTTACAAATCAGATTAGGAAAAAAATCGCAGTGGGAAATTGTGTGCGACAGTCACAAAACAGATCAATCAGAACAAAAAACAGTGAAAAATAGTGAGTAACGATGTAGGAAGCAAATCGAAATATGTAATCATTTTATGATTAAAATATATACATCATAAAGATTTATACCTTCAAGGAAAAGCAGAAGGTGATAAAAGGCGTGAGCTATCATAAAGATTTACATATTCAAATTGAATTTAACAAAGTGTTGCATACTTTAATAATCTACTCAATTTTGTATTATATCTTACAACTTAGTCATGATTAGACTAGATTAGAGAAAAGGTAATAATATTTTATTCCTTTATAATTACTAATCCCTTTTTATGTTTTAAGAATCTGAAGTTGTTTAGTTAGGTTGCAACATGCTAGCCTCTACAATGTTAGATATGCTTTATGAATGAGAGATCCTATGTTAATTCCTATTGTACTTTTCCTACTTGCTATTCTATTTAATCTGACAAACTAAATCTTGTACAATTTATTTGCTTCTATCTCATTGGTTTATAAAGAGTAAAAGAGTTTGTATATGATTATATATGGCCGTCTGGAGAAGATTCTCGCTAAGTTGCCCAACGCAATATAGGGAAGAATAATTATGAGTTCGTATTCAATGATTCAAATATAACATTAATAAATTCATATTCACAGTTTGTTGATAATAAAACAAACTCAATAACTCATTCAAAACTAGTAGAAAGTTGAAAATAATACCATTATAATGCAGACAATGATAACTTAGTCAATGTGTATAAAACGTTTACAGAGAAGATTTTGAATAAGATGAAAATTCTATTCAATTATAAATATAAATTAAAAAACTATAAAGGAGATATATTCCTAAATGAGTTTGCTTTACTATCAGCCGGTCAGGAGAAATTTTATAACCGAATGGAAAATACAAATTTAATATATGATTTAAACATGCATATTTATTAACGAAAGTGAGTACAAATTAATTATTTTTGATCCAAACTAGTAAATTCCCCAAGTACTTCATCTATCGTGATTTCTAGGTAATACATCAAGCACATTCAAGCATAGATAGAAAGGCATGGAAGGATAAAAGCATGCATTGCCTTTTTGTACAGTGCTAGAGTTATTGGGCACTGCACTGCAACTTCTAGACCAAACCAAACTGAACTTGCTATAATAACAATAATGGTATCCAAAATGTTACCTGAACATACATTTGCATCTGATGGCGAAGTGGTTATACATACAATGGAGAAATAACTGACCAGACTCCCAAGAAATTATATGCATGTATGAGATAGCAACGAGTTGCACAAACTTGATCATGATAACTTTTTTTGATGGAATCTTCTGTCATAAAGTTGGCTATTGTGTAAGGGGTTAAGATGTAAATTAACTATGAATTAATCGATGACATAAAATCATTCGCTCGCACGCGTGCAAACAGACAATAGCAGTAGTAAAAGCTACCATACTGATAAAAAGTAATTGACCAATTACAACATAATTCGTATGATGAGTGTAATAATTAGCTGTTAGTAGAGTGTGCATAAAGTAAACGATAGCATGTACAATTTTCGTTTATTTCTTTTTGAAAAAACTTAATGTGGCACAAAGCCAAAATTGGATTCTATTTTAGCAGAAAACCAAAAATATTCAATTACACAAGGCTAATTTTATTCCTTTATCAAGTTACGATTCAAGAACATGATTTAAAGATTTCAAATACATCAAAACCAAATAGCAAAAAATCAAATTGTTTACACGATATACTTTAATCAAGTAAAGATATACTTTGATCAGGTAAAAACTACCGCTCAGTTCTACTCGGTGTGAATACATTCAGAAACTTTGGTCCATCTATCGATCTACCTATGACAATGTGTAAACATGAGATGTATAAAATCCTCAACTAACGTATCAGTTCAACAGACATAATAAATTAATAGATAAAACTGCATTTTACTTCAACTAACAATTGACAAATATTCATAACCTTGTTATGCTGTTTAAATAAAATCATTCACTCTCAATCCACTCGGTTAAATTTAACTGTCAACTGGAACAAATTCATACATACCCAGCACATCAATTTTACTATAGAGAAATCAAACTATCGGTGATGCAAAATAAAACCATTTTGCAGTATTAATCACAGATCAAAAAAAATGTATGACAACCCCAAATTCAATTATACCCAAAATTACAAACTGTAAAATCAAAGGAGATGTCACCTTTCCATAACAATTCCATTTGAAACACAAAACTGCATAAACCACATAAATTTCAGATTAAAAGAAAGCCAAATGAAAACAGATCCTAAAACAACGATTTAACAGCTACAGTTGCCATCCATTAACTAAAAAAATTGACTTACGTGAACTTGGTTCCTATAGATTTGAGCAAATCCTGAAGTCTCTTTCGTCGTCAATTAAAGAACGACGACGATAGAGTGACGAATGATTTCTTAATGCCACGAATTAATTGGCCATGGCTCGATTAAAAGTCGGATGAGGAATTTAGGGCTTTGCAAGTGAGAACACGAGGAAAAGGGATTTTGAGAATAGGTAAATATGAGAGGGAAAGGAAAAAATATACCGCCAAGTTGTTTGGATGGCGTGAAAATTGCGCTGTTTTGACCCTAGTTGCCTTTAAAAGAAATGAAGATGACGGGGTAAATTTCAATGCTGTACTGGTTTGCTATTGATAATCATTTTTCTTGTAGTGTAAATGCAGATCTGAAATCACCAAGGTTGGTGCTTGATAATGGTGGTCTCGTGGTTGTTCCATAATGGTACTAGGGTCACCGCTGGCTACGTCGACGATTGTGTCAGACCCAAGAACTACTAGGGCTCGATTGGTGATTAAATAAACTGAAAAACCTTGGTTTTGGTAGGGCTTGGATTAGCTTAAGGCTTGAATCAGGATAGATTGAGTTTGCTTCATAGTATAAGATTCTATTGCCTTGATTGTGAACTGCGATAAATCTCACTGCGTGCTTCGAGCCCTTCCCGAGATACCTCCATCTTACCACTGCTTGAAATCAAAACACTTCCAAATGCTTGGGAAATTTTCCTGTGAAATTCAATTGATCACCAATTGTCACCTAGAATTCCAATGAGACGGTACCCTTCCAGAAAACAGTCATGCCGAATGCACTACATTGTTCGAACAATTCCATCGCACAACATTTCCTATTGCACTTCCTGTGTTCTTGCAAAAGAACATTCCGCGTAGCTCCGGGAAGGGATCTTTATCGATTATCAAATGATAATGGGTAAGATCTAATGTGCATTTCCATTATGCGACGTGGCTCGTTTTCTAAAACGAGTAAGCTACCTACTTAGAATAGTCGTTCATTAAGTATGGAAAAAAACACTCACACTACATTTGTAACAGAAGCGTACCTCCCAAAACAATTTTTCCTTCCTCCTCAGCTGTGGGTCTTGAGGTAGCTGGTTCCAATGCAAACATCTTGCTTTTTCCATCCTTGGCTGGTTCCTTGCACTGGTTCTTACAATGTCTAACCTGATCACAGTTGAAGCATCTCACTCCTTTCTTGTCGGCAACTTTCTTCCCTTTGCATGTCCGATACTCATGAGCACAATGTCTCTTCCTATCGCACTTATAACAAACTACATCGGCCTTCCTTTTCTTGGCTGCTCCTCCTTTCTAAGCGCCTTTTTTATCGAAAAACTTTCCCTTCTGGTTTTGAACTCCATGAGCTTCCCCTGCTTTGTTACCATCAAGAAAAGCAAGCATCTTCTCCTGCCTTAAAGCCTTCTCAACAACTACATCACACAGATTCCTAATATGTGGTAAAGTTTCTTTAGCAAGCTCGGCTTTCAATCCGTGGATGAACTTCTCATTCCTTTTGATAACGGTATCTACCGTAGCATATCCGTATCTCGATAGCTCCTCAAATCTGGTAGCATACTCAAGCACGGTAATGTCTCTCTGCACCAACTCCGTAAACTTCCTGAGCAGAGTTGACTTAGAAATCTCCGATATGAATTTTTCCTCAAACCTCCTTTTGAATTCTGCCCAAGTCATGGTCTCTTGCACCAACTCCGTAACACTATTCCAACATTACATTGTTTCTCCTTGCAACTGCCTAGAAGCAAGTCTCCTCTTCTGCTCATCATTAAGCCCTAAATTAGCAAAAATCCTTTCAATTGCATCCTCAGTCCCGATAAACAGCTTTCCTCCAAGCCTAGCATAATTTCTGCTTAGTATTGCATAGTTATTGACCACTGGAGCTTCCTGATTTCCTCTAACTAATCCTGTTGCGGCTCCAACTTGCATCATGCTGATGAAGAATTGATACACATCTCACATATCAACTTGGGAAACTCCAACCCAACATTAGCAGTTTGTTCCAGAACTGGATTCCTTTTAGTGTTTGGTATGGCATTTCCATTGGTTGTGGTGCTTCCTCCACCAATGTTAACTCTTTCATTTCTAGCATCCATATTTTACTTCCATAAAATCTACATTCGAGTCTTTGTAAGGTATAGAAGAATAGCCTAAGAGATATGAGAGAATAGAGATAAAGCATATACTTATATATAGCAAATACAAGTACGTTACTATAGCGTTATCCCATACCCCAATCTTTTCTCTAATTCCTTAAGATTGTGTTTTCAAAATCATTTCAAGTTTAAAAATTCTTTGAAGTTCTCATAAACCTACGCTCTGATGACAAGTTGTAACACCCCATATCCTAAGGCCTAAAGCTAAGTGCTACAGATGTTGCAGACATCTATAGTATTTAACTTTCGCTAACCAAATACGGTAGTGTTGTGATATCCATAATATCAGAAACATATGAATATGAAATAAAATCACAATTTCAAAAACAACTTTTATAATTACATTTCAAATCAATTTTTCATATTCAGTTACATAATCCCAAAACGATTCCCAGGTTTTGATCAAATATAATTATTATAAACTACATCAAGAGCGACATATGAAGATGCCCCCTTGGATGATTAGAGTGCCAACTAGATAGATACCAGTCATAAATACATCACAGCGGAAATACTATTTATCTACTCCTACATAGCTAGCTTTGCCTCTTGCACGTCTTCGGAAGCTTATTCGTCCAACCTACTAAAACTGAAAAGACCTTAACTCTCAATCTATTCAAATTAATTTTGAGCACCCGAGAGTTTAAGGGGAAAACATAAACTTCGAGTCATACATAAAGCCCGGTGTGAATAATACTATTACATCTTGATTTACTGATATTAAGTGAGACCACGCCACTTAGCGAAACGGGTTTCCCCTCACTAATATCCTTTTAAAAGCATATCTTTTGCAAATCAAAATCCTGCAATCAAACAGATTATAACAATAATAGCAAATACATATATGCATAATAATCAGGAAATCAATGGACCGTCCATCCACACTATAGTTTTATCTGGCAAACTATTAACCATTGGCTGACTCGGGGCTACCAGACAAAATCAATAGTCTAACTTCTGCTACACACGATACCGGGCTATCTTCCCTTAACTTTCTTCTTCTAGGGTCAACCGATCCTAATGGTTTTGCGGGCTCACCAAAACCTATCTTATCTCTGTATATTCCCTTTTGTGTGTAACATTATTTTAGTCTCATCTATGACAAAGCCCTTCACATTGGAATTTGGAAATATATTAGCTATGGGCTATTAGCTAAAGTATATGGGGCGACTCTACACCAGTCTCATCTGGTTTTCTAATATCTGAGTCATAAACTTAGGGTTAACTACCCTATTCATATTTCATTTCATGTCATATACTTATGTTTAACTACCTTATTCAAATTTCATTTCCTTGTAAACAATCTTTGCAAATGATTTACCCCTAAATCATATTTTCATAAAACAAGGAAATCATATACTTTGCTTTACTCAAAACACTTATGCCATGATATATGCTTTACACAAAACAATGTTGATGGAATCTAATCAATGGGATTATCTATCCCTTCAAAATAAGTTAAAACCTTTTTAATTTAGAAAACTTTAGGCCATGAAGCCAAAGTAAAACCTTCGAAGCATTTGTTTTAAAACCTTAAACAATACCTTTTGAAATCATTGAAAACACCCTTTCGAAAGCCTTACTTAAAACCTTAGACATCCTCTTTCAAAACCATTTATACTTACCCTTCGAAAGCATTAGAACCTTCCTTTCAAAATAATAAAAATATATCTTTCGAAACATTCACAATATACCTTTCGAAAGTATTGGGCTCAAGTGAAGGATTGTGGAAACATTGCTTCAAAACCTTTTAAAATTGTTCCTTTCGAAACCATTAGTTTAACTTTTAATATAACTAAGGGCTCATAAAGAATAGAGATGAAGGCATTACTTTCGAAAGCATTAATCCTAGGTAAAATAAAGAAGATAGTTTCGAAACCCACCCTTTCGAAACCATTGCCTCTAAAACCATTTGAAAGCGGCTACACAACCCTTTCAAAAGCAGTGAGAAGGCGGCTTTAAAGTAAAAAGGCGAAAGCACTCTTTCGAATACATTGTTTTAAGGCTATAAAGAAAAGCGGCCTTAACTAATTCGAAAGGTATAAAGTCGGCAGCATGGGTATCGAATAGGTTCAAAAGCGGCTATCCTTTCAAAAGTTTCTTTTAAAACAAAAGGGCGGCTACTCTTTCGAAATCTCTCTTCTAAAACAAAGGCAAGTGGCAACTT
The DNA here is from genome assembly GCA_030737815.1 of Allium fistulosum. Classification (NCBI taxonomy): domain Eukaryota; kingdom Viridiplantae; phylum Streptophyta; class Magnoliopsida; order Asparagales; family Amaryllidaceae; genus Allium; species Allium fistulosum. The sequence goes on from CM060902.1 coordinate 477,376,408, forward strand.
ATTCGAAAGCTTCTTCTTTTAGACAAAGACAAGTTAAAAACAACCCCTTGGAAAGCATCTTTTATAAGCAAAAGTAAGTAAAAGATTCGAAAGCTTATAAGAATAGTTTCAACCCTTTCGAAAGCATGGTTTCGACACGATCCCTTTCGCCTTTCTCCAATGCACTACATATCGATTTCTTGATACCATGTGCATTGGTTTTGAATTGAGTTCATTAGCGAAGGTATGGTGACGAAAGCTAGCAAATGGAAGTTAGGATGTGGTAAATCCAAGCAAAACTGCTTTTATGCCTTTCGAAGTAATTTCTTTCTATCCAACTTGCCTAATTTGTAAAAATGTAATTGGTTGCCATTTCTTTCAAAATCCTTTTCTGAAGGCTGCCGAATTCCAAATTTTCAATTAAAAACATTTAAAAAAATAAGCCCTTCTTCTTGATAAAAAAACATATAAAAAATTTAAGTCCCTAAACTTAAATAATTTTTTAACCATAATAAAGTACTTAGGAGAATTCTCCCAAAATCACCATAATTCACTTTTAATATGTTTCCTAACATATCTAAATTTCAGACCCGAAATCATTATATAATTGCGTTAAATAATTTAAACCCTGAAAGGGAGTGCAGATTAAGGGTCTTAAGGCTAATTTAACACTAGAGGGGGGTGATTAGTGTTTAATGAATTCTAAGACTTATAAGGACTAATTTAAAAATTATGATATAAACAAATGCAGAACTTAATCACAGAATCAAACACAGATGCAGAAAGTAAATAAAAAGCAGTAAAAGGAAAGAACACACCAGATTTTATACTGGTTCGGAGTTACCCTATGTTCAGTCCTGCACTAAGGCAAACACCTCGTACATAATTTTATTATACCAATGTCGAGATTACAATCCTTAATTTCTAAAGGCCTTGAGGTACCCTCCTGTCTTTGAGTTCGGGGCAAACTCTCTTGATTTACGGGACACAAGATCACCCAATTGATTTCCAGGCACAACCACACCTTATAGAGAGACTCGATAAATTTTTGATTACAAATTGATCCTATAACTCTTAATAGAACTTTGATCTTCGAGAGAGGGCAGAGAATCAAACAAGAATGAGATTCTAATTTGATTCACTTGAGAATTTGGCAGAATTTCAGCACGATCTTAAAAATATGAAAATTTTAGAATATGGATTTGTGGAGAAGGAGGAGTGTAGAAAATAAGAAAATAGTTAGTTAAAAAATTCGTTTGTGAAGGCTATTTATAGACCAGTAACTTTCATAACCATTCGTGAAGAGATTTAAACGAATAGACACTTCTTTTGAAAATTGAAACTTTTGAATTTAACGGCCACCATGTCGACATGGGGTATCCCATGATGTCGACATCCCTTAGTTAAAAACAATGTAAAATTTGTTTTGAAAATGGTATTGAAAGGAAAACAAGATGAAATGATTCTAGAGTAAAATAAACTAATTTTCCTATGTTTTAAAATAAAGAAGAGTAGAAAAATATATTTTTAGAATGTATATATAAATTTGATTTTAAATCTCAAGTATATATATATATATTATAAAAGAATATTTAACAACCAGAAGATAGTTATAAAAACAAACGAGTTTAAAACAAGAGTTTATTTAAAAACAAAAACAAAGAATATTTTAAGGCTAAAACATCTTTTTGAAAATCATTTGAAAAGATAATTTTTAAGGCTAAAACATTTTGAAAAGCAGATTTGATAATCATTTTGAAAAACCATTTTGAAGTAGTTTTGCAAGCTTCTTCCTGCAGAATATCTCATTACATCAGGACTTGAGAACTTGTACAAAACCAGGATGTTCGTGGGTTTGTAAGCCACTTGTCGTAGGTTTGTAAGCTACTTGTCGTGGGTTTGTAAGCCACAAAGAAGGTAGAAATGGGTTCCATCCCAAATGAAATTTAGAATGAAGATTTCCATGCTATTATGAAGTTTTAACAAAACTAGACACTTATCTTGAAATCTTGATCTTGATACTCATGAGTCTTCAAACTTGATTTCTTCATTCTTGATCTTTATACTGTACAATCTTCAATAATTAGTACCTGCCTTATATATATCCTGCATAATAACATTCATATATATCTAGACAATAGTGTTAGTGTATATGTTATAATAAAATAAGTTACAAAGGTTGTTGTCATCCAAACCACTATCTTCGGTTCCTAACAAACCCAACGTTAACTATTTCCCTCATATAAAAATCATAATAAATCTACAATAACTTAGAAAATTATGAAACTTGAAACCCACTTCTAAAATAATGTTTTTGACCATATACCAAATACGCAAATCATTTGGATGTCATTTAATAGGTTTTCCAATCTATACTTATCATAAAATCTATATCAAACAATATAAATCATCAACAATCATATATATCCATCTAACCAAACGTAAACATGGCATTTTATTTGCAAAATTATTCGGATTAAACATTGTAACCGAGATCATTATCAAAAGTGAGATGTAAATCAAATTATTCACATTGGCTTGGTGTTAAGAAGGTTGAGATTTGCTCTTTGATTGATTTTCTTAAGCCTTCTATTTGAATCCTAGCTTTTCTTCTCCTTGAATCCCTTTAATGGTAGCTGGCCGAGCTCACTAGTGTTTTAGTTTTGTTTGTGAATGTTGAAAATGAATAAGAAATGAAGGACAGAAGGGTTTAGGGTATAAGAACAAAGGCTATTCCTATTTTTCCCTTACCATGTTCCTCCTACTTACTTATTTTTAATTCTCTTTTGCTTATAAATTCATTAAGGAACGACCTCCTTATTAATTAACAAATCTCAGTCCTTTAACCATCTACATTATTTTATTTTATTTATCTAATTAAATGTCTAAATAATGTTAGTCAAAATTAGGGTCACTATAGACTCCCTTCCTTAAAGAATTTTGTCCTCGAAGTTACAGTAAGGTGCTTACAACACTTTAACATAAAGGTAAAACATACCATGAAACAAGTCGGGATAAGTATCTCTAATCCTGCTCTCGGTTTTCCAAGTACAGTCTCTCTTGTCATCACTCCACTGGACTTTCACTAATCTGACTGTCTTGTTCCTTAGTCCCTTCTCATCTCTCGCGACTATACGAACTGGTTTTCCAACTATAGTCATATTCGATTCAACTACTAGATCATCAAACACAGTCAGTGCAACAATAGTCTCTAGATCCCGAATACACTCCGTTAGATGGGAAATATTAAAAAAATTGTGGACTCTTGCCAAATTATTCGGTAACTCTACTCTATACGCGAGTTTCCCGACCCTTCTATAATAGGAAATGGCACAACGAACCTCGGTGCCAATTTTCCTGATTTTCCAAATCGAATTACACCTTTCATCGGTGACACCTTGACGAAAACATTATCTTCAACTAAGAACTCTAAGTGTTTCCATCTTTTATCAGCATATCTCTTCTACCTAGACTAAGCCTCCTTCATCCTAGCTCGAATTAACTCAGTTTTCTCTATAGCTTCTCTAACCAAATCTGGACCAAGAAATAACCTGTCCCCGGTTTCTAACCAACAAATGGGAGATTTTCATGGCTTTCCATACAAAGCTTCAACCGGTCCCGTCCCTATACTAGTTTGATAACTGTTTTTATACAAAAACTTGACTAAGTGTAGATGGTCTTCCCATGGTACTCTAAAATCTAGCACACAAGCTCTTAACAAATCCTCTAAGACTTTGTTAACTCTTTTCGTTTGCCCATCTATCTACGGATGGTAAGTGGTACTCATCTTGAGCTTGGTACCTAAAGTCTTCTGTGGACTCTTCCAGAACTTGCTAGAAAATAAGGAATCTCTATCACTTACTATACTACTAGGAATTCCATGTAGTCCAACTATCTTCTTCATAAACAATTTAGCTAAAAGAGGTGCCGCCTTGGTTGACTTAACTGGAATGAAATGGGCACTCTTGGTCAAACTGTCCACTATGACCCATATACTTTCATTTCCTTGAATTTATATTAGCAACCACTCTATAAAATCCATTGAGATAGAGTCCCATTTCCAGACTGGAACATCTAAAGGTTGAAGTAACCCGCTCGTCCTGATATTCGGCTTTTAACCGTTGAAAGTTCAAACACTACCTCACCCACCAGCCTACATCTCTCTTCATATCTTCCCTAAAGAAATTCCTTTTCATATCTTGATACATCTTAGTTCCTCTCGAATGAATAGTGAACTTCGAACGATGACATTCTCTAAGGACTTCCTTCCTAATGTTTCCTACATTCGGAACACATAGTCTTCCTTTCTTCCTCAACCACCCATTCTGATCAAGGCAGAAATCTTTCAAGTCATCGCTCTCTGTTCCATCCCTTAGCTTTCTGATTCGTTCAGTTAGTAATGCATCCTCTCTTTGCTTAGAAGCAATCCTTTCGATCATCACCGGTCGAACTTCTAAATATGACAACATAGCAGTTTCTTGACTAGAACAAGCCTCATATCTCCATTGTACTCCACATGTGGTCAATACTTCAAAATATTTCCACTCAGCTGTTATTGCCAATACTGCATTCTGATATTTTTTGCTAAGTGCATCTACAACCTTATTCCTTTTTCCTAGTGTGTACTCAATACCAAAGTCATAAGCAGCTAAAAACTCTAACCACCTCTACTGTTTCATATTCAAATCCTTCTAAGAGAATAAATATCTCAATGACTTATGATCCGTATACAGCTTGAATCTTTCTCCAAAAGGTAATGTCTCCACACCTTCAATGAAAAAATTATCGCAGCTAATTCCAAATCATGTGTTGGGTACCTAACTTCATGCGGTCTGCGCTGTTGGAAGCAAAGGCAACCACTTTACCTCTTTGCATTGACACAGCTCCTAACCCTGTTCCACATGCATCCGTATACACCACTAAGTCCCGATTCCCTTCCGTAACAACTAATATTGGTGCATTAGTTAATAAATGTTTTAGTTTCTGGAATGCCTCCTCACACTTGTCAGTCCAGACAAACTTCGCATCTTTCCGAGTTAGCTTAGTCATAGGTGCCACTATCCGCGAAAAATCCTTAATGAATCTCTGATATCAACCAGCTAATCCAAGAAAACTCTTTTTCTCAGTCACAGTCTCGGGTCTCTTCCAACTATTCACTACCTCGATCTTAGCCGAATCTACTGACAAACCCTTCTCTAAGACTACATGACCAATAAACTTCACTTCTTTCTTCCAGAAATGACACTTCAAAAATATCGCTTTCAGTTGATGCTGGCTCAGCGTCTCAAGCACCGCTCTAGGATGAACTTCGTGCTCTCTTTTATCCTTAGATTATATCAAAATGGCATCTATGAATACTAACACGAATCTATCTAGATGTTCTCAGAAGATTCTGTTCGTCAAGTCCACGAAGAATGCCGGTGCATTAGTTAGTCCGAATAGCATCACTAACTATTAGATGATCCATATCTGATCCTAAACGTCGTCAAAAGGCTCTGCTACTCTAAGCTGATGGAATCCTGTTGCCGAATCCAACTGGGAAAATACTTTGGCTCCACTCAACTGATCGAACAAATCGTCAATTCTAGGTAACAGATATCGGTTCCTTATCGTCTTCTCATTCAGCTTACGATAATCGATACATAGCCTCAACGATCCATCCGGTTTCTTTGCAAATACTACAGCTACTCCCCAAGGTAAACTGCTTGGTCTGATAATTTTCTTACCTTCTAAATCCACCAACTGCACCTTACCTCCTTCATCTCAGTAGGTGTCCTTCTACTTGGCGACCTACTCACCGGTTCTGCTCCTGGTACTAAATCTATCTGAAACTCAATGGCTTGTTTCGGTGGTACTCCTATTACTGAAAGGAGGTCGGCAAAACTTTGGAGAGGATAGAGAATTAAATAAAACCCGATTGGTCAATAATTTGATTTAAAAATAAACGAAGATTTTATTTGAATAAATAATATGGTTTTGAAATGAAGTTGAAATTTGAATTTTTATGAAAGGAAAATGTTAATATTTAATAATCTGAAACAAAATATTAACAATGTAATTGATGAAGGAATGTTGTTTAATTTGAGAAATGATTGAATTAAGTTTGAAATTATAATTAAGTTTGAAATTATTAAACTTTGAAATGATTTAATAATTAAGTTTGAAATTATAATTAAGTTTGAAATTATTAAACTTTGAAATTATTTAGTAATTAAGTTTTGAATTATTTAATAATTAAATAAGATTAAATGATTTAATGATCAAATTGAATTGAATTCTTTAATAAGTAAAATTGAACTTTTGAATAAGTGAATTTTACTTCGTAAATAATTGAAATTGAGCTTTCTTTATTAATTAAGTTTTTGGAAAATTATTTAAGTAAGTAAATAAGTGAAATTGAATTTCTTTAACAAGAAATAAAATGTGATTAATTGAAATTAATGTAAGACTTGAAATTTAAAGAATTTGGTTTGATGGATTTAATTTAATTAAATTTGTAAGTTTGATATAATGAAGTTGAATTTAAATAATGGATTTAATGAATTGGAAATTTAATAGAAATTGTTTGAATGACAAGTTTACTTAACGAATATTGAATGAAATCGATAAATGAAGTTAAACTGATTTGGAATGTTAAATTAAATTAATTTAAATGATTTCGGAATGAAACTTATATACGAACTTGAATCAATATTCGAATTGTTTTAAATAAAATTTGAAATTGAATTATAAGATTTTGAAATGGTAATTTGGAAGTTTTGAAACGGAAATTATGGAAATTGATTTAGAAAGATAAATGAAATGTTGGTTTGCAATTTCTAATTGGAATTGTAATTGATTTGATTTTGAAATATATAAACGACCAATCGGTGTAATAATTACGAAAGTTATTAAAGAGACCGGAATCGGTTAGGGACATACTCACTGTCTAAACCGAAAACCACTTTAATAACTATACACGGAGTGTGATCCAGAATGAAGTGGTTAGAATGATGTACGTGATGACTGAAGAAAGAGAACGATAATGGATAGCCTTGACCCTTGTGTCAAATTGGAAATGACTAAAATCAGGAGCCGTGTCGGGCCAAATGGAGGTTAGCTGCCTCGAGCGAACACACTTCTTCAAATTACTTATTACTTGTTGTCGATTGGTGCACCCTTGATTTTGGGAGTGTTGTTTCGCGGTATTGCGATCGCTGCGGCGATGCGTTCTCACCAGGCCGGATCAGGCAAACGGTAGTTTCACTACCTTGGGTATTGCCTCATGTGCCTTGTCATACTCGTATCCCTTTATACGCGACAACTATGATTTGTTTTGTGTTATACCTATGGAGTACTCCCTGATATCCCACTAGTTTACGGTGGAGTTTACAGCGCTGTATAGACTATAACGCTTATATAAAATGTGTTAAGGGGGATAATGGTAACGCCTTAACACTATTTTGATACCTTATATTACTGATAGACATTATCTACTTAGCGTACATTACTACCTAGTAGATATTTTAACGGATCCTTAAAGGATGGTTATTCCAAACATCCTTTGAGTTACTTGTATTTCAATTGCTATTTCACTTGAGTTGGATTTATTGATATAAGAATGTTAATCCTGACTCGAGTGTTTTGTGTTTTTCTTTACGCTCGGGTCAGACTGAGTGTACCAGTATTCGAGACTCACCTTTGGAGTTGGAGCTTTGCTTGAAGATCCAGCCATCTATTCTGCTTTCAGTATTCGATGATTCCAGTGATGTATTTTGATTTGTATCTGATGTATCGTGTTACTCTTCCGTTGTATCTGGTTTAACTCTGATGTAACTTATATATTTATATAGTAGCTTCATGAACTACTATCTCTTTTATTTCCGCTGCATTTATTACTCTGTGTCTGTGATCCGTGTTCTATTTATTTACTGTATATGCTCAGTTTTGCCAATTTAAATTAACAATTCGGTATTTTGAATTATTCAAGTCCGACATGTGCGGATGCAAATGGTCCAAAATACCGGGTCGTTACAGTTTTAACATACAGAGATGAATTAGCCAGTAATAGGAGTACCACCGAAACAAGCCATTGAGTTTCAGATAGATTTAGTACCAGGAGCAGAACCGGTGAGTAGGCCGCCAAGTAGAATGACACCTACTGAGATGAAGGAGGTAAAGGTGAATTCTCTAACAACGAAAACTCAGTTTAACTCGTCTTCTGCCTCCATAACGCCCAACAAAGCATTAACCTCAAAAATAGGGTTTTCTACGGAGTATATAATCTGATCACTGCAACTAGGGTATCTAAGGGATATTTTCCTATCACGACAAAATATCCTAGCATCGTATTTACTTAACTAATCCATATCCAAAATAATTTTGAACCCTACGAAATCAAATACATGTAAACTGCAAGAAAATACCTGACCTAACAATTCAAACTCTAAGTGGTCACATTTCATCTCAAGAGTCACATACCCCCTATCGGATTCGCAACCCTTAAGGAAGTAACTAGGTATGAGAGTTCTAGGTTAAGCTTATCTACCAAAGAATGAAATATAAAAGAATATAATGCACCAATATCAAATAAAACTCTAACTGATACACCATAAATCAGAAGCGTACCTCCCAACACAGCTTTTCCTTTATCCTCAAAAGTTGGTCTTGAGGTAACTGGTTCCAATGCAAACATCTTTCCTTTTCCATTCTTGGTTGTTTCCTTGCACTGGTTCTTATAATTTCCAACCTGATCACAATTGAAGCATCTCACTTCTTTCTTGTTAGCAACTTTCTTCCCTATCTGACACTCGTGAGCATTGTGTCCCTTCTTATCGCACTTATAGCAAACTACATCGGCCTTTCTTTTCTTGGATGATCCTCCTTTCTGAGCATCTTTCTTATGGAAAAACTTTCTCTTCTGGTTCTGCCCTCCTTGAGCTTTCCCTGCTTTGTTACCATCAAGAAAACCAAGCATTTCCTCCTGTCTCAAAGTCATCTCAACAATTACATCGCATGGATCCCTAATATATGGTAAAGTTTCTTTAGCAAGCTCAGGTTTCAATCCGTGGATGAACTTCTCATTCCTTTTGATAACGGTATCTACCGTAGCATATTCGTATCTCGATAGCACCTCAAATCTGGTATCATACTCAAGCACTGTCATGTCTCTCTGCACCAACTCCATAAACTTCCTAAGTAGAGTTGAATTAGAAATTTTCGACATGAATTTTTCCTCAAACCTCCTTTTGAATTCCGCCCAAGTCATAGTTTTCCATTAACTCCCACGGTAACGTTGTTCCACCAGTGCTGCTCCTTGCAACAACCTAGAAGAAATTCTCCTCTTCTGCTCATCATTAAGCCCTAAATCGGCTAAAATCCTTTTGAAATGAAGCAACTAATTCTCCACTTCAATTGCATCATCAGTCCCGATAAACGGCTTTCCTCTAAGCTTGGCATAATCTCTGCTTAGTACTGCATGGTTATGACCATCGGAGCTTCCTGATTTCCTCCAACTAATCACGCTGCTGCTATTGCAGCTCCAGTTTGCATCATGATGATAAAGAATTGATACATAGTTCCCATATCAACTTGTGGTGCTCCAACACCCATATTAGCAGTTTGTGCCCGACCTGGATTCCTTCTAGTGTTTGGTCTGGCATTTCCATTGGTTGTGGTGCTTTCTCCACCAATATTAACTCCTTCATCTCTAGCATCCATATCCAACTTTCTTAAAATCTACATTCGAATCTTTGAAAGATATAAAAGAATAGCCTAAGAGAGAAGGGAGAATAGAGATAAAGCGCATACTTATATATAGAAAATACAAGTATGTTACTATAGCATTATCCAATACCTCAATCTTTTCTCTAATTCCTTAGGACTACATTTTCAAATCATTTTAAGTTTAAAATTTCTTTTAAGTTTTCATAATCCTATGCTTTGATACCAAGTTGTACTCCTCTATCCTGAGGCCCAAAGCTAAGTGCTACAGATGCTGTAGTCGTCTATAGTATTTAACTTTTGGTGACAAAATACGGTAGTGTTGATGGTATCCATAATATCAGAAGCACATGAATATAAAATAAAATCACAATTTCAAAAACAAATTTTCTGATTACATTTCAAATCAACATTTCATATTCAGTTACATAATTCCAAAACGATTCCCAGGTTTTGATCAAATATAGTTATTAAAAATTACACCAAGAGCGACATATGAAGATGCCCCCTTGGATGATCAGAGTATCAAATAGATAGACATATTAGTCATAAATACATCACAGCGGAAATACTACTAACCTACTCCTACATAGCTTGCTTTTCCTTCTGCACGTCTTCGGAAGCATATTCGTCCACCTACTAAACCTGAAAAGACCTTAACTCTCAATTTACTCAAATTAATTTTGATCAACTGAGAGTTTAAGGGGAAATCATAAACTTTGAGTCACACATAAAGCTCGGTATGAATGATTCTATTACATCTTGATTTAGTGATATTAAGTGAGACCACGCCACTTAGCTGAACGGGTTTCCCCTTACTAATATCCTTTTAAAAGCATATCTTTTGCAAATCAAAATCCTACAATCAAACTGATTATAAAAATAATAGCAAATACATATATGCATAATAATCAGAAAACCAATGGATTGTCTGTCCACACTATAGTTTTATATGGCTAATTATTAACCATTGGCTGACTCGGGCCTACCAGACAAAATCAATAGTCTAACTTCTGTTAGACACGATATAGGGTTGTCTGCCCTTAACTTTCTTCTTCTAGGGTCAACTGATCCTAATGGTTTTGCTGGCTCACCAATACCCTACCATTTCTCTGTATATTTCCTTCTGTGTGTAACATTATTTTAGTCTCATCTGTGACAAAGCTCTACACACTGGAATTTGGGACTTATATTAGCTATGGGCTATTAGCTAAAGTATAGGGCACGACCCTACACCAGCCCCATCTGGTCTTCTAATATCTGAGTCATAAACTTAGGGTTAACTATCATATCCATATTTCATTTCATGTCATATACTTAGGGTTAACTACCCTATTCAAATTTCATTTCTTTATAAACAATCTTTGCAAATGATTTACCCCTGAAATCATATCTTTATAAAATAAGGAAATCATATACTTTGCTTTACTCAAAAAACACTTATGCCATGATATATGCTTTACACAAAACAATGTTGATAAAATCTAATCAATGGGATTATCTATCCCTTCAAAATAAGTTAAAACCCTTTTTAACTTAGAAAACATTAGGCCATGAAGCCAAAGTAAAACCTTTGAATTCCTTGTTTTAAAACCTTAAATGATACCTTTCGAAAACACTGAAAACACCCTTTCGAAAGCTTTACTTAAAACCTTAGACATCCTCTTTCAAAACCATTTATACTTACCCTTCGAAAGCATTAGAACCTTCCTTTTCGATATACTTAAAATATGTCTTTCAAAACATTCACAATATACCTTTCAAAAGTATTAGGCTTAAGTGAAGGAATGTGGAAATATCACTTCGAAACCTTTTAAAATTATTCCTTTCAGAACCATTGAGGTTAACTTTTAATATAAGTAAAGGGTTATAAAGAATAGATGTGAAGGCATTACTTTCGAAAGCATTAATCCCAAGTAAAAGAAAGAGGATAGTTTTGAAACCCACCCTTTCGAAACCATTGCCTCCGAAACCATTTCAAACCGGCTACAAAATCCTTTCAAAAGCATTGAGAAGGCGGCTTTAAAGTAAAAAGGTGAAAGCACCCTTTCGAATACATTTTTATGGCTATAAAGAAAAGCGGCCTTGACTAATTCGAAAGGTATGAATGCGGCAACATGAGTATCGAATAGGTTCAAAAGCGGCTATACTTTCAAAAGCTTCTTTTAAAAAAAGGGCGACAAATCATTCAAAAGCTCTCTTCTAAAACAAAGGCAAATGGAAACCTATTCGAAAGCTTCTTCTTTTAAACAAAGACAAGTTAAAAACAACCCCTTCGAAAGCATCTTTTATAAACAGAAGTAAATAAAAGATTCAAAAGCTTATAAGAATAGCTTCTACCCGTTCATAAGCGTGGTTTCGACATGGTCCTTCCGCCTTTCTCCAATGCACTACGTATCAATTTCTTGATATCATGTGCATTGGTTTCAAATGAGTTAATCAGCGGAGGTATGGTGACGAAAGCTAGCAAATGGAAGCAGCAAAGTGGTAAATCCAATAAAAACTGATTTTATGCCTTTCAAAGTAATTTCTTTTTACCAAACTTGCCTAATTTGTCAAGATGTAGTTGGTTGCCATTTCTTTATCAAAATCCTTTTCTAAAAGCTGCCAAATTCAAAATTTTCAATTAAAAACATTTTAACAAATAAGCCCTTATCCCGGATAAAACATATAAAACATTTAAGTCCCTTAACTTAAATAATTTTATAACCATAATAAAGTACTTAGGAAAATTCCTGAAAAATCACCATAATTCACTTTTAATATGTTTCCTAACATATGTAAATTTCAGACCCAAAATCATTTTACAATTGCCTTAAATAATTTAAACCAAACATTAACTAATTTACCTCGGAGAAAATTCATAATAAATCCACAATAACTTAGAAAATTATGAAACTTGAAACCCACTTCTAAAATAATGTTTTTGACCATATATCAAAAATGTAAATCGTTTGGATGCCATTTAATAAGTTTTCCAATCTAGATTTATCAAAAAATCTATATGAAACAATATAAATCATCAACTAGCGTATATATATATATCCATTTAACCAAATATAACATGGCATTTTATTTACAAAATAATTCAGATCAAACCTTATAACCAAGATCATTATCAAAAGTGAGATGTAGATCAAATTATTCATCTTGGCTTGGTGTTAAGAAGGTTGAGATTTGCTATTTGATTGATTTACTTAAGCCTTCTACTTGAATTCTAGCTTTTCTTCTTCTTGAATACCTTTAACGGTGGCCGGACGAGCTCACTAGTGTTTTAGTTTTTTTTATGAATGTTGAAAATGAATAAGAAATGAAGGATATAAGGGTTGAGGGTATAAGAACAAAGGCTATTCCTATTTTTCCCTTAGCATATTCCTCCTACTTACTTATTTTTAATTCTCTTTTGCTTATAAATTCATTAAAGCACGCCCCACTTATTAATTAACAAATCTCAATCCCTTAACCATCTACATTATTTCATTTAATTTATCTAATTAAATGTCCTAAATAATGTTAGTCAAAATTATGGTCATTACATCCCCACCGCTTTGCCATTCCTACCAAAACTCCATCAAGTAGTCCCAAGTTGCAAACCAGGTCTTCTGCCCCCATTTGCAGCTCCAACAAAGATATCCAAAAGGGAATCTAAGGCTCATCTAGCATGACGATTATTGGTGAATCCATTGGTACAGAAGTGGGAGCACATGTTGCTGGTGAAATACAACGCAGGTAGAAGGAATAGTTGAAACGGAAAAATCCCTAATGGAGAGGAGGAAAGAGAAGAAGACCTAGAAAAGAAAGAGGAAAAAGAAAGTGATGGAGAAGGTGATGACAACGAAGACTTCAATCAAGGAGGGGATGAGTCGTATGGAGAGATGTCTCCATAAGGCATGGAACTTCCTACTTTACCATGTCTAAAATGAATATTTATCAAGACTTCCAAACAAATCACAGAACCAAGCATGGTGCCAATAGCCTAGGCAACTCTTTCCGTTGGTTCTTTAGAAGACATATTGGGTCATTGAGTGACTTTGAAATTCCGATTACTAATCTCCTCATGGTGTGTTCACCTAGCGTCGGCTTCCCATCAAAGGAAATCCTAGTAGAAGGAGGTAAGGCCCCATCCTTACTTTCTTCCAAACATGGTTCATGGAGTACTTGGGGGGACACCAGCACTCCACACACTTTTAGGATCACGAACACACATTCCTTCCATTTGCTGAGATTCCAATGTTCCAAAATTGATACGATCCTATCTTTCATTTCAGGTACAATGGGCAGAGACTGATTCAGCTACCTCCATTATGGTGTTCCTAAGGAAAGGAAACGTACTCCTGATCCATATCTGCCTTACTCCAGCTTTCATAGGGAGAAAGAAATAGAAAAGGAGGGGCCTGTCAAAAAGAAAGGGAATGCGAGGCGAAAAGTGATGGCCAAGTGGAATGGAACAGGAGAAAGAGGCACGCTAAAGAGAGATAGTCATACGACAATGGAAAGAGATGTAAAGATTCATGTGACCGCCATGGTTCCTCTTCTAGCATTCCTCCACCCCAATCTCAACCATAACTCCGACCATAACAACAAATTCAAGCATCACTCTCTCTAACTACAACCGTTCCTCCTCATCATCCTTAATCCAAAGATATTTCTGTTCGTCCAGCTCCTCTTTTAGCCTCGTTGAGCCGCATGCAAGTTGTCTTCCAAAACTCTGGCTGACTAGGGTCAAGTTCTATCATGACATCAAAGACATTTCGAGGAGAGAGGAAAACCGCATGGTTAGAGGGAACCAAGAGCTTATTGACCTGGGTTGTGAATGGAAGAAACTCTGCTTCGCACTCACTTATGTCAATTGGATGAATAAAACAAGCATCCGGTCGTTTGAATCAAATAAGAAAACCTATGATAGTCTCATAGAAGGATACAAGAGTGACCTGTAGAAGGTTGAAAAAGAGAGAGATGTATCTCTGGAATCAGAGACAAAGACCAAAGGCTTGGTTACAGAGATGACAAAGGTTCACAATCAGGTGGAGATTGTAATGAAGAACCTTATAAATACTGCCCATGAAGATAACGCTGCTCTTAAAACATATCTTGCAAATAAGGATCTGGCTATTCTCGAAAAAGATAAGATTACCTAGGACCAAGAAATAGAAAACTATAAACTTGATATTGATAACAAGAAGCTCGACTCAACCCCGTTCCAAGTAAAAAATGGAGAAATTAGAGGCCAAGGTTGACCATACTACAACCATAGATGAGCTAATCGGGATAAAGGAGATGAGGGATAAAGTAAAGGAAGAATTGAACTCCACCATTCAACAGTTCTTTGCTAACGTTATATAATATAAGAACTTTAAGTGGTTGGGAAGTACATATGTCGTGGCCCTCACCGATGTTTGAAAGGAGAATTGCATCATGCAAAAGCGACCAATGAAGGCCTCATCAAAGACGAACTGAAAGCCAAGTACCTCAATGTTAACAATATTGCAAAACCTAAAGAGGGAAAAGCTATTCTTGCTATTAAATACGCCATCATTGTTGAAGCTGCTGTAGGAGCTTTTACTGGCCGAAGTGTATCGGGCCATGCAGAATCATCATCTCCCAAAATCCAAGAGAACGCATCGACTACTCCAACGTCTGAGGGGACCAGCTCTGAGGCCACCTAGATCATCCCAAATTCTATAACTACTACTTCTCTTGAACCTTATATTCTCCCTTTTATTGATCTCTCAATGCAATTTGTACTCGAAGATGGGGAAATTACCAAGTCTTCTACCCAACAACCGGGTTTAGGTAAGGGTATATCTCTCATTTCCCTGGTATTCGAGGAACTCCAGCTCTTACCTAAGTCCGCCACTATCTTTACCACTTTTTTTGTAACCTTGTAGGTCATCCTTCTCTTCCACCTCCTTCGCCACCAATTACTCAAGGCTTAGGCATGATTGCAATTACTACCGAGTCAACCTTTGTAACTACAGTAGTGGTTGTTCCAAGCCTTTCCTCCAGCTCCATTCCTGGTCCTAATTCAGAGAGAATCACAACTATGGAGGAATTGGACGATACTTCCCAGTCCTAAGGTAAAGACATTATAACACCTCTAATTTTTGATAACATTATTCAGGAGATTTAATTAGATAAATTAAATAGAATAATGTAATAGATAGAATGATAAAAGGATTTAGATATGAAAATAAAATTAAGGTCGTGCTTAACTAATTAATTAAATGGGCTAAAGAAGGGTTTTTAAGTTAATTAATTTACATAAGGGCATAATGGGAATTAGCCGCACATAACCCCTTACCCTTGTATATATTCTCGTTCCATTCACGTTTCATTTTTCCAATTCACGTTCAAAAACAAAACACAAACGTAAAGAGGAGTCGTCCATTGCTAGGAAGAAAAGAGAAGAGAAATCAAAGTAAAGCTAAGGATAAAAGCTAGGGGAATAAACCTCAATCTCAATCTAATCTCCTTATCTTAATCAAGGTGAATAATCATTTATACCATCTCTATTTTGTTTTATGATCATATGTTTTCGAATTTAAGATTAAATTCGTTTTTATGATGATTTGGATGATGATATGCTTGAATTATAATTTGTTTAATTTAAACAAAATTGTTTAAATGAGGATTTATGTGGTTTTAGGGCAAACCGATTGTAAATGATCTTGGAATGCGATGGAAAAATTTTATGTTATGTAAAACATGATTCTGGAGTTGGGTTTTAATTTTGACAATTTTCCAACCTATGGAAAGATTATTATGAATTTTCAAAGGAAAATATTGTTAATTAGGTTCAGAAATTTATTTTCAGGAATTATATTGAGAATTTGGGTTTGAAATTTTGATATGTTAGATAACACGATGAAAGTGAATTTCTGTAATTTTTGGGGATTTTCTTTAAGTGATTTGCTATGGAAATTAAATTATTTTAGAAGAATGACTTATCTGCAAAAGTGGTTTTGCTTAATGGAAGGGCTTATATGCTAAATTAACCTTGGTTTAGATCTGAAATTAAGCGGCAGTTATTTTGGTAAAGAATTTGAAAAGTTAAGGCAACTAATCATATATTTACACGTGGCAGGTTAGTTAGAAAGTATTTGCTTTAATTGGCATTAAACGGTTTTTACCCAAAAATGTTGGTTCTACCTCCTTTAGAAGTACCTTTCAACTCCAATGCCTCTGCTTCATCTCAGTCAAGACCAACCTAACCGAAACCTATTAAAGTCGAAACCAATCCATGTGGTATCAATGAGATTTGTACGAAGTGGATTGGTGAAGTGTGAAAGGCAGGGTGCGAAGACATTGCTTTTGATAAAGACGAAACCATTGTTTACTTTTAAAAGATATGTGCCTGCCTTGTTTTTGAAGGGTGCTTTTGACCAAGTCGATACCCAGTTGCTTTCAAACTTGTTGCCACCTTTCTTTGTTTAAAAGTAAAGCTTTCGACTAAGACCCTTGTTTATAAAAGAATGCTTTCGAAAATGATGGTTCCGACCCAGTCGAAACTTTGCTGCTGTTTTTATACCTTTCGAGTGTGTTGAAGTCATGAATGCTTTCAAAGATTTGTTTTTGTTTTAAACTTATACTAAGCCACTTCCTAAATGCTTTCGAAAGGGTCCAAGGGTTTCGAAGGCAATGGCTTCAAAAGGGGGTTTCGATGTTATCCTTTAGTGTTTTGGCTTAAATGATTTGAAGCTTTCAAAAGTGATGGTGCCGACGCCATCAAGTTTTCCCCAATACTTTTATATGATAAAGAATGGTTTCAAAAGAGATACTTTCGTTTATGTTCACTTTGACCCAAATGATATTTTTAAATATAAACCCAATGGTTTCAACAAAGGGACTTCCAATGGTTTCGAAAGGGATACTTCCAAAGATTTTGGAAGGGGTACTTTCAATGGTATCGAAGTTATGCTTCTAAGAGTTAATAAGTAATACTTTATTAAATTTGAAAGGTTTCGAAAGAGAGGTTTAAAGTATTTCGAAAGGCATGGGCCTAATGGTTTGAAAAGGGATTTATATGCTTTCGAAGGAGGTTATCCAGTGAGGTCGAAAGCAAGGTTTTGAAGGTTTCGAAAGCCTTAGTTTTCAAGATAAATAACCCAATCTCATTTTAAAGGAAAGACCATGGCATAAATAAAGTGTTTTGAAAAGGAATTTTTGAAGAAGTTTTCTTTGATTAAAAGGTTAAAGGATTTAACCAAGTTATTTTGTTTGCTTATTCATATATGTATATATTCACATTGTAATGGACCCATAACTGTTTTTTGGGGAAGGGCAGAATAACCAGCTATGTTGACCCTGTAGTGAATATAAATTAAGTTAACTCCTGAATGAGTAAAATTGCATCTAGGAGGTCAGGAAGACTAGAATATAGGATGCTAAAATATTAAAGAAAGATATTGGTAGGGGCTAATAGGTTCGCAGTAAGCCCATGAAAACTGTGTATAGGAAAAGAAACTAGCAGGGGCCAATAGGTTTATAGTAAGTCCATGAAAACTATTTATAAATGAAGATGTGAGAAAGACAGGTCCATAGTAAGCCCATGAAAACTATGTATAAATGAAGATGTCAGAAAGACAGGTTCATAGTTAGCCCATGAAAACTATGATTGGATATTGGCAGGGGCCAATATGTTTGTAGTTAGTCCATGAAAACTATATCTGGATTAAGATATTTACCGATGTCAATAGTTTCCTAGGATAAGAGAAATATATTGGAGTTACCAATAGGTTCAGGGAGAACCCATGAAACGGTAAAGACATTGGCAGGGGCCAATAGGTTTTTAGCGATCCCATGAAAACTATGTAACTGGACTGGGAGTCCTTAAACATTTAACCCGTTATTAATCAGCCCATGAAAACTATTAGGTTAATAGTAACCCTACAAACTATAACTGTAACAAAAAGTCAAAATTAATGGGGATGGGTAATCCAGAATTGATTCACTTGTTTTTCATATCATCATATCATATTGTTTTGAATTATTTTAACCATTATGGATGCAGGAGCATAGTTTATGGTTTTATAAAGGTTTTAGCAGGCTTTTAAATCTCCCCGAGATGGCCGAGATGTAAAATCCGAGATATCAGCCAAAATCCGAGATTTGGCAGCCTATTTAGTTATAAGTGTTTTAAATATCGCCCGAGATAGCCGAGATATTTTCCCGAGATATTGGCCAAAATCCGAGATTTAAAACACTGGGTTTTAGGATACCAGTGAGGGGAAAACTCGTTCCGCTAAGCGGTGTGGTCTCTCTAGATATCTAAATAGTTTGAGATGGTAGATTATTATTCATACCATGCTTTTTGTCTGACTTGAAGTTTATGTTTTCCTCTTAAACTCTCGGGTGCTCAATTGATTTTGAGTAGTTTGAGAGTTGAGGTTTTCAGGTATCTCTTTAGACGAATAAGCTTCCAGAAACGTGTAGGAGGCATGATAGCTATCTAGAGTTCTCTTTTATTTTGATTCCGCAGTGTTGTTGATGTAAAGGCAAAGCTGTTAAATTTCCTATGTATACACTGATCATCTAAGGGGGCATCTTCATATGTCGCTCTTGGCGTATGTTTTAATAAATATATTTTCTCTAAACGTGGTTAACGACTGTGGGATTATGTAATGAATTTGAAACGTTTTTAAATAGAATGGAACTTGTTTGATGTTTTAAATTTTTTCCATATTCATGTGTTTCTGTGTATCAATATATCTAACATTGCTGTATTTGGTCGCCGAGGATTAATAATTATGGATGACTGCAGCATCTATAGCCGTTAGTTTTGGACCTCCAAGTAGGAGGATGTTACAAGTTGGTATCGGAGCATAGGTTTATGAAAACTTAAAAGAAAAGTTAAACCTAAAAGCTTTTTTTGAAACATAATCCAATGAATCAGAAATATGATCGGGATTTGGGATAACGCTATAGTAACGTACTTGAATTTGATATATATATGTACGTATTCCCCTCTCTCTTAGATTGTTCTTTTATATCTTACTAAGTCTCGTACGTAGATTTATAAGGAAGAAGGTATGGAAGTAGGAAATGGAAGAGGAAATCTTGATGGAGGAAGCACCACAACAAATGGAAATGCTCGACCTACAAGGAGGAACCAAGGTAGACATGCTAATGCTAACCAAAATGCTGATGCAAATGTGGGTGCTGGAAAACCACCAGTGGATATGGGAGCGATGTATCAGCTCTTCGTCAATATGATGCAAGCAGGAGTTGCTGCTGGAGTTGCTGAAAATGTTGGAGGAGCTGATCATTTGGCTCCAGTTGGGAATAATTATGCTAAGCTGAGCAGAGATTACACCAGTCTAGGTGGAAAACCGTTTATGGGAACGGAGGATGCCATAGAAGTTGAGAATTGGTTGTTACACTGTGAACGTATCTTTGATGATTTGGGTTTAGATGATAAGCAAAAGAGAAGGTGTTACTGCCGGAGTTCCAGAGGAAGAGTTGACATGGGCTTAATTCCGAAGGAGATTTGAACAAAGGCTTTTATCTGAGGTTGCTAAGTCAGCGTTGATGAGAACATTTATGGATCCAGTTCAGGGAGAGATGTCGGTTATCGAGTATGCCGCTAAGTTTGATGAGCTATCTCGATATGGGTATGCTACTATAGACACTAACATCAGGAGAAATGAGAGGTTCATTCAGGGATTGAGACTTGAGCTTGCTAGGATGACCCTGACACATATCTGTGATCCTTGTAATGTGCTTGTGGAATGGCAATTTGCCATGAGGAGATGCTTGCTGTTTGTGCTAGAGAGAAGCCAGTTGAAACCCAGGGTTCTCAGGGAAAAAAGAGAAAATTCTTTAAGAATAAGAGAGCCCAGAAGGGAGAAGTTGCCAAGAAGGCAAAGGCTGATTTAGTTTGCTACAAGTGTGACAAGAAAGGCTATTATGTAAACGAGTGTCGGTCAGGTAAGGGGAAGACGTTTGTAGATATGAAGAATGTGAAGTGCTTCAATTGTGACCAAGTTGGGCATCATAAGAATTAGTGTCCAGAGCCAGTTAGGACGGACAAGGGAAAGGTATTTGCTGTTGGACCATCATCTACTAAGCCAACTGCAGCTGATAAAGAGAAGACTGTGATGGAAGGTACATTTTTGATTCAGAGTATACCAGTTAGGATACTATTTGATACCGGTGCATCACATTCATTTATATCCCAGTGTTTGGTTGATAGGTTATGCTTAGAACCCACATACCTTGTTACTTCCTTAAGGGTTGCGAATCCAATAGGAGGGTATGCAACTCTGGGGATGAGATGTGACCAGTTAGAACTTGATTTGTTAGGTCATATGTTTGCATGCAGTCTGTATGTTTTCGATTTCATAGATTTCAGAATCATTTTGGGTATGGATTGGTTGAGAAGGTATGAGGCTAGGCTATTTTGCCAAGATGGGGAGATATCACTAAGACACCCTGATAGTCATAACCGAATTATATTCTCAATGGAGAATTCTGACCGGATTAGTTATGCTTTGTTAAGTGAAATGGAAGTGGGAGAAGAGCTAAGTCAAGTTCGAGTAGCAAGAGAGTTTGCAGATGTCTTTGAGCCGGTCACAGGACTACCACTGAAATGAGCTGTTGATTTTTGAACAGATCTTATGCCTGGAGCTAAACCTGTAAGTAGATCACCTAGTAGGATGACACCAACTGAGATAAAGGAATTGAAGGTTCACCTAGTGGATCTAGAAGGAAGGAATTTTATTAGACCAAGCAGTTCATCTTGGCGTGAGGTCGTGGTGTTCGTGAAGAAACCAGATGGGTCATTGAGGATGTGTATCGAATATCATAAGTTGAACGAGAGGACGATCAAGAATAAGTATCCTTTGTCGAAAATAGATGTCTATTTTGTGTGGAGCTAGAGTGTTCTCCCAGTTGGATTTGGCGACAGGCTTCCATCGGTTAAGAGTGGCAGAGGATAGCATTTTGGACTAGATATGGTTCGTATGAGTGGTTAGTAATACCATTCGGGTTAATGAATGTACCTGCTTTCTTTGTGGATTTGATGAATCGAGTCTTCCGAGAGTATTTGGACAGATTCGTGTTGGTGTTTATAGATGACATTTTGGTGTACTCTAAGAATGAAAGGGAGCATGAGAATCATCTTAGAGTGGTGCTTGAGACGCTGAGGCTGCATTAGCTGAAGGCGAATTTTTCCAAATGTCATTTTTGGAAGAAAGAGGTTAAGTTTCTTGGTCATGTGGTTTCAGAGAAGGGGTTATCAGTCGATCCAGATAAGGTCGAAGCTGTTAATAATTGGAAGAGACCAGAGACGGTGACTAAGATTAGAAGTTTTCTTGGACTTGCTGGCTATTACTGGAGATTAATTAAGGATTTCTCACGGTTAGCAGCGCCTTTGACTAAGCTAACCAGAAAGGAGTGAAGTTTGTTTGGTCCGACAAATATGAGGAAGCATTCCTTAAGTTAAAGCATTTTTTGACCAATGCACCAGTGTTAGTAGTTCCAGATGGAAACAAAGGGTTGGTGGTGTATATTGATGCATGTAGGACTGGATTAGGAGCTGTGTTGATGTAGAAGGGTAAAGTGATTGCCTACGCTTCACGACAGCTTAGACCGCATGAAGTAAGATATCCTACTCATGATTTGGAGTTAGCAGCAGTGATCTTCGCATTGAAGATTTGGAAACATTATCTCTTAGGGGAGAGATTTGATCTATATACAGATCATAAGTCTTTAAGGTATTTATTCTCTCAGAAGGAGTTGAATATGAGACAGCAGAGGTAGCTGGAGTTTTTGGATGCTTATGGTTTTAGTATAGAGTATACACCGGGGAAAGGTAGTAGACATCAGAATGTGGTGTTAGCTATGTTGGCAGAATGGAAGGATTTGGAAGCTTTGACTACTTGTAGTGTGCAGTTAAGATCAACTGCTAGTTCTAATCAGAGTACTACCATGTTGTCCTATTTCGAAGTTGGACCAGTATTGATCGAGAGAATTGCTTCTAAGCAGAAGGAGGATCCATTATTGGCCGAGAAGATTAGAAGGCTTGAGGTTGAAACGGAGATCGATGATCTAAAAGGTTTTAGTCTTGACCAGAGGGGATGGTTGAGAAAGAAGGGACGGTTTTGTGTTCCAAATATTGAGAAATTGAGGAAAGAAGTTCTTGGAGAATGTCATCGATCTAAGTTTACGATTCATCCTAGAGGGACCAAGATGTATCAAGATATGAAGAGGAGCTTCTATTGGGAAGGTATGAAGAGGGATGTTGGCTTGTGGGTTAGGCGGCATGCAAACTGTCAGCAAGTGAAAGCCGAACATCAGAAGCCAAGTGGATTGCTTCAGCCTCTAGAGATTCCAGTTTGGAAATGGGACCCGATATCCATGTATTTTATAGATGGGTTTCCAAGGTCAAATAGGGGAAATGAAAGTATATGGGTTATAGTGGATAGGTTGACCAACAGTGCCCATTTCATTCCAGTTAAGTCAACCAGGACGACGCCTGTTTTAGCTTAGTTGTTCATGAAGAACATAGTTAGACTAAATGAGATTCCTAGTAGCATAGTCAGTGACAAAGATGCTTTGCTCACTAGCGAATTATGGAAGAGTCTACAGGATGTGTTAGGCACTAAGCTCAAGATGAGTACAACATATCACCCTTAGAAGGACGGGCAGACAGAGAGAGTCAATAAGGTACCCGAGGATTTACTAAGAGCTGGTGTATTAGACTTTGGTGGATCTTGGGAAGATCTCCTGCATTCGGTTGAGTTTTCCTATAATAATAGTTATCAGAAAAGTATATGAATGGTGCCTTTTGAAGCTTTTATGGAAGGACATACAAATCACCAATATGTTGGTCAGAGACTGAAGACAGATTGGTCTTAGGTCCAGATTTCGTTAGGGAGGCGTCAGAGAAGATTGAGTTAGTCCAAGAAAGGATGAAGGAAGCTCAGTCCAAACAGAAGAGTTTCGCAGATAAGAGGCGTAAAGACCTAGAGTTCTCAGTTGTAGATAAGGTTTTTATTAAAGTATCACCAATGAAGGGTGTGGTAAGGTTCAACAAGTCAGGGAAACTGGCACCGAGATATGTTGGTCCATTCCAGATTATAAAGATGATTGGAAAACTCGCATACTGTAACATCCCCTGCTTGGAGGCCCAAAACTAACAGCTACGGATGTTGCAGTCATCTATAGTTATTAATCCTCGACGACCAAATATGGCGGTGCTAGATATATTGATACACAGATCGCAAAAATATGGGAAAAAAATTTAACAAATCAAACACATATTTCCACATTCCATTTAAAACATTTCATGTTCATTACATAATCCCACAAACGTTAACCAAGTTCAGAAAAATATAATTATTACACATACGCCAAGAGCGACATATGAGGTTACCCCCTTGGTTGATCAGAGTATGTAGTAAGGCTAATAAGTTTGCCATTACATCCAAATTACACAGCGAAAAAAGATAACTATAAATAACTAACTACCTCTTGCACGCCTCCGGAAGCTTTATTCGTCTAAGAAGAGAACCTGGAAACCTCAAATCTCAAACTACACAAAATCAATTGAGTGCCATCTCAAATCATTTAGATATCTAGTGAGACCATGCTGCTTAGCGGAACGAGTTTTCCCCTCACTAGTATCTTAAAACCTTTATAAAACCATATACTGTGCTCATACATCCACAATGGTTAAAAACATAGTCATTTCAAAATATTATGATGATATGTGAACATTTTGAAAACATACTAGATTTTCCATCCTCTGTTTAAATTGACTACCTGTCATATTTTATAGTTTCTAGGTTCACTATTAACCTATTAGTTTTCATGGGCTTACTAATAACCTTTATATAATGTATGGACTCCCTGTCCTATTTCATAGTTTTCGTGGGTGCACTATGAACCTATTGGCCCCTGCCAATTAACTTAATTAATTCATGGGTTCCCCTGTACCTATAGGTGACTCCAATAACTTCTCTCTTATCCTAGTTTTCATGGGTTGACTAGGAACCTATTAACAACTATCGATAACTTAATTCGGATATAGTTTTCATGGGTGCACTACAACCAATTGGCCCTTGCCAACCACTCTTTATAACATAGTTTTCATGGGATCACTATGAACCTATTGGTAACTCTAATAACTTCGTAATCATAGTTTTCATGGGTGCACTATAAACCTGCCTCCCTGGCAACTTCAATTTTAAGACATCCTATAATCTGATCTCCCTGACCTCCTGAATGCAATTCTATTCATCCAGGAGTTTAAATCAATTTGTATTCACTACTGGGTTGACCTAGCTGGTTCTTCTACCCTTTAATCCCCAAAATGCATTTATGGGTTCATTATAATGTGAATATATTTATATTTGAAGTAGCAAATATAATAACATAACAATACCACTCCTGTGGGTTTAATATAAAACATGATTAATCCCTTTAACCTATTATTTAATCAAAGAAAGCTTCTTCTCAAAACCATTACAAAAACTCCTTTAATTTAGTTATGGGTTTTTTCTTTTAAAAATGAGTTTGGGTTATAAAACCTTTTGACACCTTCGAAACCTTGCTTTCGACCTCATAGGATGACCTCCTTCGAAAACATTAAAATCTACCTTCAAAACATTAGGCTCCTGCCTTTCGAATACTTTGAAACTTCTCTTTCGAAACCTTTCGATTCTATTAAAGCATTAGCCTTTGACTTCAGAAGCATTGGTTCGAAACCAAGCGAATGTACCCCTTTCGAAACCATTGGAAGTACACCTTCCGAAACCATTGAAAGTCCCCCTTTCGAAATCATTGGGTTTATATTTAAAACATCAATTTGGGTTAAAGTGAACTTAAGCGAAAGCATCTCTTTTGAAACCATTCTTTATGTCATAAAAGTATTGGGGAAACTTGATGGTGTCGATACCATCTTTTCGAAAGCATAAAACATCTGGTAAAACAGTTGAAAGTTGGCTTCGAAACTTCTTCCGAAACCATTGCCTTCGAAACCCCTAACCCCTTTCAAAAGCAGTAGGAAGTGGCTTATATTTATAAAAACAGAAAGTACCTTTCGAAAGGCATCTAATCACAGAAGGGTTTCGACTTGGTCGAAACTATCACTTCCGAAAGCTTTAATTAAAAACTAAGTAACTCCTTCGGAAGCTACTACTTTAAAAAGGCGGCAGCTCTCCTTCGAAGCTTCTTTTGAAATTTCACAACCATTGGTTTCGACTACTTCGAAACCACTTTGTAAACAGGCATGCGCTTTTTCTTTTAAAAACAAAACAAAGGTATCGACACCTTCAAAAAGCTATGTTTCGACGCCCTACCTTCCGCCTTTCTCCAATCCACTGCATACCAACTAAGTGATACCATGTGTATTGGTTTTGTAGTAGAAGGTTTCAACTAGGTCGAAGGCGAAAGCTCTAGGTCGAAAGCTCCTTCCAAAGGAGGCGGAACCCACTTTTCTAAGCAAAAGGCTGTCTTTACTAAATAAACAAAACTTTTTGTAACTAACTTGCCCATATGTAAACACTTGATTGGTTATATTAAACTTTCAAATTATTTTGCTAATATTTGCTGCATTTTCTCAGATCTAAAAACTGTATAAATTTTAACATTTAAGCCCTTCCCATTAACATGGCAATTAAATCGTTTAGGTCCTCCTTTCAAAATAATTTAATTTCCATACTAAATCACTGGGTAAAAATTCCAAAAATTCACTTTAATCATGTTGTCTAACGTATCAAAATTTCAGACCCAAATTCTTAATATAATTTCCAAAATAAATTTATAAACCAAATTAACGATATTTTCCTTTGAAAATTCATAATTAATTCTCCACGGATTGGAAAATTATGAAAATTGAAACTCAACTCCAAAATCATGTTTCTCATAACATATAATTTTTCCATGGAATTCAAAAATTATTTAATCTCGGTTTTGCCCCAAAACCGTGCATATCCCCTTTTAAACAATCTTGTTTAAACTATACAAATTATAAATCAAGCATATCATCATCCAATATATCATAAAAACGAATTTATCCTGAAATCCGAAAATCATTGATCATAAAATAGAGATGTTGTGATTATTATTCACCTTAGATTGGATAAGGAAATTGGAGACTGATTGAGATTGATTTCTCCTAGCTTGAATCCTAAGCTTTACTTTTATTTCTCTTTTCTTCTTTCTCCTAATGGCTGGCTTGGGTATATCTTTCTTTCGTTTAAAATTTTGCTTATGATAAAATGAACGTGTATGGCCTAGAGATCATAGTATAAGGGTGGGAAAATGGGGGCGACAATGACCTAATTTCATTTACCAATCTCAATCCCCTTATCACTTTACATTATTCTATTTAATTTATTCCAATTAAATCTCCTGAATAATGTTATTAAAATTAGGGGTGTTACAGGCTCCCCTCCTTCAAGAATTTCATCCTCAAAATTCAGTAAGGACTAAATATCAAACATGCAATCATCTGTAACCACTCCTAACATATATAATAGCCTACCAGACTACTAACTAATCTATATAAATCTAATATAGACATACCATCAAAGTAGATCAAGATAAGCATCTGGAATCTTGTCCTCTGTCTCCCAAGTATAGTCTTTCTCGTTGTTGCTCGACTGAACTTTCACCAACTTGACTGCCTTGGTCCTCAATATTTTCTCGTCTCTCGCTACAAACCGAACTGGTTGTCTAATGAAAGTCAAATTAGGCTCTACTACCAAGTCCTTCAACTCTGTCTGAGGAATAGTAGCCTTTGGATCATGCATAAACTTACGAAGATGAGACACATGGAATACATTATGGATACCTGCCATACTGCTCGGCAACTTTACTATGTATGTGAGCTTCCCAATCCTTTCTATAATCTGGAATGGACCAACATATCTTGGGGTTAGCTTCCCCGTATTTCCAAATCGTATCACACCCTTCATCTGTGATACCTTAATGAAAACCCTGTCTCCCACTGAGAACTCTAGGTCTTTACGCCTCCTATCTATGTAACTCTTTTGTCTGGATTGAGCCTCCTTCGTCCTTCCCCAGATCAACTCAATCTTCTCTGATGTCTCCCTTACCAAATCTGGACCTAAGACAAATTCGTCTCCAATCACCAACCAACATACTGGTGATTTGCATGGTCTTCCGTACAAAGCTTCAAAAGGTGCAATTCCTATACTAGTATGGTAACTATTATTATAGGAAAACTCAATGAAATCTAGGTGATCCTCCCAAGATCCACCAAAATCCAACACACAAGCTCTCAACAAATCCTCGAGTACCTTGTTGACTCTCTCTATCTGCTCATTCATCTGTGGGTGATATGAAGTACTCATCTTGAGCTTAGTGCCTAACACATCCTGTAGACTCTTCCAGAATTCACTAGTGAATAAAGCATCTCTTTCGCTGATTATGCTACTAGGAACTCCATGAAGTCTAACTATGTTCTTCATGAACAACTTCGCCAAAACAGGTGCCATCCTGGTTGACTTTACTAGAATCAAAATGAGCACTTTTGGTCAACCTGTCTACAATGACCCATATACTCCCATTTCCTATGCTTGACCACTACAAGAAAAGTTGTTTTTGACAGCAATGGAACACAGCGTTGGGATGGGTATTGCTGTTGTTGATCCTTAGGTAAACAGTAAAAACAAAAGACAGCGTAACATAATGTCGTGTGTCAGATCCACTCTCTACTAAAATTAAGCCCGCCTAACTTCCCTCTATAATTTTCATTCACCGCGTAAACTTATTTCCCTCTTCTTCACTGAAATAAGCAACCCTAAATCTCAAAGCGCCCACTCCTACAAACCTAAATTTTCTATGCCTCTGTTGTTCTAATCCCTAAATGACGCCTCTATGTTATGCCCAATGCCGTTAAAGAAGAGGTCCCCATGGCTCCGCTGCGCTCTGGTGCTTGCACTTGAGAGTTAGCATCCATTGAGTCAACTCGCCACTGCTATGGATGAACACTCGCATCCTTTTCTAAAATAGATCCTGCAATCCAAGCCCTAAATTTTTGTGAAGCTTCAATATTTCTCAGGTTAGAATTTTTTCCCTAATAATTTTCAACCCAGAATTCTAATTTTAGAGATCATATGATTCTTGCTTCAAGTATTTTTAGATATCATGGTATGAATTTTTCAAATTAAAATGTTTGGACATGTATTATTATCATTAAATTTACTGACTTTAGATTAGATAGTAGTCATGTTGGTAATGGAACTATTCATATGAATAATGATACGATTGGTTAAATAATAAATTTAAAGGTATTTGAAATAAGTAGAGGCCAAACGGGTATACAAATATATTTGGATGTATTAAGTGCTCGTTGCTCGAGTGAATTGCATCAACTTGTAGTTAGTCCATTGTCAGGCAATCTGATGTCTGAATGTTCATCCTTTTATGCAATAAAATAACTATATTAGTACTGTACCTGCCATTTATTCATCTAAAATAGGATATGTATATATGTATATGTATATTACTCTGAGTTCTTCTAGAGATTTTGGATGGTCATGGAGATACTTAACAACCATCATTGAAGCAGTAGAAATTGTTTCATAACTCGAGTATATTAATGCAATTATCTAATCAATGATTTTCTCATTGTTAGTTTTATCTATCCTTCTTCATTGTTTTTTAGCAAGCAATCAAGCATGTCATCATTGCTTAAACTTACACTAGATATTATGTCGATAATGAGCTTTGTTAGCAGGCTTATAATTTTCGTTCTTGCCTAAAATAATGTATGTATGTATATATAAAATTCCTTTAGTTGGTAACTATGTGTTTTCTATATCATTAACCATCACAAAAACATTTTTAATTACCTGAAAGACACGTCTATAGTTTGTGCCAGGAAGATTAATTGGCAAATCAAGTATGTTATGAACAAAATGATATATCTCTTCTTTAAGAGCTTCAGCAAATTGGCCATCAACATGTCTCATGTGATGTGTATACTATCATAATATTTTGCTATAACAAAAGCCATCAACACGTTTGATAGCTGATAGTACAATTTACGTATATTTATACAAAATGTGAGATCATCAAATGTATGATCAACATAAGCGATAAAAATGAAAAGGAAATAAGCCGAAAGTTATTAATATACAAAAACAGAATACAAAAATAATGCGGGAATTCATTGTTGTTTGAAGTATGTTAGGTAGAAGGACCATCAGACGAAACTTCTAGAACTGAATAAGTGCTGCATGGTCTGTGAAAAGTTGAGACTAGTGATAGCAAGTAGACAAGGTAAACTGACTGTATTGCATGGAGAGTGATGCGTGATGTGAGATGAGAAGCTTATGGACAAGGCCTTGTATCTGAAATGAGCAGAGTGGAATATGAGATACATTAACTAAGTTATGAACTGGGAAGCGCATGAAGCCTGCGAACGTGATAGTGACAGAAATATGAAGTAGTAGCATGAGTAATAAATGATGAGATGCCAGGAAGGAAGGAGGCAAGTGAGTGCAGTAATTAATAGATAAGCCAGTGCATGAGTATATAGGAAGGGAACTGCTCCCATTGCTTAAAGAGCATTGTTGAGCCTTGATTTAACTATAACTCGAGCGTGCATTTCATAGAAAATGAGCATAACTAAAATGAATATTGAGCGAAGTGCCAATTGAAACAAAGGAGCTAAAGCGAGCTGATTAAACAGGCTTGAAGCTTAACTTATAATCTGTACTGAAACAATTGTTGAATGCAAGATGAAATATTTGTGTTGAAACGCAGAGCTGAAACAAAGAGATTCCACTAAGACAATTGCTGAACCAAATTGCATGGGCTGCTATTCAATTAAATCCCAAAACTGTAGCATTGATGCAAGTCCGAGAATGGAGGTTGAAACATGACCGAGGCTTATTTTCCTATTTGAAATTGTGTTTTCTTGTTCGTGTTTTTAGCAAACATTATATTTATTTTGCCAACATACTTATTATTTTGTACAGTTGGTTGTGTTTCAAGTTAACAGTAGGACAGTGACATTCACTTTATTGTCTACTACTGCCAATATTTTATCCTAAAATAGTATGGTGTGTACTTCTTAACCACTTAATGACTGATTATACTAATTTCGACATCGCCTTTTTTACTGCTTAAAGCTAGTTTTGTGACAGCAAACTCACTGGAATTTGTACTCTTTCCTCTGCAAACATTGTAAAAATCAAAGGGATAGCTAGAGTAACACTTTTTTAGCTTAGACCTTTATTCACTTACTAGCCCTTCAACTTCTAGCTAGAGTAAATATGTTTTGTTTTACTGTGCAACACAAAGTATAAACAAACTTTACCAAGTTATATTCATCTATTAATAACATTATAATGGCATCTACCCAAAGATATTAGTTGTCTAACTTTGAATGTGACAAACTTAAAATATTATATACAAATTTGTTGCACTCATCTCCCTTTATAAGCCATTTTTCTTTAGTTTTTTGTTTGAATTCTATTGCTTGTTTTTAAGCTCCTCCTTTAGTTGTCTCCGAAGAAGATAAAGTTTTGAATTGAGTCTTTCAATTTGTGGGTTGTTGTCCATGCTATTGTGGACGCTTTCTGATTGATTTTGAATTGTTTGCAGCTCATCGGAAGGTTTTGGTCTTTTTTGTTCCAGTCTTTGAGTCCGTTTTTCATATATTTAATAAGCTTTACAGACTGATACATCCTATTACCCTCTAGAATATGGACTGTGTTAAAATTAACTACTTCATTATAACCATCCAATAAGTGCCAATGATTAGCATATCTGAATGGTTTCCCTTTTTGTACTTGATCATCATCATTAAATTGTATGAATAATGGACAGTAATCACTTGTAAAACTTAGTAGAACAGTAATTTTAAGATTATGAAACTGCTGAAATAGTTTGGTTTCCTAAAGCTCTGTCAAGTCTTGATGAGATTTTCTTCATTTCACAACTCCTCCATGTAAATTTCAGGCCTGTGTGGACTGCTTCCAATAGCCCACTACTTAATATGCAATTGTTAAATTCAGCTACCAGGCAAACCTCAACGTAAGTCCTCCTTTTTTCATCAGTTCTTAATACAACATTGAAATCTCCAGTTACTAGCCCTGGTTTGTGTATCAGCTTTAAGTCGATAACTAGTTGTTTCCATAGATTCTTTCTTTTAGAAGCCAAGTTACTAACATATACAAAAGAGATAAACAATTCTACCGCCCCCTAAAATTTTAAAGTCAATTGTTATTTGTTGCTTATCAGAATTGACCAAAGTTGCTGACCAAACATTAACATCCTAAATAATCATGATTTTACCCTTAGACCAATTAGAACTATTACGTATAATATCCCATTGGTTACCCATTTGGCACTTAAACATCTCAATATTCTCTTAAAAAAAATATATTTTCAAGTACTGCTAAGATAGTAGGCTTAAATTTGGCCTTTGTATTATAGAGCTCTAACTTCGTAGTATCATTGTTTAAACATCTAACATTCTAGCATATTATAGACATAAAGATTTAGCAGATTTGCTCCTTGTAATAGGAGCAGATACTACCGTAGTTGTACCACAACCTTCTTTCTCCTTTTTATTAACAAATTGCTTTAGGCATGCTTCATTGGGAACTGCATATTTGCTAATATTGACTTCCTTACCCTCTTCATCAGAAGTTTCTATTTGAATATTTAGTTTTTTTATTTCATCTAACGTGTCAGGTGACTCCTCCTCCAACTCCTCCTCATTATTTCCAGTGTAGTGTTTCGAATTCACCTCAAGTTTCGGCTCCACCGTCTACTCAAAGTGCTCTTCTTGAGGAGGAATCTCCTTCTCAGCATTCTGATATGGCTTTTGAGAAACTCCTTGCTCTATTGGAGAGTCTAACTCATTGACTGTGGGTGACTTGTTATGATTATAAGCAATTTCTAGGCTAATTTCTACAGCATTTGTAAATCTAATTTTGTTACTGCATTATTTTTTGGGGAACTGACAGGATTATGTGGTCCTTTACTGGTTGTTGCTGTTGATATGGTGGTTTTAGCCTTTTCAACCCATACTTTTGGTTTATCTACACTGTTGGTTAATATGACCAAAACATTTGCATTCCCCACACCTAGGTGGCACAAATTCATATTCCACTTCTTGCATATACACATTACCATATTTGTCTACTGCTTTAACTATTTTTGGGAGTTCAGAAATTGCTTCCACTTCAACCAATAACATGGCAAATTTAATTATTTTCACCAATTTGGTATTTCCATTTATGGCTAGAGGTTTTCCAATTAAGCTAGCTAACTTACTGATACATCTGGTGTTCCATAGAGCCAAACTAAGGTTATTAAATATAATTCAAATGGGGTAGGAAGTAAGCGTAGCTCTTTCGAAATTGAAATCAGCTTCCCATTTTCTCATTAGTATCAATTAACTATCCCTGAACCAAGGTCCCCTTTTGAGAATGCGTTCATAGTCATCTTCCCTTTCAAATTTGATCAAATAAAAGCCAGTATCTCTTGGGTATATATCCCATGAACTCTTAGAGTTCTAAACCTATTTGATATAAGCACTGAAGTATACATAAAATGGGTGTTTGCTTGCCCTGTATGTGTATATCAAATTTTCCACATGGCGTTGGCCTCCTTGTAGTCTTCATCATCAATGACCTTATATACTTCCTTTCCATCATTAATTAGATGAAAAAAAAGTTAACTTTACCTTTTATTTCAATCCTACTGCCTAAAGCTTCAACCCATGACTTGGGGTTATTTCAACCCTAATTTCATCGGTCTTGTATTTTTTTAACTGTGTCTGTTTCCCTTTCCGTTTAACCTCTTTCCAACCACTGCCATCATCCTTCTCATTTTCTCCTACGGTTTTAGGAAGTTCTTTGTTGGTTTCCATTAAATTTCATAAAATTATCACTAAGATATATATTAGATTTGTTTACCTATGAGTGGATAATTCTAAACATAGTGTTATAAAGCATTTAGTTTTTTTTACTATGTTAATCAAACCAACCGTTATGGAACTTGCCTATTATAAGAGACGCAATATAAACTTATCTACCTTATTTACCCCTATGCCTTAATTAACCAGGGAATTTCACAAATTCAGGTCATGGGAGGCATCTGTTATCTTATGTTAGCTACTAGTTTGAATGGTTACATAGCTACAATTACAAACTTAAAACAATCTATCAATAAATGGAAATGTGGCACTACTCCAATAATAGTAAGTCTTATGCAGCTGTCATTACTCATCCTGGTAGCATTATTCCAAACATCTAAATATACCTCATCCAATTAACTAAAATGAATGAAATTGGTGTATAACTTTCTATTTTTGATACCAGGCAATGATGATTATGAAGCGATACTCGCACTGGAGCCGCTTCTATTGGAAACCTACTCTTCGTCCTACAACTATTATTGAATCCATATATTTTGGTTAGTGTTTTATTCAAATTAGCAGTTTTTTATGAACATTTAACCCCACCATATTTTGAAAAATGTTAGTTAAGTTATCAATGGTTTGATACTATGCTAAACCATACACCTCACTATCTACAAACATACACATACATACATATATACATATACATATGTTATTAAATTCAGAATTCCTCATTTTTCAAACATTAACCAATCTACTACGATAAAATCAATTGGAGATATTCACAGTTATCATGTTCTTATGTACTCTCATAACTGTTTCTAGCTCGAATATGTCAGATGGTCTCATGAACATAGTTTTGTGTTATTCCAATAAATTTGACTTATATACATAGGATATTTGAGCCTTTTTTATTTTAGATAAATTCAAATTATGTTAATAAACTAATTACTATATTTTTTTATCATTCTTAACTCCATAATAAAAATACTTCAGTGAATAAATTACAATCCTGTATAAAAAATTTACAGTGTTCTATAAGTTGCATTTGGAGTATTATACAAAGTGAGCAACAAATATATATACATCATAATATAAATCACAAAAATAAATTTCATTATAAATTAATTCAAATGCATATATTCTTCGATAAAATGTATATTGGATATTAAAATAGAAAATAAAATAATGAAATGTAAATTGGTCTGAAGTATTGTCCACACAAGATTAAGCAAAAGTAAGCAAGTATGAGTGTGGGATATTAAAATATTCAAACAGTGGTCATTTATGCTGCTTAGATTAAGTAGTGAAATTTATGTTCTGATGTGGATATGAATTATAGTGCATTCATTGTTTTCTAGTTGTATAAGTTATAGGCATGAATTTTTGTTAGCATAATGCTTGAAAATTAAGTTACAAATCAGTGAAGATATTTACACGATTCATTTCTTTTCAGCACAACCAGAGTTATCATATTGTGGTTTGTGATGTTTGTTGGATGATATTTGGATCTTGGGTGATGGAGTAGGAATTTCATGGTATTAGTAGATTATTATTTGTATGGAATTTGTATGATGACTCGTTACATGTTATTAGCAGATTATTGATTTTGAACAAAATAGCAATGTACGTGAGATGTGCATCAAGCCTACAAAGAGAACTATCATCTTTCAAGAAAGGGCACCTCACGACTTTCAATGCGAGTGCAACCTACTTTTGGTGAAGTTCTGGACTACCATCCTTTCTGCATGTCTTTCTTACATCACTAAATACATGAATGGTAAGAAATATTAATGGGATTCTGAAATGCTTACAACTAAAGAAATCGATTTTGTTATGAAGGTTGAGGTCAATTTAGATGGAAAAGACAATTGGGTGTTTAATGTTGATGAAAACATCTTTCTAATCTGCCTTGT
The DNA here is from genome assembly GCA_030737815.1 of Allium fistulosum. Taxonomy (NCBI): domain Eukaryota; kingdom Viridiplantae; phylum Streptophyta; class Magnoliopsida; order Asparagales; family Amaryllidaceae; genus Allium; species Allium fistulosum. Next base: position 477,411,856 of record CM060902.1, read on the forward strand.
TACAGAGGCAGCGGATTTGGGTATGTCTTATGATTATACATTTGACTGATTTCATTTTACTTGCAGAAAACTTATAATCACTTGACTTTCATCGTATATTGATCAAGAGCATTCAATGAAATGTCATTCAATACATTGGTTGACTTTACAAAAGGTAACTAGTTTTATAAAATTAAATATCTAAGTTTTATAAAAATTAGATAAGTTTATTAAAATAACTAAGTTTATAAAAATTGATTTTTTTTTGAAAAACACATAGAAGTTAACCAATTTTTAAAAATATTTAACTAAATTAACTAAGTCTGTAAAATTTAAACAAGTTTTACAAATATTACATGTTCTATGGTAAATTTATAAAAAAGCAATTGTTTAATAAAAATTTAAATTAACTATTTTTTAAAGAATCTATTAATTTTCATAAATAGTTAGTTGAGTTAACAATGTTTCTTAAAATTAACCGGTTTTATAAAAATAAATTAAGTTTTATAAAAATTAGAAAAGTCCATAAAAACGAATAGTATTAGTAATAATAATATAAATAATAATAGTTAGTACACTATTTTATAGAGATGTTCATACATCTTTACTTGGTTAGTTATATGTATTGTTTTGTAGGCTAAATAATTGGATGACTTGGTTCTGTCCCCATGCTCAATCTGATCTGATTCTGTCCAACTTTGGCTGCAGGAATAGGCGAATGCAGCTGACAGCTCAAGCAACTTATTTTGGTAAACTTATTATAATCTTTATGGTGGAAAAAGTGTTAAATATCTTGTAGCATGATATTGTTATTTATTAGAACTAGTCGTATTAAAATTATTTTAGTCACTTTTAATTATTGCTTGGTTAAGATGTGATATCTTCTTAATGCATATTGCAATTCCAGTGGTGCAGATAAGTCATATGCTTGTTAGTGTTTAACTCACTTCTACTTCTCCTTAGAAGCACAGTATACAAATCAATGGCTATAGATGCTAATCGCATATTCACATACCCACATGTACTGATATCATAATTTAGTTCTTCTATTTTTGCACTAATAATTAAACATCTTCCAGTACACTGAATCATTTAGAGGTTTGGAAACCATCTGCTAATGTTGCATAATTTTTCATAATTTTGCAGTAGCCAATGTATCAATTTTAGATTGGTTTTTGCTTAGTCTTCTTTCTTATATTTAGTACCAAGTTACATGTCCTTTACCTCTTTCTTTCATCTGTCTTGATACACTGAAAAGAACAGCATGTATACAATTTAATCAGATTATTATACAATAGTTTATTTGTGTTTGTCGGACGACTGTTAAAAATAATGTAGAAATTTTGTATTGGTGTGTGACAAGGCTAGTTAACATCAATGGTCTATTTCAGCTATTGAATTATTGCACAACAAACAAAAGACGTTCAATTAGTTATTTAAAACTACATAAAGATTCTACATATATGCTCTAACGCGTATATTCCTGCTTAATAATACAGTAGCTGTCACCGTTACTTAACGTGCATGAAAGAACTGTATGTACATACAGAACTAGTGCATGCTCACCTTACACGTGTATAGTTGTTTACTTTTAAGTTATGCCGGATGGTCATTTTCAGTTTTTTTTTGTGACATGGGTATATTTGTTCCTGGGTGTAACTTGTGACCTAGTGCTACTAACGTAGTTGACTTGTTAGTTATATGTATTGTTTTTGTTTTGGTCATAAGGTAATTTTTCAACTGCGACTGTTGTCCCAAATGAGAGCATGTGTGATTACTGACTTGTCATATGGATAAGGAGGGTGTTCGGATGGAGGTTTTGTTGCTTGAACTTGGTAGTGGTCGAGGAAGGCAGTAGTAAATATAGTGGCAGTTTAGGTGAATGGGATAAATTTCCGATGTACAGGAAGTGGATGTAAGTGCAGTAAGAAGGTAAGGTTGTAGGTTGGTGTTCGCAGCTAGTCTGGTGATGTAGCTATGAAGGAGTTAATTGTTTAGCAAGAGATGGAGGGTGGCTGTACATTCAAGGGTTGAGTGTTGTGAACTTTGTAGGTGGTCTGGTTGATTTGCTGATGAACTGGAAGAGTTTGTAGATGAACTGGAAGAGTTTATATTTTTGTTTAACATATACCTTATCATTGTTTAACAATATTATGATAACTTGGTCTACTGTGTTATTTTTGTTTATGGATATTATTGAAACTTGATTTATAGATGTTTTTTATATATTAATATTGTTTTAGCTAGTTTATTTAACAGATTATTATTCATTAGAACATGTTATATATACTGGTTGCTTGATATACTCAAAATGTAGTTCTGGAATATGCAAATATAGTGGAATGTTAATGCTGTAAAAATCATATAAATAGAAGACATCATCTATTTTAATGCTGTCAATGAAGAAACAACAGCGTTTAATTCATGTTGTAATTATCATTAAATAGTGAGTAACAACGTTTATCAAACGCTGTTGTAAAATGTAGTAAAACATCATCCCAACTGTAAAAACATAACACAGCACGCATTAAACGCTGCAATAAAAATATTAACAGCCTAAATAAAACGCTGTCAAAAGAATAATTTCCACAGCGTTTAAAATTAAGCTATTGTAAGTTCTCTTTATACGATAGCTTGTCGTTATACAGCGTTTGTTCTAACGCTGTTGTGCCATATAACAGCGTTTAATAAACGCTGTGGTATCAAATTTTTTACAGCGTTTTCTATTTTGCTGTTAAAACTTTTGCATCTACGACAGCATGTCGTTATACAACGTTTATAATAACGCTGTTGTATCATATAACAGCGTTTTTGAAACGCTGTCAAAAGCTGTTTCTGGTGTAGTGGACCTTGGCAAACTGTCTATGATATCCATGGATATCGAATCTCATTTTCAAACTGGAATCTCTAGAGGCTGAAGTAACCCAGTCAGCTTCTGATGTTCGCCCTTCACTTGTTGACAGTTTACACACTGCATAACCCACAAGCCAACATTCATCTTCATGCCTTCCCAATTGAAGCTTCTCTTCATGTCCTGATACATCTTGGTCCCTCCAGGATGAATTGTAAACTTGGATTGTTGACACTCCCCAAGAACTTCTTTCCTCAAATTCTCAACATTTGGAACATATAGTCGCCCCTTCTTTCTCAACCATCCTCTATGGTCAAGACAAAAATCTTTCAAATCATCGATCTCAGTTCCAGCCTCAAGCCTTCTGATCTTCTCGGCCAATAATGGATCCTCCCTATGCTTAGAAGCAATTTTCTCGATCAACACTAGTCGAACTTTTAAGTAGGACAACATGGCAGTACTCTGACTAGAACTAGCAGTAGATCTTAACTGCACACCGCTACTGGCCAAAGCTTCTAGATCCTTCCATTCTGCCAACATAGCTAACACCACATTCTGGTGTCTTCTGCTAAGAGCGTCAGCTGCTTTATTACCTTTCCCTAGGGTATATTCTATACCAAAATCATAAGCAGCCAAAAACTCCAGCCACCTCTGTTGTCTTATATTCAACTCCTTCTGAGAGAATAAATATCTTAAAGACTTATGATCGGTATACAACTCAAATCTCTCCCCTAAGAGATAATGCCTCCAAATCTTCAAGGCAAAAATTACCACAGCCAACTCCAAGTCATGAGTAGGATATCTTACTTCATACGGTCTAAGCTGCCTAGATGCATAGGCAATGACTTTACCCCTCTGCATCAACACTACTCCCAATCTATTTCCACATGCATCAATGTATACTACCAACCCTTGGTTTCCGTCTGGAACTACCAGCACTGGTGCATTGGTCAACAAATGCTTTAAGTTAAGGAATGCTTCCTCACATTTGTCGGACCAAACAAACTTCACCTCCTTCCTGGTAAGCTTAGTCAAAGGTGCTGCTATCCGCGAGAAATCGTTGATGAATCTCCGTTAGTAGCCAGCAAGTCCAAGAAAACTTCTGATCTCGGTCACCAAATAACCAAGGAACTTAACCTCTTTCTTCCAAAAGTGATACTTGGAAAACTTCGCCTTTAGCTGATTCAGCCTTGACGTCTCAAGCACAACTCTAAGATGATCTTCATGCTCTCTTTCATCCTTAGAGTATACCAAAATGTCACATATAAACACCAACACGAATCTATCCAAATACTCTCGGAAGACTCGGTTCATCAAATCCACAAAGAAAGCAGGTGCATTCGTCAATCCAAATGGCATTACTAACCACTCATACGAACCATATCTAGTTCGAAATGTTGTCAAAGGAATGTTGTCCTCCGCCACTCTCAACTGATGGAACCCTATCGCCAAATCCAACCGGGAAAACACTCTGGCTTCACTCAACTGATCAAACATATCATATACCCTCCCAGAGGGTACTTATCCTTTATCGTCCTTTCGTTCAACTTACGATAGTCGATATACATCCTTTACAACCCATCTGGTTTCTTCACGAATACCGCGGCTGCTCCCCAAGACGAACTGCTTGGTCTAATAAAATTCCTTCCTTCTAGATCCACTAGCTGCACCTTCAGTTCCTTCATCTCTGTCGGTATCATCCTGCTAGGTGGTCTACTCACGGGTTCAGCTCCTAGCACAAGATCTATCCGAAACTCAAGGGCTCGTTTAGGTGGTAGTCCTATGACTGACTCAAAGACATCTGCAAATTCTCTTGCTATTCGAGCCTGACTTATATTTTCTCCCACTTCCATTGCACTTAACAAAGCACAACTACTCCGGTCAGAATTCTCTACTGAAAATATAATTCGATTATGACTATCTGGATGTCTCAAAGATATCTCCCCATCCAGGCAAAATATCCTAGCCTCATACCTCCTCAACCAATCCATACCCAAAATGATTCCGAAATCTTTGAAATCGAAAACATACAGACTGCATGCAAACATATGAACAGTATACATTTACCCATTCCTTTGAGATAAACTGACTCAATGTGGAAGCTTTCCCATTCAAGCTTTGCAACTCCTTCTTTGTGGTTGGAGTAGTTATGTTCCTCAAGGCGTTAATCTGCTCTAGATTGGCATCAATGTCCCTTGCATTCACGATAAATCTCAGAAAATTCTCCGATGCAACTTCGAAAGAACATTTCAATGGATTTAATTTTATTCCATATTTTAGCAAAACTTCAAACAAGTTCCCAAGATCATCCATGTACACTTCCATCGTCCGTCCGATCTGATTCCTAAACATGGAATTTGCCAATCTCTGATAAGTCTCTCCTATGTTCTATAGACCGAACAACATTACTCGGTAACAATATAATCCTAAATCTGCTATAAGACTTGTATGCTGTTGATCCAGAACATGCATCAGTATCTGGTTATAACCAGAATATGCATCCATAAAAGAGAGTAACCCGTCCTACAGTCTCGTCTACCAAACGGCCAATCTTAGGCAAAGGGAAGTTATCCTTCGAGCATGCTTTATTCAAGTCCAAAAAATCAATACATATTCGCTGCTTTCCATTTGCTTTCTTGACCAACATGGGGTTCGATACCTATTCAAGGTATAAAGCATTACGAATAGAGCCATTCGCTTTCAGCTTATCTAATTCATCCTTCAACACAATGGATCACTACAGCCACATACCGTGTCTTTTTTGCTTTACTGACAGATATTTTGGGTCCACATTCATTGTATGGCACGTTATCTCTGACGATATCCTGCATGTACCTGAATGTGTCCATGTAAACACAACCAAATTTTCTCGTAGAAAACTGACCAATTCCTTTATCAATCCCATGCCGAGTTGAGATCCGATCTTGAGAGCCCGAGTGGGATCATCAATATTAACCGTCAGCTCTACTGGTGCTGCCTGCACTCACATTGACTTCTTCTTTGGATCCATAGACTTATCGAACTTATTATGGTTCCCAAGTCAGGGCTTGGGCTTTAATTCTATGCTTTCGAGTTTTTAATGCAGAGAGCTTTTTATACTTTCTTTCCTTTCTCCGTCGCTTTGCTACTCTTAGCTTGGCGACATAACATTCCCAACCAACGCTATAGTCTCCTCAATCAATCTAATCCCATTTTGCATAGGGAATTGCATCATCAAGCACCAACGAGCTATTGCTATTCTGAAATCCACAAGGTTCGGACAGCCCAAATAGGCATTGTACGCTGAATACTCAATCACAATTACAACTTTTGAACCCGCACAATCTTGCAGTCTCCATCTTCGGGTTCCACAGACAAATCAACTGTCCCAACGGGTTGTTTTTCCTCATCGGTAAATCCTTGAATCTTGGGTTTACATGGCTTAACATCCTTCATAATAATCCTCATTTGATCAAACATCCTTTTGAATAAAATATTCAGTAAGCTTCCACTATTCACCAAGACTTGGGGCATCATAGCAGGGCTAACAACATCCGTAATCACCATGGGATCGAAGGTTGGTGCTTTTACCCCATAAAAATCCCTATTCCATAACACAATTTCATCAGTCATCATCCTTTACTACTTAGCCAGAGCTGCATCCTCAATGGCGAAGCAGTCTTCTGTAATACATGCTTAATGAACTTTAATACTTTTCCACCTCATTCTAGCTTTTCTCCATCGGATGAGGTCATCCAACTATGGTATATATAACTATCCTTCCATCAGTCTGCGTGGGTCACTCCCCATTGGGTCCTAGTTGGTTCCCTTAGGTGTTTAGCCCTTTCGATCTAGCATTCAATCCACCATCCTATGACTCTCTCACATACTATTGCAATTTTTCCTTCCTTATTAACTCCTTGATGAAATCTCTAAGATTCTGCCACTCTTTTATGTTATGCCCATGAGTTTCGTGGAAGCGACAGTACTTGCCATAATGCCTTTCTTCCTCAATCGCCTCCCTCCTAGGTGGCTTTTTATACCTTTTCCTGCCTTGAGTTACAAGGTAAATATTTTCAGATGTATCGTTCAAAGGCATATATTTTGTCCCGCTTCATATTCCTTGGGCACTTTCTAGCTTCATTTCGTCTGCCTCTAGTGCCTGGGTTTCTTTTCCTTTTATTAGAAGAATTACTAACATTCATAGCCATGTTACTGGGCTTTCACTAGTCTATTTAATCACCACATTACTCTGAATCACTTCCTTTAACTGCCCACCAACAGTCATTCCCTAACTTGCTTCTTCCAAATGCAAGAATTAAATAGCTTTTCGGTGGAACTCCTTCATATTTGTTGATTGCTCCATCCACAACGATTTCCTAAAGCCAATGTCCAGAGGTAAGCCCTAGACCAAGGCCATCAATACCATACTTTCATTCGGATTATTAACTTTAGTAACTGCAATGTTAAACCTATTCAAGAACCTCATCAATGACTCCTGAGGGCCATAAAGCCCGACAAGAACATCATGACTTTAGACCAAGCGGTGTGGAGCCTGAACTACTCCAAAAACTTCTTTGCTAATTCATCAAAGGTTGATATGGATTTCGATGCGAGCCGAGGAAACCACATTGACGCAACTTCATCTAGAAGAATAGGAAAACATCTGTAATGAACTGCATCTATTGCCCTGGCACCATCCTTGTGCCACTCATTTTTAAACAAATGTTGCGTGGGATCGGTAGTCACATTATACGATGACATGGTCGACATTATAAACTTTCTATAACACTCTTCTCTCAAGATTTTCTCCATAAATGGAGTTCTACTAGGCATAGAACCCAATCCTCATTCTTCCACGATTTATTTCTTTCAATAACTGCATATTCATATCTACTATATGCTCCTCGCTAGTTTGGCACTCTGAAGGACAACTATTAAGAGCTGCGTTGAGTGTTTGACTCCGCAAACAGTCTTAGTTTGCTTGATGTCATCTAGATTCTCTAGTCTTTTAGAGAACCACTCTTTTAGTTGTTCTTTGCCATCTGATTGGCTCCGTAACGGTTCTTTGAATACTAACGTCCTGAGCTTCAAAATCTAACCCATCAACATCACCAGCATGCAGAAAATCATCCTCGGAGCCTGATAATTTAACGGACTTAACTTCTTGCCCCTTTAAGAGCCGCAGATTCATCTTGGTACTGACCTAATTCCCTATAGTAGGAGCTTTTATTGTTCCTCCAGCACTTCTCCATGCTAATTCAATAGTCGGTTCCTTTTGTTTTTGTTTTCCATATCTTCTGTTCTAAATAGAAACAGATGAGTTCCCCGCTTTAGATCTGGCAGGTGATGTCTCTCTTGCTCCTCCTGATCCTCTACATCATTTTATAAAACTCCATGTATAGCCTTCTGACTATCTGCTATTCTGATTCGACTCCTCCATCATTTTATCAAACTCCACTCTTGTGACCATATCCTGAGAAGCAGATGGACCTGACAACGCTGTAGTCGACTAGTTTCTAACTTCAGTATGATGAGAAGCTCCTTCATCTACACCAGCTATTGTTCTAGATCTACCTGACTTCTTTGATGGTGCCATTAATTCCAACCTGAAATTTCTTCAAACTTTAGATAGAAAACCTTATGGATCTAACCTCTGAACACTTCAATCCACAATAGATAGCTAGATCTATGCCTAAGAAATTCCATTCTCAACTATGTTGAGCTAAAAAAACAACACCTTAAAATGAATTGAAATGAAGAGATCTAGCAATATAAATAGAAAGCATAGAGAATTTCTATAGTGGTTCGACAAATTTGGTGCCTATGTCCACTGTAATATTATTGCTTATAGATTTTAGTCACAAGTACAAGGGATTGTGAGTTCTAAGCCTATAATAGGAAAAAGTAACTTCTTATGCGACTAGAGTCGTGTAGAGAAAGAGAATGAAGAAGACAAAGTGCCGCAAAAGTACTTTTCCAAATGTTCTAAGCCTTGTAATTATAGGAAAATTGCCTGAATGAAGTCGTAGATCTATGAAATACTAGTTCTAAATTTAGATCCGAGAATGTAGAAGTGGATATGGAATCCTCTAGCCAACAAAATTATCCTGGTATCAATCGGAAGCGATTAGTACCGATCTAATGTCTTAGTGGCAAGCTATGCCATCTTCTTTCCATTTGTCTTCTGCCTTTGATCCATCGAACCCCGAGCACTTTTCCTTAGAAACCATATTGTTCCCATAAGGTTTTGATATCTTTGGTCTATGTCCTTCTCCTTCAAAGCTTCCTTGAAGTTGTTCACCTACTCATTCAGAAATATATCCTAGAACGTTCACCCTTGCTAGTGGTCCACAAGTCATGGCTCCAAATGCCAACAGGGTGCACAAAATATGCTCAGTACTGACCTAAAAGAGGTCAGTACCAACTTGTTTCCTTTGTTCCAAATGTTCTCCAAACTCTTGAACTCCTTTCCTTTGTGCTTCCAAGTATATTCATATGTCCTCGAACCATTTCATCTTCAACCTTACGTCTAGATTCATTCGAAAGCTGCTTGGTCAAAAGGCAAGATAATATATACTTTAAATTAATTACTCAATTAATTATATCAATGTATAAAAAAGTATATAAAATAATCAAATATCTTTATTATGGATAGGACTGGCCATAAAGTTAGATATATGTAACAAATTACATAATTTTTCCTAGGTCATACATCTAACTCTACCAATCTCCCACTTGCACTTGGGGTCAGTTATGGAAAATCAATTCCATCCCTTCGATCAGTTTTCTCAAAACAATCAAGCTATTCCCTTAGTGAACGAATATGCTATGTTGTTTTATTTATCTACTATGTCAATCAAATGTCTCCGACATTGGTAAACAGACTTTATCATGTTGAACATCTGGGAGTATGTTTTCTGACTTCTAGTGAGTTTTAGGTTATTTTGTGATTTGCATTACGGCATTGTTATCCTATAACAATATCACGGGATTCTCAATATTTGGAATCACCGCTAGCCCAGTTATAAATTTGTGCATATAAATATAAACAAACACATATACATACACATTGCTTTTAATATTTCACTCATTCAAAGCAACGTACACAACCTATTGGTTGAATTAGCCACAACCTCTTATTTAGAACATTTCCAACTTAAAGCTTCTTAACTAAGATTAATCATGATATGATTGAAAAACTATACTCGATATCACTTATAACGTTCGAGTCCGAATACTCCTTCATAAGAAGTTCGTTGCTTTATGTATCAAATACATATGTGAAATGAGATATTTTAGACATACAACATGTGTGATAATTCCTATTGCAAATGCATAAGGAATCCACCTTACATGCTCACAGTAAACATTGTAATATGGTGTTTATGTATGCATTTGAAACATTCTCAACATCCATTTATGCCAATTATAAAAGATGACCTTTCAAATCCAATATCGAAAATTAAACAACCAAACTATAATGATTTCAGCACAGATATATCATTAACAATCATAAATTTGTTATTTACTTATATTTTTTAGAAATATTATATTGCCTTCATAGTTCAGTTTTACAGGCACGCACTACCTCTACATTTTGACTAAAATTCAAACTGTTTGTTTTTCTGTCTAAATGTTTACTCAACTCTGATGCTTATTGAACGATATTTCTGTATCAGTTCTTGGATCCTATTTGAAATTCGAAAACCAACTATCGCTCCTATTGAATTAAAGACACTGTGGTTATTATGCGCAGTCGGATTGTTCCAAATCATTATTGAGATTTTCTATTTCAACGTATATGTACCAAAACACAAAATCATATCGAGCGATAATTCTGTGAATAAAATCAGAATTAATTTAAACATGTTGAATAATTAAGCTATTATGTTAATTTCAATAATTGAAATTTACGTGTTTATTATTAACAACGTAGCTTGCTATATTCCAACTACATTGGTCTTTTTCTCAAAACAATTTGTGTCGTTATGGCATACACTTTCAGATGCTACTATCAAAATTATATTTTGATAATGTACTTGGAATCAATTCCAGATTTGCACATTTTGCTATATAGTATAGTCAATACTCTTGATTTCTATAATCGAAGAAATTCTTTTCCCGGCCTTGATATGAAACTCATAGTTTCTCTTTAATGTGTGAGAGTTCTTATTATTCATTCTAATTAGTTTTATTTTTGGATTGTACCTAAATCCACTTTGCTACCAATAATCTCTAAAAGAATATCCTTTATCATGAAGTTTGTGATTCTTGAAATAACAAATGTTTATCAGTATAAAATAAGACATTTTGAAACATTTTCTGAATTGCCTTTTTTGTCTATTTATATATATATATATATAATAAATGATCCAATTTTGAGTTTACAAAAATTTATGTTCGTAACATTAGTTGCTCTTCAATGTTGGCCTGCCCCAAACTAATTGTAATCCGCTCAAGATCCTTCATGAATAAATATTACGTGCAACCTCTCAACTAGCACAACTTGTCAACTCCTTGACCAAGGATACGTAGGGGTTTCTTATAAACTTTTATCTTGTATGATCTCGTAAATTATGTTTTAGATGGATTAAATTTAAAACATGCACTTGCTTTTAAGTACGCATCCTAATAGAAAGAAGTTAACGCAACTTCACTCATTATCAATCATCTTTTATCCAGCGAAGTCCGATTACTTAATACCGATACATCATTATGTATCATAGGGAAGAGTGACTTTTGTGATTGAATCTTATTCATTTTTAAGTACTTTGGAACCCTTTCCAATACACTCTCATATTCGAGCAAATCGAATACTTATTTTCTTTGCACGTTATGTGTTTCTACTATCGTTTTATAGTTAATGAACTTATCATAAATAAAATACTTGTGTATCAAATATACATGTTCATTTATATGATAATTCATCTATGAATTTAAGGAAATAGGTGGATTTGTTTTGGTATCATTAGGCTCTGAACAACGTACATATATGTATATGTGTCAATCCGAAGAGTTCACTAACTCTTTTGTCTCTCATATTGAATCACTCCATCCTTAATCTTCTAAGATACAATTTATCAGTACCATATGATTCATAGTCATATGATTATTGAATTATTTCTCAAACTGTGGCTTAGTCCATAATTGCGAAACAATTGAAAATTTTCTGATACTTTTGTATTTTCTAATGCATCACTTTTATTATAAATACCATTATTATAGATTTATTTTATAACAAATATTCATAGTATTCATATCAAAATAAAACTACATTTATTTTTAGTCAATACTAAAAATAGCTGTATTCCATAAATAACATTTGTATATTTATGAAACAATTTTTGTAACTTGATGCGTCAATTAAAAAGTTTCATATGGTATGCTTCTATAATTTCCGCCATTACTATAATAGCGTACAAAATACGAAGCCCCATTCAACCACTTATTGTAGAATTTTATTTCACACATTATACCTGATTTACAATCAAGTCTCAAATCAAATATCATGAACTCGAATGTGACGAACCACTATTTATAACGTTTACTTTCAATTATAAACAACATCAGAATATGCTTACAATTAAATGTAGACATCAAAGATAGTGGACCATGTATATAAAGATTTAAAAAGTCAAAAATAATGAATAAAAAGGAAACCTCGCGACGAAATTTAAACATCAACATATACATTTACATACATATCATTTTAACAATCAGATATTGCTAAAAAAATCCACCAAATAATTTATACATTTTATTACATCAATTATTAAACAACATCTTTATAATTATGATAAAAGAGGTATACTAGTCTATCATGCAGATATGACTCATTTCAGACCCTTTGCTCCCTTCTTTACTTTTACTCATTAACTTACGAACACACGTATATATAGAATAAAAGAGAAAATGGTTTCAACAATATTTAAACTTTACCTGACCATATATATATGGTCATATGCTCCATAGCTATTACATAGGAAAAAGCTGCATACGTACCCCTTTTGGGTAATCAAGCCAATATAGTTCTGTTTACTGCTCTTCTCCTGCATCCAAATACTTGTTAGTACATAACAACCATAGCATCCATGCAACCACTGTAACCAATGCGATCATTACAAGTATAAAACAATATTCCTACTCATCCATCACAATTAATCATCTTATGGGTAACAACAATAATAGCACGCACACAACCTTCAAATATTAACAATATTCAATGACTACCATAATCAGTCAAATAAGAAAATAACAACACATAAATATACTTACATACATCATCAATATGTAAATATAATACATCACATGTATACTAATTCGACCAACACTACGACACAACATCAATAATCAAATACCATAATTAACCACCCATCATCTAGTAGTAATAAAAGCAAACTATCGCATACTCATCAAAATGCGATACCGTCATCAAACATCAAATATATATGTGATCATTACGATCAACAATTAATTGCACATCTAAATAATGTATTCACATCTATTACTCTCTTAAGTATATAATCGTTTTATTATTGTTTATTATAAAGTAACTTTTATTTATTCATACCAAAACAATAATAATTCTTTTTAATGGTAAATTACTCTTTAAATCTTTTATCGTACTTCTATTTCTTCATACTTCTAAAAATCACAATTTAAATCAAAAATAGTAATCTTCATCAAATCGCTCTTTAAAATGATACTATTACTATTTTATGTTAAAATAATAATATATTTTGAAACCTCTTTAAATACTTTAACTGCTTTCCAAAACTAATTTATTATTATTTATTACAAAAATACAACATTTCATTTTAAATCATCGAAACTCCTTTTTATTTCTATTCATATCAAAATAGTGATTATTTTATCCAAAAACACTTTTGGAAAGATTTGTTCTACAATTATTGTTGTCAAGAAAATACCTTTTTATTTTAGAAATTAAATAATAATAATATTTCTTACCATAAATATCGTAAAATAAACCATTTCATCACTTATACTATAACAACTCGCCTTGAAACGAGCCTAAATTTCAACCTCGAAAAAATGCACCGAACCTTAAACCCGTTCTAATCTTGCCTGTTGATTAGTAAAATTGATTTAAACAACATTACACAGAGCTATCAATCTACACAATCAGAATCTTATAGTAGAAGGATAAAATATAATATCAAAACAATACCTATTTATTAAAAATTCAATGTGAAAAACAAACAATATAACCTCACACAACAATGCCAAATATTCATGGTACAATTCTCAAAATACGTCATGTCTCAATGTGTACATTAGAAATATAAAAATAACATAAATAGCTAAATAACTGCCATAAGTCTACGTCTTTGCCACCATCTCCTAAAATCTGCATCATTATCTCTAACCTGTGTTGTAATGAGGAAGGAGTTAGAACAACAATGTCTGGTGAATAAAAGTCCCGAGCCTCTCTACAATGTACTTGGGTAGTATAATTTAAATAAGAATATGTTCCATGTATCCTACTATATTGTAAGTCTTCCAACTATAAGCGCTAAGGCTTTCCTAGTCCAATTCCACAACCATTACTCTTTCAACCCAATAACCCGTGTCTATCATCAATAATGTAAGATATAGCACTCAAGCCACTTAATACCTTTATAATGAGAACTAGGCAGATTCTGACCATTTAATACCTCATTCAAAGTTGGTCCCTGTCATTTAATACCTATCCCAAGGCGGACTCTACTCTGGTACTATCTAGTTGACATTACACGGAATCCCTTCAGGCTATTTAGTACTTCTTTTCATGGGAGAGATGGACCACACAATAGCCACTTGATACCTCAAACCCAAAGTAGACCCTCCCCAAGATATCCTCTACCGAGCGTAACCGCTAACCCAGACCATTTAATACTTCCGACATACGGAAGTGGCGGGCCCTCAATTAGCTATTTAATACCTTCAACTCCAAAGCAGGTCCTTTGTATTATGACCCGTAACCCAAATTGATATGTCTCATATTAGTTCGACAATTTGTAGGTACTGGTAACCAGATTAGCACTGTAGGTTTACCCTATAGAATTTGGGACTAACCTTGCATTCTCTGTGGGTACTTATTATAGGCGATGTCTCACATCGGCACTAAAGTCACACTGCCATTAGCCAGATTAGCTTGGCAGACTTCCCTGTGCTTACCTCGCATCCCTATAACTTAGTCATAATTTACAACACTCACTTAACATATTACCGCACATCCCATCGCATTCCAAATTAAGGCCTTATAAGAAAACTCTTATTTCACCTTTACAATTAACTTCTTTCATAGGGGAGATTTAATAATAATTAATAACCAATTAACCATGTAATTAGTACGTTATAATTATACATTATTTATGCTTAAAAATATATATGCATATATATATATATATATATATATCTGTGTGTGTGTGTGTACACACATACACACACATGCACCTAAAATATTTATAACCGTGCAAAGATTGCACCGTAAACTAACGTTTAAATGTCAAAACTTCAAATCTATGCAAGTTCAATTCCATATCAACAAATATACCATATATGCAATAACCATAATTTAATCAACAGACTTGTATAAAATAGAATCCATACCAAACTTGTTTTGTACTAAAATAGCGGAATCAACATTAATAGAAACTTATAATTCAAATACTTTTATGCTCTATTCAACTTCTTTGTATAAAACTTAAAAAAGGGAATTTATATTTAAATTGCGGAAATAGGTAGTGCAAACTACGAATAAAAGAATATGTGCCTTACACATTATTTCCTAATTTATTCTTTTTAAAACCCTTAATCGGATCCAAAAAAAAGATAAGAAGTGGAATAGAATGTAAAACATTAAAGTTTCAATATCTACATAATTCCATTATTTTAATATAGAATAATTGAGATTTTAACTTAAGAATTAACATTTCGCTTTAGGGAAATTTGGGGGTTTTAGTGTGATATTTACGTAAACAAAATTCCCCGAAGACATACCTTATATCCAAGTTATACTCTACAATTACTAAAATAAGAAATACTAAGATTTCCACTTACAAAATGTCCTTAGCTCTTACTCTAGAATTTGTTTACGCCCTCTTTAAATCTCTTTCAAATCTCTATTTTTAAAAATATACAACAAGGGAATTGTATATGAATTTAATTATAAATTTAGGAATTAGAGGAGAATAGGACTAGAAATTGGATAATAAACACCTAAATTTCTTATCTGAAACTCTAGAGAATTTTCAGAATCTTTGAAGAGAGAGACCGGCATAGCTTCTCTTAGTTTCCAAAATAATTTATGAATAAAAGTGAGGGGGCTAGTTCTCTTATTTATAGTGATTAGCAAGCACCAAAACCGTCGACTTTTAGTCAGTTAAAAATAATAAAATACGGACTGTTTAAGTGCATAAAACCCTAGCTGCCACCAACATTGACCGGTCCATCCTAGGCAGTCGACCACGCAAAAATCTAGCCGCTACCAAAAATCTACCGGTCCATCCTAGACGGTCGACCAGTTGGTCTATTTTGGAAATGTTATTTTCTTGCCGTTGATTTATGTATTTAATACCTTAATTAATTTTTAACGTCGGTATTCATTTTAACGTTTACTTAACCCCTAAGTCTAATTACTATGAATTTTTAAATTTCAAATTTAAAAATTAATTATTTTTTGAATTTGAATTCCATTATTTTAAATCTAAAAACTTCAAACGTCCATAACTTTTTTGTTTGAGCTCCATTTTCAAAACACTATATATGAAAATTGATCAGAAAATCGTCTGAAACGCAATGACATAACTCCCATGGCCAAATTCTAAGTTTTATAAAATTTACATTTTTAGCTTTATTATTTATTTATTAATTAATTCTTTTTTTATTAGTAAATTACTTATTAATTTTTACAGGGTGTTACATCTCCTCTCTTAAAAGGATTTCGTCCTTGAAATCCCTAAGGGACGGACAACGTAACGCACATTAAGCATCCATGTTATACAACAAAGTTATCTACACAAACCATCTACTTAACTAAAAGTGCAATGTAATTATGTATGCAGACATACTATAGGTGAGCTTAATCCTAGCGTGAATGGAAGTGTCGTGACATATAGGCATGTAAGCAACATCCTAAACATGTGAAAGTTTTCTATATGAGCGCAAAAGTGATAGTGAAAAGTGTAGCAAGCATATCCTACCATTCAATCTAGCAGCAACAATATAACCAAAACTTAAATTGGAGAGGAAGTTTGCCCGAGAAAAGTTAGGATGAGAAGTCCTTATGCTTTTTGCTATATTTTCCCCTATAATACTCGACCCAACCTAATTTATTTATTTTCGGAGCTTCCTATTTCCATGCTTCACAATGCATATGATGGCACAAGGTGCTATTGGCTTCATCTCGATGTCCCCCAATGGATCAAGCTCTATTACAATGGATGTGCTATGAATGCGTTTCCTTAAGTGCGAAACATGAAAAACGTCATAGACTTCTGCCAAATTATTTAGTAGCTCCACACAATAAGCACATTTTCCTATCCTTTCCTAAATTGGTAAAGACCTAACTAATCTAGGTGCAAACTTTCCAGACTTTTCAATTCTCATGACATTCCTATGAGGGGAACTTTAACAAACATCCTATAGATTCCAACTCATTTCTTTCCTTGTTCGCATAGTATTTCTAGAAATCTTGTCAAGCCCTCATTTGCTACCTATATCAATTCTACCTTTTCCGATGTCTAACGAATTAAATCTGGTCCGAGTAGGATTTTGTCAGCGGTCTCCTACTATGACGACCCGAAATTTTTGACATTTGAAATTGGAATATTTAATTGATTTTAAATATTCAAAAGTAAACTTTAACTTGAATTTCAAATATCACTATTTATTGGGTAATTTAATTATTAAATCAAATGATTTGGAGTTGGGTAAAATGTTGAATCTGGAGTTTTAAGCCTGTTAAAAATAGTTTGAAGGCTTGGAAAATTCATATTAATAATACTGAAGGTGATAGAACTTTTAAAATTGAATTTGAAAGTGGTTTGTTCAGTTTTAAAATTTATATCGTTTAAATCGACGTTTAAAAATAGACTTCCGGGGCACAGTCTCGGAATTCGACAAAACCAGTTCCATTGGATCCGTAATAGTGTATTATTATCGAATTTCAATTTTTGTAGTGATTGGAGTTGTTGTGTGAGCGTACGATATATAAACGCGTTGAAATTTATATCGAAATTCAATATTATGACTGGGTCCAAAAAGCTATCTTCTCCATACGATCGAATTAGGACTCAAAACCTTTTCCATTGTGTTCGGAATAGGGGTATAACATTATAAACGCCTAGCGGACGCCTTGATAGGAAGTCGAGATTTTGAGCTGTGAATTCAAGTCGATTTAAAATTTAAATTTAAATATAATTTATACTTTGTTTGACCAGTCAATTAATTTCACATCCATACTTTTTCCTTTCTCCATCAAAACTTTTTCCACCTCCTCTGTAGCGAGCAATTGAAGGCAAGCCAACATCAGATTTTGTCCCCCGTTCCCACCTTAAATACGCGACCTTATCCTTTCCCTCATTTCAAACATTTCGAACGAAAAACAAAATTAAATACAGCAATGGCCGAAACCAATCTAGCTTAAGTAATCGATTCGAACTAGTTCGATTCGAAATAGGAACAAATCGCGTGGCCAAAGGCGACTTCGAAGCCACGATGACTCGTGAGTGTGGCGATTGTTGGGACGTGAAAGGGGAGGATCGACTTTCTCCAGTCAGAGGGCTCGCGAGCGACAAAGGGAAGTAGGGAATTCGATTTCTCGAGAGGAGCGACGAGGCTATTTTGGAGGGCAGTGGTGGCCAGCGCGTTCGCAAGCAAGCAGAAGAGGGTTTCGCGGTGTTGGGTGAACGCTCGATCATTGGTGTCGAAGTGGTGAGCGACGACGAAGCTCGGGGTGGTGGTCATGGCATGGTGATGAGGGCTTGGTCGTCTCGGAATTGATCGAGTCAGTAGGGTAAGCCTATTCTAGTTTTGATTTATATATATGTATATATACAGTAGAAAAAATTTCTGTTTAAAATATATATATATAGTAAAAGAAATTACTGTGTCATTACAGAAAAAAAAAAAAGCAAAAGTAGAAGGTTATTTTGAATATATACAGTATATATATATATATATGAATATGTAAAGTTAGATTTTTAAAACCTATATAGTTTATTTTGAAAATAAAACAAATATACATACATATTTTTAACTTATTAGTTTAATTTCTAAAGTAATAGGTTATGGTGATTAATTTGTTTTATTAACTTGTTTAATAAACTTATTTAATTATTTTTAGTTACTAAAAGGTTTTTAAAAGGGAAAATTAGTTCAAATTAAATTATTGGTTTAAATTAAATCATTAGTTTAAAATAAACTTATAGTTAATCAAATTATTAAATGGCAATTGATTGTTCGATTATTTCGAATATTAATAAATCATATAAATTGTTTATTCAAGGTCGAAAATGGGAAACCAAGGCAATGTTGAAGTGGATTTCAAATTATAAAGCAAAGGTGAGTTAATCTCACTCTTCTGGATTGCTATTTAAATTTAGATGGTTAAATTTAAATATTTGGTTGAATGATTGAATTGATTAGATGTGGTATATTATATATTAGTATATAGTATATATTGGAGTGATTGATTTCCCGCATTATATAGCGGATGAGACCCTATGCGCCGCATAATAGCGGATGATATTATATAAACCCATATACCGCGATATTCCACCTCGAAGTGGAATTGGTATTGTGCTAACATCTGTGGATGCAGGGAAACAGGTTGGAGGGATCCAACTGGATTCCTCAAAATTATTTAGATTGTTCTAATAACTCTATGTTATGATTTTTTTTTGAATATTCTGTGATGAATTATATTGATAATTGGAATATTGAATGCTATGGTTTGATTGAGTATACCTTTCGGTATACTGAGTTATCAAAATATATAAAATTGGATTTTTGAAAAAGAAAATATATGAGAGAATGTTTAAGTAAAGTAATTATAGAAAATTTAAATAAATTAAAGAATGAATTGGGGAAGGATAAAGTGATTTTTTAAATTCTAGTAAATAAATTCCAAGTATGGAAAGGGGATTTTGAATAAAAGGGAAATCATGAATTTTAAACAAGTGATATTATTTAAAGGAATGAAAGATTTATTTTTGAATTCAGAGTTAAAATGGTTTAGAAAGAAATAAAAGAAAATCTTGGAATAAATGTGGAAATTTGTATTATCAGTTAAAGTAAGATTTTAAATCATCACAAGGAAGTTAAACCTGAAATTTTAAGTTTTGAAATAAAATTGTATAAGTAAAGAATTTATTTTTAAATGAAGTAAATTTTGGAAATCAATTTGAAAATTGATCAAGTGTTTGAAACTGGGATCTTAAAAGGAAGATGAGACTATGAAATTTATAAACTGGGTTTATAAAAGTAAAGTAGTATATCGATGGATATTTGGAAGAATAAATTCATGGTGGGAATTTATTTAAGGAATGGGTAAATTTGGTTAAAAATAAATAGTGATTTACTTTTAAAAGGTGTGAAAGAGAAGTGTATTTCCCTGGAAAGCCAAGTACGTTTCAAGTAGATTTTTAAATATAAGTTGAAAGTTTTAAAGTTGTTTAAAGGAATGTTTTAAGAAATTATTATTTAAGTTGTTAAAATTTTAAAGGTAAATATTTATTAAAATATTTATAGTAGTAATTATTTTTAAAGGTTAATTGGTATTATGTTTTTTAAAAAAAGATAATTTTTAATATTTATATTGTATAAAGTAGTTTTATTGTAAATATTCTTAAAGTATATATCTTTGAATAAAATATTAAAGTAGTTTTAATTTAAATGTTTTGTTTAAAGTATATTTTATAATATAGTATTTTAAATTATTTTAGAAATCTAAAGTGTTTGTACTTGGTGATTTCAGTGGAGGAAGAAAATATTTAGGGATTTTACACCGTGAGAGAAAGGTGTTTTTTGAAACCGTTTTCAAAAGGATTGAAAATGGAAATATATCTTGCGAAGATATTTCTGAGGTAAATAAATAATTTGGAAAATTATTTATTGTTTGATGGATGTTTGTGAATGTTAATTGATAGTTAAATAACTGACTATAAATATTGGCCAATGCGCTGATCGTTTCGAAGAGACCGGGATCGGGATTTATTTTCCGAAAACCACTTCGATCCGGTTTATACATTTTCGTGGGGAAACGAGTTCGTAGTCGAAGATGGAGCAGTGAAGTGCAAGGGCTAATCGCTACTAATCCTGAGGATTATTCCAAAATGGATGTAGTAGGAGTAGTGCCTTTGGTTCCGTTCGAACCCGGAACAGACTTGTATGGATGAATGCTTTCGGAACATCGTCAGGTGGATGGTGGGCATTCTAAGGGATATGTTCTAAAAAGGTAACGCTTAGCCTCGAGTCTCATCAACCGGGAATGACTGAAAATCAGGGGTTATGCAGCAAGGCTATGTGGGTAGCACCCATTAGGGTGAGGTCATCCCTGTCTAGATGTCCCTTTTATTTCGGCTTAGTGGGCGGTTGCTGATCCCAACTGCGGGGTGATCTTACTCGAAATTATCCAGTAAGGGGTAGTTCCGGCCTTGTGTTGCAGGGGAACGGGCGTGGTCCTCGGTACGCTGATATAGACCAGGTACTGTGACAGGTGGTACCCCAGTGCCTAGTCATTAGTTTAAAATCCATTCTCCCTACGCGCCTATGCGGTTTTGATTGTGCCCAACTATTGCTGAAACGTGAGATGCAAGCATTTCAGCTAGATTCTATTTTACTTTCAATAGACTCTATTATAATATCAAACGGATTTGATAAAAAGTGTTTTGGCTATCGTAAGGTAAAAACCCGACATGTTTATTTGTGGCGTGGTCTTACGAGATGCCTTTGATTTCAAAGGATTTTGAAAACTTTAATAATCCAATTGAGTGTGTTTTCACGCTGGTTTTCCAGACTGACTCGGGTGTTATTTTATTATAATGCTCGGGTCAGACCGAGTATTACAGATACAGGTTATGATGTTGTGGAGCTCAGGAGACGAGCTGGATGGTGAGGCGTAGCATACGTACATGACATATTATTCCGCTGTGTTGTAAGTTGTATTGTCTGTTGGTGAGGACAAGTTAATATAACTGTCCAAATGTGTGTTATTGATTGTGAGTACTCTGATGATGTAATGTATAAACAAATACATTTTTCCTTTGTGTAAAGATCAGTTAATATCTATTATATTTGATTCCGCAGCGATGGTTAGATTATGTTGTTATTTTGTTTCTTCTTCTTCTACCTCCTTCTTTTTCTAATCCTGATGGTTCGATTTTTCAGGTATGAAAAATCGGGCTGTCACAGTTGGTATCAGAGCTGAAGGTTAAGCGAGAACCTTGGCTCTGGTGGGAATTACTCATTAGAAATAGAGTCTGTAGTACTCTAGAATGAGTTTGAGTGTATTAATAGATTTGAGCATGTATTTGTTAGTGAATATAAAATGGTTTTATATTGTGTTGATTGGTTTGTTGAGTGGTTTACGGATTTTGGTCAATACGAGTAATTAACGTTATTGATAGGGATCTCTAAACACTTGAATAGAACAATTCGACACGGTATTGTTTTAAAATAGGGTAAATGAAATAATTTTACCCAAATTATTTTTGTGCATAAAAGAAATAATTTTCCGAAAGTTAGTATGGTTATATATGGATGCTTGGTTGTTAAGGAGTGATAATATTAAATTATTATCACTATTGTGAGAAAATTGAATAAGAAATTGAAAGCCATAACTAAAGGTTAAGAAATAAATTCATAAACAAATGAGATTTGTAAATGTAAACTATAAATGTGATTTATAATCTGAAATAGAATTCCAGAGAAATATTTGAAAATTAATTGAGATGAAATCCAAGAGTAGTGTATGAATATGAATTGGATGGGTTTGGAATTTTTGGGAAAGGTTTAAATTCCTTTAAGTTTGAAAATGGTTTTCAAAGTTTTTGAAGGAATAATAGTGATATTATTTTGGAAATATTTTGAATTGGATTTGAAATTTGGAGAGATTTGAAATTAAAAATATTTGAATCGTTTTTAAAGAGATAAAAGCATTGAACTCTTTCGGTTGCTGGAAAATAACTTCGGTG
The DNA here is from genome assembly GCA_030737815.1 of Allium fistulosum. Lineage (NCBI taxonomy): Eukaryota > Viridiplantae > Streptophyta > Magnoliopsida > Asparagales > Amaryllidaceae > Allium > Allium fistulosum. The sequence goes on from CM060902.1 coordinate 477,434,866, forward strand.
ATGACTGCAGCATCATCGATATTCATTTTCGAGTTTCCAAGAGAGAAATTGCTACCAAATTGTTTTAAATTGGAATTGTTTGCAAAACTGAGTTTGACTTTGAAATTCAAAGAGATAATTGAATTTACCGAAGGATATTGGATATAATCGATTTCAAAAATATTTTTGAAATATGAGAAATTGTTTAAAATACTCTGGAGTTGGCTTGAAATTGTTATAGAATATATATGGGTTGATAATTTATAAAATTTTGAATATGTTAGAATAAAATTTAACTTATGAAGAATTGAATAAAAATATATACTTGGCTAAATAAAATGTATAATCCCGAGTTAAAAGTAAAATGTGAAAGGGATTGATTGTAAATGGATATAATTGGAAATGGAGATGAACTTAAGTTGTTAACTTAAGTAAATTGTTAAATAGTTGTTAGTGAGCTTTATGAAATGGTTTTGAATGGAACCTGTTTGAATAATGAAATGGAATGCAAGTAAATAGATGAAATTAAAAATGTGGTGAAAATGAGAATGTATGGATTGTGGATAAATTTAAAATGGAATGAAATTTATATAAATTGCGTTGGGGTCAATTTAAAATGGTTATAAGCTTAAGTAATTATTTATTCACATGAATATCGTCAAAGTGCATAAGAAATTGGTCGTTCGACGAAAATGGAATTGAATAAAATTCTTTGAATTGATAGAAGTAAACAAAAGTGATTTTTGAATCAATTGACATGAATATGAGTTGTTTGGAATTATAAATGAATTGGAGGTAAGTAAGTGTGTTGTACATCACTTAAATTGAATTCAATGGTAAGAAAAGCGAGTGAAAGCAATTGAATTGGTGATTGAAACCTTATTAATTACTTATAAGTGATGTTTGATATGTATGGCTTATGAAATCCATGTGTTAGCTATTGAAAATGAGTGAAATGTAAATAAATTTCCTATATATGGCACTTATATATTTAAATTGAGTAAGTACAGGTACAAGGAAGCCGTGTGGCTGGATTTGGTTACGCTAAATGCTAAAATAATAAGCCGCTTGCTTAAAAATGCTAAATAGAGGTACGCCTACGCAATAAAAATAGGAAATATGAACTGTTTTTGTTTTTCCGACCGTGTGGGTCGATGTACATATATTTATATCTTTTGTAAAATTGCAAAAGCTCCTCCGTAGAAAGGAGACTATGCCAAAAAATTTCGAAAATTTTGGGAGTTAGAAAATTTTTAAAATTTTCACTAGCAACAAATGATTTAAAATTTGTAAGCAAATAGAATTGAAACTGAATATTGAAATTTAATTTAAAATTGTGTATGTAAAGTAAGGTGAAATCGAAGAAATTGTTCGAAGAAACTAAAGGAGGAAAAGTTTGCAAATAAACTTTTATTTGAGATTTTAAATAAATTAGTAAGTGAAACTAATAAAAGGAAATGATTAATTAAATATGGGTTAAGATAAGGTGAATAAGATTCAATATTCAAAGTTTGAAGACAAATTGAATTCAAGTAGAATTGAAGATGGAAATTGGGAACAAGTATTGAGATTTGAAAATAATTAATGAATTGAGGCAAATTGAAATTTATAGGAAATTGGAATTCAATTTGAATATAAACTTCAGCAGCGAAGTAGTAAAAATAAATATAAGGAATATTTATATTGAACTTAAGAAATGAAGGATGAAATTCTTAAGTAAATTTGGTATTGGGATATACTAAGTTAATCCTTGAATGGAGATTAAGTAAAATGTGAAATGGGATAATTGTGGAGAGTAAATAGAAATCAAATGAATGTGAATAAAAAGGGAATTGATATAGTTGATAATCAATTTAAATTAATACGTAGGATGTACGTATATTATTTTATTCGCATAATGGTTTGATCCAGATTCGAGCACAGAATTTCGAGATAGTTATATCGATCCGAGTTGGGATATTTCACTCGATTTTCGACGGCGAACCCTGGATATGGATTTTGATTGATTCTGGAAATTCTCTATCATAGTTTGTGGCTATGCAAGGAGGATGACGGTTTCTGATCAAGAAACCAGATATGAGTCCGCACTAGGAAGTCGGGTGGACGATATTAGTTCGGAAGTGAAATTGTGTGATCAAGTGAGCGATCAGATGTGATATTGCGTACGGATGATATATGTGCATCGTACGGGCTTAAGTAAAGCAAATATTGAGAATGTGTAAAAGCAATGTATAGAATGACTTTAAATTCTGTGATTGGTCATTATTGTTAAGTAGGATATACAGGTGGCTTAAAGGCGAAAGGAAATTGATGTTTTTGATTTTAGAAAATAAATTTAAATGGCCCAACAAAAGGTATGTGTTTAAATTTCTGTATGAAATTTGATGATTTTCTGGTATAGCCATTTGGTTTTTCATTTTCTTTTGAAATTTGGGGGATCGTAGAGGCATTTTGTAGTTGTACCGAGCTAGCCGCGCAAAGGAGACGCTGACAAAAATTTTCAAAATTTTAGGGAGTTAGAAAAATTTTGGAAATTCTTTTGATAATTTGAATTTGGTTTAAAATTTAAATTTGAACTGTTAAGTAAGTAATATTGTTTGGAACTTATCGATAAGTTTGGGAAGTTAGACGAGGGTTAGTGTATCTTTAATAAAAAGATTTGTTTTGGGTACTATTAAAGCTGTTGGTTTTGGGATGTGGTTAAAACTATTTGGATTGGAAAATAGTAACGGGTATTGAACCATTCTTCTTAACTAGTAATTTTGGGGACGAAATCCTTTTAAGGGGGGAGGAATGTGACGACCCAGAATTTTGGACATTTGAAATTGGAATATTTAATTGATTTTAAATATTCAAAAGTAAACTTTTAACTTGAATTTCAAATATCACTATTTATTGGGTAATTTAATTATTAAATCAAATGATTTGGAGTTGGGTAAAATGTTGAATCTGGAGTTTTAAGCTTGTTAAAAATAGTTTGAAGGCTTGGAAAATTCATATTAATAATACTGAAGGTGATAGAACTTTTAAAATTGAATTTGAAAGTGGTTTGTCCAGTTTTAAAATTTATATCCTTTAAATCGACATTTAAAAATAGACTTCCGGGGCACAGTCTCGGAATTCGACGAAACCTGTTCCATTGGATCCGTAATAGTGTATTATTATTGGATTTCAATTTTCGTAGTGATTGGAGTTGTTGTGTGAGCGTACGATATATAAATGCGCTGAAATTTATATCGAAATTCAATATTATAACTGGGTTCAAAAAGCTATCTTCTCCATACGATCGAATTAGGACTGGAAACCTTTTCCATTGTGATTAGAATAGGGGTATAACATTATAAACGCCTAGCGGCACGCCTTGATAGGAAGTCGAGATTTTGAGCTGTGAATTCAAGTCGATTTAAAATTTAAATTTAAATATAATTTATACTTTGTTTGACCAGTCAATTAATTTGACATCCATACTTTTTCCTTTCTCCATCAAAACTTTTTCCGCCTCCTCTGTAGCGAGCAATTGCAGGCACGCCAACATCAGATTTTGTCCCCCGTTCCCACCTTAAACACGCGACCTTATCCTTTCCCTCAATTCAAACATTTTAAATGAAAAACAAAATTAAATACAGCAATGGCCGAAACCAATCTAGCTTAAGCAATCAATTCGAACTAGTTCGATTCGAAATAGGAACAAATCGTGTGGCCAAAGACGACTTCGAAGCCACGATGACTCGTGAGTGTGGCGATGGCTGGGACGTGAAAGGGGAGGATCGACTTTCTCCAGTCAGAGGGCTCGCGAGCGACAAAGGGAAGTAGGGCATTCGATTTCTCGAGAGGAGCGACGAGGCGATTTTGGAGGGCAGTGGTGGCTGGCGTGTTCGCAAGCAAGCAGAAGAGGGTTTCGCGATGTTGGGTGAACGCTCGATCCTGGGTGTCGAAGTGGTGAGCGGCGACGAAGCTCGGGGTGGTGGTCATGGCACGGTGATGAGGGCTTGGTCGTCTCGGAATTGATCGAGTCAGTAGGGTAAGCCTATTCTAGTTTTGATTTTGTATATATGTATATATACAGTAGAGAAAATTTCTGTTTAAAATATATATATATAGTAAATGAAATTACTATGTCATTACAGAAAAAAAAAGTTAAAGCAGAAGGTTATTTTGAATATATACAGTATATATATATATATATGAATATGTAAAGTTAGATTTTTAAAACCGATATAGTTTATTTTGAAAATAAAACAAATATACATACACATTTTTAACTTATTAGTTTAATTGCTAAAGTAATAGGTTATGGTGATTAATTTGTTTTATTAACTTGTTTAATAAACTTATTTAATTATTTTTAGTTACTAAAAGGTTTTTAAAAGGGAAAATTAGTTCAAATTAAATTATTGGTTTAAATTAAATCATTAGTTTAAATAAACTTATAGTTAATCAAATTATTAAATGGCAATTGATTGTTCAATTATTTAGAATATTAATAAATCATATAAATTGTTTATTCAAGGTCGAAAATGGGAAACCAAGACAATGTTGAAGTGGATTTCAAATTTTAAAGCAAAGGTGAGTTAATCTCACTCTTTTCTGGATTGCTATTTAAATTTAGATGGTTAAATTTAAATATTTGGTTGAATGATTGAATTGATTGGATGTGGTATATTATATAGTAGTATATAGTATATATTGGAGTGATTGATTTCCCGCATTATATAGTGGATGAGACCCTATGCGCTGCATAATAGCGGATGATATTATATAAACCCATATACCACGATATTCCACCTTGAAGTGGAATTGGTATTGTGCTAACATCTGTGGATGCAGGGGAACAGATTGGAGGGATCCAACTGGATTCCTCAAAATTATTTAGATTGTTCTAATAATTCTATGTTATGATTTTTTTGAATATTCTGTGATAAATTATATTGATAATTGGAATATTGGATGCTATGGTTTGATTGAGTATACCTTTTGGTATACTTAGTTATCAAAATATATAAAATTGGATTTTTGAAAAAGAAAATATATGAGAGAATGTTTAAGTAAAGTAATTATAGAAAATTTAAATAAATTAAAGAATGAATTGGGGAAGGATAAAGTGATTTTTTAAATTCTAGTAAATAAATTCCGAGTATGGAAAGGGGATTTTGAATAAAAGGGTAATCATGAATTTTAAACTTAAGTGATATTATTTAAAGGAATGAAAGATTTATTTTTGAATTCAGAGTTAAAATGGTTTAGAAAGAAATAAAAGAAAATCTTGGAATAAATGTGGAAATTTGTATTATTAGTTAAAGTAAGATTTTAAATCATCACAAGGAAGTTAAAGTTGAAATTTTAAGTTTTGAAATAAATTGGATAAGTAAAGAATTTATTTTTAAATGAAGTAAATTTTGGAAATCAATTTGAAAATTGATCAGGTGTTTGAAAGTGGGATCTTAAAAGGAAGATGAGACTATGAAATTTATAAACTGGGTTTATAAAAGTAAAGTAGTATATCGGTGGATATTTGGAAGAACAAATTCATGGTGGGAATTTATTTAAGGAATGGGTAAATTTGGTTAAAAATAAATACTGATTTATTTTTAAAAGGTGTGAAAGAGAAGTGTATTTCCCTGGAAAGCCAAGTACGTTTCAAGTAGATTTTTAAATATAAATTGAAAGTTTCAAAGTTGTTTAAAGGAATGTTTTAAGAAATTATTATTTAAGTTGTTAAAATTTTAAAGGTAAATATTTATTAAAATAGTTATAGTAGTAATTATTTTTAAAGGTTAATTGGTATTATGTTTAAAAAAAAGATAATTATTAATATTTATATTATATAAAGTAGTTTTATTGTAAATATTCTTAAAATATATATATTTGAATAAAATATTAAAGTAGTTTTAATTTAAATGTTTTGTTTAAAGTATATTTTATAATATAGTATTTTAAATTGAATTCTAAAGTGTTTGTACTTGGTGATTTCAGTGGAGATAGAAAATATTTGGGGATTTTACTCCGTGAGAGAAAGGTGGTTTATGAAACCATTATCAAAAGGGTTGAAAATGGAAATATATCTTGCGAAGGTATTTGTGAGGTAAATAAATAATTTGGAAAATTATTTATTGTTTGATTTATGTTTGTGAATGTTAATTGATAGTTAAATAACCGACTATCAATATTGGCCAATGCACTGATCGTTTCGAAGAGACCGGGATCATGATTTATTTTCCGAAAACCACTTCGATCCGGTTTATACGTTTTCGTGGGGAAATGAGTTCGGAGTCGAAGATGGAGCAGTGAACTGCAAGGGCTAATCGCTACCAATCCTGAGGATTATTCCAAAATGGATGTAGTAGGAGTAGTGCTCTGATGATGTAATGCATAAACAAATACATTTTTCCTTTGTGTAAAGATCGGTTAATATCTATTATATTTGATTCCGCTGTGATGGTTAGATTATGTTGTTATTTTTTTTCTTCTTCTTCTACCTCCTTCTTTTTCTAATCCTGATGGTTCGATTTTTCAGGTATGAAAAATTGGGCTGTCACAGTTGGTATCAGAGCTGAAGGTTAAGCGAGAACCTTGGCTCTGGTGGGAATTACTCACTAGAAATAGAGTCCGTAGTACTCTAGAATGAGTTTGAGTGTATTAATAGATTTGAGCGTGTATTTGTTAATGAATATAAAATGGTTTTATATTGTGTTGATTGGTTTGTTGAGTGGTTTACGGATTTTGGTCAACACGAGTAATTAACGTTATTGATAGGGATCTCTAAACACTTGAATAGAACAATTCGACATGGTATTGTTTTAAAATAGGGTAAATGAAATAATTTTACCCAAATTATTTTTGTGCATAAAAGAAATAATTTTCCGAAAATTAGTTTAGTTATATATGGATGCTTGGTTGTTAAGGAGTGATAATATTAAATTATTATCACTATTGTGAGAAAATTGAATAAGAAATTGAAAGCCATAACTAAAGGTTAAGAAATAAATTCATAAACAAATGAGATTTGTAAATGTACACTATAAATGTGATTTATAATCTGAAATAGAATTCCAGAGAAATATTTGAAAATTAATTGAGATGAAATCCAAGAGTAGTGTATGAATATGAATTGGATGGGTTTGGAATTTGGAATTTTGGGAAAGGTTTAAATTCCTTTAGGTTTGAAAATGGTTTTCAAAGTTTTTGAAGGAATAATAGTATATTATTTTGGAAATATTTTGAATTGGATTTGAAATCTGGAGAGAATTTTAATTTAAAATATTTGAATCGTTTTTAAAGAGATAAAAGCATTGAACTCTTTCGGTTGCTGGAAAATAACTTCGGTGATGACTGCAGCATCATCGATGTTCATTTTCGAGTTTCCAAGAGAGAAATTGCTACCAAATTGTTTTAAATTGGAATTGTTTGCAAAACTGAGTTTGACTTTGAAATTCAAAGAGATAATTGAATTTACCAAAGTATATTGGATATAATCGATTTCAAAATTATTTTTGAAATATGAGAAATTGTTTAAAATACTCTGGAGTTGGCTTGAAATTATTATAGAATATATATGGGTTGATAATTTATAAAATTTTGAATATGTTAGAATAAAATTTAACTTATGAAGAATTGAATAAAAATATATACTTGGCTAAATAAAATGTATAATCCCGAGTTAAAAGTAAAATGTGAACGGGATTGATTGTAAATGGATTTAATTGGAAATGGAGATGAACTTAAGTTGTTAACTTAAGTAAATTGTTAAATAGTTGTTAGTGAGCTTTATGAAATGGTTTTGAATGGAACCTGTTTGAATAATGAAATGGAATGCAAGTAAATAGATAAAATTAAAAATGTGGTGAAAATGAGAATGTATGGATTGTGGATAAATTTAAAATGGAATGAAATTTATATAAATTGAGTTGGGGTCAATTTAAAATGGTTATAAGCTTAAGTAATTATTTATTCACACGAATATCGTCAAAGTGCATAAGAAATTGGTCGTTCGACGAAAATGGAATTGAATAAAATTCTTTGAATTGATAGAAGTAAACAAAAGTGATTTTTGAATCAATTGACATGAATATGAGTTGTTTGGAATTATAAATGAATTGGAGGTAAGTAAGTGTGTTGTACATCACTTAAATTGAATTCAATGGTAAGAAAAGCGAGTGAAAGCAATTGAATTGGTGATTGAAACCTTATTAATTACTTATAAGTGATGTTTGATATGTATGGCTTATGAAATCCATGTGTTAGCTATTGAAAATGAGTGAAATGTAAATAAATTTCCTATATATGGCACTTATATATTTAAATTGAGTAAGTACAGGTACAAGGAAGCCGTGTGGCTGGATTTGGTTACGCTAAATGCTAAAATAATAAGCCGCTTGCTTAAAAATGCTAAATAGAGGTACGCCTACACAATAAAAATAGGAAATATGAACTGTTTTTGTTTTTCCGACCGTGTGGGTCGATGTACATATATTTATATCTTTTGTAAAATTGCAAAAGCTCCTCCGTACAAAGGAGACTGTGCCAAAAAATTTCGAAAATTTTGGGAGTTAGAAAATTTTTAAAATTTTCACTAGCAACAAATGATTTAAAATTTGTAAGCAAATAGAATTGAAACTGAATATTGAAATTTAATTTAAAATTGTGTATGTAAAGTAAGGTGAAATCGAAGAAATTGTTCGAAGAAACTAAAGGAGGAAAAGTTTGCAAATAAACTTTTATTTGAGATTTTAAATAAATTAGTAAGTGAAACTAATAAAAGGAAATGATTAATTAAATATGGGTTAAGATAAGGTGAATAAGATTCAATATTCAAAGTTTGAAGACAAATTGAATTCAAGTAGAATTGAAGATGGAAATTGGGAACAAGTATTGAGATTTGAAAATAATTAATGAATTGTGGCAAATTGAAATTTATAGGAAATTGGAATTCAATTTGAATATAAACTTCAGCAGCGAAGTAGTAAAAATAAATATAAGGAATATTTATATTGAACTTAAGAAATGAAGGATGAAATTCTTAAGTAAATTTGGTATTGGGATATACTAAGTTAATCCTTGAATGGAGATTAAGTAAAATGTGAAATGGGATAATTGTGGAGAGTGAATAGAAATCAAATGAATGTGAATAAAAAGGGAATTGATATAGTTGATAATCAATTTAAATTAATACGTAGAATGTACGTATATTATTTATTTGCATAATGGTTTGATCCAGATTCGAGCACAGAATTTCGAGATAGTTATATCGATCCGAGTTGGGATATTTCACTCGATTTTCGACGGCGAACCCTGGATATGGATTTTGATTGATTCTGGAAATTCTCTATCATAGTTTGTGGATATGCAAGGAGGATGACGGTTTCTGATCAAGAAACTAGATATGAGTCCGCACTAGGAAGTCGGGTGGACGATATTAGTTCGGAAGTGAAATTGTGTGATCAAGTGAGCGATCAGATGTGATATTGCGTACGGATGATATATGTGCATCGTACGGGCTTAAGTAAAGCAAATATTGAAAATGTGTAAAAGCAATGTATAGAATTACTTTAAATTCTATGATTGGACATTATTGTTAAGTAGGATATACAGGTGGTTTAAAGGCGAAAGGAAATTGATGTTTTTTATTTCAGAAAATAAATTTAAATGGCCCAACAAAAGGTATGTGTTTAAATTTCTGTATGAAATTTGATGATTTTCTGGTTTAGCCATTTGGTTTTTCATTTTCTTTTGAAATTTGGGGGCCCGTAGAGGCATTTTGTAGTTGTACCGAGCTAGCCGGGCAAAGGAGACGCTGGCAAAAAATTTCAAAATTTTAGGGAGTTAGAAAAATTATGGAATTTTTTTTGATAATTTGAATTTGGTTTAAAAATTAAATTTGAACTGTTAAGTAAGTAATATTGTTTGGAACTTATGGATAAGTTTGGGAAGTTAGAAGAGGGTTAGTGTATCTTTAATAAAAAGATTTGTTTTGGGTATTGTTAAAGCTGTTGGTTTTGGGATGTGGTTAAAACTATTTGGATTGGAAAATAGTAACGGGTATTGAACCATTCTTCTTAACTAGTAATTTCGGGGACGAAATTCTTTTAAGGGGGGAGGAATGTGATGACCCGGAATTTTGGACATTTGAAATTGGAATATTTAATTGATTTTAAATATTCAAAAGTAAACTTTTAACCTGAATTTCAAATATCACTATTTATTGGGTAATTTAATTATTAAATCAAATGATTTGGAGTTGGGTAAAATGTTGAATCTGGTGTTTTAAGCCTGTTAAAAATAGTTTGAAGGCTTGGAAAATTCATATTAATAATACTGAAGGTGATAGAACTTTTAAAATTGAATTTGAAAGTGGTTTGTTCAGTTTTAAAATTTATATCGTTTAAATCGACGTTTAAAAATAGACTTCCGGGGCACAGTCTCGGAATTCGATGAAACTAGTTCCTTGGATCCGTAATTGTGTATTATTATCGGATTTCAATTTTCGTAGTGATTGGAGTTGTTGTGTGAGCGTACGATATATAAACGCACTGAAATTTATATCGAAATTCGATATTATAACTGGGTCCAAAAAGCTACCTTCTCCATACGATCGAATTAGGACTCAAAACCTTTTCCATTGTGTTCGGAATAGGGGTATAACATTATAAACGCCTAGCGGCATGCCTTGATAGGAAGTCGAGATTTTGAGCTATGAATTCAAGTCGATTTAAAATTTAAATTTAAATATAATTTATACTTTGTTTGACCAGTCAATTAATTTCACATCCATACTTTTTCCTTTCTCCATCAAAACTTTTTCCGCCTCCTCTGTAGCGAGCAATTGCAGGCACGCCAACATCATATTTTGTCCCCCGTTCCCACCTTAAACACGCGACCTTATCCTTTCCCTCAGTTCAAACATTTCAAACGAAAAACAAAATTAAATACAGCAATGGCCGAAACCAATCTAGCTTAAGAAATAGATTCGAACTAGTTCGATTCGAAATAGGAACAAATCGCATGGCCAAAGGCGACTTCGAAGCCACGATGACTCGTGAGTGTGGCGATTGCTGGGACGTGAAAGGGGAGGATCGACTTTCTCCAGTCAGAGGGCTCGCGAGCGACAAAGGGAAGTAGGGCATTCGATTTCTCGAGAGGAGCGACGAGGCGATTTTGGAGGTCAGTGGTGGCCGGCGCGTTTGCAAGCAAGCAGAAGAGGGTTTCGCGATGTTGGGTGAACGCTCGATCCTGGGTGTCGAAGTGGTGAGCGGCGACGAAGCTCGGGGTGGTGGTCATGGCGCGGTGATGAGGGCTTGGTCGTCTCGGAATTGATCGAGTCAGTAGGGTAAGCCTATTCTAGTTTTGATTTTGTATATATGTATATATACAGTAGAGAAAATTTCTTTTTAAAATATATATATATATATAGTAAAAGAAATTACTGTGTCATTACAGAAAAAAAAAGTTAAAGCAGAAGGTTATTTTGAATATATACAATATATATATATATATATATATATATGAATATGTAAAGTTAGATTTTTAAAACCGATATAGTTTATTTTGAAAATAAAACAAATATACATACATATTTTTAACTTATTAGTTTAATTTCTAAAGTAATAGGTTATGGTGATTAATTTGTTTTATTAACTTGTTTAATAAACTTATCTAATTATTTTTAGTTACTAAAAGGTTTTTAAAAGGGAAAATTAGTTTAAATTAAATTATTGGTTTAAATTAAATCATTAGTTTAAATAAACTTATAGTTAATCAAATTATTAAATGGCAATTGATTGTTCGATTATTTTGAATATTAATAAATCATATAAATTGTTTATTCAAGGTCGAAAATGGGAAACCAAGACAATGTTGAAGTGGATTTCAAATTATAAAGCAAAGGTGAGTTAATCTCACTCTTCTGGATTGCTATTTAAATTTAGATGGTTAAATTTAAATATTTGGTTGAATGATTGAATTGATTGGACGTGGTATATTATATAGTAGTATATAGTATATATTGGAGTGATTGATTTCCCGTATTATATAGTGGATGAGACCCTATGCACCGCATAATAGCGGATGATATTATATAAACCCATATACCGCGATATTCCACCTCGAAGTGGAATTGGTATTGTGCAAACATCTGTGGATGCAGGGAAACAAGTTGGAGTGATCCAACTGGATTCCTCAAAATTATTTAGATTGTTCTAATAATTATGTGTTATGATTTTTTTTAATATTCTATGATGAATTATATTGATAATTGGAATATTGGATGTTATAGTTTGATTAAGTATACCTTTCGGTATACTGAGTTATCAAAATATATAAAATTGGATTTTGAAAAAGAAAATATATGAGAGAATGTTTAAGTAAAGTAATTATAGAAAATTTAAATAAATTAAAGAATGAATTGGGGAAGGACAAAGTGATTTTTTAAATTCTAGTAAATAAATTCCAAGTATGGAAAGGGGATTTTGAATAAAAGGGAAATCATGAATTTTAAACTTAAGTGATATTATTTAAAGGAATGAAAGATTTATTTTTGAATTCAGAGTTAAAATGGTTTAGAAAGAAATAAAAGAAAATCTTGGAATAAATGTGGAAATTTGTATTATTAGTTAAAGTAAGATTTTAAATCATCACAAGGAAGTTAAAGTTGAAATTTTAAGTTTTGAAATAAAATTGGATAAGTAAAAAATTTATTTTTAAATGAAGTAAATTTTGGAAATCAATTTGAAAATTGATGAATTGTTTGAAACTGGGATCTTAAAAGGAAGATGAGACTATGAAATTTATAAACTGGGTTTATAAAAGTAAAGTAGTATATCGGTAGATATTTGGAAGAAAAAATTCATGGTGGGAATTTATTTAAGGAATGGGTAAATTTGGTTAAAACTAAATACTGATTTATTTTTAAAAGGTGTGAAATAGAAGTGTATTTCCCTAGAAAGCCAAGTACGTTTCAAGTAGATTTTTAAATATAAGTTGAAAGTTTTAAAGTGGTTTAAAGGAATGTTTTAAGAAATTATTATTTAAGTTGTTAAAATTTTAAAGGTAAATATTTATTAAAAATAGTTATAGTAGTAATTATTTTTAAAGGTTAATTGGTATTATGTTTTAAAAAAAAAGATAATTGTTAATATTTATATTGTATAAAGTAGTTTTATTGTAAATATTCTTAAAGTATATGTCTTTGAATAAAATATTAAAGTAGTTTTAATTTAAATGTTTTGTTTAAAGTATATTTTATAATATAGTATTTTAAATTATTTTAGAAATCTAAAGTGTTTGTACTTGGTTATTTCAGTGGAGATAGAAAATATTTGGGGATTTTACTCCGTGAGAGAAAGGTGGTTTTTGAAACCGTTTTCAAAAGGGTTGAAAATGGAAATATATATTGCGAAGATATTTGAGAGGTAAATAAATAATTTGGAAAATTATTTATTGTTTGATGGATGTTTGTGAATGTTAATTGATAGTTAAATTACCGACTATCAATATTGGCCAATGCGCTGATCGTTTCGAAGAGACCGGGATCGGGATTTATTTTCCGAAAACCACTTCGATCCGGTTTATACGTTTCGTGGGGAAACGAGTTCAAAGTCGAAGATGGAGCAGTGAAGTGCAAGGGCTAATCGCTACTAATCCTGAGGATTATTCCAAAATGGATGTAGTAGGAGTAGTGCCTTCGGTTCCGTTCGAACCCGTAACGGACTTGTATGGATGAATGCTTTCGGAACATCGTCAGGTGGACGGTGGGCATTCTAAGTGATATGTTCTAAAAAGGTAACGCTTAGCCTCGAGCCTCATCAACGGGGAATGACTGAAAATCAGGGGTTATGCAGCAAGGCTATGTGGGTAGCACCCATTAGGGTGAGGTCATCCCTGTCTAGATGTCCCTTTTATTTCGGCTTAGTGGGCGGTTGCTGATCCCAATCACGGGGTGATCTGACTCAGAATTATCCAGTAAGGGGTAGTTCCGGCCTTGTGTTGCAGGGGATCGGGAGTGGTCCTCGGTACGCTGATCTAGACCAGGTACTGTGACAGGTGGTACCCCAGTGCCTAGTCATTAGTTGGAAATCCATTCTCCCTACGCGCCTGTACGGTTTTGATTGTGCCCAACTATTGCTGAAACGTGAGATGCAAGCATTTCAGCTAGATTCTATTTTACTTTCAATAGACACTATTATAATATCAGACGGATTTGATAAAAAGTGTTTTGGCTATCGTAAGGTAAAAACCCGACATGTTTATTTGTGGCATGGTCTTACGAGATGCCTTTGATTTCAAAGGATTTTGAAAACTTTAATAATCCAATTGAGTGTGTTTTCTTACGCTGGTTTTCCAGACTGACTCGGGTGTTATTTTATTATAATGCTCGGGTCAGACCGAGTATTATAGATACAGGTTATGATGCTGTGGAGCTCAGGAGACGAGCTGGATGGCGAGGGATAGCATACGTACATGATGTATTATTCCGCTGTGTTGTAAGTTGTATTGTCTGTTGGTAAGGACAAGTTAATATAACTGTCCAGATGTGTGTTATTGATTGTGAGTACTCTGATGATGTAATATATAAATAGACACATTTTTCCTTTGTGTAAAGATCAGTTAATATCTATTATATTTGATTCCACTGCGATGGTTAGATTCTGTTGTTATTTTGTTTCTTCTTCTTCTACCTCCTTCTTTTTCTAATCCTGATGGTTCGATTTTTCGGGTATAAAAAATCGGGCTGTAACACCTACCGGCAATTTTGCGATTCTCATGGCCTTCTGTACAACGCTTTAAAGGGTGTCATTCCAATCGTCGCTTGGTGACTATAATTATATGTGAATTCAAGTAAAGGTAAGTGCTGCTCCCAATGTCCTTCAATTTCCTCCAAAGTCCATATGCAAGCTCTTAATAAGACTTCTAAGACCCTATTCACCCTTCCAGTTTAACCGTTGGTCTTTAGGTGGTAATCAGTGCTAAGATTCAATAAAGTTCCTAAAGCTGTCTACAAACTCCTTTAAAATTAGCTAGTAAATAAGGGATTCCTATCACTAACAATGTTAACCAGAATATCATAAAGTCGAACTATCTCCTTATTATAATTTTTTCCCTAAAGATGTTGCGTAACTACCACTTCTAACGGGGATAAAATGGGCACTCTTAGTAAGTCTATCCACTATGACCCAAATTGCTTTATTAGGCAACCCATCTATGAAGTCCACCGATATATGCTTCCATTTCCAAGTTGAAATCTCCTATGGTAATAACAATCCTCTGGGCTTTTCTTGCTCGGCCTTTATCCTCTGACAAGTCAAATATCTAGCGACAAATTCTACTACCTTCTTCTTTATCCTTAGCCAATAGAAAATTCTCTTCTTATCCCTATAATCTTGCCTCCTCTGTGGTGAATGGTCATCCTTGAATGGCGTCACTCTGTAAGCTAAGATTTATCTTTCCCAAAATCCTAAAGTTTTTGGAATTGAAGCATTCTTTACTCCTATTTACTAACCTAATTCACTCATTAACTTCTAGTCTTACCTATAGTATATCGCAAGGTAAGTGTCCTTATGAAATTTCCTTATTTATGTCGTTTCTCAATATGTATATATCTATTTAGTAGTTTAATCCCATCCATAAAATCAACCCAGAAGACATAGGAACATATCTTATGCTTTTCAAATAACCTAAGGGAGACAAATAGCGATTACAACCCAAAAACTCTAGAAGAAAATTTTGCTAAAAGCTACCATATCAACTGGTGTTAATGATGTTGTGGTCCTAACACTCCTTATGTCATTCCACTATAACCCACCTTTCTTAATTCCCTTTCTTGGTTTCCAATAAATGCGCACCATCTATTACTTTAGTTAATATACCCGATTATGGGATAAATTGTGCATCCCCATAAATGACGTCCTAAATTCTCTAATGAGTCCCCATTTAATTCCTTTTAACTCTCTATTAACTACAAATTTATTGACCTATTAAATCTATAATTAGTGTCCATAAATCATAGTCTATAATTACTACGTTGTTAATAACTAATATGAATATTGTTGTAAATTACGCTATTTATATATTCTTATTTTTAGTTGGTAACAGCGTATTTATACATTTATATTTCTAACTATTACTTTCTAAACTAGAACATTACTTTCCACATTATAATTTATCAGAGTTAATATTCCAAAAAGGATTACCATTAAAAAAATTCATAAATTAACCAAAAGTAAGATCTTTGCTTCATTTGAAACTACAAGAAATTATTTCTTTTCTTTTATTGAAATAGACGGCGTTAGACAATGGAAAAGAATATTCATATCTTACACATCTCTTTCCCTTTTTGGTATATCCTTTATTAATTCAAACGACCGCTTTTATCTATATTTTGGAATTGGATAATTTATGGAATTACATGGAACCCGCTCCAATAAATCAGAACATATAAATTCACATTCCAAGTCAACTAGGGCAACCTAATTTACAACCCAATTATAGACCTAGAATAGCTTTACATCTTTACCAACACTCTACGATTAAATATTTGAGACCAATTTCAAATTTTCATATCAGGTTGTACATATTATTCCTATTTAATTTATATCTTAAAACCTTTACCCTATCTTACATAAGTAGTGATCCCTATCCACTCCATAAAACCTTTTGGTTTAGCCCTATCCATTCATAAAACTTAAAATTTCACAACTATAATGTACCTGATCCAAAACCCTTATCTTCGAAAATATAAACTTAGAAACCCTTTTTGTCAATTTCAAAAATTGCTTAGTCCCCAAAAAGGAGCCATGGAAATTTTTTCCTTTTTCTAACTACTTTTCCTTTTTAAAGACTTTCTACAACAAATATTTATTTCTTTTAAAAGTAGGATTTTTAACTCAAAACTATAAAAAAAATCAATTATCATACCAATTGATAGTAATTTTTTTCAAAAACATCTTCTATAATTTAAAATAATGAAAAGTGGAATAGACAAGGATAACTTCTATCCTATTATTTCCTATGTTATTCCAATTACTTCTCTCCTATATTATTTCTAACTAGATTACTAATCTTATTTTATATAAATTTATAATGTTATTACAATCTAAATTTCCCAATATTGACTCATCATAGTGCATTCGCCTACTGGTTCAGCCATCTATTTCAGTTGTTATTCTTCGCATTTCCTTATACGGCAATGTTCCTCCTACCTACTATATTGGGAATCCTTACTCTTCCATTCTCTCCACCTCATTTTAATCAAGTTCCATTTCCATTTATTCCCCTGTTTAAAAAGAATTAAAAAAAAAGCTCCAAATTTTTGAAATAGGAAAAATCATCGAGTCTAACATATTCTCTATTTTTCATTTATTTCAAAAACGAGAAATCTCTTTATCGAAAATCTTTAAACGAAAACCTTTTGACTCAACCATTTTTTTTTATTTATGAATTTTCAAATTTCCTTGCTTTTTCAAAGCAACTTTCTAATAAATTATTTGAAAAACCCATTTAAAAAATTTCAAGGAATTTTTCAAAAACCTTTTATCAAATACTTTCCAAAGGAGTTGAAATTAGAAATTAATTTTGATTGTCCTTTCTACTGAACTTTCTTTCTTCCCTACTTAATCTGCATAAAAATATGTTTATCTCTTTATGGTAATTAATGTACACCTTCTTGCAGAAACTTGCTCCATTCCTTCTTCCCATCTTCTTCACTCTTGTCATTCATTACTTCTGGATGCTTACAACATATAAGTTCTTATCTCCCATCTATCTAGATGAAATGTATGTCTTCAATTGGCAATCCATCAAAATCCCAAATCATAAGGCAGTCTAGGCCAAACAAAAGAGTCAAGTACCATTCAACTTCTGGGGTGCTTTTATATGTTGCGCTTATTCTCTTCTTGGCCCTCTCCTTATGGTACGACCTCCGCCACGTGGGGTAATCGAGATAGGAGTATAAATTTAACTCTATTTTATTTGCCTATCCTTTTAGAATATGATCACAGCTACTTCTATAGTTAGGATTTACAGAATTAGGCGTATGTTCAAAATAAGTGTATATATCTAGTAAGGTTTTTGAAAAGTACGTTTGAAAATAACAAGTATGTCACTCATTTGTATACTTATCCCCATTGATTAGGTAACCTAAGCTCCGATACCAAACGTAACAACCCACCTCGAAATGGGCCTAATATTCGACCCAAAAAAGGCCCATAGAACCTTAGACCCATTCCAAAGCTGCCCGTTGGTTGGTAAAATTGATTTAAAGAACAATACACAAAGCTATTTATCTACAGATTTAGAATCTCACCAGATAAATATAATATCAAAATAGTACTCGTTTATTAAAAATTCAAATGCCAAAAACAAACAACATAATTCCATATAACATGCCAAATATTCGTGGTACAATATCTCAAAATACAACATGTCTCAATGGGTACATCAGAAATATAAAAATAAAATAGATTGCTAAATAACCACCGCAAGTCTGCATCTCTGGCACTACCTTCAAAAATTAATATCATCTCTAACCTATGTTGTAATGAGGAGGGAGTACGAACAACAATGTTTGGTGAATAAAAATCTCAAGCCTTTCTGTAGTAGTACTAGGACAATATATTTTAAATAAGAATATGTCTTACATATCCTAACTATATTGTAGGTCTTCCAACTATAAGCCCTAAGGCTTTCCCTGTCCAATTCCATAACCATTACTCTTTCAACCCAATAGTCCACATCTATATTAACAATGTAAGAGATAGAACCAAGCCACTTAATACCTTTTTAATAGAAACTAGGCAGACTCTGACCATTTAATACCTCATTCAAGGCTAGTCCCCGTCATTTAACACCCATCCTAAGGCAGACTCCTCTTTGGTACTATCTAGTTGACATTGCACAAATCCCTTTAGGCTACTTAATACTTCTTTTTACTGGAGAGGAAAACCCCACAATAGCCACTTAATACCGCAAATCCAAACCAGACCATCCTCGAGATATCCTCTACCGTGCCTTACTGCTAACCTCGACCATTTAATACTTCCTACATAAGGAAGTGGCAGGACCTCAATCAGCCACTTAATACCTTCAACCCTAAAGCAGGTCCTTCGTATAATGACCTGTAACCCAAACCGTGACGTCTCACATTAGTTCGACAATTCGTAACTACTTGTTTTCATATTAGTTGGGCAAGTTTACCCTATAGAATTTGGGAATAACCTCGTGTCCCCTTGGGTACTTATTATAGACAATGTCTCACATCAGCCCCAAAGTTACTCTTTTGGTAACCAGATTAGCTAGGTAGACTTCTATGTGCTTTTGACTGACCTTGCATCCTTATAACTTAGTTATAATTTACAACACTCTTTTAACATTTTATCACACATCCAACCGTATTCCATATCAAGGCCGTAGAAGAAAATTCTTATTTCGCCTTTACAATTAACTTCTTTCCTAAGGGGGATATAATGATAATTAATATCCTATTAACAATGTAATTAATACGTTATTTACGCTAATATATATATATATATATATATATATATATATATATATGCACCTTGAATATTTCTACGCGTGTGAAGATTGTGCCTTAATAACGTTTAAATGTCAAAACTTTAAATTTATGTAAGTCCTATTCCATATCAATAAATATACCATATATCCAATACCCACAATTCAATCAACGGCCTTGTATAAAAAAAAATCCATACCAAACTTATTGTTTACTAAAATAGCAGAATCAACAATAATAGAAACATACAATTCAAGTACTTTTATGTCCATTCAAGTTCTTTATGTAAAATTGAAAAAGGAAATTTCTATTTAAATTGTGGAAATAGGCAGTGCAAACTATGAATAAAAGAATCTGTACCTTACACACTATTTCCTAATTTATTCTTTTCAACACCCTTAGCCAGATCCAAAGAGAAAAATAAGAAATGGAGTAGAATGTAAAACAATAAAATTACAATATCTACACAATTCCATTATTTTAATATAGAACAATTGAGATTCTAACTTAAGAATTGACATTTCACTATTGGGGAATTTTGAGATTTTAGTGTGATGTTTTCATAAACAAAATTCCCCAAAGGCTATATCAAATCCAAGTTATACTATGCAATTACTAAAATTAAAAAGACTAAGATTTCCACTTACAAAATGTCTATAGCTCTTCCTCTTGGATTTGTTTACGCCTGCTTTAAATCTCTTTCCGATCTCTCATATTGTATATGAATTAGATTCAGAAATTTAGGGATTAGAGGATAATTGATTAGAAACTGAGTAGTGAACACC
The DNA here is from genome assembly GCA_030737815.1 of Allium fistulosum. Lineage (NCBI taxonomy): Eukaryota > Viridiplantae > Streptophyta > Magnoliopsida > Asparagales > Amaryllidaceae > Allium > Allium fistulosum. Next base: position 477,455,128 of record CM060902.1, read on the forward strand.
CAAAATTTCTTACCTAAAACCTTGGAGAATTTTTTGAATTTTTGAAGAGAGAGATCGACAGACCTTTACTTAGTTCCTAAAATAATTTGTGAATAAAAGTGAGGGGGCTAGGCTCTTATTAATAGTGGTCAGAAAGCACCAGAACCGACAGATTTAAGTCGGTTAAAAATAATAAAATCTGGACTGTTCAAATATTTAGCTACCACCAACATTGATCGGTCGACCGGTCCATCCTAGGCGGTGGACCCTAGCGATCGACTGGCCCTAGCGGCAGTCGATCGGTTGGTCTATTTTGGGAACGTTATTTTCATGTCGTTGATTTATTTATTTAATACATTAATTAAGTTTAATGTTAACATTTATTTAATATTTACTTAACCCCCAAGTCTAATTATTATTACTTTTTAAATTTCAAATTTAAGAATTAATTATTTGCTTGAATTTGAATTCCATTATTTTGAATCCTAAAACTTCAAACATCCACAACTTTTATGTTTGAGCTTCATTTTCAAAATATTATATATGAAAACTGATCAAAAAATTGCCATGAAAGCAATAATACAACTTTGACAGTCAAATTTTGACTTTTAAAAATTTTCATTTTTAGCCTTATTATTAATTTATTAATTAATTCTTTTCTTATTAGTAAATTTCTTATTAATTTTTATAGGGTGTTACATACACAAAACATCGTAATTCTCAAAAAAACCATATTATTATATATAAAATCTCACCTTATTTAATGATAATAATAAATCTCTCAAAATTAGTTTAAAAAATATTTTCTATTATTATTTCTAAATTTCTCTAAAAATTCCTAAATAATAACCACATTAAATTTATTCCATATATTTCGTTTTATTTTGTTAAACCACTATTATTTACAAACATCACACAAAAAATGTAAATAATTACGTCTATCATTTATTTATCAAGTTTTCCTGTTATTACGCAATTTCGTCCACTTTATTAATTAATTACATTCAATTTTTTAATCTATATTGACGACAATTACATCCAATAATACAAAAAACAACAATAAATATTCAACCCAAGGCACGACATATCCAAAATATCACTAATATATCACAACACATAAAAAAAATTATAAATTTTAATTAATGTATAAGAACTTAATATTTTAAAATTCAACTAATTAAATTATATTATCCATACCAACATGCTTTTGGAAACAGGCTCCAAACCTAGCAAACCCAATGCCAAGTCGTTTTTTATTTTTCCATGAGTCTAATGGATGAAAAAAAAATGAATTGAAGTTTGTATGTTTAAGATACGAAGGTTAGAAGTTTCAGAGTTTAAATTGTAAATATTAGATAAGGGCTAAAATAAAAATAGAAGCACCCATCTCAAATGAAGATTATCGAGATTTATTTCAAATAAATGAAGAGTAGCATTTTCCCCTTCCATTATAACCCTAATCACTTTCAAAATCCAAGTGTACGTGTTGTTGAATGAAACCCTAGCCCTTTTTTCAATTTTTTTTAGAAATGGATGCGATATTTTTCGAATTAAGAATTGAATGAAGAACAAAAAAATTCTTAGTGGTTGCTTCCCCAAATGTTAATTTCCTCCTACCTCGACATCCTTTATTTATAGGGTAAGATGGTTAATAGAAGAAACTAAATGTACGTGTGTAAAGAGGGTAACGTATGAATATTTATTAAAAATTTACCTTTTCAATAAAGAAAATAATTTCCAATCTATAGGGAATCAATCTCCATAAATAAAAAGATTGATATACATATACGTCAATCAATGCACAATAAATCTATGCGATTGGTTTCCCACAATATATGAAATTAATGTATAACTAACTATATATATAAATAAATAAATATACATATATATATATATATATGTTTGTGTGTGTGTGTATTCAACAACTAGGAAACATGTCAATCAATGCGCAATTAATTGCTACTCTATGCAATTAATTTTCCATAATACATGAAATTAATATACAACCAATTATATATATATTCAATTGTTAGAATATATGCAATAAATTCGTCGCATTAAATATACACATATTTATAGACATATACATATTTAATATTCTCATAATTCATGCAATTTAATTTGTGTATAGTTACCAAATTTATATTTTCTTACATCCGATTAACTTTATATATATAAGCGCACACATACATATTTTTCCATATATATGTAGATGTATATATGTATATATTTTGACTATACATTTTACTCTACTTTTTTTCATATATCTCTCCCATATATATGTACATTTCTCTTTGTGGACATGTATCATTTTGTTTGTTTTATATAAAAATTCAAAAATGTGTCATTAGCCAAGATTGAATCCATGACCTCTCCAAGTGAAGATGCTCCCTTAACAAACCACACAAAACATATTATTTTTAAAATTAGAACATCAAAAACTATTTGTCATAGGGGTAAATCTTTGTAATTTATAAAGTTAATATCTTCTAAACCGTAGCTCTAAATCTATCAAAATTATATACCAAACTGATCGGCATGGAAAGACCTTTGCAACGGTTATAAATAAAATGTCCAATTCACTTTTATATTAAACATTCATTTAAATTAATTTAATATTAACCGTAGTGGATTTGCGGCTCATCACATTACTCCCCATCAAAAGAATTGCACCGTTGCAATTCCCCAAAAAACCTTCAAAAGCATTAATAAATCTTTATTATTGGTCTAATCATAAAATATAGGGAAATACATCGATCGCAATAACTATAAATTCATCCACGGTATAATTAAATTCATCCATAAACTAAATTTAAATTTCTACACACACATACTGTCATTACACATACACTTCCTTTATCATGCAATCAAAACTATAGTATGTAAAATATCACTTCATCAATAAGGGTGAAACAATATTAATCATAGGTTAATTCATATCATGCGTCTTAATAATTCAACCATAATTGAATATAATTAAAGTTCATAGCAGAATGTAGGTTGATCCAAACATCCATGTGCAAATAAATGAATAAACATAAATTAATAATTAGCATAGCTCATCTAAATAAACACATGTATTCAAAATAATGTAGTATCATCGCCATACTAACTTATTAACAAATAACACGTGTGTTAGTTTCTATGCTAATTATACATCCATCATAATATGCGTACCTTTAAACAGCTTATGGTCTTCCTCATAGTCTCATCCTTAAGATAACCGATGTACCATCTCATACCTATACCATCCAAAATATCAAGTGTATCAATGTATGGTCACATCTTCTAAAAAATAATTTGTTTAGTCATGGCTACACTTTTCAAATGATTTGGTCATCCACTTGTGCTGCAAATGCATCGATCCTTGCATCACTTACATGCGTTGGATATATGATAGCTTGTATGACCATTAACTACAGGGTTAATTGAAAAATCCCATTTTTCTATGTACCCGAACACCAACCCATAGTTGACATGTAAAGACCTAACTTTTCGAAGCCCAAACGTCGACACTAATTCATCCACGGTATTCACGTTTCGAACACCCAAGTGCTAGAAAGTTAGATTGTTAAGGTAAAAAGAAAATGCAGAAAGAAAAGGAACAAGTAAGAAAGAATAAAACATCAGAATCTCACAATGAAATGATAATATATAATATCCAAAAAGATAGTACAAAGGATTACCTCAAGATATGGATATTTTTAGATTTACTATCCTAAGTACTATCATCAGCCTGGAAATTTATAACTGCATGTCCTCACTATTGCCGATATATACATACTAGTAATGCGACTGAAATAAAAATAGGTAGATAGGCGGAAGCATCCAGCTTGTCTTCTAAAGCCTCGAAGCAATCATAGTAATTCCTGCTTTACTCAGCCTACTCGAAAAAGTACCCAAGGATTTACGGGAAAAATAAAACCATGAGTTAGACATAAGCTTGGTATGAGAAACTCAGGAATATGTGAACCTAATAATGGTATTTTTTAAGACCACCTGAATCACCGGAATGATTTTCCCCTAAAAAAACCAAGACCATTTGATAAGTACATAAGGTGATATAACAGATAATGTATAGGGTGTAGAATCCAAATTAGAAAATAGTTATGCTGCTTGCATCTCATAATACAACAATATTAGGTATACAACTAAACTGCTAAGGTTTGTGTTTGCATATGGATTTCCATTGGAGGTGCCCTCGGTACGTCGAGGCGGGCCTCCAAATAAGGGTCAAAAACTACCTTCCAAAGCGATGTATATCTCTAGATAAAATATACCACAAAGGTAAACAAAGCTGGTCCATGCCCTAACACGTGATACCAAATATCATTAACTTCTACTAGCAACATTTGTAAGTATATCTAAATATGGAGTTGACATACCCTTAGGTTAGCTAAACCAACCGCCTATGCACCTACTCTGTTCTCTATCATTTCCGATAGTGAAATCACATTCAACATCTCATCACATGAGTATTCATCGCTTGAACAGTTCTCGAACCTCTCTATGGTTCCGGGACAAGTTGTTTGATGAATGCTAACACTGACCTCCCCTCGAAGTTACCCTTAAGATAGACAGTTCAACTCTATTGCATCGTTCAAAATGTTAACACTGACCACTCCCTTGGAGTTACCATTAGGATAGACAGTTCAACTTTATAACATTTCACTCCATACCACTTCTAAAATGTATAACTCGTATATCAATTTCAAGGGTTTTCGGTAAGTAACACCTAAGTATACTTATTTGATCCTAGACTCTTCAAAACTAAATCGATGAATTTTTGGTTAATTCAATTTTGATTCTTTTAGAAGTAAGTGAATGATATGTAGGAGTCCTCCCTGGGGGATCTAGTATACACATTCTTAAACAAAGAGATATTTCATACAAATGAGTCCTCCTTAGAGGATCTCAAACCATAAGAATATGTGATGGTTTTATATACTTGTCAAGTAATTTTGGTCAAGTTTGATAGTTGATCAAACAACTATCTAGTACATAATGAAAACGATCTCATATGGAAATCAAGTCTTATATCCTTATCAACCTTTCCGACCTTCTAAACTTATGTTATTTGTAACACCCCATAAAAAGTAATAATAAATAAATAAATTGGATAAATTAGTTTAAATAAGATATGGTTAAAAATGGAAATTTTGCAAAATTCAAATTTTGACCACGAAATTTATGCCATTGTATTCGTGATGAAATTCCAATCAATTTCCATATATAATATGTTGAAAACGAAGCTTAAATGGAAAAGTTATGGATGTCTGAAGTTTTCGATTTAAAATAATGTAAATAGAATTCAAATTCAAATAAATAAATAATTCTTAAATTTAAAATTTGAAAGTTAATAGCAATTAGACTTGGGGGGTTAAGTAAACGTTAAAATTAACGTTAACATTGCAATTAAGGAATAAAATAAATAAAAACAACAGCACAGAATATTTTTCCCAAAACAACATAATGGTCGTTCGCTCCCCTAGGACCGGTCGACCGTAGGCGGTCGAGCAGCGGAAGCTAGTGGCCGCTAGGGTTTTGAGCATTTTGAATGTCCGGATTTTTAATATTTTAAACTAACCTAAATCTGAGGTTCTGGTGCATTCTATCCACTGTAAATACGAGCCTATCCCCAAGCTTTCATTCACAAATTATTTTGGGATCCTATCGAAGCTCTGTCGGTCTCTCTTTAGATTCAGAAAAAGGTTCTTAAGGGTTTCAGGTAACGAATTCTACATGTTTATTACATTATTTCTAATTCTATTCTAATCTCTCAATTTTTGAATCTAGTCTATATATACAAATTTCTTGTTGTATATATATCAAAAAAGAAGAGATCTGAAGAGAATGTTAAAGGCGTGTCAAATCCAAAGGTGGCAAAGCTAAGCATATACTATGAGTGGAAATCTTAGCTTTTCTATTTTAAAAGCCGATTAGTATAGTTTGGGTTTGATATGCCTTGTATAGTTTTGGTTTACGAAAACATCATATTCCTTTGTTTATTTTTATGTGAAAATGGATTTGAATAGAACGTAAAATTGGAATTGTAAGTTTTTATTATCGGTATATTCCATTATTTTGACGTAATAAGTTAAGTTTAAATTTTTATTGTACACAAGTCTATTTATTGGACTCTTTGGATATGAATATTGGAATTTTGGTATTGTTGATAATATGGGATGTGATTTGTATTTGTTGAAAGAGTTGACATTTAAACGCTAGCTTATGGCGTAAATTCCCCACGCTTAAAAATTACTAGGCATATGTGTGTGTGTGTGTAGATTTATGTGTGTCTGTGTATTAGCGTAATTGACATATAATTATAACGTATGATTGCGAATTAAATAGGTTATTAATTTAATTAAATCGCCCTTAGGCAGGTATTTAATGGCGAAATGAGAAAGATTTCTTATAAGGCCTTGATTATGGAAATGGTGAGATATGTGATAATATATGTAGAGTGTGATATAGTTTATAACTAAGTTGTAGGGATGCGAGGTTAGTCAAAAGCATATAGAAGTCTGCCCAGCTAATCTATTGTAACAACCCGCATATCTATCGATTTTATATTTAAATATTTTATTTAAATATTTTATCGTTAGTCGGATGTTAGTCCGAAAAGCTACTTTTTGCATACGGTCAAATTAGGACTCGAGACCACTTCCATTGAGTTCAAAATGACGTTTGCGATCTTTTTGAGTGTAAACTTCGATATGTTTGGAGATAGTAAAATTTTCGTCACTTTTTGGCTTAGGACTTTGGTTTGGGGCTGAACACACACTAACTCAGCCCAACCCCCTCATCTCTTCATCACTTCATCAAATAACATGCAAGCTTCATCAAAAATGGTGGTGGGAAGTGGAAATTAAAACTCCAACTTAAATTCTATTGCAAATCCGTGATTCAACATCAAATTCAAGGTGAAGAACATAGATTAAAGCTTGTGGTTGATTCTTGCTTTGCTCTTAAGCTCTCCAACATCAATTTCATGGAAAAGGTGAGATTTTTTATCTTACATCTTGCCTATAATCGTCATTGGACTGTTGGGAATGATTCCTCATCACTTTAGCATGCTTGTTTGTATTGGATTTGGATTGGATTGGCGAAAAACCCAAATTTTTAGTGTTTTTGGAGATTTCCTGAGCTTAGGTCGTTCTGCCTCCATAGGTCGCCCAGAACTGTAGCTCGTTCGCGAGTTAAGCCTTAAGCCGTAGGTCGTTCGCGAGTTAAGCCTTAGGTCGTTTGGCCTTTATAATCTTAGGTCGCTCGCGAGTTAAAACTTTAGGTCGCGCTGGCCTTAAGTCGTAGGTCGCTCGACCCTTCAACCCCTTAGGTCGCTCGCGTGTAAATCCTTAGGTCGCGAACTAGTTAGGTCGCGCACCCTCCTTAGGTCGCGAACCAGTTAGGTCGCGCACCCTCCTTAGGTCGCGAACCAGTTAGGTCGCGCACCCTTTTTAGGTCGCGTGTCTTTAGGTCATGTGCTTTTAGGTCGCTCGACTCTGTTAAGTCGTAGGTCGTTGGACCTTAAGTCGCTCGCCCCCTTTAACTCCAGTTAGATCGCTCGGCCATTGTGTTAGGTCGCGTGAACCCTTAGGTCGTATGACCTACTTTTCCTTAGGTTGCTTGACCAGCTTGGCTTCACTAAGTCGTACCGTTTTAACGGGGCGCTGCCCCACACCCCGCACCCCGCCGGGGGCACTGCCCCCTGGACCCCTTCGTAGGCGATCTTATCTGAAAAGCATTCAACAGAACTTCCACTTTGATGCATTTTGAGCCGATTTCCTTGGATTTTGTTCACGTCTTCGAATGTGAATTTTTGTGATAGATTGTTTCAACAATCGTTTTATGACTTGTCACTTTAAAGATACGAAGGTTTTAATACTAGTAGTAAATATCAAAACTCTTTCATCAAATCGATTTCAACACTATTTTAAATATCAAAAGTTCGTTTTCTCAAACCGATTTCCAATCTACTAATATATACAAGCCTTTACTTCACTCGGATGAGAAATCGACTTAAACGACTTAGTAAAACGAGTGGTATGAAACGCTTGCGTTCACTTTGTCGGTTAGCTCTTGGACTTGTTCGATTGAACCCTTTTGTGACAATTTCCTAGTGAAGATCTACAGTTTGTTCGTAAATATTTAAGTTAAGCAAGTGGTTATGGGACATGAAGCTAAACTCATATATTTACTAGCTTGGTGTGATTGACACTTCCTGATGATCATGACGATCATTTTTGTGATTTAGACTAGCGATTGAGCGATGTCTCTTTGTCTGCGAGGGAGACTATACCCCGTTTGTGTGATGTTTCGCCATCACATATGTAGGGTAGCACCCTACGGTCTTCGGGCCATTCCTGTGTGAAAATTTAATGGATAGCTTCCATGAGATAGCTTCTCGTCATGTGTTTTACGCGTAGGTGAGTTTTCATGCTCCCATTCATGTGTTAGGCCTCCCCCCTTTTTATGTGTTTTCCGGATTTCTTGTGATGATTTCTGGAATTTATGCTTCACCAATTTTCATGATCTTCATTGATATGATATCAGTTTTTGTGCATTGGTGAATTTATGTGTTATTGACTTGTTATGAATACAAGTTTAGGGTATGATACCCTACTTTATCTTTGAGAAGATTCTGGTGATATTGATTAATCTTTTGTTGATTATCATTTACATACTTATAGTAGTATGCCGTTATGGTTGTTACATGTTCATGCCATATTATTTATCCTATACATTATCATCTGATGTTTATAGCTAGACTGATCTGTTTATTATTTTCTTATAAATAATACTCGGGTCAGACCGAGATGTTACAGGTGCTTCTACTTGACTTCTCTTCAGGATTATTCTGACTTTTGGCTAACTACTTAGATTAGTAGTTTTTGATTGTACGCATTTGTGATATAGACTCTACGTTGTGTACTTATTCTTTTGTATAGCACGTGTTGCTATTCTTTTGTATTATCGTGGATCTTTCTGACCACTACTCTGATGTACACTTTCATGTGTTATATATATTTATTCATATCTTCTTCCGCCTTTGTGATATGGATGTCTGTAACTGATTTATGTTATGATTACTTCTATGTTTGTTTCCGAAGATTATATATAGCCACCGTGTGATAGCTTTGTGTTTGTATCGGTATGTCGGATTTCCTCCTTAAAAGATATGCATTCTATTATATCTGACATATCGGTGCTCGCACAAAGAAGTTACATGGATGGTCGCTCCTCCACAGCCTTATTCTCCGTGCTAATTGACAGCACTACATCGTAGTGTTCTTGGTTAGCGTGGGTATAGAGGTGGGGCGTTACATCTATCTACTAGCAGTATGACTTTGCGCTGATGTGAGACATCGTCTATAATAAGTAAATACGATGATGCAAGGTTAGTCCGAAATTATATAAGGTAAATATTCCTAGCTAATATGGCTACTAGTACCTACGAATAGTCAGACTAATATGAGACGTCACCGTGGGATACGGGACATAATACGAAGCACCTGCTTCAGAGATTGAAGGTATTAAGTGGTTGCATGAGGGATTGCCCCTTCTCTATGTAGGAAGTAGTAAATGGTTGGGATTATGGGTTAGGCACGGTAGAGGATATCTCAAAAAAGGGCCCGCTTCAATAGGAAGTATAGTGGCTGTAAAGATTCCATGCAATGTCAGCTGGATAGTTACTGGTGAGGAGTCCTCCTTAGGGTAGGTAGTAAATGATGTAGGTCTGCCTTAAATACGGTATTAAATGGTCGGAGTCCGCTTAATTCCCATTAAAAGGTATTAAGTGACTTGAGTACTATCTCTTATATTGATAGGACATTACGGACAACAGATATGGGTTATTGGGTTGATAGCAAGTTGGCTATGGGCTTATATTTGGAAAGCCTATTTATTTATGTTTGAGAAATGCCTTTGGGCCTATATTTGATAAGTTATTGTAGGTAGAAAACATAAAAAATATTCCTATTTAAATTATACTGCCCATATACTAATATAGTAAGGCTCAAGATTTTTATTCATTAGACATAAGTTTTTCCGACTCCCTCCTTATTACAATACAGTTTAAGAATGATGATACTATAGGCGGAGACGTAGATGAGACTTGTGGTAGTAGTCTGTTTCTTTACTAGCTATTTTCTACAGTTTCTAATGTACCCATAAAATAGAAATGATGTTGTAATTTTGGAATATTGTACCGCGGATATGTAACAGTGATTATGCATATTTTGTTATGGTTTTCAATGACATTTTGAAGTTTGAAGGATACTGTTGTTATTATTATATATTTTATCCTTTCGTTGTGAGATTCTGAATGCGTGGACAAATAGCTTTGTATTATTCTTTTTACTAGACAACAATCAGCTCTAAGATGGATCTTAGTTTTGATGGATCATTTTTGGGTAGAAATTTAGGTCCATTTCGAGGTGGGTTGTTACATTTGGAATCAGAATATAGGTTACCCGATCAACGGGGATATGTATACATATGACAAACCTACTTGTTATTTTTGAAAATATTTTCAAAAATCCTACTATATGTAATATATGCATACTTATTTTGAATGTATGCAGAAAAAGACAAACCTTACTTCAACATATAATACTATCTTAGGAAATGTAAATGGAAAAGATTGTAACTCTAATTAATAAGGCAATAAATAGGGAGTTACAAGAATTTAATAAGGATATATATGGACCGATTACAGAGATTATTAGAGTAATTATTGAAAGATAAGGAAGTCATAATAGGTAAAACTGGAATGAATAAATAAATGCCTTTAAAATTGTCCGATAGAATAATAATCATTTATTACGCATAATTGACATTTATAGAAATAACATATAAACATGTTAGATAGTAACTAAATACTATAAGGAAGTATAATTGTCATTAGGAGACGAAGATTAATAGGCCTAGCCCAATACAAAAAAATAGTTGGAAGATAAGAACTTATGTGTTTGAAACATCCGGATGTAAGGAATGATAAGAGTAAAGCAGGAAAAACTAGAGCAAGTTCCTACAAGAAGGTGTACATTAGCCACCACAAAGAGATAATCAGACTTTTATAAAGATTGAGTAGGGAATAAGGAAGGTCCAATAGAAAGGACGATTAAAGCCAATTTCTAAAACCAACCTCATAGGAAAGAATTTGATGAGAGATTTTTGGAAAATTCCTTGAATTGTTTTGAACAAGTTTTCCTAAGGATTTATTGGAAAATTGTTGTTTCGAAATAGTAAGAAAATTTAGAAACTCATAATTTAAAATTTGTTAGGTCAAAAATTTATGATTAAAAGGTATTTGATAAAAAGGATTTTTCATTTTTGAAATTCTAGTTTAAAACTGGTTGAGTTAAAAAGTTTTTGATTTTTAAAGAAATGAATTCTTTGTTTTTAAAATAAATGTAAAATAGAGCGTAGGTTGGACTTGATGATTTTTCTTTTATTTCATAAATTTGGAAGATTTTTTTAAAAAAAATTCTTTCTGAAAAAGGGATTAAATGGAAGTGGAACTTATTAAAGAATAGAGAATAGAAGGATAAGAATAACTAGGATAGGAGGAATATTTCCATATAAAGAAAATACAGAGAATAATTGCTGAAGTAGAAGCTAATTAGTTAGGAGAAATATAAATAGAAGTAATATTATTAGAATTTAATAGGATAGAAGTTATTCTTGTCTACTTCACTTTTCAATATTATTAGAATTTCGAGGCGAAATGCGATCGTTCGAGATTGAATGCCTGTTAGAGGCGAAACGCGATCGTTCGAGATCAAGTGCCGTTCGAGGCTAAATGCGATCATTCGAGATCGAGTGTCGTTCGAGGTGAAATGCGATCGTTTGAGATCGAGTGCCATGTAAGGCAAAATGCGATCGTTCAAGGTCGAGTGCCATTCGAGGTGAAATATGATCTTTTGAGATCAAGTGTTGTTCGGGGCGAAATGTGATCGTTCGAGATCGAGTGTCGTTCGAGGCAAAATGTGATCGTTCGAGATCAAGTGTCATTCGGGGAGAAATGTGATCGTTCGAGATCGATTGCCATTCGAGGCGAAATTTGATCGTTCGAGATCGAGCTCCGTTCGGGGCAAAATGTGATCGTTCGATATCGAGTGTCATTCAAGGCGAAATGCTTGTTTTTCACATTCAAGTGAGTTCTGGAATCATTTGTTATGGCGATTTATCGCCATCTCAGAGCATGCCTAGGGACCGATCTTGATCCCATATATGTGTAAGTGACCTAGCTGTTTTAATGTGGAGTTTCTTTTACTTCATGCCATCCCGATCAAGAGATGACAACCTATGCCCTTAAGCCGGGCTCGCTCCAATTTGTGGCGGATTATGGCTGCTCCTATTCCATAACCGCTATCCATTTTCTTAAAAAGCCATCCAAATTTTGCCCCCAGTTCCATAGGGAGTAGTGCCGATCCATGTGAATAGATGCATGCTGATCCATCTTCCTCGATCGGGGCTTGCCCTTAGTTTGTTCCAATCCATATCCAGCCAGCTAGTTTCCGCTCCAAGTCCTTATTCTGGTTTTCCTCAGCTCATGCTGCTCCAACTCCATGATCCATATTTCCAGGATTTCCTCCTACTCCACTTCCTTGGTATTGCGCTCCAGCTTGTCTAATCTATCAAAGTAGATTCTGCATCATTTCTTCCTGTCTCTTTATCATCCTCTCGTGCATAGCATCCACCATCATTTCCATCTCGTCTCTGGTAATGTGGATTGAGGTTCGATCAGCTCCTAAGGAAGCCTCCTAACTCCCTTCATGATGGCCCCTATTTGCTAATGGTCTTCTTATTGATTGTCTAGCCATTGCTTCCTAAATCCAAGTCTGCAACCTTCTAAATCCAAGATCATAGTTTCCAACCTGCGGGTGCAAGTCCCTCTTAGTGAAAGCACCAAAATGTTTGCGCCAAAAATGGTCACAAACACCCAGTTGTATGTGGAAGCACCAATTTTCAAAAAAATATCCAAATAGAAAGATAAGCATGTAGATCATAGAATAAATAGTATAAAAAGTAAAGGAACACTCGAGTTTTATAGTGGTTCGGCAAACTACGGTTTACGTCCACTCCAATAATCTCTTATTTATACTGTAAGATTGTAAGTATAGTTGTTTTTGCCTTAGAAAATTAATGGAGGAAGAGATAATAAGTAATGAAGGAGAGTCAACCGAAAAGTCCCTTGAAATGCGCCAAGTCTGCTGTATTTATAGGTGAAGACTTGCATGGATTGAACTGAAATTTCGGCAGAAGAACCCTGTGACGACACGGAATTTTTGAGCATTTGAAATAGGAATATTTAATTAATTTTAAATATTCAAAAGATAATTATTAACTTTAATTTCAAATATCGTTATTGATTAGACAAGTAATTGTTGAATTTAAATTATTGAAATTGGTAAATTATTGAATCTGGAGCGTTAAGCCTGTTAAAAATAATTTGAAGACTTATAAAATTTATATAGATAATACTGAAATGGATAGAAGTGTTGGAATCAGCTTTAAAAATGGTTTGTTATGTTTTGAAATTTTATATCATTTAAATTGAATTTAAAAAATAGCCTTCCGAGGCACAGTCTCGAAATTCAACGAAACCAGTTTCATTGGATCCGTAATATTGAATTATTACCGGATTTCAGTTTTCGTAGCGTTCAGAGTTGTTATGTGAGCGTACGAGATATAAACGTTTAGACTAGCATTAACCGATCTGAAAAAAATAAAATAAAATAAAAGGGTTAGCTTCTCCCATACGCCAACGTAACATCATATCCTTTTCCTTTTCCTTCTTTCAAATCGTAGACAAGGAAAAGTCTGTTTACTCAAAAGCTACAGCTCAATGGCAATCTCCATGTTTCGATGCTTAATCCCAAGGAAAAAAAATCTTCCTCCTTAAAAGAAATCTGTTCACTTCAAAATTACAGTTCAATATCAATCTCCATATCGCGATGCTTGAACCCGAGAGAAACTAGGGTTTCGAAAATCAACGCCTTCATAATAATCATCGCTACACACTCAGCTATTCCATCAGCCATCGCGGCTCATCCTTGCCTCCTACGCGATATTTCTACTGCTAATTCGAAGTCCTGCTACAGTCTCTTTACTGCCACTGCTAATTAATTTCGACCTGGTAGGCGCGAAACTAGGCGGCGACGACTTCAACCTTAGGGAGCGAGGCATTCGTACGCGCGTGGGTCTGGAGATAAAGCACGTCGCAGTCTTCGATGGCGACGCAAGGGGAATGAGGGTTCGCGTGTTGTTGGTGGACTGGCCGATGGGTGTGAGGTTCACGTGGCTACTGGAGGAAGTCGATATGGTGAAAGATGATCGAGTGGGGCAAGCTCGTTCGAACTGGAAATTTCAGATGAAAGTCGCGACCTGGTATTTGAGTGGGAGGCGAGCGTGGAGCGTCTCGATGCGACCGTGAGGTATATTGTTAATTGTTTATCAATTTGAAGGTTACAGTTAGTTCTGAACTGTTAGTAGAATAACAGTTACCAGGGGAAAAGAATAAAAATAGTATTCTGGTTAATTATTGTAAATAATGAATTTTGGAATCAAATTGTTTAACTAACTTGTTTAAATTTATTTTAGCTATCAAAAGTTTTGAAGGGAGAAATTATTTGGATAATTCAATTTGTTAGTTCAAAATTTAATAAATAAAAAGAAATCTAAGATGTTAGAAGTTATATATGAAAATTTGATTTTTACCCTATACGAATTATTTTTTTCATATGCAGTTGAAAATAGAGACAAATAATAGTAATAAGATTTAATTTATTAGGATTGATAAATTAATTTTTTTTTGAAGGCGTTTAATTTATTTAATTAACTTATTTAGTTTTTAGAAATTGATAAGGAAGATTTGTTAAAAGCTAAAAAAAATAAAAAAAATTATTAGTTAATTAAATCTATCTAATGAGAATTTAATTATTCGATTTATTCGAATATTTCAAATATTAATGAAATCATATAAATTCTTATTCAAGGTCGAAATCTGAAAGGAAACAAGCTGGGATGAAATTAAATGGTAATGGATGGCAAAGCTAAAATAAAGGTGAGTTAATCTCACTCAGCTGAATTTTAATTTTAATTTAAATAGTTAAATTTAAACAATTGGTTGAATGATTGTTTGGATTGATTGTTATGATACTATATATAGTAGTATATAGCAATATATACATATTGGCATATGTATATATTGGAGTTGTTGATATTCCTGCATTATATAGTGGATGAGACCCTATGCGCCGCATAATAGCGGATGATATTTTATAAAACCCATATACCGTGATATTCCACCTTGAAGTGAAATTGGTATTGTGCTAACGTCTATGGATGCAGGGAAACAGGTTGGAGGGATCCAACTGGATTCCTCAAAATATTTAATTTTGTTAAATATTCTGTGATATGATTTTGATATCCTGTGATGAATTATATGGATAATTGGATGTTATGGTTTGGTTGGACCGATTTGGATATGTTGAGTTATAAAAATCTCTAGAATGGAATTTTTAAAAGAAATAAAAGAGTAAATTTTTAAGTAAAATAATTATAAAGAGTTTGGAATAAATTTGAGAATAAATCTGATTAAGAATAAAAGTGATTTCCAAAATTCTAATAAATATGGAAAAGTGGAATTTTGAATAAACCGAGAAATATTGAATTTAAAGAGAACTTATGTGATATTATTTAAAGGAATAAATAATTTATTTTAATTCAATGTTTAAATGTAATTAAAAAGAAATCTGAAACTTGTGTTTCAATTTAAAGATTTTAAATCATAATGAGAAATAAAATCTGGAAGTTAATGAATTTGGAAATAAATGGATTAAGTAAGGAAATTTATTTCAAAGTAAAATAAATTGGAAAATCAATTGTAAATTGATTTAAATATTTGGGAATTTGAAATTTAAAGAGAAGTGAGATTTTGGAAACTGGTTTATAAAGTAAAATAAAATATCAGTGGATATTTGAAAATATAAATTCAAGGTGGGAATTTATAAAGGGATATGAATTGGTTTAAAAATAAATGTTGATTTATTTTTAAAAGTTGTGAAGAGAAGTGTATTTCCTTGGATAGCCAAGTACGTTTACAAAGCAATTTTTAATATAAGTTAAAAGTTCTAGTATGGTTTAAAAAAGCATGTTTTAGAAAATTTGTTTTTTTCTAAATGTTAATTTCCAAAGTAAGTATTTTCAAAATCTATTATTGTAGTAATTATATAAAAGTGATTTGGTATTATGTTTAAAAAGAGAAATTTAGTTTATATTTGTAAAGTGGTTTCATTTTAAATATTCCTTAAGTATATATTTTGTTAAGGTATTAAAGTAGTTTTTAAATTTCAATATTATAAAGTATATTTATAGTAAAGTGCTTTTAAATTATTTTTAAATCTAAAGTATTTTGTACTTGGTGTTTCAGAGAAATAATTATTTGGGAAATGTGTTCCGTAAGTGGAAACTGTTTGAAATTGTTTTCAAAAGGAGTTTGAAAATAGAAATATATCTTGGAAAGATATTTGGGCAAATAAATAATGTGGGAAATTATTTATTGTGTGATGTTTGCTTGTGGATGTAAATTGATAGTTAAATAACCGACTATCAATATTGGCCAAATGCGCTGATCGTTTCGAAGAGACCGGGATCGAGTTTCCGTATACCGAGATTCTAGGTCTGGAGACTCGAATACCACTTCGATCCGGTTTGTACGTTTCGTGTAACGTGTTCGGAGTCGAAGATGGAGCAGTGAAGTGCAAGGGCTAGTCGCTACTAATCCTGAGGATATTTCCAAAATGGATGTAGTAGGAATAGTGCCTTCGGTTCTGTTCGGACCTGGGACGGACTTGTATGGACGGATGCTTTCGTGACATCGTGAGGTGGACGATGGGCATTCTAAGGGATATGTGCTATAAAGGTATCGTTTAGCCTCGAACCTCATCAACTGGGAATGACTGAAAATCAGGGGTTATGCAGCAAGGCTTCGTGGGTAGCCCCCACTTAAGAGTAAGGTCATCCCTGTCTAGATGTCCCTTTTATTTCGGCTTAGTGGTGCGGTTGCTGATCCCAACCGTGGGGTGATTTTATTTGGAATTATTCAGTAAGGGATGATTCCGGTCTTGTGTTGCAGGGGAGCGGGCGTACTCCTCGGTACTATGATCTAGGCCACATACTGTGACAGGTGGTACCCCAGTGCCTAGTCATTCGTTGGAAATCCATTCTCCCTACGTGCCTTGTACGAGTTTTGTTTGTATACCTAGTATGCTGGAATTTAATCATGTAACAATTTCAGCAATTTTAATAAATATTTGTGAATAGACACTATTATAATATCAGAGGATTTTTATAAAAAGTGTTTTAGCTATCGTAAGGTAAAAACTCGACATGTTTATTTGTGGCGTGGTCTTACGAGATGCTTTTATTTTCAAAAGGATTTTGAAACTTTAATAATCAATTGAGTGTGATTTTCTCACGCTGGTATTCCAGACTGACTCGGGTATTGTTTTATATGATGCTCGGGTCAGACCGAGTATTATAGGTTACAGGATATGATGCTGTGGATCTCAGGAGATGAGCTGGATGGCGAGACGTATCTCCCGTACTTGTTTATATATATATATTCCGCTGTGTTGATTGTTGTACTCTGTTGTATTGAGGACATGATATGGTTATTGTCCAGTTGTATGTTATGTGTTCTTTGGTGTATACTCTGATGCTATATTATATAAAACTGATATAGTTTTGATTTGTGTAAAGATCTGTTGATATATATTATATTTTATTCCGCTGCGATGGTTAGATTCTGATGTTGTTTTCTATTTTTCTTCTTCTACCTCTTCTTCTTAACTAAAATGGTTCGACTTTCCGGGTCTGGAAAGTCGGGTCGTTACAGTGGTATCAGAGCTTAGGCTAGCGATAACCTTGGCTCTGGTGGGAATTTTGAGAGTACATATAGATATGAGCGCGTATTTGTTAGTGAATATAAAATGGTTTTATATTGTGTTGGTTGATTTATTGAGTGGCATATGAACCTTCGTCGGCACAGTCTGGACAACTGTATCGAAGGGGTTTCTAAACACTTGAATAGAACAGTTCGACACAGTATTGTTTTAAATAGGGTGAATGAAATAATTTTGCCCAAATTATTTTGTATATAAAAGAAATAATTATTCGAAATTTTTATAGTTATATATTTGGATGCTTGGTTGTTAGAAAATGACAATAATGAGTTAGTCACATTATTGAGTAGAAATTGAAAACTTATAACCTAAGTTAAAGAATAAATTTATATAACAAAATGGAATTTGAAATATAGACTATAAATGAAATTTATAAATTGAGATAAACTTTATATACAAATGTGATTTATAATCAAAGGAGATAAATTCATAAACAAATGAAATTTGTAAATGTGACTTATAACTTGAAATAAAATGTGATAGAATTCCAGAGTAATGTTTGGATATAAAATTGGATGGATTTTGAATTTGAAGTTTTGAGAAAGGTTTACATTCCTTTGGATTTAAAAATAGTTTTTAAAGGTTTTGGGGAGATAATGGTGATATTATTCATGAATATTTTTGAAATTGAATTGAAATCTGTTGGGATTTAGGATTTAAAAATGTTTGAAATGTTTTAAAGTGATAAAAGCATTAAATTCTCTTTCGGTCGCTGGAAAATAATTTCGGTGATGACTGCAGCATCATCGATGTCTATTTTCGAGTTTCCAAAGAGAAATTGCTACCAAACTGTTTTAAATTGGAAGTGATTGTGAACTGGGTTGGTTTTGAAATTCAAAGGGAAAATTGTTTGGTAAAAGCAGATTATTTTGGAAATTGGGATTTGAGGTGATATACCAGATATGTATGAGTTATTTATGGATTCAAAATGGTTTTTGAAATAAAACCGGGCAATTGAATTCTGGGAATTCTATTTAAAATTTAATTGTAGGAATTTAAATGAATCAACAATATAAAATATAGAATGAAGTTGATTGAAATAAGAAGGGAATGAAAGTTTAATTCTGGGATTATAATTATGAGATGAAAATAACTCAATGAGTAATATAAGTTGGTAGATAAAAGAGTTAGAGAACTTGAAGGTGAATAAAATATATTTGAATTTAACTTAAGATAAGTTAAATAAAATTGAGAATTGGAATTGAATTAAATGTAAATAAGTTGAAGTCGAATTGAATTGGATATAAAGGTAATGTAAAATGCTCATAATTGTGTAAATAAATTCATATTCTTAAGTTCTTAAGTGTAATAATTTGAAATTTGATTATAAAGATGGAAATGGACTTAAATGAATAGTCCCAGATCTTAAGTAAGTGAGTTAAAACTTATGAATAGAAATGAAATTGTAAGTTATAAATGGGAATCCATTACTTTGAACCATTAAGAGTTATAATTTGAAATTGTACTTATCAAATGGAAACGACTAAGATGAGCAATCTTAATTTTTAAATAAATCCAAACTTGAATTATAAAATAAATTGAACTTAAGAAAATTAAGTGAAGTGATATTTGGGATTTAAAAAGCAAGTATTTAATTTTAACCAGCGGAGGAACTAATTAGATAATAAATTAGTTAATGAAATTGGATTAAAATAGTGATGGTTTGAATCGCGAATGAAATCCAAATAAGTGAAAATAAATTGGAAATGACCTGGTTATTAATAAAATAATTCCAGATGAATTGAGTATGGAAATTAAAATTCATAATGATTGAGTGAATGAACCACTTATATTAAATAAATAAATGGATGGAATTTGATTAAATAAGAATCAAATGAAAGATGGAAATAAAACTTTAAAGGGTTGGTTAAATGGAAAATAAACTTAAGTTATTGACTTAAGTAAATGTTGAATGGAAACTGAACTCAAACAGAGGAGTGGTTTAAATAAGTTGAGAAATAGTTATTGAATGAATTAACTTGGATTGTTTTCGAGCTAAATAAAATTCAATTTTTGGAAGTTGGAGATGAATTGAATTTAAGGAAAAAAATTGGAAATGAAGTAGTAAATTGAAGTAAGTTGGAATTCATATGAAATGGGAGTTCAATTTGAATATATACACTTCAGTGGTGAAGTAGTAAATAAATATAAGAAAATTTTATATTGAACTTAAGAAGTATGGTGAGATTCTTAAGTAATTTGGTATTGAGGAAAATTATTCTAGATGAATAATTAAATGACGATTAAAAAATTTTGAAGTTGTGAAATGGGATAGTTGTGAATAAGTGGATAACAATCAAAAGGAATGCGAAATAAAGGAGAATTGATATAGCTGATAATCAATTGAAATTAATACGTAGGATGTACGTATATTATTTTATTCGCATAGCTATTTGGTCCAGATGTCGAACACAGAATTTCGAGATAGTTTTATCGATCCGAATTAGGATTTTTCACTCGATTTTCGACGGCGAGCCTAGATATGGATTGTTGATTGATTCTGGAAATTCTCTATCATAGTTTACAGCTATGCAAGGAGAATGACGGTTTCTGAACAAGAAACCAGATCTGAGTCCGCACTAGGAAGTTGGGTGGACGATACTAGTTCGGAAGTGAAATTGTGTGATCGATTGAGCGATCGAATGTGATATTGCGTACGGATGATATATATACATCGTACGGGCTTAAGTAAAACAAATATTGTAAATTTGTAAAGAAAGGTATAAAATGGCTTTGGAATGGTGATTGAATATTATTGCTTAGTAGGATATGCAGGTGAATAAAAGCAATGGATAAATTGGGATTTTGATTTTAGAAGATAAAATTTAATGGCCCGACAAAAGGTATGTATTTGAATTTCTATATGAAATTTGATTGGGGTTTTGATCCAGCCACTTGGCCTTTTGTTTTTTTTTTGAGATTGGGAGGCTGTAGAGCCATTTTGTAGTTGTACCGAGCTAGCCGCGCAAAGGAGACGCTGGCAAAAATTTTCGGAAATTTAGGAAGTTAGAAAATTTTGAGAAATTTTAATAAGTTAAAATTTGAATTCAAATTTAAATTTGAACTGATAAGAAAGATAATATTGTTTGGGACTTAGGAGTAAGTTTGAAAGGTTAGAAAGAGGGATAATGTATCTCTATTAAAGGATTTGTTTTGGGAGGTGGTTAAAACTATTTGGGTTAAGGAAATAGTTAACGGGGATTGAATCATTCTTCCTAACTAGTAATTTCGGGGACGAAATTCTTTTAAGGGGGGAGGAATGTGACGACCCGGAATTTTTGAGCATTTGAAATAGGAATATTTAATTAATTTTAAATATTCAAAAGATAATTATTAACTTTAATTTCAAATATCGTTATTGATTAGACAAGTAATTGTTGAATTTAAATTATTGAAATTGGTAAATTATTGAATCTGGAGCGTTAAGCCTGTTAAAAATAATTTGAAGACTTATAAAATTTATATAGATAATACTGAAATGGATAGAAGTGTTGGAATCAGCTTTAAAAATGGTTTGTTATGTTTTGAAATTTTATATCATTTAAATTGAATTTAAAAAATAGCCTTTCGAGGCACAGTCTCGGAATTCAACGAAACCAGTTTCATTGGATCCGTAATATTGAATTATTACCGGATTTCAGTTTTCGTAGCGTTCAGAGTTGTTATGTGAGCGTACGAGATATAAACGTTTAGACTAGCATTAACCGATCTGAAAAAAATAAAATAAAATAAAAGGGTTAGCTTCTCCCATACGCCAACGTAACATCATATCCTTTTCCTTTTCCTTCTTTCAAATCACAGACAAGGAAAAGTCTGTTTACTCAAAAGCTACAGCTCAATGGAAATCTCCATGTTTTGATGCTTAATCCCAAGGAAAAAAAATCTTCCTCCTTAAAAGAAATCTGTTCACTTCAAAATTACAGTTCAATATCAATCTCCATATCGCGATGCTTGAACCCGAGAGAAACTAGGGTTTCGAAAATCAACGCCTTCATAATAATCATCGCTACACACTCAGCTATTCCATCAGCGATCGCGGCTCATCCTTGCCTCCTACGCGATATTTCTACTGCTAATTCGAAGTCCTGCTATAGTCTCTTTACTGCCACTGCTAATTAATTTCGACCTGGTAGGCGCGAAACTAGGCGGCGACGACTTCAACCTTTGGGAGCGAGGCATTCGTACGCGCGTGGGTCTGGAGATAAAGCACGTCGCAGTCTTCGATGGCGACGCAAGGGGAATGAGGGTTCGCGTGTTGTTGGTGGACTGGCCGATGGGTGTGAGGTTCACGTGGCTACTGGAGGAAGTCGATATGGTGGAAGATGATCGAGTGGGGCAAGCTCGTTCGAACTGGAAATTTCAGATGAAAGTCGCGACCTGGTATTTGAGTGGGAGGCGAGCGTGGAGCGTCTCGATGCGACCGTGAGGTATATTGTTAATTGTTTATCAATTTGAAGGTTACAGTTAGTTCTGAACTGTTAGTAGAATAACAGTTACCAGGGGAAAAGAATAAAAATAGTATTCTGGTTAATTATTGTAAATAATGAATTTTGGAATCAAATTGTTTAACTAACTTGTTTAAATTTATTTTAGCTATCAAAAGTTTTGAAGGGAGAAATTATTTGGATAATTCAATTTGTTAGTTCAAAATTTAATAAATAAAAAGAAATCTAAGATGTTAGAAGTTATATATGAAAATTTGATTTTTACCCTATACGAATTATTTTTTTCATATGCAGTTGAAAATAGAGACAAATAATAGTAATAAGATTTAATTTATTAGGATTGATAAATTAATTTTTTGTAAAGGCGTTTAATTTATTTAATTAACTTATTTAGTTTTTAGAAATTGATAAGGAAGATTTGTTAAAAGCTAAAAAAAATAAAAAAATTATTAGTTAATTAAATCTATCTAATGAGAATTTAATTATTCGATTTATTCGAATATTTCAAATATTAATGAAATCATATAAATTCTTATTCAAGGTCGAAATCTGAAAGGAAACAAGCTGGGATGAAATTAAATGGTAATGGATGGCAAAGCTAAAATAAAGGTGAGTTAATCTCACTCAGCTGGATTTTAATTTAAATTTAAATAGTTAAATTTAAACAATTGGTTGAATGATTGTTTGGATTGATTGTTATGATACTATATATAGTAGTATATAGCAATATATACATATTGGCATATGTATATATTGGAGTTGTTGATATTCCCGCATTATATAGTGGATGAGACCCTATGCGCCTCATAATAGCGGATGATATTTTATAAAACCCATATACCGCGATATTCCACCTTGAAGTGAAATTGGTATTGTGCTAATGTATTTGGATGCAAGGAAACAGGTTGGAGGGATCCAACTGGATTCCTCAAAATATTTAATTTTGTTAAATATTCTGTGATATGATTTTGATATCCTATGATGAATTATATGGATAATTGGATGTTATGGTTTGGTTGGACCGATTTGGATATGTTGAGTTATAAAAATCTCTAGAATGGAATTTTTAAAAGAAATAAAAGAGTAAATTTTTAAGTAAAATAATTATAAAGAGTTTGGAATAAATTTGAGAATAAATCTGATTAAGAATAAAAGTGATTTCCAAAATTCTAATAAATATGGAAAAGTGGAATTTTGAATAAACCGAGAAATATTGAATTTAAAGAGAACTTATGTGATATTATTTAAAGGAATAAATAATTTATTTTAATTCAATGTTTAAATGTAATTAAAAAGAAAGAAGGAATTTGGGTCAGTTTAAAGATTTTAAATCATAATGAGAAATAAAATCTGGAAGTTAATGAATTTGGAAATAAATGGATTAAGTAAGGAAATTTATTTCAAAGTAAAATAAATTGGAAAATCAATTGTAAATTGATTTAAATATTTGGGAATTTGAAGTTTAAAGAGAAGTGAGATTTTGGAAACTGGTTTATAAAGTAAAATAAAATATCAGTGGATATTTGAAAATATAAATTCAAGGTGGGAATTTATAAAGGGATATGAATTGGTTTAAAAATAAATGTTGATTTATTTTTAAAAGTTGTGAAGAGAAGTGTATTTCCTTGGATAGCCAAGTACGTTTTCAAAGCAATTTTTAATATAAGTTAAAAGTTCTAGTATGGTTTAAAAAAGCATGTTTTAGAAAATTTGTTTTTTTCTAAATGTTAATTTCCAAAGTAAGTATTTTCAAAATCTATTATTGTAGTAATTATATAAAAGTGATTTGGTATTATGTTTAAAAAGAGAAATTTAGTTTATATTTGTAAAGTGGATTCATTTTAAATATTCCTTAAGTATATATTTTGTTAAGGTATTAAAGTAGTTTTTAAATTTCAATATTATAAAGTATATTTATAGTAAAGTGCTTTTAAATTATTTTTAAATCTAAAGTATTTTGTACTTGGTGTTTCAGAGAAATAATTATTTGGGAAATGTATTCCGTAAGTGGAAACTGTTTGAAATTGTTTTCAAAAGGAGTTTGAAAATAGAAATATATCTTGGAAAGATATTTGGGCAAATAAATAATGTGGGAAATTATTTATTGTGTGATGTTTGCTTGTGGATGTAAATTGATAGTTAAATAACCGACTATCAATATTGGCCAAATGTGCTGATCGTTTCGAAGAGACCGGGATCGAGTTTCCGTATACCGGGATTCTAGGTCTGGAGACTCGAATACTACTTCGATCCGGTTTGTACGTTTCGTGTAACGTGTTCGGAGTCGAAGATGGAGCAGTGAAGTGCAAGGGCTAGTCGCTACTAATCCTGAGGATATTTCCAAAATGGATGTAGTAGGAATAGTGCCTTCGGTTCCGTTCGGACCTGGGACGGACTTGTATGGACGGATGCTTTCGTGACATCGTCAGGTGGACGATGGGCATTCTAAGGGATATGTGCTATAAAGGTATCGTTTAGCCTCGAACCTCATCAACCGGGAATGACTGAAAATCAGGGGTTATGCAGCAAGGCTTCGTGGGTAGCCCCCACTTGAGAGTAAGGTCATCCCTGTCTAGATGTCCCTTTTATTTCGGCTTAGTGGTGCGGTTGCTGATCCCAACCGTGGGGTGATTTTATTTGGAATTATTCAGTAAGGGATGATTCCGGTCTTGTGTTGCAGGGGAGCAGGCGTACTCCTCGGTACTGTGATCTAGGCCACGTACTGTGACAGGTGGTACCCCAGTGCCTAGTCATTCATTGGAAATCCATTCTCCCTACGTGCCTTGTACGAGTTTTGTTTGTATACCTAGTATGCTGGAATTTAATCATGTAACAATTTCAGCTATTTTAATAAGTATTTGTGAATAGACACTATTATAATATCAGAGGATTTTTATAAAAAGTGTTTTAGCTATCGTAAGGTAAAAACCCGACATGTTTATTTGTGGCGTGGTCTTACGAGATGCTTTTATTTTCAAAAGGATTTTGAAACTTTAATAATCAATTGAGTGTGATTTTCTCACGCTGGTATTCCAGACTGACTCGGGTATTGTTTTATATGATGCTCGGGTCAGACCGAGTATTATAGGTTACAGGATATGATGCTGTGGATCTCAGGAGATGAGCTGGATGGCGAGACGTATCTCCCGTACTTGTTTATATATATATATTCCGCTGTGTTGATTGTTGTACTCTGTTGTATTGAGGACATGATATGGTTATTGTCCAGTTGTATGTTATGTGTTCTCTGGTGTATACTCTGATGCTATATTATATAAAACTGATATAGTTTTGATTTGTGTAAAGATCTGTTGATATATATTATATTATATTTTATTCCGCTGCGATGGTTAGATTCTGATGTTGTTTTCTATTTTTCTTCTTCTACCTCTTCTTCTTAACTAAAATGGTTCGACTTTCCGGGTCTGGAAAGTCGGGTCGTTACACCAGGCCCATACAACCCGACCAACAAAATTTGGGATCGATCGGATAGCAATAAATAATTTAGTCTGATCGTTCCATACTAACTCCAATGGGACTGCGATCAATTTTATGGGGTCCCCCACGCCTCTAGTCCTTGCTCCCAAAGTTTCGCGCCATTCCGACTTACCGTTTGTGAGATACCGATTGATCTTCGCTATTTTGACTAGAAATTGGATAATAGGATATCATTCCATTCTTCATCCTTTTGAGCTACGACCAATCATGTGGGTTCCAAATAATTTTAGCTACTTGCTCTCCAAATATCGTGCAATTCTGACTTACCGTTTGTGAGATATCGCTTTTACCGTAAAACTATGGATTGTTATGTTGATTTGCACGATCATTCCAATAACGAGCGGCCTCTTTTTCAAGATTTCATCCTTTTGAGCTATGATCGATTTTATGGGTGATCCATGATTTGAGCTATTTTCTCTCCAAATTTGGTGCAATTATGACATACCGTTTGTGAGATATCGCATTTTCCGTAAAACTATGGATCGTTATGCTGATTTGTATGATCATTCCAATAATGATCGGCCTCTTTTACAAGATTTCATCCTTTTGAGCTATGATCGATCATGGAGGTGCTCAATGATTTAAGCTACTTGCTCTCTAAATTTGGTGTAATTCTGATGTACCATTTGTGAGATATCGCATTTTCCGTAAAACTATGGATCATTATGTTGATTTGTACGATCGTTCCAATAACGATCGGCCTCTTTTCCAAGATTTCTTTTGAGCCACGATCGATCATAGCGGTTTCACTCTTCAATATATTGATTCTTTGAAAGTTTCAAGTGCATTGGCATTGTAGATTTTGAGATATTGATCGATCTTCGTCGATTTATGCTGTTTTATGGATCATTCTAGATCGATCCATATAAATTCTTCATTTGTCCATAACTCAAGCATACGAACTCTGATTGACTTGAAATTTGAAGTATATCCTCATGGGGCCTTCCTTGTCACTTCTTATTGATTGCACCTTGATTAGGACCCGATCCAAATCCGCCCAACTGTTGTCCAAAGTTCCAAATATCATCGATTTCTGAGCCTAATAACTGTCTCTCCGGGCTTTCTGCCTTAATGATCACAGAAGCCATGTAGCCAACTTTTATGATATACTGCCTAGTCAAATGGCGATATAACGGTTGAGTAGATGGTTATATAGATAACTTGGTTGTATAACATAGATGTTTATTATGTGTCATGCATGTTCGCCCATTGGAAAGATTTCAAGGAAAAATCCTTTTAAGGGGAGAATGTAACACCCATAAAAATTAATAACAAACAAATAAATTGGATAAATTAATTCAAATAATATAGGGTTAAAAATTAAAATTTTGCAAAAGTCATAATTTTACCATGAAATTGATGTCGTTGTGTTCGTGGTGAAATTTTGATCAATTTCCATATATAATATGTTGAAAATGGAGCTCAAACGAAAAAGTTATGGACGTTTGAAGTTTTCGAATTCAAAATAATTCAAATTGCATTTAAATTTAAAAGTTAACAGCAATTAGACTTGGGGTTAATTAAACGTTAAAATTGACATTAACATTGCAATTAAAAAATTAAATAAATAAAAACAACGGCACTGGTACTTTTCCAAAAACAATGTAATGGTCGACTGCTCCCCTTGGATCGGTTGATCGCTAGCAGTCGACTGGTAGGGTAGAGGCGGTCGACCGTTTGAAGTTAGTGGCGGCTAGGGTTTTGAGCATTTTAAAATTCCGGATTTTTATTATTTTAAACTAACATAAATCCAACGGTTCTGGTGTATTCTAACCCCTATAAATAAGAGCCTTGCCCATTTTGGGAACCTAGCAAAGCTCTGTTAGTCCCTCTCTTCAGATTCAGAAAAAGGTTCATTAGGGTTTCAGATAAAAATTCTAGATCGTTATTTCTAATTCTATTCTTCTTTGATCCCTCAATTTCTTAATCTATATATACAAATCTCATGTTGTATATATAAAAAAAGAAGAGATCTAAAAGTGATTGTTAAAGGCTTGTCAAATCCAAAGGAGACAAAACTAAGGATATACTATGAGTGAAAATCTTAGCTTTTCTATTTTAGTAATTGATTAGTATAGTTTGGGTTTAAATACGCCTTGGGGAGTTTTGGTTTGCGAAGACATCATATTATAAATCCCCAAAACTACTTTAATGTGAAATATCAATTCTAGGTTAAAATCTCAATTGTTTGTGTCAAAATAATGGAAATCGTATAGATTTGCATGTTTGATAAATTTACATTCTATTCCATTGCTTTTTTTTTGAATTTGATTAAAGGATCTTGATTAAGGAATAGTGTATAAGGTATGAATTTTATTCGTAGTTTGCACTGCTTAGTCCCATGAATTAAATAGAAATTCCTTTGTTTATTTTTATGTGAAAAAGGAGTTGAATATAGCTTAAAATTAGAATTGTAAGTTTCTATTATCAATATATTCTGTTATTTTGATGTACTTAGTTAAGTTTAAATTTTTATTATACACAAGTCTATTTATTGGAATTTTTGGATACAAATATTTTAATTTTGGTATTGTTGATAATATGAGAAGAGACTTGTATAATTGTTGAAAGAGTTGACATTTAGATGCTAGTTTAGGGCGTAAATTCCACACGCTTAAAAATTACTAGGTGTGTGTCAATATATATGTATAGTAGCGTAATTAACGTATAACTACGTAGCTAAATTGGTTATAAATTTCATAAATCCTCCTTAGGAAAGTAATTAATGTTAAAGGAGAGATAAGAAAATTTTCTTATAAGGCCTTGATTATGGAAATGGTGAGATGTGTGATAATAGATTATGACTAAGGGATGCGAGGTTAGTCAAAAGCACAAGGAAGTCTTCCCGGCTAATCTGGCTACCAGTCGTGTGACTTTGGGCTAGATTGAGCATCGCCTATAATAAGTAACTACGATGACGTGAGGTTATCCCAAATTCTATAGGGTAAATCTACCCAGCTAATCTAGCTACCAGTACCTGCGAATAGTTAGACTAATGTGAGACGTCACCATGCGACACGTGTCATAATACGAAGGACCTGCTTCAGAGATTGAACGTATTAAGTGGTTGTGTGAGGTCCTTCCTCTTCTCTATGTAGAAAATAGTAAATGGTCGAGATTATGGGTTAGGCACGGTAGAGGATATCTCATGAAAGAGCCTGCTTCAGTAGGTAGCATTCAGTGGCTGAAGAGATTCCATGCAATGTCAGCTAGATAGTTACTAGCGAGGAGCCTGGCTTAGGATAGGTGTTACCACCAATTCTCACTCCAACCTTATCGAAACCAAGATGAATAAAAGAGAAGGAAGTACAAGAGATGATTGCACCAACAAAGCCTTTCGAAGGAGTCGAATGGAGGCTACCATCAAAGATCAAATGTGTCGCAAGCTTTTGAAAGGGTTGAAATGACCGAAAGCACCCTTGCGCTTCAATTGCTTCCCTTTGAAAGGGATGCTTTCGCTTGTATGGAGACGTTTCGAATGAGTTGAGGAGTACCTTTCGAAGGCAGCCAATAACAGCCACTCATATGTGCGCCAAACCTTACGAAACCAAAGGTTTCGCCTTCATTCAAATTACTAAGAAAGATATTTTGTTGGAACAACCTCTTCGAAAACATAACTAAGCCTTTCGAACCGGTCGAAACCTTTCACAACTATGAGGGGTTCCGCATCAATCTGCAAGCATGTCTTCGCAAGCTACCTTCTGTGTCGAAACCCAAAGTATTTCGATACCTTCGAAACCTCAAAGATGTTCCTGTTGACAAAGTCGAAAGCTCATGCTCCTTCTCACTTGCAACAACAAAGCAACAGAAGGGGAAAAGGTGCATTTACCCCTTAAGATGAAGATGGAAGTTTTCAAATCCATTTGAACGCAATGCAAAGGGATGCACAAGTGTCAAAGGTGACGAAAGGTCTACAAGAGCACATTTCGACTAGGTCGAAAGCACTGAGTCGAAAGGTGTCAACCTGCACCTATAAATAAGAACCTACAGGTCTGGTTTTGGGGATCCGAATTCTTTCACTCCATTCTTGTATTTTCTAAAAGTTGTAATCCCTAATTTTGAAACTAGATTGGAAATTTTGTCTGTTTGTATTACTTGAGTTTAATGGAAGCATGATTATGGATTTTTTTTGGATATTTTGTGGATTTGATAGTTCTATTGGATTCAGTTTATAAACTTCTTGTATCGACTGGGTCGAGAGGTCATCTTTAGAGTGAGTTGAAAGCCTTAGTCTAACCAATACCTGTGACAACCCGGAGTTTTATAACGATTTATTTTCGTCCAATGACGATAAAAATTGTTGTTAATTGCTATTTGGTGTTTTAATTCGAGTTGAAATTCTTTGAGAAAAATTGGTTTGGTATTATTGGGCTTCAAAAATTTAATTATCCACTTCTTTTGTGGCCGAGATAATCATGTATAACCATTTCTCTCCTTCATTTTCGAAGACCCGACCCTCATTCAATTTGTTTTCGTTTGATCAAAACCCTAAGTCTAAGAAAAACGAAATAATGGCGGTCTCGTCCTGGTGAATTAGGGCTTCGACTCGATTTCCTTTGAGAGATGATGGCTGCTCGTGATTTCTCTCGTTCGTTCTTCAATCAAATTGGGGCATGCTCGGTGTTATCATTCGTCTCCCCAAAAACTAGGGCTTCACAAATTAAGGGCTACCCTTCCTCGTCGAAAATGGTGAGTAAATTATATTACTCATGTCTAATTCAAACACATATATCTGCGAGTTGTGATTTCTGTTAACCCGCCTTTTGGCAAGGCCGCGGACAGACGGATTTAACTTAAACAACTTCACAACTATCGAGACTAAAGTATGATGGGTTCGGTTTAAAATGATGATAGGCAGTTTGGCAGATGACGTTCGGCATTGGGATGGTTCGGCGTTGAAGGCTGTTCGGCATAGAGAGATCGTCGTTTGACATAGAGGGATCGTTCGGCACTGAACGAGTGCTCGGCATTAGAAGGAGTGTTCGGCATGAATCTTGTTCGGCATCTGGAGACGTTCGACATTGGATGGAGCGCTCGGCATTAACCAACGTTCGGCATCTGGAGACGTTCGACATTGGATGGAGCGCTCGGCATTAACCAACGTTCGGCATCTGGAGACGTTCGACATTGGATGGAGCGCTCGGCATTAACCAACGTTCGGCATCTGGAGACGTTCGACATTGGATGGAGCGCTCGGCATTAACCAACGTTCGGCATCTGGAGACGTTCGGCATTGGATGGATCGTTCGACATCAAGGAGACGTTCGGCATTGGATGGATCGTTCGGCATCAAGGAGCGTTCGACATTGGATGGATCGTTCGGCATCAAGAAGCGTTCGGCATTGGATGGGTCGTTCGGCGTACCTCACCTCGCTCGACATTGCACCTCGCACCTCCATATCTCGCACCTCCATACCTTGCACCTCCGTACCTCGGTACCTCGCACCTTCCAACGTTCGACATGAGGAGATCGTTCGGCATTCACACCTTGTTCGGCATCTATGGTTCGGCATATGGAGACCACACCATTTGGGCTGAGGTACTCGGCTACCAGGCCCACCAGGGAAGTCCAACCCATCTTTGTCTATAAATAGAGAGGCAGGGGCACAGTAAAAGGGGATCTTCTTTCTGCTCTCTTACTTTCTCTTTTCTAAGGCTAAGGCAACTCTGCCATTTTGTAACTGTAATCGATTATTACAGCAATAAAAAGCAAACTTCTGGAGTGGACGTAGGCCGAAGTTAGCCGAACCACTATAAAATCTGTTGTTCTTTACTGCTTTCATTTCAGTTTTAACTGTTCTTCACATTATTACTCTCTACATACATTCTATCTCTGAGCTGTGATTGGTATTTGGTGCTTTCATCTGGATTTTGGGGTTAGTGACCAATTTTGGCACTAACACTTTGGTGCTTTCACTGAGAGTTAAACTCAGGAATTTTGGAGTTAGGAACTTGGATCTTAGAAAGCAATGGCAAGACCACCAACGAAGAGGCAAGCAGTGGAAAGGAGCAATCAGGAAGGAAGTCAAGCGGCATCTTCTGGAGCTGGAGAGGGTCATGCATCCATCTATATAACTCGGGACGAGATGCAAGTGATGATGAATTCTATGCAAGAGCAGATGATGAAACGGCAAGAGGAGATGATGCAGGCTCTTCTTAGGCAATTTGGACAACCAGGAACTGCAGGTGCTCAAGATCATGGAGCTGGACCAGAGGAACTCAACCAACGGACAGATGGAGTGAATCAGCAGGGGGCAGCTCCCAATCAACAAACGGTTAACAATCTAGATGGACCTAGACTCGGAGGCACGCCACCGGGAATACGTGATGAAGAATATGTGCCAGAATTTCCTCGAGGACTTGGGGGGCAGTCTGGATTAGTTGGAAACACTATATTGGCTGACATTATCAGGCGGACTATTCGCGGAGGTCTGACAAATAGGGATTCAGAGGGAGTTAACAAAAGTCCGTTTACCCGGAACATCAGGACAGCTAGGAATCCGTCCGATTTCAAACTACCCACTCTGGAAGTATACAACGGGAAGACGGATCCCACCGACCACTTGATGAGATACACTAGGCATATGGAAGTGCTGGGGGCAACGGAGGAGGTTATGGCCCGATGTTTCCCCCTGTACTTGACTGAAATTGCTGCTATGTGGTTCAGACAGCTGGAGGATGGATCCATTGGAACATGGACAGAACTGGTGGACAAGTTCTTAAGTCAATTTCGAGTTCACATAAAAAGGCCAAAGAACGTGATGACACTAACATCAGTCAAACAGTGGGCAGATGAATCGCTCAGGACATTCTTAACTCGATTTAATGCGGCAGTTGCTTCAGTGGATCGGCCAGATCCATCAATGGTTTTGATGGCTGCGGTATCAGGAGTCAGAGATAATTCGGAGTTCAAAGTATCGTTGGTACGGGACCCACCGTTGGATATTGGGGAATTCTTTCATGAAGCTGAAAGATTTCTTCGACAAGAGGATGCATGTTTGGACATGAGGTCACAGGAAGTAAACATGACTAAGGATGGAAGATTACTCGGCGAAAGCTCAGGTGGGGACAAGGATAAAGGGAAAAGGAAGCGCTGGGGAGAACCAAAGTTCTCCACTTACACAGGATTGAACGCGACGTTGGAGTGGATTTTCTTAGATACTCGAGATCGTCTTCCCTATCGAAGGCCATCAAGGAGGGAACCCACAGAACGTGAAAGGGCATCAGGAAGGCACTGTCTCTTTCATGACCTGGACGGGCATGATACTAACAGCTGCCGACATCTAAAGGATATAATCGAGGAGCATATAAGGAATGGTCAGTTGCGACAGTATGTCGGAACTCGGAATGCAGCGGTGGAACATGAACAGCCTCCGCCTACCTTGAACGACGAGGGCGCGAGGCCCAGGAATGGTGACCGATTGGTCATCAACTAATCTTGATGGTTTGGAATAAGTAACAAACTCTGGGCAAATGGTTAAATCACTTACTCATGTACGGGGTCGGAGATAACCCTCAGGCATGCTCTGAGATGATGGCTTACCGAAACGCCCGGGTTTGTGAAATCTGTTTTTTCCTTTGACTTGGACAATTGCTTTTTCTGGTTTGGTTTTGGAGTTTGGTTTGAACTCCCTGTTTTTCTCGTTTTTCTGGTTTGAATGTTTGTTTTTCGGATTGGATTTTGATTGGATTTTCTCTGGATTTTGGCTTAAAGGTCGTCGAGTATGGACTATGCTCGACAAGGGTCCGGAGCGACCAGGATTCGGCTTAGGACTTAAGCCACGGCATTACTTGCGTCCAGGGACACTGGACCATGGTCGTCAAGTGTGGATTGCGCTTGGCAAGAACCCGGAGAGGTTAGCTCAACGCCCAGGGACACTGGGCCACGGTCGTCAGGTGTGGATTGCGCTTGGCAAGAACCCGGAGAGGTTATCTCAACGTCCAGCGACACTGGACCACGGTCATCAGGTGTGGATTGCGCTTGGCAAGAACCCGGAGAGGTTATCTCAACGTCCAGGGACACTGGACCACGGTCATCAGGTGTGGATTGCGCTTGGCAAGAGCCCGGAGAGGTTATGGATTTGGATATCGACCCGAAGAGGTCCTAAAGTCCCCTATTGGTTATTGGATATGGATGAAACATGGACTTTGGATACTGGACTTGAGGCTATTCAAAACACACCTTTCAAAGCAAGGCATGTTTTGGGGGGCAAGTGTTAACCCGCCTTTTGGCAAGGCCGCGGACAGACGG
The DNA here is from genome assembly GCA_030737815.1 of Allium fistulosum. Classification (NCBI taxonomy): domain Eukaryota; kingdom Viridiplantae; phylum Streptophyta; class Magnoliopsida; order Asparagales; family Amaryllidaceae; genus Allium; species Allium fistulosum. The sequence continues at coordinate 477,489,276 of CM060902.1, forward strand.
ATTTAACTTAAACAACTTCACAACTATCGAGACTAAAGTATGATGGGTTCAGTTTAAAATGATGATAGGCAGTTTGGCAGATGACGTTCGGCATTGGGATGGTTCGGCGTTGAAGGCTGTTCGGCATAGAGAGATCGTCGTTTGACATAGAGGGATCGTTCGGCACTGAACGAGTGCTCGGCATTAGAAGGAGTGTTCGGCATGAATCTTGTTCGGCATCTGGAGACGTTCGACATTGGATGGAGCGCTCGGCATTAACCAACGTTCGGCATCTGGAGACGTTCGACATTGGATGGAGCGCTCGGCATTAACCAACGTTCGGCATCTGGAGACGTTCGGCATTGGATGGATCGTTCGGCATCAAGGAGACGTTCGGCATTGGATGGATCGTTCGGCATCAAGGAGCGTTCGGCATTGGATGGATCATTCGGCATCAAGGAGCGTTCGGCATTGGATGGGTCGTTCGGCGTACCTCACCTCGCTCGACATTGCACCTCGCACCTCCATATCTCGCACCTCCATACCTCGCACCTCCATACCTCGGTACCTCGCACCTCCCAACGTTCGACATTAGGAGATCGTTCGGCATTCACACCTTGTTCGGCATCTATGGTTCGGCATATGGAGACCACACCATTTGGGCTGAGGTACTCGGCTACCAGGCCCACCAGGGAAGTCCAACCCATCTTTGTCTATATATAGAGAGGCAGGGGCACAGTAAAAGGGGATCTTCTTTCTGCTCTCTTACTTTCTCTTTTCTAAGGCTAAGGCAACTCTGCCATTTTGTAACTGTAATCGATTATTACAGCAATAAAAAGCAAACTTCTGGAGTGGACGTAGGCCGAAGTTAGCCGAACCACTATAAAATCTGTTGTTCTTTACTGCTTTCATTTCAGTTTTAACTGTTCTTCACATTATTACTCTCTACATACATTCTATCTCTGAGCTGTGATTGGTATTTGGTGCTTTCATCTGGATTTTGGGGTTAGTGACCAATTTTGGCACTAACAATTTCCACTGCTTTGAATTCTTGGGTTTTGTTCGTATACGAATGTTTGGGTTCGTTTTGAATTACCGTGGCCATTCTATTTTGTTTGAATTTGGTTAGATGGCAGTGATGTTGATGATTTCAGACTTGTCCTTACAGTTCGATTTTTGCCTTGCCTTTATTTTTTATCACTGCCTCGGCTTTGGATTTATTCGAACTTGTTTGATTTTGTTAAAATTCGACTTGGACTATTTATTGGGTATCTGGGTCTTCGGCACAGTTTGTTCGACCTTGTTTTCGTGGAAAAATCGGCTTTGATGCTTTTGTACTGGTACCATGACTTTGATCTTCACTGACCTGTTGTCCCTTGATATCGTTTATACTGTGAATTCTGTTCTTTGTCAAACTACTTGAGAAATTGACTTCGGTCTGTAGTTTTGTTTCTTTGTAGCTCTGTTGCTCTTAACGTTGTGATGTTGAACTTGGATAGTATATCAGTGATGTATCATCCCTGTTGTATACCTGTAGTTGCATTGTTCATGTTGTAACTGTGCACTTGCCAGTGTAGTCTTCATTTAGGGTAGTCTGCACTGCTTCATGTTGTTGCTTGACCTGTTCCACTATGGTTCCATGCCTTGTGGTTGCATTTCATTCGTGTTTGCTGTCACATTGGGCTTGTAGTTGGTGTAGCTCGCTGTCTTTGAACTTTGCTCGGTCATTTGAGGAGTTGGGTCTGCATGTTGTTGTATCTGTACCTGTAGTTGTCTTCGGCTGCACACCCGATTTTGTGATGTTGGCCTGGTTCGACTTTTGCCATGTTATCCACTGCCTCTAGTAGCACTTTGATATTGTGTAGCTTTGGAATCATCCCTTACCTGTTGCATTTGCATATCACTGTAATTCCATCACTACACTGTTTATCTGCAAATAAACTTGAGTTCTGACTTGATTAGATTTCGTGACTCCCTGGTTACTTGGTATAGTTCGAACTTGGTTCTGGTTATCTTCGACATTGGTTTAGATATTGAACTGTACTTCATTTGATATTCGGCTTCGATCATTTTGGACTTGTCTGTATAGCATTACTTTGAAACTGCTTCGACTTGATCATTTAACATCACCATACTTTGACACGCTTTCTGTCATCGCCTTACGTTGATCTTATCTGACTATTGTTTGATGATGATCACTATTATAATCTGGTCATTTGAACTGTAGCTTTTGTGTAGTCTAGTATCACCTGTGACTTGAGTTCCTTGCTATGTCTTTTGTGCATTAGTCACTTGAACTTGTTTCTCTGTCTTGTAGCCTCTGTACATTCATGTAGTATGATTTCACATGCATACTGCTTATACATGCTTGGTTCTTGATTTCTGGATTGATGTACATGCGTTCACTTGATCATGGTTTCATTGTGGTAGCTTCACTGTAGTATGTTATCTGACATCACCTTGTAGTCTTCACCTATTATATTTTCATATAGTCTGTTGGTCTTCATGCACTTGGCTGCTTCACTACGGGTCTCTGTTCATGTTGACACTGGATTTTGCTGCAATCTTCACTTCGAGTTATATACTTCCTGCAGTCTATTTGGTTACGGTAGTTGCATTCACTTCACGTTTGCACTGTCATGATGTATTGAGTTTGCTAGCCTGTCTGCACATGCTTGAATGCATTTGAGTCTGGTATATTTGCATTTGTATTGGAGTTGCACATTTTTGCTGACACTTGACTTGTAGTCTTCAGTAAGCATTGCCTTGCCTTTGATCTTGTTGTGGGTGCATGTATTATTTGAGTCTGTTGGCACTGGTCTGTGATGTTCAGGTCATTTTGAATTGAGAGCCTTTATGTTGATTTGGACTTGCAGTTTTTAACTTGTACCATTTGAGACAGTTTGCTTGTGCTTGTCTTTCCTGGTCACTGCATGATTATGTGATTTGGTTCCTTTTTGGTAATTTGTACCATTTCCTTCGTGCACTTGGTCATTCGAGCCTTTGTGTTCTACATTCGAGTTGAATCAGTGTCTTGACCCTGGTAGATTCGATGTATGGTAGTGGCGAGGCAGTGCACGCGTGCGTGTACTGCAGCCACACCGAGATCTAATTTGGTTTGATGTCATCTGTTTCTGATTCTTTGAGCTTTTGGATATTTCATATACTGTATTGGCGAGGCAGTACACGTTAGCGTGTACTGCAGCCAATCAGCATTGCCATTTTTAAATTGACATTTCAATTGTTTAAATTGATTTGGATTGTTAATTGTTGTTTAACACTGTTTAGTGTTATATCTGCCGTTATCCGATTCTTTTATCGAGGAGTCGGATATAGGAGATTTCTGTGACTGTCGTCTATTTGATAATAGATTATTATTGCTTCTGTGCACTAATAACTGAGTTTGAATTAGACTGACCCGTGTATTATTTTCTTCTGAATGTAATACTCGGGTCAGACCCGAGTTATTTCAGGTTGTAGATTTCCTGCTTTGAGTTGCTGTTTGAGCTATGAAGACTTTTCACATCTTTTGGAGTAATCATGTCATAGTATAGGTTGATATGTATTCATGTATATTAGTTGATAATGTACGTGTATATATAACTTCTAGAGTCGACAATTGTAGTTGTATCATATGTATTGTGGCAACTGTATTGTAACTGACATCAGTTATATATATGAGACTTTTGTTTTTATCTGTGTTCCGCATTCTTTGTGTATCTGTGTTGTTTTTATATATATTGTCCTAAACCATTATGAACCATCGTAGCTCATTTTATACTGGAATTGGGTATGTCGATGGGAGTGAATAAATAAGAGATGAAAATTTTAAAATATATACCACTCCTATCGAGGTAACCAATACTAGTGTAAGGCCAACTATGGATGGCCGCTCCTATCCAACCTTATTCTTCATAATAACAGACAGTATTTTTTTAATACTCTTTGTTATTGTGAGTATAGAGGTGGGGCGTCACAGTTGGTATCAGAGCTTGGGGTTTATGGACATAATATAAAACATAACTTGGATGGAACATGTGTTACAACTATTTGTCGATGTTTTCTTTGTGTTTTGAGTCAAAACTAAAGTTTTGAAATTATGATGAAATTTTTTTTAATATCTTTATTTAAAAATAAAAAGTGAATTTGTGTTCTGATGATTTGATTGATTTGAGTACTGTTTATCAGAGTGCGCAGTGGAAACAGTGAAGCTGTCTTCGCTGAGTACAACTGATAATCTATTTGATTTAAAAATTGAAATATGAAATTTAAAATTTCATTGGTTGTTTACATAGCTGTAATTATTTTGTTTCTTTGAGAATTTCGAATCCGAATTGAGGATTCAAAGGAATTACAATTATGTGATTTTTGTTGAAATTTCCGCTGGCTTTCTTTTGTACTAATCATCTATTGATTAGATTTTGCTGTTTTGAATTGTCTTCATTGAAGATATAATCGAAAGATTTCTTTGTTCATTTTGTAGTACGTGCAAATTTGAGTTGCACGTTACTGCATTAATTTTACGTTGAACCGATGCTTGGTTATGAAACGTATTTTGTTGCCGTTACCTTTATAACAGGATTTTTACACTAGTGCTATGTTTTGAAGCACGGAGTTTAGTTGAAAATTTTAATGAATGAAAATTCACTGGTGTTACATTGTGGTGTAAATTATTTTGATGAGATTTTGATGTTTTAAAAAAAATATTACTGTCGCTTTGGCTTCAGTAACCATCAAATTTCAAAAGTGGATTTTCAAGCGGTTATACCGCAATGCTGATTTGTGACCCGTTTTTATGGTATTTTGAGAAGTACAATTTCCTTATCAAAATTGTTACTAATATTGATGCTTTAATCACGTAATTGAAAAATCATTTTAAAATGAAAATTGTTTTATAAATTTTTTTAACAGTTTGCACTTTCAAAAGAAGAGGAAGGTGAGTGATAATCACTTATGAGATTTATGGCATTAAGACCCAAGTAAGGGCAGCCAATTATTTTATATGAAAATCATATTATGATTTCTGTTAATCTTTATTTCTCTAAATAAATATATGATGATGATGAATGGCATTTTGGTTGAATTTTTGGTTGCTGTTTTGATTTGTTTTTGGCATTGGCTAATTTTGTTTTGAAAATTGTTTAATCAATCATATAACCTGATTACAGAAATGAGTTTATGACTCAGTTTTTATAAGAAAATAATTTGATAAATTTACTGAGAAATATGGTATTGAATAATAATAATGGATTAGGCAGTATGAACAAAGAGGTTTATGCTCATGTCTAGTTCATTTAAAAATTTATATGAACAAAGCAATATTAAAAAAAAAGTGCGATCAAGCAGAAATGAATTTGAAATGGGTTGTAAAATTTGGCATGAAAGTTGGTATGTTTAGATATGATTTTTAAGGAAATTAAATTCCCTACTTATGAAATGAAGAAAGGATTACAAGAGTATTTCTGGAGTTAAAAAGGAAAATTCCTTAAATGAATAAATATGTATGGTCTCTAAATTACCAAGTAATTTAGGAGAGGTGCCTTGATCTACTCATCATCAGGTGGATGATGGGTATGTGCATGACTTGTTCAAGTCCTGGAGGCCTCTGTGCAAAGGTTAACAGAATTGAGTCCTTTGCAATGCACACTTTGTGTTCAAAGGCAAGAGTTTAGACCATATAAAAATGTAAAATGGAATTGGAAAATAAGCTAGGCAGTGTGAACAAAGGAGGTTCATGCTTATGTCTAGATTGTTTTAAATTGGAGGTGAACAATGCAATAAATTATTTATGTGCTGATTTGTTCAGATCTAAAGCTAAAATGTTTTATAGGTTTTTCTCTAAAACCTTACCCTATGTTCACAATAGAATTGAGTATAAGAATTTTTATAGAATTCTACTGGATTTGTTTAAGAGATCATGACATTCTTGAATATAGGAGATATGCAAGTGATAAAACAAATTTGAATGAGACAACTGGAGAAATGAAATAAAGCATTATTTTCATGAATGGAAGTATGGACAGTTGAGATTTTCTGAAATAAGAAATGAGACTGGTCACTAGATTATAAAACTAATCTAGGAGACAAGCCTTGATTTATTCATCATAAGGAGTATGATGGGTATGTGCATGACTTGTTTAAGTCCTATAGGCCTTTGTGCAAGGGTTAACAGAATTGAGTCCCTTGCAATGCACACATGGTGTTCAATGGCAAAGAGATATGACCAAATTAAATTGATAAATCGAGATTTAGAGCTGAGCTATGGAATTAAAATGAGTTAATTCCATAAGAGTATGTGTACATGTATACTGTATTGAATATTTGTTGATTTGAGATTCGATTATCGTTTTGATAATTGAATATTTGTTGATTTGAGATTCGATTATCGTTTTGATAATTGAATATTTGTTGATTTGAGATTCGATCATCGTTTTTGATAATTGAATATTTGTTGATTTGAGATTCGATTATCGTTTTTGATAATTGAATATTTGTTGATTTGAGATTCGATTATCATTTTTGATAATTGAATAATTGTTGATTTGGGATTTCTGATTATCGTTTTGATAATTAAAGATTATCGTTTTGATAATTAGGCAATTGCTAATTTCGCTGATTGTAAGATTTTCTAGTCTCTAATTGATTCTAGATTATGTTGATTATATTAAACTGCTGTTTTCTATCTATCTTTGTTGATAGTTATAGTTTGCTGATTATGAAGTTCGTGTTTTCTATTTATCGGTTGGATAACTAGATATTTGCAGTTTTGCGATTTGCGAATTTTATTTTCTAATTATCTTTGTTGATAATTAAATATTGCTGATAATTGCATTTATTCAGTTTTGTTGTTTTCTGATTATCTATTTGATGATTAGATTTTGTGAGAATTTGTGAACTTATTTTATGGAATTAAAAGTTTTTCTTCGATGTTGGTGTTCTCGATCTTTATTTTTCTAGCTTAACCAGTTTATGTTAAAAATAATTGTTATTGACAACCTTAATTATGAAAATTGCGGGGACGCAATTTCTATAAGGAGGGGAGTCTGTGACAACCCGGAGTTTTATAACGATTTATTTTCGTCCAATGACGATAAAAATTGTTGTTAATTGCTATTTGGAGTTTTAATTCGAGTTAAAATTCTTTGAGAAAAATTGGTTTGGTATTATTGGGCTTCAAAAATTTAATTATCCACTTCTTTTGTGGCCGAGATAATCATGTATAACCGTTTCTCTCCTTCATTTTCGAAGACCCGACCCTCATTCAATTTGTTTTCGTTCGATCAAAACCCTAAGTCTAAGAAAAACGAAATAATGGCGGTCTCGTCCTGGCGAATTAGGGCTTCGACTCGATTTCCTTTGAGAGATGATGGCTGCTCGTGATTTCTCTCGTTCGTTCTTCAATTAAATTGGGGCATGCTCGGTGTTATCGTTCGTCTCCCCGAAAACTAGGGCTTCACAAATTAAGGGCTACCCTTCCTCGTCGAAAATGGTGAGTAAATTATATTACTCACGTCTAATTCAAACACATATATCTGCGAGTTGTGATTTCCACTACTTTGAATTCTTGGGTTTTGTTCGTATACGAATGTTTGGGTTCGTTTTGAATTACCGTGGCCATTCTATTTTGTTTGAATTTGGTTAGATGGCGGTGATGTTGATGATTTCAGACTTGTCCTTACTGTTCGATTTTTTCCTTGCCTTTATTTTTGATCACTGCCTCGGCTTTGGATTTATTCGAACTTGTTTGATTTTGTTAAAATTTAACTTGAACTATTTATTGGGTATCTGGGTCTTCGGCACAGTTTGTTCGACCTTGTTTTCGTGGAAAAATCGGCTTTGATGCTTTTGTACTGGTACCATGACTTTGATCTTCACTGACCTGTTTTCCCTTGATATCGTTTATACTGTGAATTCTGTTCTTTGTCAAACTACTTGAGAAATTGACTTCGGTCTGTAGTTTTGTTTCTTTGTAGCTCTGTTGCTCTTAACGTTGTGATGTTGAACTTGGATAGTATATCAGTGATGTATCATCCCTGTTGTATACCTGTAGTTGCATTGTTCATGTTGTAACTGTGCACTTGTCAGTGTAGTCTTCATTTTGGGTAGTCTGCACTGCTTCATGTTGTTGCTTGACCTGTTCCACTATGGTTCCATGCCTTGTGGTTGCATTTCATTCGTGTTTGCTGTCACATTGGGCTTGTAGTTGGTATAGCTTGCTGTCTTTGAACTTTGCTCGGTCATTTGAGGAGTTGGGTCTGCATGTTGTTGTATCTGTACTTGTAGTTGTCTTCGGCTGCACACCCGATTTTCTGATGTTGGCCTGGTTCGACTTTTTCCATGTTATCCACTACCTCTAGTAGCACTTTGATATTGTGTAGCTTTGGAATCATCCCTTACCTGTTGCATTTGCATATCACTGTAATTCCATCACTACACTGTTTATCTGCAAATAAACTTGAGTTCTGACTTGATTAGATTTCGTGACTCCCTGGTTACTTGGTATAGTTCGAACTTGGTTCTGGTTATCTTCGACATTGGTTTAGATATTGAACTGTACTTCATTTGATATTCGGCTTCGATCATTTTGGACTTGTCTGTATATCATTACTTTGAAACTGCTTCGACTTGATCATTTAACATCACCAGACTTTGACACGCTTTCTGTCATCGCCTTACTTTGATCTTATCTGACTATTGTTTGGTGATGATCACTATTATAATCTGGTCATTTGAACTGTATCTTTTGTGTAGTCTAGTATCACCTGTGACTTGAGTTCCTTGCTATGTCTTTTGTGCATTAGTCACTTGAACTTGTTTCTCTGTCTTGTAGCCTCTGTACATTCATGTAGTATGATTTCACATGCATACTGCTTATACATGCTTGGTTCTTGATTTCTGGATTGATGTACATGCGTTCACTTGATCATGGTTTCATTGTGGTAGCTTCACTGTAGTATGTTATCTGACATCACCTTGTAGTCTTCACCTATGATATTTTCATATAGTCTGTTGGTCTTCATGCACTTGGCTGCTTCACTACGGGTCTCTGTTCATGTTGACACTGGATTTTGCTGCAATCTTCACTTCGAGTTATATACTTCCTGCAGTCTATTTGGTTACGGTAGTTGCATTCACTTCACGTTTGCACTGTCATGATGTATTGAGTTTGCTAGCCTGTCTGCACATGCTTGAATGCATTTGAGTCTGGTATATTTGCATTTGTATTGGAGTTGCACATTTTTGCTGGCACTTGACTTGTAGTCTTCAGTAATCATTGCCTTGCCTTTGATCTTGTTGTGGGTGCATGTATTATTTGAGTCTGTTGGCACTGGTCTGTGATGTTCAGGTCATTTTGAATTGAGAGCCTTTATGTTGATTTGGACTTGCAGTTTTTAACTTATACCATTTGAGACAGTTTGCTTGTGCTTGTCTTTCCTGGTCACTGCATGATTATGTGGTTTGGTTCCTTTTTGGTAATTTGTACCATTACCTTCGTGCACTTGGTCATTCGAGCCTTTGTGTTCTGCATTCGAGTTGAATCAGTGTCTTGACCCTGGTAGATTCAACGTACGGTAGTGGCGAGGCAGTGCACGCGTGCGTGTACTACAGCCACACCGAGATCTAATTTGGTTTGATGTCATCTGTTTCTGATTCTTTAAGCTTTTGGATATTTCATAGACTGTATTGGCGAGGCAGTACACGTTAGCGTGTACTGCAGCCAATCAGCATTGCCGTTTTTAAATTGACATTTCAATTGTTTAAATTGATTTGGATTGTTAATTGTTGTTTAACACTGTTTAGTGTTATATCTGCCATTATCCGATTCTTTTATCGAGGAGTCGGATATACGAGATTTCTGTGACTGTCGTCTATTTGATAATTGATTATTATTGCTTCTGTGCACTAATAACTGAGTTTGAATTAGACTGACCCGTGTATTATTTTCTTCTGAATGAAATACTCGGGTCAGACCCGAGTTATTTCAGGTTGTAGATTTCCTGCTTTGAGTTGCTGTTTGAGCTATGAAGACTTTTCACATCTTTTGGAGTAATCATATCATAGTATAGGTTGATATGTATTCATGTATATTAGTTGATAATGTACGTGTATATATAACTTCCAGAGTCGACAATTGTAGTTGTATCATATGTATTGTGTCAACTGTATTGTAACTGACATCAGTTATATATATGAGACTTTTGTTTTTATCCGTGTTCCGCATTCTTTGTGTGTCTGTGTTGTTTTTATATATATTGTCCTAAACCATTATGAACCATCGTAGCTCGTTTTATACTGGAATTGGGTATGTCGATGGGAGTGAATAAATAAGAGATGAAAAATTTAAAATATATACCACTCCTATCGAGGTAACCAATACTAGTGTAAGGCCAACTACGGATGGCCGCTCCTATCCAGCCTTATTCTTCATAATAACAGACAGTATTTTTTTAATACTCTTTGTTATTGTGAGTATAGAGGTGGGGCGTCACAATACCCTTAGAGCCTTAACCTCTACTCTTAAGTTGACGAACGATTAGCTTCCAAAGAAGGCAAAACCAATCAATCCAATCCACATCCTTAACTCATTAAAGCCAACCTTAGGGCCTATCCAGAGATATTACATATATATAAATATATATATATATATTTATTTATATACACACAAACAAAGCAATCTTTACCACAGAAATTCACATGCAACAATCTTTAATCTACTTAAGCTTTTTAATAAAATGTTTACTCACCTGAACAAAAGACAGAGAGCTTGATTACTTTAAATCTGAATAGCTTTGAAGCTTGAAAGTTTGAAGTTGTAATGCTTTAAAACTTTGATTTCCTTTAAAACTGAAATGCTATGTTGTTGAGAAGATTACTTTGACATACCAGGTTGCAAATTTGAGAATGAAGTCTTGGTTACAGGTTTTGGAAAAGATGACAGGGTTTTTAAATTGTTTTGAGGGAGATGATTACAGGTTTTGAAAATGTTTAAATGAACGAAAGAAGAAAGGATGCTTGATAAATAGAAAACAGGTACACAGGGCTGATACTTGCATTTGTACAAAAATAATATTTGTTCTAGCTGGTACAAGATTTTTACATTCGATCAGAGATTTTTATTTTGGGTATGGAGGCTGATATGAGAGCAATTAAATGAAGTTGTACATTTTCATGCTTATCCCTTTCAATTCGTATGTACTAATATGGCTTCTTTTCTATCAAGTACAACTTGTATACTTTGTATTGTCTCCACTAGCCTGCAAAGATATGCCTTCCTAAAGACTATATAAATTCTAGACTTATCTTCTTAGTCCATAGATATTTTCTTTTATACTTTGTTTAGATATATTACTTGCCTTACTTTACAATTTTATAGGCAACATATATACAAAGCCTGGTTTGTATTTATACCTCATGTACATATATAAAGTTGGTTTAGTCAATGCTATGAATTTTTAGCCTAAGTATTTAGTTCCAATCTTAACACAAATGCTTATTTATTTTATTTCCCTTTATTTTTAAACTAAAACTATCAATACTAAATTTACTTATTTATTTATTTCTATACTTATGTTAATTTTTTATGAGATTTGTTTTATTTTAAATATTATTAAAAGAATTTATTTTAAATTTTCAAATCATAGCTTCTTTCAAAACACATATATATAAATAAATTTGAGATAACTATTTCCATTTGTATTAAAAACCCATTTGTAAAGATATTACATCCTTAATATTGTTTAAATATAGCTCATTATTAAATTAAAATAATTTATAAAAGAAATTATCTCTTTATTAATAAACACTTATTTTATCAAACTATATTAAAAACAAAACAACTCTTTTAATTTAAATTTAAACTAGGCTAAAATCATTTCAAACAAATAAACTTTTATTTTGAGTATTTTAAAGCCATATGGTTATTTATTTAATATTAAATTAAATCAAATTTCCAAATTACCCAAAAATATTAAAATTAGAAAACATGCCTTTATTTATTAAATTTAAAATAAAGCTTATCTATTTACAATATATACAAATATATATCCATTATAAATAGAAAACAATTTATTAGCTTTTAAAAGATAAATTATCAGTTAAATATTTATTTAAAACAAAATTATTAATTCAATTCATATCTTATTAACAAAGATATATCAAATCAATTTAATTTTTACCACAGATTATTAAATTGATATTGCTAAAAATTCCGGGATATCACATTCCTCCCCTCTTAAAAGAATTTCGTCCCCGAAATTTAAAACAAAGGTAATTTAATAATCTCATTAATGATTTAATTTTAAACACAAACATATATCATCAATATATGCTAACAACCATATCAATCAATCATCCAAACAAACAAATCTAACTATCCAGAAAAAATACTGGATAGAATTTCCTTGAGTTTCCATGAGTATAAATACCGGGTTACTCGCTCTATAGAATCCAAACAACAATACTACTAAGCTACAGAGCTCCTACTCATCTAGATCTACCAAACTAGACAGGATATCAGAATACAGACAAGTCTGACTCAACATCCAAAACTCCCTGAACTGCTAGTTCTACAACCAGAGACAGATCTTACACGTACTCCCTCAGAGATACGTGAAATACAACGAATCCCAGCTATCCAAACTGCCAATTCAATCCTGAAGATCAAACACTTACCCAAAATCCTATCTCTGACTCTGGAATCCAAATTCCTCTGTCTCTTATCCATAAAACTCTTTTGACGATCCTGGACTGCCTACATCCTTCCTGACAAGCTCAACCCTTGTTGATGCCTCTAGAAACAAACTGGACCAAAAACTATCCAACAAAATGACCTTCCCAAGATCAACCAAACTCAGAACACAAACTCTATTCCAAAATCAGAAGACAGATCTTACTTCTCTTATCTGGAAGAGATAAAACAGGTGCACTCCAATCTGGCCTCAAGATCCTGAAAATTTTCCTATAGAAACTCTCTAATCCAAAACACTGCAACTTCCAATTGCTTCCACACTCAAATAGCTACCACCATGCTTCCGCTGCACAACTCTGATCGATCAGATGAAAATGCTGATGATGAACTCAAGCACAGACTGGACAACACCTCCAAAAATAGGGTCCAACAGATCCAAAAATAAAACTCAGAAGTTCCTCCAAAATCCGAGCTGCTCCACTTAACTCACTTCAGAAACCATCCTACTGCTAAGCTGAACCACCAAAACCACTCCTGGAAATCCAGTCGATACCAAACTCAATCTCCAGATGCTGACAAAACTCTGACTTCCTAAAGACATCCGGAAAAATCTCTGACAAACCAAGAGAACACTCAGACTATCGCAAGTCACTTTTGCGATCAATCCGGCCTAATTCCAAAGAAAAACTGTTCTCTCTTTACCAAACAGAACATCTTACGCCTATCTAGCCAACCCAACGAAGAAATGGATCCATATTGCTGCTTCTGAACTCCACTGCTAAGCTAGAAAGCTTCCTTGCCAACACACAGAACACTCCGAGCTGCGCTGCCGACAACAATGCCAAGGAATTCCTAATCCAAAGCTATTCGAGAAACTCGGACCACATCCAAATAGAAACATCCTGCTGAGCACAACCACAACACCGAAGTAGACAAACTTCATTAACTCGTTCCAAAGAAACATCTTCGGAGGCATCCATAGTCACTGTGTCTCATCACACAGCTACTAATTCCTGGGGTATCAAGATATCATGACTTGCTTCTGCCCAACCGACAGATCCAAACTCTAGCTCATCCAAACTCTCGAAAATCCGCTCACACGAGCGCGATCATCTTACACTTAAATGCTGGACTCCGAACCTTAACAGGTTTCCTTCAGAGATCAATAAAATCCTTACATCAAACAAAACTCACCTGAGACGGTATTAGGTTTACAGTCTCGACAGATACACTTCCAACCATTGGTAGTCGTGTTACACACACTACTACCTTATCTACCTTTATAACTTATATTGGAAAACCCAAACAGGTACCCCAACAAATAGGTAGAAATATATATATGTATATATATAAAAATTACAAATATGCTCTCTCACGATAGACACCACTCCAGAGCTTAGGTATTCGCTCAACCTATGCTCTGATACCAACTGTGACGACCCGACTTTCTACTACCAGAAAATCGCGCCATCTATAAGAAAGAAAGGGTGAGAAATAGAAAAGATAGAGAAGAAAAAAAAACAACATCAGAATCTCAACAGCGGAACGAATGAAATATAATATATCACATAAGAGATTACATAGTATCATATACATCAGAGTTACACAGATAATACAACACATACTAGACAGTTATAAACACCTGTCTAGTTAATACAACTCGATACAACTCAATAAAACACAGCGGAAATACAGATAAACAGTAACACAGCGGAACCACTATATATATATACGTTGAAGCCTCCTGCTCCATTGCTCCTCCAGAATTTGTCAAAGCTAACCTGAATCCCTTGGCTACTCGTAAAAATTTGAGTACCCGAGAGTTTAAGAAAACAGAAATAAACTCCGGGTCAGACATGGGTCTGGTATGAGTAAACGGTTAAAGTTGCTTAACTTTAAAAACCTTTTGAAACAAAGGTATCACGTAAGACTTCCCACACATAAACATGGAAAAGTTTTTACCTTACGCTAACCAAACATTTGATAGGAAATCCAGTGATATTATAATAGTGTCTAGGGTTTTCAAGTAAAATACAGAAATAGCTGGAATGCTTACATCTCACGTTCCAACATAGTTAGGCACAACTAATACGTATGGCACTTATTGGAGATTGGATTCCATACAATGGTAGGGCTACTGGGGTACCGCCCGTCACAGTACCTGGCCTAGATCAGCGTACCGAGGACCCACCATAAGTCCCCTGCAACACAAGGCCGAAACCATCCCTTACTGGATAGTCCTAAACAAGATAACCCCGGCGGTTGTAGCTATTCAACCGCCCACAAAGCCGAATAAAAAGGGACTCTAGACAGGGGTATATCTCGCTCTCAAGTGGGTGCTACCCACGAAGCCTTGCTGCACCTCCCCTATTTTACCATTCCCGGTTGATGAGGCTTGAGGCTACGATTACCTTTAGAGAACACATCTCTTAGAATGCTCATCATCCACCTGACGATGTTCTGAAAGCATTCAATCCATACAAGTTCGTTCCGAGTTCGAACGAAACCGAAGGCATTATCTCGTTACACTCATTTTGGAATCACCCTTAGAGTTAACGACAATAACCCTTGCACTCTGAATCTTCATCTTCACTTGAGATTCACGACCTATCGTTAATTTGGATCGATGTGGTTTTCGGATATCCAAATCTGGAAACCCGATCCCGATCTCATCGAAATCCAAATCGCCATCTTTTAGGTCCAAGTTGTTTTAAAGTTAAAACAATTCAATTCCATTATCTATATATACACAGATAGATAATTCATAACATCGTCACAACAGATAATTCACATTATCATAATAAACAGATAATTCACATATCATCATAAATAGATAATCTACATTATCATCACATTTCAACCAAACATCCATATCACACGGCATTACTTATCTCATATCTAAGATCTCAAATCATTTAAGACAATCACCATCATTCAACATACATAAGCAATGATTTATTAATCACCGTTTGTAATTAATTTAAAGTGAATTAAATTAATTACTTCCTTCTCTAATTAATTTAAAATAAATTAAATTAATTACTTTCATCTTATAAATCTTGCTTACTTAATCATTAATTAATTACAAATCAATTAATCAATTATCATCAACTTATCCATTTTAATTAATCATCTAGATTAGTTATTCTTAATTATTTTAAGTAATTAGCCTTTAATTAATTATACAAATTAATTATCCTTAACCATTCACAGTAATTAACCATTACTTACTTCATTTATAACATTAATAAATGATTCTTAATTAATTACTTCCATTAATTAATTAACTATAATTAATTACGTTAAACCTTAATTAATTACATTAATTAATTAACTTTAATCATAAACAGAAATTACCACCCTGTAATTACTTACCTCAATTAATTAACTTCTTAATTAATTATATAAACCCTCTGATTTATTTACACCAAGAAATAAATCCTTAATTACTTCTTCGAAGTAAATGCCCTTTAATTACTTCCCATAAAGTAATTCCCTTAATTAATTACATCATGTAATTATACATTAATTACTTACACTAAGTAATTATACATATCAATCTTATTAAGTATTCATACTTAATCAACCATCAATGATTATCTTAAATTAATCATATTCATTTGATTAATTACAATTGGTAATTCATTCCTTAATTGCCTTTAAAACAATTTAACTAACCTTTAATTGTAGATTAATTATCCTTTAACTATTAATTAATAAATCTCAATTATCAATTAACAAAGCTTAATAACAAATTAATTTCTTCTTAACTATAAATAAAAAATCTTAATTATTAATTAATAAAATTTAATTACCCATTAATTTCCAATTGATTTCTCAATTAATCATTAATTACCAATTAGTTAGTCATTTCATCCTTAATTAATCACTTAATTAGTTAACTATTATTTATTGATTAACTTTAAGTTGATAATTAAAATTCTTAATTTCGAATTGATTTAACTCAATATCAATCCTTAATCACAAATTTACTAAATCTTAAATTATTTATTTAATTACAAGTATAAATTAATTTACATTTTCAATTACCTTATACTCATTAATTAATCATCTTACCTTTTACAAACCTTTCTTTACATAAATTTTTTTAACTTAACACTAACCAACAATATTTATCAAATTAATATTAAACTTTGTATAACAAAATACTTTAAGAATATAGGCTTATCCACGTAGAAATAAAAACCCGAGGCAAACACTTGGTTTACCCGAGTAAAACTCGAGTGTTCCTTCCCTATTTCCCGAGTTCCTCCCCTCTCTTCTTCTCGCATATACTCTTCCTCTTCTACCTGGTTCTTTTCTCCTTCCTTCCTTTTATTTTAAGTTAGTTAAAAATTAAACTGCAGTATCTCGCGAAACATACTCACGCACCAGGGTCATCACGCGAGCAAACTCCCCATCCTCTCGAGAATTAACTCGAGATGACCAAACACGAAACTGCAGACACCATACGCCACCGTGCACGTGCACGGTGGTTCGCCGCCCCTCCGGCGATCCTCCCCGCCTCCTACAAACCACAAATCAACCCTACGTTCGAAAACAAGCATCAATTCAATGCGAAGAAATCGAAATCGAAATATGCTCATCTTCTCGACCCAGAAGCTCGAACACCCCACAGAAAATCGCCACGTCCAACCAACACCGACCACTGGAGACGGCGCTACTTCGTCCACGTCATGGTCATACTCTCCTCGACCATCCCCTAGAATCGCGAACCACTCGATCAAGTGACTGCGACGAACTCAAAAGTTTACAGAACGAAGAAAATGTTGAACCCAAAACCCTAATTCGATCTAACTCCGTCGCCATAGTGGTCAAGAAAATCAACGACCATTTTTGCCGAACTCCCCTTCATCCTGACCTCCTCTAGCCAAGTACCCAACCATCCTAGAACCTCTGGCCACCAAAAAATGCTCAAAACCCATATTCCAGACATTCCCGAAATGCTCATTCAATACATCATTAAAAATTGTGTTTTTAGTTTTAAAAATCCTAACTTCCTAAGTAGATTCAACTTAAAATCCTGAATCAACAAATTATGATGTTTGATTTTAACATGTTTAAAGGATTTCTACTGTAAATATTTGATCCCAGCTGATTTTCAGTCCTATTATACTTAAACATATTTTTAAAACTAACATCGAATTTAAACTAACTTATCTTGTTTGAATCTCAAAGTCTTACAGAAATCAGATGTAGAGATTTTTGAATTTTGATCAAACCATAGACTTTGAACTAAGAACAGAGGTGGTTTTTCAAACAACAACATAATCACTTCATAGATACTCAGAGATATTACATATATATATATATACACACAAACAAAGCAATCTTTACCACAGAAATTCACATGCAACAATCATTAATCTACTTAAGCTTTTTAATAAAATGTTTACTCACCTGAACAATAGACAGAGAGCTTGATTACTTTAAATCTGAATAGCTTTGAAGCTTGAAAGTTTGAAGTTGTAATTCTTTAAAACTTTGATTTCCTTTAAAACTGAAATGCTATGTTGTTGAGAAGATTACTTTGACATACCAGGTTGCAAATTTGAGAATGAAGTCTTGGTTACAGGTTTTGGAAAAGATGACAGGGTTTTTAAATTGTTTTGAGGGAGATGATTACAGGTTTTGAAAATGTTTAAATGAACGAAAGAAGAAAGGATGCTTGATAAATAGAAAACAGGTACACATGGCTGATACTTGCATTTGTACAAAAATAATATTTGTTCTAGTTGGTACAAGATTTTTACATTCGATCGGAGATTTTTATTTTGGGTATGGAGGCTGATATGAGAGCAATTAAATGAAGTTGTACATTTTCATGCTTATCCCTTTCAATTCGTATGTACTAATATGGCTTCTTTTCTATCAAGTACAACTTGTATACTTTGTATTGTCTCCACTAGCCTGCAAAGATATGCCTTCCTAAAGACTATATAAATTCTAGACTTATCTTCTTAGTACATAGATATTTTCTTTTATACTTTGTTTAGATATATTACTTGCCTTACTTTACAATTTTACATGCAACATATATACAAAGCCTGGTTTGTATTTATACCTCATGTACATATATAAAGTTGGTTTAGTCAATGCTATGAATTTTTAGCCTAAGTATTTAGTTCCAATCTTAACACAAATGCTTATTTATTTTATTTCCCTTTATTTTTAAACTAAAACTATCAATACTAAATTTACTTATTTATTTATTTCTATACTTATGTTAATTTTTTATGAGATTTGTTTTATTTTAAATATTATTGAAAGAATTTATTTTAAATTTTCAAATCATAGCTTCTTTCAAAACACATATATATAAATAAATTTGAGATAACTATTTCCATTTGTATTAAAAACCCATTTGTAAAGATATTACATCCTTAATATTGTTTAAATATAGCTCATTATTAAATTAAAATAATTTATAAAAGAAATTATCTCTTTATTAATAAACTACTTATTTTATCAAACTATATTAAAAACAAAACAACTCTTTTAATTTAAATTTAAACTAGGCTAAAATCATTTCAAACAAACAAACTTTTATTTTGAGTATTTTAAAGCCATATGGTTATTTATTTAATATTAAATTAAATCAAATTTCCAAATTACCCAAAAATATTAAAATTAGAAAACATGCCTTTATTTATTAAATTTAAAATAAAGCTTATCTATTTACAATATATACAAATATATATCCATTATAAATAGAAAACAAATTATTAGCTTTTAAAAGATAAATTATCAGCTAATTATTTATTTAAAA
Organism: Allium fistulosum; assembly: GCA_030737815.1. NCBI lineage: Eukaryota > Viridiplantae > Streptophyta > Magnoliopsida > Asparagales > Amaryllidaceae > Allium > Allium fistulosum. The sequence continues at coordinate 477,508,733 of CM060902.1, forward strand.
CAAAATTATTAATTCAATTCATATCTTATTAACAAAGATATATCAAATCAATTTAATTTTTACCATAGATTATTAAATTGATATTGCTAAAAATTCCGGGATATCACATTCCTCCCCTCTTAAAAGAATTTCGTCCCCGAAATTTAAAACAAAGGTAATTTAATAATCTCATTAATGATTTAATTTTAAACACAAACATATATCATCAATATATGCTAACAACCATATCAATCAATCATCCAAACAAACAAATCTAACTATCCAGACAAAATACTGGATAGAATTTCCTTGAGTTTCCCTGAGTATAAATACCAGGTTACTCGCTCTATAGAATCCAAACAACAATACTACTAAGCTACAGAGCTCCTACTCATCTAGATCTACCAAACTAGACAGGATATCAGACTACAGACAAGTCTGACTCAACATCCAAAACTCCCTGAACTGCTATTTCTACAACCAGAGACAGATCTTACACGTACTCCCTTAGAGATACGTGAAATACAACGAATCCCAGCTATCCAAACTGCCAATTCAATCCTGAAGATCAAACACTTACCCAAAATCCTATCTCCGACTCTGGAATCCAAATTCCTCCGTCTCTTATCCATAAAACTCTTTTGACGATCCTAGACTGCCTACATCCTTCCTGACAAGCTCAACCCTTGCTGATGCCTCTAGAAACAAACTGGACCAAAAACTATCCAACAAAATGACCTTCCCAAGATCAACCAAACTCAGAACACAAACTCTATTCCAAAATCAGAAGACAGATCTTACTTCTCTTATCTGGAAGAGATAAAACAGGTGCACTCCAATCTGGCCTCAAGATCCTGAAAATTTTCCTATAGAAACTCTCTAATCCAAAACACTACAACTTCCAATTGCTTCCACACTCAAATAGCTACCACCATGCTTCCGCTGCACAACTCTGATCGATCAGATGAAAATGTTGATGATGAACTCAAGCACAGACTGGACAACACCTGCGAAAATAGGGTCCAACAGATCCAAAAATAAAACTCAGTAGTTCCTCCAAAATCCGAGCTGCTCCACTTAACTCACTTCAGAAACCATCCTACTGCTAAGCTGAACCACCAGAACCTCTCCTGGAAATCCAGTCGATACCAAACTCAATCTCCAGATGCTGACAAAACTCTGACTTCCTAAAGACATCCGGAAAAATCTCTGACAAACCAAGAGAACACTCAGACTATCGCAAGTCACTTTTGCGATCAATCCGGCCTAATTCCAAGGAAAAACTGTTCTCTCTTTACCAAACAGAACATCTTACGCCTATCTAGCCAACCCAACGAAGAAATGGATCCATACTGCTGCTTCTGAACTCCACTCTAAGCTAGAAAGCTTCCTTGCCAACACACAAAACACTCCGAGCTGCGCTGCCGACACCAATGCCAAGGAATTCCTAATCCAAAGCTATTCGAGAAACTCAGACCACATCCAAATAGAAACATCCTGCTGAGCACAACCACAACACCGAAGTAGACACACTTCGTTAACTCGTTCCAAAGAAACATCTTCGGATGCATCCTTAGTCACTGTGTCTCATCACACAGCTACTAATTCTTGGGGTATCAAGATATCATGACTTGCTTCTGCCCAACCGACAGATCCAAACTCTAGCTCATCCAAACTCTCGAAAATCCGCTCACACGAGCGCGATCATCTTACACTTAAATGCTGGACTCCAAACCTTAACAGGTTTCCTTCAGAGATCAATAAAATCCTTACATCAAACAAAACTCACCTGAGACGGTATTAGGTCTACAGTCTCGACAGATACACTTCCAACCATTGGTAGTCGTGTTACACACACTACTACCTTATCTACCTTTATAACTTATATTGGAAAACCCGAACAGGTAACCCAACAAATAGGTAGAAATATATATATGTATATATATAAAAATTACAAATACGCTCTCTCACAATAGACACCACTCCAGAGTTTAGGTATTCGCTCAACCTATGCTCTGATACCAACTGTGACGACCCGACTTTCTACTACCAGAAAATCGCGCCATCTATAAGAAAGAAAGGGTGAGAAATAGAAAAGATAGAGAAGAAAAAAAACAACATCAGAATCTCAACAGCGGAACGAATGAAATATAATATATCACATAAGAGATTACATAGTATCATATACATCAGAGTTACACAGATAATACAACACATACTAGACAGTTATAAACACCTGTCTAGTTAATACAACTCGATACAACTCAATAAAACACAGCGGAAATACAGATAAACAGTAACACAGCGGAACCACTATATATCTATACGTTGAAGCCTCCTGTCAAAGCTAACCTGAATCTCTTGGCTATTCGTAAAAATTTAAGTACCCGAGAGTTTAAGAAAACATAAATAAACTCCGGGTCAGACATGGGTCTGGTATGAGTAAACGGTTAAAGTTGCTTAATTTAAAAACCTTTTGAAACAAAGGTATCACGTAAGACTTCCCACACATAAACATGGAAAAGTTTTTACCTTACGCTAACCAAACATTTGATAGGAAATCCAGTGATATTATAACAGTGTCTAGGGTTTTCAAGTAAAATACAGAAATAGCTGGAATGCTTACATCTCACGTTCCAACATAGTTGGGCACAACTAATACGTACGGCACTTATTGGAGATCGGATTCCATACAATGGCAGGGCTACTGGGGTACCGCCCGTCACAGTACCTGGCCTAGATCAGCGTACCGAGGACCCACCCTAAGTCCCCTGCAACACAAGACCGGAACCATCCCTTACTGGACAGTCCCAAACAAGATATCCTCGGCGGTTGTAGCTATTCAACCGCCCACACAGCCGAATAAAAAGGGACTCTATACAGGGGTATATCTCGCTCTCAAGTGGGTGCTACCCACGAAGCCTTGCTGCACCTCCCCTGTTTTAGCCATTCCCGGTTGATGAGGCTTGAGGCTACGATTACCTTTAGAGAACACATCTCTTAGAATGCTCATCGTCCACCTGACGATGTTCTGAAAGCATTCAATCCATACAAGTTTGTTCCGGGTTCGAACGAAACCGAAGGCATTATCTCGTTACACTCATTTTGGAATCACCCTCAGAGTTAACGACAATAACCCTTGCACTCTGAATCTTCATCTTCACTTGAGATTCACGACCTATCGTTAATTTGGATCGATGTGGTTTTCGGATATCCAAATCTGGAAACCCGATCCCGGTCTCATCGAAATCCAAATCGCCATCTTTTAGGTCCAAGTTGTTTTAAAGTTAAAACAATTCAATTCCATTATCTATATATACACAGATAGATAATTCATAACATCATCACAACAGATAATTCACATTATCATAATAAACAGATAATTCACATATCATCATAAATAGATAATCTACATTATCATCACATTTCAACCAAACATCCATATCACACAGCATTACTTATCTCATATCTGAGATCTCAAATCATTTAAGACAATCACCATCATTCAACATACATAAGCAATGATTTATTAATCACCGTCTGTAATTAATTTAAAGTGAATTAAATTAATTACTTCCTTCTCTAATTAATTTAAAATAAATTAAATTAATTACTTTCATCTTATAAATCTTGCTTACTTAATCATTAATTAATTACAAATCAATTAATCAATTATCATCAACTTATCCATTTTAATTAATCATCTAGATTAGTTATTCTTAATTAGTTTAAGTAATTAGCCTTTAATTAATTATACAAATTAATTATCCTTAACCATTCACAGTAATTAACCATTACTTACTTCATTTATAACATTAATAAATGATCCTTAATTAATTACTTCCATTAATTAATTAACTATAATTAATTACGTTAATCCTTAATTAATTACATTAATTAATTAACTTTAATCATAAACAGAAATTACCACCCTGTAATTACTTACCTCAATTAATTAACTTCTTAATTAATTATATAAACCCTCTGATTTATTTACACCAAGAAATAAATCCTTAATTACTTCTTCGAAGTAAATGCCCTTTAATTACTTCCCATAAAGTAATTCCCTTAATTAATTATATCCTGTAATTATACATTAATTACTTACACTAAGTAATTATACATATCACTCTTATTAAGTATTCATACTTAATCAACCATCAATGATTATCTTAAATTAATCATATTCATTTGATTAATTACAATTGGTAATTCATTCCTTAATTGCCTTTAAAACAATTTAACTAACCTTTAATTGTAGATTAATTATCCTTTAACTATTAATTAATAAATCTCAATTATCAATTAACAAAGCTTAATAACAAATTAATTTCTTCTTAACTATAAATAAAAAATCTTAATTATTAATTAATAAAATTTAATTACCCATTAATTTCCAATTGATTTCTCAATTAATCATTAATTACCAATTAGTTAGTCATTTCATCCTTAATTAATCACTTAATTAGTTAACTATTATTTATTGATTAACTTTAAGTTGATAATTAAAATTCTTAATTTCGAATTGATTTAACTCAATATCAATCCTTAATCACAAATTTACTAAATCTTAAATTATTTATTTAATTACAAGTATAAATTAATTTACATTTTCAATTACCTTATACTCATTAATTAATCATCTTACCTTTTACAAACCTTTCTTTACATAAATTTTTTTAACTTAACACTAACCAACAATATTTATCAAATTAATATTAAACTTTGTATAACAAAATACTTTAAGAATATAGGTTGATCCACGTAGAAATAAAAACCCGAGGCAAACACTTGGTTTACCCGAGTAAAACTCGAGTGTTCCTTCCCTATTTCCCGAGTTCCTCCCCTCTCTTCTTCTTGCATATACTCTTCCTCTTCTACCTGGTTCTTTTCTCCTTCCTTCCTTTTTATTTTAAGTTAGTTAAAAATTAAACTGCAGTATCTCGCAAAACATACTCACGCACCAGGGTCATCACGCGAGCAAACTCCCCATCCTCTCGAGAATTAACTCGAGATGACCAAACACGAAACTGCAGACACCATACGCCACCGTGACGTGCACGGTGGTTCACCGCCCCTCCACGATCCTCCCCGCCTACTACAAACCACAAATCAACCATACGTTCGAAAACAAGCATCAATTCAACGCGAAGAAATCGAAATCAAAATATGCACATCTTCTCGACTCAGAAGCTCGAACACCCCACAGAAAATCGCCACGTCCAACCAACACCGACCACTGGAGACGGCGCTACTTTGTCCACGTCATGGTCATACCCTCCTCGACTACCCCCTAGAATCGCAAACCACTCGATCAAGTGACTGCGACGAACTCAAAAGTTTACAGAACGAAGAAAATGTTGAACCCAAAACCCTAATTCGATCCAACTCCATCGCCATAGTGGTCAAGAAAATCATCGACCATTTTTGCCGAACTCCCCTTCATCCTGACCTCCTCCAGCCAAGTTCCCGACCATCCTAGAACCTTCAGCCACCAGAAAATGCACAAAACCCATATTCCAGACATTCCCGAAATGCTCATTCAATACATCATTAAAAATTGTGTTTTTAGTTTTAAAAATCCTAACTTCCTAAGTAGATTCAACTTAAAATCCTGAATCAACAAATTATGATGTTTGATTTTAACATGTTTAAAGGATTTCTACTGTAAATATTTGATCCCAGCTGATTTTCAGTCCTATTATACTTAAACATATTTTTAAAACTAACATCGAATTTAAACTAACTTATCTTGTTTGAATCTCAAAGTCTTACAGAAATCAGATGCAGAGATTTTTGAATTTTGATCAAACCATAGACTTTGAACTAAGAACAGAGGTGGTTTTTCAAACAACAACATAATCACTTCATAGATACTCAGAGATATTACATATATATATATACATACACACACAAACAAAGCAATCTTTACCACAGAAATTCACATGCAACAATCATTAATCTACTTAAGCTTTTTAATAAAATGTTTACTCACCTGAACAAAAGACAGAGAGCTTGATTACTTTAAATCTGAATAGCTTTGAAGCTTGAAAGTTTGAAGTTGTAATGCTTTAAAACTTTGATTTCCTTTAAAACTGAAATGCTATGTTGTTGAGAAGATTACTTTGACATACAGGTTGCAAATTTGAGAATGAAGTCTTGGTTACAGGTTTTGGAAAAGATGACAGGGTTTTTAAATTGTTTTGAGGGAGATGATTACAGGTTTTGAAAATGTTTAAATGAACGAAAGAAGAAAGGATGCTTGATAAATAGAAAACAGGTACACATGGCTGATACTTGCATTTGTACAAAAATAATATTTGTTCTAGCTGGTATAAGATTTTTACATTCGATCAGAGATTTTTATTTTGGGTATGGAGACTGATATGAGAGCAATTAAATGAAGTTGTACATTTTCATGCTTATCCCTTTCAATTCGTATGTACTAATATGGCTTCTTTTCTATCAAGTACAACTTGTATACTTTGTATTGTCTCCACTAGCCTGCAAAGATATGCCTTCCTAAAGACTATATAAATTCTAGACTTATCTTCTTAGTACATAGATATTTTCTTTTATACTTTGTTTAGATATATTACTTGCCTTACTTTACAATTTTACAGGCAAAATATATACAAATCCTGGTTTGTATTTATACCTCATGTACATATATAAAGTTGGTTTAGTCAATGCTATGAATTTTTAGCCTAAGTATTTAGTTCCAATCTTAACACAAATGCTTATTTATTTTATTTCCCTTTATTTTTAAACTAAAACTATCAATACTAAATTTACTTATTTATTTATTTCTATACTTATGTTAATTTTTTATGAGATTTGTTTTATTTTAAATATTATTGAAAGAATTTATTTTAAATTTTCAAATCATAGCTTCTTTCAAAACACATATATATAAATAAATTTGAGATAACTATTTCCATTTGTATTAAAAACCCATTTGTAAAGATATTACATCCTTAATATTGTTTAAATATAGCTCATTATTAAATTAAAATAATTTATAAAAGAATTATCTCTTTATTAATAAACTACTTATTTTATCAAACTATATTAAAAACAAAACAACTCTTTTAATTTAAATTTAAACTAGGCTAAAATCATTTCAAACAAATAAACTTTTATTTTGAGTATTTTAAAGCCATATGGTTATTTATTTAATATTAAATTAAATCAAATTTCCAAATTACCCAAAAATATTAAAATTAGAAAACATGCCTTTATTTATTAAATTTAAAATAAAGCTTATCTATTTACAATATATACAAATATATATCCATTATAAATAGAAAACAATTTATTAGCTTTTAAAAGATAAATTATCAGTTAAATATTTATTTAAAACAAAATTATTAATTCAATTCATATCTTATTAACAAAGGTATATCAAATCAATTTAATTTTTACCACAGATTATTAAATTGATATTGCTAAAAATTCCGGGATATCACATTGATGGTCATGAAACAAATCAATGCAAAGCACTCGAAGGAATGATAATCAACTTTTCAAACAAGGCAATATTAATGGGTTTGTAAAAGATCCTAGATGTAGTCAATAAAGAGCTACTTTACTAAGGAAAATCTACATGGTCGGGAGTGAAATTCTCCTTGCACTTGGACATAACCTTAAACGGTCAAAGCCTTTGTCCGCACCGAGTTGGCCAGGTCAAAGCGCCTCCTGGAGGGAGGTTAAAGTAAGCATGTATCTTTGCCACGCTATGGCCAGGTTAAAGCATCGACAAGCCCTTGGTCGCGCCATGCTATGGCCAGGTCAAGGCGCCTCCTGGAGGGAGGTTAGAGTAAGCCTTTATCCACGCCACGATATGGCTAGGTTAAAGCATCGACAAGCCCTTGGCCATGCCACGCTATGGTCAGGTCAAGGTGCCTCTTGGAGGGAGGTTAGAGTAAGCCTTTACCTGTGAGGCGCTATGGCCGGGTTAAAGCATTGACAAGCCCTTGATTGCGCCACGCTATGGCCAGTTCAAGGCACCTCCTAAAAGGAGGTTGGGTAAGTCCTTGGGTTCTCCTTGTGAATAAGCTAACCAAGCGCACCAGATAACAATGGACTAAGGCGTCCAACCCTAAGAAGCGGCATATCAAACGGTGGACTAAGACGTCCAAGCCCGAGAAGCGGCATATCAAACAACAGACTAAGACGTTCGTGCCCGAGAAGCGGCATATCAAATGATGGACTAAGATGTCCAAGCTCGAGAAGCAGCAAATCAAACAGTAGCTACATACAAGGCCTAAAGGGTTTACACATGTCGAAAGAGACAAAACCCAAGAGGCGGAACAGAATAGAAGGCTTAAATAAGAATCTACAGCCTCCAAATAATCATCAAAAAAGAATTTATGAACTTCACTTATTAATACCCGAATCTGTGTTTTGGATCTTTCATTATTGAGATTGTGATTTCACTTATTAATACCCAAATTTGGGTTTCGAGGCTATTACTATTAATTACTGAACTTCACTCATTAATGCCCGAATATGGGCCTAAGATTTCTATTAAGAAGATTATTATTATGGATTTCTGGTTACCATCCACTAATACCAGGATCTGGGTTTCAGATTTCCTAACTTCTAAATTTCATTTATTAATGCCTGAATCTGGGTCACTCGGCTTCTACTATGAATCTTCAGACAATGATTTCTAGACTTCTGTAACATGATCATTATCGACTTCCTATTAGCTATTTTCAGAAGATGAATTTCTAAACATCAATATTTAAATTCTTAATTGAATTAATCTCTGGTATTCCACCAATATAATTGAAGTTGAATTCCTAGTTTTCTCTCATCATTACCAAAAATGGATATCAAGGCATTCAACCGTATTCAATTGTAGAATTACTTTTCTCTTACTATCATATGTCAACATAATTATTCGCTAACCTCTGCAAGTAATGTGGATAAAGCACTATATAGATTTTGAGTTAACGATAAGGGATATTTTTTACTGTATGTTTTTCAGGGAAAGGAGATCGGTAAAAAGGATTAGAGGATCCAGCAAATACAAAAATCATAGTAGAAGTTATCAAAGAGCTGATTCAAAAACAACATTATAAGAAAGGACTACAAATCAGGTGATATTTACAAAATTTTCAGAATTTACATAATTTATGAAATTATTTACAAGTATACGGCACAAATATATATATATATATATCATAAATCTTGAGCAGCTTTGTCTAGATTTTCGGCAATTAAGGGATCAACGATGTGATGAATTACAATACGAAGAATTTCCTTAAGTTTCTTCTCTTTTTTCCTTGTCTTATCGGCATCATCAATAGATTCGATATGTGTCTTCAAAGCACGATTGAAGGCTTTGTTTGCACCTTTGAGAGTTTTATTTTCCATTTCTAAATCAGCAATACGCTTCTGAAGAAGATACTTTTCACGTTCAAGTTTCTGAATCCTAGCTGCATATTCATTTATGCGTTGCGAGTATCTCACCTTCTGCTGTTCATCGAAATACTTCATTATCTCAAATTTGACTTTCCTGCACCATTCTTCTACTACCTTTTCGTCTAAGCCAGGAGGAGGATTAGTCGTAGTAGGGAACTTTTGGATGGAAAGATAAGTAGACCTTGTTGATATTGCAATAGAAGAAATAATAGGAGAAGCTAGTAAATTGATGTTTGAAATGTTATTCCCCATAATGAATTCTAGCGATTCACACTAAGCTTGACTATCCTTTAGTTTAATCTCCAAATCACTTATTTGCTCGGAAGTCTTATGGTCAAAATCAATTGAAGGATTTGATTTAATTGGCGCTTCAATATCGAAATTTTTCATTCTTACTCTTAATGTTCGCCTCAAGATTGGAAATTTGATCATTAAGGTTTCTAACGATTGTCTTTTGAAGAAAATATCTTCCGTACCATTCAAGAGTTTCGGTATTGTTTTAAAAGCGAGTAAATAAAGGATCATTAGTGAGTTTTCTCTTTTCAATGTCTGCTAACAGCCTATCTTTGATGTTGATGAAACGAGATGGAGAATCTTATGAGAGCTGCGTTACAGATAATTGTAACTCCTATTTAAACAAACAAAAAAGAAAATGAATTCAAGGCTCTAATAATCAATCTCTTTATTATAGCAATAGAGGATTAAAACTTAAGTAAAAATGAAATAAAAGGTACAATTTCATTGGTCACTTGTTTCACATTTAAAGTTAAGAGACGACCTTTTTGACTTTATTCAAGGAATTAGTCGAAAGAGTAACCGTTGAATCAAAAGGAACATTAAATCCTTCTGAGGTAATAACTGGAGGGTATTTGCTATAGTCCCATTCCCCGGCGGGAAGACTATCATGACCACATATCAATTTGGTATGATATGTCTAAATTTCTTTAAGAAGCTTTTCTTTTCTTCAACAAGAAAATCGAAACGAAGACAAGGATATTCCATGTAAAGTCTTTGCAAATCTCGAAGAAGGAAATATCTGGCTAATTTTGAAGATTTCAAAAGTGAAGCGTTTTTTGGATAATCTTTTCTTAGTTTAACATACTTGCTTAAGTAATCTCTAGAAACAAAGTTGCCTGAGGAACATTCATTCTGTGATAACGTAATAAAATGCAGCTAAGTATAAAAGGAAACTAGAGCAAGAAATTCACAAACCAATATTATTACATAATTATGAATGATCATCTGGTTCATACAAAATTGACTTTTTAAATAACTCTGAAACAAATTTGTCCTTATAGTATTTAAGTTTCTCAGGAGGCAACTCTCGGGGAATCGATCTAACTCGTGGTAAGTTCTAGCATGCTCCAGGATATGGATCAGATCCAAAATCGTCCAAATATCTCTTGTGTAAACGCCTAAGAAGACCCCACTGAAATCACCTAAGTATGAAAAATCTACAGTTGGTTGTCTACAATAGGCTTTGTATAAAAAATCTACAAGGATGTTCCCATCTTCAATAAACATCCAAAAGAGCATAATTAACTCTTGATTCTCATTCAAAAGGCTATCAAATTGAAGACGCGCCCTCCTCGATCGTGGGGCAGCTTCTTGATTTTTGAAAGATGCTAACACTGCCGCACTTCTATTAAGTCTACGATACTTATCAGAGAGATTATTGAGTTCTTTTAATTGCTTATCTAACTCTCTATACAAGCTATTTATTTTCGCTTGTTTTCTTTCAAGCTTGGTTTTATAAAGGTGAATGGATTTCCTTCTTATCTAAAATAAAGGACGTAAACTATTATTATCTTGAAAGTGAAAGCCATTTAAACAAAGAATCCCATACCTCAGAAATGGAAATTGTTGTTTAAGGGACCTGCTTCTTCCCTCTTTGTTCTTCCACGTTAATGTTAGCAGTCCCCTCTTGAGGGTCAGAAGGCGCAGGGGGTTTACGTGGGCTTGCTTCATGAATAATTAGATCGGGGTTGACCTTTTTTGAAAACCCGATGTTGTCATTATCATCTTTTTCACGAACATCAATGTGACCACCCTCATCGCCACTCGAACCCTGGCCTCCATCTTCATTATCATCATTCATCATCTTCGTTATTATTGTCATCATCATCATTATCGCCTTCATCCTTGGCGACTTCATCTTTATCACCTTCATCCTAAAAATCAGAATCTATTTCGAGGGAAAGGACTTTGAAGGATAAGATTTTGGAGGTATCGATCTCCTCTCTTTCAGGACTTCAAACCCCTGCTCTATTCTTTTAAATTTGTCCATAAATCTGTTGACAAGAGTAAGGTTAAGTGAAGGAAAGCTCAAATCTGGGCGTTTTTCTATGTTGTCGGCGCAAGCAAGCATCATGGCATCTTCAGAAGAATTAGCAATGATGTCATCAAGGGAAGTATTTAGGAATTGAGACACTCATTTCTTTGCATCGGAGATAACATTGACAACCAACCTTAGAGAGTTTTTCTTTTTCTCCAACCTTTTCACGAGAGAGGATTGTTTTGCCGCCATTTGAGCTTTTTCATCTTCATACTCTTTCAGGGCCATTTTCAAGGCTAAATTTTCATCAGCCAAAAGTTGGTGTGCTTTTCTTTTCATAGAAATAATTGACTCTGATTGAGCAAGAGAGGTTCTCAATCTCTCCAGTTCCATTGTAGCTTTATTTTTATTAGCAGACAAAGAGATGACTTGGTTGTTCAAGTTTGAAATTTCCTCTTGAAGCCTTGGTGTCTCTGTGGAAGATTTTAATGTGCTTTCTTGCAAAGAGAGCCAGCTTTTGGAAATCTGAAAAGAAAAGTATAACATAAGTCAACATTTAGAGAGAAACAATAACAATAAGGTTAAGTGATATGAAGCATGCCAGAAGTTGTTGTTCAACTAGAGAACAACAGTAATCCATTGGATCAGAAACGAACGAAGGTGGTCGAATAGAAATAAAGGATGGAGAATTCAAGATAGACTGAACCATTTTTCAAAATCACGCGAAGGCACGGGTGATGTGGATCTGGAGGATTGCATTTTCTCCCCAAGTCTTTTTGCATTTGCTCAATCACACAAGGAGAGCATGAGATGACAATGCCTGATTGGGGATCGACCTTTGAGGAAGTCTTCTTGGGTCGACCAAGAGAAGCTTCAATAGTTGGACTCTCCAAAGTTTTGTCAATATCAATAGTCTTCCCCTCTTCTAGGGGCGGAGAAAACTTCAACGATCTTAGACTTCTTAGGAAATGGTTCCGCCACGACCACTTTACCCAATTTTCTTTTAGCAGCCACCTTTGACCTAGCTATGGTCTTAGTCAAAGATGGCGCATGGGACGTAGAAGTTGGGAGAGTCGGATCAATCATAATTGGTTCAACCTGAGGAGAAGTTGCTGAAGATTCAAAAAATTACAAGTCAGTGAAGTAATTTTAAAAGTAACACAACAACAAACTACTAGTACTACGTTTAATCCTACCGGAGTGATCGTGGCAAACTAGAGACATTGGGGAGAAGTTCTTCGGATCACCCAAAGAAAGGAAGCATTTTCTCTGAGATGTGTGTTGAACTAAGGGGGTTGACCAAGTACCCTCTGACCTGCTGGTAGGAGGGAATGCTTTTGAAGATTTGAGGGATTCAACAAAGTAAGCCTATTTCCTATGCTATTCGAAGCAGCAATTAATAGCTTGACGGTTCTCTTACTCGTCATTTAGATATTTAGCGGAAGGACCTGACAAGGAAACATAGATTAGCAAAAAAAGTAACTAAATAAAAATAAAGACTATGATCAACTTACGAGGGGAAGAGAAAACCTCACTGATGTTGGGAAAGCATTTAACAAAGAAGAACTGCGTTTCCCAATCTCTGAACTTGTTTACCCCCTCGGATATTAGGTTTTTGGAGGGATTGGCTCTAAAAATTTGATTATTCAGATTGCTGAGTTTAACTAACTGAACTAGATAATTCAAAACTTCAGCATTTAGTGATGTAGTCCCTGACTCTAGTGCCATGAGTTCCAAGGATAGAAGATATGTATATACATTTGGAGACAGCTGGATGGGAGCTATGCCCAGGTAGGTCAAAAATTTGGATAGAAAATCTAGGAAAGGCAAGAAGCCACCATGCTAAATATGGATAGCAATATAGGCAAAGTACCCTTCAGGAGGGTTTTATATGGTGTCGCTATCACTCGAGGCAATAGCTTCCACCCCAGTGAGGTCGAAGTCATTTAGAATTGCGTCCACCACATCCTGGGTAGATATTAAGGAGTGTTTGGAAGTTGCTTCAATCTTCTTGGGAGAAGATTCCATACTGGTACTGTTTCTTTTTCTGGTTTTTGAGAATTCTTTTTCACGCCCACGATCCTGCCATGTGAAATCATTTCAGTTAGAAGTTATAATTTGTTGTGTAACCAACATTTTTTCAAGGATATCGAAAACCTATTACGACGATTCGAATATCAAACAGAACATGAAATTTAATATCCTTGAAAGAATGTTAGAGTTAGTTTAGAAAAATGAAATTTGTTGAGCTTTCGACAGAGTCAAAAGGAAGACTGGAAGTGGACATCCAACAAAAACCCTTCAACAATGTCGAAAGCTCGAGGATAACTTTGTTATTGAAGGAAGTAGTTGAAGCCTACACAACCAATTTGAATATAAGTATATGCTAACGACATTTAATAAACACGACAAATGAACCTTTCGACACTGTCGAAACCCATAAACTTTATTTCACTAAGAGAATATGAATGTTGTCGAAACCTTATATGCCAATTAAGTCGAAAGGTTTGAGTTTGAAGTATTTAATAAAAATGAAAAGGCCTTGAGACGTTCTGACAATATTGTTATAAAATGATGATAGAACCCAATTAGTTACAAAGGGTGTCAAGAAAGTCAAAAGGGGTATATGGTTTTGAAAACATACCAACAACTAAATTTGAGTCGATACAGTAGGTTTCGATTAAGTCGAAAGGTTTGGTTTGATTTTCAACTTAAACAAAATATGTTTTCCTCAATCCAATTTATAAAAAGAAAAATGAATTTCTAACTCCTCTTATTTCCTAAAATAAATTAGAATTCAGCAGGTACAAGAGGTTTCAAAACCAATAAAATAAAATTTACGCTTTCAAAGGTATGTACCATGTAATCATCTACAGTAACACATCAGGCAACTTCTTCGAAAGGTACCAAAATATACTAAAGCCTATTTATGCTTTTGAAGAAGTCCACTCTATATTAACTACATCAACCTTTCGACGAGATCAATTAAGGGAGGCGGTGGAGTACCTTCCGACTCCATCGAAAGAGGTTGAAGAAGCAAAACAAAGTTAGCTGCCTCAACCCGTTTCGAAGGGGTAGAAAGGTGAAATTACAGCGCCAAAATGCAATTCATACCGCTAAAACTTCTATATGAAGTAACTGGAAAATTCTTTCTTCCCCAAATTCAATTTTAACATAAAACTTCAAAGAAATAATAATTAAATTGATTTAAGAGCGAACCAATAATCAATAGTCGTAAAATCCTCAAGATGTAAATACGAATATTAAAAAAAATCCAAATCGGATGAGTTTTGAATGAAAATTAATAGAGGAAATGAAACAAAGTAAGCCATGAGAATGAATAATAGAATGCTTTCCGGCGAATGAAAAACCTAAATTATTTCTATGAAATTTAAATGACAATTCAGATTCAAACCTAGTGAATTTTAAAAATCAAAATTCACAGTGAAAAGTTAGTTCGAAAATCAAGATAACAAGAACTTACTTTGAATTCAAGCTTCTATTTGCTGGAAATAAGAAATTATTTAAGAAATTGAGGATTTTGATTTTCGCTATAGATTTCTCTTATCACAGGTAAATGAAAGGGGGGAAGAAAGAAGCGCAATTTATAAGAAAAGTCAACATGAAGAACAGACCGTGCGAGCAAATTTAAATAAACGGCCAGGATTTGTGCAAGAATATGAAAAGGCGGGAAATCACAATGCTAAAATAAGATGAGGTATCGAAACATATGACTTGAAAAGTCAAAGGCATCCCTTCGCCGGGGGCCAAGTGTTACCACCAATTCTCACTTCAACCTTGTCGAAACCAAGATGAATAAAAGAGAAGGAAGTACAAGAGATGATAGCACCAACAAAGCCTTTCGAAGGTGTCGAAGGGATGCTACAGTCAAAGGTCAAATGTGTTGTAAGCTTTCGAAAGGGTCGAAAAGACCGAAAGCACCCTTGTGCTTCAATTGCTTCCCTTTGAAAGGGATGCTTCCTCCTGTATAAAGACATTTCATATGAGTTGAGGAGTACCTTTCGAAGGCAGCCAATAACGATCAGCCACATGCGTGCCAAACCTTTCGAATCCGAAGGTTCTGCCTTCATTCAAATTACTCAAAAAGATATTTTGTTGGAACAACCTCTTCGAAAGCATAATTAAGCCTTTCGAACTAGTAGAAACCTTTCACAACTAAGAGGGGTTTCGCATCAATCCGCAAGTATGTCTTCGGAAGCTACCTTCCATGTCGAAACCCCAAAGATGTACCTATTGACAAAGTCGAAAGCTCATGCTCCTTCTCACTTGCAACAACAAAGCAACACAAGGGGAAAAAGCATATCTACCCCTTTCGATGAAGACGGAAGCATTCAAATCCATTCAAACGCAATGCAGAGGGATGTGCAAGTGTCAAAGGTGAAGAAAGGTCTACAAGGCCAGCTTTCGACAAAGTCGAAAGCACTGAGTCGAAAGGTGCCAACCTGCACATATAAATAAGACTCTAGGGGTCTGGTTTTGGGGACCTGAATTCTTTCACTCCATTCTTGTATTTTCTAAAAGTTGTAATCCCTAATTTTAAAATTAGATTGGGGATTTTGTCAATTTGTATTGCTTGAATTTAACGGAAGCATGATTATTGATTTTTTTGGATATTTTGTGGATTTGATAGTTTTGTTGGATTCAGTTTATAAACTTCTTGTATCGACTGGGTCGAGAGGTCATCTTTAGAGTGAGTCGGAACCCTTAATCCAACCAATCCCCTTAGAGCCTTAACCTCTACTCTTAGATTGACGAAAGGTTATCTTCCAAAGAAGGCGAAACCAATCAATCCAATCCACATCCGATACTCATTAAAGCCAACCTTAGGGCCTATCCAACTGATTTGAAAGGGGAATTTCGACAAAGTACTAAAGCAAATTAACTGAATTGAAAGGCAATTTAAGAGGAATTTTCCGTGTTTCGTCTAAATCAAAAGGTTCGATAAGAAGGAATTTCAACCACAATAATCTACATGAAAGGAAAACTAAAGAGAATAGAATGGATTATAACCATCTTAACTTGATTAAGAAGTGTCGACTACTTTCATCTTTTTGAAAGAAGGTTTTGAAAGAGTTAACTACACTTTAAATTCGACTTTCGGGTGTTGACAAATTTTCTTGTTGACAATAGGTAGTAAACAATGTGAACCCGCCTTAAATAATGAATTAATGGTCGGAATCTTCTTAATTCCAATTAAAAAGTATTCAGTGACTTGAGTACTATCTCTTACATTGTTAGGACATTACGAACAATGGTTATGGGTTATTGGATTGATAGCTAGTTGGTTATGGACTTATATTTGGAAAGCATTTTATTTTACGTTTGAGAAAAGCCTTTGGGCTTATATTTGAAAAGATTATGTAGGTAAAATACATAAGACGTATTCTTATTTAAATTATACTGTCCAAGCACTAATATTGTAAGGTTCAAGATTTTTATTCACTAGACATATGTTGTTATGACTTCCTCCTCATTACAACAAAGGTTAAGAAGGGTAATGTTGTAGGCGAAGATGTTGATGAGCCTTGTGGTAGTAGTCTATTTATTTACATGTTATTTTATGTAGTTTCTGATGTACCCATGAAATAAAATGATGTTGTAATTTTGGAATACTATACTATGGATATGTAACGGTGATTATGGATATCTTGTTATAGTTTTCAATGACATTTTGAAGTTTGAATAAATTGGGAACTATTGTTATTATTATATTTTGTCCTTTTGCTGTGAAATTATGAATGTGTAGACAAATAGCTCTTTATTTTTCTTTTTACCAGCCGCGGCCATATTTGAGATGGGTCTAAGTTTCGATGGGCTTTTTCTGGATCCGAATTTTGGTCCATTTCAAGGTGGGTTGATACACTATCCCTCGGTCAAGAGTGAAGCCGGGTTAGCTAGAGCACTAGTTGCATCCAAGCCCAACCTTGACAATTCTTAACTATCACGCATAAAACAAGTCTATATTGTCGACTTTCAATGCTAAGTATAAGAGTTTTCATAGACGAATAAATAGACAAACATGATTAAATCACACAAGCGATTTATGATCCCCTTTTTCTCAAACCAATTCTCCTTTTCAAATGCTTATATACATATTTAGAAACCTCTAAAATGATATATACATGTATGTATGTATGTATGTATGTATGTATGTATGTATGTATATGTATATATATATATATATGTGTGTGTGTGTGTGTGTGTGCACACTAAATTGTTTACAAGGTTGATATAATTAGTATAATTTTCCATAAATATTTAAATAACAAAATGTTACATAAACTTTTTTATCCTTTTTATATAATATGTAACTAATTTCCATATATATTTATATATAATCAATTTTAAATTACTTATGAATATTTTTTAAATATCTATATAAAAAATTATGTGAAAATAACTAATTTAGAATTTACTAAAAAACCATTTTTAAATAAGTGGTATATATAAAAGAAGCCTTCTCCTTAAAAATCATACATATATTTATTACAAACCTATTTAAACTTGAAATTATTTTTAAAATACTCTTTAACATGTCATGAGTCATTCCTAAAAAGATCTCACAAAAAATTGATTTAACTAACATTTTGAATAACATTTAAATCAACAAACTTCCCAAAATAAACACACAACACAACTAGTGCTATAAATCATAAAAATACTATCGTAGGTTGAAAAACTATTATTGTTAAGTACTATAACAGATACCTAGCGGGGAAGGTTGAAGAACTTAAAAGTTTGTGCAGTTTTGTCCAAGTAAACAAAGGTTTTAAACTTTGAATATTTTCTAGGAAGTAGTATATTTAGATTACATCATAACCATGCTAAGAAACCCCTAAGGATGTCTTTCCATATTTTTATAAATATAAACAAAAACAAGGGGTTCAAAGTGCTCATATAGCTACCTTTCGCTATATAAACATTTCCAAATTCACATCCATGTCACACACAATCCAACAAAACAAGTATACATATTGTCAAGGCCACGTCACATGTTCTAGAAGGTCATAGAAGTGATTATACGCAATTGTCATTTGCTTCCAAAAGCAAGAGAGGTCCAAAGTTATAACTTTAGTTTGTTAGTGACTTTACTATAGATTTGCAAACATATTATACCACAGATACATTCAAATTGCCAGCAAACTCACTCTTAAACAGGTCTACTTCCAAGCTCAATCCTCTAGATTAAGAACACTTCCTACCTCAACCAAACAAGCTAACAACTTCACCCTAGCTCTCAAATTGCTCATGGCCACTCCCTCCTCTTCCAAAAAGTTCACGACCTCAAGATGTTTAGGGGTTATGCTCATTTTCTTCAAGTTGTGTGTTGTTATATGTTGCTTTTATGTTTTTGACTAGGACCTATTCTTGAGTTTGAGAAGATTTGGAGTTGATTTACTTTGAGTTTAGAAAGTTAAAGAGAGGTGAATAAGGGGCATGAAGATATTACTCTTGTGCTTATATTTTGTCAAATGGATTTATTAGCCAAGAGTGAACTTAAGTAGTAGTTTTCAAAAGGTCAACCAACCCCCTTTCCCTCTTATATCTATCCACAAACTTACCCTTTCCCTCACATGCACACAAATATCTCAATTTCAAAATATCTACTCCAAAATATCCCCCCTGACCCTCTTGTTAATCTCTTCACTAATCACCTTTTAGTTAGCCATATTAAAGTACAATATTTTTATTAGTTATAAATGACCATATTAGTTTACTAGACATGTCCAAAAAGTTTGAACAACTTTTACTGAGAAAAAGTCGTTCATCGATAAAACGATTTTCGATTACATTATCGATTTTTTTCGAAATATTTATTTTTGTAAACACATTTCAAAACAAGTT
The DNA here is from genome assembly GCA_030737815.1 of Allium fistulosum. Taxonomy (NCBI): domain Eukaryota; kingdom Viridiplantae; phylum Streptophyta; class Magnoliopsida; order Asparagales; family Amaryllidaceae; genus Allium; species Allium fistulosum. The sequence goes on from CM060902.1 coordinate 477,528,285, forward strand.
TCCCGTTATATGTTATTAATTAAAAGTAGTTTAACAAGGTTGCAAAATCAATTTTATCACATTTAACCAGGATTTAAATATTTTAATAATTCAAATATTTTAAATACGAAGTGTTTAAAATTACGGGTCGCTATGTTACACTAGATCCCTTCAACGATTCATGGTATACATATCCCTTTAAAGATCCACGATAGCCGACAAAGTACCCAATGCAGCATCCTCACAATATCGCTGCTTATGAGTACATCGAAAAATACTTTGAGTATTAACAATCCCTTCACACGCATATCTAAGCCCTTCATTGCTTCATCTATTTCCATTTATCACCACAGAACCCTTCATCTTTTCAATTTTCATGATAGAACCCTTTCAACATTCTATCCACAAGTTCCCTTCAACCAACCAATGCTTGTAACAACCCGTACATTAATGGGCCTAAATTTCGACAAAAATCGAAATCCAAGTCCATTAAAGCACAGATCGTTGGATTTGGTACCTATAAATAAGCACGAGCATTATCAGGGATTAACATAAATCTAAACTCACAGTGGAAATAATAATAGGATAAGCATGTTGATTATGACCATGACCTTAGAATTAATGGTATTCCTTGGATAGCAGATTGTCACATCAGTATCGAGCATGAGAGAAAAGAAGACTTCTCCAACAACTAAACACATCCAGCTTCAGTGATTTGTTCCTCTAAATCTATCCTATGAGTTGTAATAAGAAGGGGGTCAGAACAACGTTCTGGTGACTGGAAAATCTATTCCAAGGCTAAGAAAGCTTTTCCCTTGTTACCGCTTGCATTTATCGCATCGTCGATTTTAATGCACTACTAAATCCGAAAATTCTAACTCTATTTGTCTTCCCTATGCTTAACATATGGCCTTTAAAATCAAATATGTCACAAAAATCTTTATCACTTTTCAAATTTGTACGTCATTTGAAAAATAATATCCCAAAATATTTAGATACACATTTTCCCTTGAAATCAAATTTTTAGATAAAAATTCTAAAAATAATTTAAACCTAAAAACTTTTTTTCAAAAGAGAAGCTTTTCAAAAATATTTCCTTTTTAAAAATTTTGATAAATCAAGCCATAATTTCAACATAGTCGAATGTTGGTTATGCACTAAATGTGTAAACCAAGTTCTAAAATTCTACAACTAACCTTTACCCATAAAACTTGATATTTTATATAAAAATGTCATTATGCCCAATTACCCAAAAAAATAGCTTTTAAGGAACATGAGCAATGACCCATGATACCAAAACAACTTTATCATATCCTTCGTTAAAATTTTCCAACTATTATAAACTACCAATCTTATATTGTATTTATTGTTAGTTAAATGTTTTAATGAGATATCCATATTTATACTGCTTCTTCACTATGCATATAAGAGTAGTTTGCATGTCCAGGAGTAATAACACGGTAAATAAATAGGAACTCATAATATCGTGCCTGCCTTTTACAAGAGACAACTAACAGTTACAACCCAAACAACCTAAAAGAAAATAACAAATGTCGGAAGGGAAAAGACAACAATACCATAAATCCTAAAATAATGCCTATAGACTATAAGATGCCTTGCTCCGTGGCTGGAGCTCGATCCATTACTGTGACCCTTGAATGGTCGTAGCATTGTATCTATACATCCAATCTCGTGCCGACTGGTCCTATTAGTGTTGTTGATAGCTTCGGAATTGCCATCTTCCTAAGGAAGGATCTAATGATGGCAGAAGTAACCTTCTACTAAACTTCCTCTCCATGGAGGTTCACCCGTTTTACCTAAACACGAGAGTAGGGAGGTGAAAATACGAAAATTGACTCTGTGAAGTGCTAACCCTTGATCAAAAAATTGCATCATAAGAGTGCGGGTCTAATTGACGGCGATGCCACCAATACTGGCATAGGTGGTCTTCCGCACTATGCGATAAATCTGGTCGTAATTTCCTATCTTAGGGATGACATTATGTTGAATGATGTGCACAACCGGACGACAATGAGACGTGGATTACCTGTCTTCCAAACATCGACATCCTAGGAAAAGATCTGCTGCAAATCTTTGAGTCGGTCACTTCAAAATCATTCAAGCCCGCATCCTTCACGGAGGCCACTAAAATCTCAGAGAGATCATCATCAGTTAGCTCAATCAAGACACCTTCCACCTTCAAAAGAGCCAAACTATTTCCTCCATCGAAATTCTACGCCAATAGGACATTGTAACGACCCGGACTTTTAGCCATCTGATATTGGGGTAATTTGCCAATTCTAATTATTGGAATATTTATTTTTATGAGTCGTATAGATAATTTTCTTATAATTGAAAATATTTGAATCTATAAATTGATTAAACTATATTAAATTTTAAAAAAATGTAAATTTCTAAATAAGGGAAAAATTTATATATATATATATATATATATATTCAGTGATATGGAGAAAGCAGCTGGCCTCAAACTGAATGAACTAAAAACCAAGTGCTATTTCAATAAATTTTGTACCAACAAACAGGATATGCTGGAAAAATTGGGGGTTTCAGAAGGTTGCCTTCCAGTCAAATATTTGGGGGTCCCTCTATCTAATAACACAATAACAGATTTAGAATGTGGTAGACTGATTGATAATATCAGAGACAAATTACAAGGATGGAGATCAAAATTGTTGTCTTTTGCGGGTAGAGTTGAATTAATTCACACTGTTATCACATCTAAAGTAAGATTCTGGCTACAATCCTTCCAAATCCCTGATTGTTCAATTGCAAAAATTAACTCAGTTTGTGCAGATTTTCTATGGAAAGGAGGAATACATAAAATTAAATATCTAGATCTTTGTAGGAAAAAGGAAGAAGGAGGAGTGGGGCTTAAGAATTTATATGAACTCAAGAAAGTATATGGTTTGAAATTAGCCTGGAATATCCTAACATCAAAAAATTTGTGGGCAAGTTAGATGAGAGCAAGATATCTAAAAGACAATTTCTGGACTATCAGAATAGATAACAATGCATCTACCATATGGAAAAATATTTTAAAAACCAGAAATGAACTACAGACTTATATAGAGAGAGAAATTGCTACGGGCAATAACACAGACTTATGGAGAGACCCATGGCTAAACTCATAGAGTTTCATTGACAGACTGGGGTGGGAAGCTTTCTCAGCATATGGAGCCCCAACATGCAAAGTAGATGTGATCATAGATAACAATGAATGGCAATGTGAGAGAAACATATTATGCTTAAACTACAAAGAAGAGATCCAACGGAAAGTCATTCAGACAGAGAATAGAGAGGACACCTGGATATGGAAGAATAATTCAGATGGCAAATTTATGTTCAGAGAAGCTTGGGAAGATTCGCGGAACAAACACCCCCTAAATAACTGGACGAAGGTGGTATGGAGCAGGTCGAATAACCCAAAAATGGCGCATACTTTATACAAAGCTCTACTCCAAAGACTTCCAACCAAAGACCGACTGTTTAAATGGGAAATTGTGGAAGACACTACATGTTATCTCTGTAATGACATGGAGGAAAATCATGAACACCTGTTTTTTGAATGCGAGTACAGCACACGGGTGTGGAACATACACAAAACAAAATACTCAAGAAATAATAACACCCAGAGACTTAAAGAGGAAGTAGAATACCTGAACAATAGGAGCGACCTCTCGAAGATGATGCAGGAAATTGGCAAAATTGGACTCACAACCACTATCTGGCACCTTTGGAGGGAGAGAAATGAGAGGGCTTTCAACAAAAAACAAAAAGACGTCTTAGCCATCACGAATCAAATTAACAGAGATGTAAGCTTAATTATAGATCAGATACCAAAGAGAATCCTCAACACTGCAATGGTACAAGAAGCACGACAATTGGAGAAGTTGAGGATGAAGGAGTTGACCGAATCAAGTCGAGGAGAGAGCTGGGAGCCGCCATGAAAGGAAAGTTTTAGGTTTTTCTTTGGTTTATGTCGGAAAATCCTGTAATGTAATGTTTATCATCTCTTGTCGGTTGTAAAAGCTTCGGGCCGCACAGCCCATTATATTAGTTATTAAATTTATCTATTTTCAAAAATATATATATATATATACATGTATAAATTTCACCGTTTCAAAACTCGTGATAAAATATATATATATATATATATATATATAAATATGAGTATATGTTTATATATATAAATTGAAAATAAAAATAATGCACATGGGGATATAAATATCTATATATATGAAAACATGTGTATATCTAAAACGATACATGTATATGTGAATATGACAATATATATATACATATGTGTGTGTGTGTATGATGGAAGAATAGTGTATGTGTAAATATATATACATAAGTGTAGACTTTCTGATGGCAAAATATATGTGTGTATTTATATGATAGGTAAATATGTAAGTATGTGAATGTATATGATAACAAGAATATGTATATATGTATATGTATATATGTTTATATTAAATAATGAGTATGTAAATGTGTATATGGTAAATATATGTATATGAGAACATATATAGATATATATATATATCTGTGTGTGTGTGTGTGTACACAAGAAACATCATCATGACAATTTCAAAATCAAGTCACACCTAAATCTAAATCAAGTCAAGCACAAACGTAAAATCAAGGCCACATAGAAAATCAAATCACATAAAAAATCACATCAGCTCAAAAATCAAATCAAAAGGAAAATAAAAGAATAAAATAAAATAAATATGAAAAAAATGAGAAGCCTGTACACAAATGCCTCAGCCACCCTAGCCTTTTACTGTCACTTCATTCCTATATATACATATGGCCGAGCTTATCACCTTGTTCATTTGTTCAACTAAAAAAAAGTAGAAATCTGCCATTAAATCAAAAAGCTTGAAGGAGGAGCAAAACAAAGCAGGCAGTAATGTTCATCAATATATATCAAACAATGAGTAAACAACTTACATTTGTAAATAGGATAATTCTCTTATATATATATATATATACCTGTGTGTGTATGTGTGTTATGAATGAATCATGGATATATGGCCAGTGTATATGTGTTGAATCTATGAATGTATGTATATGGTCAGTTCCACTCATCATCAAGACACTTTACTTCTTCCTAATGTTGCTCTGTTCTTTTTTTTTAAACAGTTAAGCTCTTGTTACTTTAAAATCTATATCTTAAAATCCTTTTAGTTTTTAAACAAGATTTCAAAACAAAAGTTATTTGTTTTTAAGTATAGAACATAATAAAATTTATTTCATGCAAATTCATCAAGTATAGAGGAGGAAAAATTCAAATTACAGTGAGTGGAGAGATTTTGATAAAAATTCAACCTTCATAATTTGATAAATGAAGTATATGATCATGATCGCTATTAAGAATCGTGAATTTTGAGAGTCGTTTGGGATTTTTTAATGGAGTGTGGAGGATGAAATGTTGAGATGATCGGTTTTGGGCGAAAAGTGAAATTGCGACGACTTGATCGATTTCGTGGTAAGGTGGTTGGCGTGGAGGTGGGTTAAGGGGGTAACGCAGTCATGAAAAATAGTGCGTCATTTTTCAAATGCTTGTGGTGGCCAAACGAGATAGGACTAAGGTTTAATCCACGTGTGTTTTTGGGTTCAGTTGCAGGCAAATGGTGATGCGACCAGGGTGGTAGCGGCGTGTGGTAAGGGGGAAAAAAAAGGAGACATTGGCGAATCTCGTGGTGAAGTTTGGTAGGGGGTCGTGGACAGAGGTGGCATGGCGAGATGAGGGAAGGCATGGGGTTCAACTCCAAGTTTGGGTTCGAAGTTGAAAATTTGAACGAAGGTTTTAGCCGCGTGTTTCAGGTGGTGGGCGAGTTTTTGTAGTCGTGGGTGGGTTGTGTGGATGGTCGGCGATCAGGGACGGTGGCCGGAGTTGGCGTATACGTGCACATGTGCGTGCATGTTTCATGCTTCCAGGCTAAAAAAAGGGAAGAGTAAGAGCTGGGAAAGGAGAAGAAAGGGGGGTTCCGTCTTATTTGTTTATGGGCCAGACTTTAATTATTTAGGTTGGGGTTCTTAAAGAAAATTTCAAATTATTTTTAGTTAATAACCTATAAAATTTAAAACTTGTTTTTGATTTGTTTCAAAATAAAAAAAAACAAGAGAAGGAAGAAAACGTTTGGTTTTGGTTAACACGGGCCGGGTACGAATTCGTTCGGGCTGGGTGTTTGTCTATAAAGTAAAATTGAATTTAATTATTTAATTTAATAATCTATAGAATTTAATACTCAAATTCTCCTTCATTTTAAAAACCCAATCGTCGAGCAAGTTTTGTGTTGAGTTCACATCGATGGGTATTTCCATCTGAACTATTGTCGTCGTAGTTTTCTACGATGAAAATTTAAGGATTTATAATATTTGAAGTAAACGAATAAGTAAATTCTAGTTTGATTAATTATAGATTTATTAATCAATTAATTATTAAATGAACTATTTATAGATTATTTTATAATTTCTTTGATTAACAAATAATCTGAATTTAAAAATATAACTTGACTCAATTGTTGAAAACAGTTCAGTTTTGAATTATAAATGAATTTAATATTGACTATTAATCATTGATTGAAGTTATATGTGTTGACTTTTATTTTTTTGGATATTGTTTCAAATTATTATTGTCCATGCCATTAAGTAGCCAAATAAGTTAAAATAGATAGAATAAAACATTGACACATTTTATTCGACTCGTAGTGACCATTATTTCAATTTCAGAGAAATGAAATGATTACAAGCGAATTAATGTCGATGGGCCAATCAGGATAAAGTAAACATATGGAATGAATTTCCATATGTGAATGTTGACCCCATGATTTTGAAATTGTTATTTAAAACGACTTGGCTTTTAAAATTTATCTTTGGAGTCGATGAGGCCGGAATTGGATATCAGCATTATCCGGAACCACTTCGATCCAATAACCACTAAGAACCTTTATAGTTTTTGATTCTAAAGTCTAGTATGCTGGAATTAAATTAATGTAACAATCTCGGCTATTTTAAATAAGTATTTGTACTTAGACACTATTATAATGTCACTGATTTTCTGAAAAAGAATATTTGGTTATCGTAAGACAAAAACCCGTTGTGTTTGCGTATGACGCGGTCTTACGAGTTATCTTTGTTTTTCGAAGGATTTGATAACTTAAGTAATTCAAATTAAGTGTGTTTACTCATGCTTGTTTCTAGCCTGACTCGGGTGTTACTTTGTTGTAATGCTCGGGTCAGACCGAGTATTACAGATTCAGGCTAGGATGCTTTTGGAGCTCAGGAGACGAGCTGGATTGCAAAGACGTATTGCATGTACTTGATCATATCTCGCTGTGTATTGTTGGCTGTATATTCAGCATTTGTGAGGACAAGTTATTTTAACTGTCCAGATTTATATGTTGATGGTTGTACTCTGATAATTTGTATTAACCGATACAGATTCTTTTGTATAAAAACCTGTTATTATATATTATAATTTGTTCCGCTGCGATTATGGGATTTTGTGTTGTTATTTTTTCTGTTTTACTTCTTCTATCTCTTTTCTTCTTAAACCCTAACAATCTGGTATTTTTGGCACTCGATTGCTCGGCACTCTATACAGTGAACGTATTAGTGTCTATTTTCGAGGGCCGAAAATCACTCGGTCGTTACACGTGGTATCAGAGCTGAAGGTTAAGCGAGAACCTTGGCTCTGTTGGGGATTACTCATTAGAGATAGGGTCAGTAGTACCCTAGAATGAGTTGAGTGTATGATATATGAGAGCGTACTTGTTATTTTCTTATATAGTAATTTTAAAGGATAAATGATTTCAAATTAATTTTTTATATAAGATTATATTTTGATATAAAAAGAAATAATTTGTCTGGAATTTTTATAGTATGTTGAGGTGATTGGTAGTAATTATTACAACCAAAATAGGATTATAAGATTTAAGTGGTAATATATATATAACCAAATAGAAATTGATGAGAATGTACTATACAAATGGGTTAAGCTAAAAATAGATTCAAACTAGAGTTTAAATTCTGGAAATTTCGGAAGTTTTTTTAAAAGTGTTTTGAAATGAAATAATTTTACCCGGATTATATTTTATGTAGAGAAATATTTTTTTAGAAAATTATTATGGAATATAAACTGTATTTGGTTTCTAGATATGATAATATTGATTATTATCATAAATTGTTTGTTGGGTCTTAATAAAGGATGTTTATTACAAGATAAACAATGATAAGACATGGTGAAATGCTTTAAGGAAGTAGAATTATATAAGCATAATTTATAAATGTGACTTATAAATTAAAATGGATTTCAATTGTGAATTTTTGAACCTAAGTCCCGGAAATTTTGAAATGTGTTTCAAAGTGTTTTAAGGAAATAATAAGTAATATTATTTAGAATATTTTTGATGTGGAAAAATTTGTTTGGAAAACAAGGGCAGTTTTGGAAATTCCGAAGAAATTTTTTTGGATAAAAACCAAGGTTGGTTTAAAATTTAAAAGTGTGATTTGGTATATAAATGGGGAATATATATAATATATATATATGATTTCAAGGTTATTTGAAATAAATACTGGGTGTTTGAATTCTTGGTTTCCCGTTAAGACGAGAGGTATAACCCAAAGGAAAATGAGTTTGAACTTATAAGTGGGAAGTGATATTAATAAGAAAAGAAGTGTGAAAATTGAATTTTGGAATTAAAAAATAAAATTGAGTAAGTTTAAAGGGGTTGAACGAATTGAAAATTTACTCAACTAAGAAATAAGTTTGAATTTATAACCTGAAATTTGAAATTTCAAGATAAAATAAAATTTAACTTGTGCAAGTTAAATAAATTAAATTGTAAAAGGAAAGGTATAGATTTGATAAAAAGGTGCAAAAGAAGTTATGTATGTTTGGATGATTTCAAAACAATTTTTGAAATAAAACGGGTTTCGAATTTTGGAAATTAGTAATGAACCAAAATTATCGATTAGTGGATTAAATTATAAAATTTACGCTTGGATATGGAAATTTTAACTTGTGTTAAGTAAATAAGGAAAATCGAAGGAAATTAAATTTACTTTGTGATGAATTAAAAAGAATAGATGTGGACTTGGGTCATAAATAGAATTCGACTTAAAAGCCTAGCAACTAAATACATTTTGATGTGTTAATGAAAAATATTGATGGTAAATCGAGATAAATAGATTGAATGAACTAATAATTTAAAAATGGTTAAGTGTTGGGTAAAGAAATGGAAATTCAATTTGGATGATAAAATAAAGTTGAACCCAAGTAAAACCCAAATAAAGTGATGTTTGAAAAAAAAATCAGATTTTGAAAGATGGAAATGAACCAATTGGTTAAATTAATTAGTGAATTGAATATTGAAATGGAACTGGAGCCAAATGGAATTGAATTGTAATCGAAATAACTCCATGGAATAAATATAGAATTGGGTTGCGGAAAACTAATAAACGATAATCGGAGATAGATTAGTAAAGCGAACTAAATTAAATAAATTGGTGGATGAATGGATGTAATTTTTAAACTTACCAGTGTCGTAGTCTATCGATGTTGTGAAATATTTTGTAGAAATACGGTCTTATATGAAATCACTTTTTATATTTATTTGAACATAAATTTATAATTACTTAAAACACAAATGTGGAAATTTATTAGAATGAAGATTGAATAGTTATTATAATGGAAATTTACTTTATAAGAAGTAAGAAATGTTACCAATAACTTTGAAAGGTAATCGAACATGGAAATTTGATTTGTCATAAATGAGATTATATGTGTTAGTTATATATTCAAACTCCCCTTGTTGAATTTATAACCAGAAGGAAATGATCTTTGAAAGATATTTGAAAATACTAAATGGAGTTTATATAAGTATGAAGCGGACTTAGGAAACTATTGATCCTTAAATTATTCGAGTTGGAAAGGATGATCTTATATGTATATGAGAATGAAATTGAAATAGTTTCGGAACCTATTGATTTGTAAAGACATTTGATTTTGGCAAATAGTCGATTTTGGAAATTGGGTAAACCGAATTTAAAAACTATCGATTTAGAAGATATCGATTTTATATAGATAAAGTTTATATGTGATACATATGAAGTGTATGATTTGAAGGATATTGTATATATATAGAATGATATGTTTTGAAACTAAAAGTATGGAAAGGCACCTCCACGAAAGTTTAAATTTGGAGTAGAAGATCCACTGGGTTGGTCTACCTTGGAATCCACAGGGTGGGTTCAATGAGAATTGGGATCCTAGAGGACGTTCGGACAAAAACTCATGAGTTCCTGGTGATCATTTGTTTGCATAGCGTAAATCGAGGGGTATTATACCTACATTTACGTATAGTTTTGCTCTGATAGCAACGTAACCTTTGTGTAACTGCGATCTATCGTGGTTCCATAGCATAATTCGGGAGGCAGCAATTTCCTACAGTCTATGTTTGATTTCGCTGGGATAGCGACGTAACATCAGTAGATTGCGATCTATGTGGTTTGGTTCCATAGCGTAATTCGGGAGGCAGCAATTGCCTACAATCTACGTTTGATTTCACTGGGATAGCAACGTAACATCGGTAGATTGCGATCTATGTGGTTTGGTTCCATAGCGTAATTCAGGAGGCAGCGATTGCCTACAGTTTATGTTTCGTTTCACTGGGATAGTGACGCAACCTTTGTGTAGCTGTGATCTATGTGGTTTTGTTTTGTTTGATAGCGTAATTCGTGGGGCAGAGATTGCCTACAGACTAATTACGGTTTTGCTGTGATAGCAACGCAACCATCGTGTTGCTGCGGACTATTGTGTTCCCATGGCGTAAGTCAAGGGGTGTTGATGCTTATAGTTTACTTATGATTTCGCCGGGATGGCGACGCAATCATCGTGTTAACTACGATCCATGGTGGTAAAGAAGGAAAAGGAGGTGATACTTTCCATATCCTTTTTGAAAAGTTTTTCAAGTATTTCAATGGGTGTTGAAATAGGTCTACTAAGTACTTAGAGATTTTCAGTCCTACGCCTGATCTGTAACGACCCGCTATTTTGGACCATTCAAATCGACAATAAATCCACACATGTCAGACTTGAATAATTCAAAATATCAGATTGTTAATTTAAATTTGGCAAAACTCAGCATATGCAGTAAATAAATCAATCACAGAATCACAGAAGCAGAGTAATACAATAATACGCAGCGGAATAGATAAAATAGTAGTTCATGAAGCTACTATATAAACATCAGAGTTAGAAATAAAATACAACAGAATATCTTAAATGTAGTGAAGTCTCCAGTACAACAGACGACTTCTCTGAACAAATCAACTGGAAAGCTGGAAGCTGAATCAAAAGTTGGATCTCCAAAGGAAGCTCCAAATGTTGTATCACTCGGTCTGACCCGAGCGTAAAGCAAAACACAAAACACTCGAGTCAGGATTAACATTCTTATATCAATAAATCCAACTCAAGTGAAATATCAACTAAAATACAAGTAACTTAAAGGATGTTTGGGATAACCATCCTCTAAGGATCTTCAGAACTATCTACGAGGTGGAAATATACACTATAACACCGTGGTCATTCCAAATTAATTTATACTTCAAAACCAAAATATCATTTCATTTCAAATATATCTATTTTCCAAAATAGTATATATATATAGGTTAAATAATCTAAAATCAAAGTATTTAATTTCCTCAAGTCTGGAAAATCGATTCAAATCAACTTCAAATTCCAGATTCAAATTTATTCAAAGCTCAATTCATCAATTTAATTCAGTTCTAAATATACCATTTAATTTTTTTCAATATATTTCAAAGCTTTAGTACTCAACATTTTCCAAAGTTAGATTTAACAGTTTCATGTAGCTCTTGATTTAACTTCATTATTATTTAATCAGGGAATATTCACTTAATAAACTCAATATCATCTATCTAGCCTTACATTTCATTTTTACTAAATATTTTCTTAAATTTATTTAAGCAAGAATTATTCATTAAATTATTTAAATAAAACCCAAGTTATAAATCATATCTTGAATCTCAATTTCAATAAGTTTCAAATTGGTTTAATTAATAAATTATCTTTCCAACCTTAACTTATTCAAATTATTACCAAAATCTATTTTGAAAATATAATTTTTATACTTAAACATCTCATAAGTATTAAATCCATCCTCATTTAAATTAAATAATTTAAGGCTCAACATTTATTAAAACCATATATTTCTTTCCGAAACCATAGAATTCATTTTCAAAATATTTATATATATGGACCAACGGTGTCTGTATATATACATCATATGGTTAAGTGATACGGATATTTATCATTTCAATCCGAAATTTAAATATATACGGGTAGATATCATTTCGACCCGTAATCCCAATTTCAATTCAATTGAAAATCGCTTGGGTTTATCATCTCAACCCATAACGATTTTCTCCTATTCTAAAGTTCGTTCGGGTATGTATCATTTCAACCCATAGTGAATTCTATACTAACAGGGAACTTGTAGAGTGATAACAGATAATATAAAATATAACAACAGGCATATATCATTAATATAAATAACAGATACTGGTGTCAGATGTCATAGGTGAACATATACAGATAATAGTAATAACAGGCATATAAATACTAGATACTGGTGTCAGATGTCACAGGTGAACATATACAGATAATAGCATATATAAAAATTTAAATAACTACAGCATCATATTTCAATTGTCGTTTCAATTGAAATCAAATTTAATAAATACAAGAATGTTAATCGTGAGTGATTGCTCACCTTTCGAGGCTAGAGAATACAGAAGATGACACGGATACGCACACTGATACGGACACTGGAATTGAAATTACGAATCCAAGCAAAGCAAAATCGGCACAAAATCAACGATCAAAGCTGATAATAGGAATTGATGGAACGAATTAGAATTGGATCGATGATGATAAATAGTATAAGTAAACTTATATATATAACTATATATAACTTATTTATATAAAATTTATATTCAAATTTCAAATACATGTTAAATTAAACAGTTATGTATTTCCAAATTATTGTTTTAAATTAAAACACAAGTATTAAACTCATTATATATATACATATATTTATATACACTTGCTACTGAAATTAAACGTCAAAATAAGGAAAACACCTGAAGAAACAATATTAGACCAAAGTATGCGGTAATTATTACTTCATTGATTTAAAATTTGTAGTTAATACATAGTAGACTTAGGAAATAAATATACTTATATATATATATATAACGTAAACCTAGCCCAAAGTTTGCAGTAACTATATACAATGCAGGATATTTTCTATAGCAAAGGAATGGCTGTAACTTAATAAAATAAGATGAAACATAATATAAAAATAATATAACATACTATACACATATAATACTCGAAAAATATGCATGCAAACTAAATTCTCATACTGTCATACGTATATTTTAACAGTATACTATCAACATCTAAAAACATATATTTACAACAACTAGATTATATACAACTTACAAGTGTAACAGCCAATAGTATATATACTATATACATAAACAGTAAATATAAGTTAATAAAATATCTACTATTGTAAACTGGACAAATTTAAACAAAATTTTATAGAAACCTCAATACTTAAATATAGTGGATGCGTATGCCTGCAAACAAAAATATGAAACATAGAACTTAACTGCATATATACAAATATATATATATATATATATATTAACATATAACCCACATAAGTATACTTTACTATGATCAATTGGAAAATCTGGTTATGTAATCATATATATGCACTAACATAATATGTGTACACTTACATAACCGATGTATGGACAATAGATGCTAGAGAGATGGATGGACTGAGCTCGACAGAGGAGATAAAGGCGGTGGGAGGTGGCCACGGTGGTCGGGCTATAGGCGAGATCCAGAGGACGAAGGCAGGCGGTTTGATGGGTGGAGGAAGTTTCGGCCTGGGAAGAGGATCTGGGAAAGTCTCGTCTGAGGGAGGGTCCGGGCTGCAATCAGGCCGATAGGACTGGGTCGGAGACGAGGGGTTGGATTCGGGGAGATGGGCGGAGATCTGGGCACTGATGGTGGTCGTTGGCCGTGGGTACGGTGGAGGTGCGGGATGGGTGCTCAGGTGTTCGGCAAAGGAGGGTAAGCTAGAGGTGGAGCCGAGTGTGGTGGTGGGAGGCCTTCGGCGGTAGGGGAGCACGGTGTCGACTTCGGAAAGGAATGGGTCTAGTAATAATAATATAAACTTGTTTGTTGAGGACGAGCAGATCCGGGAATTGGAGAAAACAAACAAAAAAAATGAGAGAAGAGGAGATGAGCAGAGGAAAGAGAGGGCTGGGGAAATGAAAAGAATGAAGGAGCAGAAGAGGAATAGGTAGATAAATGATTCAAAGTAAAAAAGAAGTTACAGGCTATGGTATAGATCTATAAATTTATTTCAAAGTAACGTAAGCCACAAATCAGATCAAAAGAAAAATTTGAATAGGGATGGTTGTCCGATGATTCAGCAAAGTAATTAAAGCAATTAATATTTTCTTGGATGACACGGATAAAGTTTAAATTCAAAAGAAAACAAACGGTCACGGATCCGGTACCAATACGATTTATCGGTTTCGTGGATTTTTGCTGTGTTCCGGACTTCAAAATACAGAAATAAATATACCGTAGAGATCAGTACGACGGGACGATCAAAACGGTATACAGATATTAGTGATACGATCATCCGATCAAAAGTCGATAATCGGTACCAGAAATACTGCTATTTTGTCGGAAATAAGATAAACGGAGCAATAGAAATCCAAATTTGGAAAAACGAATTTCGCAGTCTGATTTAGAATGATCTGAATAAATTTTCTCCTGTTGACATATTTTGGTTTCGGAAAACTTTTTAAATTCACTGTTATTAACCGGTTTGATTTGAAATGAAATTTCACAGGAAAATAAACTTCAATATTATCAGATGAAAATTTACCAGTTGCTATATAAAATAGACGTATTCCAAATAATAAATTTTTAATTTCAAATTTTATTGTTTAAAATTTCATAAAATTTCAATTAATTACGTCATAAAATTATTAAAATTTACGGGTCGTTACACTCTCCCCCACTCAAAACTTTTCGTCCCCGAAAAGAAAGGAGGTAGAAGAATAGAAACAACCAGAAAGAAAATAGATTGAAGGTTAAGATTAAACAATTAATTTAAAACTATATAAATTTTACTTGAAATATTCATTTGAAAACTTCATTTGCAATCAATTATCTTTAATACTTTAATACTTTTCAAAAATCCATTTGTAAATTCTTGCCTCATTTATCAATACCTTTTATATGTTTAAATAATATCTTTATAAATATATAAAAACTATTTGAAAACAGTTATTTACATTATTACTTATATTTACAAGAAGTTATTTGAAAACATTAAATCCATAATTCATAAATTTATAAAAAAAAATTTCTCAAGATACTTTTCAAATATTATTAATAAATCAATAATCATTTCTTTAAATATGTCTTATTAAATTCATAACTTCTAAAATATTTATAACACTAATTCTTTTTTTTCTTTTTTTTTTACTATTAAACCATGTAGTATAAAAATAAACAATATTTAAAAGGATATAGTCAACAAGGAAAAGAAGGAGGACTAGGAAAAACAGAATAGGTGAATAAATAAAGCTGAACAGATAAGGTAGATTCAAGGAATAGTATCGGGCATGAATAGTTAATTTAGAACCATAAGGGTTTTGATTCCAATATTGATACAAAATTTTCTTTGTTGGAAATACTTTTATTATAAAATACCTTTATAACACAACAAATTTTCTTTCGAAAATACTTTTATAACTCGATGTTTCAACAAGTTTATCCTCGTTCCTATAGACTCTGGCAGTGCGTTGATCAGGCGCAAAGCTAGAATTCTCCAGGTACTTAGTAGACTTGTTTCAACACCCAGTGAAAATACTGGAAAAACTTTTAAAAACAGATATGGAAAGTACAATCCAATCAAAAACACAAACAAAACCTTTGTCTAACCATGGTTCGCAGATACACAATGGTTACGCCTGGTTCCCCCAGGAAACAATCCATATCCGTAAGCTTTCTCAGCCCTGCGAGTTACGCCATGATGACTAGTAGAATGCAGGATACACAATGGTTATGCCTGGATCCCCCAGGAAACAATCCGTACCCCTAGGCAAGACTCAGCCAAGCATTTGCGCTACTATTCGCGACCTACACAGATTGCAGGATACACAATGGTTACGCCTGGATCCCCCAGGAAACAATCCGTACCCCTAGGCAAGACTCAGCCAGGCAGTTGAGCTATGCAGTCACGAGAGAAAAATAAGACCATGGGTAACGCCATGGAATTCGAAGGACACTCGAGTATCATATCCGGAAAACCAAAAATCAGAGAAATATCGATAGAATGAATCCAAGATGTGGCCACAAATCGGATATCAAGCAGAAGGCACTTTCCATATCTTTACTTCGAAAATATGTATCATATAGTACCTTTTCAAATCACTTTCAAATATCGTACTTTTATAAAATCCATTATATATAAGATTTTCACTTTTCAAATTGAGTACCCCTTTCAAATCCATAGTTTCGAATCAATTTCATACTCATACAAATCAATTTTATATAAGTTTGACAATTCCCAAATCAAGTGTTTAGTAACATAAGGTTCTCAATTTTCAATTTGTTTCAATATCAGTTCAATTTCAAAATCAGATACAATTTCACCAAATTATTTCTTCTCAAATTAATTATGTTTAGTTTCAAAGCTTCCAAAAATAATAGATTTAGAAAATAAATCCAAATTTCCAAATCAATAATTTAAGTAAACCAATTCATTTCCAAAATAAAATGTTTTCAAAATCATCTTATACTTACGTAAGGTCTATCTTATATAAGGATCAAATTTTCAAAATAAATTTCGCTGTATGAAGAGCCATATGGGATTGAATATCTTTGCTTTTATGGGTTATATATCTTTGTAATTTAAATTGGAAATCTTCTTTTAGTAAGCAAAGATATTCTAACTCGACAGCTTTCAATTTCAGCGTCAAAATATATCAATGATATTAGAATATAAGATGTACATATGTCATCATTTCGCAAAATCACATTTGATCGCTCGCTCGATCACACAAGTTCGCTTTCGAACTAGTATTGTCCATTCGACTTCCCTAATGCGGATTTCGATATGGTTTCTCGACTAGAAGCCATCAGTCTCCTTGCATAGCCATATACTATGATAGAGAATCCTAGAATCAAGCCCAAAATCCATATCAAATATTCGTCATTAAGAATCGAATGAAAAATCCTTACACGAAATGGTGTAATTCACCTCGAACTTGTGTACTCAAACTTGGATCAAATTAATTATGCGAATAAAACAACATACGTACAACTTATATATTTATTCCAACTTGTTAAATATATAGTTTCATAAAGATGTTACCAAGTTAAAACATTTAAACTAAATTTTATTCAAAATATTTTTAAGACCAAATTCTTTTCAAAACATTTCAAATCTAAATTTCATATTAGAAAAATTTAAAATTTTGCCTTATTCATATACTTAACAAAACAGTTTCAACTTATTTAAATCATATTACTTCATACTTAAACATTCGAAACAAATTTATATACTTTATCAAATAATTCATACTTTTCGAAATTTCTTAGCTTTGAAAAGTTAACCTTGATTCGGAAGTGCCCGAACCTTCAAAATAGTTGAATAAATCATTTTCAATTTCAAGAGTTGGAAATCAGCAACAAATCAGTAAGTCAATTTCAAAAGATAGGTTTATATCAAATTCGAAACACGAGGACTGAACACTGGCTTACTTTAAATCATTTCAAATATATATATATATATATATATATACATATATCTTTCGAATATCAAATCTTACTTCGGAATTTGAAATCAAAATGGTTTCACAAAATCACTCGCATAGCAATGCTACTAAAGTGGCCTATCCCTCACTCTGAAACTCGAAAATCAATGTCGATGATGCGTGCACTCATCACCGAAATTATTTTCCAGCGACATAAGTGAGTTCTGGACTTCTATTTTCTCAAACTTCTTTTGAAATTTCTTCGAAATCATTCGAAACTCATTAAAATCATTCGAAACATTTCTTATTCGGAAAAGTACTTTTAAATCATATTATTATTATATATTTCAAAATCTAAAAAAACCAATTTCAAAACACCGGGGTTCAATTCTCGAATTTCAAATTTAAAATCCTTTAGTTATAAATCAGTTTTTTTTTTATAAATCAATTTCTTATATAACTTCAAAATTTCAAATCCTTTCAAAACCTCAAATTCTTATTTATAATCTTTATCGAAAACATTTCACTTTTATATATAGGATATAATAATTTCGATATATAAAACAATTTCCAAAATACGAATAAACTTGATTTTCAAAGGATGATTTAGGAATGGATTTCAACAAAGACAGAGATCCAAATTAGAGGAACTCTAATCAAATAGGATTCTGATTCGGAAATAAGTTCGAACGAAAATGAGATAATTAATTACAAAACAGTAGTCGGATACACTTATAAAGATCGCGGGCGACCTTAACCGGGTCAACCGTGACTTCAAGAACATAATCGATGCGGAAATCTAAGGCAAATCGACATTCGATAGCCAGAGATAGAATTCGGCATAACAAGAGATGGCAACATCAAAACTGAGGGATATATAAATCTCCGGTGAATCAATGCCTATTGTAAAGGAGTTTCACCCCTTTACAATCATTCAAAGATTGGCGGGATCGCCCATTCTTATAGAGATCATTTGAAGTGGAGTTATGGGATACTCCAGAATCAAAAGAATACAAATAGGGAGAGACAAGAATGAATTTTGGAACCGTAGGGAACGTTCCAAAGTTCAAAGGAAATCGAGCAAAACGAAAGAGATTCAAACTTGAACGAAAGTGATTATGTAAATAAATTTACTATATATGCTAAGTTTTGCCTAGAGCCAAAGCTCTGATACCAACTATAACGACCCGCTATTTTGGACCATTCAAATCAACAATAAATCCACACATGTCAGACTTGAATAATTCAAAATATCATATTGTTAATTTAAATTTGGTAAAACTCAGCATATGCAGTAAATAAATCAATCACAGAATCACAGAAGCAGAGTAATACAATAATACGCAGCGGAATAGATAAAATAGTAGTTCATGAAGCTACTATATAAACATCAGAGTTAGAAATAAAATACAACAGAATATCTCAAATGTAGTGAAGTCTCCAGTACAACAGATGACTTCTCTGAACAAATCAACTGGAAAGCTGGAAGCTGAATCAAAAGTTGGATCTCCAAAGGAAGCTCCAAATGCTGTATCACTCGGTCTGACCCGAGCGTAAAGCAAAACACAAAACACTCGAGTCAGGATTAACATTCTTATATCAATAAATCCAACTCAAGTGAAATATCAACTAAAATACAAGTAACTTAAAGGATGTTTGGGATAACCATCCTCTAAGGATCTTCAGAACTATCTACGAGGTGGAAATATACACTATAACACCGTGGTCATTCCAAATTAATTTATACTTCAAAACCAAAATATCATTTCATTTCAAATATATCTATTTTCCAAAATAGTATATATATAGGTTAAATAATCTAAAATCAAAGTATTTAATTTCCTCAAGTCTGGCAAATCGATTCAAATCAACTTCAAATTCCAGATTCAAATTTATTCAAAGCTCAATTCATCAATTTAATTCAGTTCTAAATATACCATTTAATTTTTTTCAATATATTTCAAAGCTTTAGTACTCAACATTTTCCAAAGTTAGATTTAACAGTTTCATATAGCTCTTGATTTAACTTCATTATTATTTAATCAGGGAATATTCACTTAATAAACTCAATATCATCTAACTAGCCTTACATTTCATTTTTACTAAATATTTTCTTAAATTTATTTAAGCAAGAATTATTCATTAAATTATTTAAATAAAACCCAAGTTATAAATCATATCTTGAATCTCAATTTCAATAAGTTTCAAATTGGTTTAATTAATAAATTATCTTTCCAACCTTAACTTATTCAAATTATTACCAAAATCTATTTTGAAAATATAATTTTTATACTTAAACATCTCATAAGTATTAAATCCATCCTCATTTAAATTAAATAATTTAAGGCTCAACATTTATTAAAACCATATATTTCTTTCCGAAACCATAGAATTCATTGTCAAAATATTTATATATATGGACCAACGGTGTCTGTATATATACATCATATGGTTAAGTGATATGGATATTTATCATTTCAATCCGAAATTTAAATATATACGGGTAGATATCATTTCGACCCGTAATCCCAATTTCAATTCAATTGAAAATCGCTTGGGTTTATCATTTCAACCCATAACGATTTTCTCCTATTCTAAAGTCCGTTCGGGTATGTATCATTTCAACCCATAGTGAATTCTATACTAACAGGGAACTTGCAGAGTGATAACAGATAATATAAAATATAACAACAGGCATATATCATTAATATAAATAACAGATACTGGTGTCAGATGTCATAGGTGAACATATACAGATAATAGTAATAACAGGCATAAAAATACTAGATACTGGTGTCAGATGTCACAGGTGAACATGTACAGATAATAGCATATATAAAAATTTAAATAACTACAGCATCATATTTCAATTGTCGTTTCAATTGAAATCAAATTTAATAAATACAAGAATGTTAATCGTGAGTGATTGCTCACCTTTCGAGGCTAGAGAATACAGAAGATGACACGGATACGCACACTGATACGGACACTGGAATTGAAATTACAAATCCAAGCAAAGAAAAATCGGCACAAAATCAACGATCAAAGCTGATAATAGGAATTGATGGAACGAATTAGAATTGGATCGATGATGATAAATAATATAAGTAAACTTATATATATAACTATATATAACTTATTTATATAAAATTTATATTCAAATTTCAAATACATGTTAAATTAAACAGTTGTGTATTTCCAAATTATTGTTTTAAATTAAAACACAAGTATTAAACTCATTATATATATACATATATTTATATACACTTGCTACTGAAATTAAACGTCAAAATAAGGAAAACACCTGAAGAAACAATATTAGACCAAAGTATGCGGTAATTATTACTTCATTGATTTAAAATTTGTAGTTAATACATAGTAGACTTAGGAAATAAATATACTTATATATATATAACGTAAACCTAGCCCAAAGTTTGCAGTAACTATATACAATGCAGGATATTTTCTATAGCAAAGGAATGGCTGTAACTTAATAAAATAAGATGAAACATAATATAAAAATAATATAACATACTATACACATATAATACTCGAAAAATATGCATGCAAACTAAATTCTCATACTGTCATACGTATATTTTAACAATATACTATCAACATCTAAAAACATATATTTACAACAACTAGATTATATACAACTTACAAGTGTAACATCCAATAGTATATATACTATATACATAAACAGTAAATATAAGTTAATAAAATATCTACTATTGTAAACAGGACAAATTTAAACAAAATTTAATAGAAACATCAATACTTAAATATAGTGGATGCTTATGCCTGCAAACAAAAATATGAAACATAGAACTTAACTGCATATATACAAATATATATATATATATTAATTAACATATAACCCACATAAGTATACTTTACTATGATCAATTGGAAAATCTGGTTATGTAATCATATATATGCACTAACATAATATGTGTACACTTACATAACCGATGTATGGACAATAGATGCTAGAGAGATGGATGGACTGAGCTCGACAGAGGAGATAAAGGCGGTGGGAGGTGGCCACGGTGGTCGGGCTGTAGGCGAGATCCAGAGGACGAAGGCAGGCGGTTTGATGGGTGGAGGAAGTTTCGGCCTGGGAAGAGGATCTGGGAAAGTCTCGGCTGAGGGAGGGTCCGGGCTGCAATCAGGCCGATAGGACTGGGTCGGAGACGAGGGGTTGGATTCGGGGAGATGGGCGGAGATCTGGGCACTGATGGTGGTCGTTGGCCGTGGGTACGGTGGAGGTGCGGGATGGGTGCTCAGGTGTTCGGCAAAGGAGGGTAAGCTAGAGGTGGAGCCGAGTGTGGTGGTGGGAGGCCTTCGGCGGTAGGGGAGCACGGTGTCGGCTTCGGAAAGGAATGGGTCTAGTAATAATAATATAAACTTGTTTGTTGAGGACGAGCAGATCCGGGAATTGGAGAAAACAAACAAAAAAAATGAGAGAAGAGGAGATGAGCAGAGGAAAGAGAGGGCTGGGGAAATGAAAAGAATGAAGGAGCAGAAGAGGAATAGGTAGATAAATGATTCAAAGTAAAAAAGAAGTTACAGGCTATGGTATAGATCTATAAATTTATTTCAAAGTAACGTAAGCCACAAATCAGATCAAAAGAAAATTTTGAATAGGGATGGTTGTCCGATGATTCAGCAAAGTTATTAAAGCAATTAATATTTTCCTGGATGACACGGATAAAGTTTAAATTCAAATGAAAACAAACGGTCACGGATCCGGTACCAATACGATTTACCGGTTTCGTGGATTTTTGCTGTGTTCCGGACTTCAAAATACAGAAATAAATATACCGTAGAGATCAGCACGACGGGACGATCAAAATGGTATACAGATATTAGTGATACGATCATCCGATCAAAAGTGGATAATCGGTACCAGAAATACTGCTATTTTGTCAGAAATAAGATAAACGGAGCAATAGAAATCCAAATTTGGAAAAACGAATTTCGCAGTTTGATTCAGAATGATCTGAATAAATTTTCTCATGTTGACATATTTTGGTTTCGGAAAACTTTTTTAATTCACTGTTATTAACCGGTTTGATTTGAAATGAAATTTCACAGGAAAATAAACTTCAATATTATCAGATGAAAATTTACCAGTTGCTATATAAAATAGACGTATTCCAAATAATAAATTTTTAATTTCAAATTTTATTGTTTAAAATTTCATAAAATTTTAATTAATTACGTCATAAAATTATTAAAATTTACGGGTCGTTACATGATCAACGTATGACTAAATTTCTGTAAGAACAAGGATGGACTTGTTAAAACATCGAGTTATGAAAAAATGTTTTAGTATAAAAACTAGCTTGGAAATACTATGTTATTTAAAGTGGATATATCCCAAATGTATAACAAAAGGAGTTAGAGTGCAAAATGTTTAAAGAATGATTTATTTAGTAATATACATCAAAATTCTAGTTCTTGCTTCGTTCCTTTTCGAGGACGAAAAGTTTTAAGGGGGGAGGAATGTAACGACTCGGATTTTTAGCCATCTGCTATTGGGGTAATTAGCCAATTCTAATTATTGAAATATTTATTTTTATGAGTCGTATAGATAAGTTTCTGATAATTGAAAATATCTGAATCTATAAATTGATTAAACTATATTAAATTTTAAAAAAATGTAAATTTCTGAATAAGGGAAAGATTAATATATATATATACATGTGTAAATTTCACCATTTCAAAACTCGTGATAAAATATCTATATATATATGGGTATATGTTTATATATATAAATTAAAAATAAAAATAATGCACATGGGGATATGAATATCTATATATATGAAAACATGTGTATATCTAGAAAGATATATGTATATGTGAATATGACAATATATATATATATATATGTATGTATGTATATATGTATATGATGGAAGAATAGTGTATGTGTAAATATATATACATAAGTGTAGACTTTTGATGGCAAAATATATGTGTGTATTTATATGATAGGTAAATATGTAAGTATGTGAATGTATATGATAACAAGAATATGAATATGTATATATGTTTATATTAAATAGTGAGTATGTAAATGTGTATATGGTAAATATATGTATATGAGAACATATATATCTATATATATGTGTATATATACACAAGAAACATCATCATGACAATTTCAAAATCAAGTCACACCTAAATCAAAATCAAGTCAAGCACAAACATAAAATCAAGGCCACATAGAGAATCAAATCACATCAGCTCAAAAATCAAATCAAAAGGAAAATAAAAGAATAAAATAAAATAAATATGAAAAAAAAATGAGAAGCCTGTACACAAATGCCTCAGCCACCCTAGCCTTTTACTGTCACTTCATTCCTATATATACATATGGCCGAGCTTATCACCTTGTTCATTTGTTCAACTAAAAAAAAGTAGAAATCTGCCATTAAATCAAAAAGCTTGAAGGAGGAGCAAAACAAAGCAGGCAGTAATGTTCATCAATATATATCAAATAGTGAGTAAACAACTTACATTTGTAAATAGGATAATTCTCTTATATATATATATATATATATATATATATATATATATACCTATGTGTGTATGTGTGTTATGAATGAATCATGGATATATGGCCAGTGTATATGTGTTGAATCTATGAATGTATTTATATGGTCAGTTCCACTCATCATCAAGACACTTTACTTCTTCCTAATGTTGCTCTGTTCTTTTTTTTTAAAACAGTTAAGCTCTTGTTACTTTAAAATCTATATCTTAAAATCCTTTTAGTTTTTAAACAAGATTTCAAAACAAAAGTTATTTGTTTTTAAGTATAGAACATAATAAAATTTATTTCATGCAAATTCATCAAGTATAGAGGAGGAAAAATTCAAATTACAGTAAGTGGAGAGATTTTGATAAAAATTCAACCTTCATAATTTGATAAATGAAGTATATGATCATGATCGCTATTAAGAATCGTGAATTTTGAGAGTCGTTTGGGATTTTTTAATGGAGTGTGGAGGATGAAATGTTGAGATGATCGGTTTTGGGCGAAAAGTGAAATTGCGACGACTTGATCGATTTCGTGGTAAGGTGGTTGGCGTGGAGGTGGTTTAGGGGGTAACGCAGTCATGAAAAATAGTGCGTCATTTTTCAAATGCTTGTGGTGGCCAAACGAGATAGGACTAGGGTTTAATCCACGTGTGTTTTTGGGTTCAGTTGCAGGCAAATGGTGATGCGACCAGGGTGGTAGCGGCGTGCGGTAAGGGGGGAAAAGAAGGAGGAGACATTGGCGAATCTCGTGGTGAAGTTTGGTAGGGGGTCGTGGACAGAGGTGGCATGGCGAGATGAGGGAAGGCATGGGGTTCAACTCCAGGTTTGGGTTCGAAGTCGAAAATTTGAACGAAGGTTTTAGCCGCGTGTTTTAGTTGGTGGGCGAGTTTTGGTAGTCGTGGGTGGGTTGTGTGGATGGTCGGCGATCAGGGACGGTGGCCGGAGTTGGTGTATACGTGCACATGTGCGTGCATGTTTCATGCTTCCAGGCTAAAAAAAGGGAAGAGTAAGAGCTGGGAAAGGAGAAGAAAGGGGGGTTCCGTCTTATTTGTTTATGGGCCAGACTTTAATTATTTAGGCTGGGGTTCTTAAAGAAAATTTCAAATTATTTTTAGTTAATAACCTATAAAATTTAAAACTTGTTTTTGATTTGTTTCAAAATAAAAAAAACAAGAGAAGGAAGAAAACGTTTGGTTTTGGTTAACACGGGCCGAGTACGAATTCGTTCGGGCTGGGTGTTTGTCTATAAAGTAAAATTGAATTTAATTATTTAATTTAATAATCTATAGAATTTAATACTCAAATTCTCCTTCATTATAAAAACCCAATCGTCGAGCAAGTTTTGTGTTGAGTTCACATCGATGGGTATTTCCATTTGAACTATTGTCGTCGTAGTTTTCAACGATGAAAATTTAAGGATTTATAATATTTGAAGTAAACGAATAAGTAAATTCTAGTTTGATTAATTATAGATTTATTAATCAATTAATTATTAAATGAACTATTTATAGATTATTTTATAATTTCTTTGATTAACAAATAATCTGAATTTAAAAATATAACTTGACTCAATTGTTGAAAACAGTTCAGTTTTGAATTATAAATGAATTTAATATTGACTATTAATCATTGATTGAAGTTATATGTGTTGACTTTTATTTTTTTGGATATTGTTTCAAATTATTATTGTCCATGCCATTAAGTAGCCAAATAAGTTAAAATAGATAGAATAAAACATTGACACATTTTATTCGACTCGTACAGACCATTATTTCAATTTCAGAGAAATGAAATGATTACACGCGAATTAATGTCGATGGGCCAATCAGGATAAAGTAAACATATGGAATGAATTTCCATATGTGAATGTTGACCCCATGATTTTGAAATTGTTATTTAAAACGACTTGGCTTTTAAAATTTATCTTTGGAGTCAATGAGGCCGGAATCGGATATCAGCATTATCCGGAACCACTTCGATCCAATAACCACTAAGAACCTTTATAGTTTTTGATTCTAAAGTCTAGTATGCTGGAATTAAATTAATGTAACAATCTCGGCTATTTTAAATAAGTATTTGTACTTAGACACTATTATAATGTCACTGATTTTCTGAAAAAGAATATTTGGTTATCGTAAGACAAAAACCCGTTGTGTTTGCGTATGACGCGGTCTTACGAGTTATCTTTGTTTTTCGAAGGATTTGATAACTTAAGTAATTCAAATTAAGTGTGTTTACTTATGCTTGTTTCTAGCCTGACTCGGGTGTTACTTTGTTGTAATGCTCGGGTCAGACCGAGTATTACAGATTCAGGCTAGGATGCTTTTGGAGCTCAGGAGACGAGCTGGATTGCAAAGACGTATTGCATGTACTTGATCATATCTCGCTGTGTATTGTTGGCTGTATATTCAGCATTTGTGAGGACAAGTTATTTTAACTGTCCAGATTTATATGTTGATGGTTGTACTCTGATAATTTGTATTAACCGATACAGATTCTTTTGTATAAAAACCTGTTATTATATATTATAATTTGTTCCGCTGCGATTATGGGATTTTGTGTTGTTTTTTTTTCTGTTTTACTTCTTCTATCTCTTTTCTTCTTAAACCCTAACAATCTGGTATTTCCGGCACTCGATTGCTCGGCACTCTATACAGTGAACGTATTAGTGTCTATTTTCGAGGGCCGAAAATCACTCGGTCGTTACACGTGGTATCAGAGCTGAAGGTTAAGCGAGAACCTTGGCTCTGTTGGGGATTACTCATTAGAGATAGGGTCAGTATTACCCTAGAATGAGTTGAGTGTATGATATATGTGAGCGTACTTGTTATTTTCTTATATAGTAATTTTAAAGGATAAATGATTTCAAATTAATTTTTTATATAAGATTATATTTTGATATAAAAAGAAATAATTTGTCTGGAATTTTTATAGTATGTTGAGGTGATTGGTAGTAATTATTACAACCAAAATAGGATTATAAGATTTAAGTGGTAATATATATATATATATAACCAAATAGAAATTGATGAGAATGTACTATACAAATGGGTTAAGCTAAAAATAGATTCAAACTAGAGTTTAAATTCTGGAAATTTCGGAAGTTTTTTTAAAAGTGTTTTGAAATGAAATAATTTTACCCGGATTATATTTATGTAGAGAAATATTTTTTCAGAAAATTATTATGGAATATAAACTGTATTTGGTTTCTAGATATGATAATATTGATTATTATCATAAATTGTTTGTTGGGTCTTAATAAAGGATGTTTATTACAAGATAAACAATGATAAGACATGGTGAAATGCTTTAAGGAAGTAGAATTATATAAGCATAATTTATAAATGTGACTTATAAATTAAAATGGATTTCAATTGTGAAGTTTTGAACCTAAGTCCCAGAAATTTTGAAATGTGTTTCAAAGTGTTTTAAGGAAATAATAAGTAATATTATTTAGAATATTTTTGATGTGGAAAATTTTGTTTGGAAAACAAGGGCTGTTTTGGAAATTCCGAAGAAATTTTTTTGGATAAAAACCAAGGTTGGTTTAAAATTTAAAAGTGTGATTTGGTATATAAATGGGGAATATATATAATATATATATATGATTTCCAGGTGATTTGAAATAAATACTGGGTGTTTGAATTCTTGGTTTCCCGTTAAGACGAGAGGTATAACCCAAAGGAAAATGAGTTTGAACTTATAAGTGGGAAGTGATATTAATAAGAAAAGAAGTGTGAAAATTGAATTTTGGAATTTAAAAATAAAATTGAGTAAGTTTAAAGGGGTTGAACGAATTGAAAATTTACTCAGCTAAGAAATAAGTTTGAATTTATAACCTGAAATTTGAAATTTCAAGATAAAATAAAATTTAACTTGTGCAAGTTAAATAAATTAAATTGTAAAAGGAAAGGTATAGATTTGATAAAAAGGTGCAAAAGAAGTTATGTATGTTTGGATGATTTCAAAACAATTTTTGAAATAAAACGGGTTTCGAATTTTGGAAATTAGTAATGAACCAAAATTATCAATTAGTGGATTAAATTATAAAATTTAACCTTGGATATGGAAATTTTAACTTGTGTTAAGTAAATAAGGAAAATCGAAGGAAATTAAATTTACTTTGTGATGAATTAAAAAGAATAGATGTGGACTTGGGTCATAAATAGAATTCGACTTAAAAGCCTAGCAACTAAATACATTTTGATGTGTTAATGAAAATATTGATGGTAAATCGAGATAAATAGATTGAATGAGCTAATAATTTAAAAATGGTTAAGTGTTGGGTAAAGAAATGGAAATTCAATTTGGATGATAAAATAAAGTTGAACCCAAGTAAAACCCAAATAAAGTGATGTTTGAAAAAAAAATCAGATTTTGAAAGATGGAAATGAACCAATTGGTTAAATTAATTAGTGAATTGAATACTGAAATGGAACTGGAGCCAAATGGAATTGAATTGTAATCGAAATAACTCCATGGAATAAATATAGAATTGGGTTGCGGAAAACTAATAAACGATAATCGGAGATAGATTAGTAAAGCGAACTAAATTAAATAAATTGGTGGATGAATGATGTAATTTTTAAACTTACCAGTGTCGTAGTCTATCGATGTTGTGAAATATTTTGTAGAAATACGGTCTTATATGAAATCACTTTTTATATTTATTTGAACGTAAATTTATAATTACTTAAAACACAAATGTGGAAATTTATTAGAATGAAGATTGAATAGTTATTATAACGGAAATTTACTTTATAAGAAGTAAGAAATGTTACCAATAACTTTGAAAGGTAATCGAACATGGAAATTTGATTTGGCATAAATGAGATTATATGTGTTAGTTATATATTCAAACTCCCCTTGTTGAATTTATAACCAGAAGGAAATGATCTTTGAAAGATATTTGAAAATACTAAATGGAGTTTATATAAGTATGAAGCGGACTTAGGAAACTATTGATCCTTAAATTATTCGAGTTGGAAAGGATGATCTTATATGTATATGAGAATGAAATTGAAATAGTTTCTGAACCTATTGATTTGTAAAGACATTTGATTTTGGCAAATAGTCGATTTTGGAAATTGGGTAAACCGAATTTAAAAGTTATCGATTTAGAAGATATCGATTTTATATAGATAAAGTTTATATGTGATACATATGAAGTGTATGATTTGAAGGATATTGTATATATATAGAATGATATGTTTTGAAACTAAAAGTATGGAAAGGCACCTCCCCGAAAGTTTAAATTTGGAGTAGAAGATCCACTGGGTTGGTCTACCTTGGAATCCACAGGGTGGGTTCAATGAGAATTGGGATCCTAGAGGACGTTCGGACAAAAACTCATGAGTTCCTGGTGATCATTTGTTTGCATAGCGTAAATCGAGGGGTATTATACCTACATTTACGTATGGTTTTGCTCTGATAGCAACGTAACCTTTGTGTAACTGAGATCTATCATGGTTCCATAGCATAATTCAGGAGGCAGCAATTTGCTACAGTCTATGTTTGATTTCGCTGGGATAGCGACGTAACATCAGTAGATTGCGATCTATGTGGTTTGGTTCCATAGCGTAATTCGGGAGGCAGCAATTGCCTACAATCTACGTTTGATTTCACTGGGATAGCAACGTAACATCGGTAGATTGCAATCTATGTGGTTTGGTTCCATAGCGTAATTCAGAAGGCAGCGATTGCCTACAGTCTATGTTTGGTTTCACTGGGATAGTGACGCAACCTTTGTGTAGCTGTGATCTATGTGGTTTTGTTTTGTTTGATAGCGTAATTCGTGGGGCAGAGATTGCCTATAGACTACTTACGGTTTTGCTGTGATAGCAACGCAACCATCGTGTAGCTGCGGACTATTGTGTTCTCATGGCATAAGTCAAGGGGTGTTGATGCTTATAGTTTACTTATGATTTCGCCGGGATGGCGACGCAATCATCGTGTTAACTACGATCCATGGTGGTAAAGAAGGAAAAGGAGGTGATACTTTCCATATCATTTTTGAAAAGTTTTTCAAGTATTTCAATGGGTGTTGAAATAGGTCTACTAAGTACTTAGAGATTTTCAGTCCTACGCCTGATCAACGTATGACTAAATTTCTGTAAGAACAAGGATGGACTTGTTAAAACATCGAGTTATGAAAAAATGTTTTAGTATAAAAACTAGCTTGGAAATACTATGTTATTTAAAGTGGATATATCCCAAATGTATAACAAAAGGAGTTAGAGTGTAAAATGTTTAAAGAATGATTTATTTAGTAATATACATCAAAATTCTAGTTCTTGCTTCGTTCCTTTTCGAGGACGAAAAGTTTTAAGGGGGGAGGAGTGTAACGACTCGGATTTTTAGCCATCTGCTATTGGGGTAATTAGCCAATTCTAATTATTGAAATATTTATTTTTATGAGTCATATAGATAAGTTTCTGATAATTGAAAATATCTGAATCTATAAATTGATTAAACTATATTAAATTTTAAAAAAATGTAAATTTCTGAATAAGGGAAAGATTAATATATATATACATGTGTAAATTTCACCATTTCAAAACTCGTGATAAAATATCTATATATATGGGTATATGTTTATATATATAAATTAAAAATAAAAATAATGCACATGGGGATATGAATATCTATATATATGAAAACATGTGTATATCTAGAAAGATATATGTATATGTGAATATGACAATATATATATATATATATATGTATGTATGTATATATGTATATGATGGAAGAATAGTGTATGTGTAAATATATATACATAAGTGTAGACTTTTGATGGCAAAATATATGTGTGTATTTATATGATAGGTAAATATGTAAGTATGTGAATGTATATGATAACAAGAATATGAATATGTATATATGTTTATATTAAATAGTGAGTATGTAAATGTGTATATGGTAAATATATGTATATGAGAACATATATATCTATATATATGTGTATATATACACAAGAAACATCATCATGACAATTTCAAAATCAAGTCACACCTAAATCAAAATCAAGTCAAGCACAAACATAAAATCAAGGCCACATAGAGAATCAAATCACATACAAAAAATATCACATCAGCTCAAAAATCAAATCAAAAAGAAAATAAAAGAATATAATAAAATAAATATGAAAAAAATGAGAAGCCTGTACACAAATGCCTCAGCCACCCTAGCCTTTTATTGTACACTTCATTCCTATATATACATATGGCCGAGCTCATCACCTTGTTCATTTGTTCAACTAAAAAAAGAAACAAAGTAGAAATCTGCCATTAAATCAAAAAGCTTAAAGGAGGAGCAAAACAAAGCAGGCAACAGTGTTCATCAATATATATCAAACAATAAGTAAACAACTTACATTTGTAAACATGATAATTCTCTTATATATATATATGTGTGTGTGTGTGTGTGTGTGTGTGTGTGTTATGAATGAATCATGGATATATGGCCAGTGTATATGTGTTGAATCTATGAATGTATGTATATGGTCAGTTCCACCCATCATCAAGACACTGTACTTCTTCCTAATGTTGCTCTGTTCTTTTTTTAAAAAACAGTTAAGCTCTTGTTACTTTAGAAATCTATATCTTAAAATCCTTTCAGTTTTTAAACATGATTTCAAAACAAAGTTATTTGTATTTAAGTATAGAACATATTAAAATTTATTTTATCCAAATTCATCAAGTATAGAGGAGGAAAAATTCAAATTACAGTGAGTGGAGAGGTTTTGATCAAAATTCAACCTTCATAAATTGATAAATGAAGTATATGATCGTGATCTCTATTAAGAATCGTGAATTTTGATAGTCGTTCGGGAATTTTTAATAGAGTTTGGAAGATGAAATGTTAAGATGATCGGTTTTGGGCGAAAGTGAAATCGCGGCGACTTGATCGATTTCGTGGTGAGGTGGTTGGCGTGGAGGTGGTTCAGGGGGTAACGCACTCACGAAAAATAGTGCGGCATTTTTCAAATGCTTGTGGTGGCCAGACGAGATAGGACTGGGGTTTAAGGCACGTGTGTTTTTGGGTTCAGTTGCAGGAAAATGGTGACGTGACCAGGGTGGTAGCGGCGTGCGGTAAGGGGGGAAAAGAAGGAGTAGACGTTGGCGAGTCTCGTGGTGAAGTTTGGTAGGGGGTCGTGGACAGAGGTGGTGTGGCGAGATGAGGGAAGGCATGGGGTTCGACTCCAGGTTTGGGTTCGAAGTCGAAAATTTGAACGAAGGTATTTGCCGTGTGTTTCAGGTGGTGGGCGAGTTGCGGTGGTCGTGAGTGAGTTGTGTGGATGGTCGGCGATCAGGGACGGTGGCCGGAGTTGGCGTATACGTGCACATGTGTGTGCACGTTTCATGCTTCCAGGCTATAAAAAGAGGGAAGATTAAGAGCTGGGAAAGGAGAAGAAAGATGGGGTTTTGGCCTTATTTGTTTATGGGCGGGCAGGCCTTTAATTATTTAGGCTGGTTTTTTTCTTAA
Organism: Allium fistulosum; assembly: GCA_030737815.1. Taxonomy (NCBI): domain Eukaryota; kingdom Viridiplantae; phylum Streptophyta; class Magnoliopsida; order Asparagales; family Amaryllidaceae; genus Allium; species Allium fistulosum. Next base: position 477,561,219 of record CM060902.1, read on the forward strand.
AGAAAAATTCAAATTATTTTTAGTTAGTAACCTATAAAATTTTAAAACTTGTTTTTGATTTGTTTCAAAATAAAGAAACAAGAGAAGGAAGAAAACATTTGGTTCTGGTTAACACGGGACGGGTATGAATTCGTTCGGGCTGGGTGTTTGTTTATAAAGTAAAACTGAATTTAATTATTTAATTTAATCATCTATAGAATTTAATACTCAAATTCTCCTTCATTTTAGAACCCAATCGTCGAGCAAGTTTTGTATCGTGTTCACATCGACGGGTATTTCCATCTGAACTATTGTCGTCGTAGTTTTCTGCGATGAAAATTTAAGGATTTATAATATTTGAAGTAAACGAATAAGTAAATTCTAATTTGATTAATTATAGATTTATTAATCAATTAATTATTAAATGAACTGTTTATAGATTATTTTATGATTTCTTTGATTAACAAATAATCTAAATTTAAAAATATAACTTGACTCAATTGTTGAAACAGTTCAGTTTTGAATTATAAATGAATTTAATATTGACTATTAATCATTGATTGAAGTTATATGTGTTGACTTTTATTTTCTTTGGATATTGTTTCAAATTATTATTGTCCGTGCCACTAAGTAGCCAAATAAGTTAAAATAGATAGAATAAAACATTGACGCGTTTTATTCAACTCGTACTCACAATTATTACAATTTCAGAGAAATGAAATGATTACAAGCGAATTAATGTCGATGGCCGGTCAAGATAAAGTAAACATGTGGAATGAATTTCCATATGTGAATGTTGACCCCATGATTTTGAAATTGTTATTTAAAATGACTTGGCCTTTAAATTTTACCTTTGGAGTCGATGAGGCCGGAATCGGATATCAGCATTATCCAGAACCACTTCGTTCCAATAACCACTTCGAACCTTTATGGTTTTTGATTCTAAATTCTAGTATGCTGGAATTAAATTAATGTAACAATATCGGCTATTTTAAATAAGTATTTGTACTAAGACACTATTATAATATCACCGCATTTTCTGAAAAAGAATGTTTGGTTATTGTAAGACAAAAACCCATTGTGTTTGCGTGTGACGTGGTCTTACGAGTTACCTTTGTTTTTCGAAGGATTTAATAACTTAAGTAATTCAAATTAAGTGTGTTTACTCACGCTGGTTTCTAGCCTGACTCGGGTGTTACTTTGTTGCAATGCTCGAGTCAGACCAAGTATTACAGATTCAGGTTAGGATGCTTTTGGAGATTAGAAGATGAGCTGGATGGCAGAGACGTATTGCACATACTTGATTATATCCCGCTGTGTATTATAGGCTATATATTCAGCATTTGTGAAGACAAGTTATTTTAACTGTCCAGATTTATATGTTAATGGTTGTACTCTGATAATTTGTAATAACTGATTCAGATTCTTTTGTATAAAAACCTGTTATTATATATTATAATTTGTTCCACTGCGATTGTGAGATTATGTGTTGCTGTTGTTTTTTGTTTTTCTTCTTCTATCTCTTTTCTTCTTAAACCCTAACAATCTGGTATTTTCGGCACTCGATTGCTCGGCACTCTATACAGTGAACGTATTAGTATCGATTTTTGAGGGCCAAAAATCGCCCGGTCTTTACAGACATCGGAAAGGAAAATGCAGCACAAGTAATATTCCCACTCAAAGGTCTCAAATTAGAGGATCGGTGCAAATCGTACCACGGTAAATAGCTATTCCAGCTTAAAAGCGGTGAAACCTTCTGCTCATTCTGGTCCAGCCAAATGGCCACTTGAGGGTTGAGACCATAATGGTGTGAGGAAAAACCGGCAGTGTGGGAAAGTTTCTTGGGCTAAGAAGTAGTCGAAGGGAGGAAATAGGGTTTAGATCAGCAGTGCTGGTGGAGTTAGATCTAACATGCAAAATCAGCACGTGGAGGAGGTGAGGCTGCTGCTCCTAGGGAAAACGGCGTCGTCTAGGGGAGGAACGGAAGAGAGAGGCTAATGCTTGAAGGAGGAGGAGGATGGAGATTGGGTTTGGCTTGTTGAGAAAGGAGGAATCAAAGAAGGCAACTAGGGGAATTCAGACGTGACTTTATATTCCCATTCCAGGTTCAAGTTATGGCAAAACTCATTAACAGGTAGACCACTCTACGTTTACCGCTAAGTGATCAACTGCTAGACGGGCTTTGGGCTTTAATTGAACCTAGACCCTATTAGGGTCGGATAAAATAATAATAATCATTTCGCGCCATCTCCTTCGATTTGACACGATTCGAAAAATTCCCGTCCTCATCATGGCGGTGTCAAAGCATACCACCTAGTCCCTAACCATGCTCCATCAATTCACAATAGTCCCAACAAAACTGCTGCGACCAACAAAAATTCCAAAAACCAAAAATTATTCCAACTGCTATTTTCTGCTTACTTCGCACGGAAATATTTTTTCCAATAGCTGGTGTTACAACAACATTTTAAACTACATATCCTAGTAAAATTGAATGTCATTCCTATTTTATCTGTACCTTAAAAAGAGAAGATTTTAGAAACCTCGATTTTTAAACCGAAAAATCACCGAGCTAAATATATGCTCCTTTATACTTGTTTCTAAATAGTAGAAACGATTTCATACCAAAACTTCCCTTAAAACTCAAACTTATATATAGATATTCAGGGTTCCCAAAAACCTTTTTTTAAAACAAAAATTTCCCAAATTGGAAAACTATTTCCTTTCCAAAAATCAAAATCTAGCCTTTATTGATATATATATATATATATATATACACGTATAAATATTTAAGGATTTCAAAAATTAATCTTTTATAAACTAGAAATTTTTTAACACGACCAAGGTAGTAGTATACATGTTTCTTTGAAAATTAAAATTTTAAAGCTTTCTTAAAACAAAATTTCCAAAATAAATCCTTAAGAGAAGAAATCCTTCGAAAACACTTTTTTCCAAAATCCAAGTCATTTCCAAAACATGCTTTATAAATATTCTCTCATAAATTTTAGACTAAGGAATTGAAATTTATTATTCAAATAAAGATCCGGTTTGCTATCCAAGAGGTGATCAATGAACGCACCCTAGCAAAAACTTGCCTTCGGACAATTGCAACATACAGACTCTAATTTCCAACCAATTTGGAATAAATGTGTCTCCGACTGAAACTCATCATCAAAATCCAAAATCACAAGGTAGCTAGAATCTAAAGCATCAAGTCGAACACCTCCAGTCTTTGGTATTCTGCCATATATCGTACTCATGCTCTTCATCATCAATGCATTATGCATTGCTAGCAGTCCGTTGGGTACTTCGGAGTTGGCGTGAAAATCTTAACTCTAAGATATTTCCAACCCATAGTTGCTTTGCCCATTCCTTCGGAGTGAAACTACAACTACTTTTATAGTCGGAATTCTTAGAATCTAACATAAAAATATAATAATACTAGAGAGGAAAGTATGAGTACGTTCTCTTAATTTATCCTAATTCCTCTAATCTACTAACCTGGGCTCTGAAACCAAATGTAACAACCCGTACCTTAATGAGCCTAAATTTCAATAAAAATCGAAACCCAAGTCCGTCAAAGCACAGATCATTGGATTTGGTACCTACAAATAAGCATAAGCATTATCAAAGATTGATAGAAATCTAAACTCACAGCGAAAACAATAATAGGATAAGAATATTGATTATGATTACTACCTTGGAATTAATGGTATTCCTTGGATAGCAGATTGTCACATCAGCATCGAGCATGAGAGAAAAGAAGACTTCTCCAACAACTAAACACATCTAGCTACAGTGACCCATTCCTCTAAATCTATCTTATGAGTTGTAATGAGGAAGGGGTTAGAATAACGTTCTAGTGACCGAAAAATCTATAAACCGTCCATAACATAAATTTATACCGATTGGTTTCCATTTAATTGTTATATCTATTAAGGTTAGCAGTTCTAATATAACCTTGCATTGCACACATGATTACTTACCTACCCATTCCCTAGGTAAAAAATAACGACGAAGCCTTATCAACCACCTAATACTTCCATACCCATTTGCCACTTAATACTTCTAAACATGAAGCGGGCTTCTGCTATCACCACATAAAAATTTCATAAGAGAAATAGGCAGACTTTGTCATTTAAGACCTCAATCGAGGTAGACTCTGTCAGTTAAGACCTATTCTCAAGGTGGACTTCTAGCATCGTCATTATTGGTCTATTGGTCTTAACTACAGAGACCTTTGACCACTATATATGGCTTTATAATTTATAATAGCCATATCACTAGCGCATCTTTCATTATTAAAGTCCTAGCAATGTGAGAGACTATACCCAAGCCACTTAATACCTCATTAATAAGGACTAGAAAGTCCTCTGACCATTTAACACATATTTTTTAAATAGGCCTTTGTCATTTAATACCTAACCCAAGGTGGACTCCTCGGTGAGGTTTAACGTTTAGAGTCCAAAATGATTGATTGCCAATTCGATGCTGATGAGTCCACTTCGACTAGAGACTATGATTTTCTTAAAAGAGAGAATCAATATAGGTAGATGAGGCAACCTTGTTCCAAAGAAGAAGGCACTTAATACCTAATCCTCCCTAGTTAAGAGGTTTCTTTAATTTATTATGTATATCCTAATTGTTGGATATATATATATATATAATTGTTTGTATATTAATTTGATGTATTGTGGGAAATTAATCGCGTAGACTAGCAATTAATTGCATATTGATTAATATATTTCCTAATTTTTGGATATATATATATATATATATATTTGTGTGTGCGTGTAATTAGTTGTATTTTTATTTCATGTATTATAGGAGATTAATTATGTAGACTAGTAATTAATTGTGCACTAACTGACATATTTATTAATCGTTGTATATATATAATTAGTTGTATATCAATTTGATGTATTATGGGAAATTAATTGCATAGACTAGCAATTAATTACACATTGATTGACATATTTTCTAATTGTTGAATATAATATATATATATATATATAATTGGTTGTACATTAATTTCATATATTGTGGAAAACTAACATGTAGATTAATTGCATATCGATTGACATATAGGTAATTTTTTTATGGAGATTAATTCCCTATGGATTGGAAATTAATTTTATAGAGGTAAAAGGTAAATTTTTAATAAATATTCATATATTACCCTCTTTACACGCGTATGTTCAAATTTCCTCTATCTATCATCCCACCCTATAAATAAAGGAGGCTGAGGTGGGACGAAATTTACATTTGGAGAGGCAACCAATAAGAATTTTTCTACAACCTCCATTCCCTTATTCATTCAAAAATTATAACACCTATTTCAAAAGAAAGTAGTAGTTGAAAAAATGATAGGGTTTCATTCAACAACGTGTACATTTGGACTTTGAAAGCGATTTAGGTTATGATAAAGGAGAAAACACTACTCTTTAATGATTTGAAATAAATCTAGGTAATTTTTATTTGAAGTGAGTGCTTCATTTTCATTTTAGCCCCTATCTAATATTTACAATTTAAAACCTGAAATTTCTAACCTCTACATCTTTAACATATGAACCCCGATTCAACTATGGTTTTTTCTATTAGACTCATAGCGAAATTCTAGAAGATTTGGCACTGAGTTTGCTAAATTTGGAAGGTGTATGCAAATGCATGTTGGTATGGATAATTTAATTTAATTAATTGAATTTCAAAATATTACATGTTTATCCATTAATGAAAAATTATAACTATTAATATGTGTTGTTATATATTGGTTATTGTTTGGATATTGTGGATACTTTTAATATGCTATGTCTTGTTTTGATTGTTGTATTATTGGATTTTTGATCGTAATTGATTGTGGATTTAAAATATGACTATGATTGATTAAAATAAAATGGGCGAAATTATGTAATAACTTGAAAATAAGATAAATAAATTATAAATGTAATCATTTATACTTCTTATGTGATATTTGTAAATAACAGTGGTTGAATGAAATAAAATGAAATTAATGGAAGAAAATTAATAGGGTTATTATTATTAATTATTATTATTCCAAACATAATTAATAACAAAAAATATATTTCAAACAAAATTTGTAATGTTCATTATTATTATTTCATTAAGTGGGATTTTATAAACAACAATCTGGTTTTTGAGAAAATTACGATGTTTTTAGTAAATGAAAAGAATTTGATTTTATGGTATTTGTGGTATGAGAAATTATTATTATTATTTGAGTAATAAAATATGATGTTGAATATTACTACTTTTGATTTAAAATATAATGTTCTGGGGTATTTGAAAAAATGGAATACAATAAAGGATTTCATAAGTATACTATTGTTTTAAAGAAGTATTACGTATTAAGATGCAATAAATAAATGAACCTTTTAAAATAAACAATAATAAAAAGATTTTATACTTAAAAGGATAATGGATGCAAATATATTATTTGGGTGATTGTTGAATGTGTGGTTAATTGTCAATGTAATTATCATATATGTTTGATGTCTGATGATGATATCACATTTGGATGAGTGTGCGAGATTTTACAAGTATTGTTACTGGACGATGGACAGTTAATTATGGTTATTTGATGATGGATATTGTGTTACTAATATTAGTTAAATTGGTACACATTTGGTAATATTAATGTTGTGTTACTATCATGGAGTGATTAGTATATACTAGATGATTTATACTTACATTGATGATGTGTTACTATAGTTGATGACTAGTACGTATGTAGGTATATTTATGTTGTTTTCTAATTTGATGATTGGGGTTGGTATTGTGTGTTGCTGAATGGCTAAATATGTAGTTGTTGTTGTTATCCATATAATTATTTGTTGATGAGTAGGAGGGTTGTTTTCTGCTTCTACTATAAACATTGGTTGCATTCATTGTGATAGTTGAAATGATTGCATTGGTTGCATTAATTACATTACTTACGATGGTTGCAATAGTTGCATGGATGCTATGTTTATTATGTACTAACAAGTATTTGGATGCATGAGAAGAGTGGAACATAGAACTACGTGGGCTTGTTCCCTCAAATGGGTTATGTAGACAATCGTTTCCTATGCAATAGCTACCGAGCTTATGGCCGTAGTGTATAAGGTTAGCTACAGTCTAAGCATAGTTGAAACCTTTTTCCTTCATAATATGGGTATTTGTAAGTTTGCAGGTGGAAACAAAGAAGGCAACAAAGGTTTTAAAAGGATTCGTGTCTATAGGATAGATTGGTATATCTCTTGCATCATAATTTTTAAGAGATTGTTTAATAATTGATGTAATGAAATATATAAATTATGGTCAAAACTCCAACAATATGCGTATACAAGTACTATTTAGTTCATTTCCAAAGTTCTTGGTTCAGTGGTAATATTTATTATTAACCGACATGCATGGGGCAGTGACTTTTGACTTTGAGTTGACTACTTGACCGTGATACCAACTACTCATAACAGAGGAGTCAAATTCACTTTTGAATAGTGTTTAACTTCCTATGCTCCAATACAGACCCAACTACAGTCGTTCGACGGTCGCTATGCAAACTTTTAGCTATAATCGAAGTGGAGTATTCACATTGAAGTTCCATAGTATTCACAACTTGAAGGAACTACATATCATCGTCACATAGAGATTTCCTATTTGACCTAAGTACTATCAACCAATATTAAATTCTTGGTAGAGTCATTCTGAAGTCATCTGATAACTAAAAGTACGTAACACCCTGTTGGCCCCAACAGCCATGAATAATACACTACCTAACATTAGGAGTGCGTCATGTACTTTGGTCTTAATGGATGTATCAATATCCTTTACTTGAAACATCTCGATGAGGAGTATTTAAAACAAAGTATTTTTGACTTATGATTTGATACTCACTGTTGCAACAATTGCAACTGTAATCATATAATACTTTATATTAGGATTTTTTATATATATTAAATAATCATCTAATCATTTATTTATATAACAATATAGATTATAAACAATAGAAAACAAATACAAAAATCATACTTTATTTTGAACGAGATTAGTTTAAATGTATGGATATGTAACAAATTACATAATTTCCCGTAGGGCATATCTCCTCAAATTTCAATCTCCCACTTGCACTTTGGGTAGTTTTGGATCCACAATCTAATACCTTCTCGATCAATCATCTTAGATTAGACCATGAGATGGGCCTTAGTGAGTGTATATGTATTATTATATTATATCTACTATATATCAGTTTTTCCTTATCCATCCATTTGTTAAACTATTTATCATTTGGTAGTCGTAGAGAATGTGTTCTATCTTTTCATGTGTTCTTGATTCCTTTTGCATCCCCTATCGCATTATTGATATAATAGTATGTCATTGGACACTTATTCGAGGAAACCATCTTTGTTTCATTTATAAATTTGTATGTACATATCTTACTACTGCATTATTCTAGACGATTTGCTCACCCTACATGAACTTTCTGCAACTTTCTTGTTTGGAACACTTTCCACCATAATACCTTAGTTAAGGTTGAATCTTTAAAATTTAGGGCTATCTTACTACACTTGATATTTCTAATATAGTTTTAGCATAAACATCCTTCACAAGAATTTATTTTTTTCATAAGTAAATATTGGTATTTTTCATAAATGTTCGAGAACACTTTACTTAGTAATTTTTTAGACTTGACTTCTTTTGTCTATTGTATCAAATATACATGTGAATCTATTTTAGTACACAACATATGCAATGGAACTTACTTCCAATGTATAAGGTATCTCATATACCTCATTCCATGAGAACATTTCTTGTTTGGATTTCGTATTAAACAATTTTAATACTAGTATTTTGTACTATGTTTTGGATGACCCTAATATCCCACTGTGCCGTATATATGAGACATTAGTGTAAAGTCTTTTACCATCAACAATCATGTTGTCTATTGGTAGTCTTAGAAATGACTTTACCTTTTCTAATATCTCTTTATAATAAAGACGTGCTCCCTAAGCATTTCGACTCTGATCAAACTTTTTTTATTTTTCCATCAAAAATACATGTTCCAGTTTTTATATGTTTGATTTAAAATTGCAATTTAATATCAAATTCATAAGATCTTCATCGTTCCCACTGATCCCGAGACATCTAATGTTTTCATAAATAGAGTTCAATAACTTGTAGGTGAATTGCTGACGGTATTTAGCAAAGTGATCGGTGAAGTCAATATTAAATTAAACATCTGAATTAACCAAATCATTTTCTAACTACCTTTCCTTAATAGACGTATAATTTTCCAATTACAATAGGTTGTATTCGATGGATCATATTTCATCGAATATACCGCAAAAATCATATTTATTTGGTAAAATTGGATCCCATTCCAGAATTTTTCAACATCTCTCCAAGTAGCAAAATCTATGCTTTTACGACTTGTAAGCAACTGAGAAGGTTTACATTCAATCTTCTTTTCTCGTATTAAGGAAATCACATTTTCTCTTCTATATACGAGGCACCTTATCAGACGATCAAATTTGCTATGTCCTTATTTGGATAGATTAATTTTGTATTATCTATTTATTTTCATTTCATTATCTTGAATCTTATCTAAATCTGCCACTAAATTCATTTAGACTGAAATTCTTCGTTTAGGAGGTGTCATTTCTTGAAACAACATTTTATTTCTCAATGAGATTGAATAAGCTTTGAGTTTATGTTATTTACGTTCTAAACTTATGTCAAATATTTTGTACCAAAACCTTTTAAGATGTAACATTTCCTATATCATATCATATATGAAGCCGTAAACTTAGCTTTAGATAATACTACATTAATATACATATATATTAATGGATAAATACCCTTTATGGAAGATTCAACTCAACTTTACTTATGTAAATCAAATCACAATCTTATTGCTCCTTATACATCATAATATAACTAATGAGGAGTAATATTTGAGATAAAACCATATTTTATTTTAGGTATCTATTGGAATACTATATCCAATATACTCACCATATTCGGTCCTATCAAATTGCTTTTAACTCTCTTGCACGTTTTTGATTTAACTTCCATGTACACTATAGAAATTTGATTCGATAAATTAATATACATAAGTCTATATCTTATACGTTTCAATACTAAAAATGAAGTAGGTGAATTTATTTCGGTATTTAGACTATGATGTCTTTGTTGATCTATTCTAAACAGAATGGTTGCGATCCTTAAGCAAAATATACATGCAATCTTCATTATTTAGTTGATAGCAGCACTAATACAAGGGATTAGGCATGCATTTTGGTGGAACACTACAAGAATCCATGTTCCCACCCGAACCTTAATGGACCCGAATTTCGAATAAATCGAAACCCAAGTCCATTAGGGTACAAATCATTGCTTTTTGTAACCTGTAATAAACATAACTATATCAAAGAGCTATCTACATAAACTCACAGGGGAATGGAAAAATATTATAGAACATATATACCGACTAAAGCTACTACCTTAGAATCAATATTATTCCTTAGATATCTAGTTGCCTTGTATGTATATATGTTCTATTATTATTCCATTCCGCCGTGAGTTTATGTAGATAGCTCTTTGATATACTTATGTTTATTACAGGTTACCAAAACTAACGATCCATATCCAAATGGACTTGGGTTTTGATTTAGTCAAAATTTGGACACATTAAGGTGTAGGTTGTTACAAGCCAAATGAAGATTATGGCCCAACTTCTTAAAGGATTCTTTCTTATTTACTAGTTCTAATGCCAAGATGTTGATGCCTATCATTGGTTAGAGTGTGTGGCTGTTAACCACAAGGTTGGGGGTTGCCCTTCTTCCAGCATCGAAATATTGATGATATTTTTCATCAACCTCAAAATGAGACTAACGCGTTGTAAAGAGAAAAAGCCATTTGCTAATCACTAGGCTTAAGGATGGAAAACTATATGAAAGCAAACATTTAAAGGTAAATGACAAAGGATGTATAGTGGTTTGGCCCCATGCTTTCTCAACCAACCTTTTCAAGGTGATAATGCATAATGTAGTTAACCAACCAGCCAATCCTTTTGATGCAGCAATGCATAGGGTTCTTATAGTAGATGAACCAATGCTTGGACTGCTCAGATCGTATGGTAAAACAAATAGGAAGCACGCTTGGTCATTGATCTGGTGAACGAACTTGATGGGAGATGGCTGATTAAATTGAAGGAATGCATGCCTGAGATGAATGTCAACAAAAGAATTACACCAGAAGCATGCCCTGCACTTCTTTGCATTTAATGCACTTGTACTATGGTTGTATGTTATGGGTAAAGGAACAAGCTTCTTGTTAGGAATAGATACACCTAGTAGTACCTTTTTTGGTCATCAAGACCTTGAAGCGGATAGGGAATTGTTGAGAGCTGAGTGTATGCCAAGCCAGGTGAGGGATGATGAGATGAGTCACGGAACGTAGGTGGTTGAACTAAAACTGGACCAATGACAGCCCATGCTATTGTCGGTATTGAGTCATGCCGGTCGATAAATAACTGGGAGAGATGCCAAATAGGGAAGGTAGACTTGGTGTCGTATTGAAAGTATGCCAACATGAGAGGGTCGGTCGTAAGTGAGATGGGTCAAAGCAGACTAGGCTAAGTTATGTTAATGCCTCCATTTGATTGACGAGCTGGCTGTTGGAGTTGTTATGGGGTGCCTCAGCCAGAAGCTGGCTTGATGTGCAATTGAATAAAGGGGCGTAGCCTGGATTTGGTTCTGCATTAGGTGTAGAAGCCCAACGGCCTGTGTCTAGCCTTGGATGGTTTGTGGGATGATATGGACCTAAATCAGCCTAGACCGGACCAGGCCAGACTTTGATCGGTCTATCTTCTTACTTATAAAATTTTTGTAACATATATAGTGCAATATATCTCATTGATCAATGGCATAGTCTAAATTTCAAAAGTTAATTATATTAATATTTTTATGCTTATATAGTATATTAAGCCAACACACAACTTAGTAGAGAATACGAACATTATCAAGGCCTATTACAAGTGGCGAACATTTAATGCACTTGTACTAGAAGTGAAATAATATTGTTCACCATTCAACTATTTTATGTGATCAAATATCGATTAGATATCCATACTCTCATAATATATATATATATAGAGTCCATACTCATATGGATAATAAAAAATATTAGGCAAGTTAATACCTAAATGGACCAAGGTTTGAAAAATTAAAATGATTGTACACTTGGCTTGTTATTGTGGGCTTTAAAATGACTACATGCCAAAAGAATTATTTTCATGTGAATATACATTTCGTTTGCAATCTTTAATTAATTATGTATAGCTTAATCAATAAACACTTTATTGACTATTTGATGCAAATTTATATTAGTAGAAATTATAATATTACATGTGTTCTTATACCTATTAAATTAGTTAAATGTCATTCATTTCATATATCTAATAAGGTCGCATTGGATTTTATGTTTCTTAAAATCCTAAGAGAAAAATAGAAACCTTTCGACTTTTTAATGGATAATAGGACCCACTTGCCTTGGGGATCCAACCTTGAACTTGCTTAATAAGGCATAGTCCAAATGTAGTGGATACAATTTATCAATTAATTCCTATATAACTCCTAACCCTAGTCTTTGCCCTGATCTCAATCTTGAACTTGGGTTTTCCAAACAATACAAGAGATATTAGTCACTTCGACCCATCATTTTGCAATAGCCTAAGTGTAGATGCTCATACCTTGAGTTTGCTCAACAAATATAAGCATTTATCTTACACATCTAGATGTATACTAAAAAGTACTGCACGTAGCAGCCTGGCTTGAGTTTGCTCAACAATTAGCATATATGCAAGTAATATATCAAATATATAAATGATGGAGGGAAACATTTTTAAGAATCATAATCTTTATTAATTAAGAGTGTTGTAGATTTAAAGAACAATGTATTTTATAAAATACCCACATAATACAAGTGTTTGACACACTTGATATCATGGTGTATATATATAACATATGCATGAACTCACTCAATAAATCCAATTTGGGTTTGTTTTAGCCGTTATACATATTACTTGTATATATACAACTTATCAGAGAATCTTAAAATATTATTATGAAATACAAGTTGGGTTATATGAGACTATAACTTTGGGTAATGCTGAGTACCGACATTTTTATCCTTAGAGTGGCTCATTAACCCACTACAGGTTAGGGTTAATAATAGCCTCTTCCATCAGTCATTAGTCCTAATTTATCATTTCTAAACATTCCCAAACCTCCATTAATCCTAGTTTGACTAAATCCATCATTTTCTTTATTTTGATTATTGAATTAAGTGATTAATAAGTAATTAACAAAGGAAATTAAGGGGATTATCGGATTTTTTGATTTGTGGGTGCATTGGGATCTGCAAATTATTGGTCATATCAGATTTGCCTTTGTATTCATTCTATTTTAGATCTAGGTGAGTAGTATGCCCTTCTCACTATACTATTCTTGTCAATATAGTTAAAGATGGAATTCACATTGAAGTTCCATAGTATTCAAAAATTGAAGGAACTACATATCATCGTCACATAGAGATTTCCTATTTTACCTTAGTACTATCAACCAATATTAAATTCTTGGTAGAGTCATTCTGAAGTCATCTGATAACTACAAGTACGTAACACCCTGTTGGCCCCAACAGCCATGAATAATACACTACCTAACATTAGGAGTGCGTCATGTACTTTGGTCTTAATGGATGTATCAATATCCTTTACCTGAAACATCTCGATGAGGAGTATTTAAAACAAAGTATTTTTGACTTATGATTTGATACTCACTGTTGCAACAATTGCAACTGTAATAATATAATACTTTATATTAGGATTTTTTATATATATTAAATAATCATCTAATTATTTATTTATATAACAATATAGATTATAAACAATAGAAAAAAATACCAAAATCATACTTTATTTTGAACGAGATTATTTAAAAGTATGGATATGTAACAAATTACATAATTTCCCGTAGGGCATATCTCCTCAAATTTCAATCTCCCACTTGCACTTTGGGTAGTTTTGGATCCACAATCCAATACCTTCTCGATCAATCATCTTAGATTAGACCATGAGATGGGCCTTAGTGAGTGTATATGTATTATTATATTATATCTACTATATATCAGTTTTTCCTTATCCATCCATTTGTTAAACTATTTATCATTTGGCAGTCGTAGAGAATGTGTTCTATCTTTTCATGTGTTCTTGATTCCTTTTGCATCCCCTATCGCATTATTGATATAATAGTATGTCATTGGACACTTATTCGAGGAAACCATCTTTTTTTCATTTATAAATTTGTATATACATATCTTACTACTGCATTATTCTAGACGATTTTCTCATCCTACATGAACTTTCTGCAACTTTCTTGTTTGGAACACTTTCCACCATAATACCTTAGTTAAGGTTGAACCTTTAAATTTAAGGCCATCTTACTAAACTTGATATTTCCAATATAGTTTTAGCATAAACATCCTTCACAAGAATTTATTTTTTTCATAAGTAATTATTGGTATTTTTCATAAATGTTCGAGAACACTTTACTTAGTAATTTTTTAGACTTGACTTCTTTTGTCTATTGTATCAAATACACATGTGAATCTATTTTAGTACACAACATATGCAATGGAACTTACTTCCAATGTATAAGGTATCTCATATACCTCATTCCATGAGACCATTTCTTGTTTGGATTTCGTATTAAACAATTTTAATACTAGTATTTTGTACTATGTTTTGGATGACCCTAATATCCCACTGTGCCGTATATATGAGACATTAGTGTAAAGTCTTTTACCATCGACAATCATGTTGTCTATTGGTAGTCTTAGAAATGATTTTACCTTTTCTAATATCTCTTTATAATAAGGACATACTCCCTAAGCATTTCGACTCTGATCAAACTTTTTTTATTTTTCCATCAAAAATACATGTTCCAGTTTTTATATGTTTGATTTAAAATTGCAATTTAATATCAAATTCATAAGATCTTCATTGTTCCCACTGATCCCGAGACATCTAATGTTTTCATAAATAGAGTTCAGTAACTTGTAGGTGAATTGCTGACAGTATTTAGCAAAGTGATCGGTGAAGTCAATATTAAATTAAACATCTGAATTAATCAAATCATTTTCTAACTACCTTTCCTTAATAGACGTATAATTTTCCAATTACAATAGGTTGTATTCGATGGATCATATTTCATCGGATATACCGCAAAAATCATATTTATTTGGTAAAATTGGATCCCATTCCATAATTTTTCAACATCTCTCCAAGTAGCAAAATCTATGCTTTTATGACTTGTAGGCAACTGAGAAGGTTTACATTCAATCTTCTTTTCTCGTATTAAGGAAATCACATTTTCTCTTCTATATACGAGGCATCTTATCAGACGATCTAATTTGATATGTCCTTATTTGGATAGATTAATTTTGTATTATCTATTTATTTTCATTTCATTATCTTGAATCTTATCTAAATCTGCCACTAAATTCATTTAGACTGAAATTCTTCGTTTAGGAGGTGGAATTTCTTGAAACAACATTTTATTTCTCAATGAGATTGAATAAGCTTTGAGTTTATGTTATTTACGTTCTAAACTTATGTCAAATATTTTGTACCAAAACCTTTTAAGATGTAACATTTCCTATATCATATCATATATGAAGCCGTAAACTTAGCTTTAGATAATACTACATTAATATACATATATATTAATGGATAAATACCCTTTATGAAAGATTCAACTCAACTTTACTTATGTAAATCAAATCACAATCTTATTGCTCCTTATACATCATAATATAACTAATGAGGAGTAATATTTGAGATAAAACCATATTTTATTTTAGGTATCTATTGGAATACTATATCCAATATACTCACCATATTCGGTCCTATCAAATTGCTTTTAACTCTCTTGCACGTTTTTGATTTAACTTCCATGTACACTATAGAAATTTGATTCGATAAATTAATATACATAAGTCTATATCTTATACGTTTCAATACTAAAAATGAAGTAGGTGAATTTATTTCGGTATTTAGACTATGATATCTTTGTTGATCTATTCTAAACAGAATGGTTGCGATCCTTAAGCAAAATATACATGCAATCCCCATTATTTAGTTGATAGCAGCACTAATATAAGGGATTAGGCATGCATTTTGGTGGAACACTACAAGAATCCATGTTCCCACCCGAACCTTAATGGACCCGATTTTCGAATAAATCGAA
Organism: Allium fistulosum; assembly: GCA_030737815.1. Taxonomy (NCBI): domain Eukaryota; kingdom Viridiplantae; phylum Streptophyta; class Magnoliopsida; order Asparagales; family Amaryllidaceae; genus Allium; species Allium fistulosum. Next base: position 477,577,502 of record CM060902.1, read on the forward strand.
ACCCAAGTCCATTAGGGTACAAATCATTGCTTTTTGTAACCTGTAATAAACATAACTATATCAAAGAGCTATCTACATAAACTCACAGGGGAATAGAAAAATATTATAGAACATATATACCGACTAAAGCTACTACCTTAGAATCAATATTATTCCATAGATATCTAGTTGCCTTGTATGTATATATGTTCTATTATTATTCCATTCCGCCGTGAGTTTATGTAGATAGCTCTTTGATATACTTATGTTTATTACAGGTTACCAAAACTAACGATCTATATCCAAATGGACTTGGGTTTTGATTTAGTCAAAATTTGGACACATTAAGGTGTAGGTTGTTACAAGCCAAATGAAGATTATGGCCCAACTTCTTAAAGGATTCTTTCTTATTTACTAGTTCTAATGCCAAGATGTTGATGCCTATCATTGGTTAGAGTGTGTGGCTGTTAACCACAAGGTTGGAGGTTGCCCTTCTTCCAGCATCGAAATATTGATGATATTTTTCATCAACCTCAAAATGAGACTAACGCGTTGTAAAGAGAAAAAGCCATTTGCTAATCACTAGGCTTAAGGATGGAAAACTATAAGAAAGCAAACATTTAAAGGTAAATGACAAAGGATGTATAGTGGTTTGGACCCATGCTTTCTCAACCAACCTTTTCGAGGTGGTAATGCATAATGTAGTTAACCAACCAGCCAATCCTTTTGATGCAGCAATGCATAGGGTTCTTATAGTAGATGAACCAATGCTTGGACTGCTCAGATCGTATGGTAAAACAAGTAGGAAGCACGCTTGGTCATTGATCTGGTGAACGAACTTGATGGGAGATAGCTGATTAAATTGAAGGAATGCATGCTTGAGATGAATGTCAACAAAAGAATTACACCAGAAGCATGCCCTGCACTGCTTTGCATTTAATGCACTTGTACTATGGTTGTATGTTATGGAAAAAGGAACAAGCTTCTTGTTAGGAATAGATACACCTAGTAGTACCTTTTTTGGTCATCAAGACCTTGAAGCGGATAGGGAATTGTTGAGAGTTGAGTGCATGCCAAGCCAGGCGAGGGATGATGAGATGAGTCACAGACCGTAGGTGGTTGAACTAAAACTGGACCAATGACAGCCCATGCTATTGTCGGTATTGAGTCATGCCGGTCAATAAATAACTAGGAGAGATGCCAAATAGGGAAGGTAGACTTGGTGTCGTATTGAAAGTATGCCAACATGAGAGGGTCGGTTGTAAGTGAGATGGGTCAAAGTAGACTAGGCTAAGTTATGTTAATGCCTCCATTTGATTGACGAGCTGGCTGTTGGAGTTGTTATGGGGTGCCTCAGCCATAAGCTGGCTTGATGTGCAATTGAGTAGAGGGGCGTAGCCTGGATTTGGTTCGGCATTAGGTGTAGAAGCCCAACGGCCTGTGTCTAGCCTTGGATGGTTTGTGGGATGATATGGACCTAAATCAGCCTAGACCGGACCAGGCCAGACTTTGATCGGTCTATCTTCTTACTTATAAAATTTTTGTAACATATATAGTGCAATATATCTCATTGATCAATGGCATAGTCTAAATTTCAAAAGTTAATTATATTAATATTTTTATGCTTATATAGTATATTAAGCCAACGCACAACTTAGTAGAGAATACGAACATTATCAAGGCCTATTACAAGTGGCGAACATTTAATTCACTTGTACTAGAAGTGAAATAATATTGTTCACCATTCAACTATTTTATGTGATCAAATATCGATTAGATATCCATACTCTCATAATATATATATATAGAGTCCATACTCATATGGATAATAAAAAATATTAGGCAAGTTAACACCTAAATGGACCAAGGTTCGAAAAATTAAAATGATTGTACACTTGGCTTGTTATTGTGGGCTTTAAAATGACTACATGCCAAAAGAATTATTTTCATGTGAATATACATTTCGTTTGCAATCTTTAATTAATTATGTGTAGCTTAATCAATAAACACTTTATTGACTATTTGATGCAAATTTATATTAGTAGAAATTATAATATTACATGCGTTCTTATACCTATTAAATCAGTTAAATGTCATTCATTTCATATATCTAATAAGGTCGCATTGGATTTTATGTTTCTTAAAATCCTAAGAGAAAAATAGAAAACTTTCGACTTTTTAATGGATAATAGGACCCACTTGCCCTGGGGATCCAACCTTGAACTTGCTTAATAAGGCATAGTCCAAATGTAGTGGATACAATTTATCAATTAATTCCTATATAACTCCTAACCCTAGTCTTTGCCCTGATCTCAACCTTGAATTTGGGTTTTCCAAACAACACAAGAGATATTAGTCACTTCGACCCATCATTTTGCAATAGCCTAAGTATAGATGCTCATACCTTGAGTTTGCTCAAAAAATATAAGCATTTATCTTACACATCTAGATGTATACTAAAAAGTACTACACGTAGCAGCCTGGCTTGAGTTTGCTCAACAATTCGCATATATGCAAGTAATATATCAAATATATAAATGATGGAGGGAAACATTTTTAAGAATCATAATCTTTATTAATTAAGAGTGTTGTAGATTTAAAGAACAATGTATTTTATAAAATACCCACATAATACAAGTGTTTGACACACTTGATATCATGGTGTATATATATAACATATGCATGAACTCACTCAATAAATCCAATTTGGGTTTGTTTTAGCCGTTATACATATTACTTGTATATATACAACTTATCAGAGAATCTTAAAATATTATTTTGAAATACAAGTTGGGTTGTGTGAGACTATAACTTTGGGCAATGCTGAGTACCGACATTTTTATCCTTAGAGTCGCTCATTAACACACTGCAGGGTTAGGGTTAATAGTAGCCTCTTCCATCAGTCATTAGTCCTAATTTATCATTTCTAAACATTCTCAAACCTCCATTAATCCTAGTTTGACCAAAATCCATCATTTTCTTTATTTTGATTATTGAATTAAGTGATTAATAAGTAATTAACAAAGGAAATCAAGGGGATTACCGGATTTTTTTGATTTGTGGGTGCATTGGGATCTGCAAATTGTTGGTCATATCAGATTTGCCTTTGTATTCATTCTATTTTAGATCTAGGCGAGTAGTATGCCCTTCTCACTATACTATTCTTGTCTATATAGTTAAAGATGGAATTTTAAGTGAATTTTGAATGCTAAAATGGTGTCAAACTTGGATCTAACATTATTAATGATTATAAAATCTGTTAGATAGATCATATATTGATTTTGATTCATTTTTAAGTGCTAGACCAAACAAGTCTTATTTAGTTAGATCCATAACGGTATAATTGCTTGTATTGTGTTTGGATTGTGATGTGATGTTTGTATGAGGTTGTTTGTTTGTACTTTTAATCCATTTGAGTGTGCTTGGAGAGTAGACACCATTTGAGTGATACAACGACCAAAAGTGCTCGAATTTGCTTGCGGCAGATTTTGGGTGTAGATGATGGCATAAGGACCTTAGTCGCATGAAGTTTGGACAAGATGTGGTGGTGTTTGGTAAAATCTAAACCAAGTTGGTGGTGATTCTAGAAAAAGTCGGTGGTGGAGGCACTTTGTGGACTCTAGAGCTTGACTTCGGGCCATATAACAAAGATCTTCGAGATGATGAAGATTTGGCTTCGGACATAGGGCAAATAATGAGAGGTTTTCTGTTTTTGGAGTTAGAAATTATGGTAAAGGCAACATGTTGGTGCTAACATGGTTGCTCCAGGCCATTCTACTGATACTTCAGGGTTTAGGCTAGGGAACTTTGGGACAATGCTTGATTTGCTTCAAGGTGGGGGTTCAACAACTTTAGGGTATGGAAGGGGAGACTTCGAGGAAGGTTGAGCGATGAGATATTTTGGTGAGGTGAACAACCATAACCATTTTGGCTAAGTGCACATATTGACACTGGCATGATCCGATCGGTACCGACATGATCATGGTCGGTGACAACATGTGAGGTCCAAGGGGGAGTCGATGCATAGACTTCGAGGATTGTGTAGTGTTCGTTCAATGATATGACTCTATGATGATTGATTTTGGCAGTGAAGCAATGACGCATTGCATTAGCTTGGTAACTTCAAATTTTGGTGGTTGTTACTATACGGCTTATGATGGACATCTAGATATGTTCTGAACATCTATGACATGAGTCATTTGATCGAGTACTTCTAGTGGTTAGTGTATCTATATGACTAGGGTAGTCTGAGGATGCACATTCGATAAGGAAGCGATATGATGGGACATGGAATATCTTGGATTGAGTTGTGTGCTAAAGGGATCATTGATAGCTCTAGATGTGATGTGTATTTCGTTGGATAAGGGTATGTGAGGACGCTCACATGTCCATTGTAGCACCTTTATTTTTAACAAAAATAATTAATTAATTAATTAAAACGTACATATTGGTAATTTTACATAAAGCTAAACAACTGAATTTTTGAAAATGAATTAATTTAGAAAATCTGATTTTTCCATTGGATCAATAATATTTTTCTACTCCAAATTCATATATAAAGTAGCACAAATGGATATTGGATAAAGAAGATAAGGAATGTTTGCCATAGTGCGGATTTCGGATTTTACATCTATTTTGAAGTTAATTTTAAGAATTAATTACAAGAATAAATCAAGATTTATTTAATAAGTAGTTAATTGAATATGTTTGAATTACATTAAAAATAATACAATTTTTTAACATGCATTAGAGGAAATGAAGAAAGATATTTACATGCACAAACTTAAAACTGCTTCAGAGGGAAGCATCAATTACCATAATAATGAAATTTATTACTATAATTAATGAAAGGATATGTTACATAGTTTAGAAAGGTGAGTTAACAATATAATTATGAAAAGAATGCATTGCTTAAGGAAAATGTATTTTATCTCTTTCTATATACAGAATAAGAGAAAATTAGATCTATGAAATTGAAAAGATAAAAACAAATTAATTACAGTTGATTGAGCAAATACTATAAAAAAGTAAAGTTCCTGCTAATAGGGTTGGCTTAGTTAGTTGGAAATTCAGATTACAAGATTAAAGGCCACAAGTTCGATCCCTATGATCGACACTTGTTGGCATTAATAAACCACTATAATGCTTCGCCTTTTCGACCTCCGAATGTCGACACTAACACATCTGTGGTATTTTTGTGCCAAGCATCCAAGTTCCAGGAAGGCAGATTGTTAGGGTAAAATAAAAGAAAACAAAAATAGAATAAGAAAGAAGAGAACACAACATCAGAATCTCAGTGGAACTATAACATATAATATCATAAGATAGTAATGAAACTATCACTCTAAGATACACATCATTTCAGAGTTACAACTCTAAATACTTTCATCGGCCTGGACAGTTATAATAGCCTATCCTCACAAATGTTGATATATATATATATATATATACATAATAGTAATGTAGTGGAAATAAGAATACTATGGTAGGTGAAACATCCAGCTCTTCTTCTTGATCTCCAATGAAGATCAACGAAAATCTACCTTTCTCAGACTACTCGAATGAGCATATGGGGAATTGAGGGAAAACAAAAATCATGTATCAAACATAAGTCTAGTATAAGAAACTCAAAAAATATGTAGCTAGTATATAATAGTAATTTTAAAACCACATGGAATGTCGTAACAGTTATACCTTCAAAAGAACCACCATCTAATAGGTACATAAGGTGACACAATAGATAATGTCTTGGTTGTAGAATATAAATCAGAAAATAGTTGTGATGCTTACATTAATCACACCACAACAATATTGAGGGTACAATCAAAACTGCTAAGGTACGTTCTCATATGGATTTTCCATTGTAGACATCCTTAGAACAACTGAGGTCGGTCTCATGACAAGGGTCGGAAACTATCTTTTGAACATCGTATATCTCTAGATAAAATATACCATGATGGTAAACATAGTAGGTCCAAGTTTAAAATGTGATTCCAAATATCATTAACTCTCGCGTGCAACTTTTGTAAGCATACTCTACATATAGAGTTGATATAACATATGGGTTAGCCAAACCTCAATGGTTATGCACCTACTCTGCTTTCTATCATTTCCAATGTCTAGGTCATGTTCGGCATCTCTCACAAGAGTCTTCATCACTTGAAAAGAACATGGATCTCCACGAGGATCCCACAGTCCATGGATTTCCACAAGGATCCCAGCATAAGTCATTTGATGAATGCTAACGCTGACCTCTTCCTTGGACTTAACCTAAGGATAGATAGTTCAACTCTATAGCATTCCACTTCACAACCGCTTCCAAAACAAAGAACCTATATACCAGTTTTAAAGTGGTATTTGATAGGTAAAACACTTACCGATCCCGGTCTTTTCGAAACTAAATCGACGAACTTCCAGTTAACTCAATTTCGATTCTTTTAGAAGTAAGTGGACAATATATAAAGAGGAATCCTCAGGGATCTCATATATTTAAGCTCTTAAAGCTAGAGACATTTCATACTAATGCTCGTCCCCGGGGATTCTCAAATCGTACGAAACCGTGAAGCTTTTAAATACATCTTAACTTAATTTGGTCAAGTTCAACAACAATGAGAACGATCGCATATGGAAACCAAGTCTTGTATACTTATCATGTTTCTAAACTTCTCAACTTATACTATCCCCCGATTGAGAGTGAAGTCAAGTAAGTTAGAGCACTGGTTGCATCAAAGCCTTGCCTAGACACTTAATTCTTAACTCTCATAGATAGACAAGTCTACTTAGTCGGCGTTTAGTGCTAAGTACAAAACTGAATACTTTCCATAAATGAGTAAACATAGAAATTAATTCCTTCATTAATTAAAACTTTCATTTTCTACTTGTATGTATATTTTAAATAACTTTATAAAAGATATATATACATGTATTCACTTTTTCACTATTCATTTGTACTCTTTTTCAATACTTCAAAAGGTATCCAAATACTTATCCCAAATGGCATAAGTATATTCACAAATCTTTAACAAGATTTCTTACTTTAAACCTTTTAATTTTTCTATCTTTTTCCAAAATATTACCACACTTTTTATTACCTTTGAAATATCCATTTAAAAGGTCTAAATACATTCACAAATCTATTTCAAAAGGTTTAAGACAAATGTTACTCAAATATTGTCACAACAAACCCAAAACCATTCCATACTCGTTATTATCTTTAAAAACATTCTTTTTCAAAGATCTAAATATTCTTATTAACAAGATAATATACTTTTATATTACTTCACAAAACCATTTATTATAACATAAGAGTTATAATCCAAAACTTCCTTTATTCCTTTATAAAATACTTAACTTTCTTTTTCCAAACTTATATATAAATACTTTAAAATACTTATAAATAGGCTTTAAATATCTATGTAAAATATTACACAAAAATAAATAAATTATAATTTGATGAAAATAAATGAAAAGCATGTTTAGATTATAAAACCTCTTTACTTTAAAAATTCATATGTAATTTTTAAAAATACATTCAAACTTCAAACCAACTTTGAAAAACTAAAAATTATAAAACATCACTAAAAGGATTAGGGAAAAATACCAAATTTAAATATCATTAATAGACACTTAAAACCTCAAGCAATCTACTACAACATTTATAAATGCTGTTAAAAGCCCTTGACAAGAACAACATAGAAAGGTACAATCTTTGTGACCAGTTTTAACCATTTAATTAATGATCCATGACTTGAAAATTTTAAAGTAATTACTACCCTTAATGTAAATAAAAACCACGGAAAGAAACCCTTAAGAATATCTATCAATTTATTTATAAAAATTCCCGAAAACAAGGTATTTACTAAAGTGTTCATTTAACGACCTTTTTACTCCAAACTTTAGCCACTTTGCTTTACCAGTTACAAAACCTTTTAAACTCCAATTCATTTCCAGTAATAAAAAAACTTATAGTACTTATTATAAATGCAAAGAAGCCCTAGAATGTCTTTTAAAGTTGACTTCAAAAATCGCCGAACACAAGGCATTTTCAAAGTATATTCATAACGACATTTTCGCTTCTAACTTTCACAATTTTGTTTCATAATTTCTGTAGCTTTCCAAACCAACTATTTACTATCCCATACACCAAAATATGTGTAGAAAACAACAAAATCAAGTTATCCTAAGTTAAGTTCATAACTCTTCCATTTACACAAGTTAAAGTTAAGGGATATCGAAGTGCACTTATAGCAACTATTTTCGCTTCAAACACTTGCAAACATACTTCAATTCAACACACAATCCAAACAACTACTTAAAAATCAAGTCAATGCCACACCACATGTTATAGAAGGTAACAGGGGTGACGTTATACAATATAAAGTTAATTGCTTTCAAAGGGAAGAGGGTGCAAAGTTTATAACTTTAATTAGTTAATGTAATTTTAACTTTATATTTGCACACATGCACACATACAATATATGCATACAAGATAGTGAGATAACCCACCAAAATCTAAGCCAAACATAAGCCTAATCACAAAAGAACCCAAGTACCACTTCCTACCAATTCCAAAAGCATAAAGATCCAATCTTTAGCACCAAAACCTCAAAGCCAAGCTCCCCCTCCGAAATAATGCTCACAGCCCAAAGCAAGCTCCTCTGTTTTCTTCAACTTTCTTCCATTTTGACTTTATATCTAAGCTTCCTAAAGTATTCTATGGTGCTGGTGAAAGTTTTGTGGAGTATGGGGAAGATTGAACCAATTAGAGAAAGATTAGTGAAGAACAAAATGGATTGGTGCTAATCCATTTTCACCATTTTTGATTTTTTATTTCATTTGCAGCTTTAGAATTTATGAAGTGATACACACCTAAACCTTCTCTTTTAGTCCCTTTTTCTAGCCAAAAGATCCCCCCATGTGTCATGCATGCTTTTTACTTCACACCTTTACATCTTTTACTAAACGCTTAAGACTTTCTTTAAATGCTAATTTTTCAAAATATCTTCCCATGACATCATTATTTTATTACATCAATGGAAAAATATTTTTATTTCATATTAATGATTTCTTAAGTGTTTTAGCGTATGCAAAAAAAAAGTTTCAACGACTTCTGACGAGTAAAAAGATGTTTATCTATAAAATGATTTTTAGTCAGATTATCGATTTTTCTTCAAAGTATTTATTTTTGTAAAAATATTCTAAAAAAAGTTTAACATCATTATTTATTATTTAAAAGGGAATAACAAGGTTATTAAATCACTTTTATCATATTTAATCCAAGATCCACATATTTAAACAATTCAGATATTTGAATACGAAGTGTTTGAAATTCCAGGTCATTACATTCTCCCTCACTTAAACATTTCATCCTCAAAATTCCAACATGAGCAATGAAAGGAAATAATCATATAGCAATACTTATTGGTACTCAAAATCTCTAGCAATCAAAGCCTATAGTTTGCTAAAGTTCAAAAATCCACTTATCGCATAAGGACGTTAACCAATCTACTAAGCATACCTTATGCTCATAGCCTTAGGTTATTACTTAGACGATTATTCATGGTACCTCGTAACTAATCAAAGAGTCATCATCTAAACTCTCCATAAGCCAACAAAACATAGTATGCATATGCTAAAGCTCGTATGATGTGCATGGATCATCCTTACACAATATCCGATCTGACCACTTGCTCGATCATATAAATTCTACTCCCAAACTAGTATATATCACTTGACCTCTCTGGTGCGGACTCCGTTTTGGTTCTATGATTAGAAACCTCCGTCTTCCTTACATTGCCGTATACTATGATAGAAAACATTGGAATCGTATCATGAATCTGTATCAAGTGTTCGCCGTCAAGAATCAAGTGAGAAATCCTTGTTTGGACTGGTGTAAATCATCTCAAAATCATGTGCTTGAATACTGGATCAAGAACAGTCATGCGAGTAGGATGATCTACGCATAACTCATGCATTTATCCTATTGGTTTCTTAACTTATACCAACTACTTTTTATCATGTTCATTTATAAAAATAGTATGTCATTCAATACTAAAATCATTTATGATCCATTTCACAAAAACATAACTTCAAGTTTATAGACATTTTATAACTTCATTTATAAAACATTCCATGAAAAGTTACTTTACTTTATTACTCATATAATACTCTACTATATCCTAAGAATATATACAAAACATCAAAATTGTTTTACTTAACAAGCATGTTTAACCATTTAGAACTTTTTTTAACTTACTACCTTCTCGATTCAAGAGTTACAAATACTCAACTTTTATATTTTTACAGAAATAATTAGCTTCAAGTTCTATAACGATTCAGAAGTTTCCGACGGTCCAAAATCATCGAAAAATATGTTTTATTTTAATAAGCACATACCATATCATCCTAATGCATAGGCTACATGCGTCTATACACTACGCCATAAATGGCCTACTGCAACACAAAAAAAATGTTGGCTCAGGCCCGAAAAATGTTGCCATAGGTCTATGGCAACACTTTTAGGGTGATGCAATTTTTGCCGTTGCCTTAGACCTCAAAGGCAACATTTTGACTATCTAAGGCAACATAAGTAATATTGTTGCAATAGAACCCTATTTGGGTCTATGGCAACACCCATAGGTATCTGTAGCAACATTCCAAAATGTTGCTGTAGATATGAACTTTTTGAATTTGTGGGGCCCACAATATAGAGCATATTTGATTTTTTAATAAAAATAAATATTTATTTAATAAAATACTATTGCACAGAATTTGATATTTAAACAGTAATTTATTTAAATAAATATTTTATTTCAACATTTGAAATAGTACAAATTCCTGACTCCACTATTTTACAATTCAATGATATATAACACTGATATTCACATATACAGATATTCCTCACTACATCACTCAGTTCACTCATCACATATGCAGTTTCAATTTATACAAACACCGACACTGACAAATATATGCCGAGCCGAAGGCGAGCCGAGTGCCGAGCCGAAGGCGAGCCGAGAAGCGGGTCCGGGCGCAGCGCCGGCGGGGGTCCGGGGCACCGCAGTCCCGGCGGGGATCGACCTTCTTTGAAACCTGTCTTCAAGCTCATGCACATTTGATTTGAATCTGTCTTCAAGCTTATATCCAGCTGTCCAGTCTTTAATACCTGTCACATATAATTCAAAAGCAGTAATCTGGAAAATAATATTTAACTCGAACAGAAAATGAAAATATTTTTGTTATATTATTTGCCTCAGGTATTTGGGTTGTTTCTTTTCATAAGTGCATAAGCCAAACATGAATGCAACACATGGATACAAGGCAGTATGGAAGACAGCAAACAACAGTTCAAGCAAAAATGCACAAAGGAGAAGCCAAGTGCACAAAGTAGTACTCAACACAGCAAGCAACATAACATGACCAAGAAATGCATGTACATGGATGAACATACATGCATCATAAGGCTTGGTACAAGAAACTACTCAAGTGCAACTACTCAAGTGCAAGTTCATACTCAAGTGCAGCCAGATATGTAGACAAGCCAAAAAAACGAACACGGCACAAGGTCAAACCCGAGTCATCGACTGGATTCAACTCAGGGCCAAGCAACCAACAAAACAAACAAGAACCAGGTTCAGCAAAATATAGACAAGCCAGTGCAAGAAACACAGCAGTACACATAGGCAGCCCATCAAGCAAAAACAGTGAATGCATCAGGCATGTACAAGAGAAACCTAGGCAGTAACATGATATACAGAGGACTTGGAGCATCAGTTCATGTTAAAGAACAAGGTTAGCATGGTGCCAGTTCAGTTCAGACCAAGCAAAACAAACAAAGCTCAACACACATATGTTTGTATTCATCATTGCAATCCAACATACCAGATTTCTCAAAGTCCAACAGAAAGATTAAACACGAGATTATAGGAAATAAAGCCTATAAATAAATCCCAATTCATCATCGGCAAAAGCGTGCGAGTGTAACCAAAATCAAGAATATTCAAGTAAACCAGAAGGCAGAAAACATACCAAATAATATCACATCGCACCCGACGACGAAGTCAAAGCAATTCGAGCAATCAATCAAGGAGAACGAAGGAGCAAGCTACCAGGAACGTTTCTCACACTAGATTCGATCAATCAGAGCATCAAAGCAACTGGAATCGCGTGCCCTAGTTTTCACCGAAACCAATTCGACTACCCCCTGCCACTCTGACATCAGGCCCCAACCACGAAATTGTGACCAAATCAGCAACTCCTTGAACCATCGCAATCCCACAGCCTTACCTCGAATCACCAGAATCGCCAAAAACCTGAACAAAATCGCAAATCCGGAAGTAGTGAGGAAAACTGACGCGAGGCGAAAGAAAATAACGGAAATTGATATGGCCGACAAGGGATAAAATCAAAGCCAGTTATTCTCCAGATCGAAGAAACAAGGAGGAGCGGCGTCATTTTTTTTAAAGTCGGAGGAATAAAAATTAGGGATTGGAAAATTGGGGGTGAGAAACGAAAGCGGATGAGTGAAAAGTAAAGCGGGAAATGGAAATTGGTAAGGTGTGGATCGATGGTGTGAATCGACGGTTGAGATTTTGTTTTAAATGGTGGTGTGGATCGCTGAGGTGTAATTTATTTTTTTATTTTTTAATCTGATAACATCTATGGCAACACTATATAAAAATGTTGCATCGTGTTACACTTGTTTAGCTAGAGCAACACATTTCTATGGCTAAGGTAACACCAAAAATACAACGTTGCAGTAGGACCAAAATTCTATAGCTATCGCAACATTTTAGCTGGCAACACCTTGCAAAAATGTTGCAGAAGGTCATTTATGGCGTAGTGATAAAATGACTTAACAAAGTTCCAATTTCTTTTTAAAGAAAAACTTTAGAACTAAACATCTGGGTATTATTCCAAATCATTTTGAAATAATATATACTTATAGCTTTTATATATCAAATCATGCTTTCGGGATTAAATCAATATTTATTTTACCAAAACAACTTTGTAGCAAACTACTATGGTAGCATCCCCCACTTTGAAACCTGAAAATGAACGTTGATGATGCTACAATCATCACAAGAATTATTTTCAAGCGAAAAAAGTGAGTTTAGTACATCCAAACTATACATTTAGGATTCATCCAGAATCATTTCCAAAGCGATATCAAATACTTCCTAAATATTACTAAGTGCCATGATCTCAGTTTCATAAACCAATTTCCCAAATACTTACTTTTGAATAATACTAATATTATTTTCTTCTAAATCTTGAAAAATATTTTCAATGATACCGTGATTTCAGTTCTCAAAATATCAGTTTAATTTCTCTTTGTTTATAAGCCATATTTTCTAAACCATACTTATATAAAGTTACTTTCTTGTATAAAATCTTTTCATAAATGTTTATTTACAAAATACATTATCTTTCCTTAGATTAAAATAAACATCGTTCACTAGATTAAACTATTATTAAAGTAAACTTCTAACCCAACACTATCACTGAAAGCCTTATAGTCAAACGGTGAAACTAAATCCACAAGGTGTTCGTTCCAATGAACCCACAAATACTATCTACCCAACCCATTAAGTAAAAGCTAAAACTGCTCATAAACTAGTTGAGCACAAATTAATAATCAATAACCAATATTCGATGCTCACAAACTGGTCAAGCATGACTAATCAATCAACAATTGATATCAGTGCTTGTAAACTGGCTAGCAATATTAAGCTAACAATTATACAAATGATATTAATGTTTGTAAACTAGTCGAATATGGCTAAATTAATTAATGAGGAGGTAACGAATAATTGAACTACACTGTCAACTTAAATTTATACAAGTTACCATATATATATATATATATATCTAATTATCCTTGTCGAAATTACCTTTAAGGCATACGTTTATAATAAGTACAAATATGCTCTCATATGTATAATATACTCAACTCATGCTAGGACATTCCATTACCATATCTCTTAATGAGTCATACCCTACCAAAGCCAAGGTACTCGCTTGACCTTCAGCTCTGATACCAGATGTTAAGCTCCACCTTTTCGACCCCCATATTTCGACACTAATACATCCATGGTATTCTTGTGTTGAGCATCCAAGTTCTGGAAAGACAGACAGTTAGGGTAAGATAAAATAAAAAGGAAATAGTACCAGAAAGAAGAAAACATAATTTTAGAATTTCACAACGAAATGATAACATATAAGATCAAAAGACAATTACAAAACTTTCACTCAATACATAGCATTTCAGAGTTACAATTCAAAATACAACCATTAGGGTGGATAGTTATAACGGCCTATCCTCACAAATGCTGATATAAACACAATAGTAATGCAGCGGAAATAAAAATACTGCAGTAGGTGAAACATCCAACTCATCTCCTTGTAGTCTAATAAAGATCACGAAAACCTACCTTTCTCATACTACTCGAAAGAGAAAAAGAGGAATTTAGGGGAAAAAGGTATGTATCAGACATAAAGTATGGTAGAGAAACTTAAGAAATATGTAGCTAGAATATAACAGTACTTTTAAAACCGCACGGAATGCCATAAGCGATTATCCCCTCAAAAGAACCACCTTATAGTAAGTACATAAGGTGACATAATAGATAATGTCCAGGGTGTAGAATATAAATTAGAAAATAACTGCAATGCTTACATTGACCACACCACAACAATATTGAGGGTACAATCAAAACTGCTAAGATACGTTTGTATATTGATTTCTTATTGGAGACATCCTCAGAACAACCGAGGCAAGCCTCCTGACAAGGGTTAGAAACTACATTCTAAGCATCGTATATATCTAGATAAAATATACCATTAAGGTAAACATAGTTGGTCCACATCTAAAACATGATCCCAAATATTATCAACTCCTATGTGCAACATCCGTAAGCATACTCTATATACAGAGTTGTTATACCCTATGGTTAGCTAAACCCCAATGGTTATGTGCATACTCTGTTTTCTATCATTTTCGAGGTTGAGGTCACGTTTGACATGTGTCTTCAATACTCGATTAGAACACAGATCTCTATGAGGATCCCAACATCTCGAATAGTCCATGGATATCCACAAGGATCCCAGCATAAGTCATCCGATGAATGCTAACGTTGACCTCTCCCTTGGACTTAACCACAGGATAGACAATTCAACTCTATAGCATTCCACTTCATAATCGCTTCCAAAACAAAGAACCATTTATCAATTTTGAAGTGGTATTCAATAGGTAAAACACTTACGGATCCCGATCTCTTCAAAACTAAATTGATGAATTTAACTCTGTTCCAGTTCTTCTAGAAGTAAGTGAACAGTATATAAAGAGGAGTTCTCGAGGATCTCGTATATATAAGTTCTTAAAGCTAGAGACATTTCATAACAATGCTCCTTCCTAGGAGTTCTCAAATTGTGTGAAACCGTTAAGCTTTTAGATACTTCCTAAGTTAATTTAGTCGAGTTCAACAATAGTGAGAACGATCACATATGGAAACCAAGTCTCATATACTTATCGCGTTTTCGAACTTCTCACCTAATATTATCCCTCAGTCAAGAGTGAAGCCATGTAAGTTAGAGCACTGGTTGCATCAAAGCTTTGCCTAAACACTTCATTCTTAACTCTTACAGATATATAAGTCTTCTTTGTCCGCCTTTAGTGCTAAGTACACGACTAAGTACTTTTCATAAACAAGTAAACACACAAAGCACAATCAAGTCACACAAACCACGATTAAGTCACATAAGTGACTTTTAATCCCCTTTTTAATTTATTAACCTTTATTAATTAAAACTACCTTTTTTCTAATTGTATATATATTAAAAATACCTTTATAAAAGACATATACCTGTATTCACTTTTCACTATTCATTTGTACTTTTGTCCAATACTTCAAAAAGAATTCGTATACTTATCTCAAATAGCATAAGTATATTCATAAATCTTTAACACGATTTCTTACTTTAAATATTTTACCTATTCAATATTTTTCCAAAATATTTCCATACTTGTTATTACCTTTGAAATATCCATTTAAAAGGTCTAATTACATTCAGAAATCTATTTCAAAAGGTTTAAGATAAATGTTACTTGAACATTGTCACAATAAACCCAAAACCATTCCATACTTGTTATTATCTTTATAACCATTCTTTTTAAAGATCTAAGTATACTTATAAACAAGGTAATATACTTTTATATAAATCCAAAACCATTTATTATAACATAAGAGTTATAATCCAAAACTTACTTTATTGCTTTGTAAAATATTTAATTTACTTTTTCCAAACTTATATATAAATAGTTTAGAAATACTTATAAATAGGTTTTAAATATCTGTGTAAAATATTACTTAAAACTAACTAAATTATAATTTGATGAAAATAAATAAAAAGCATGTTTATATTATAAAACCTCTTTACTTTAAAAATTCATATATAAATATTAAAAATATATCAAACTTCAAACCCACTTCGAAAGACTGAAAAATATGTTAGAGAACTTCTCTAAGAAAATTAGGGGGAAATGCCAAATTTAAATAACATTTTTAGACACTAAAAACCTCAAGCAATCTACTATAGCATTTATAAATGATTTTAAAAGCCCTTGACAAGAACAACATAAAAAAGTACATTTGCGACCAGTTTTGACCAATTAATTAATGATCTAAGACTTGAATTTTTTATATTAAGTACTACCCTTAATGTAATTAAAAACCAAGGAAAGAAACCCCTAAGGTTATCTATCAATTTATTTATAAAAATTTCTTAAAAGAAGGTATTTACTAAAGTGTTCATTTAACGACCTTTTTACTCCAAACTTTAACCACTTTGTTTGTCAAATTACAAAATCTTTGAAACTCCAATTCTTTTCTAGTAATAAGTAAACTTATAGTACTTATTAGCAATGCAAAGAAGCTCCCATGATGTTTTTCAAAGTTGACTTCAAAATTCGCCTAACACAAGCCATTTTTAAAGTGCATCAATAACGACCTCTTCGCATCTAACTTTCACGACTTTGTTTCACTATTTCTATAACTTTACAAACCAATTCTTTACTGTCAAATATGCCAAAACATGTGTATAGAAAAACCAAATCAAATTATCCAAATTTAATTTCATAAATTTTCCATTTACATAAGTTAAAGTTAAGTGATATCAAAGTGCACTTATAGCGACCATTCTCGCTTCAAAGATTTCAAACATACTTCTATTCAACATACAATCCAAACAATCATTTAAACATCAAGTCAAGGCAATGCCACATGTTATAGAAGGTAAAAGTAGTGATGTTATACAATATAAAGTTGTTATTTACCTTCAAAAGCAAAAGGGTTCAAAGATTATAACTTTAATTAGTTAATGTCACTTTAACTTTATATTTGCACACAGACACAGACATATATATGTATACAGACACACAAACACAATATATACACACAATATACTAGGATAACTCACCCAAATCCAAGCCAAACACAATCTCAATCACAAACAAACCCAAGAACCACTTTCTACCATCTCCAAAAGCATAAAGACCCAACCTTCAGCACCAAATCACAAAGCCAAGCCCCCTCTACAAAATATTGCTCACAGCCAAAAGAAAGGTCCCCCATTTTCTTCCATTTTGACTTTAGATATAAACTTCCAAAGGTGTTGGTGAAAGTTTGATGGAGTTTGGAGAAGATTTGAACTAATTAGAGAAAGATTAGTGAAGAACAAAGTGAATTAGTGATGATTCACTTCCACCATTTTTGAGTTTTTACTTCATTTAAATCTTTATAATTTATGAAGTTTTAAACACAACTAAACCCTCTTCTTCAGCCCCTTTTGCTAGCCAAAATATCCTTTCATGTGCATGCTTTTTTACTTTACACATTTACATCTCTTACTTAACACTTAAGACTTTCCTTAAATGCTCATTTTCTAAAATATCTTCCCATGACATCATCATTATTTTTTCCATAAATAGAAAAATATATTTATTTCATATTAATGATTTCCTAATTGCTTTAGTGTAGGTAAAAAAAAGTTTGAACAATTTCTGATGAGTAAACAACTATTTATCGATAAAACGATTTTCGATCACGTTATCGATTTTTCTTCAAGGTAATTATTTTTGTAAACATTTTTCTAAAAAAAGTTTACCATCATTAGCTATTACTTAAAAAGGGGTTAACAAGGTTATAAATCACTTTTATCATTTTTAATCCAGGATTCAAATATTTAAATAATTCAGATATTTAAATACGAAGTGTTCGAAATTCTGGGTCGTTACAATTATATTAAAAAAGTAAAGTTCCTAATAAATGTCAATATATATGTTAAATATTAATCCTTGATTCCCCATAGTGGTTAATATATATATACATACATACATACATACATACATACATACATGTATATGTGTATATATGTGTGTGTGTGTAGGATATCAGTTAGTGATATTGATTTCAATTATAATTAATTGATTTGATTATAATTAATGACATTAATTGAGGTAGAATAAAAATTATTTTTAACAAAGTAAAAGGAAAAGAGTTTTGCATATATGTAAGGGAAAGGGATATAAGCAAAGAAAAAAAATTCTAGCCTAGACTACATCTAATTTCCTACTATAAATACATGTTTAACTCTCACCCCTCTCCCATTCTTACCCTAGCCTCCATTTGGTAAACCTTGATCTTTTCTTCCTCTTCCACTTTCTTAATTGAAATTCTTCACAACTATTCAATAAAAAAAGAATGGTCTAGCCTAAAATCTTAGCAAAAAAATAGGAGAAGTGAGTTGAATTTACAAATCAAATTAAGGATGAAAGCTTAAAGGTTTCAATTGGATATCTCTTTAGATAAAATATAAGGTGAGTGGAATTATCTACGACATGACTAAGATGGAGATAATTAGTTAAATTCTAATTATATATTTATCTAGAAATAAAGATGTGATCTTTATTTAAAAGGATAATTTTTATTGAAGGTTTACGTGATTTGAAAAACTATAAGTAATGATTTTAGCAACATAATTGTTGTAAACTTGGGGGGAGGAAAAGTCAGATAAAAATTCACCTCTAAAACTCTATAAAACTAGTTTATTATAATATATTTGAATTAAATTGAATAAATAGAAATGAATTTATAATATAACCATGAAATCATATATTTGGGGTTTGGGCAACATGTATGAATCAGTATAAAATGTAGAATACCTAAATGAGATCTTGTTGCTTGTAGCACCTTATTCTGTGTGTATCTTCTAAGAATCTGGTTCCATGTTCTTAACTTGTAAGGATCAAGTAACTATCACCAATGGAAGAGAGGAGGCTTTTAAACATATGGATGGGGTAACATAATTGCAGCTATAGATGTGGAGGCTGAGATTTCTCCTTGTGTACAATGGAGTTTGAGATGATATTTATAGAAGAGCTAAAGGAGAACTTCTCTACCACTAATTATTCATTCTTAAAAGCCCATTTCAAAATTTCCCATTTCACGAGTGTAGCTTGCCACACGGAGACACCTCACCATTAATTTTCGACCACCTTTATTTGTGTATTTATTTATATATTTAAACACAATTCAATATATATTAATATTGTATATTAATAGGTGTATGTATAACACTTATACACACACTCAAATAATTACTAAAGGCACCCAAAAATTTCTAAGAGTTAGCATAATTGCTAGAGGTACCCTAACTACTAAAAGCACTAATAATTAATATATCTTATATATTAATCAATTTAATTAATTTATAACATATTATAAACTAATTAAATCATGTGATATTTCGGAGACTATACAAATTTGATTGTATGACCCATATGTGTGAATTTAGTCAATGATTAATATTGAACAATTCGAATATTAACATCCATACGTCAACTTTGTTGATGATATGACAATTTGGTCTAATTTATCACTTCTATATCCTTTTAGAAAAATCGTATTTTAGATCGATTTTAAGGAGCACATTTAAGCAACGATATATTATACGCTCATTCTCTTCGTCGCCACTGTATCCCTTTTGATATCTGGAGTTTGGCTATGATCTAACCCTATATACAACTATTTAGTCCATCTCTAAAGTCCTTGGTTCAAAATAACATTTAAAATTAACCGTCATATCCCGACCGAAGACTTTGACTTTGAATTAACCATAGTTAACTATGATACTAACCTCTCATAACAGAGGAGACGAATTCCTTATTGAATAGTGTTTCACTTCCTACTCTTCAACTTAGACCCAACTATAGTCATTCGACGGTCGACATACCATGATTTGACTATAATCAAAGTGGAGTGTTCACGCTGAAGTCCTATAATATTCTCAAGTCAAAAGAACCATGTAACATCATCACATAGAGATTTCCTATTTGACCATAATTATTATCAACCAATAGGAAACTCTCGGTCGATTCATTCTGTAGTCATCCAATAACTACATGTACATAACCCTTTATTTCTCTTAATAGTCATAAGCAATACACTGCCCAACTTTGGTAGAGCGTCATGTATTTTGGTCTCAATGGATGTATCAATATCTTTTTCTCAAAAAATCTTGACCATCAATATTTAAAAAAAAGGTATTTTTGACTTAAGATTTGATACTCATGGTTACAACATTTCTAACTGAAATCATATAATTCTTTAAGGATTTTCTATTTTTATATATTAAATAATTATTTAGTTATTTATTTATATCACGATCATTGCTTCAACTCAGATTTTGGAGAAAATCTTGGGTGAGATGAAGGAGATTTAAAACCTTGATCATAAGACAACATTTATATAATAGAAAATAAAACCAAAAGTATATTTTATTTTGAAAAATCGGTTTCAAAGGTAGGATATGTAACAAATTACATAATTGCCTCTATGACATACCACTCAAAATTTCCATGGATGGTAAATCTTATGCCTCAAATTTATATGCACTGTGATACTCAAGCACGCTTGTTTTAGACGTGTATTGATATAATATTGGATATATGTAATATGTGTTGATTTAATTGATGATATTGGATATATGGAATATGTGTTATATGGAATTGAACTTGTATAGATTTGAAGTTTTAACATTTAAACGTTAGTTTAGGGCGCAATCTACGCGTGCTTGAAACGTTTGTGTTTTTTGTATGTGTGTGTGTGTATTAGCATAAATAACGTACAATTATAACATATTAATTGTGTAGTTAATATAATATTAATTACCATTAAATCTCCTTTAGGAAAGTAATTAATTGTAAAGGAAAAATAAGAGTTTTTCTTATAAGGCCTTGATTTGTAATGTGGTGATGTATGGGATAATACATGAAGAACGTGTTTTAGATTATGTCTACGTAATTGGGATGCAAGGTCAGTCAAATGCATATGGAAGTCCGACCAGCTAATTTGGCTACCAGTAGTGTGACTTTGGGCCGATGTGAGACATCGCCTATAATAAGTAACACGAAGGATGCGAGGTTAGTACCAATTTTGTAGGGTAAACTTGCCAAGTTAATCTGACTACCAGTACCTATGAATAGTCTGACTAATGCGAGATGTCACGGTTGCGTTACAGGTCATAATACGAAGGACCTTCTTAAGAGGTTGAAGGTAGTAAGTGAGATGGTCAGGGTAAATGGTTGGGCATAGTAGAGAATATCTCGGAGAGGGCCCGCTTCATATTTGAAGTTGTAAGTGGCCTAAAGAGATTACGTACAATGACTGCTAGATATTATCGGAGAGGAGTCCGCCTTAGGATAGGTAGTAAATGACGAGGACCTGCCTTAAATAAGGAATTAAATGGTCAGAGTCTTCCTACTTTCCATTATAAAGGCATTAAGTGGCTTGGGTGTAATCTCCTACATTGTTAAGACATTATTGACGATAGATATGAGTTTTTGGGTTGAAAGAATAATGGACTGTAAAAGCCTTAGTGTGGCGCCCCACCTCTATGCTCACAATAACAAAGAGTATTAGAAGAATTACTGTCTGTTATTACGAAGAATAAGGATGGATAGGAGCGGCCATCCGTAGTTGGCCTTACACTAGTATTGGTTACCTCGATAGGAGTGGTATATATATTTTTCATTTTTCATCATTTCTTTATTTACTCCCATTGACATACCCAATTACCAGTATAAAACGAACTACGATGGTTCATAATAGTTTAGGACAATATATATAATAATAACACAAATACAAAAGAATGCGGAACACAGATAACAAAAAGTCTCATATATATAAATAACTGATGTCAGTTACAATACATTTAACACAATATATATGATACAACTACAACTGTCGACTTTGGAAGCTATATATACAAATACATTATCAACTAATGTACATGAATACATATCAACCTAATCCCTACATTGACTACTACAAAAAGACGCAGACCACTTCAAATGATATGAAAAGTCTTCATAGCTCAAACAGCAACTCAAAGTAGGAAATCTACAACCTGAAATAACTCGGGTCTGACTCGAGTATTACATTCAAAAGAAGATAATACACGGGTCAGTCTAATTCAAACTCAGTTATAAATGCACAGAAGCAACAATAATCAATATCAAATAGACGACAGTCACAGAAATCTCGTATATCCAACTTCTCGATAAGAGAATCGGATAACGACAGATATAACACTAAACAGTGTTAAACAACAATCAGCAGATTTAAATCATCAACAAAGATAAGTGAAAAGAATATCAATGAAGATAATTTAGAAAACATAAGAATTGCCTAATTGGCAATTAATAACAATGCTCAAATCACCAAAGCAAAATACAATATCAAAATATTGAATTGGCAACACGAAACAATTTCATCAATTGAAATCAATTAATTTAAAATCGGTCAATTCTGTGTGGCTGCAGTACACGCACGCGTGTACTGCCTCGCCACCACAGTGCAAAATGTCATCATAACTCCAACCATTGACAGCAAATCAACACTACAGAGGTCAAGTCATTGCTATCCGGACTCAACACAACTGCAAACAAAAAGGGAACTGCAGCCACCCGTGAATAAAACAGTTCATGTTCCAAACTACAAAGTGATCAAGGCATGAACCAGACAAGTACTCAAGGGATGCATCTCCCAAGCAACAATCAGTAAACAATCAAAGGCTCAAGATTGCATCACTACGACAACTTCACCAAACCACAATCTACAAATACAAAGACCAGAGTAGTAACCAGTGCACCACTGAACCATCAAAGACATGATTATCAAACTAAAGATATGCACAGGCAAAGACTCGGCAATGCAGCAAAACCAAGCAGAAGCATTAAACAACATGATAGTGAAACAGGTCATAGTGAAGATAAAAATTGCGATGACCAGACACACATGCTCAAGTGAAGTTCAGACTAGTTCAGTAGACATAACATGTGAATGCAACAATGAAGACTACTTCAAGATTAGACAAGACTCAAAATGATATAGCAGCAGTTCATATACCAGACCAAAAACAATGAAAGCTACAGCAAAATCCAGTGCCAACATGAACAAAGAAGACAATGGCAAATGCACATGACAAAGATAGAGCTCAAGGCCTTAATGAAGCTACATTGACAAAACAGTTTCACAAAATGTCAAGACCAGACCACAAGCGTACATCTACCACAAGCATCAACATGTATGCAATCAGAATGAAGCAGACATTGACAATGTAGATGCAAGTGAATATGGCAACGAAATTAATATATAGTGAAACAAAGCATGGTTCAAACCAGGGCACACAGCATACAAATGCACTAATGAAGTCTGTACACATGGAAAATACAAGCAACTCGAGCTCAAGACGATACAAACCAAATATCAAATAAAACACAAATGGCCAGAGAATTGTACAAAGCTCCTACAGGGATGAACGGAAATGGCCAAAGTCAAAAGCATCAATATTCATAGCCGTATGTAACTAAAAGTCTGGGTTAAGAAAAAAAAACCCAATCAAAGCCTGAAAGCATCAGTAAAAGGCCGAGGAATAATGTATCAAAAAATATTGGCCGAAGTCAAAGAAGATTAATCAACATCGAAGGATCACAAGCTTGAACAAATCAAAAAAAATCAAATGCCGAGAATATTCAAGTAACAAATACAATTAAATGGATATCACCAAAATTCGAAAGCATTGAATCAAGTCAGAAAAATCACCCATCGCCAAACAAAAATCGAATTGCGGAAGTACCCTACTAAGAAGGAATTAGATGTGAGTAAATAGGATTACTCACCTTCGATTCAAAAAGCACGAGTCCGAAGAATCGAGCGAAGCCAGAGACGAATTCAATCGAGTAGCCGAAGTCCTCCTCTTTCCCCCTTCAGATTGTCGTAGCACGCAAACCCTAATTTTGATCGAACGAAGAAAACGAACAGAGCCGCCATATTTTCTTTTCTTTCGTTTTAGGGTTAGCGAATCTGAGAGTAAAGGAAAGGGAACGGGTATTCGTTTTGATATTCATCACAGCCTAAAGCCAAAGAATCTTGGACTAAAAAATTAATTTTAAAGCCCGAAACCCCTTAACAAATTATTAAAAATTTACAACAGCAATTAGCTTGTAACATCAATCATTTAATGACGATTATAATTTGAAGCTAAATCTCGGGTTGTTACAGACTCCCCTCCTTATAAAAATTGCGTCCCCGCAATTTTTATAATCAAAGTCGTCAATAACAATTATTTTTCTAACATAAACCGGTTAAGCTAGAAAAGTAGAAGTCGGGAATACAAACGCCAAGGAAATCTTTTAATTCCATAAAATAATTTCACAAATTCTCAACAAAATCTAATTATCAATAGATAATCAGAAAACAGCTAATCTGGATAAACACAATTATCAGCGTTATTCAATTATCAATAAGATAATTAAAATACAGAAAATCATAAAACAGCAATATCTAATTATCGATACGATAATTAGAAAACAGCAAAATCTAATTATCAACAAAGATAATTAGAAAACACAAATTACAAATCGCACAACTGCAAATATCTAGTTATCCAACAAATACTAGAAAGCACGAACTTCATAATCAGCAAACTATAACTATCAACAGAGATAGACATAGATAGAAAACAGCAATCCAATAAAATCAGCATACTCTAGAATCAATTGGGGACTAGAAAATCTCATATCAATAAAATCAGCAACCATCCAATTATCCAAACGATAGTCAGAAAACAAATCGACAAACCTCTAATTATCAAAAACGATAATCAGGAACATCAAATCAACAATTATTTACTTATGAAAAACGATAACCAAATTTCAAATCAATAAATTTTCGATTATCAAAAACGATAATCAAATTTCAAATCAACAAATATTCGATTATCGAAAACGATAATCAAATTTCAAATCAACAAATATTCGATTATCAAAACGATAATCAAATTTCAAATCAACAAATGTTCAATTATCCAAAGCGATAATTAAATTTCAAAACAGCAATTATTTAATTATCAAAAGCGTTAATTAAATCTCAAATCAATAAATATTTAATTATCAAAAGCGATAATTAAATCTCAAATCAGCAAATATTTAATTATCAAAAGCGATAATTAAATTTCAAATCAGCAAATATTTAATTATCAAAAGCGATCATTAAATCTCAAATCAATAAATATTTAATTATCAAAAGCGATAATTAAATCTCAAATCAACAAATATTTAATTATCAAAAGCGATAATTAAATCTCAAATCAGCAAGTATTTAATTATCAAAAGCGATAATTAAATTTCAAATCAGCAAATATTTAATTATCAAAAGCGATAATTAAATCCCAAATCAACAAATATTCAATTATCAAAAGCGATAATTAAATCTCAAATCAACAAATATTCAATTATCAAAAGCGATAATTAAATCTCAAATCAGCAAATATTTAATTATCAAAAGCGATAATTAAATCTCAAATCAGCAAATATTTAATTATCAAAAGCGATAATTAAATCTCAAATCCGCAAATATTTAATTATCAAAAGCGATAATTAAATCTCAAATCCGCAAATATTTAATTATCAAAAGCGATAATTAAATCTCAAATCAGCAAATATTTAATTATCAAAAGCGATAATTAAATCTCAAATCAACAAATATTTAATTATCAAAAGCGATAATTAAATCTCAAATCAGCAAATATTTAATTATCAAAAGCGATAATTAAATCTCAAATCAGCAAATATTTAATTATCAAAAGCGATAATTAAATCTCAAATCAGCAAATATTTAATTATCAAAAGCGATGATTAAATCTCAAATCAGCAAATATTTAATTATCAAAAGCGATAATTAAATTTCAAATCAACAAATATTTAATTATCAAAAGCGATAATTAAATCTCAAATCAACAAATATTTAATTATCAAAAGCGATAATTAAATCTCAAATCAGCAAATATTTAATTATCAAAAGCGATAATTAAATCTCAAATCAGCAAATATTTAATTATCAAAAGCGATAATTAAATCTCAATCAGCAAATATTTAATTATCAAAAGCGATAATTAAATCTCAATCAGCAAATATTTAATTATCAAAAGCGATAATTAAATCTCAAATCAACAAATATTTAATTATCAAAAGCGATAATTAAATCTCAAATCAACAAATATTTAATTATCAAAAGCGATAATTAAATCTCAAATCAGCAAATATTTAATTACCGATATGATAATTAAATCTCATAACATCAGATATCTAATTACCTGCAGATAATTAGAAACAACAAATATCTAGAAATCAATTAAGAAGACTAGAAAATCAACATAAAAGCTTGGATCGATCCCATCAGATGGCGAGTTTTTAATTCGCCGCACGTGCATCAACAAATGGCCGAAGCCTACCAAGTACTCAACATAATTTTGGCGCCCAACAAATGACCCGAAGGTCCAACAAATGACCCGAAGGTCTAGTACTGGTATTTGACCCGAAGGTCCTCATATGACCCGAAGGTCCAACATATGACCCGAAGGCCCAACAAAGTGGCTCGAAAGCACACGAAATCATCAAATATTTCAATTAACGAGTCCGGAATTAACCAAAATAGCAAACGCACATGTCCCATAACCACGAGTTTTACTAAATCGTTTAATTCTCTTTATCGTTTCCTTAAAAGTGCAAAATCATCAAATCATCAAAACAGCAGATATTTCAATTAACGAGTCCGGAATTAACCGAAATAGCAAACGCACATGTCCCATACCACGTGTTTTACTAAATCGTTTGATTCTCTTCATCGTTTCCTTGAAAGTGCAAAATTGTGTATTTTGTAAAAATACACTTTACATTCTCAAACGGACAAGTCCGGAATTAAGCGAATCAGTAAAAGAAAGGGGTCATAATCCTCGATTTTGCTGAAACGTTTAAATCGCTTCCTCATTCTTTTGAAATCGCAAACTATAAAACTTCTGAAAACAATTTTATTTATTTTATAAAAATAACAATTCACATTCTCAACTGGACAAGTCCAGAGTTAAGCGAATCAGTAAAAGAAAGGGGTCATAATCCTCGATTTTGCTGAAACGTTTAAATCGCTTTCTCATCCTTTTGAAAGCGCAAACTGTTAAAAATTTTATAAAACAATTTTCATTTTTAAAATGATTTTCCAATCACGTGATTAAAGCAGCAATATTAGTAACAATTTCGAAAAGGAAATTGTACTTCCCAAAACACCGTAAAACGAATCTCAAAATCAGCATTGCGGAATAACCGCTTGAAAATCCACTTTTAAAATCTGATGGTTACTGAAGCCAAAGCGACAGAAATTTTTAAACGTCAAAATCTCATCAAAGTAATTTACATCAAAATGTAACACCAGTGAATTTTCATTCATTAAAATTGTCAACAAAACACCGTGCTTCAAAATATAGCGCTAGTGTAAAAATCCCGTTATAAAAATAACGGCAACAAAATACGTTTCATAACCAAGCATCGATTCAACGTAAAATAAATGCAGTAACGTGCAACTCAAATTTGCACGTACTACAAAATGAACAAAGAAATCATTCGAATATATCTTCAATGAAGATAATTCAAAACAGCTAAATCTAATCAATATATGATTAGCATAAAAGAAAACTAGCAAAGATTTCAACAAAATCACATAACTGCAATCATTTCGAATCCTCAATTCGGAATCGAAATTCTCAATGAAACAAAATAAATACAGCTAGGTAAACAAAAAATGAAATTTATTTCAATTTCGTATTTTGATTTTTAAATCAAAAAGATTATCAGTCGTACTCAGCGAAGACAGTTTCACTGTTTCCGCTGCGCACTCTGATAAACAGAACACAATTTAATCAAATCAACAAAACACAGTTTCACTTTTATTTTTAAATAAAGGTATTTAAAAAATTTCATCAAAAGTTCAAAACTTTAGTTTTGACTCAAAGCACAAATAAAACATCGACCAATAGTTGTAACATATGTTCCATCTAAGTTATGCTTTATATTATGTCCATAAACCCCAAGCTCTGATACCAACTGTGGCGCCCCACCTCTATGCTTACAATAACAAAGAGTATTAGAGGAATTACTGTCTGTTATTACGAAGAATAAGGCTGGATAGGAGCGGCCATCCGTAGTTGGCCTTACACTAGTATTGGTTACCTCGATAGGAGTGGTATATATATTTTTCATTTTTCATCATTTCTTTATTTACTCCCATCGACATACCCAATTACCAGTATAAAACGAACTACGATGGTTCATAATAGTTTAGGACAATATATATAATAATAACACAGATACAAAAGAATGTGGAACACAGATAACAAAAAGTCTCATATATATAAATAACTGATGTCAGTTACAATACATTTAACACAATACATATGATACAACTACAACTGTCGACTCTGGAAGCTATATATACAAATACATTATCAACTAATGTACATGAATACATATCAACCTAATCCCTACATTGACTACTACAAAAAGACGCAGACCACTTCAAATGATATGAAAAGTCTTCATAGCTCAAACAGCAACTCAAAGCAGGAAATCTACAACCTGAAATAACTCGGGTCTGACCCGAGTATTACATTCAAAAGAAGATAATACACGGGTCAGTCTAATTCAAACTCAGTTATAAATGCACAGAAGCAACAATAATCAATATCAAATAGACGACAGTCACAGAAATCTCGTATATCCAACTTCTCGATAAGAGAATCGGATAACGACAGATATAACACTAAACGGTGTTAAACAACAATCAGCAGATTTAAATCATCAACAAAGATAACTGAAAAGAATATCAATGAAGATAATTTAGAAAACATAAGAATTGCCTAATTGGCAATTAATAACAAAATGATCAAATCACCAAAGCAAAATACAATATCAAAATATTGAATTGGCAACACGAAACAATTTCATCAATTGAAATCAATCAATTTAAAATCGGTCAATTCTGTGTGGCTGCAGTACATGCACACGTGTACTGCCTCGCCACCACAGTGCAAGATGTCATCATAACTCCAACCATTGACAGCAAATCAACACTACAGAGGTCAAGTCATGGCTATCCGGACTCAACACAACTGCAAACAAAAATGGAACTGCAGCCACCCGTGAATAAAATAGTTCATGTTCCAAACTACAAAGTGATCAAGGCATGAACCAGACAAGTACTCAAGGGATGCAGCTCCCAAGCAACAATCAGTAAACAATCAAAGGCTCAAGACTGCATCATTACGACAACTTCACCAAACCACAATCTACAAATACAAAGACCAGAGTAGTAACCAGTGCACCACTGAACCATCAAAGACATGATTATCAAACTAAAGATATGCACAGGCAAAGACTCGGCAATGCAGCAAAACCAAGCAGAAGCATTAAACAACATGATAGTGAAACATGTCATAGTGAAGATAACAATTGCGATGACCAGACACACATGCACAAGTGAAGTTCAGACTAGTTCAGTAGACATAACAGGTGAATGCAACAATGAAGACTACTTCAAGATTAGACAAGACTCAAAATGATATAGCAGCAGTTCATATACCAGACCAAAAACAATGAAAGCTACAGCAAAATCCAGTGCCAACATGAACAAAGAAGACAATGGCAAATGCACATGACAAATACAGAGCTCAAGGCCTTAATGAAGCTACATTGACAAAACAGTTTCACAAAATGTCAAGACCAGACCACAAGCGTACATCTACCACAAGCATCAACATGTATGCAATCAGAATGAAGCAGACATTGACAATGTAGATGCAAGTGAATATGGCAATGAAATTAATATACAGTGAAACAAAGCATGGTTCAAACCAGGGCACACAGCATACAAATGCACCAATGAAGTCTGTACACATGGAAAATACAAGCAACTCGAGCTCAAGACGATACAAACCAAATATCAAATAAAACACAAATGGCCAGAGAATTGTACAAAGCTCCTACAGGGATGAACGGAAATGGCCAAAGTCAAAAGCATCAATATTCATAGTCGTATGTAACTAAAAGTCTGGGTTAAGAAAACAAAAACCCAGTCAAAGCCTGAAAGCATCAGTAAAAGGCCGAGGAATAATGTATCAAAAAATATTGGCCGAAGTCAAAAAAGATTAATCAACATCGAAGGATCACAAGCTTGAACAAATCAGAAAAAATCAAATGCCGAGAATATTCAAGTAACGAATACAATTAAATGGATATCACCAAAATTCGAAAGCATTGAATCAAGTCAGAAAAATCACCCATAACCAAACTAAAATCGAATTGCGGAAGTACCCTACTAAGAAGGAATTAGAATGAGTAAATAGGATTACTCACCTTCGATTCTAAAAGCACGAGTCCGAAGAATCGAGCGAAGCCAGAGACGAATTCAATCGAGTAGCCGAAGTCCTCCTCTTTCCCCCTTCAGATCGCCGTAGCACGCAAACCCTAATTTTGATCAAACGAAGAAAACGAACAGAGCCGCCATATTTTCTTTTCTTTCGTTTTAGGGTTAGCGAATCTGAGAGTAAAGGAAAGGGAACGGGTATTCGTTTTGATATACATCACAGCCTAAAGCCAAAGAATCTTGGGCTAAAAATTTAATTTTAAAGCCCGAAACCCCTTAACAAATTATTAAAAATTTACAACAGCAATTAGCTAGTAACATCAATCATTTAATGACGATTATAATTTGAAGCTAAATCCCGGGTTATTACACTTAGGGCTTGTGGTCTGAAAACTTATAATATGGTTAAGATACATAAGACATCTTATTTAAATTATACTACCTAAGTACCGTTATAGAAAGGCTCGAGATTTTATTCACTAGACATTATTATTCTGATTCCCTCCGCATTACAACATAGGTTCGAGATGTTGATGCAGATTTTCGGAGGTGGTGGTGGAGACGCAGACTTGTGGTAGCTACTATTTAGCTACATGTGTTATTTCCTTTATTTCCGATATACCTATTAAATGATGTTGTAACTTTGGAATATTATACTCTAGATAGTTAACGATTGTTTATGGTATTATGTTACGTTTTTATGACATTTGAATTTTAATAAAATGGTACTGTTTCGATATTATATTTTATCTTTCCGTTATGAGTTTCTAAATGTGTAGATAAGTAGCTTCATGTATTGTTGTTTTTACCAAACAACAGCTTGCTTTGGAATGGATCTAATTTCTGATGGGCCTTTTCTGGGTCAGAATTTAGGCGTGTTTTAAGGTGGGTTGTTACATTTGGTATCAGAGTTTAGGTTATCCGATCAACGGGGATATGTATACGTATGAGATGCGTACTTGTTATTTTTGAAAGTATTTTTCAAAAATCCTACAATATATAAATATATATATACTTATTGTAAACATACATAAAATATTAGGCAAATCTTTACTTCAGCATATAATGCCATCTTAGGAAATGTAGATGGAAAAGATTGTATCTCCAAAATTAATAGCGCAATAAATGTGCAATAAATAAGGAGTTATAATAATTTAAAAATGATATAAATGGATTAATGGGACTGATTAAAAGATTATTAGAGTAATTATGGAAATATAAGAAAGGAATGATAGGTAAAATTGAATGTATAAATAAATGTCTCATATATTATCCATTAGAATAATAATCATTTATTATGGATAACTGACATTTATAGAAATAGCAAATAAACATGTTAGGTAGTAATTAAATATTATAAAGGAGTATAATCATCATTATGGTAAATTATATAGCCCTAATTATACAGACGAAAATTAATGGGCCTGGCCGAATATATAAAAATAGATGGGAGGTAAGAACATATGTGTTGTAAACATCCGAAAGTAAGGAATGATAGGAGTAAAGCAAGATTTAGTGGAGCAAGTTCCCGCAAGTGGTGTACATCAATCACCACAAGGAGATAATCAGATTCTTATAAAGATTGAGTAGGAAAGAAAGAAAATTCAAAAGAAAGGGCAATTAAAGTCAATTTTTAAATCCAACCCCATAGGACAAAATTTGATAAAAGATTTTTGTAAAATTCCTTGAAATGTTTTGAATAAGTTTTTCAAAGGATTTATTGGAAAGTTGTTGTTTTGAAAAGGTAAGAAAATATGGATACTCATAATTTTTTTAAAAAAAGTTGAGTCAAAAGTTTCTGATTAAAAGGTTTTTGGTAAAAAAAGGATTTTCATTTTTGAAATTCTAGTTTAAAATTGATTGAGTTAAAAGGTTTTTTATTTTTGGAGAAAGAGATTCTTCGTTTTTTAAATAAATGTAAAATAGGGTGTAGGTTGGACTTAATGATTTTCCTTCTATTTTATAAATTTGGAAGTTCTTTTTCTTAAAACTTCTTTCTGAAAAAGGAAATAATTGGAAATGGAATTTAATTAAATTAAGGAATAGAGAATCAATGATAAGAGTGACTAGGATATGTGAAACATTTCTGTATAAGGAAAATACAGAGAATAACGCTGAGGTAGGAGCCAATTAGTTAGGAGAAATATAAATAGGGGAAATACTGAGAGATTTGGATAGAAATAGCATTAGGAATTTATATAAAATAGGATCGGTAGTCTAGTTAGAAATCAATAGGATAGAAGTTATCCTTATTTACTCCACTTTTCATTGTTTAGGGTTATTGAAGATGTTTTTGAAATAAAAATGACAATTGGATGGAACTAAATAATGATAATTACTAAATGAGTTGGGATGATTTTATGAATGTTATAAGGAAAAGCATTTATGTGATGACGAGAATTACATATATAAATATATACACACACTTTTCTATCTAGAATTTGTTTGAATAAGAATAAAATATTATTGAATTTAAAATGATAAGGAAAGGGAAATAAATTAGGATTGATAAGAAAAGGACTGCAAAAGATTATAGGAGTTTAACAAAGTTATAAAAAGTATTTGGTTAAGTGACAGTACATTTTGAGAAATAAAGCAATAGATGTTGATGTGTATCTTTGGGATAATACAACAACTTGAAATTAGAAATTTGGCATGCATGTGAATAGATTGTGATTTGAAGTCTACTAGGATAATTGTCTTGTAACTAGAAATATCTTTGAAATAATAAATGTCTAATAAACGAAAATATTTTATTTTGAAATGTTATTGAAGTTATAATCTTTGTAATAGATTTAAAAGGATTTAAAAATTGAAAAAAAAATTAATATATCATTGAAATGGTAGTCAATGTTTTCATAAGTTTAAGCCATGATTTCATAAATTAATCGAGTAATAAATGCTGATTTCGAATTTAATGTAATAAGTTTATTTGTATGAAAATTATTTATTGAAAATTATTTTGTATGAGTTTTTTTAGTTTTATAAAGAATGGTAAAATCCCAACAAAATTTTATGGAGTAGACAGGGATCACTACCTAGGTAAGATAGAGTAAAGGTTTTAGGATATAAATAAAATAGGAATATTATATACAACCTGATTTGGAAATTTTAAATCAGTTCCAGGTATTTAATTATAGAATATTGGTAAAACCGTGAAGGTATTCCAGATTTATAATTGGGTTGGAAGTTAGGTTGCTCTAGTTGACTTGGAATGTAAATTTCTATATTTTGATTTATATGGAGCGGGTTCCGTATAAATTCCATAAATTATCCAACTTCAAAATAGGTATAAAAGCATGTCGTTTGAATCAAAAAGGGATATACCAAAAAGGGAAAGAGATGTATAAGGTATGGATATTCTTTTCCATAGTTTACACTGTCAATTTCAATAAAAGAAAAGAAATATTTCCTTATAATTTCAAATGAAGCAAAGATCTCACTTTGGTTAATATATGGAAAATTATAAATGTAATCCTTTTAGAAGAACGGCTTTGATAAATTAAAATATAGAAAGGAATGTTCTAGTTTAGAAATTAATGATTAGAGAAATATACACACACGTATAACTGCATTTAACGTATAAAAATAGAAATATATAAATAACGTAATTTACAACGATATTCATATTAGTTATTATAGGACTAAGATTTATGGACATTAATTATAGATTTAATGGGGGATAAAATTATAATTAATAGAGAATTAAATGGAATTTAACATAGTATTTATGAAGGGATTGAATCGGCATAATAAATGGAATTTGAAACTGGTAAAAAGATTAAAGGGATTCAAATGATGATTGATTAGAGATGGTCCAACTTTGACCTTAATGATCAATCATTATGGATATATTAACTGAAGTAATGGATGAACCACATTTATTAGAAACCGAGTAGGAGAATTAAGGAAGATAGAGAATTAAGTGGAATGACATATGAAGAATGTTCATCTTAATTTAGTAAGGAGTATTAGGGCCCAACATCACTAACACTATGATAAATGGCAACTTCTAGTAAAAATTTCTTGTAAAGTTTGTGGGATTGTTATCGCTGGTTGTTTCCCCTGGGTTATTGGAAAAGCATATGATATGGTATAAGATATGTTCATGTTTTATCATTAAGTTTATTTTATGGATGGGATTAGACCGCTAGATAAATATATATAGAGAGGAACAATGTAAATAAGGAAACTTCATAAGGACACTCAACTAGTGATAAACTATAGGTAAGATTGGAAGTTAATGAGGAAATCAGGTTAGTAACTAGAAATAAATGATGCATTAATTCCTCCCTCTCCCTAAAAAAACCCTTAGGATTTTGGGAAAATAAATTTTAGCTTGCGAAGTGACACCATTCAAGGATAACCATTCACCCCAGAGGAGATAAGATGAATATGGATATAAAGAGAATTTTCTATTGCACGGAGATGTAGAAGAATGTGGCAGAATTTTCCACTTGGTGTTTGACATGCCAAAAAGAAAAAAATAGAACTGATTAGGCAGCATATGAAGGCCGCACAAGATCGTTGGAAAACTTATGCGGACAAGCGAAGAAAAGAGTTAGAGTTTGAAGTATGGGATATGGTGTTTATCAAAGTTTCCTTCTTAGAAAGGTCGTGAGATTTGGAAAGTTGGGAAAGTTGGCACCAAAATTTGTTGGTTCTTTTCCGATTTAGAAAGAATAGAAAGGCTTTCTTATCGTATGGAGCTATCGGATAAATTGGCAGGAATCCATGACGTTTTTCACGTTTTACACTTAAGGAAATTCCTTCATAGCACAATCACCGTAGTAGAGCCTAATCAATTGGGACATTGAGACAGAGCTAATAGCAGCCCGTGCCACTGTATGCATTGTGTAGCATGGAACTAGGAAGCTCCACAACAAAGAAATTAGGCTGGTTCAGGTATAATGGAGGGAAAATCCAACGAAAAGCACGAGGACTTCTCATTTTAAGCTTTTCGCTCGCAAAATTTTGTCTCCAAAATTAGGTTTTGGTTGCATCGTGGTTGCTAGATTGGATGGTAGGATATGGTTGCTACACTTTTACTATCACTTTTATACTCATATAAAACACATTTTTCATGTTAGGATGTTTGCATACATGCATATATGTCATAACTCCCGTCTTCACGCTAGGATTGAGCTCACCTTTAGTATGTTTGCATACATAATCACATTGCAATTTTTGGTTGAGTAGATGGTTGTGTAGGTAACATGATTGTAGAACATGGATGCTTAGTGTGTGTTACACCCATTCGTCCCTTAAGAGATTTCAGGAACGAAATCCTTTATGGAGGGAGAGAATGTAACACCCCATAAAAATTAATAAGAAATTAACTAACAAGAAAGGAATTAATTAATAAATTAATAATAAGGCTAAAAATGAAAATTTGGTTAAAGTCGGAATTTCACAACTAAAGTTATGTCGTTGTGTTCGCGGCGATTTTCTGATCAATTCCGTTGTGTTCATGGCAATTTTCTGATCAATTTTCATATATAATGTTTTGAAAATGGAGCTCAAACGAAAAAATAATGGACGTTTGAAGTTTGAAGTTTTCAGATTCAAAATAATTTAAACGGAATTCAAATTCAAATAAACAAATAATTCTTAAATTTGAAATTCAAAAGGTAAACCTAGGGGTTAA
The DNA here is from genome assembly GCA_030737815.1 of Allium fistulosum. Lineage (NCBI taxonomy): Eukaryota > Viridiplantae > Streptophyta > Magnoliopsida > Asparagales > Amaryllidaceae > Allium > Allium fistulosum. The sequence goes on from CM060902.1 coordinate 477,613,937, forward strand.
ATAAACAATAAAATTAATGTTAATGTTAAAAGTTAGTTAAGGAATTAAGGTTCTAAAAATAAATGAACTGGTCGAACTCTCTCTAGGACTGTTCGACCGCCTAAGATAGACCGGTCGACCGATGGGTGTTGGTGGCGGCTAGGGTTTTCTTCATTTGAGCGTCCGGATATTAATTATTTTGAACCGACTTAAATCCAATGGTTCTGGTGCTTTCTAACCACTATAAATAAGAGCCTAACCCTTCACTTTTATTCATAAATTATTTTATGAACCAAGCAAAACTCTACCAGTTTCTTTCTTCTTCAAGATTCAGAAACTAGAGTTTCAGGTAAGGAATTTTAGGTTTTAATATTCAATTTTTAATTCTATTCTCCTTTGATCGCTGAAATTCCGAATCTAATCTATATACAACCCACTGGTTGTATATTTCTAAAGGAAGAGATCTGGAAAGCGATTTATGCTGGCGTAAACAAATCTAAGAGGAAGAGCTAAGGACCTTTTATAAGTGGAAATTTTAGTCTTTCTTATTTTAGTGATTATATAGTACAACTTAGATTTGGTATATGCCTTTAGGAAATTTTGGTTTACAAAAACATTAAATAAAACCCTCAAAATTCACCCAAAGAAAAATGTCAATTCTTATGTAAGAATCTCAAATATTTTATGTTAAAATAATGGAAATTTTGTAGATGTTGTAGTTTCATTCTTTTACACTCTATTTCACTTCTTATCTTTTTTCTTTGGATCTAATTAAAGAATATGAAAAGAATAAATTAGGAAATGTTGCGTAAGGTGCGTATTATTTTATTCGTAATTTACAACACCTATTTCCGTAATTTAATTAGAAATTTCCTTTTTAAATTTTGTATAAAGAAGTTGAACAGAGCATAAAAGTATTTGAATTGTAAGTTTTTATTAATGATTGATTCTGTTATTTTAGTATAAAGTAAGTTGGTTATGAATTCTATTTTATACAAGTCTGTTGATTTAATTATGGATATTGGATATATGGAATGTGTGTTGATATGAAATTGAACTTGTATAAATTTAAAGTTTTGACATTTAAACGTTAGTTTAGGACGCAATCTTCACATGCTTATTTTAGACGTGTGTGTGTATATTACGTAAATAACGTATAATTATAACATTTTAATTGCGTAGTTAATATAATATTAATTATCATTAAATTCTCCTTAGGAAAGTAATTAATTATTCAGGCGAAATAAGAGGTTTTCTTATAAGGCTTTGATTTGTATATGGTGAGATGTGAGATAATATATGAAGAGAGTGTTTTAGACTATGACTAGGTTATAGGGATGCGAGGTCAGTCAAAACCACATAGAAGTCCGTCCAGCTAATCAGGCTACCAACAATGTGACTTTGGGGCTGAGGTAAGATATCGACATAATAAGTAACCACGGAGGACACGGGGTTTGTCCCAATTTTGTAGGGTAAACCTACCCAATTAATCTGGCTACTAGTACCTACGAATTGTCAGACTAATATGAGACATCATGGTTGGGTTACGGGTCATACTACGAAGAACTTGCTTCGGAGATTGAAGGTAAAGTGGCCGCCTAAGGGCCCGCCTCTTCCCTATCATATAAGTATTAAATGGTCAGGGTAAATGAATGGACACAATAGAGGATATATTAGAGAGGGTCTACTTCAAATTTGAAGTAGTAAGTGGCATGAAGAGATTCCGTACAATGTCAGTTAGATATTACCAGAGAGGAGCCCGCCTTAGGATATGCGATAAATGATGGAGACCAGCCTTAAATGAGGTATTAAATGGTCAGAGTCTGTCTAGTTTCCATTAAAAAAGTATTAAGTGGCTTGGGTACAATTTCCTGCATTGTTAAGACATTATTGATGATATATATATATATATATATATATATATATATATATATATATATCTGTGTGTGTGTGTATGTGTTTGAGTTGAAAGAATAGTGGACTGGAAAAGCCTTAGGGTTATGGTTTGAAAACTTATAATATGGTTAAGATACGTAAGGCATATTCTTTTTAAATTATATTGCCCAAGTACTATTATAGAAAGGCTTAATATTTTATTCACCAAACATTGTTGTTCGGACTTCCTTCTCATTACAACACGGGTTAAAGATATTGATGCAGATTTTCGGAGGTGGTGACGAAGACGTAGACTTGTGGCAGTTATTATTTATCTACTTGCGTTATTTCCTTTATTTCTAATGTACCCATTAAATGATGTTGTAACTTTTGGAATATTATACTTCAGATAGTTGACGATTGTTTATGGCATCGTGTTATGTTTTTATGACATTTGAATTTTAATAAAATGGATATTGTTCTGATGTTATATTTTATCATTCCGTTGTGAGTTTCTGAATGTGTAAATAAATAGCTATGTTTATTATTATTTTAACCAACCAACTGTCTGCTTTGGAATGAGTCTACGTTCTAATGGGTCTTTTCTGGATCGGAATTTAGGCGTGTTTTGAGACGGGTTGTTACAAGTGATTCCAAGGGAACTCAAACAGTCGTCAATGATGGGATCTCGACTCCACATAATGAAATTCATTATCTTGAGTTCGAGGACAAGTACATCATATGATGTGATTGGAAGCACTATAATATTAAACCGAACAACTAATATTAGGTTCTATTCCAAGATAAAGTGTTTGATATCCAAATGATATGCTGGTGGTTGAATTGCTTTGTACTTAGTAGGTTTATAGCAGGAACACTATTGAAGTGTATATTATAGGTAACTTTTTGTAAACCTACCTATATGAATCCACGAAGGTAGTGTCGCCTTCTACAAGGCATTATAGCTTAGTCTCTAAGAGCATTTCATGCAATCTAGATACATGCACAAGGCAAATGCACATGTTGGCATATTAAACTATATGAAGAAATGAAAATGAGTGTATAAAACATGTCTGGTGCTTCATATAAGATCGATGTTTAGTGCTTAGTCAATCAATCCATCCTAACTTGTTTCGATAAGTCGTTACCATGTATAGATTCGAATCCACAAGACATCTATACTTATGCACAGGTTTTTTTGCAGCAACTGAGAAGGGAAAATTTATTGAAATTTGGTGAAGGATCGTCAGTGAATTTTTTATAAAATTTGTTTGTAGTTTAGCTTTGAAAAGGAGAGAGTGTGAGGAGAAGAAGACGAATGAGATTAGTCTCATGCCTTAGTAAATGTTAAATTGTATTTGTTTAAATATATGTTCTACATAAGAAAAGTCAAACCTTTTGAGCATTGTTTTCTTTTGGATTGAAGTCAGAGGTCGTGCATGATAACACGCGTGCGTGCGACCATATGTTCGACCGACCATGTTGAACCAGTTTGGGCTTGGATCCATAAAATATTTTTGTATATATTTCCAAATGAGCTTCTCGACCAAATGATGCAGGTCCAAAATACGAGAACAGCTAGTTTTCTAATTTATTTTGCGTCAAAAGAACCAAGATGCAAATATGACTACTGCTGTGGATTAAACAATGCCTCTACAGGCACTTCTATCCATTAAAAATAGTCTTTTTGGTTCAAATGGCTGTATCTCTTGCCAAGGGACACTTTTCCTCATCCTACATGAATCGACATACGCTCTAGGGTTTCAAAATTTAGACAATTTTCCAATTTATTCTCTCTAACTCTACGTTTTTTCAATCTTTGAACTCTAATTTTTTTTTACAAACTTATATCGATTTTCTAATGTTGAGATGACGAACTCGATACTTTAGTCAATACAACTACCAAAAGATAATTTTAATCGATTTCGGAATTACGGTCGAAATTAACATTTTTAACTCATATGTAGACGAACGTACTCATCTGTTTAATAAAACGGCAGTGAGGAAAAAGGAAGACTTATACATGGGTACCGTTTATTTTTTGAACAAAAGGAATAAGTGGGATTCACGTTAGATGTTCCATACCGACTTATATTTAAAGAAATCAAAGAAAGAAAAATACAAAATCAAAGAAGGAAAATACAAACGCAAGAATGCGTAAGCCAGAAGTGTGAACGTGAACTAGGAACGGGTTTGTTTGCATTAAAATATACAAACGAAGATGCTTATCTCACCATGTCTGGCTATAGCGACGGTGTCGAACATCACATGTGCATGTACCTACCATAAAGCTGTTGTGTCCTTATCACAAGTGATGCCAAAATTGGCACTCATAATTATAATAATGTGCACAGGTGTTGAGAATAAAACACTGAATGTCGCGTTTAAGCAATACAGCATACAGGTCATCGGTGATTTTGTTTTCATCAGATTCATATGAACGCATTAAAAAAATCAGACGTCTATCAACATTGCTTTCATTTTACTTGAATTAATTCAAATTCCGAAATTCATTTCACCGGAACAAATGGTCTGTGAATTCAAATCATTTATTTGTTTAGTTACTCCTGGAATAATTTCAATTTGGACTTTATTTCAACCAGCATATTCTATTTTATTTCTAAATTACTTCTGCTTTGAATGGTTAGTACATCTTCAAAAAATAAATCTACTTTAGGCCTATTTGAATTTCAATTTACATTTTGCAACTTGATTCTTATAGATAGTGGATTATGGGATAAATGAAATTCTAGAAAAAACGTCGACAAACGAGTTATCATGATTTAAAGTATTTAAAGTGTGTTATCAATAAAACAAATAAAAGGGCTTCCAATAGGAGCAGTGAGAGAGGATGAGATATGTAATGTAATGATACTTCAAAATTAATGCTATAATACTTAATCATCCGTTTCAGGACATGAATGCATCAACGAATTGACCACTAGTTTTTAAGTAAGGAGAGACCAATCTATTAAATAATAGTAAAGCAGAAGAATTTTAAGCTCTATGATTAATTCTATGAATTATCTTCATTCCCCTTAGTTCTCTCCAACTATAAATATTTTATTTTTAAAATCTTATAGTTTATCACTTTACAATTATTATACTAAACTTCTCATACTATTTTATATTCAAATACCTACTCTTTTAATAAGTCTACAATTATTTATAAATCTTTCTCGATTCTCTTCCAATATTTTACATCAAAGCCCACATATTTAAATTAATTACATAATCCAAATTTAAAATTAATGGACAACCTTGGTCAACTAATATTTATTAGTAAATTCTAAAAAAATAAAGTTTTAATATATATGCTACAGGCGTATCAACAAATTGGTATAAAAAGATCTTTTTTTATTTAGATATGTGTGTGTGTTTGTGTGCGTATATAAATCACATAGCATAAATTATATACATTAACGATAATAACAAATTTATTTTATAATTTATTTACTGAACAAATTTATCATACAATACATTATATAATTCTATTAACTTCAAACACCAAAATTTTAAATTTTTTTTACAATTTCTTAGAAACCATTCTCAATTCTTTTCTAATATTTTACACTAAGGTCCATATATTTAACTAATTGTGTAATCTTAAATTTAAACTATTTAAATAAATTTGATTAACTGATATTCATTAATCAATCTAATAAATACTAAAAATATAAGAATTTCAATATATATAATATTCATTTATATGTGGAAAAAATGATAAAGTTATTTCTTTATTCAGACATAATGATATATAAATCGCATAACATAAAATGTGTACATAAATAACAATAACTCTTTTAATTTCTAATTTAGTTATCTTTAAATTTTTATTGTACATTATGTTACATTACATAACGTAAATTTATTTTTAACAACCTTTAAAAGATAAATTTATATTTTATAACATTACTATGTAGACGCACAAATTTCATCGATAAAAATTAGATTATATAAACATTTACTTTTAACATGTTATCAAACCATGTCAAGCTCATAACTCAACTAAATGCTACGTAACATTATTTGCGATTATCAAAGTTGTAAGTGTGACTCTTCTATAACAACATAAAATCTATGGTTAACTATGAAATTGTTTAAAAATGAAAACTAAATAATGGATCAAAGTTCACATGTAGATAAACGGGCATAAGATGCTCTTCTCAAGTACAAATACGTACAAAGCTCTTCGTAATTTTCTATAACTTTTCACATTCAACTTCTTATTTTTGATAGTTATGTTGATTATTTAATTCAAATTATTTACATATATTAAATTAAATTAACATTCGTAAATCTATTTATAAATCCTTGAAAAATAACAATTCAATATATACACAACAATTAAAACAAAAATGGTAAAGTTATTTATTCACTCATACATATAAAAAATATATATCACATGACATTAATTATTTACATCTATAGTATTAAAAAATTTAATTTTTTTAGTAGGACATTAATTGCTACAAATAAATATAGCTAGCGAGGATTGAACCTTCAACCTTACATCTGAGCATCACATGTCATTTTGATTTATGATTAATATATCACAATAAATTTATCATAAATTACATAATAAATTTATAATTTTAGCAATAATTAAAATATAAATACTATTTTTTTATTAACATCGTCATGTGCAACGCACGGGTTACACACTAGTTAAACATAAAGCACGACAGTTAGTCGCTTCTACTTGTGAAATGATTGCACACAAATAAAACAATTTTGAATTAAAAAAAGTCATTGAACAATAAAAAAGGGTATGCAGAAGATTTCCTCTTGTATCGACGTTAAATCTACCGGAGTTCGTATGCATTGTTTCCTGAAACAAGATTGTTTATTCTATAACAATAAATGTTTCTCAAGAATTTTTTTTGTAAGATAAAAGTAACCTTTCATGGCAAAATAACACATACATGGCAATGGAACGTTGAACACTAAAGATTATCGAACTCAAAACAATGACAAGTAAAGTTGATCTTAGAGTAGTCTTAAAGCAGTTTTATCCGTTTTAAAAAAAAATTCTATTCTCTTCACCACGTGGCTTCTCTTTTACTTATAGGTGTAGAAGTTATTGATGGTCGAAAAAAAAAGATAATTTAAAATTCATAAACTAAAAGTGACTATGTTAAGATCCATTACAGTCACATTCGATCTGTGCTTGTGCGGTGTACAGTGCCAAGTGCGTAAATAAAGCATCTCAAATGTCCAATCATCCATGCCACGCACACGTGGCGGTCATTTTCAAACCCTTATGTATGTAATTCATTTTATTCAAGCCCGGTTCAAGATGAATTTGGGTCTTGGGCAGAAGGTTAAACTAGATCTTGGACAAAAGATTAAACTGGACCCAATATATACATGAAAATAACATAAAAAATGAAGCTGGTAGGACTCAAACCCTACTGAATCAATAATCTTTCAAAATTGAATCAATACTACCATTTATATATAATAATAAATATGAAGAATGGATCATGTCCCTATATTAAGCCTTGGGCCATCACCGAGATAGAACAGAATCAAGGTCGGCCCTAATTCTATTTTTGTCCTTTGACCTAACATAGTCGATAGTGATAACCCCATTAGAGAGAAGTTGCCTAAATATCTTATGTCCATGACGATGTAGACTTACATTATGTAATTTAATGTATGTTCTTCCAATAACGACCAACCGTCACTGTATATACTTATTGGAGGCACACATTTGTCCTTGTTTGTGATATCTTCAAAAAAATTCAAAGCTTGTATGCCTTTTGCAGCTTTATCTCAAGCAACAAATTTGGACTCCATAGTCGATCGAGCTATATAGGTTTGTTCAGAAGATTTCCAAGAGATTATTTCATTTTCTAACGTAAACATATAGTTACTAGTGAATTTTGTGTCAGTTGAGCTAGCTATTCAGTTTACATCACTGTATCCTTCTACCACCTATAGATATTTTGTATAATGCAGACCATGATTCCACGTATATTTTAGATGTCATAGTACTCTGATTGGTACTTTCAAATAATTTTTTATTGCAGGCATACATACTAGATTTTACTTACAACATATGGTATATATTGTCTACTAAGTTCATGATATAAATATTAGTACTTAATTATTAGCTAAAAATTGGTGTAACAACCACAATAAGGCTACGAAAAACCAACAACTCGGTTTGTAATAGTTGATTATAGTTTTTTATAATCCTAAAGAAGATGCGAAAATTTCTCAAATTCTTCTAACAGTTATTGAGATCCATTTATCATGTTACTACAACCTTAATGGTACTCAACAGATTGTAATATCCATAATAGCAAGTAACACTTTACCACTTATATCTCATATATAATTTCTAGCCATATATACATCTATATGTATTTGCACATATTCATCTTTATGACCTTAAAGGTGTTCAACAAATTATTAAGTACATTAGATACTCTTGACCACCATTTCATGATTTTATGAGGGTAATTTTGTAACTCTTGAGGGTGCTTAATAAAGCTATAAAATATTCTTGCTAATCAAGAAACAATATAAATATCATTGTAAATATTTTATGGGTTGATGGTGTTAAACAACCATAGTATGTATAGTACTCCATTTATATTATAAATAACGAAGAGCAAAATTATTTTAAAATCATAATTTAAAATAATACTAATCGAGTATTACAGACATTTTAAGCAAGATGAGTATAATATCTCATGATATCATATGTCTTTACATCTTATGTACACTCACTTAAGTTTATATGTTCGCAATTCATTTAAACTCCCTCTTCAATACATATGTGATATATATCTATCCACACACTTTTAATTTATTATAACATTTATAATTTATAAAAAAAAATTGTGTGTGTATTCATATGTGATTATTTATCATAAATCTTTTAATTAATATAAATATAACTTTTATACTCATGTAAAATTTAAAGCAATTTTAAATTTGCATTTTTAACTTTTGTAAAATTATATTTTATTTAAATTCAAAATAACTTTAAATTTAAATTTGTAATATTCAAATACGCATATTTAAATCAACCTAAGGCAAAAATAATTTTAGGCTGTCCACTAAAGGCATACCTTTGGAACGAACCACTTCGAATGAGCCAGGTAAGGACCATGAACCGGAATGTTTTCCATTCATAAGAACATTCCTTAGTTAAAATCTTCTCCTTAATTAAATAACCATTTCTTAGACACTCGTCTAATTAGACTTTTCAAGTAACTTCCCCACGTGTTCAATCCAATGGATACGTGTTGACTTGTAGTATGTTATATGTTATTTTATACTTGTAGTACAACTATGTACTACCAACTAAGTAGCTAATTTCAGAAAAAATATATATTAGATATACTCATTACATTATTATTTAATATGATCTGATCATAAATCCTAATAATCACATATGCCATATATTATTTATCTCGTGTATCACTTACATTAGTTATTCACTTTCATTTGCACACCATATGTTACTCTTTATATTGTGAATATGAATCTTTAATAAAATAAAATCAGTCTAATAAAATAAAATCATATGTTACTCTTCATCATGCGTTACTTAGGATTTGAAACTATGATCTCATGAACCAAAGCTAAAGCGGCTATCCACTGGGACAGTGGTGTTAGACACGTATATTTAATGTAATATCTTATTAATATATATGCATATTTATAGAAATATATATATATATATATACATATATATATACATATATATATACACTATCGGCCAAATAATTTTTTTATTATTGCTATTATATAATAATGCTTTCGACCTATATATAAAATTAATCTTAATTATAAATAAGTGCATCTTCATAAATAAAATCATAAATTTATTTGATTCAAATTTGTTTTAGTTGAAAAATATTTGTAACATATATATATATATGTATGTATGTATGTATGTGTGTGTGTGTGTGTGTTTTGGTATGTGAACGTATTTTTTCACCGAAACTGAAGAGAAAAAATTGGTTTGATTATTATAATATTATTAATATAAACCAAAGAATAAAATACATTTAAATAACTATTTAAGTATAATTATATATAATTATATATATATTATTTAAAAGTTAACTACACACACATACATACATATATATATATAGTAATCAATATAAAATTATATCCATAATAATTATGTTATAGCCGAATGTAAAAAATGTTTTTAACACACACACTGATATATATATATGTGTGTGTGTGTGTGTGCGTGTGTGTGTGTGTGTGTGTGTGTTTATAATATACATATATATTAGTGTATATATATAGTAAACAAATAATAATTTGATTCCAATTATTTTATATTTGTATGGTCAAAAATAATTAGGGGATACAATATAAAATAAATTCAAATCAAATGTCTATCTCTAGATCTGGTTGGTTTGTTGACATGCCATGTTGCTAGACTTTCCTCTTGAAGTGTAATTCCTTCTTCCTCTTATCTTAGTGTGCAAATTCCAACTATAGGCTTCAACTACGTGCTAATGGAGGCTAGGGTTTAAGTTTGATTGTGTTGTTTATAATGATAGAAGGAGATGGTATTTATAGCCATTAGATATCACAAATATCCTCACCTTTTTCTACTCTATTTACTTTAGATCTCATCCCAGTGAAAGAGAAATATTCAAATCCTCTTCACCTATTGCTCCCACTCCCCCTTTTTGGACCATCCATAATGTTAACGCTAATTAATATCATATATTAAATAGATAAATATTTATTTTAGCTTATATATTTAACTAAATTAGTATATAATAATTATATATTATTTTAATTAATTCTAAGACTTTAAATAAATAATTAAAAGACATAAAAATTTAATACAACATTTTTTCTAATTTTCACTATTAATTTACAAAATTTATAAATTAATTTAAATAAGCCCAATTCGGAAAATTTCTACCAAAACTATTATGTCGACTCCATGGTGTGAATTCAGTTCTCAATAATATTAAAAAAAATTAAAAAAATCTAAATAAATTGTGTGTGGACTTTGCTGAAGTATAATATCAGGCACAACTTCAGTTGCTTACAAATCATTTAGGAGAAACCCAATTTCTAATCTTTATTAAGCCACATCTTAAGTAACGATAGTTTTTCCATGTTTCCTTTTCGTCGTTGCTATATCACTTAGATATCAAGAGTTTAGTCAATGGTCAAAAACTCAAATAAAATCTGTATATAATTACGCAATTCCAATTTAAAGCCCTTGGTGCAATCCAATAATATCTATCGATTAACCAAGTTTCTCTGACCAGAGATTTAGCTTTGTGTTAACTATCAATTATGATGATACTAACCTTCTATAATAAAGGAGGAATGCTAACTTGAGTAGTGTTTAACTTCAAGTAGTTCAACATGTATCCAACAATGGTCATAACAAGATCATGCTGTCATATGATTGACCAAAATCAAAGTATAGTCTAGATACTTAAAATCAACAATATTTTCAAGTCTGAAGACAACTTTACATTATTACATGAGATCTTCTATTTAGACTTAGTTGTTTTAAACTATTGAAGACTCTTGTTGAGTCATTCGTGATATGATTAAGGGTGAGCTCTAAGGGCAGTCATGTTATTGTTATGTATAAACGATTTTATTTGAAATAAAATATGTTTTTTGTTTTGTTTCCTATAATATATGTTTTTTGTTTTGCTTCCTATAATATATGTTTGTTATATTGTGATATAAGTAATGATTTAATAAACATTAACCATATATATAAGAACAAAATCTTTAGCGGCAGTGTTTTATCAATTGTAGTTATGAAAAGTTCATAACTATGAGTATTGAGTCGATACAAACAAAAACACAACTCCTTAAATGTTCCTAGTCGATAAGTATCGAGAAAAGGATATTGATACGTTGTTAAGACTAGTGTACATAACGCTCTTCATATAATAGACAATGATTTACTCATGACAGTTGGGGAACCAAGAGGTTACACAGTTGTACTTGTTTAGAATAATCATAGAATGACTCAACGAGAGACTTCTATAGGTTAAATAGCTTAGTAAAAATAGAAGACATCTAATTAACGACATGCAATTGTCTTCCGACTTGAGATATTGCAGAACTGAAGTATGTAGACTATGAGAGAGTTAGGGGTATGCCTGTAACGACCCGAAATTTCGAACACCTCGTATTTAAATATATGAATTATTTAAATATTTGTGTCTAAGATTTAATGTGATTAAATATGATTTTATAACCTTTTTAAACACTTTTTAATTAATAACTAATGATAGAAAACTTATTTTTGAAATGTGGTTTAAAAAATATACACTTTGTAGAAATATTGAAACTGTAACCGGAAAACCTTTTGTTAAAAATTAATTTTTTGTTAAACAAAAGTTGTTTGAATATTTGTACACGAGTTGTTAACATATGAATGCATTAATAAGAATTAAACATTTCTCTTTTAATAACAAAAGATTAATTAAACTAAGAATTAATTCGTAAAAGTAAGGGAGGAAAAAAGAACCCTTAAATAAAGGAGTGATTTAAGAAAGGTAAGGTGTGTAAGAGGTATGGTTTGCATGTACCAAAGCATGGAAGGAACGAGAGTATTCTTGGTCATTAGCCACTCATTCTCAAGTCTATAAAATTACATTCTAATCTCTCTTCATCTACATGAATTCACAAACCAAAAGTTCCAAACCTTACACTCTTTTCATATCTTCTCCTCTTTAACTTTCTTAAACTCATATCAAACAAACTCCTTTCTCCATCAAACTTTGCTAAAGTTCTATATCATATAAGAAACATACTTTAGCTTCTAAAAAGTCAAAAAAAGATGAAGATATGGGAAATGGCCTTGAGATTGTGAGTGATGGATGCCTTTATAGGCACGGCTATGTGTAAAAAAGAGGAGAGGAAAGGCTTGGCCGTGAGCAAGGTAGGGAGTAGGAGGTTAGGCTGAGAGCAATAAGAGGAAGGGTGCCATGGACATGAGTTTTGGTTGAAGTAGGAAGTGTTTTGATGCTTGCTTGAATGTTGGTAGGAAGATGGTAGTGTTTGGTTTAAAAGAAAGTGTAACGACCCGTAATTTTCGATAATTAAATTTATTAAATTAAATAAGTTTTGGAGTTTGATATTGTGAAAAAAAAATTAAGATTTAATAATAAGATAATAACTAGAATGAAATGTGATGGTATTAATTTAAGGTTATCGATAACTACTTTAAATGTAATTCTTATTTAATTGAAATGATAAAAAAGTTATAATTGGTTATAGATTGAAAATTTATTGTAATAATGTGTGTATTAATTGATAAATTGGATTAAAGGAGTAATTGATAATTTAGATGTTGTATTAATTAATGAAATAATATGTAAATAATTGAAATTGGATAAAATCAATGTTGTGTAAACAGTTATAACAGTTGTTATAGATAATAAAACCATAAATGTGATTAAATTAAGTAAAAGGTGACCATTGTGATATGTTACCTATTCATTTAATCCGTTGAATTAAATTTGAAATCAATTGGAATTAAATGTAATTAAATATTACGTTAATGGAAATTAAGATGAAATTGGAGAATATTAATGTAATAAGATGTACACCAATGTTAACTATGCCCATAGAGTAATGATTGATTGAATAAAAAGATTGAAATCAAATTTAATCAATTTATTGGAATTAAAATATAATTTATTGAATTTAATTACAGTTGAAATTGAACACTGTAATTAGTGAGATATTTAACACTGAATTGATATATAAATCTGTTTTAAATTATTATAAATGTCTAAGTAATCAAAAATGATAAAAATATTGTTAGTTATTAAATTTGAAATTAAAAAGGCAACTTAATCAATTTAATATTAATTTATTTAACGTGAAAATATCCATTTTGGCCACTCTCTCGGATTTTGACGAAACTAGTTTCATCGGATGCAAAACGGTGAATTATTGTAAAGTTTCAAGTTTCGTCGCGATCGGACTTGTTGTTTGATCGTACGGGCTCGAAACGCGTATAAATCAATTTAATTGAAATTAATTTGAAATAAGCTGATTTTAAATCTAACTTCTTCATACAATGGAATTAGGATTTGAAACCTGTTCCATTGAGTTTAAAAATATCGAAAACATATATTTTGATATATGGGATGACGCACTTCCGTTTTGGAGACAGAACGGGCTTTTTGGGTCGCTATTCGTCGTTCGTACAAATTCGATATGTGTTTATTTTCTTATTGGGCCCTATTCATATAAACAGTCTTGTTTCCCAAAACCCTAGTAGTCATTTTCTCATTCCAGTATGTACACCTCCATCTGTTTGTTCCTCCTTCTCAAATGGTAGAAACCCAAATTTCTAGATTCAATTGCAAATCAAAATCAAATCGAAAAATTAAAATTCCTCAAACAATATCATATTATATATCGATTCGAAGCTCTTGACGAGTGCAATCTACTTCAATGATTCATTTCTCGAATTGGATCATCATTTGTCCTAAAATCGATGAATTAATCTCGGCCGTTCATCGTGTTGAGATCAACGTCGTCGGATCGTTGAACGGAGGGTACCGGTTTGTGGAGAGCGGCGAGTGGAGCGCATCCGTGTGGTTGGTTTGGCGAATCAACGGCTAGATCATCGTAAAAAATTCACCTAGGTTTTTATCTCTAAGGTGGCGGTCGCTGCTCCATGTCGACGTTCGTGAGTTGGAGGTCGTCGCTGGGGGGTCGGAGCCTTGGGGGAGGGTCGCGACGTGGTTGAAGCTACGAAGGCGCGTGCGATTGGGTGGAATAGGGTGGCGGTTGCAAATCGAGGCGATCATGTTCGTTTCTCGGGTAGGCTAGGGTTTCAGATTTGCATTTGATGATGTGGCTGTGAGATGGTAATGTCTTTTGTTTTTTTTTTTGTTTTTTTTAATTTAAATTTTGATTTTCAATGTTCTAAAATACATAACTTTCACATACGAGGTCCAATTCACGCGCGGTTTGTTTCGTTGGGATCGTATCGAAATTCCGGACATTATGGAACTAGTTTGGATAAATTCTAAGACTGTTGATTTTTGGGCCTTATTTTGGATTTCAAATTGATTTGAAACCAAAGGTGAGTGTTTTAACCCACTCACAACTACTAAATTGTCTTATGTTAGTTAAATTAAATTATGATGTGATTAGAAATTGATTGGTTGATTTTGATATATTTAAATTGTCATTCCAGTTAAATATGACTTTTATTGCATTTAATCGTCATATAATTTAATATTGAATTTTAAAATTTCCAGTTAATACCTGTTATTGATAATCAGTAAATTGTTATTATTTATTGGTTGATTTGGATGATGATTGTGATGGATGTTTGATTGTTGATTTTGGATGATTGGATGTTATATTTTTATATTGTTATAACACTACAAGTTCCCTATGGGTTGAAATAATACATACTCGAACGATTATATAGAATAGGGGAAAATTGTTATGGGTTGAAATGATAAACCCAAGCGATTTTCATTGAAATAAATTTGGGATTACGGGTTGAAATGATATATACCCGTAAATTTAAATATTTGCGGATTGAAATGATAAATATCTGTATCACTTGACCACAGGGTAGAAAATTATATACGGACACCGGATTGATTAAATTAAATGATTTTAAATCTTTAAAATTTTGAATTCAGCTAAATGATATTTTGAAATAGAATTTGATTTATATAAATTGAATTGTTTAAAAGATTAAATTTGAAATTTTGGAATTGTATTAAGTAAATTGCTTAGAGGGTTTAAATTGGAATTCTAAATTTGAATTTGAAGTATAAACGAAATTTATCGAAATTGAGTTATTGAAGACGTTTGAAATTATAACTTTGAAATCAGCTGAAATTGAAATAGCTTAAATTGATACTTTAAGATTGGAAATTGGGTTTTGATTTGAAATCTGGATATGGTCCAGATTTATTGAAATGAAAGAAATAGTTAAATTTGATGTTAATTTCAAATTTATTATTTTAATATGAACTGTTAAAAATGTTATTTTAAATTCTAATTAGTAAGATTTTCAAACTATTAAACTAAGTTAATCTATTTTAAAAATATTTTAAACCATTTAACCAATTTAAACTATTTTAATTTATTTTAATCAATTTTAATCTATTTAATCCAATTTAATCTATTTTATCCTATTTTAAACTAATTAACCCATTTTAAATCTATTTAATCTATTTTAAATCTACTAAGACTATTTGAAATTATTTAAAGCACATCAAACCATTTAAATTATATTTTCAAACTATACTAAACTATTTAAACTATTGTAACTATTTATACTATTTTCCAAATTCTAAATTGTAAAGTGGAAGTGGTTATATTTAAATCCCTGTTTTAAAAGAAAATATGGTCAAATGATGTTATAACCTAAGTTGGGATTTGAAATGATAGTTGCTAATGAAATGACATTTGAGTAAAATGATGATGTTGAAATAAGGATTTAATTAATCTATCTTATCGATAATTTCAAAAGTGAATATGATTTCGAAAGTGAATATGATTTCGAAAGCGAACCTAATTCCAAAAGTAATATGGTTTGAATCGAATATGATATTTTGATATAAATTATGAAATGGTTTTGGAAATGTAAAAGAACCATCTGGTGTGTAGTAAGCGTTTGGTTGTTAAAGAGATCGGGATCGGATATTGTCATACTCTCTGCCAATACCGAAAACCACTTTAATAATTGTGCACGTGGTGGAGATTCCAGAAATGAAGTAGGATGGTTTGGCGAACGATTCTGCATGAGGTATTTACGTAGCCCCGACTCCCGTGAGTCAGCTTAGATGTGACTAAAACAGGAGTTATACCTGGGCCAAGTGAGGTCATTCCTCCGATCGGATATGCTTCTTCGATACCATATTATGACTTTGTGATTGATTTGGTGGCCACCCTCGATTTTGATTATGGGAGTGTGTTCTTAGGTGGGCGGTAGTAGTGCTATGCGTTACCACCAGCCCAGTTCTGCAAAACGGTAGAGTCCTACCCTGGCATTGCCTCGAGTGCCGTGTTCACATGCCCTATCGCGTCTTCTACGAGTTTGTTTTGTACCATATCTATGGAGTGACCTCTGGGTAAACCTCACGGAGGAGCTTACGGTACTGTATAGACTATGAGAATATATAAATTATGTTAAGGGGGATATGGGTAACGCCTTAACGCTATTTTAATACTTTACTTTACTGTAGACACTATTATAATAGCGTATTGTACTATGTATGTATATAGTTTAACAGATCCTTAGGAGATGGAAATCACGAACATCTCTTAAATTCTGCACTCATGTTAGACACTGGATAGGAGATGTCAAACCCTGTAAACATTTCCGACGCTGTTACACTCATATTTATTTACTGTTGATTTAACTTACATAAGATCTTTTAGTTCTGACTCGAGTGTTTTGTCTTTTCAATTCACTCGGGCCAGTCCGAGCTTTTCAGTGTATCGAAGACTGCTTTCTGGAGGACGAAGACGAAGATTTAATACTATGGCTATTTATTATATTCATACCACTGCATCATGTTGTTCCGCTGCATTATTTAATTATTACCACTGTATGTACTCTGATTATGTATTGTAAAAGTATAATCAAATGTTATTTGTAAAACAGCTTCAGGAACTATTTATTTGATTATTATATTTTGTCATTCTGCTGTGAGATTCTGTGTTCGTTTTCTTTCTTTCTCTGCATTTTCTTATTTACTCCATAATAATCTGCCCCTTTGAATGGTTTGAATCGGCATGTGTATTGATTTAAACCGTCCAAAAAGGCGGGTCGTTACAGAAAGTGAATTATTCTCACTTAAAATAAAACTATAAACTTGTCATAATTAAGTCAAAAAATCGTTGAAATTGCTTGTTATAAACTATGATAATATACCCTAACTACTTAAAGTTATAACCCTTAATTATGTGCTTTACAAAGCATGTGAGTTTAATTAGTTGCCTTAAAAGCTTTGAATTATGTTAAGTACATCTGAACACTTAATATGGACACGTAAATTAAGTGCGTATATTAATACATGTTTCATAGTGATGTGGTTTGAATTTGGAAATCATATATGTGAATAAAATAAAATGATATTGAATTGAATATGAAATTGTCTGTATAGCGATAGTCGTGATAAACGCACTTCGAATCCCTTAACTTTAACTTGTGTAATTTGGCAAGTTTTAACCATCTGTAAAAAACATGAGCACTATCTAATTACAGAAACACCCCGTGGGATATTAAGGGAACACATTAGACTGGGGGAAAACACTCCCCCCACACAAAGATGTTCAATCATGACTATTATACCACCCCACAAAGGTGCCCCGCAAGCATAAAGATCGACCACCTCACACCTACCTAAGACGTTATTACAAAGCTTAAACGATGGCTCGATCGTATGGCTCAATTACTTAAAAATATTTCTTTTTACACAATTTAACAGGCCCCAGTCCAATAACCTATCTACTGCCTTCTTCCCTAAGGGAGGGGGAAGTTTGGTAACTTAATGGTTTTTGAGTTTCTATCTCAAGAAAAACTCATACCCAAGCCGACCTATCTGCGTCGACAGATCAACGTCGAATTATCAACATTGAATTACCGACAAACTATGGTTAAAACCCTAATATATCAGTGACGAAAAACGGGGGGATAATAACTAAAAGGTAACATGGAAAATTAACGACTAACTTTAAAAGGCCATATGAAAAAAAGAACTAAAAGAGGATAAGAAATCACTCACTTTCGTTAGATGGGAAGTACGGTTTTAAAGAGAAACTTGCAAGTTCTCACAGAGCTCGAAGCTTTTTAATGGAAGAAATTTTTGTAGAATAGTAAAGAGAATGATGATCTTCCCTCCTTCAATGGATTTTGGTCTCCGACCTCATCCATTTGATGGAATGAGCAAGAAACAATTTGAACTGTCAAATTCTAATCGAGCATGCTAGTACATCAAATGTCAAATCTTTGAAATCACCGCAAGAAACGAATCGCCAAGACCAATGGGAGCATGAAAAGCATCTTTCGCTTGAATTACAAATAAGACAAGTCCGCCTTTACTTGTAGAGTAGAATTTGAAGGGAAAAATCTTGCTCGTTTTTCTTGCAAAAGTATTAACGAGCCCATCAGGTCCTAGTCTAACAACAAATGTACATGTAGAATATGTCAACCGTTATCTCTTCCGCCTCAATGGCCAGTCCATCTAATACATCCTCACCCACAAAGGGTTGGTCATCTCGTCATCTTTGTCCAGAACCTGGTCCATCATTCTCCCAAGAACAATGGTGAGCCTCACTGGCAACATCTTACGACCACCGTCCTCGTATCTCCTAGCTCTGCTTTTCGGCAACCAAGTCACGCAAGCTAACGTCAACTCATAACTCGGTTATCCACCCACGGATCCTCTCCCCAACTTTCCATGTTCATCAAGACTCCTCCATGACCCCCTTTACCCGCTTCGTTTTGTCACAAGTGGATAGAGTTATGATAAAAACTCATGGTCGCCTCTACAAAAAGAGACGGCGATCCCGTACAGTTTCTCTGACAAAAGCACCATGATTGCATTGTTCATCTGACCAAGCATCACTGTGCCACAACCATTCTTTGTACTTCACTACTCACCTGGCTAAAACATCATTGTGCAGTAACCATTCCTGGTGCCATAGTACTCCATTGACACAAGCATGTCACAAATAAGACTTTCCAGCTAGCATCCATTTGAACAATTCCCTCCACGCAAAATCTGAGTTGGGCACATGTGGACCGTAGATCGCAAGCAATGGCTACGAGGAAATTTATTAGCATCTAAGACATCAATCCAAGCCCTTTAATATGTGATCTCCATAGCTATAAATAAGGGATCTCATGCACTTCTATGTGGATTGAAATTTCTACATTGAACAAATATTATTGCTAGTTCTAAGCTCTTGTAATAGACATAAGATTTCTCCCAAACCCAAGAAGCCCAAAGTAATAAAAAAAAGCATAGTGGATGTAGATCTCTTCTAGATCGAAGCACTCCACACCTTGTGTCATTTACTTACACCATATTCAATTCTCATTCTCTTTTCATTTCACATTTTAAAAAACGCTTTGTGAATGACCTTCATAAAAACCACCACTGATTGCACTTCGAGATTAGCTAGAGATTAAACTACAATACAGAAATAAATTTTTTTGTTAAATGTTACTAAACAAATCGACCATCAGATAGGTTTGTCATTCTCTATTTTACCAAAATAAATTAGTGTAAAGCAAAATAATGTTTTACACCTCTCTTAATACTACTAAATATGTTTTCCTATTTTCTTCAAATAACGTCTTTTTTCTCCTTCTTTGTATGTTGGTATGTTTTCTTCTATTTGGCAAATATATTGTACTGATTTCTCTTCTTTTACGCTTTATTATTAAAAATCATTACATTTTAATTGAAATATTTTTATCTTAGTTTTCAGTAATGCAAATAGTTTTTTATCCATATTATCATTACATTTTAATTGAAATAAATGGAACTGGTTTTTTCTTTTCATGAAATTATTCACTTCTAGCATGGTTCTTATAGCACCATAAACAAAAACGGTCTATTAAATACGAGCGTTGTGGCACGCGCTTCGCGCGTGATGATTACACGCACTTCACGCACGAATTGTTTTTTTACGAAGTATATATGTTTGAATCATTTAAGAAAATATGATTTGCATTATTTAGTCATATTTTTGCGTTGAAATAATATGCGGTTAGTTTTAATTTTTCTTTCTAAATTGCAACGTTTAATTTTTTGTTAGTTTGAATTTTTATTTCTAATATTAATTAATAAACAATGAATATGATTTTTTATTAGTTTAATTTTTTTTTCTATTATTAATTAATAAAGAACGAATTTGTAAAGAAAGTTTATTTGTTAGATAATACTTTTAAGTGATAATAAGGTTTCAATAATATTTGTAGAAGAGCGTTTTAAATTGGTAAAGGAAACTTATCAGTTTGATCCTAGTTTTAAGTGATATTAATATTAATAATATTTGTAGATGTGTGTTTTTGGTAGTTTGCGCTGACATCGAAAAAAATGTGACACCAAATGTATTACAATTTTATTAAAAAATTAATAATATTTGCACAACAAAATAAACTGGAGCTCCGTCACCAACACCGTCAGCATATTTTTCCATTATAAATAAATCTAACGGTCCTTTTGACTGTATACTAAACCACTAATTTCCGACTTTTTTGTTTTCTTCTTCCTGAAGAACTCATCTCTAATGATTTGCAGGTCTTTTTTTTAATTCGTTTCTCAATTAGGTTTATGGTAATGGAGAAGCGACGGAGGAAAAAGTTTTATGCATGACAAATTTTATTTATAGGGTCGACTGAAAAAACCTATTTCAACTTTTTTCGACAATTTCAAATTGCACAAATGCATTCAGATTTAATGCTTGCTGTAACAACCCGCATATTTTACAATTGTATATTTAAATATTTTATTTAAATATAGCATCGTTAGTCGGATTAAAGTCCGAAAAGCTACTTTTTGTAAACAGTCGAATTGAGACTCGAGATCACTTCCATTGAATCCAAAATGGCGTTTACAACTTTTTTGAGTATAAACATCGATATGTTTGAAGTTGAGTGAATTTTGCTATTTTTCAGTAAGGGCTTTGGGCTTGGGTTTGAGTTTCAGCCCACTAACCCAACTCATCTTATATCCTAACTCCACCCCCTCTCCTCTTCATACACTATCATTTCCTAACACTTCAAGCTTTAGAAAAATGGGGGAAGAGAAAAGGAATTAGAAATTCCTAAGCCCTTGATTCATTTGCAAACTCAAGTTCTAGCTCCAAAATCTAAGAGAAGCTTAGGTAAGCCTCCTCTTCATCTTCTCTATTTCATTTCCTCTTCAATTTCAGAAATTTCCTAAACTCTAACTTAGGAAATGTTTTTCTTTTGAGCTTAGATTGAAGCTTCTTGGGTTAAAATTGAAGAGTGATTGTTCTTGTCTTGCTCTATAGCTTCTCTCTTGTGTTTTTGGGTTTAAAGGTGAGTTTTTGATCTCACATCTACTTCTATAGATATCATTGTTGTTAGGTATGAATTCCTAACACTTATTTATGTTCATTGGCTTTTGATTTGAATTGAATTGGTGAATATTCCAAATTTTGGTGTTTTGAGGTCAAATCTTTGAAAATCCAATCTTTGATGTTTGAACACGTTAGTGGGGTGTTTCAGAGGGCCATACAAGGCTGAGTTGTGTCGTTGCTGCTCGCTTGTTCGCTTCCGTTCCGTGTTGTTGATTTTGCCCCTACAAGGGGGCTAGGCTGAAACTGCTGATGAAGCAGGTTCAGTCGACTGAACCAGGGGGCAGAAAATTCTCTGCCCCTGTATCAGTCGACTGACCCACTGAGTCAGTCGACTAAGCCTGGAAACCAAGTGTTTCTAGGTCCGTATCAGTCGACTAACCCACTGAGTCAGTCGACTGAGCCTGGAAACCAAGTGTTTCCAGGTCTGTGTCAGTCGACTGACCCTGTGGTCTAGTCGACTGATTCTGGGAAATATTTATTTTGCCTATTTTAGGAAAATTTGTGTGGATTTACAATTTTTGATCGATTCTCCTTTCTCCGATTAGTTATTATCACTTTAGTTGACTTTGATAATTTCTTTTTCGGGATTTTTGGCAACATCCATTTTGATGTATTCGGTATCGATTTCTTTGGATTTGATTCACGTCTTCGTATGTGGATTTTGGTGATTGATTGTTTCTACAATCATTTCTATGATTTGTCACTTTAAAATATAAAGGTTTTCTATACTAGTTGTAAATATTCAAACTCTTTCACGAAGATGATTTCAACCCTATTTTCTATAACAAAGCTCGTTTATAAAACCGTTCTCCAATCTATTAGTATATACAAACCTTTACCTCATTCGTATGAGAAATCTAATTAAACGGTTTAGTAAAACAAGTGGTATGAAACACTTGCGTTTACTTCGTCGGTTAATTCTTGGACTTGTTCGATTGAACTCTTGTGACAATTTTCGAGTGGAAATCTACAATTTGTTCATAAATATTTAAGTTAAGCCAGTGGTTATGGGACATGAAGCTAAACTCTTATATTTACTTGCTTAGTGTGATTCACACTTCTTATTGATCAATGGTGATCATTTTGTGGTTTAGACTAGCAATGTGCGATGTCTCTTTGTCCACGTGGGGGACTGTAGCTCGTTTTATTGAGTTCCGTCTCATTCTTTTATGGGCTAGCGACCCATGTTCTTTTATGGTGTTCGGTTCTTCGGATGTACCATTATTGTACTACATCAATGTCTCGGATTTTTGGTTCATCGGAAGTACCGTTATTGTACTACATCGATGTCTCGGCTTTTTGGTTCATCGGACGTACCGTTATTGTACTGCGTCGTTGCTCCGAAATTATGGTTAGAGACCATGGAATAGCGTTCCATTTGTGATACACGTGTTGGTGAGTTTTCATGCTCCCGTTTGTGATAGGCCTCCCCTTTGTGATTTCTGGATTTCTGGTTGATGATTTCTAGAATTTGTGTTTCACCTCTTTTTGTGACTGGCAATGGTATGTTTGTCAGTATTTGGGGTTTGGTGAATAAAATAAAGAATATGACTTTCTTTTTGGTGCTTTGAGATTCTTGAGATATTGTATGACTTTGTTGTTATTAAATGTATACTTGTCACAGTATGGCATTATGGTTATCATACGTATTTGTTATATCTTTTACCCTATCTCATTTTATCTGATATTTATAGCTAGACTGATCCGTTTATTATTTTCTTATTAAATAATACTCAGGTCAGACCGAGATGTTATAGATGCTTCTGCTTGACTCCTCATCTAGGACTATTATCTGACTTTTGGCTAACTACTTAGCATAGTAGTTTTTGTTTTTATACATTTGAGATATAAACTCCTTGATGTATAATTATTCTTTTGTCCAACACTTGTACTTATTCTTTTGTGATGTAGTGGACCTAGTTTGACCACTACTTTGATGTACACTTTTATGTGATATATTCATATCTGTTTCCGCCTTTGTAATATGAATGTATGTGACTGATTTGTGTTATGTTTATTTCTATATTTATTTTCGAAGGCCTCAAAGCCACTGTGTGGTAGCTTTGAGTTTGTATTTGATATGTCGGATTTCCTCTTGAAATGAAATGTAAGTTATATTATCTAACATATTGGTACTCGCACAAAGCAATTACGCAGATGGTCACTCCTCAACAGCCTTATTCTTCGCGCTAGTCGACGGCATTACCCCGTAGTGTCCTTGGCTTGTGTGAGTATAGAGGTGGGGCGTCACAACTTGGTATCAGAGCCAAACTTCGGAACAATGTAGAATAATCTAGCAAGGATCATTGTCCTAAGTCTTTCTTAGGAATCGTGCCATAGGATTTAATTCGAGTCTTCGTACTGATCTATCCTATTTCTTTTGTGATGCCTTGTTTTATCAATCAGGTTTGTTTGATATTCATTCTATGAATAACCTTTTTCCTCTTCTTTCTTTCTTTCTTAGAGAAGAGAAATGGTTAGACCAGGCCATCCCAGCGCCGGTCAATCTAGTGTTACTCCTCAGGATGGAGTATTTATGTCTGCCCAACAGCTTCTAGATCTTGTAAAGAATGCTCAAGCTATCGGACCTATTCCAGAGCCTACTCACCCTAATCCGGGTTTGCACGCTTGTGCAGAGATTATACCGCTTTGGGTGGAAGGCCATTCAAAGGTTCCGAAAGCGTTATAAAAATCCAAGCTTGGCTTAGATCATGCGATCGCATCTTTTCCCGCATGGATCTTATTGATTCACTTCGTGTTCAAGTGGCTTCTAGCATGCTCCAAGAAAGAGCATTAGATTGGTATGAGCTATTGATTTCGGAAATTATTGAAGCGGATCTTACTTGGGAGCAATTCCGGGAAAGGTTCGAATTGAAGTTTGTGTCGGAGGCTGAAAAAGTAACTTTAGCTCGGCACTTTATTGACCTTGTTCAAGGTGAATCTTCTGTGACCGACTACGTCGCATCTTTTGAATCTCTCTCTAAATATTGGGTCGAATATATTAATATCCCATTGAAGAAAAATCAGAGATTTGTCTATGGGTTGAATAGGAACCTCAAAAAGCCTTTACTTCTGAAACTAGAAGTTTCTTTCGATCAGCTTGTAGATATCGCTCTTCGACTTGAAGAGGCCGATAGAGAAAGTGATGTTGAAGTTGTGCGTGCCAAACAAAACTTCAACAATAACATGAAAAGGCCTATTAAGTTCAAAGGCCCCAATCCCAACAAGAAAGGGAATCAAGAAACTTCGGTAGCAAAAACTCCTGCCACTAGTCGTGGTCCGTGGACGATGCTACAATTGTGGTTCTACGGACCACTATGCAAATGAGTGCCCAAAACCTCTTTTTTGTCGTCATTGCAAAAGTCCGGGTCATCTTTTATCTTCATGCCCCAAACTTCCAAACAAGAAAGAGGGAAGGTTGAATGTTGTGCAAGCCCCTAGTGATACTTCTCTTGGTCAAGGTAACTCTCCTTCTATCCTTGATGACATTAATTTGTTTTGTGATGATCCTATTCGAGTTCTTTTTGATTGGGGTTCATCTCATTATTTTATATCAAAAGAACTTGTTGATTATTTTTCTTTAAATATTATAGGCTTGATGACTTTATTGAGAATTGCGAATCCGATTGGTGGATCCGCAACACTCCGTTTACTTTGTGAAAATGTCGAGATTATTTTATGTGATTATTCTTTTTGAGTCGATTTGCATGTTATGCGTTACTTAGGCTTCGAAATTGATTTTTTGGGAAAGGATTGACTTGATCATTATTAAGCCCACATCCTATGTCCTGAGCGGACTATATATCTTCGACATTCCCAATCTGTTAAGAAGATTTCTATGGTTCTTAATGATTTTGATTTCCAAATTCGGTGATATCGTTTTATTCTTTAAACCTACATGATGTGGAGAATGTTGTTTCTCTCATTCATGTAGTTTGTGAATTTTCCGGTATTTTTGAGCTTGTCTTAGGATTACCACCTAAGCAATCTATTGAGTGGTGCTAAGGTCTTTCCAGTTCGACCTTGCCACCGGTTTTTATCAGCTACGAGTTGTGGAGGGTAGCATTCCACTTACCGCATTCCATACTCGTTATGATTCTTATGAGTGGTTCATTATTCATTCGGTTTGACGAACCTTCTACCTTATTTCATCCATCTTATGAATCAAGTATTCTACGAATATCTCGATGAGTTTATCCTTGTATTTATTGATTATGGATGAAAACAACAATTTAAAATTTGCAAATCTTTTTAATAAGATATTTATAAGTATGATTGGATTTTGTTCTTAAACGAGCAAAGAATATTTGGAAATTTTTTAAGAGACATGTTTATCATATAGAAGATGATTTTGTGTTGTTTTGCCCATTGAGTTCTTTAAGAATTCTGGTCGATGCGCTTGATCAACGTTATCGATAGGAATCTCCCAAACGCTATGATGAGATAGTTAGACACAATAAATTGACTTGTAAAAAGTTAATTTTTCTAAAATGGTAATTACATAAAGTTAATTGTAATTTTGAATGTCTTAGCTTTTCGGGAAAGAGGATGAGAACTCTTTTCCGATGCTTTTATTCTTGCGATTCCCGAAGGGAACCAAGATTTTATTATGCTTCTTGACAATTAAAGCTTGTCGAGACTAGATATGCCACTCATGATCTAGAGCTCGCGGCTATTGTTTTCGCCCTTAGAATTGGCGTCATTATCTTTTGGGAGAGAAATTTGTTCTCTACACCAATCATAGATCTTTGAAGTATTTATTTTCTCAAAAGGAACTTAATTTTCGTCAACAACGTTGGCTCGAGTTCCTTGCATCTTATGATCTTGATATTCTTTGTATTCCGAAAAGGGTAATTGTGTTGCCAATGCCCTTAGTCGTAAGCAACGAACGGTTGTTTCTATGATGATATCCGAATGAAATGATCTCGAGACTTTGCCCACTTGCGAGATTCGAGATCGTGAATCCGATCCATGTTCATCTCTTGTTTTGTGTAGCCTTGAGGCTCGTCCTTCTCTTTTTGGACCGTACCCCTTTTGGCTAAACTCTATGTCAAAGAAATTGTTAAATTGCATAGAGTTCCTACATCTATTGTTAGCAATCGTGATCCATTGTTTACTAGTGAATTTTGGTAAGGTCTTCAAAAGCTTTGGGAACAAAGCTTAATTTTAGCATCGCTTATCGTCCTCAATCCGATGGACCAACCGAGCGTGTGAATCAAACTCTTGAAGATCTCTTTCGTGCATATGTTCTTGATTTTGTGTGGAAGTTGGGAAGATCGTGCTCGTGATGAGTTTTCTTCCAATAATAGCTTCCAATCTAGTATTGGTATGGCACCTTTCGAGGCACTCTACGGAAGGTCGTGCCGATTTCCTTTGTGTTGGCTTGAAGCCGGTGAGAAGCTGGTTTTAAGTCCAAACTTTATTGGTGTTCATTTGTGTTTCACCTATAAAGGGTGTTGTGCGTTTCAGTCGATCGGGAAAGTTAGCACCTCGATATTTTGGTCCATTTCCCATCACCGAACGTATTGGTTCCGTGACTTATCGCCTTTTTATTACCGGCTCACTTTTCTGCTATTCATGACGTATTCCACGTCTCTCAACTATGGAAATACCTTAGGGATTCCGATTTTATTCTTGAGCCCGGTTTAATTGAAGAAATTGAAGTTTCACCAAATTTGACTTATGAGCAACATTCTATTCGTATCATTGCTTCGGAGGTTGAACGCCTTCGAAATAAAGATGTTCTTCTTGTGAAAGTTCAATGGTCCTCAAATCCTAAGGATTGCTCTTGGGAATCTTGAGAATTCATCGAGCAAATACATCCGGACTTACTCTTTTGTGCTCTTTATGGTGAACTTCTTATTTCAAATTTTCTTTTGCGTTGATATGCTTTTATGGTTATTACTCTTTATTTTCCTCTTAATTATTGCGAGGACGCAATTTCTTTAAGGAGGGGAGTCTGTAACAACCCGCATATTTTATGATTGTATATTTAAATATTTTATTTAAATATAGCATCGTTAGTCGGATTAAAGTATGAAAAGCTACTTTTTGTAAACAATCGAATTGGGACTCGAGACCACTTCCATTGAGTCCAAAATGGCATTTACAACTTTTTTTAGTATAAACATCGATATGTTTGGAGTTGAGTGAATTTTGCTATTTTTCACTTAGGGCTTTGGGCTTGGGTTTGAGTTTCAGTCCACTAACCCAACTCATCTTATATCCTAACTCCACCTCCTCTCCTCTTCATACACCATCATTTCCTAACACTACAAGCTTTAGAAAAATCGGGAAGAGAAAAGGAATTAGAAATTCATAAGCCCTAGATTCATTTGCAAACTCAAGTTCTAGCTCCAAAATCTAAGAGAAGCATAGGTAAGCCTCCTCTTCATCTTCTCCATTTCATTTCCTCTTCAATTTCAGAAATTTCCTAAACCCTAACTTAGGAAATGTTTTTCTTTTGAGCTTAGATTGAAGCTTCTTGGGTTAAAATTGAAGAGTGGTTGTTCTTGCCTTGCTCTATAGCTTCTCTCTTGTGTTTTTGGGTTTAAAGGTGAGTTTTTGAACTCACATCTACTTCTATAGATATCATTGTTGTTAGGTATGAATTCCTAACACTTATTTATGTTCATTGGATTTTGATTTGAATTGAATTGGTGAATATTCCAATTTTTGGTGTTTTGAGGTCAAATCTTTGAAAATCCAATCTTTGATGTTTGAACACATTAGTGGGGTGTTTCGGAGGGCCATACAAGGCTGAGTTGTCGCTTGGCGTAAATCCCTAGTCGTTGTTGCTCGCTCGTTCGCTTCCGTTCCGTGTTGTTGATTTTGCCCCCACAAGGGGGCTAGGCTGAAACTGCTGATGAAGCAGGTTCAGTCGACTGAACCAGGAGGTCAGTCGATTGAACCAGGGGGCAGAAAATTCTCTGTCCCTATATCAGTCGACTGACCCACTGAGTCAGTCGACTGAGCCTGGAAACCAAGTGTTTCTAGGTCTGTATCAGTCGACTAACCCACTGAGTCAGTCGACTGAGCCTGGAAACCAAGTGTTTCCAGGTCTGTGTCAGTCGACTGACCCTGTGGTCTAGTCGACTGATTCTGGGAAATGTTTATTTTGCCTATTTTAGGCAAATTTGTGTGGATTTCCAATTTTTGATCGATTCTCCTTTCTCCGAATAGTTGTTATCACTTTAGTTGACTTTGATAATTTCTTTTTCGGGATTTTTGGCAACATCCATTTTGATGGATTCAGTATCGATTTCTTTGGATTTGATTCACATCTTCGTATGTGGATTTTGGTGATTGATTGTTTCTACAATCATTTCTGTGATTTGTCACTTTATAATATAAAAGTTTTCTATAATAGTAGTAAATATTCAAACTCTTTCACGAAGATGATTTCAACCCTATTTTCTATAACAAAGCTGTTTATAAAACCGTTTTCCAATCTATTAGTATATACAAACCTTTACCTCATTCGTATGAGAAATCTAATTAAACGGTTTTGTAAAACAAGTGGTATGAAACGCTTGCGTTTACTTCGTAGGTTAATTCTTGGACTTGTTCGATTGAACTCTTGTGATAATTTTCGAGTGGAAATCTACAATTTGTTCATAAATATTTAAGTTAAGCCAGTGGTTATGGGACATGAAGTTAAACTCTTATATTTACTTGCTTAGTGTGATTCACACTTCTTATTGATCAATGGTGATCATTTTATGGTTTAGACTAGCAATGTGCGATGCCTCTTTGTCCACGTGGGGGACTGTACCTCGTTTTATTGAGTTTCGTCTCATTCTTTTATGGGCTAGCGACCCATTTCTTTTATGGTGTTCGGTTCATCGGATGTACCGTTATTGTACTACATCGATGCCTCGGCTTTTTGGTTCATCGAATGTACCGTTATTGTACTACATCGATGTCTCGGCTTTTTGGTTCATCGGATGTACCGTTATTGTACTGCGTCGTTGCTCCGAAATTATGGTTAGCGACCATGGAATAGCGTTCCATTTGTGTAACGACCCTGAATTTCCGACAAATTTTAAAATTTTGAATCCATCATTTTAATATAAAAATTTGAAATTTATATACATTCTCAGTTAACGTTCAAACTTCGTTTATAAAATGCGTCTAATTAGTTATGAATATAGGAAAAGTTTTGTCGTAAAATATCGTAGTAAATTTCATTCGCATTTTATTATATATCAGTTCATTTTAAAGTGCGTAAATTTTCATCTTCCAAATCTAAATATTTTTACACAGTAATGTTGTAAAAATTTATCTGATCAAGACGTCGTATTTCGTTTCATCTAATTCCGTCGTCGCCTGCTCATTTAAATTGTTTTGTCAAACGAACAATTTAATCGGCGTAAATTTTTAGTTTTGATAAAACTGTCGTATCGCCAATATTTGTGTACCCGCCTCATCGCGCCAATCAGAATGGTATATTCATTTGTACAAATCGGAGTTCGATGTAAATCATCGCGCTAATTTAACCGTTCCAAGCAGACCGGTTAAATAATTTTAGCCCAAGTTAACGGTCCGTATACATTCAAAATTTGAAAAGAAAGGTTTGGCTGAAGAGAATTTATGATGGTGGTTGGCAGATGGTGGTTAACATGGGAAAATATAAAAGATATTTCGTAACTCACAAATATAATTTGCTGTCCAACTCTATTCTCAGCCTAATATAAAATTTGAAAAGGAAGAAATTCATGCGTGCTCCATTTGCTATCTGCTACAGGTACTAAATGTCTCCTTCTCCATTTTTATACTTCTTCCCTTTTCATTTTTCTTGCTTCATCCTCTGTCAAAAAAAAATTGTAAAAGAAAATGCAAGAAAAAATATATGAACCAGCATCTCCACCATTTTACTCCACCGTGCCATCATCACCCGCGACCATCGCCCGTCCTCCAGCCATCGTCCACACACCGACCGTCGCCTATCCCTCCAACACCCGACCCTCGCCTGCGCCCCACTCCAGCCGACCGTTCCCATCACCACTCCGCGACCGCCGCCTTCCACCATAGCCACTACGCCTCCTTACTCCGCCTCTTCCCTTAGCCTGCGCACACCACACTCCAGTGCAACCGCGCCACCCAGACCCACACTCCAGACCGCGTCGCCACCCTTGCCTTGCCGTCGCCGACCGAACCACTGCACCGCCCCTCGCCTTGCTGACACCCAGCCCATGCCTAGACCACTTGATGGAAGATGTTTCATGCGTTCATTTGAAAAGAAAAAAAAACAATCTTTGTTTTATAAAAAAAAGTTTAATGTGCTTTCCATATCTTGCTTTGATAATCAAGTTGTCTACTGTGCTTCTATATTTGTTGACTGCATATATATATATACAGTGTATATATGATTTAAGAAGCTGAATAGTAGTAACCAAGTTTTCCTTTCTGTTATTGTACATCAACCAGTTGAAGCTTTCCACCTTGCAGCAAGCACTCACCTCTCAACTTTCCTTCTTTTCTGTATTAATTGGTGAGTATGTATATATATGATTTTATATATATATATGTGAACGTCTATATTGAAAATTTATACTATTCCTTCTTGTCGATGGTTGCAGCTTGTTCGTTGTTCGTGTTTGTGCTACGTTTGAATCAAGCCTTTTCATGCCTCTCCGTGCTTCGTCGTTCATTTTCTCTAACCACTAAAGGTGAATAAATTTCACGACTTATATTATTATACAATAATAATCAAGTGTGGTTGATAATATTGATGATTGTTTGGTGTTAATATTGAATGTTAAATTTTTAAACACGTGAAGTGATAGATAATATACACTAGAATTAGACGTATGGTAGTTAACACTTTGAAATTGACACATGTATTTGAAATTGATTAAATTAAAAATCCGCATTGTATAACCTTTGAAATGTTTAATTAGTTAACATGTAGAAATATAGTTAGCGACACTTGAAACAATGTAGACAAATTTCATATCATATAAATTTGATGAAGTATGGATTTGAATAGGTAGATAATGAGTGTTAAAATTGCAGAAAATAATAGCGTAAAAATCTTTAATCTACATGAAATGATAGTGTAGATTCTATAAATAATTGTATTAATTTACATGAAATTGTAATGTAAATTTAATACGATTATTTCGGGATTATTTAAATAAATTATTGTGTTGTTATTAATTGTTGGTATTGCTTGTTTATTTACTTTGACACCATCCCAGTTATCATACTGCAAGTTCCCTTTACTATGCTTCTGATTTTGAATTGAAATGGAATCGGGTTGAAATGATAAATACCCAAATAAACACTTGACCTAGGATAGAGAATTAAATAAAAACCCGATTGGTCGAACAATTTGATTTAAAATAAAAATAAAATAAGGATTTGATTTAAAAGAAAAATGAAGGGTTTTAATTAGATTTGAAATTTTAAATTCTAGTGAAATATAAAATGTTAAATATTTGATAAATTGAAATAAATATTAACAAATGTTTGATGAAAGTATGTTGTTTAAAATTTAATAAATTGTTGAATTAAGTTTTTCTAAATTTATTTAATAATTAAACAAATTTGGAACTTGTTCACCGAAGAAATTTAACTTGTGATTATTTAATTAGATGGGTAAATAAGTGAATTTGAATTTCTTTAA
Organism: Allium fistulosum; assembly: GCA_030737815.1. Lineage (NCBI taxonomy): Eukaryota > Viridiplantae > Streptophyta > Magnoliopsida > Asparagales > Amaryllidaceae > Allium > Allium fistulosum. The sequence goes on from CM060902.1 coordinate 477,646,503, forward strand.
TAAGAAATAAATTGGGATTTATTTATTGAAATTAATACAAACTTGTAATTTAAAGAATTAAATTTGGTGGATTAAATTAAATTAAATTTATAAGTTTGGATATAATATAGGTAAACTTAAGTGAATGATTTAACCAATTGGAAATTTAATTGGAATTGTTTTGAAACGTTGAATGTATTTAATTTAAAATAATTATTGAATGAAATCCATATATGAATTTAAATCAAATTTTGAATTGCTTTAAATCAAATAGAAGTTGAATTGTGTAATCAAGTAGAAATTTGAAATTTGGAAACTTGAAATTTTGAAACGTAAATTAGGGAAATTGATATAGAAAGTCAAATGGAATGTTGACTTTCGAATTTTAAAGCGAATTGATTGGATTTTTGAAATTTATTAAATGACCAATCGGTGTAATAATTACGAAGTTATTAAAGAGACCGGGATCGATTAGGGACATACGCTCTGTCTAAACCGAATACCACTTTAATAACTATTATACGCGGAGTGTAATCCAGAATGAAGTGGTTGGAATGATGTACGTTGATGATTGAAAAAAGAGAACGATAATGGATGACTTTGACACTTGTGTCAAATTGGAAATGACTTAAACAGGAGCCGTGTCGGGCTAATGAGGTTAGCTACCTCTAGCGAACACACTTCTTCGTAAACTACTCATTACTTGTTTTTGATTGGTGCGCACCCTTGAATTTGGAGTGTTGTATCGTGGTGTTGCGATCGTTGCGGCGATGCGTTCTCACCAGTCTGGATCAGGCAAACGGTAGTTTCACTACCTTGGGTATTGCCTCATGTGCCTTGTCATACTTGTATCCCTATGCGCGACCACTACGATTTGTTTTGTATTATACCTATGGAGTACTCCCTGATAGCCCACTAGTTTACGGTGGAGTTACAGTGCTGTATAGACTATGAGGCTTATATAAAATGTGTTAAGGGGAATAATGGTAACGCCTTAACGCTATTTTAATACTTTATATTACTGATAGGCATTATCTACTTAGCGTACACTATTATATATAGATAGTTTAACAGATCCTGAAAGATGTTCATTCCATTCATCTTTGAGTTATTATTATTTCAAAATTTGTGCCATATTATCTTGTATAAGAATATATGTCCTGACTCGAGTGTTTGTTTGTTCTTATGCTCGGGGCAGTCTCAGGATTTCTGTTGCTGTGCTGCTTGGAGGTTGAAGACTTTGAAGACTATCATTTATCTTTATCAGTATTGCTCTACTTTATTGTGATACTTGTATCAGACATCTTTGTATTTCTATTTCACCATTTGTTTGATACATTGTTGTATTTACTTAGTAGCTTCATGAACTACTATTATGACATTGTTATAATTCCGCTGTGTTATTCTGTTATATTGTATCTGTCTATGATTCTGTAATGATTCTCATTTATATACATATACTCCATTAATGATTCGTGTTTTGTATTATTTAAGTTGACATGTGTGGATTATTGTCAATTTAAATAGTCCAAATATACGGGTTGTTACAGTTGGTATCGGAGCTTTAGTTCCCGAAAACCTTAGCCTGTGGAGTTGTAAAGCTCATTAGAGATTGGGTAACAATACTCAAGAATGAGGAGAATCATTTCAGAATCTATATCCTTTGATTCCATCCTCTTTATTGAATTCGTTTGATTAGAATTTCCTTAAGTTCTATAGATTTCTATCTTTGATTCTATATCACTTTTGGTATTCCAGGATGAGTACCAGAAGGAACGCCAAAGGTGGGGGTAGAGGAAATGCTCCCGCACCACGTGCCCCAGCTTTTGTAGTCAAGTTCTCTACTCTTAGCAAAGAATACACCCAGCTTGGCGGCATCAAATTCTCCGGTTCCGAGAGCATCATTGGAGTGCAATAGTGGCTAAAGAGCCTGGAAAGGATCTTCACTGGTCTTGAGATTATTGATGCGCAGAAGCGTCAATTGGCCGCTTGGCAGCTTCAGGATGCGGCACAGGATTGGTGGGAGTTAGTAACCTCCCGTACCGACGAAGAAACTATCACATGGGCCCAGTTTAGGTAGAAAATCTAACTGAAATTTCATCCAAATAAATTCCTCCTATCTCTTTGAATCTTGACTCATCTTCGTCTCGCTTATTAATAGGGATTCTTTTTCGGCTCAGTGGATGCCAGCAGCCGGAAAGGCTCAGCTCTACCGATCATTTATGGACCTCAAACTGGGTAACATGACTTTCTCCGAGTATGAAAGGAAGTTCAACGAACTCTCCAAGTTTGGACCTGGCTTGATTGATACACCACTTCTGAAGAACGAGAAATTCATCCATGGAGCACATCCAGAGTATTGCGATCTCCTCACAGCTCATGTCCATGGCACTTTCACCAAGCTGATGGATTACGCCCTTAGATATGAGGGAAAGCCGAAGGGTGCATCAGCCACCAAGGCGCCAGTTGTTCAGCCATCCTCTAGTCAGCCTGGAAAAAGGAAGCCGAATTTTGAGCAGCAAAGGAAGAATTGGCAGAAGACTACCGGGCTTGGCTACTCCCAGAAGAAGCCCATTGACTTATCCTCCATCACCTATTTCAAGTGCGATCAGAAGGGTCACTATGCCAACAGTTGTCCAACATCTGCCAGTGCCCCCATTCCTCCACCTCAGGATACTAGGAACAACCTCTGTCATGTCTGTTTGCAGCCTGGCCATTTCAAGAAGGATTGTCCCTTGTATCAAAAGGGAAAGACATCTGGAGTCTTTGCTGTGACTTCTTCCACCCGTGCTCCACCTACCCCACCTGCTCCTAGTGATACCCAAGGTACATTACAGAGTACTTTTATGTTGCATACTTTACCCGTTAAAGTTCTATTTGATACTGGAGCAACACATAGTTTCATATCTATTGATTTGTGTAATAAACTTGAATTGGAACCCATTCTTGCCTCAACTTTCTTATGTGTATCAAATCCCATTGGAGGACCCGCTAACCTCAAAAGGGTATGCAAATATGTCACGCTTATGTATGGTATGCATCGTTTCACTTGGGATTTCTATGTCCTTGGATTCGAGGCATTTGATATCCTATTAGGTGTTGATTGGCTACGGAAGTTCGAAGCCATTATCTCTTGCAAAGCTCGAACCGTCTCTCTCATTGACGACAAGAGTAAACCTTTAGTTATTAAAGGTAAATCGCCTTAGGAGTGTGCTGGAAGTTTTATATTCTCTCTTGACTCTCATCCGAATGATCTAAGCTCCACCCCGGTTGTTCAGCTTTTTCCTGATGTGTTTGGAGAAGTCAATTCTCTACCACCTCCACGGAAAATTAAATTCCGCATTGATCTTATTCCAAGTGCTCGACCAGTAGTTCTCCCTCAAAGGAGAATGGCTCCTAAAGAGAAGGCAGAATTCAATGCTCAGATTGAAGATTTATTTGCTAAAGGCTTGATTAGGCGAAGTCATTCTGAATGGGGAGCTGCAGTCGTATTCGTCACAAAGTCTGATGGTTCTCTCAGAATGTGTGTGGACTATAGGGAGCTAAACATGCTCATACACAAAAACAGATATCCAATGCCCCACATTAATGATTTATTCGACCAGCTCCATGGAGCTAAAGTTTTCTCTCAACTCGATCTGGCTACCAGCTTCCACCAACTCAGAATTGCTGAGGAGAGTATTCCTAAAACAACATTCCGCACTGATAATGGTTTCTTTGAATGGCTGGTTATGCCGTTCGACCTAACTAATGCTCCAACTTATTTCGTCGATTTGATGAACAGAGTTTTCCGTGATGTTCTTAACAAGTTTGTGCTTGTTTTCATCGATGATATTCTTGTTTTCTCTAAAGATGAGAAAGAGCATAGGTCACATTTGGCTTTTGTCCTTGAAACTCTTCGGAGTCATCAGCTTAAAGCCAAGTTTTCGAAATGCCACTTTTGGAGAGATGAAGTTTGATTTCTTGGCCATATTGTTTCGGAGAATGGGATTTCGGTCGATCCAGCTAAGATCGCCGTAATCAATGATTGGGAGACTCCCAAAACCCCTACAGATATTCGTAGCTTCTTGGACTTGGCCGGCTATTATCGTAGATTTATAGAAAAAATTTCTCGGATTGTCGTACCGCTCACTGCATTGACCAGGAAAGATGTCAAATTTAATTGGAATGAAAAGTGCGTATCAGCTTTCAATGAGATGAAGCGGAAGTTGACCTCTGCCCCAGTTCTTACAGTTATTGACGGAAGCGATGGTTTGACCATCTATACCGATGCTTGCCGTGATGGACTAGGAGCAGTTTTAATGCAGAATGGAAAGGTCATTTCTTATGCTGGTCGTCAGTTAAAGACCCATGAAGCAAATTACGCAACTCATGATTTAGAGCTTCTTGCGGTTGTATTTGCTCTGAAGCTATGGAGGCATTATCTTTTGGGGACCAAATTCGAATTATTTACAGACCATAAGTCATTGAGATATATTTTCTCACAAAAGGATTTGAATCAGAGACAAGTCCGATGGCTCGAATTCTTAGCTGCATATGATCTCGATATTAACTACACCCCAGGGAAAGCAAACGTCGTAGCCGACGCTTTGAGCAGAAACAAAGCAATGATATGTTGTAATCTTGTTGAAGGAATGTTATTTCAACTCGTTGTCTCCCCAGCTCTTATGGATCGCATCATAGCCAAGCAATACGAGGACACTTTGCTCTATCGTATCAAAGAAATAGTTCTCGGTAGAGTCGGAAATATTAACAGTAAAATGGGTGCATAAGTAGATAGTAATGGAGTTTTGAAGATCGACAACCGAATTTGTGTCCCAAATGTTGACGGTTTAAGACAGGAAGTGCTGAGAGAAAACCATAAATCCTCGCTTTCATTTCATCCAGGAGTCACAAATATGTATCAGAATATGAAGAAGTTATACTGGTGGAGTGGGATGAAGCATGATATTTCTACCTATGTTAGTAAATGTACAACCTATCAGCAAGTTAAGGCCGATCACAGGAAGACGGCAGGACTGCTTCAACCTCTAGAGATTCCAAGTTGGAAATGGGAGCAGAATTATATGGACTTTATTGATGGGCTACCAAGGACCATAAGAGGTAAGGAGAGCATTTGGGTAATTGTCGATAGGCTGACGAAATCCGCTCATTTTATACCAGTCAAGACCACTCGTACTGCTTCGAGTTTGGCCAAGATATATATGAGGGAAGTTGTTAAACTTCATGGTGTACCATCTAGTATCATATGCGATAGAGATCCTATTTTCACTAGTAAATTCTGGAAGGCATTTCAAGATACTTTGGGCACTAAACTGAATCTGAGCACAGCTTATCATCCTCGGACAGATGGTCAAACTGAGAGGGTGAATCAGATTTTGGAAGACCTTCTCCGAGCTTGTATTATAGACTTTGATGGATCCTGGGAAGACCATCTCCATTTGGTTGAATTTACCTATAATAATAGTTATCAGGTAAAGAAATCGAATTTCAAATTTGAATAAGTATATTTGAATTGGAATTAATTATCTTTGATAAATCAGGCAAGTATTGGTATGGCATCGTTCGAAGCTTTATATGGACGGCCGTGCAAATCGCTAGCTTGTTGGATTGAGTCTGGAGACCGATTAGTGCTTGGTCCAGAAATGATTATGGAAGCTTCCGAGAAGGTTGAAGAAATCAGGAGGAAGATAAAGACGGCACAAGACAGACAGAAGTGCTACGTTGACAGAAGAAGGAGAGATCTCGAATTCAGTGTAGGAGACGAAGTATTTCTCAAAGTGTCGCCTTTGAAGAATGTTATTTGATTTGGAAGGAAGGGAAAGCTTGCTCCCATATTTGTTGGCCCGTTTGAGATTACGGAAAGGATTGGAACCTTGGCCTATAGAATCGCATTACCAGAGAAGTGTGCTGGTGTACACAATGTGTTCCATGTCTCATATCTCCGCAAAGTAATGCGCGACCCATCTATGACCATTCCCATTGCTCAGTTGGAAGAGTTAGTCATCGAGCCCGACTTGACCATTGAGTGGAAGCCACTACGGATAGTCGACCGTGAGACGAAGCAACTTAGAAGAAAGTCGGTCAATCTCGTCAAAGTTCAGTGGAGTGCAGATGACCGAGATTGCACATGGGAAACTGAGGATAGTATTCGAGATTCAAATCTCGAATTACTGATTCCAGGTATAATTCATTTTTCTCAAATCTATGTTGATTTTCGGTTTGTTTCTTTCCTACTTCTTCCGCCTCGTTCCTTTTCGAGGATGAAAAGTTTTGAGTGGGGGATATTGTAACGACCCTGAATTTCCGACAAAATTTAAAATTTTGAAACCAACATTTTAATATAAAAATTTGAAATTTATATACATTCTCAGTTAACGTCCAAACTTCGTTTATAAAATGCGTCTAGTTAATTATGAATATAGGAAAAGTTTCGTCGTAAAATATCGCAGTAAATTTCATTCGCATTTTATTGTATATCAGTTCATTTTAAAGTGCGTAAATTTTCATCTTCCAAATCTAAATATTTTTACATAGTAATGTTGTAAAAATTTAGCTGATCAAGACGTCGCATTTCGTTTCATCTAATTCTGTCGTCGCCTGCTCATTTAAATTGTTTTGTCAAACGAATAATTTAATCGGCGTAAATTTTTAGTTTTGATAAAACTGTCGTATCGCCAATATCTGTGTACCGTTGTAAGCGCCTCATTGCGCCAATCAGAATGGTATATTCATTTGTACAAATCGGAGTTCGATGTAAATCGTCGCGCTAATTTAACCGTTCCAAGCGGACCGGTTAAATAATTTTAGCCCAAGTTAACAGCCCATATACATTCAAAATTTGAAAAGAAAGGTTTGGCTGAAGAGAATTTATGATTGTGGTTGGCAGATGGTGGTTAACATGGGAAAATATGAAAGATATTTCGTAACTCACAAATATAATTTGCTGTCCAACTCTATTCTCAGCCTAATATATAATTAAAAAAGGAAGAAATTCATGCGTGCTCCATTTGCTATATGCTACAGGTACTAAATGTCTCCTTCTCCATTTTTATACTTCTTCCTTTTTCATTTTTCTTGCTTCATCCTCTATCAAAAAAAAATTTGTAAAAGAAAATGCAAGAAAAAATATATGAACCGGCATCTCCACCATTTTACTTCACCGTGCCATCATCACCCGTGACCACCGCCCGTCCTCCAGCCGTCGTCCACACACCGACCGTCGCCTATCCCTCCGACACCCGACCCTTTCCTGCGCCCCACTCCAGCCGACCATTCCCATCACCACCCGGCGACCGCCGCCTTCCACCATAGCCACTATGCCTCCTTACTTCGCCTCTTCCCTTAGCCTGCGCACACCACACTCCAGTGCAACCGCGCCACCCAGACCCACACTCCAGACTGCGTCGCCACCCTTGTCGTCGCCGACCGAACCACTGCACCGCCCCTCGCCTTGCTGACACCCAGCCCATGTCGAGACCACTTGATGGAAGATGTTGCATGCGTTCATTTGAAAAGAAAAAAAAAGAAACAGTCTTTGTTTTATATAAAAAAAAAGTTTACTGTGCTTTCCATATTTTGCTTTGATAATCAAGTTGTCTACTGTGCTTTCATATTTGTTGACTGCATATATATCTATATATATATATAACCAATTTTTCCTTTCTGTTGTTGTACAACAACTATTCCACCTTGCAGCAAGCACTCGCCTCTCAACTTTCCTTCTTTTCTATATTAATTGGTGAGTATGTATATATATGATTATATATATATATATATGTGAACGTCTATATTAAAAATTTATACTATAGCTTCTTGTCGATGGTTGCAGCTTGTTCGTTGTTCGTGTTTGTGTTGCGTTTGAATCAAGCCTTTTCGTGCCTCTTCGTGCTTCGTCGTTCATTTTCTCTAACCACTAAAGGTGAATAAATTTCACGACTTATATTATTATACAATAATAATCAAGTGTGGTTGATAATATTGATAATTGTTTGGTGTTAATATTGAATGTTAAATTTTTAAACACATGAAGTGATAGATAATATACACTAGAATTAGACGTATGGTAGTTAACACTTTGAAATTGACACATGTATTTGAAATTGATTAAATTAAAAATCCGCATTGTATAACCTTTGAAATGTTTAATTAGTTGACACGTGGAAATATAGTTAGCGACACTTGAAACAATGTGACGACCGCCCATGACCCCTGCACTTAAACCTAGGGATAGTGCGCTGTAAAGTGTGCCAGGCGACCACGGACGATTGCCAAGGTAGAATAAAACAACAGAATCTATCGTATTACTCACAGCGCATGGACAAAATACAATAGAACATATGTATATAGTGAAGCTTCATAGAATAGAATCTCATCAATAAAACTTCATAATAGTTGAATACAAGCATCTGAATAGTCAAGTCATCAAAATACATCAAGCCTCACTACAACACTCAGAGAAAATACAAACAGCGGAACACCCAGTACATATAGTAAGAAGATAATATGCAACCCTTCAGCTCGTCTTCGATATCAACACCGTGGAAAGCAAGAACAACACCTGTCACCTGCTACCTAGTCTGCCCGTCCCAAAGATGGACGAACAGCCCAAGGCAATAAGAGTTAAAACATAAAGCCTTGAGTCAGACAACAGTCTTAGTGAGCAGTAAATTAACTAACAACATACCAAAAGAGCATAAAGGAAAAGGAATAGGAATACAACCTCCCACTCCAACCTCTTTCTACAGTGATAGCCCCTAGACACACACTAAGCAGAAGCAACATAGCAAAGCATACAATTTAAAGTAAAGCAATTATCACTCGAGTCAAGGGCGATGTTTTCCAAGCACAAACCCCCAAGGCCTAAACCAAGATCAGATAAGCACCCAGAAAATACCGCTCTTGAGACCGAATGACGATACAACCAAACATCCATGACTCTGGCTATCACTGCTTCGATTTCACCGTTAATTGAATGACCGGCACATTCTTTCAGCCGTCCATCAAGGGCTAATGGGAACCCCGGTTCTAGACATAACTCCCGCACGTCGTCGCAGCCCGTGCCTAGGACTATCGAATCTGCCCAGAGTACTCGACCATCAACAGTTAGTCGTTGGGACTATCGAATCTTCCCAAACGTACTCTTGCTTAGAGCATGCTAGAACCTTCAACAACGATGCTATCCAAGCCTCCTAGTCATCCTCCTCGACGACTATTTCCATACTAGCTCAAGCGCCTCTCAAGCATCCATTACCCTTAACTCGAATCATATCACCGAGTTACCAACATGCTTGGAATGATCCCGTCTGGATTAGACCAAGTCTTCATCACATGATGCCTCGCTTCATTACATCCTCGCAAAGCCTCATCTCAACATCACGTCATCAAATCTATGCATAAAAGCTTCATTATCCGCTACAAATGCCACAAGCAGCTTTTCCAATTCAAGAGCCTTTCCCTTAGCTTCTGAATCATCTTCGGTCTAAAGCAAATCATCAATCATCTAATTCATAACAATCAATCAAATCAAACATTAATCCAAACAATCAAGCATTCAAATATGATCTAAGTAGACAATTATCACAATAATGGCAATTTCGTAATTAAAGAGTTGAAAGTCTAATAAGCATGAAAACATGAACAATATCTTTATAAACTTGATGAATGAACTTGCATAGGTTAACATGTGATAAAATGGATGTAACATCATCATGAACAATGAATCTATATGGATCTACACTTAGGATGAAGAAAATGCATGGAAATCACTATTTTAACACCAAATCGAGCCAACAATCCGATATACTCCTTTGGATCCGTGTGAGAGATAATCACCACTCACCAAATCACCAAAACAACCTCAAAACAACACGCTTCAGATCTGGACAGCGAAGGATCAAGCTTGATCTATCACGAATCCGCTTCAAACGAAGAAATCTCACTTCAAAGGATGAAGATCTTCAACTTTAGCTCTTGGATCTTCAATCTTGGATGGAAGGAATCACTAGATTAGAGTGGAGAAAAAGAAGTGAAGAAGTGTAGAAGTCGAGCTCTCAAAATGGAAGCACTTCGTCGCTTCAAAATCCGGATCCCAAAAAATGAAGCCAACCCCCTTCTATTTATAGCTGAAAATTCACTAAGTCGTAACTCGGCTATCTCCATAAGTCGTCTCTGACTTACGACCTAAGACCCCTCCGACCTAAGTCTTCACCGACTTAACACTTCTGCGCATCCAAGCACCCAGCGACCTAACAGCTACGACTTAACTCCTCAGCGACCTATCGCTTGCGCCTCTTCGACCTAAGACTTAAGAGGATACGACTTAGCACAACAGCGCCTAACAACCTAACGACTTAGCAGAGGCTCCGACTTAACAGCTCTACCGAGTTACGCCTTAACAACATAACAACTACGACATAACGCTATACCGACCTATGACTTATAACATAGCAGCTTTGCCGATCTATCAGGATAAGACTCAACTCCTAAGTCGTCTATGTCTTATGTCGGCCACTACCTTAACTCGGTCACGACTCAACTGAGTTACAACTTAACTTCTAGACTTAGGTCGCTCACATCCTATCTCCAAACTCCTAAGTCGTTAACTCGGTCAGCCGACTTAACACTTAACTCAAAACCTTAAGTCGTCTACAATCCTAAGTCGGCAACTCGACCCAGACTTATCCCTTAACTCGTCCAAACCGACTTAGGACTTAGAAAAATTCTGAACGACTTATCAACAATGCAACCAATTGTCAACTGTTTTACGATGTTTCGATCCGTAAAATACGGGTCGTTACATTCTCTCCCCCTTAGGAATTTCGCCCCCGAAATTCCAAACAACAAAGCAATCAAAGATTATTCTGCACGCCTAACATCCATAAAAATCAACAAACCATGCATCCAATTCTAGCTTAGCATGCAGAATTCTAAAACTAGAACAAGTTACAATACCGTGAGATGACACGACACCTTAGGGCCATACCTTGAAGAGTTCAGGATGAGCTGCCTTCATCCTCTCTTCCACCTCCCACGTACAGTCGTTATCATCATCACTCCATTGTATCTTGAGCAACTTAACTGCCTTCCTCCTAAGCTGTTTCGTGTCGGTTTCAACAACACGAAGCGGCTTACGAGGTCTTCTATCGACTAGATCAACTTCGAAATCTTCACAGCTATCGGCAGAAACCACTGTATTCAAGTCGTGCACATACTTCCGTAGATACGATACATGAAAAACATTGTGCACACTCGACATCTTCTCTGGTAACTCCAATCTGTAGGCGAGCTTTCCAATTCGCTCGATGATCGGGAATGGTCCAACAAATCTCGGAGTCAATTTTCCTTTCTTCCCGAATCGAATAACATTCTTCAGAGGAGAAATCTTCACAAAAACCATATCACCAACGTCGAATTCCAAATCCTTACGACGCTTATCGGCATAACTTTTCTGACGATCTTGGGCTGCCTTCATTCGTTGCCGAATGATCTCTATACAATCCGAAGTCTGTCGAATCATCTCTGGCCCAAGTATCAACTTCTCTCCGGTCTCTAACCAACATGTCGGAGAGTTACACGGTCTTCCATACAATGCCTCATACGGTGCCATACCAATGCTTGACTGGTAACTGTTGTTGTATGAAAACTCTACCAAATGAAGGTGATCTTCCCATGATCCCCCAAAATCCAAAACACAAGCTCTGAGGAGATCTTCCAAAACTCGGTTGACTCTCTCGGTCTGACCATCTGTTTGAGGGTGATAAGCTGTACTCAAACATAACTCAGTCCCCAAAACCTCCTGGAAACTCTTCCAAAATCCACTAGTGAACAATGGATCTCGATCGCTCACTATACTCTTCGGAATACCATGGAATCGAACTATCCACTTAACATACAACTCCGCCAACTTTGATGCAGTCCTAGTCGATCGAACAGGAATGAACCTCGCACTCTTAGTCAAACGATCTACAATGACCCAAATCCCTTCATTTCCCGTTCTGGTTCTAGGCAATCCATCGATAAAATCCATCGATACCTGCTCCCACTTCCATGTAGGAACTTCTAAGGGCTGAAGCAATCCACTTGGCTTCTTCTGTTCGGCTTTTACCAACTGGCAGTTCATACATTTGGAAATAAAATTTCCAACATCCTTCTTCATACCTTCCCAGTAGTAGGTTCTCTTCATATCCCGATACATCTTATTTCCACCTGGATGAATTGTCAACTTTGAGTGGTGACTTTCCTTTAAAACTTCACTCCTCAATTCATCTATATCGGGAACAACTAGTCATCCTTGCTTTCGAAGACAACCTTCTTGATCGACCTCGAATCCTTTATCCTTCTCTGGTTCCAATCCAGATTCCAAATCACGGATAATCTTGACAAGCTTATCGTCTCGCTTTTGACTCTCGCCAATTCTCTCCACAAGAGTCGGCCTTATCGATAAGTTTTCCAACATCTCAGGTTCCAATTCGCATCTAGGCCTGAAGTCAAATCCAGCTAAATACTCGAGATTCTTCCATTCTGAAAACATGGCTCCCAGTCCTACATGTCTTCGACTTAACGCATCTGCCACTGCGTTACCTTTTCCCGGAGTATAAGCTATACCAAAATCATATGATGCTAGAAACTCTAACCAACGTTGCTGCCGAAGATTCAAATCCTTTTGGGAGAAAAGATACTTCAACGACTTATGATCCGTAAACAACTCGAATCGAACTCCCAATAGATAATGTCTCCACATCTTCAGAGCCAAAACAATCGCCGCTAACTCCAAATCATGAGTCGGGTAATTCCTTTCATGCGGCTTCAGTTGTCGACTTGCATATGCAACAACCTTATCCCTCTGCATCAGCACTGCTCCAAGTCCAGTACCACATGCGTCGGTGTAAACCACCATCTCATCATTCCCACTTGGAATAGTCAAAACAGGAGCACTCGTCAATCGTTCTTTCAGGATTCCAAAGGCTTGCTCACACTTATCATCCCATCTGAACACTAGGTTCTTTTTCGTCAATCCTGTAACGGTGCAGCCACCTTAGAGAAGTCTTTGATAAACCGTCGATATACCCACGTTAACACAGGAGAAGTAGTCAGTGTTTGTTTGAGAGTTTTAGGAGCAGTTTTTAAATTAGTGGCATGAGTATAGGAGTCTGATCCGTTATTCTAGCTACATGTAGTCTTTCCTTTATATTGTAGCTTTGTATTCAGTTTTCAATAAGACGAAAAGTAATACAACATTTTCATTACTTTAGTTTTCTCTTTCCAGTTTATACAAGTAAATTCTACATTTTCCAAGAAAACTTCTCACATCAGATGCATTCTTAGGTCTAACCCAATCCTGGATTGCTGCCACCTTAGCGGGATCAACCGCTATTCCATTTCCAGAAATCACATGTCCTAAGAACCTCACTTCACTCTTCCAGAAGTGACACTTCGAAAACTTAGCCTTCAGCTGATGTTTCCGCAAGATCTCCAAAACAATACGCAAGTGCGTCTTGTGCTCTTCTTCAGTTCTGGAATAAATCAGAATATCATCCACAAACACAAGCACGAACTTGTTCAACTGATCTCTGAACACTCTATTCATAAGATCCACAAAATATGCTGGCGCGTTAGTCAATCCAAACGGCATTACCAGCCACTCAAAGAAACCAGATGGTGTCCTGAAAGCAGTCTTCGGCACACTATCCTTAGCTACTCTCAACTGGTGAAATCCCGTTGCCAAATCCATCTGAGAAAACACCTTAGCTTCGTGAAGCTGATCAAACAAGTCATCTATTCTCGGCAATGGATACTTGTTCTTCTTAGTCACCTTATTCAGCTCACGATAATCCACACACAATCTCAATGATCCATCTGCCTTGGTTGCGAACACAACTAGTGCACCCCACTCGGACACACTACGCCGAATGAATCCTTTCTGTAAAAGGTCATCAACCTGCACCTTCAACTCATGCTGTTCCCTAGGCACCATCCGCCTAAGAGGCATCACAATGGGTCTGGCTCCTTCAACTAGATCTATACGAAACTCGATCTCTTTATGCGGCGGCAACCCTTTGACTTCGTCAAAGACATCCTCGAATCCATTAGCGATCGGCACTGATGACAGTCCATCCCGTGGAACAACCAGCGAATACATGAAGCTCATGAAGACGCCTTCCTCATGCTTACATCGTATCACAATCTTTCGCCCCTCCACATTCTCGACTGTCACTTCCAACCTCTCGCAATCAACCTTTGCCGCATACTTCCTAAGCCAGTCCATACCCAAAATAATTCCGAACCCCGAAAAGTTCAGAACAAAACAATCACAAACAAAAGAGCAACCATGACTCGACACAATCAGACCACGGCATAACATACACAAACAAGACGAACCCCCAACTGGATTAGTCACAACCAATGGTCTATCAACAATATCCGGTTCTAAACCCAACCGGCCTACAAGTTCACTACAAACAAACGAATGCGACGCCCCAGTATCAAACAACACTCTAACTGGAACACCACATAAGAAAAGAGTACCTTGAACCACCACACTTTTTCCTTTCTCTCCAGCGGTAGGAGCTTTCGAAGACGACGGAACAGCTCCCAAAGCATAAGCTTGCACAATCTGCTTGTCCCTTCTCGGTTCTGGACAATTCTTCCTGAAATGCCCCGGCTTGTCACAGTTGTGACACTTCGTCGGCGCTTTCGGATTCTTGCAATCCCTGGAGAGATGGCCTTTCTGCTGACAGTTGTAGCAGGTCACTTCTCCCTTCGGCTTCTTCTGGCCATCCTTACCCTTCTGCTGCTGCTGCTGCTTCCTCTTCTGGTTTCCACCCTGTTGTGGTTTAGACTCTCCCCTGGTAACAGCAACAACAGATCCTTCCTTAGGAAATAGACTCTCATGCCTGAGAGCTTTCTCCACAAGCTTCTCAAATGAATCGTCCAAATGATCCACTAACAGTCTCCCAAGATAACTGTCCAAGCCTATCACAAACTTCTCATTCTTCTGGTATGCAGACTCAATATATGACCGGGCATACTTGGACAAGGCTTCAAACTCAGAAACATACTCAAGAACTGGTCTTCCTCCCTGCTTGAGCTCCACAAACTTCTTGAATAGAACAGACTTCTGAGCTGTAGAAATGAACTTAGCTTCAAATCTGACTTGGAATTGCTCCCAAGTAATCTCTTCCTCCGGAGTATTGATGGTAATAGAGTTCCACCAATCAGAAGCACTCCCTTGAAGCTGCCTCGATGCCAACTTCC
Organism: Allium fistulosum; assembly: GCA_030737815.1. Classification (NCBI taxonomy): domain Eukaryota; kingdom Viridiplantae; phylum Streptophyta; class Magnoliopsida; order Asparagales; family Amaryllidaceae; genus Allium; species Allium fistulosum. The sequence goes on from CM060902.1 coordinate 477,661,737, forward strand.
TCTTAGTTGCATCCTCAATTCCCAAATCACCAAAGATCCTTCTACAAGCAACTATCCATCTCTGGACTTCAATAGTTGATTCTGTTCCCAAGAAAACCTTTCCTCCAAGAGCAGTGTAGTCCTTACACAGCTTAGCAAAATCCACCGGCTTTGGAGTTTGGACTTGAACTCCAACATCAACTGCTGTCCCTGGAACTGGTATCCTTCTCATGATCGAAGTCATCATCGCTTCGAACATAGCTGCATAATCAGCAGTTCCTTCAGCAGTACGGCCTTCCCTAGCAGCTGGTCTCCCTCTTCGACTCATTCTCAATATCTATAAAAAGAAATGATCAGAACATCTAGAGAAACAACTGCATAAAGGACTCAAACTCTACTAAGCTACTATATTATATATAGTAATCATCCATCAAAATACAATTACGTCTCTCATACGTAGTTACGTCAGCGAACATTGGGTAAAATCGATTAACCAAAGCTCTGATACCAAATGTGACGACCGCCCATGACCCCTGCACTTAAACCTAGGGATAGTGCGCTGTAAAGTGTGCCAAGCGACCACGGACGATTGCCAAGGTAGAATAAAACAACAGAATCTATCGTATTACTCACAGCGCATGGACAAAATACAATAGAACATATGTATATAGTGAAGCTTCACAGAATAGAATCTCATCAATAAAACTTCATAATAGTTGAATACAAGCATCTGAATAGTCAAGTCATCAAAATACATCAAGCCTCACTACAACACTCAGAGAAAATACAAACAGCGGAACACCCAGTACATATAGTAAGAAGATAATATGCAACCCTTCAGCTCGTCTTCGATATCAACACCGTGGAAAGCAAGAACAGCACCTGTCACCTGCTACCTAGTCTGCCCGTCCCAAAGATGGACGAACAGCCCAAGGCAATAAGAGTTAAAACATAAAGCCTTGAGTCAGTCAATAGTCTTAGTGAGCAGTAAATTAACTAACAACATACCAAAAGAGCATAAAGGAAAAGGAATAGGAATACAACCTCCCACTCCAACCTCTTTCTACAGTGATAGCCCCCAGACACACACTAAGCAGAAGCAACATAGCAAAGCATACAATTTAAAGTAAAGCAATTATCACTCGAGTCAAGGGCGATGTTTTCCAAGCACAAACCCCCAAGGCCTAAACCAAGATCAGATAAGCACCCAGAAAATACCGCTCTTGAGACCGAATGACGATACAACCAAACATCCATGACTTTGGCTATCACTGTTATCACTGCTTCGATTTCACCGTTAATTGAATGACCGACACATTCTTTCAGCCGTCCGTCAAGGGCTAATGGGAACCCCGATTCTAGACATAACTCCCGCACGTCGTCGCAGCCCGTGCCTAGGACTATCGAATCTGCCCAGAGTACTCGACCATCAACAGTTAGTCGTTGGGACTATCGAATCTGCCCAAACGTACTCTTGCTTAGAGCATGCTAGAACCTTCAACAACGATGCTATCCAAGCCTCCTAGTCATCCTCCTCGACGACTATTTCCATACTAGCTCAAGCACCTCTCAAGCATCCATTACCCTTAACTCGAATCATATCACCGAGTTACCAACGTGCTTGGAATGATCCCGTCTGGATTAGACCAAGTCTTCATCACATAATGCCTCGCTTCATTACATCCTCGCAAAGCCTCATCTCAACATCACATCATCAAATCTATGCATAAGAGCTTCATTATCCGCTACAAATGCCACAAGCAGCTTTTCCAATTCAAGAGCCTTTTCCTTAGCTTCTGAATCATCTTCGGTCTAAAGAAAATCATCAATCATCTAATTCATAACAATCAATCAAATCAAACATTAATCCAAACAATAAAGCATTCAAATATGATCTAAGTAGACAATTATCACAATAATGGCAATTTCGTAATTAAAGAGTTGAAAGTCTAATAAGCATGAAAACATGAACAATATCTTTATAAACTTGATGAATGAACTTGCATAGGTTAACATGTGATAAAATGGATGTAACATCATCATGAACAATGAATCTATATGGATCTACACTTAGGATGAAGAAAATGCATGGAAATCACTATTTTAACACCAAATCGAGCCAACAATCCGATATACTCCTTTGGATCCGTGTGAGAGATAATCACCACTCACCAAATCACCAAAACAACCTCAAAACAACACGCTTCAGATCTGGACAGCGAAGGATCAAGCTTGATCTATCACGAATCCGCTTCAAACGAAGAAATCTCACTTCAAAGGATGAAGATCTTCAACTTTAGCTCTTGGATCTTCAATCTTGGATGGAAGGAATCACTAGATTAGAGTGGAGAAAAAGAAGTGAAGAAGTGTAGAAGTCGAGCTCTCAAAATGGCAGCACTTCGTCGCTTCAAAATCCGGATCCCAAAAAGTGAAGCCAACCCCCTTCTATTTATAGCTGAAAATTCACTAAGTCGTAACTCGGCTATCTCCATAAGTCGTCTCCGACTTACGACCTAAGACCCCTCCGACCTAAGTCTTCACCGACTTAACACTTCTGCGCATCCAAGCACCCAGCGACCTAACAGCTACGACTTAACTCCTCAGCGACCTATCGCTTGCGCCTCTTCGACCTAAGACTTAAGAGGATACGACTTAGCACAACAGCGCCTAACAACCTAACGACTTAGCAGAGGCTCCGACTTAACAGCTCTACCGAGTTACGCCTTAACAACATAACAACTACGACATAACGCTATACCGACCTACGACTTATAACATAGCAGCTTTGCCGATCTATCAGGATAAGACTCAACTCCTAAGTCGTCTATGTCTTATGTCGGCCACTACCTTAACTCGGTCACGACTCAACTGAGTTACAACTTAACTTCTAGACTTAGGTCGCTCACATCCTATCTCCAAACTCCTAAGTCGTTAACTCGGTCAGCCGACTTAACACTTAACTCAAAACCTTAAGTCGTCTACAATCCTAAGTCGGCAACTCGACCCAGACTTATCCCTTAACTCGTCCAAACCGACTTAGGACTTAGAAAAATTCTGAACGACTTATCAACAATGCAACCAATTGTCAACTGTTTTACGATGTTTCGATCCGTAAAATACGGGTCGTTACAAACACTGTAGACAAATTTCATATCATATAAATTTGATGAAGTATGGATTTGAATAGGTAGATAACGAGTGTAAAAATTGCATAAAATAATAGCGTAAAAATCTTTAATCTACATGAAATGATAGTGTAGATTCTAGAAATAATTATATTAATTTACATGAAATTATAATGTAAATTTAGTACGATTATTTCGGGATTATTTAAATAAATTATTGTGTTGTTATTGATTGTTGTTATTGCTTGTTTATTTACTTTGACACCATCCAAGTTATCACACTGCAAGTTCCCTTTACTATGCTTCTAATTTTGAATTGAAATGGAATTGGGTTGAAATGATAAATACCCAAATAAACACTTACCTAGGATAGAGAATTAAATAAAAACCCGATTGGTCGAACAATTTGTTTTAAAATAAAAATAAAATAAGGATTTGATTTAAAAGAAAAATGAAGGGTTTTAATTAGATTTGAAAATTTAAATTCTAGTGAAATATAAAATGTTAAATATTTGATAAATTGAAATAAATATTAACAAATGTTTGATGAAAGAATGTTGTTTAAAATTTAATAAATTGTTGAATTAAGTTTTTGTAAATTTATTTAATAATAAACAAATTTGGAACTTGTTCACCGAAGAAATTTAAATTGTGATTATTTAATTAGATGGGTAAATAAGTGAATTTGAATTTCTTTAATAAGAAATAAATTGGGATTTATTTATTGAAATTAATACAAACTTGTAATTTAAAGAATTTAATTTGGCGGATTAAATTAAATTAAATTTATAAGTTTGGATATAATATAGGTAAACTTAAGTGAATGATTTAATCAATTGGAAATTTAATTGGAATTGTTTTGAAATGTTGAATTTATTTAATTTAAAATAATTATTGAATGAAATCCATATATGAATTTAAATCAAATTTTGAATTGCTTTAAATCAAATAGAAGTTGATTGTGTAATCAAGTAGAAATTTGAAATTTGGAAACTTGAAATTTTGAAACGTAAATTTGGGAAATTGATATAGAAAGTCAAATGGAATGTTGACTTTCGAATTTTAAAGCGAATTGATTGGATTCTTGAAATTTATTAAATGACCAATCGGTGTAATAATTACGAAGTTATCAAAGAGACCGGGATCGATTAGGGACATACTCTCTGTCTAAATCGAATACCACTTTAATAACTATTCTACACGGAGTGTGATCCAGAATGAAGTGGTTGGAATGATGTACGTTGATGATTGAAGAAAGAGAACGATAATGGATGACCTTGACACTTGTGTCAAATTGGAAATGACTTAAACAGGAGCCGTGCCGGGTCAATGAGGTTAGCTACCTCTAGCAAACACACTTCTTCGTAAACTACTCATTACTTGTTTTTGATTGGTGCGCACCCTTGAATTTGGAGTGTTGTATCGCGGTGTTGCGATCGTTGCGGCGATGCATTCTCACCAGTTCGGATCGGGCAAATGGTAGTTTCACTACCTTGGGTATTGCCTCATGTGCCTTGTCATACTTGTATCCCTATGGGCGACCACTACGATTTGTTTTGTATTATACCTATGGAGTACTCCCTGATAGCCCACTAGTTTACGGTGGAGTTTACAGTGCTGTATAGACTATGAGGCTTATATAAAATGTGTTAAGGGGAATAATGGTAACACCTTAACGCTATTTTGATACTTTATATTACTGATAGACATTATCTACTTAGCGTACACTATTATATATAGATAGTTTAACGGATCCTGAAAGATGTTCATTCCATTCATCTTTGAGTTATTATTATTTCAAAATTTGTGCCATATTATCTTGTATAAGAATATATGTCCTGACTCGAGTGTTTGTTTGTGCTTATGCTTGGGTCAGTCTGAGGATTTCTCTTGCTGTGCTGCTTGGACGTTGAAGACTTTGAAGACTATCATTTATCTTTATCAGTATTGCTCTACTTTATCGTGATACTTGTATCAGACATCTTTGTATTTCTATTTCACCATTTGTTTGAGACATTGTTGTATTTACTTAGTAGCTTCATGAACTACTATTATGACATTGTTGTAATTCCGCTGCGTTATTCTGTTATATTGTATCTGTCTGTGATTCTGTGATGATTCTCATTTATATACATATACTCCATTAATGATTCGTGTTTTGTATTAGTTAAGTTGACATGTGTGGATTATTGTCAATTTAAATGGTCCAAATATACGGGTTGTTACAATTAGTGATACACGTGTTGGTGAGTTTTCATGCTCCCGTTTGTGATAGGCCTCCCCCTTTGTGATTTCTGGATTTCTGGTTGATGATTTCTAGAATTTGTGTTTCACCTCTTTTTGTGACTGGCAATGGTATGTTTGTCAGTATTTGGGGTTTGGTGAATAAAATAAAGAATATGACATTCTTTTTGGTGCTTTGAGATTCTTGAGATATTGTATGACTTTGTTGTTATTAAATATATACTTGTCATAGTATTGCATTATGGTTATCATACGTATTTGTTATATCTCTTACTCTATCTCATTTTATCTAATATTTATAGCTAGACTGATCCGTTTATTATTTTCTTATTAAATAATACTCAGGTCAGACCGAGATGTTACAGGTGCTTCTGCTTGACTCCTCATCTGGGACTATTATCTGACTTTTGGCTAACTACTTAGCATAGTAGTTTTTGTTTTTATACATTCGAGATATAGACTCCTTGATGTTTAATTATTCTTTTGTCGAGCACTTGTACTTATTCTTTTGTGATGTAGTGGATCAAGTTTGACCACTACTTTGATGTACACTTTTATGTGATATATTTATATCTGATTTCGCCTTTGTGATATGAATGTCTGTGACTGATTTGTGTTATGTTTATTTCTATATTTGTTTCCGAAGGCCTCATAGCCACTATGTGGTAGCTTTTAGTTTGTATTTGATATGCCGGATTTCCTCTTGAAATGAAATGTAAGTTATATTATCTGACACATCGGTGCTCGCACAAAGCAATTACACAGATGGTCGCTCTTCAACAGCCTTATTCTTCGCGCTAGTCGACGGCATTACCCCGTAGTGTCCTTGGCTAGTGTGAGTATAGAGGTGGGACGTCACACTTGCGCAAGTACATCTTTTGAAAACCATATCTATTTTTGTAACGAGCGTTACGGCACGCGATTCACGCGTGATGATGACATGCATTTCGAGCATGAATTGTTTTTTTATAAATTGTATATGTTTAACTCATTCAAGAAAATATGATTTGCACAAATATTTAGTCATAATTTGCATTGAAATGATATGCAGTTAATTTTAATTTTTTTTCTAAATTGCAACATTTAATTTTTTGTTATTTTGAATTTTTATTTATATTATTATTTAATAAAGAATGAATTTAATTTTTTATTAGTTTGAATTTTATTTCAATTATTAATTAATAAAGAACGACTTTGTAAAGAAAGTTTATTTGTTAAATCATATTTTTACATGATATCAAGGTTTAAAAATTGTGTAGAGGAGCATTTTGAATTGTAAAGAAAATTTATCTGTTAGTTTCTATTATTAAGTATATTAATATTTTATAATATTTGTAAAAGATCATTTTCAGTAGTTCATGCTAACCTTAAAAAAATGTGACACTGAAATATTACAACTATTATTAAAAATACATAATTTAATTCAACATTCTTTTATATGAAAATCCAAGGGTGATGATAGAACGATCGGAAATAGAAGTGCGGAAACTATGAATTTGTAATCTTACGGAGTGTAAATCCAGGGTTACAAAATGCAGCCGGTGGAAGCCGTACTCATTTTCACCGGTTGAAGAAGAATTTTCCAAATCGATTTAAGCAGATATCACAACCTGGTGCACGCGTAGCACGCCAGCTAACAAGTACCCACAGGTAGGAGCGTCAAATAAAGTAATACCTCTTCTCACTCAGAACCCAAACTACTGAAAGTAATTGAATCAAGAAAAAAGTGTCAAAACCAATGGCCATCCATCACGGTCTGTTCATTTTAGCCGCAGTTCTGCTGACGTCACAGGCGTTAGCGCAGCAGTCGGGGATGCCAGCATGTGCATCCAAACTCGTACCGTGTGCCAACTATTTGAACTCGACGAAGCCACCGGCTTCATGCTGCGATCCTTTGAGAGAGGCAGTGAAGACCGAGCAACCTTGCTTGTGTTCTCTTTTCAATTCCCCTGCTTTGATGAAGGCTTTCCAAATTAATGTTACTCAGGCGCTTGAACTTCCTAAGCATTGTGGGATTGCCCAGGATCCAAATGTTTGTTCCAAAACTGGAGGTATCAATTTTTTAGCTCCTGTTTTCTTTTTGAAATAAGCTGTTTCTTACTTTTAGGTTTTTATGGTATGGTAATTAAATTATTTCCCGAATTTTTACTTACTTCTGTTGATCTTGATTTATAAAGTATTTGGGTCACTTGTGAAATTTACATGATTTAACTTCTAATATTTGTACGTAATGAGTAGACTAAGGCTGGATTGAATTTGGATCTCCTAATTTGGTTTGATATGTTACTGTCTGTGCTAGGTTTTCCTGAGATATTTGATTTTCCAGATAACTAGATCTAGGTGCTGTATAACCTTTAACTTGACATTGGATAGATGATTGTCTGATGAAATTTTGTGAGATTGGCTGTATTGAGCTGAGAGTGACTGTAAAAAAAAAAAAAATAATAATAAAAAATTTGCCGTCGATATAGCAATATCAGTCCAAGCTTTACTCGAGTCGTGATAATGTGCAAGTATAGATTGGTGGTATAGGTCCTACTTATGTTGGTTTGATATACTGATTTTGCAGACCTTAACAATTACACAAGCACTTTTTTTAAGTACTACACTGACATTGATTTTTTACTTGGTTTGAACAATGGGATGGCCAAGGTTTGTCAAAAGTTCAATGGAAAATATATGGTAGAACTTTATGCCACGGGGAAATTGTCAAAATTCAGTATTGAATTTTGGAAAAACAAACTTCCACAATGAAGGTTGATTCTAGAAGCACCTTTAGGAGAAAAAGAGGTTATTTTTTTCTTGAATCAGTCCACCAATTACTTGTATTAATTAGTTGAAAAGTAGGAAAGACAATAGTTGTTCACATGCTATTCATTGTTTACAAAAGGCTACTGAAGAGTCATTTTCTTACTTCTTTTTGCTCGAATATGATTAATTTTGTCCTTGCAATACTAATTTGGTGACAAGAAAATGTCATGTAACGGCTTATTTATACAGCACAACTACACCAGATTTTAGCGATGTAGGACTATATCAATTTTAAACCATATCAATTTTAAACCGTCATTTTTATTTGCCACATGCAAGACAATCATAACACATATTTTAGTTCATTTCCATGACCACGTTAATTTGTTCTAACATTTTTTTTTAATCTTTTCAGCTACAACTCCCCCTGCTTCAAAGTCTCCTCCAGGTATAATAATGTCCATTCTTAGTTATATATGCAACTTCTGACACAGATTGTTTAAGAAAAGTCCTTTGCTATGACCCATTAACTTGAGCAAATAACCTTATATATTTAATTGCACATGCCGTTTTATTCAAACCAACTTGCATCTGATTGTCATGCAAGTGTTCACTGCTACATGAATATGCATAAGCTATCTGATAACATTTGTCTTATTGCTTTCGTTTAAGTTTCTGTTGTCTTTTATCCGTTGTCATTGAATGTGTTATATATACCCGGAGTATTGATACTTGTTGGAAAATGGGTACGGGTTTTATTAGAAATTGGTGGATCATCTATAAAAATTGTGGGAATGTTTTAATCTTATTATGCTTTTAAATTTTCATTTTAAAATCCAGTGTTAAAAGAAAAAAAAAAATTCAACTCACAATGACCATCGGTGTAATGGTAAGGCTCAAGAATTGATCTGAAAGATGTGAGATTGAATCTCATCGACATTTTTTTTTCTTTTTTTTTTCCAAGAAAAGCTTATGTTTTATTTGCTAGAAAAAAATTCTATGTTGTTTATTTTGAGGGTAATCTGAATTATGTTACCAAATTCATCATCATTCCATATGCACACATTGTATCATCTTACTTCACTGCAAAATATTGTCGATGATCCTTATTTTTGGTGATTGCAGCCACAGGAACTACACCTCCTGGAACTGGAAGTGGTAGCAGCAGTAAGGACAGCAGTGCTGGAACATTTGTTAAGGGTGATTGGATTAAAATAGTTTGTCTTGTATTTTCTGCTTGGTCTCTTGTGGCAATATAAATTTGAATGTGAGGATTACAAGTATGTCTCCTTTAGCCAATTTCTGTTTATCTTTGTACCTTTGACTTGCTTTCATGTGATAATTTGAAGATTATTATGCTTCTATTACTACATTAGTATTGTGATGAATTGTTTGCAGGCTTCAAAATTTTGACCTGGGGTCATATAGTGGATTACCTAGATGGTTAGGTTAATGATTTTTGTCGTCTTTTAAAAGTTTTAAAATAGTTCAAATCTCCCTTCAAAAGCATGTCCAATTTTTTTTTTCCACGGCTAGAATGCAAATATGCATTGAACCGCATTTTAATACAAGTAGATGACGAAAAAGAAAATTCAAATGTATATTCAAAAAATTGCATATTTTAGTGCAAATATATGCACTTAAAGCTGTAGAGAAAACACGATTATTCAAAAAAAAGAAAAAAAAGAAATGTACTAAAACCAGCAAATATGAAAAATAATTTTAGGGATTGCTGTGTATTGAGTTTTTCAGAATGGGTGGAAGTGAATGAAGATGGAAAATAAAAGCGTTTTACCAATTTCCACTAATTTTATGGTAAAATTGCATATTTGCACCATGCTTAATTACTTATATACTTATATACAAGGATGTATTTAAATGTAGTTCTAAGCAAGACATGTTTGTTAATTTTTTAAATAAATAAATAAACAAATAAGAAAAATGTTATACGGTATCTCCATGATTCCTTGTAAACCCCATTAGCTCAGAAGGTTTGTTTTATAAAAAAATTAACAGGTGAAAATGCAGTTGCTATATATCGAGAGTGTTGGAACTGGACCAGCCCGCAGCAGAAGTAATAGATGAATTTCAATTTTTTTTTATCATTTTGGATCTTTACTAGGCCTATAAAATATAATTAATTTAGAACATTTCTAAATGTAATTTAAACAAAACCTTTATTTTATTTAAATTTGTAAAATAATTTGATATTGTTTAATTAATGTTATATATGTGTGTGCGCGTCATAAACATGTATATGTGTTTGTGTATGTGTAACATATCAATCCGTGTAAAGTATAACATGTCGTTGTATACGTGCTGGGATTTTCACCGTAACTGACACATTAGCTCATCCAATATGCAAATATGTTGTTCAAACGTATGATTATATACTCTTATATATATATATATATATATATATATATATATAAACTATTTTTATTTAAATAATTTTGTATAAATGTATATGCATATTTTTATAAGGTAAGTATTAAATATTAACATCACATATATTTATAACTATATGGATATATTTGTTACATCCATATTTTCTTAATCATATCTAAGATAAATTAATACAAGCGCCAAGCTAAAAGAACTTCTCCGAGAAAGAAGCTGGACTAGGAAAAGAAAGTAAGAACAAAGTCCAGGACCATGCCAAAGCCTCAGGATAGTAGCAAAACATGATAACCACGTCATTGGATCAAGTATTGCGCCGACGATCAGAGAAAGCCACAAAAGTGCAAGAACTAATCTGTAACCCTGATACTCAAGGGGCAAGACTGCAACACAACCTTAAAATCGCGTAGCTCCCAAATACAAAATACGAAGGTTGTACGATGGTTCCAAAAGTAAGCCTTTAAGGGTCAAAGCTGCGGCACAATCTTAAAATAACAGCAAAACAAAACGATTATGCTACAGCCCCAGAAAAAGCAATCTTGACGACATAGAACTGTAACACCATCCTTAAAACAATTGCATGCCGTAGGGATGCGCTGCAATCTTAAACTAACATATAGTGCGGCAGAGTTGCGTACAATCTTATATCAACACCAAAGTAATGGAGATGCACCGCCACCTTGATGCGACAGGACAATGCTACAATCCTCAAAACTGTTGGAACTGGGCCAGTCCAAAGCGGAAGTTATGGATGAATTTAAAAAACAATTCCCTTTTTGATCTATTGGGCCTACGAAGTTTAATACATTTAGAACATTTCTAAATATTATTTAAATAAAATATTTGATTTTATTTAAATTTATAAATTATATAGTTTTATTTAATTTATTTATTACTTTATATATATGTATATATATAATATACATGTATGTATGTACCATATATGTATATGTGTGCGCGCGTGCATGTGTAACATATCAACCCATGAAAGGTATAACATTCCCGTGTATAGATGTTGGGATTTACATTGTAATGAACACGTTAGCTCATCCAATATGCAAATATATACTGTCTAAATATATGTATGTATATAAACTATTTCATATATATATATATATATATATATATATGTATAATGAACACGTTAGCTCATCCAATATGCAAATATATATTGTCTAAATATATGTATGTATATAAACCATCATATATATATATGTATATATGTATATATGTATATGTATATGTATATGTATATAAATGTACATGCTAAGTTTGTTTAAATAATTTTATGTACATGTATAATATATATATATGTATGTATGTATGTATAAAATCTTATAAATTAAAAATTACTAATATACACATACACATATATATGCATATTATTATAGTATATCTATTTAAATGTAAATAAGTTATTTAAATATTAAAATAAATTATATTTTTTTATTAATTTTTTTAAATCATGAACAATATATTTATAATAATAAAATAAAATTTTATTTTTATTTAAATATATATATATATATACACACACACGTTTACATAAATATATTTGTAATACATAAATATATTTGTAATACATAAATATATATTAATTAATAAAATTATTAGAAAGAAATTTCTTTTTTTTATAAAATTCTAGATTATGTGTACAACACAGGAAAAATTTACTATTATTTATTATTATTTATTATTATTTATTATTATTTTAAAATATATTTTAATTGAATATTACATAAAATATTGATAAAAAATTAATTTCAAAACCATTTTTCAAAATATAAATTTCTAGCAAATCATAAATGATACTTTGAAGTTTGAAAAAAAATTCATGAAAACTTATTTTCAAATAATTTATTAGTTTTTGGTCGAATTAAATAATAATTTTTAAAAATAACATAAATGTTTTGTAATTTTTAGTTTTGGCCGTGAGTTCAAATGATGTTAAAATGATTTTAAAATTTTAAAAATAATTTTCATAGCATATTTGATTTTATATGATTTATTTATGCAGTATATTTGTTAGCGCCAAAATTGGTCACTAACCCCCAAATCCAGATGAAAGCACCAAATACCAATCACAGCTCAGAGATAGAATGTATGTAGAGAGCAATAATGTGAAGAACGGTTAAAACTGAAATGAAAGCAGTAAGGAACAACAGATTTTATAGTGGTTCGGCTAACTCCGGCCTACGTCCACTCCAGAAGTTTGCTTTTTATTGCTGTAATAATCGATTACAGTTACAAAATGGCAGAGTTGCCTTAGCCTTAGAAAAGAGAAAGTAAGAGAGCAGAAAGAAGATCCCCTTTTACTATGCCCCTGCCTCTCTATTTATAGGCAAAGATGGGTTGGACTTCCCTGGTGGGCCTGGTAGCCGAGTACCTCAGCCCAAATGGAGTGGTCTCCATATGCCGAACCATAGATGCCGAACGCTGAATGCCGAACAATGTCTGAATGCCGAACGATCTCCTAATGTCGAACGTTGGGAGGTGCGAGGTACCGAGGTATGGAGGTGCGAGGTATGGAAGTGCGGAGTATGGAGGTACCAAGATATGGAGGTGCGAGGTATGGAGGTGCGGAGTACCAAGATATGGAGGTGCGGAGTACCAAGATATGGAGGTGCGAGGTATGGAGGTGCGGAGTACCAAGATATGGAGGTGCGAGGTATGGAGGTGCGGAGTATGGAGGTGCGAGATATGGAGGTGCGAGGTGCAATGTCGAGCGAGGTGAGGTATGCCGAACGACCCATCCAATGCCGAACGCTCCTTGATGCCGAACGATCCATCCAATGCCGAACGTCTCCTTGATGCCGAACGATCCATCCAATGCCGAACGTCTCCAGATGCCGAACGTTGGTTAATGCCGAGCGCTCCATCCAACGCCGAACGTCTCCAGATGCCGAACGTTGGTTAATGCCGAGCGCTCCATCCAATGTCGAACGTCTCCAGATGCCGAACGTTGGTTAATGCCGAGCGCTCCATCTAATGCCGAACGACGAACTCTCTATGCCGAACGCTCGCCCAGTGCCGAACAAGATTTATGCCGAACACTCCTTCTAATGCCGAGCACTCGTTCAGTGCCGAACGATCCCTCTATGTCGAACGACGATCTCTCTATGCCGAACAGCCTTCAACGCCGAACCATCCCATCATACTTTAGTCTCGATAGTTGTGAAGTTGTTTAAGTTAAATCCGTCTGTCCGCGGCCTTGCCAAAAGGTGGGTTAACACTTGCCCCCAAAACATGCCTTGCTATGAAAGGTGTGTTTTGAATAGCCTCAAGTCCAGTATCCAAAGTCCATGTTTCATCCATATCCAATAACCAATAGGGGACTTTAGGACCTCTTCGGGTCGATATCCAAATCCATAACCTCTTCGGGCTCTTGCCAAGCGCAATCCACACCTGATGACCGTGGTCCAGTGTCCCTGGACGTTGAGATAACCTCTCCGGGTTCTTGCCAAGCGCAATCCACACTTGACGACCGTGGCCCAGTGTCCCTGGGCGTTGAGCTAACCTCTCCGGGTTCTTGCCAAGCGCAATCCACACTTGACGACCGTGGTCCAGTGTCCCTGGACGCAAGTAATGCCGTGGCTTAAGTCCTAAGCCGAATCCTGGTCGCTCCGGACCCTTGTTGAGCATAGTCCATACTCGACGACCTTTAAGCCAAAATCCAGAGAAAATCCAATCAAAATCCAATCCGAAAAACAAACATTCAAACCAGAATTCAAGCCAGAAAAACGAGGAAAAACAGGGAGTTCAAACCAAACTCCAAAACCAAACCAGAAAAAGCAAATGTCCAAGTCAAAGGAAAAAACAGATTTCACAAACCCGGGCGTTTCGGTAAGCCATCATCTCAGAGCATGCCTGAGGGTTATCTCCGACCCCGTACATGAGTAAGTGATTTAACCGTTTGCCCGGAGTTTGTTACTTATTCCAAACTATCAAGATTAGTTGATGACCAATCGATCACCATTCCTGGGCCTCGCGCCCTTGTCGTTCAAGGTAGGCGGAGTCTGTTCATGTTCCACCGCCGCATTCCGAGTTCCGACATACTGTCGCAACTAACCATTCCTTATATGCTCCTCGATTATATCCTTTAGATGTCGGCAGCTGTTAGTATCATGCCCGTCCATGTCATGAAAGAGACAGTGCCTTCCTGATGCCCTTTCACGTTCTGTGGGTTCCCTCCTTAATGGCCTTCGATAGGGAAGACGATCTCGAGTATCTAAGAAAATCCGCTCCAACGTTGCGTTCAATCCTGTGTAAGTGGAGAACTTTGGTTCTCCCCAGCGCTTCCTTTTCCCTTTATCCTTGTCCCCACCTGAGCTTTCGCCGAGTAATCTTCCATCCTTAGTCATGTTTACTTCCTGTGACCTCATGTCCAAACATGCATCCTCTTGTCGAAGAAATCTTTCAGCTTCATGAAAGAATTCCCCAATATCCAACGGTGGGTCCCGTACCAACGATACTTTGAACTCCGAATTATCTCTGACTCCTGATACCGCAGCCATCAAAACCATTGATGGATCTGGCCGATCCACCGAAGCAACTGCTGCATTAAATCGAGTTAAGAATGTCCTGAGCGATTCATCTGCCCCCTGTTTGACTGATGTTAGTGTCATCTCGTTCTTTGGCCTTTTTATGTGAACTCGAAATTGACTTAAGAACTTGTCCACCAGTTCTGTCCATGTTCCAATGGATCCATCCTCCAGCTGTCTGAACCACATAGCAGCAATTTCAGTCAAGTACAGGGGGAAACATCGGGCCATAACCTCCTCCGTTGCCCCCAGCACTTCCATATGCCTAGTGTACCTCATCAAGTGGTCGGTGGGATCCGTCTTCCCGTTGTATACTTCCAGAGTGGGTAGTTTGAAATCGGACGGATTCCTAGCTGTCCTGATGTTCCGGGTAAACGGACTTTTGTTAACTCCCTCTGAATCCCTGTTTGTTAGACCTCCGCGAATAGTCCGCCTGATAATGTCAACCAATCCAGTGTTTCCAACTAATCCAGACTGCCTCCCAAGTCCCCGAGGAAATTCTGGTACATATTCTTCATCACGTACTCCTGTATTCCTATCGACGCCAGGCCGCGTAGCATCATCCGGTATCCCCCCATGAACGGGTCCAGCATTCCCTGGTGGTGTGCCCCCGAGTCTAGGTCCATCTAGATTGTTAGCTGTTTGTTGATTGGGAGCTGCCTCCTGTTGAATCACTCCATCTGTCCGCTGGTTGAGTCCCTCTGGTCCAGTTCCACGAACTTGAGCTCCTGCAGTTCTTGGTTGTTCAAATTGCCTGAGAAGAGCCTGCATCATCTCCTCTTGTCGTTTCATCATCTGCTCCTGCATAGAATTCATCATTGCCTGCATCTCATCCCGAGTTATGTAGATGGATGCATGATCCTCTCCATCTCCAGAAGAGGCTGCTTGACTTCCTTCCTGATTGCTTCTTTCCACTACTTGCTTCCTTGTTGGTGGTCTAGCCATTGCTTTCAAGGATCCAAGTTCCTAACTCCAAAGTTCCTGAGTTCAGTTCTCGGTGAAAGCACCAAAGTGTTAGCGCCAAAATTGGTCACTAACCCCCAAATCCAGATGAAAGCACCAAATACCAATCACAGCTCAGAGATAGAATGTATGTAGAGAGCAATAATGTGAAGAACGGTTAAAACTGAAATGAAAGCAGTAAGGAACAACAGATTTTATAGTGGTTCGGCTAACTCCGGCCTACGTCCACTCCAGAAGTTTGCTTTTTATTGCTGTAATAATCGATTACAGTTACAAAATGGCAGAGTTGCCTTAGCCTTAGAAAAGAGAAAGTAAGAGAGCAGAAAGAAGATCCCCTTTTACTATGCCCCTGCCTCTCTATTTATAGGCAAAGATGGGTTGGACTTCCCTGGTGGGCCTGGTAGCCGAGTACCTCAGCCCAAATGGAGTGGTCTCCATATGCCGAACCATAGATGCCGAACGCTGAATGCCAAACAATGTGTGAATGCCGAACGATCTCCTCATTTCGAACGTTGGGAGGTGCGAGGTACCGAGGTATGGAGGTGCGGAGTACCAAGATATGGAGGTGCGAGGTATGGAGGTGCGGAGTATGGAGGTACCAAGATATGGAGGTGCGAGGTATGGAGGTGCGGAGTACCAAGATATGGAGGTGCGGAGTACCAAGATATGGAGGTGCGAGGTATGGAGGTGCGGAGTACCAAGATATGGAGGTGCGAGGTATGGAGGTGCAGAGTATGGAAGTGCGAGATATGGAGGTGCGAGGTGCAATGTCGAGCGAGGTGAGGTATGCCGAACGACCCATCCAATGCCGAACGCTCCTTGATGCCGAACGATCCATCCAATGCCGAACGTCTCCTTGATGCCGAACGATCCATCCAATGCCGAACGTCTCCAGATGCCGAACGTTGGTTAATGCCGAGCGCTCCATCTAACGCCGAACGTCTCCAGATGCCGAACGTTGGTTAATGCCGAGCGCTCCATCCAATGTCGAACGTCTCCAGATGCCGAACGTTGGTTAATGCCGAGCGCTCCATCTAATGCCGAACGACGAACTCTCTATGCCGAACGCTCGCCCAGTGCCGAACAAGATTTATGCCGAACACTCCTTCTAATGCCGAGCACTCGTTCAGTGCCGAACGATCCCTCTATGTCGAACGACGATCTCTCTATGCCGAACAGCCTTCAACGCCGAACCATCCCATCATACTTTAGTCTCGATAGTTGTGAAGTTGTTTAAGTTAAATCCGTCTGTCCGCGGCCTTGCCAAAAGGCGGGTTAACAATATTAATTTAAATAATATTAAATAATAATAAATTATTTTAAAATTATTTTCTTACTATGGAAAATTACAATCGCTATAAAATTACATGTATAAATTACATGACTAATTTTAGCTATAGTAAGATGTTGTAATTAAATATAAACCGTATATACGCAATTAAATATAATACATGTATATGTACATAATTTAATAAAATATTAATTATATTATATTGTATATGCGGTTGAACTGATCTGATGTGTGAAAAAAATGATTTTTGTTATATTAACATAAATATACATGCATATAACCAAACTAATTTGTGACAACATTATTATATATTAGAATCGTCACATAACTAACAATATAATAATAACAATATATATATATATATAATAAAATATTATACAGAGAATTATAAACTATAATTCGAATGACAACCATATCTAAGTACCAAAGCCTTGAAGTACACCTTAGAAAGATGGGCTCTTCCCTTTGGAACATTTTCTGATTCAGCAGATTGCTAGTCTTTGAATGTTGACCTTCAGCTATCGGATATCAATTGATTTGGTTTGATTTGATTGCACTTGAGAAATTAGGGAGATGGAAGTGAGGAATTTGGCCAGCAATAGAAGTGGTTAGAGACTTCCAAAAATCATCTAAAGGTTGAGGATAGAGATGTTATATAGAGGAGAATTAAGAGATATTTTAGGGTCAACATCCTACATCATCTCTTACTAATTCTCTTCCATCTTTGCCTTCTATCTCAAAGTCTATGTTGCACCATCTTATGACCACATTAACCTCTCATTATGGCTGAATTTTCTAGCCCCCTTTATGAGCTTTTAAACTCATCTAGAGCCTAAATTATTATACAATTAAATCCAATTTAATCGCTTATCGATATCGTATATCGATTAATATATTTATAAGTATTATAAATGTATCTAATAATATTTATTCATTAACCGTAATCAAATTTTACAATTAATATTTCATAAATATTAATTAATTTATAACAATTATAAAATAATTAAATCATTTGGTTAAAGGAGAATTCATCGTTTCAGTTGTGTGACTCGTTAGATGTAAATTCGGCCAGCGACTAATATCGAACTAATTGGATATTAACGTTCACATCACTTGGCAAGTAGTGTGGCATTTTGACTAAATTTATCGCTTACTTGGTTAATTGCACCTGCTTTTATTTTCAAACCAACTTGCATTTGATTGTCATGCAGGTGTTCGCTACTACATGAATATGCATAAGCTATCGAATAACATTTGTCTTATTGCTTTCGTTTAAGTTTTTGTGTCTTTTACCGGTTGTCACTGAACGTCTTATTTATAGCCAAAGTATTGATACTTGTTGGAAATAAGGATGGTTTTTATTTGAAATTGGTGGATCTCCTATAAAAATCATGGAATGTTTTAAGCTTATTATGCTTTTGAATTTGCATTTTAAAATATGTTGGTAAGATAATTTTTGCCGACAACTCACAATGATCGTCGGTGTAATGGTAAAGCTCCATACATGATGGGATTGAATTTCTTTGATCTTCAATCATGTAAGAAGAAAAGAAAAATCAGCTCATATTTTAGCATTTGCTAGAAAATGATAACTCACAATTACATAATAGGAAAATCGTCGATTTCATACAGTATTCTCTGTTGTTTATTTTGAGGGTAATCTGAATTATGTTACCAAATTCATCATCATTCCATACGCACAAATTGTATTATCTTGCTTGTGCTTTTTACACTAGTTTACTTCACTGCAAAATATTATGGATGCTCCTACACACATACACACATTGTTATTTGGTGATTGCAGCCACAGGAAGTATAGCTCCCGGAAGTGGTAGCATCAGTACCGATAACAAAAATATAGGAACATTGTGAAGGGTGATTGGATTAAAATAATTTGTCTTGTATTTTTGGCTTGGTTTCTTATGGCAATATAAATTAGAAGATGAAGGTTACAAGTATGTGTCCTTTGACTTGCTTTCATGTGTGATAATTTGAAAGATTATTATGCTTCTATTAAATTGGTCTTGTGATGAATTATTTACTGGCTTCTAAATTTTTACTTAGGATCATACAGAAGGGTAATATTGATGGTTAGGTCAATTTTTAGGGCAAGGTTTTCACTCCTTAGAAGTTTTAAAGTAGCTAAAATCTCCGTTCAAAAACATGTTCAAATTATTATTGCTATTTTTTTTACTTGCACAACTTATATATACTTCATATTAAGATGAGTGAATAGCGAAAAGAAAAATCTCACACACACATATATATGAGTGTGCGTGTGTGCACACATATACGTGTGTGTATGTATGTATATCAAAAAAATTTAGATTTTAATTCAAATATTGCAGATATTCAAAAATAATTTTAGGGATGTTTCGTGTATTGAGTTTTTCAAAATGGGTGGAAGTAGATTAAGACTAGAAATAAGGGCATCTTAGTAATTTCCACCAATTTTTATGGTAAAATTGCATATTATTACCATGATTTAAATGTAACTCTATGCAAATTTTGTTTTTTAATTTAAAATAAAATAAAATAAGGACAATGTTATACCATATTTCCAGGATTCCTTTGAGAGAGTTAGGGGTATGCCCTAGGGGCAATTATATAACTTGTTATATATGTTTAATTCTATAATCAATCTTATTCGTACTAAATGTATTTGATTTCTATTATATACTTTGTTATATAGAATTAATTACATAAGTTAATTTCAAGTATATTAAAATATAAGACCTTTAAATGATATGTTATGTGATAATAATTACAAGGAGTTGTAATCATGAGAAAATTATCACAATATAAAATAACATATTATTTTAAATATTTTTAATCAAGATGTTTCGAGAAAGAATATTGATGCATCCGTTAAGACTAAAGTACGTAACACTCACCAAATTTTGAATAGTGTATTACTCAAGTCTACCGAAGGCGCCAAGGGGTTGCGTCTTATAGTTATTGGATAACTATAGAATAACTTACCTAAGAGTTCCATGTTTCTTAATACTAACTAGGTAAAACATAAAATCTTAGAGAGACGATACTACACAGTTCTCTTGACTTGAGAATACTATTGAGCTTCAATGTCGATACTCCATTTTGATCATAGTTAAATTATGACATGCATACCATTGAGTGACTATAGTTGGGTCTCAATTGAAGCACTGAAAGTGAAACACTACTCTATAGAGAATTCATCTCCTCGGTTATTTGAGGTTAGTATCACATTCAACTGTAGTCAACTAAAAGTCAAAATCTATGGGAAGAGTAGTATGTTAATGATAAATATTGTTATTGAACTAAGAACTTTGTTTAATGGACTAAACGAGTTGAATGTGGATGATATTGGAATTTTGACCAAAACCAAATTTCATAAGGCCTAATATGATATAATGTTGACGAAGAGAATTGATGTAAATAATTGTTACTGAAATGTACCGCTTAAAATGTAAAATTAGATTTTAGATGAAGATCTTTAAGTGATAAACTCTGCCAAATTGTCACACCATTGATGAAGATGACGTGTAATTGTTAATATTCGAATTGTTCAGCATTAATCGTTGATTGAATTTACACATACGGGTCGCACAACCGCATTGATGATTTCTTCAAAATACCACACGATTTAATTGATTCATAAATCATTATAAATTAATTAATATTTCATTTATGAAATATTAATTATTTATTTGTTATGTCGGGTGCTATTAGTATTTTTTGGGTGTCATTAATTAATTGGGTGCGCATATAAAAGTTATATACGTACATATCAATATATGTTATCGATACGCTTTTAAATACGATTTGAATGCCTTTAATTATCAAACGGAATGGGTTGTTCGGTGGCCATAAATTTAAATACGATTTGAATTATTATTATTTTTAAATATTTTTTAACTTGGCTGAATATATATATATATATAAACATATATAAAATATTTTGATAATTATTTTATTACAAAATATAAATTTTTATTCTTTTATGTAAGATTAAAATAGTTTCTATAAGTGAAATAAATAAAATAAACTTTATTAATTTTGGCAATAATGGATATTTTATTATATATAAATATATTTATTTTGAATAATTTGAAGATATTTTAACAGATTTTATATCTAGATTGTAATTTTAATTTATTTTACTAAGTCAAAACAAGTATTAAATTTGAATTTAAATCCATCTGAATAATTCAAAATATATCAAAATAATTTAAAAACTTATTTTATGCAATATAAAAATAAATTTCTATATATATGTGTGTGTGTGTGTGTGTCTGTGCGTGTGTTTGTGAAACAACATTTTGAGACAGCCAATGCATATACAGATGGTGAATGTATATATTGTAAATGTAAATCCCAATATCTATATATGTATACATTAACTGTGTACACATTATAATATTTCACTTGCATGATATACACAAATGAGTATATTGGCATGCTCATAAACTATAAATAAATATTAGTAAATTGATATATATTAATTAATTAAATCAAAAAATTAAATAAAATTGGATAATAATCTAGATTGGATCTAGTACAACCCATTAAACTTAATAAGCCCTCTATGATCCAAAATATGAAAAGTTTTTGAAATCTACCTATTTCATCCACTTCAGATTAACATGGTTTCATCAATGATATCAGAGCCCAGATGATCTATGTAGTCTAAACTAGCAACTTTAAGACCAACTAATAAAGCCTACGTATCCAATGGTTGTCTATATAGTACGTCTATCCTTGGGATTGGATAATCAAGTATTCTCCCCTCCTTGGCTATTAGGCTAGCCCAATGGGTGGAGTAAGTCCAAAAGGGTGGCCCAATTATAAAGGTCTAAATTGACTTGGGCATTGGCTAATTTTTGAAATTCAATTTGAAACTTTAAAAATGTATTTTAACATTAAATTTGAAATATAAAATAAAAATTTATAAAGGTTATAAAATAAATTTATATCTTTCAAAAATGTTTTGAAAAATAAAACAATTAATTGAATTTTTAATATATATAATTAATTCGAGTAATTAAATTAAAAATAATAATTAATTAAAAGGTTAATTAATTAGACACACACATACACAAATATATACATATATATAGATATATATAATGTAACTTGTTATAGTTATATATTTATCTTAAATTTGTTTAAGATATATTATATTAAAAGTTTTGAATTAATTTAATATTTAATTAAATTGTTTAATTTAATAAAATTAATTAAAATTTAATTAATTAAAATGCATACATATATTAATATTTGTGTGTATATACACACGAACTATAAATCTTATAGATAATTATTTAACTTAAATAGTTTAAGATAAATAATATAAAATTTCAAAATTTTTACATAAACTGAATAAATTAAATTTGATTTAATTAATTAATTAAATATGATTTAATTAGTAAAATGCATATATAAATTATATAAGTTAATTAAATCATGACAGTTATAAACAAATTAAACTTACATAACTACATATGTATAAAATATTGTAAGTGATCTTGAAATAAACCTTAAATTTTTGGACTAAGTATATATGTGTATGGTATGTATACCGTGATTTTAGATATGTTCGACACTTGAATCATGATGGTGTTTCATAAGAAACACATTATTAATTAAATCAATATCACTCGGAATGTATAAGAAATGAAAGATTGTGAATCTTTAATTTATAAAAACTACACTAGAAAAGGCATTTCTAGCGTTGAAAAAACGCTACCAAAACTTGTAGTAGCCTTTCGGTAAACGCCGCGACACAACATGCAACTAAAAGACTGAAACTTTTTGTAGCATAGTAGAAAAGGCTACCAAAACTTGACATATTGTAGGACTTTAATAACGCTACAAAATGTTTCAGAGTTTTAGTAGCATGTCATACCGCAGCGTTTACCAAAACGCTACTAAAATTTTGATAGCGCATTTTCAATGCTACGAAAATCATATCACAACCGTTTACATTTATTTTTGTTGCGTTTTTAAAATGCTACTAAAATTTATTAAATATTTTGCAGCATACTGTCCATGCAACCGTTTCTTGTTAGTGGCTTGTATCATTTCCAACCATCACTCGCATAATAGTCTTATTAAAATCAGCAATCAATCACATAATCGTCGTATTCAAATCAACAATCAATCAATCGATCAATCACATAATCATCATATTCAAACAATTGAAACAACACTTTAATCACTTAATTAAATATGATATCCATAACCATTTCGATAATAATTTTTCGACAAAATGCGCAAATTCACATAAACTACATAACCATTCATAAACAAGTTTACACAACAAGTACTAACAAAATGTTATAATATATATAACAATCAAATCCATATTCATTACTTGATTACCCATAATTCTTTGCTGCAGCTGGTCTTTACTCCTAAAAAGCTAATTACATGTAGACAGGTTTACCAATCAACAAATGATTATGAAACTGTTTTGCATATTTAAAATATATCAAATATCCTTAGTTAAACATTTATTAAATTTAAATAATTTTTATAAAACTTAGTTAATTTAGTTATATTTTTATAAAACTTAGTTAATTTTTATAATAAACTTATTTAACTTTTAAAAACTCATTAACCTAGTTAAATTTTAATAAAACTTAATTAATCTGTACAAATTTATTTGATTTTTATAAAACTTAGTTAAATTATATTTAAGGAAAAAGTTGAAGAAAAATTTAGTTTTAGGGACAACAAGTTTGCTTTTTAGTCCGAAGGACACTTTCTAGTGTAAGTAGGAAATGATAGTTGTAACTATCATTTCCTGTTTACACTAGAAAGTGTCCTTCGGACTAAAAAGCAAACTTGTTGTCCCTGAGACTAAATTTTTTTGCAACTTTTTCCCTGTGTCTATTTTCCTGTTATATTAAACTCAGTTAACTTTTAGAATTTTGGTTAATTTTTATAAAAATTAGTTTAATTGTTATAAAAATTGGTTAACTTACTATCAAACTTAATTAAGTTTATCAAACTTAGTTTTATTATTACTATTGTTGTTATTATTATAAATTTGTTAATTTTTATAATACTTAGTTAATTATTATAAACATATATTTATTTTTTATAAAACATAGTTAATTTATTCAAACTATTGTTTATTATTATTATTATTAAACTTATAAATTATCTCAATTACTAAAACTTAAAATGTCATAACTTATATTTTAATTAACTTAAACTTATAATTATCTCAAACTTAAACTTTATTAACTTAGTTAATTTTTATAAATTGTCTCAAACTTATAAATTTTTCATAAACTTAGTTAATTTATTATTATTATTATTATTATTGTAAACTTAGTTAATTTATTATTGCTAATATAAACTTAGTTAATTTTTATAAATTTATTTAATTTTCATAAAACTTAGTTAACTTAGTTAATTTTTATAAACTTAGTTTTTGTTATTATTGTTATTATTATTGTTATTAATTATAAAGTTGACTTAGTTAATTTATTATTATTATTATAAACTTAGTTATTTTTTATCTAATTATAGTTTATTATTACTATTACTATTACTATTATTATTTTAAACTTAGTTTATTATTATTCTTATTATGATAAACTTGTTAATTTTTATAATATTTAGTTAACTTTTATAAAAGTATCTACTTTTTATAAAAATCAGTTAATTTATTCAAACTACTGTTTATTGTTATTGTTATTATTAAACTTATAAATTATCTCAATTGCTAAAACTTAAAATATCATAACTTATATTTTAATTAGCTTAAACTTAAACATAAGAAGGGAGATAGTATGCAATGATTAGCTCTTACCATGACATTAATAATGGAAACCATTTTATTGCCTTCCTAAAAACTAGTTACTCTAGGATCAATACCAATTACTTCTCCGGCTACATCTATGGCTATAAAGCAAAAAATGGTCACTGTGAATACATTTCAACATCTCAATTTTGGAGAAGATCATGTTGATTGTAAACATAGATGATAAATTGTTCTTTCTAATATAAATATGAAAACTAGCATAAGTGAAAGATACATATGTCTTTAGATATAGAAAGATAGAGAAACATATCTGGTATGTATGGAAATGTTGGAGGCATAAAAGGGCGTAGCATGCCTTTCTGAACCTTCAGTTAAAAGGGCGTACCAAAAACCAAAAGGTAAGCAATCACGCCGTATAAAATAAAAATCAAGACACAAGTAATACTACAAGCATGAAAACACCTAGCAATTATAAACCATTGGAACCATGATCTAAAGTTCTAGATGCTTAGCTATATATTTAAAGCATTGGGAAAGTGCCTATAATCCGTAATAGTAGTGGTAAAACATTTACTTATAGAGGAAAAAATGTTAGTTCGAGATCATCACACATAGTGAATCAATCAAGAAACAACAAGCATGCTTAGTAATTTGATGAGGAAAGAGTAACAATACGAATGTTATCCCAGGTACCTTTTTCATACGAGAAATAGCAAGCGCACCTATGATGGTTTGATGGCTAGCAAATAGACTGTACATATGGAACTATAATATTTCAAGTTTACCAATGTACCCCAAATAATACTCCCATAAGTAAATATTAAACTCCCATATATTTTCCAATTTTTATCAAACTTAGTTTATTGTTATTAATATCATCATCATCATCATTATTATAAACTTGTTAATTTTTTTTAAATTAATTAACTTAGTTTACAAATTAGAACTAAGTCACCTAATCATGATAGTAAAACATCAATAGTAGGAACCATGGAAATAATCATTGAATAACTATTATTCAACATATATGGAAATACCAAGAGTGCCATAACAATATATCCTGATAAATGGACATCACATAAATGAACATGCAAAATGATTTTGTATATGTTGAGTTTATGCACTAAATAACTATGCAATCTGAATTTCACACAAATTAAAATTGACTCCAATTTTGAATGATGCATGCACTACATGTTCTACTAGTCAATCGTAATTTGGACTAATGCACATAATCACCGCTAAATCTATTGTTAATCTTTTTGTTTGTGTTTTGTATTTCATTTTTCCTACCTTTAAATTTTGGAAAATTATGTAAAACATTTTGATTAATTACTTTGATCTAACCTTGCATTCCTGCATTGAACTCTTTTGGCCTACATTTCGATGCCACCTGCATATTAATGCCTACATTTCATCCCTTCAATGTTACCTTCCTACGCTTCAATTCCTCAGTCCCTTCTACATCTCAATGCTTCTCTGACCAGTGCTCTCCAATGTCATTTCAATGATTGAAAGGTTATGGTGTTTACGGTTAAATGGTTATAATAGTTGAAACTGTTATAGCGATTATGGTTAGTGTGTAGTCTAATTATATTCATATTATGTCTACAATTGTAGGAAACTGTACATATATGATTACATACATACCTGGAGTAGACGAAATAGCACCACCTGATTTTATGTCATATCTGCAAAACACAGACAAAATCAAACCTTCCATCATGAACCAAGTCATCTTTAGAACATTTGACAAAGTCCACAATGCAGATTTCATTCTCTACAACATAATAGAAGAGTTCGAGTCAAAAACCATTGATAGTACATCATGCTTTAGTTTGCATACTCAAATATATGTTTGCCTACCCTAGAACCAAAGCTTTAGCCTGATCAGTATAACATCATGCTTAAGTTTGCATACTCAAATACATGTTTGCCTGCTCAAATTACTACAAAGTCCAAACTGTTACAAAACCTAAGAACTTTAATTTCACAATGATCCAAAATTTGTTTAGTTATTATTCCTTACATGATTTAAATCAAAATTAAATGAAGTTTTCTATATTGAGATACTCAAACAAATAAAAAGTGTTACAAAAGAACTAATAGAATTTTGGATGGGTATTGATTTGATAGATAACTTTGAAAGTAAATATGAGCTTTATCAATTTGGTTATTCTTTAATTGGAAGCCTTCAAGCCACATGTTTGTTGGAGGATGTAGGATGGATTTCTATACAGTAATAAATTGGTAAACATTCGTGATGATTTAAGGGACTTGGAATTATGGTTAGCTTTGATTGTGGAAAAAAAGAAAAAAGTGGATGGTCAAAGCTGGAATTCGATTGCAAAAGGCACCTAACATGAGAGAAAAATGGAGAAAGGCTGAACGCATGTCACTTATGCTTAATAATATAAAAGAGCCGCCTCTGATATTCCTACTTACCCATCTCTCTTTAGTGCTTAGAGGCAACCAACTCACAGGTAAATCTAAATTAAATTGTTTTGGTAAAGTTCACTCTTTAACCCACT
This sequence comes from Allium fistulosum, assembly GCA_030737815.1. Lineage (NCBI taxonomy): Eukaryota > Viridiplantae > Streptophyta > Magnoliopsida > Asparagales > Amaryllidaceae > Allium > Allium fistulosum. The sequence continues at coordinate 477,689,318 of CM060902.1, forward strand.
TAGAGATCTCTAAGAATCTCTTAGATAGCTTGCCTAATCGATATGTGACTTAACAAAGCTTCAGTACTTGAATTTGTCATCAAATGAAATTACAAACCTTCCTATGCAGCTAAGAAATCTAAAATTGCTCAGGTATATGGTATTAAGGGGGGATCGCATAACTAATACAACAAGAGGATTGTTTTCTAAGCTAGCAGAGCTACTTGTATTGGATATGTCCAAAGCAATTGATACTTTAAAGTATTCATCAGTTGATGTTGATGAGTTGAAGAGCATAGAGAAAATATGTTATACTTTGGAACGACTATTAACACTGAAGAATTGAGTAAGATCATGTTATTGTCTGAATCACCTATAGATGATCTTTGCATAGAAGGTTTGCATTTTATCTGATTACTTCAGTTTGAACTAAAAGGTCAAAGCATGATATAAAAAACTTATTCACTACTCTCCATTTAAGAGACAATAAATGATGATAAATTATGTATGCATGGGCTTATGTGGCAATTCCTCGCTGAATGTGTTCATTATTTAATATGAGTGGTATTTAAGAGGTTAAGAGATGTGGTTATAATTTCCTTGCTCAATAAAGGAAACTTGATCCAATTCACATACTAGAAATCCCTGTTAGCAAATTACCAACATCTTTGTATATCTGGAAGGTTGAAACCACTTAGAAATAATGTTCTTGACTTGTCTGTCCTTCTCGGATTTGATTATGTTTTACATAGGCAAAACTTAGCAACATAAGTAAACATAAAAAACATCCACCTATTGATTTGATGGCATATAAATGCCCAAAAGGCAAACAAATGCTGACTAGGACATACTACATGTCATGTGTCGTATCAAGATTGACTGACTTGGGAAAAACTCATGATATGTTGTGGATCCTACAGGTCCGAGTGTTCAAAGGATGCCTATTTCCACTACATATGTTTATTACGAAAAACTGGGTGCAAGTTACATGTAAGTTAAAGAAAATTGCAACTGAAGAGGATGTACCTATTGAAGAGCATTTATGTTAAAAAGCTTCAAATTGGAAGGTATCGACAGCATAAAATAATCAAGTCTCCTACATGCTCCATGCCCATACCTAATGCCTCAATCTTGAGCTAAAACGTATTCATACTTTCAACAATGCTAAACCTCTATGAGTTGTTTCATTTTTCATATTCCATAATAAAACATAACTCATATTTCAGCAGTAAAATCAAAAAAAATATTTAAAAAGTGTTATAGGCAAATTACATAAAAGTTTCATGCAGGCAATTTATGAAAACATCAAATACATCAAAAGTATGAGGTTGGTATACTCACCAGTGTCTAAGCACTATGACTTAAGCATAAACAACCTCAATCCTAGCTAGTTTTGTCCTACAACCCTTATGATAGTTGAAAGTACCCACCAATTTCTTCTTGTGTAACAAAAACTTGACTTCCCTGGCTATGTATGTGCCCATCAACTATGCTATGGTTTCCCTTCCCACCTTATGCTACATATCCTCACCAACTTTTCCGCCACAGTCATTGCTATCATGTACTCATCGTACTTGTTCCAATTGTAGGCCGACACCTTGCGTCCTGACCTGGTATCACAATGGTTGACCAAAGGTTCCAAACTTCCTAAACCCCACTGTTCCAATTATATGTCCATGTAACCTTGAGGTTAGGTACAAATAGTAAGAAATATCATATCATATGAAAAATGAGAAATTAAAGCATGTATAGACCAACAACTACCTATTCAGTATTTTAAAACATACAGGTAGAAAAGCTAAAATGAAAAGTATATTAGCTCCAACCCTCTTTGATTCTTTTTGGATTTTGAAGTGAACTATGCATAAATAGTCAAAAAGCACACTTCCACATAGGGGTAAATAAAGGGTTTATTCCGAAAGTAAATACAAAACAAAACTTATTTTCACGTAGCAATTCATTCTTTAACGGAACCAAGTAAAAAATAGTTGGTATAATTGATGGCCTTGAGTTTACAACATAGATCTCACTCGAAGTTGCTTGATAGTCTTCTATAACAGAGCTATTCGATTTTTGTCGATTAGCTCAGACTTAGAAAGGGGTATTAAGTTAATTAGCTTCATGCATGGGAAATAAATAGAAGATTTTTCACATTAGGATATGACAATGATACTGTGACACACAAACTCCAAACCTTGTATTTTTTAGCAAAAAGAGGTTTACTTATTAGTCCGCCTCGTGGTTATTCAATTGTATATTCTAAAAAAGTTTATATGGAAGTTTTATATATTTGGTCCGGAACATGTAATAAAAATATATTTGGACAACATCAACATGTATTTATGTATAGTTGAAAAAAGGTTTAAATTAAGGTTCAAAATTCCGTTTTCCGTTTCTGTTCCGGTCATTGGAAAATTTTAAAATTTCGATTCCGTTTTGGAAATTTCGGTAACTCCACTTTAATCCCGATTTGCAAATTCCATTACTATGTTTTATAACTATACCAATAAATATGCAGTAGTAATACTAAATTATAGTCCATCGTTCAAATTACATAGAAAATATAAAACATATACAGAAAAATTTAATATCAAACATTGTTTCTTTGAGCATCATACAAATTGTAGTCATCGTTGTCTTTATCTTGTATCAGATTATAATATGTTGGAAAAGGATACTACTGTATTTGATCTAAATCTAAAAATGTCATCATCGTATTATCAAACATTGAAGATTCATCTTGGCTACTTGACATTTCATGATTGTATACGAACCATGTTCACAACACCAGAATTGTCAATTCACAACACTTATAACCGTTACAAATCAAATTTGTAACGCTTATAACCGTAACAAATAGGTACGTGATAAAATCTACAACATATTTCCCAATGGTTATAACTGTTGGGAATTTTTATATTGCCAACGGTTATAACCGTTGGTATATACAGTACTTACCAATGGTTATAACCATTGGGAATTTTCATATTCCCAACGGTTATAACCGTTGGTATATACAGTATTTACCAACGGTTATAACCGTTAGTATATAATGTATTTACCAACAGTTATAACCATTGGTAAATATGTTACTAAAATACATCATTTATAACATCAAACAGATTTCATTTAAATAATGCAATTAAAAACAGCTAATAGTACTGATCATGAGCTACGTGCGTTATTTTTTACAACTACATAGACTAGGTGCAAATATACAAGAAAATCATCAACATAAAGATGTCAATGAAATAAACAAAATTCATATAATCTGAACATAAATGTTTGAATGATACCAACAAAAATATAAGTAATATTCTCTTACAATGAAACTAGTGAGTTTACATAAATACAAGAATTTACTAAAGTTGTTTTTACAATGTTATAATAATTATAATAGTACAACACCTATTTGACTATCTGCTTGCTGAAACCAATCCTACCATGTAAACTCTTCCAGTTTTTCTTTAATTAAGTTGTCTTAAGCTCTTCATTCAGCCTCTGTGCAAAATGGTGGACCTCTCAAAATCAACTGAAGTTGTAGCAACATCTGCTCTCTTTTTTGAATAATAATAATACTACTACCTCATTCTGCAATTTCATAATTTAGCTCTTCGAAATTCATAACAAATCTAAACAACAAGCTATCATGCGTACGATTTCCAACAAATTCCAGTCCAATCTTAGCAGGCCTTTTGGGACATTCATCTCTTAACCTTGTACAAAACTTCATGTTATGTGATGCAAATATCCTACCACTAACCGGGTTTAACTGCTTCACCAATCTCTCCAACCCAATCCAAACCAACTCTCTAGGTATATGTAAAAAAACTACACTTGCATATATCAAATCGTACATAACTCCATGTTAGTTCAGAAACATAGTCAATGCAAATTATGTTAGTATGATATGAACATATAATGACTATGCAGTATGTTATGCACTGGAAATATTAAAAACATTCACTTAACTACATATCTTAACAAGTTTTAATACTTTATTGTAAAGTAGTAAAGAATAGTTGTTAACAGAAAAGGTAGGAGCTAGTCGGTCACTATCAATATCCAATCAAACTTCAAAAAAAATGCTTGGAGACTAGCCATAGGAATGTATGCATATAGTATCAAAAGAGATGAACGATATGATGTATATAGTAAAAAGTATACAACACTCAAAATGGATGTCTACCACTAGTGTTAGTTATGTTGTACTACAACCCAATAAAGTAATTGGTTTCAGCTACCTAACGACCAAAACTGATAGTTGCTGATTACTACCATAAACAAAAGTTTTACACCATAGCTTGACCTACGAAAGTAAGTTTTTTAAAAATAAAAAATATCTATTTTTATGTGGAAAGCAAGTGGTATGAAGATGGGGAATGACAGAGAATTATAATATCTAAATATCAGTCGGAACTGTTGTCTTCCTGATCAGAAATAAAATAAAAACAAAAAATATGGTATTCTAAATTGCCCACATATGCAAGCTCAAACAATATTGGCACCTACTTTAAGTACACAAAAAGTGATAACTCTAACAATGAAAAAGATTAAGATGCACATGAGTTTTATAAGAGATATTTGGAGAAAAAAAATTAAACTCACAAAAATATCCTAAAACAAAAGTGTGAAAATAGGAAAAAGTGAAACATTGTGGTAGAAGTAAGAAGAACCAATATATGCAGTCTAAGGCAACACAAAGCTTCTTTAACGTTATGAGATAATATAAGAAGAAAGCGTGATGTCAAAGGGATTGGTTCTTGAGGATTTTGGATGGTTATAATATCTTTGGGGGAGGGCTTATTGACTACTGAGAAGACTTAGAAGAAGGAAAAATGAAGTGAACTTTTGTCAATGAAAAGAACTAGAAACACAGCGTTAATTTACTAATACTTGGTTAATAAAGAAAAACTATAAACATGGTTAACAAAGAAGAATATAACAATGGCATAAATCTTCCTTTAAGTTATGTAATTTTGAATTTACCATTTACAAAACTAACAGTTGACATTTAAGTACTGCCATAACACAACTATGCTATATAGCAAAAACATTTACCTGAATCAATACACAGAGAGCAATTGCCAGGAATCCAAATTCAGCTTGGAACCACAAAACGGCGAAGACAAAAATTTCAAAATCAGTAATACATACATAAAGAATAGGAAGGAGCAAGCACAAGATAAAGTTTCTTGCACATTAAATATACCATTGAAAATGAGCTTATTCTCATGGCAGAACCAATTAAAAAATTACAAAGATAGTAAACACTTCGTTGTCATCCAAGGCTCGAATAAGTTTTAGATACTCAACGACATTTTGTACATAAGATAATGCCTTGGGCAAAGGGAATAACAACAGTTCACAAGAAGGAGAACCTACAGATAAGCTTCATGCAACTGCAGAGGCTTGGACATAAACTCGGAGATGCTAACCAACCTTAAGCCCTTTTTATATCCAAACATACAGATTGACGACGTGTTCTCAAAAGCTCAGGTTATTGGTAATCTGCAAAAGCATTATAGATCCGTTTTGGATATAGATGGTACCATTCTCCAGGTTGAACACGAACTGCTCTATCTCATCTATGTAAATGTGGCCAACCATGATAAGAAACTTAAATTACTGCTTTCATTCTGGATTCTCCGCTTCCTACATGAATATATATGAATTCATTTGTAAATTATGCATTACAATTAAGATTACATGTACAGTAATGAATACATACCAATTTGCTTGTTAACAAGGAAAATATTACGACCAAAGCGCCTAACAGCATAAAGCCGCTGAAACTGGAGTCCAAGTGCAATTGCAGAATTATGTAGGGGTGTAATTGTTTTCTGCTGTGTTTATATACATAATATCATCCAATTGCTAGCTTGTTGATTAGTGTAAATTGTAGCTGGTTTTTTTCACGTCTTCTTTCTTAATGTTTTTTATTAATTAATATAGTCTTTTCTGCCTACGATGTCGTAATATTGTTTTACTTGGAGAGGAAAAGATAGCTGCTGCTTGAATGATTCTTTTGTATATTTATTCAGCATTGGCTTATGGCTTTCATATTTGTATTATGATTTCCTTTTTTGTTTTGGGGTTTGTTCATGTGTACGTTAATTTTGTGAATTATGTCTACACTATATTTTATCTTGTATTGTAGAAACCACAGCAAAATGATTAAACTATCTTAGGGAACTTTAAAAAAAGCACTGTAATATATTCAACAACATGGAATATTGCTTAGGAATTTACAAACCCATATGCAACACTGCACATGAATTCAGTCTCTCACTCCCACATATGCAGCCATACACGCTAATGCACAAACCCACCAAAATCAACTCACCCTATGATGTACTCATATAAAACATGCACTGTACACATATACCCACATTAATTTACACGCGACACCTATATAATTTACTGACACATATATAAACATATATACACTCATGTGCCATCATCTCACCAACACACACTCTGCTACCTGTGCACTAGACACACATACCCACATCAATTTTATAACACAAAATTTATATACTCTAGGATGTTAAGTAATTAATTTGTACTTTTGTTTTATTTTGTTCAACCTATACACTTGCATACAAAGTTTAATCATGCATTAACTTACTGACATATATATTTATATATAAAGATGCTTTGGAACAACGTTTACACACTCTAGTTGTTGTATTCTCCAATACGTTCACATCAATACAACATTTTCTTGACGACTATCATCAAACAAGCAAAAGATGTCTGCTGATTAGATAAAAGATTTGTAAAATATAATTAGTAATTGAACTTCATTTCAAAATTAGCAATTGCTGCAACTTACATGATATTGTCCATAACTGATTTTGAGCAGCTCATGGAAAGCTTCCTATGGTATATCAACATTCCTAACAAGCTTCATGCGCATCTTTCCTTCTTTTTGCTTGTCAAGAAGTTTCCTCTTTCTAGAAACATCACCTCCATAACATTTTGCTAAAATATTTTTTATCATGGCTGATATGCTGAAGAAGATATAAATTCAAAGTGCGAAGAAAGGAAAATATCATGACAATCATAACAGTGCAGAGAAATTATTGGAGTGGATAAGAACAAATATGAGAGCCCCATTGAATTTTTGCATTATTCAGTTCAAGTATTCACAGCTCTTTGATTAAGCCTATTATGTAATATTATGTTGTATCCTGTAGGCATCTCTTAATAAAATAAGAAATTTTTGGTATCCTGTAGGCATCTCTTAAAGTGCGTCTAATTTTCTGCGCTTCTTGAATTACTGCAGTTTAAATTCTAGATTTACCATCGGTGTCGCATACCGTATGCAGTTTACAACGTGTGAAACCATACTTAACAGTCGCAACTTACACCAACCTAAAAACTCTCGTGTAAACACCGTAACAGTTTCAATCCTTCAACCCATCTAAAAACCGAACGGGCCATGGAGTGACTTTCATACAATAATGTAGAACTATATCAACTTAAGCCAGTCTATAAAAATAAAGCAAACGACACTGTAATAAATGATAAATCTAAAGTGGAGAGCTCACTACCGGAGAAACAATTTAAATAGTCATAGCATGAAACATTATAACATAAACAACCAAACATTCAGCCAGTCATAGAAAAAAACAGCAAGTAAAAAAGAAGAGAGAACTGAGCTTAATTAGCAAAAGAGCAAAACAGACAATATACAGTAAGCTCACTGAATACATCCAGCAAAACAAATAAAAAGAAACCTATCTAATCTCAAAAACAATGAATGACATGAACCATGACAAGTAGAAGCAAGACAAAGTTTCAACAAATAATACACACCATTTTTTGTTTACCATTTCACAAATAATACGGTAGATGAAACGTTCAGTCCTTTCAATCTCAATCTGTTCTGGTTCAACAGCAATCGATAGCTTTAACCAAAAAAGTATAATTCGAAGCACCAAAACGGTAGTAAGTAATTATTCAAGTAAAGCATCGCTACAAACACCAAAATCATGAAACCAGATAATCATAAATAACTAACACATATATTTAGCAAAATTATAGCAATATGAACAACCAAACTAAATAAGTATATCTGATTGGCGGATTTGGCAAAAATTAGAAGTGCAGAAAATTAGACGCACGAAAATTAGAAGCACGAAAATTGTTACCTGAAAGGGCGAAGCCGGTGAAAGAGATGGGCGGATTTGGTGAAAGAAATGGACGGAGGCTTTGAAATAGAAGGGCGGTAGGCGAAAGAGAAGGGCGACATGTTGGATCGAAGGAAGGCCGGTAGCGACGGCTTAAACCTAATTTGATTTAGGGAAGAAAGATAGAAGCCAGAAGCATGCAAATAACTGAACTATCAATTGAAACATAAATGACGATCCTATCCAACATCTTTAAGTTATTTACGATAAGCCAAAATTTTGTCACGGAAATAACCGTGATAATACAATGTAACAATAATAACCGTTACAAATTTCCAACAATAATAACCGTGACAAAATGATAACTGACAAAATGGCATGTTTGGTGCAGTGGTTATTGATTGACAATTTGAGAAAATAGTTTTTATTTTGACTTCATACCTGTTACATATCCACCAGACACCGCTAGCATTTTTTTTGTTGACACCGACTATCGTACAGTAATTCCAAACGTATCATGATTTTCCAATTCTGGCATATAAAATTCTAAATAAATAATATACTAAATTTATGCAAATTATATAACATAAATTAATTAATATCAACTTTTGTTAAACCAAGTTATAAAATTACCTGTACGTTTTGATAGATTGTTGCATCTGAGTTGTCCAAGTTATAAATGCATTTATTATCCAAGTTTTCAAATAATATCCAAGTTATAAAAAATAATCTAATTATTCAAGTAATCAAATACATTTTCATATTCAAGTTCGCTGTAAATAAGTTTGTTTAATAATCTAATCATCAACAATATAGTGTTAATAATTAGCCCAGCCCATTTCAGCTCACAGTACATATCAGAAACATTTTCCCTAGCTTTTTCATTACCACTTAAAACATTTTCCCATTTCATCCCTTTTCCATTACCACTGGCTTTGATTCATGAATACAAAAAATAAAATAAAAATAAAAGTACCTGCTCTAAGCTCGCAATTACTTGCACATTTCAAATCAAGAGTTGAGATTGATTAAGCCATGATTGCACGAAGAGTAGATGACTAAATTTGGTGGCACACCTTTGAATTTGTAAGGTTTCGTTTTTGAAAAATGTTAAGTTAGAAATTGATTGAAGTAGTAAAGTTCTGATATTCTTGCCTTTTGAATTGATTTCAATTTTGTTTTTTCTAGTTTGTGTTTTGTTGTAATTTTTTTAAACTCAAAAACGGAAAGGGTTTTTTAACAAACTCTGTTTCGGTCACTGTTTGAACCGGACTAGGACGGATGGAGTTCCGATGTGCCGGACGGAATCTGGAACCTTGGTTTAAATTTAATCAGTCTCTCTTTTCATCTAACTTCCTTTCTAAAATCACAATGAAACACGAGACGTGTTACTTGTGTATATATAATTTTGATAACAAAGGTTTACAAATAGTTAATTGGGGATTAAAGAAAGATGGTTTTAAGCTCATTTTGATTTATCACTATTTTAAGCTGCCTTCATTGTCTAGGTACAATGACATTTCAATATATCATTGAATGTTAAAGATATTAGTTAGTGCACTTAATGAGAGACATCCTATATACTACAAACTAACAAAATGAGAGCACATTAATATCACAACAAAAGGTTCATGTATAAAATTAAAACGTTCGTAATGGTATCCTTCAAGGGTATCTTGGAAACTCTTCCCTAATAACGAGAATAAGAAACATTTATGCTAAGAAGCGGCAATTTGAAGGCAATATTATAGGAAACCTTGAAATTTGCATTAATTTTCCAATTGCCTATATTTCTCAATGGGTAGAAAACAATCACCATTATTAAATTATGATACTCATATTAATTAAATTGATCGATTATAATCGTACTATAGTTATAGCAGTATTGTGAGATACTTTGCAAATCAATATAATGATTCAATGCTGGTCCAATTAGAAAATATGCAGATGATGTTTCTCAATCAAATGAATGCGCACCATGAATGAAAAATCCATTATGGCTACTTCCCTGTTTTTTTAACCATTTATATTTGAAACACACCATAAACTGAAACTAATATAAAACAAAAATTCAGAAAGCAAACATGAGGATTATTAAGCTGGAAGAATTGAGAATGGCTAAACAAAAAACTGATTTAAATAAATTGGTAGAAGTGTGATACTAATATAATTTGTAGAGTACTAAGAGAATTAAAATGAAAGCATGGACCAAACTGATGTCCAACAACAGTGGAGAAGCATAAATTACCTGAGAGGACTGCAAGTTCTTCCCCCTCACATTTTCCATCTCCCTATCAACTTTCCATAAAAAACTCCAAGCACAGTAAACGTAGAAGCTCCAACCGCTGTAAACTTGGGCAACCATCAAATAACAACACCTTCTAAGCCCTATCGGAAGCCCCACCAAAGTCTGATGTTGTTCTTGCCAGCGCGGTGATCCTCCAAGCTGAAGCCTTCATCATCAGGTCAGAGTACGACCTAGGGTTTTTATTTTATCATTGAAAAGTTTCAGATCCAAAAGGAAAATTTCAACTTTTCCTTTAGAAGCTTAATAAAATTGGTCAAGTAAGAAGCGTTGAGAAAAGAAAAAATGAGCGGCTAAAGAAAAATTTTCATTTATTAACGGGAACAGCCAGCAGCCGCGTTTCTTTACTTAATTTTGTTCTTCTGTATGACCAGTAGTAGCACTTAAGTATGAGACGCTGCTAATTAATGCAACTAATAACAAGTTTTCTTATAGTGAAAGTTGTCATCTACCGTTATATATTAATAGATTCCTTGCATCTTTTTAATTGTTGAGTAAACTCAAGTTAGGGATGTTTTGTGCAGTATTATCAATATATTGACAAGACGAGGTAAGATACATGCGTGTATTTGTTAAGTAAACTCAAGGTACATGCACTATACTTAGGCCGTCGCGAAATGGTTGGTATGAGTGAATAACATCTTTCAATTTGTTGAGAAAACTCAAGGTCGAGATCAAGATAAAGACCACGGTTAGAAGTTGTATGTGATATAACCGATAAAGAGTTATCCATCGCTTGCAGGCCTATGATTTGTTTGGCAAACTCAAGGTTAGAATCTGAAGGCAAGCGAGTTCCAATACTCACTAGAGGAATCGTTAGATTTCTATATTTCTCTTAGTGTTTTAAGGAATATAAAAAATATTATAGGAGCGTTATTAGAAAAATAAAATAATTACATTTAACCTTTCTAATGTTGTAAGAACGTATGCTATAAAAGCTAGAATAATATACTTTTATAAATTTGTGCAATCAATATAGTTGATAAAATGTTTATCAGTTAAAATATACAATTGAACTTAATTAAGATTGATATAGAAATATAGAACATACTTGTCAGCAAATCTTTTGGCATGTTGTTAATTCAAAGACCCTTGCAAGAGCCAAGCCATACAACTACTAAACACATTCGTACTGTCATCACTTAGGTGTTTATTTGCCCGAGACTGTGTATTGTCTTCTATGCGTTTTGAACTTTTAAGAATACAAGAATATGGATTTTTGATCTATTTCAATCACATATAAATGTTATATAGTGAACAATCGGGACTCCTAATTTACGAAACCTTAACGAAATTAGTTCATTTGAAATGAGCAAGTAAACCATTTTGTGAGATCGTTGTAGATACACACACACATAACACAATGTTTTGAGACAACCAATGCACATAAAATTATGAATGTATATGTTGTAGATGTTGCATTTGTTGTAGATGCAAATCCCGATATCTACATATGTGTACATTATTATGTTGCATATGCATGTTGTACACATATGAGTATATAATAATATACTCATAAACTATAAATAAGTATTAATTTATATTAATTAATTAAATCGAAAATTTAAATAAAATTAGAATTTATTTAAATAATCTGGATTGGAACTAATAAAACCCATTAAACTTCATACGCCCACTGTGATCCAAAATAGGACCTTTTTTTAATAAAATCTACATATTTCACTCATTGCAGACTAGCCTAGTTCCATCATTCTTGTAAACCACATTAACACAACAAGTTTGATTTATAAGGAAACGAAAGGTTAATTTGCCATTGGTATATATTAAAGGGTCTTATATAACAAGGTTAATCTACCTTGATGAAAATTTTAGATGGGAAAATCCTCCAGTTATAATGTGAATATATCAAATATATTTGCTATTATTGTTTCTAGTGCAGATATGTGAATTAAAAGTTATGCTACGACCGAGAAGATCCTTTATCAAAACTCTAACGAATACCGAAGGATAAGGATCCGGACTGAGATTAGCTACCAAAGGCTATCAACTCTCATACAACTGCATTTAAGTAAGATTCGGTAAGGATCAAAGGTAAACCAACATAGGAAATAACATAAAAGATATTTAGAAAGCCTATATTTAAAAGATAAAAGATATTAGCCAAGAACATCCAGAATATCGTTTCCAAGCCATGAATGCTAAATAGGATTTTCAAAATTTAAAGTGATGGAATGCCAACGATGGAAGAGAGGCACTCTAGTCTACAACGGTCGTGCATGTAGCATGTCCCTGTACTAGTGCTATAGGTTCAACAATCATTTAGCAGGTACCATCAATTGTGTAGTTGAGGTCAACACGGACGATGATTGAGGTGGTACGGTGAGACTGACAATAATGAAGGAAGGAGATGAAGTGAAGATGAAAGTGGTGGCCGATTATTTAGTTGGTTTGAGGAATAGTGAAATTAGAAGAATAAGTATATTATAATTATAACACTATTGTGTAGTATCATAATCATTTTAAAAATTGAATTTTTTAAATCAAGGAAATGAATACTTTTTCAAATACCCTTTGTATGTTTCAAAATCCACTTCCACCTTCGGTCAAAATCGGTTTCACGAAAAACACATATCAATATTTTCAACAAAGATATACACTCTACAACGCATATATTTCCAGTCCACATTGCAAATATTTGCATTCTAAACTGCAAATATTTGCAATTCTAATTGCACATTTTGTAAAATAAAAATTTACGGCCTGCATCATAAATATTTTCATTCTACACTTGCTTATATTTGCATTCTACACCGCAAATATTTATTTTACAAATATGCGCTGTTAGAACTGCAAATATTTGTATTCTGCACTATAAATTTTTGCTGAAAACATTGATAATGGTCTTTCGTGAAACTTGTTTTTGAAATGTTTTTTGGGTATTAAGTTTGAAAATAAAAAGCATACCTTAATTAGGAAATGCCATTTTGTAGGAGCATTTTATAATGAAGTATCTTTATCTTAGCTTATAATGCTATTTAATGACAAGATATTATGAATTATTGTAACATTTTTGAGTGAATTAACAGATAATTTTATTTTATAGTAGCATTTTATGAACAATAAAACTATAGTTTATGTTAAAATCTATGACACTAACATAAAATTCGATGGATCCCATTGTAAATCATATAAAATTACTTGTAATGACCTGACTTTTTGACCATCGGACGTTGACATTAATACATCTACAGTATTCGTGTTCCAAGCACCCAAGAGCCGAAAAGATAGATTGTTAGAGTAAAATATAAAGAAACGGAAACAAAATAGAATAAGAAAGAAAGAACACAATATCAGAACCTCACAAGCGGAATGATAATATACAATATCCAAAAAGAGAGTACAAAGCGTTACTCCAAAATACAGTAATTTCAGAGTTACAAAACCTAACTACTATCATCAGCCTAGACAGTTATAATTGCCCGTCCTCAAAATGTTGATACATACATAATAATAGTGCAATGGGAATAGAAATAGATAAATAAATGGAAGCCTCCATCTTGTCTCCTGAAGCTCTAAAACATCCAAAGTCAAACCTGTTTTACTCAGCCTACTTGAAGAATTACACGAGGAATTCAGGGAAAATAAAAACCACCTGTTAGGCATAAAACTGGTATGAAAAACTTAAGATACATGCATCCATATAACAGTTACTTTTGAGATGACGTCATTCATATAGTGTCTAGGGTGTAGAATATAAATAAAAAAATAGCTGTGTTCCTTGCATCTCACAACAAAACAATATTAGAAGTACATCTAAAACCGCTAAGGTTTGTTCGCATATGGATTTTCCATTGGAGGCACCATCAGTACATCGAGGCGGACCTCCTAACAAGTGTTAGAATCTACATTCTGAAACCATGTATATCTCTAGATAAATATACCACTAGGAAAACATAGTTGGTCCATGCCCGAACATGTGATACCCAATACCATCAATTTCCGCCACCCTTAGGTTAGCTAAACCCACTAGCTATAAGGCCTACTCGATTTTCTGTCATTTCTGATGGTGAACTCACATTCAACATCTCTCACACTAGTCTTCATCACTCGAATAGATCACGAATCTCTCCATGTATTCCATCATAAGTCATTTGAAAAATACTAATGCGGACCTCTCCGTTGGACTTAACCTTAGGATAGACATTTCAACTTTGTAGCATTAGTCTGAAATGTTAACATTGAACTCTCCCTTGGATTTAACCTTAGGATAGACAGTTCAACTCTATAGCATTTCACTTCACAACTGCTTCCAAAACGCAGACTCATATACTGGTTTTGAATTAGTTTTCGGTAAGTAATACATAAGTATACCTTTCTAATCCCGGACTCTTCAAAACTAAATCGGTGAATTTCTGGTTAACTCAATTCCGGTTCTTTCATAAGTAAGCGAACGATATAAAGGAGTCCTCCTTAGGGGTGATCTTGTATATATACATTCTTAAAGTGAGAGACGTTTCATACCATGAGTCCTCCTAGGAGGATCTCAAATCGTATGAAGCCGTGAAGCTTTTATATACTTCCTAAGTTAATGTGGTCAAGTTTGATAGTCGACTAATCGATTATCTAGTTCCAAAAATGATCGCATATGGAAATCAAGTCTCGTATACTTATATGTTTCAGGCCTTCTTGACTTACTCTATACCTCAGTCAAGAGTAAAGCTAGTAAGTTAGAGCACTATTACTTTTAAACTCTACTCGAACATCATTCTTAACTCTAACAGATAGAATATGTCTACTTTGTTAGCTTTTAGTGCTTAGTATAAGATCAATTACTTTCCATAAACAAGTAAACAAACAAAGCACGATTAAGTTACTTAAGTGGCTCCTAACCCCCTTTTTCAAACATTTTTTTAAAATTTAAAAGCTTTTTAAAAATTATATATATATATATATATTTAACACTAATTTATTTATAAGCTAATATATTTATTAAAATTCTATAACAATATAAAAGATAAAATGTTACATAAGCTTTCTAATATGCTAATAATGTATTTAACTAATTTTATATAAACTATATATAAATAAAAATACTTTAAAATCTTATAATTATGGTTTAAACATTTATTTAAAATATTACTTAAAAGGAACTATTTTATAATTTATATAATAACTTCAAAAAGCATATTTTCATTTTTTAAATTAAACCTTCTACTTTAATAATTTATAATTAGTTATTAAAAATATATTTAAACTCCAAACCACTTTTAAAATACTCTAATATAAGTTATTAAATATATCTAAAAAGGTTGTAGAGAAATATTTAAAAGAAAGCCAATATAAACCAATTAAAGTTGGAAACTTCAGTCTATAGCATTTCCAGAATCCTGTAAAAAGGGTCAAAGATATATAGAGGCTAAAAAGTGATGTTGTTGTGTGCTGTAACAAGCTTTGAACTGGGTAGTTTTAACATCTACAAAGTTTGGCCACTTTTCAATATAATAACAATCTTTTTAATGTTCAATTTTTTTGCAGTAAATAATATACTCAATATACATCAAAAAAAGCCAAGAAACCCTTAGAGAACCCTTTACAAAATATTATAGAAATTCAACAAAGTAAGGCATTTCGAACTGCTTCTATAGCGACTATTCGCTATAGAAACCTCTCTATAATCAAGTCTCATTCAATTGCAGTCCAACCAAACCTATGCGCGTCATGTCAATTCCATGTAACAAGTCATATAAAGTCAAAGAAGTCCAAATACATAATTTACGCATGCCATTTGCTTTCCAAAGCAAGAATCATAAAAGTTATAACAATACATCATTAAGCACTTTACTATAGTTTTAAACAAGCATATTATACACTTCATATACATTCAAATGGTGAGTTTGCTCACCGTTTTCCAACCTTACAACCAATCACAAGCCTCAACCTTGCCCTCACTTCCTACCTCAACCAAAGCAAGCTCCAAAATCCTCCTACCCTTCACAAATTCTCATGGCCTAGGTAAGAATTCACCTACAATGCTCACGGCCTTGGGCCTTTTACGACTATGTGCTCCACTCCATCAAGCTTTAAGTTGATAATACTTGTTGCTATTTTTTTAAGACTTATAGCAAGAGCTTGGTGCAAGTTTGGGCTATTTGTTTTAAGTTTTAGAAAGTTAAAATAGAAGAAACTAAGAGAATGAAGAGCTTAGTTTTTGTGCATAAAAATATGAAAGGGATTCATGAACCCCTTAGTGGATTTATATATGCATTCATGAGGTTACCATAACCCCCCACCTCCTTTACTAACCCAAAGCTACCCCCTTATGTGACCAACTTTTCACCACACAAGCTAAAGAAAATATCTCCTTCATAATGACCTTCTCGAAGCTTTCAAGAGTAAATTGGTTAACCATATTTAGTCAAATTACTTTTATTAGCTATTAATGACTTTATATTTTATTCAGACATGTACACAAAGTTTTGACAACTTAGATTGAATTAAAATCTGTTTATCGATAAAACGATTTTCGATCACACTATCGATATTTTTTCAATGTATTTATTGTAAAAAAAATTCAAAACCAAGTTTCCTATCATTAGTTTTTAATTAGAAGTAGTTTAACAAGGTTATAAAATCACTTTTATAACACTTAACCAGATTTCAAATGTTTCAGTATTCAAAGACGAAGTGTTCAAAATTACGGATCGCTACATTCTCCCTCATTTAAGATATTTCGTCCTCGAAATCCAATCAAGAAAGACAATAAAATTGAACTGAAGAAACAAGTACAAATATCGAGTACTGCTGAAACTACATACAAACCAAATGCATACTAAGCAACCCCACCTCAAGCAGTGAGTACACTATAAAAGTTATTATATAAAATGAAACCACTAATCAAGAACCAACCCTAGATAGGATTCCCTTACACCATCCTCTATTTCCCAAGTACAGTCCCTAGCATCATCGCTTCACTGCACTTTAGCTAACTTTACAACCTTTATCCTCAATTGCTTTGTATGTCGCTCAACAATGCAAATAGGTTAGGCCTAATCTCCAAGTCTTCTTGCTATGATGCTTCGACTATCAAAGAAGGATCGTACATAAACTTACGGAATTGCGATATATGAAACACATTTTGCACCCCGATAGACTAATCGGTAACTCGACTCTCTAAGCAAGTATACCGATCCTTTCCAGAATCAGAAATTGTGATAACCAACACCTTCCGATACACCGATCCAAAGCCCATGGGACTTTTAGACGTGCATCGGTGTCAAGAAGTATGAGTTATCGGGATTTTTAAAACATTGCAGAGACTAAAGATATACATATATGATCTATGATATTCTATACTTTCAAATCTCACAGTGGAAAGAAACAACATGAAAATATAGAAAATAACCATCTCAGAAAATATCTCAAAATACCATCTCAAAAATAGCACACAGTTAAATCCAGAGTACATAGAAATACGATACATAGTCTGATAAATACCGAGTACTGAATAAGATAAGCAAATACACGGAGAGAAATGGAAAACGGCTCTAATGCTAAGTTCATCTATCCACGTTCTAATCTCGGGCCTATCACATGTTGCCCTTTCCTCCTATAGTGGGGAAAAAGAAAGGAAAAGGGGTGGGTCAGACAAAAGTTTAGTAAATGAGTACATTATTAATATATGGTGATCTCATGCAGTTGATTTTAGCAATATCCTACGTGACCTAGAATGTCCTACAAGTGTTCATGAAATTATTTTTTTCTTTATATAAGGGGTTTAGCTGAATACACACCTACACTAACTACTTATGTAGGTTCATACTTAGGATCGATCAACTAATCGGCTAATAAAAAATGGAACTATTCCACATAGGATCACCCTACCATTTCCCACATTATGACTACATGTAACTATTCCAAGATGGCTTTTCCTAAAATTTCCTACCATATGACTAAATTTCCCATGACTACGACTAAATGTACCTCAGTTACACATTGAGGAAGAGCCCGTAATGCCAAAATGTTAAAGTGTCTCATTGTCTACATCTGTGTCCACCTCTCAATGGTAATGTAATGCCTCTTATTGCACCGTGCCAGGATCCAATAATAACACAACATCACGTCGCGTCATTCATGAATACCAAAGGACTCCGATTAGTGTCAGCCCACACACTTCATCAGGCATCATCATCAATGTTGCGTGTCCACCATAGAACCTCTTGTGCATGCATATTGCGATAGAGTCACCCCTAGTCAAATATTGACTCCTACTAGGTAAATAGCATTTACCCAGTCCTGCAATATCCTAAAGTCGTCACATAGGGAACTAGCTTCCTACCTATAGTAACATCCACATATAATATATAATATATATATATATATACACTAACTGTTTTATTTATAATTCGAGCTTCAGGCCGAGGTTCATATTGCGCTTTTAGAACGCTAACTAGTAAACTGTTATATATTGGATTGGTCGACCACTTGCTGTATATCGCTCCAATAAAAGCAGTCGACCGGTCGTTCTTGTTTAATTAGGGATTATCGTTGTTTTTGGTTCGTTAATTATTATTTAACCACGTTCAATCCTAAAATTACATTAAAGTAACATACAATTTCATCTTACAACAATTACAGCGAACCCAAATCTGCAATTTGTCAAAACTTCCTATCCAAATTCAATTTATAGATTTATAGTAAAAACAGTTTAACCAAGGGTTACTATTAACATCACAGGTTATGTTAAATTCTTTAGTTTACCATTTTATATTAACAGATCTAGATTAGAAAAGGGGAATATCCAATTTAAATATATAATGTTTACAATTTGATTTCTAACAACCTAAATCAAATAGGGTATACTAAAATTAACCGTATATAAATCATCTTATTAACAATATACCCGCTCACCTCAAATCCAAGCTCTTCCCTTCGAATCATGTCTGGAAATTTCCCCATCTGTCCATTCTTTGCTTGATTTAGCCTTATACAACTTTTCTACTTTGAATTTTATTTTATTTTGAATAATTTTGTGAGTTGAGGATGAGATTTATGTTGACTAATATTCTGTGAATTAGGGTTTTCATTAACTTTGTATTTATAGAGGTTCAAAGCAATCTGGGCCATTGATCGATCTACGAAAAATATTTATTTAAATCCTAATCACTAATCATATATTTTTCTATTAAGAAAGATAATAAACCAAATCTGGGCCGTTGGCCGCTCAAAACCTTAGCCGATATAACTCGAATGGCCCCAATCAATCTATCGACTGGTGCAGCTCTATTTTTAGTATATTTTCTTTCCTTATTTTTTTAATTAATTATATTTGATTCTGAAATTTAAAACGTTTATAACCTCTTCATACTAGCTTCGATTCCAAAAAGTTATATATGAAAATTGTCTAGAAAATCGCTACGAACTCAATGGTGCAAGTTTCATAACCAAATTTCGATGTTTGTAAAAGTTCCATTTTTGCTCTTGTTATATTTAAATTTAATTAAATTATTTAAATTTTCTGCCTAAACTTCTCCCCCTTCAAAAGGATTTCATCCCTGAAATCTCCAAGGAAGGAAAAATATAACTCGTGCGTACAAAAATCAATAATTAAACCATCTACTCATCCATCATCCACTGGCAACCATTATCCTTAATAAAATTTCTAATGCAATATGTATATGTAAGCGTGGAATGCATATGAACCTATACAAATGCAAAGAGTAGGTGATCTCCCGATCAAGTCGACCTCCTTAGATTCACGTGCTTATGCCATGTATCCAATTGTACGCAACATCTTATGTAAACATACTGGCAATTCTACATATATGCACAACCATTCAATCCATATGCAACAACCATATGCATTTAACTTAGAAAAATAGAACAAGTGATGGTGTAAGTGTGTATACTAACTGGAGAATATATTGCCTAAGTGTGCAAAGATCAATTCAATAAATACATCCACTAGCATCTATCATCCAAAACACGTCCTAACAACACGTTCGCAACCATTCCTACCATCCAATTATCTTTACCTATGGGGTATACCAAGCTAGAACCTAAAAAACACAAGTGATCTATACTTAATTATCTAAAATTGAAACGTGCCAAAAAAGAGTTGTGGGTGGGCAGCTCGGATACTCTCCTCAGGCTTCCATGTACTCTCTGTTGGACCTTCTCCCAACTGACCCTTAACAAGCTTGATAATCTTGTTACGGAGTCGCTTTGTACCATGCTTAAGAACGCAAGTGGATGCACAGCGAATAGTAACTCTCTCTACTTCAACCTCCTCTAGCTGACTCGGCTCGACTACGATGGTTGTATCGTATAAGCACTTTAGCAAGTGCGACACATAAAAAACATCTTGTACTCCCGCTAACTTCTCAAAAAGCTTCACCCTATATGCTAATTTTTCAACCCTATCAGTAATCGAAAAAGGCAGTACAAACCTCAGTGCTAGCTTTCCCAAACTACCGAATCTTATAACATGCCTAAGCGATGAGACCATCACAAAAACCATGTCACCCACTGCGAACTCTAACTTCGTACGACTCTTGTCAGCATAAGACTTCTGCCAATCCTGAGCGGTTTTCATCCTCCTACGGATCAAGTCTACCTTTTTTGATGTCTCCTTCACCATATCTGGTCCAAGAATAATCATATCCATAATGTCCCACCAATAGGACAATGATCTACAGGGTCTCCTATACAATGCCTCGAATGGTTCCATCCCAATACTTGTCTGATAGCTTTTTATTATAGGTAAACTCCACTAGTGGCAAGTGATCCTCCCAAGAGCCTCACAAATTAAATATGCACATCCAAAGTAAGTCCTTCAACACCCAGTTCACTCTTTACGTCCGTCCGTCCTTTAGTGGGTGATAAGCGATACTCAAGCTCAACTGGGGCTTAAGACCACCTATAGACTCCTCCAAAACTCGCCGGTGAAAAGTAGGTCTCGGTCGCTAATGATGCTAGAAGGAACTCCGTGTAACCTAATAATTTCTCTCACGTATTATGTCGCCAAAGACGCTACAGTCCTCTTACTCCTCACTGAAATAAAATAAACGCAGTTTGTCAGCCGATCGACAATGACCTAAATACTCTTATTCCCTCTCCTACTCTTAGGCAGTCCATTGATGAAGTCCATAGAAATACTCTCCCACTTTCACGAAGGAATATTCAACGGTTGCAACAATCCTCTCGGTTTCTTCTGCTCTGCTTTTACTTTCTGGCTAGTCTTATATCGAGCCACATACTCCTCCATATGCTTCTTCATACCAAGCCAATAAAAGTCTCCCTTTATGTCTCGGTACATTTTGTCTCCGTTGGGATGAGTGGTCATCGTAGAATGATGAGACTTGGCTAGCACCATGTCAATCAAATCCATAATGGGAGGAACACACAATATACCATCCCTCGATAACCATCCTCTCGAGTCAATGGCATAACACCTTAAGTGACTCGATTGCTCTCCTCTACTAGTCCTCTCGAAAATATCTAGTAGTTCCTTGTCTTTCTTCTGACTAAATCCTACACGGTCCATAAATGTAGGGTGCACATCCAAAGCCACTAACAATCCTGGAGTAATATCTGATGATGGTCGGAAATCTAACGTAGAAATAAACTCCAAATGCTTCCACTCTAAGAACAAAGGTCTCACCACCACATGTGGCATACTCAAGGCATCGGCGACAACATTTCCCTTGCCCAGAGTATATGAGATATCAAAGTCATATGATGTTAAAAACTTCATCCACCTTTTCTGCCTTAATTTCAGGTCCTTCTAGGAGAACAAGTACTACAGATACTTAATGATCCATATACAGCTCGAACCAATCTCCTAATATGTAATGCCTCTATGACTTGAGTGCAAAAACAATGGCTGCCAACACAAGATCTTGAGTCGATAGTTTCTCTGATGGACCTTCAACTATCGACTAGCATAGATCATTACTCTCCCTTCCTGCATCAATACCGCACCTAACCCCAAACCACAATTATTGGTATACTTTGAATGCCTTTTGCCATCGGGTAACACTAAAACAGGTCTACTGGTCAAGTCTCCTTTAGTTTAATAAAAGCCTCACACTTTGCGTCCTACGAGAAAACCAAATTATTATTGGTAAGGCGGGTAAGGGGTTGAGATTTTAGCGAATTCCTTAATGAACTTCCTATAGTAGCCCGCTAAACCAAGGAAACTCTTCACCTTCATGGTATTCTTCGGCACATGCCAATCCTGTACTATAGCTACTTTATTAGGATCGGCTGCCAGCCCACTTTTCAAGACAAGGTGTCCCAAAATGCATACCTCCTCGTGCTAATAGTAACACTTAGAAAACTTCCCCTTCAGCTTATGCTCACGTAGTGTATTGAGCATTTCTTCCAAATGCAACCTATGCTCCTCCTCGCTTTTTGAATAGACTAAAATGTCATCCACAAATACCACTACGAACTTATTAAGCAACCCTCTAAAAACTCAGCTCATCAGATCAACAAAGTAGGCGGATGCATTGATTAGTTTGAAGGGCATTACTAACCACTCATAAAGTCCATCGGGTGTATGAAAAGCATTCTTTTGAATATTATCCTCAGCTACTCACAACAGATGGAATCTGGTAGCTAAATCAAGTTGTGAAAACACCTTCTCTCCAACCAAATGATCAAAAGATCGTCTATTCGGAGCAACGGGGAATGATTATTCTTTGCCAGCTTATTCAGCTCCTTATAATCGATGCAAAGCCTCTGAGAACCATCTGCCTTGGTGGAAAATACAACTGGTGCTCCCCACTCTGAAATGCTCCTCCTAATGAAGCCCTTCTCAAATAGCTCATTCACTTGCTTGTTCAGTTCACGCATCTCCTTTGGAGCAATAGGCCTCAAGCGTAAGGTGACGGGTATGGCATTCTCTATAAGATAAATTTGGAACTCAATCTCCCTCAGGGATGGAAGATCGATAGCCTTAGAAAAATATCTAGTCAATCTCCAACTACAAGCACTGAATCTAACTTGTTATGTGATAGGTCTAATGAATATAGGTAACTGAACATAACTGAACCTTTGCGATCGCAGGAAACCTCTAGACCTAGCCCACTAGAAGTATCCAACCAAACAACTTCCAATCATAGTAAATGCTAAATAGCATGCTGTCTCCTCACCTCATCAGCATGACTCATCAATCCAAAAATCCTCTCATAAATATGAATCCATGTCCTCAAATCTAAATATGACTGAGTCCCTACATAAGGCTTCCCTTCTAGGCTTGCAAAGTCCTTACATAGCTTACCAAAATTAGTGACGGGTAGGTGGGTAAGAACTGCACCCGGCGCTCACTCCGTAGGTCTATTATTAATGTTAAGCTCAGCTTATCCTATTGCTTGAAGATACTGGCAGAACCAAATTGGGACGTTCATGCCTGGAGTCTCAGCTGCCTCACTTGAGCCTGAACTAGCAGGATCGCTCATCTTCTATCAATGATTTAGGACTTTATTAGAAACTTTTCCGTAGATAGTATTGGCAAGAATATGGAAAAGAGTTATTCGCAATATACTTATATAAAATCTTTGGAAAACTTTTTGAAAAACTTTTATCTATACATACACACACTTTGGAAACTTATTTTGAAAACCTTTTTGGAAAATCAAATGAAAACTTTTCTTTTCGAAATTTTTTTTCAAGTACATTCTCTCGGTACGCCCCTAATCCCTAAGGAATTTCAAACCTAGGCTCTTATACCAACTTTGACAACCCACACCTCTCGACACACCGATCCAAATCCCAAGGGACTTTCAGACTCGAGTCGGCGTCAAAAATATAAGCCGTCGTGGTTTTTAAAACATTACAGAGACTAAAGATATACAGATATGATCTAAAATATTCTACACTTTTAGATCTCACAATGGAAGGCAACAAAATATGAATACAAAAATATTCATCTCAGAAAGTATCTCAAAACAGTCTTAGAAATAGTACATAGTTAAGTCCAGAGTACAAAGAAATACGATGCATAGTCTGATAATTACTAAGTACTGAATAAGATAAGAAAATACATGGAGAGAAAAGGAAAATAGATAGCAACTCCAATGCTAAGCGCTTTCCTCCACATACTGATCTTAGGCCCATCACTTGCTACTTAGTTATCCTGTGGTGGGGAAAAAGAAAGGAAAAGGAGTGGGCCAGACAAAAGTTTGGTGAGTGAGTACACTAGTAATACATGGTGATCTCATGCAGTTGATTTTAGTAATACTATATGTGACCTAGATTTCTTACAAGTGTTCGTAAGTTGCTTATTTTCTTACTTAAGGGGTTTAGTTGAATAGACACCTACACTAACTACTTGTATATGCTCATATTTAGGATCGAACAATTAATCAAACCTCTAAACAAGTAATAATCGGCTGATAGCTACCGAAACTATTCCACATAGGATTACCCTACCATTTCCCCCATTACGACTACATGTAACTATTCCAAGATAGGTTTCCCTATAATTTTCTACAATGGGACTAAATTTCCTACAACTACGACTACATGTACCTCACTTACGCAATTAGGTGGAGCCAGCAATGTCGACTCGTCGAAGTGTCTCATCGTCTGCATCCGTGTCCACCTCTCAATGGTAACGTAATGCCTCTTATTGCACTGCGCTAGGATCCAACAACAACACAGCATCATGTTGAATCATCCGTGAATACCAAGGAACTCCCGTTAGTGTCGGGCCACACGCTTCATCAGGCATGATCATTCGGTGTTGCGCGTCCACCGTAGAACCTCATGTGATTGCAATTTATGACAAAATTGCTTCCCTAGTCAAATATTGATCCTTGCTGGGTAAATAGCATTTATCCAATCCTGCAACATTCTAAAGTCGCCACATAAGGAACTAGCTTCCTTACCTATAGTAACATATATATATATATAATAGTAACTATTTTATTTACAACATGGGCCTTAGGCTGACGTTCGTATATTGCTTCTGCAACGCTAACCAGTCGACCGCTATATACTGGAGCGGTCGACCACTTGATGTCGACTGCTCCAGTAAGTGCAGTCGACCGGTTGTCACTGTTTAATCAAGGACTAGCGTTGTTTTTAATTCATTAATTATTATTTAATGATATTTGTTCCCAAAATTCCATTGCAGTAACTTACAATTTCATCATACAGCATTTATAGTGAATCCAAATTTTCAATTCTTCAAAACTTCCTATTCAAATCCAATTCATAGAATTATAGTGAAAACAGTTTAACCTAGGCTGCTATTAACATCACAGGTTATGTTAAATTCTTTGGTCTATCAATGTATGTTAATAGATCTAGATTAGTAAAGGGGAATATCCAATTTAATTATATAATGTTTATAATTTAATTTCTAACAACCTGAATCAAATAGGTATACTAAAATTAACTGTATGTAAACCATCTTATTAACAATATACCTATCACCTCAAATCCAAGCTCTTTTGTTCAAATCACGTATAGAAATCTCCCCAATCTTTCCATTCTCCACTTGATTTATCCTTATTCAACTTTTGTACTTTTTTTATTTTGAAGAATTTTATGTGTTGAGGAAGAGGTTTGAATTTGACAGAGTCTGGACGTGTTGACTAATATTTTATGAATTAGGGTTTTCATTATGTGTATATTTATGGTGGTTCAAAGCAATATGACCATTCATCAACCTATGGAAATATTTATTTAAAATCTAATCGCTAATCATATACTTTGATATTAAGAAAATTAATAAATCAAATCTGGGGCGTTGGCCACTCAAAACCCTAGCTAATATAAGTTGACCGGTCGACCGCTTCCAGTCGACCGGTCCAATCAATCTGTTGACCGGCAGAGCTCTATTTATAGTATATTTTCTTTCCTTATTTTATTAATTAATTATTCTCGATTCCAAAATTTAAAATCTTTATAACTTCTTCATACTAGCTCCGATTCCAAAAGGTTATATATAAAAATCGTCCATAAAATTCTACGAACTCAACAGTGCAAGTTTCGTAGCTAGATTCTAACGTTTGTAAAAATTACATTTTTTGCCTTTGTTATATTTAAATGTAATTTTTTTATTTAAATTTCCGGGTGTTACTAAAATGGTCCTATAAAGCGGAAGCCAACTTCCCTGCCTTTCCAAACTGAACAACATTCCTCATTGAAGAAACATTTACTAACACAAAGTCTCCAACCGAGAACTCCAAATCTCTGCATCTCTCGTCTACATAACTCTTCTGCCTATTCTGCGCTTCCTTTATACATTTCTAAACCCCCGTTACCTTATTAGCCGCCTCTCTAATCATATCCGGCCCGAGTACTAAGCGATCTCTAAGTTCTATCCAACACGATGAAGATTTACAGGGTCTTCCATATAATGCTTCAAAAGGTGTCATCCAAATGCTAGCTTGGTAACTATTGTTTTATGAAAACTCAACAAGTGGTAAGTACCCTTCCCAAGAACTACCAAAGACCAAGATACAAGCTCGAAGCAAATCCTCTAGTACATGGTTAACTCTCTCTGCCTGCCTATTGATCTTTGGATGGTAAGCTTTACTCAAAGTCGGCTCTGTCCTTATGGCATCATGTAATCCTTTCCAGTACTGACTAGTGAATATCGAATCTCTATCGATGAAAATACCATAAGGAACTCCATGAAGTCTGACAATCATTCTAAAATACAACTTAGCTAAACTAGAAGTTGTTCTTGTTGCCTTTACCGGTAAGAAGTGTGCAATCTTTGTTAGTCGATCCACTATAACCCAAACGCCTTCATTTCCTTTCCTTGTCCTAGGTAGTCCGTGTATAAAGTCCATAGATATCTGCTCCCACTTCCACTTTGGAATCTCAAGTGGCTGAAGTAGTCCAGCTATCTTCTGATGGCTGCCTTTGACTTGTAGTAATTAGAATACCTACTCACAAATAATGAGACATCCCTCTTCATACCTTCCCACTAGAAAGTATACTTTATATCTTGATTCCGTTTTGAACTCCCATATGTATCATAAGTCTTGAATGATGACTTTCCCCTAATACCTCTTGCCTAATTCCATCAATATTTGGAATGCATAACCTCATGTTCATCCATAATATACCATAGTTATCAACCACGAATCCCGACCACCTCTCTAGTGCCTCATTCTCACTTACCACTTTAGCTATCCTTGCAATACGAAGATCTCTCGGCTAATTACCTTTAATATGACTAATAAGGGTCGGACTCACTTCTACATTCTCCATAACTGCATACCTCCTATTAAGCGCATCAGCTATAACAATTTTTTTCTCGGGCGTATTTAAGCTATCAAGATCATAAGCCATAAAAAACTCTAGCCAACGTTGTTGTCTCATGTTGAGGTCTTTTTGGGTGAAAATTACTTCAAGGATTGGTGGTCCGTGTACAACTCAAACTTCTCACCAAGTAAGCCATGCCTCCACATATTCAACGCAAAATCAACTGCTAACAACTCCAAGTCATGGGTCGGATACCTTGATTCATGCAGCTTGAGTTACCAGTTGGCATAAGTAATATCCCTTTCGAGTTGCATCAACACTACAACTAAACATGTACCACATGCATCTATATAAACATTTAAACCCTTATCTCCATCTGGAATAGTAAGAACATGAGCGCTCATTAATCTTATCTTTAACTCTTTGAATTCTTGTTCACATTAATCAATCCAAACAAATTTGATGTCTTCTTTGTGAAATTCGTCAAGTGTAAAGCAATCTTTGAGAAATCCTGAATAAACCTCCTATAATAACTTGCTAATCCTAAGAAACTCATAATCTCGGTTGCACTTTCTGGTGTCTTCCAATCCTAAACAGCCACAACCTTTGCTATAGCAACAGAAATACACCCATCAATAAAACATGTCCTAAGAGCCTCACTCTAGACCACCAAAAGTGACTTCGAGAACTTAGCTTTTAACACATGCTATTTCAATGTTTCAAGTACAATCCATAGATGGTGAGTATGTTCCTCTTCGATCTTGGAGTAGATCAGAATATCGTTAATAAATACAAGAACAAACTTATTCAACACATCCCGGAAAACTAGATTCATAAAGTCCATAAAATATGCTGGAGTGTTAGTTAGGCCAAACGGCATAACTAACCACTCATAAATCTTATCATATCAAAAAGCCATCAAAGGTGCACTCTCTTCTCCTACCCTCAGTTGATGAAACCTTATGGTAAGATCTAGTCGAGAAAATACGCAAGCACTATGCAACTGATCGAACAAGTCATCTATCCTAGGCAATGGATACCTGTTCCTAATAGTCCGCTTATTGAGCTCATGGTAATCCACACGAAGTCTTACGGAACTGTCTGTGTTCGTAGCAAAGACGATGGGCGCTCTCCAATACTATCGACTAGGTCGGATCAAGCCTTTATGAAACAAATAGCTGACCTGGTTAGCTAACTCTAACTTTTCCTTTGGTGATAGCCTATGGACAGGCAACACAATAGGTATAGCATAACGAACCAAATCAATACAAAATTCAATCTCACAGTGAAATGGTAAACCAAACACCTCTTCGGACACATCCGCAAACTCCTGCACACTAAAGATCCCTCTTTGGTCACATCAAGAGAATAAAGAAAACTAATCATTAACGAGATAGGTTCCTTATAAGATAATAAAAGTGTTGACCTTCCTTTCCTCAATAATATAGTTCGCCTAAAACAATCCAGGAGTGCATGATTCTGAGACAACCAAGCCATCCAAAGTAATACATCAATTCCTAGAAAACCCAGAACATACATCAAATGGAAGGAGTTGATCAGAACAAGTAATTGGAACTCCTAAACATATCATACCAAGGTTGGCCTAGCCACCCACAGGATCCAACGCATAAATAGAGTCAAAAGACATAACTGGTTCCAACTTCATTTTATTAACAAGGTTACCAGAATAAACTATGTAAAGCACTAGTATCAAACAAAAACAAACATGAATGTCATAAATAGATAATATACCTTTAAGAACCTACTTTCCCTTTGCACCTGTAGAAGTGGAAAGTGTTGAAGCAAGTGCGAAGATTCTAGGCTATTGTCCTTTCTACAGCATTGTACAATATCTAAATATATGAACTAGCTGGTGGTAGTTGTAACAAGCCCTTGATGCAAACTGTGCTTTGGCTCAAGCTTTAGTACCCTTGTAATTGGCTCTTGGTGCTTTTGCCACTTGCCCACCTCCTCCTGACCTACGATTCCTAGCAAAATGTTCCTTCTATCCATATTTATAGCAAGGTAGATTGGAAACATCCTTCGGCGGCTAAAATTTATGCTTATTGTTTTTTGTTAGTGCAGATGTAGATGACCTTGGAGTAAAACCCTCGAACCAAAAAGCCATACCTATCATATTCACGAACGATCCCTGGATACGATTTGTCATGTCCCTTTGAAACTGTGGATGCATACCCAATACAAACATCTCATTCTTCTTTAGTGGTGTATCTATCGACCCTAGCCCGAACTAAGACAATGCATTAAACCTATTCTCATACTCAGCAACTAACATAGCCTCTTGCTTCGGATCTAGAAAGGTCCTAAACAGCTTAGTCTTTCCGGCCTTCGGAACAAACTTCATTTCAAACACTTCCTTGAATTAGCCCAAGAGAAGTCATTCTCCTAGACATCTGGGGTGACCGAGCTCCACCAATCCATAGTAACATCAGATAGGTGTCACGATGCCAAAAGACGCTTCATTGCATCATCCAAATCCATGTCTCTGGATATCCTAGCACACAAACTAATCCAAGTCTAAACCTCGATGATAGTCTCAGCACCATTGAACCTCTTGCCGCCCAACCTCTCAAAGTCACGACGTACCGAAGCAAAGTTCATCTGTCGCCTAACCTACACAACCTCTTCCATAACATTCACCCTCAGTTCCTCGATTGGACCAGCATTCCTCTGTTTCTGATTCCCACCATTAGTAACAGTACTACTCTTCTCACCTTTATCTCTAGTAATAACAATTCTAGTGCTCATCGTTTTTCTACATGAATATAGCAAAACATCTTTAGGATACTTAAGGATAGAGTTATTTCTAAGAAAGAGTTATTCCTAAGGAAATACTGTAAAGGGGTAGGTTTATAGAAAAATACAAATACACTCTCGTATATACACTACGCCATAAATGGCCTACTGCAACACAAAAAAAATGTTGGCTCAGGCCCGAAAAATGTTGCCATAGGTCTATGGCAACACTTTTAGGGTGATGCAATTTTTGCCGTTGCCTTAGACCTCAAAGGCAACATTTTGACTATCTAAGGCAACATAAGTAATATTGTTGCAATAGAACCCTATTTGGGTCTATGGCAACACCCATAGGTGCCTGTAGCAACATTCAAAAATGTTGCTATAGATATTGATTTTCTGAATTTGTGGGGCCCACAATATAGAGCATATTTGATTTTTTAATTGAAATAAATATTTATTTAATAAAATGCTATTTGCATAGAATTTGATATTCAAACAGTAATTTATTTAAATAAATATTTTATTTCAACATTTGAAATAGTACAAATTCCTGACTCCACTATTTTACAATTCAATGATATATAACACTGATATTCACATATACAGATATTCCTCACTACATCACTCAGTTCACTCATTACATATGCAGTTTCAATTTATACAGACACCGACACTAAGAAATATATGCCGAGCCGAAGGCGAGCCGAGTGCCGAGCCGAAGGCGAGCCGAGAAGCGGGTCCGGGCGCAGCGCCGGCGGGGGTCCGGGGCACCGCAGTCCCGGCGGGGATCGACCTTCTTTGAAACGACGTAAAATGATGCACCACACATACTTCTAAACCACCAGCCTCCATCCTCTAATTGCCTCACCAACAAACTATTTCAGTTGCCAAATCGTCTAATCACCTAATCACAATCGCTGATTACCCATTCCGACAACCCAAACATCTTCAAACTTTCACACCCATCAACTCTAAGCAGACTGCTTCGCCTTTCATCATATTGAGACAATCATTAGCCTACAAAAGAAAAACCAAACTCGTTTACTCAAGCATTACAATTCATATAAATTCAATTCAATTCAATTACAATTCATGCCCATCGTACAACGGTGATTTCAAGCTTCAGATCTACTTCATTCACCCAATGATAGCATCGACTCTGCATCATACCATTAACTGGAACAACCATAGCCCGCTACATCACTTCACCGACCGCATCCAGACACATCGCCACTGCCTATCTTCTCACCGCATCCAAATACCCTAACACAGCATAGACCCTATCCTCAAATGCTACAGACTTATTATACGCAGGGCAAAACAGATCTGGACAAGTCCAGTTGCCATTTTTCGACTTCGCCACCTGCCCAAAAGTAGACGGCCGCAGGAAGTCAGTGGTTCGCGACGGTCTCCCAGATGGGTTCGTCGAGCCATCCTTTGGGGTCGTGGTCGCTTTTGTCGAAGGTTTTGGATGTATCGGGATCAGTTAACTTATTGTTGATGATGCCGTGGTGAGGGGGGTAGAGGCCGGTGGTGATGGAATAGTGATTGGGGAGGTGAGGGAAGGGAAGACGAGAATCAGGCCGGGAAAGGCTTCGGTGCCATTAGAGATTGAATAGAAATGTAATGGAAAACGAAATTAGGGATTTGGAAATGGGGGGAGAACGAAAATGGTATGAAAAGTAAAGCGGGAAAACGAAAATTTGGGGCAAATTGTAGCGGTGATCCAGTTTAACAATCGGATTAAATGTAAACCGTTGGATCGTATTCACGCGGATTGCTAATTTTATTAATTTTTTAATCTGAATACATCTATAGCAACACTGTGTAAAAATGTTGCATCGTGTTACACTTTTTTAGCTAGAGCAACACATTTTTATGGCTAAGGTAACACCATAAATACAACGTTGCAGTAGGACCAAAATTTTATATCTATCGCAACATTTTAGCTGGCAACACCTTGCAAAAATGTTGCAGAAGGTCATTTATGGCGTAGTGATATATAATACACTCGGCTCATTCTAGGAGGTACCCTATCTCTAATGAGTCATACCGAACCAAAGCCAAGGTATTTGCTAAACCTTCGCTCTGATATCAAATGTAACGACCCAACTTTTCAACCCTCGAATGTTGACATTGATACATCTATGGTATTCATGTGCCAAGCACCCAAGTGCCAAAAAGATAGATTATTATTGTAAAATAAAAAGAAACAGAACAAGAGAGAAAGAATACAATATCGGAATCTCACAAGCGAAATGCTAGTATACAATATCTAAAAGATAGTACAAAGGGTTACTTTGAAATATAAAGTAATTTTAGAATTACAAAACCTAAGTACTATCATTAACCTAGAAAGTTATAACTGCATGTCCTCACAATGCTGATACATAGATAGTATAGTGCAACAGAAATAGAAACAAATAGATAAATGGAAGCCTCCAGTTTGTCTCTTGAAGCTCTAAAGCATCCACGGTCAAACTGCTTTACTCAGCCTGCTTGAAGAAGTACATGGGGAATTTAGGTAAATTAAAAAAAAATGTCTTAGACATAATTTTGGTATGAGAAACTAAAAATACATACATCCATATAACAATAACTTTTAAGATTGTCCGAATCACCGAAAACAAAATTTTCAAAAGAAACCAAACCATCTGATAAGTAAATATAGCAATATAATGGATAGTGTCTAGGGCATAGAATATAAATCAAAAAATAGTTGTGTTGCTTGCATCTCACAACAAACAATATTAGAAGTACATTTAAAATCGTTAAGGTTTATTTGCATATGGATTTTTCATTGGAAGCACCCTCGGTACATCGAGGCGGACCTCCTAACAAGTGTCAAAATCTACCTTCCAAAACCTTGTATATCTCTAGATAAAATATACCATTAGGAAAATATAGTTGGCCACAACCGAACATATGATACCAAATACCATCAACTCTCGCTAGCAACAATCGAAAGCATCTCTAGGTACTTGGAGTTTATGTGTCCTTGGGTTAGCTAAACCCACTCGCTATAAGGCCTACACTGTTTTCTATCATTTTCAATGGTGAAGTCATGTTTAGCATCTCTCACACTAGTCTTCATCATTCTAACCGATCACGAATCTCTCCATGGATTGCAATACAAGTCGTCTAAATAATGCTAACGCCGAACTTTCCCTTGGATTTAACCTTAGGATAGACAGTTCAACTATATAGGACTAGTCTAAAATGTTAATGTTGACCATTCTCTTAGACTTAACTTTAGGATAAATAGTTCAACTCTAAAACATTTCACTTCACAACCACTTCCAAAACATAGACTCGTATACTGGTTTTGAAGTGGTTTTCAGTTAGTAATACGTAAGTATAATTATCTAAGCCTGGACTCTTCAAAACTAAATCAACGAATTTCCATTTAACTCAATTCCAAAACTTTCAAAAGTAAGTGAACAATGTAAAGGAGTCCAGCTAAGGGATCTCATATATATACATTATTAAAGTGAGAGACGTTTCATACCATTGAGTCCTCTTCATGGGATCTCAAACCATATGAAGCCGTGAAGCTTTCATTTACTCCATAATTTAATTTAGCTAAGTTTGATAGTCGACTGATCGACTCTATAATTCTAAAAAAGAATGCATATGAAAATAAAATCTCCTATACTTATCAAGTTTCCAACCTTTTCAACTTACTCTATCCCTCAGTTAAAAGTGAAGCTAGTAGGTTAGAGCACTGTTGCTTCTAAAGCCTACTCGAACATCATTCTTAACTATCATAGCTAGAACAAGTCTACTTTATTAACTTCTAGTGGTAAGTATATGATTAATTACTTTCCATAAACAAGTAAACAAACAAAGCACGATTATGTTATTTAAGTGGTTACTAACTCTCTTTTTAAAGCATTTGTTTATAATTTAAGAGCTTTTTAAAAAGTATGTATATATATACATATGTATGTATGTATACTAATTTATTTATAAGCTAATATATTTAATAAAATTCTAAAACAATATAAAAGATAAAATGTTACATAAGGTTTTTAATATATTAATAAAATATTTAACTAGTTTTCCAAAAACTATATATAAATAAAAATACTTTAAAATACTTATATTTATGGTTTAAACATTTATTTAAAATATTACTTAAAATAACTATTTTATGATTTATTTAAAAACTCAAAAAGCATGTTTTTGTTTATTAAACTAAACCTTCTACATTAATAATATATAATTAATTATTAAAATATATTTAAAGTCCAAACCACTTTTAAAATTCTCTAATATAAGTTATTAAATACTTCTTAAAAGATTGTAGAGAAATACTTAAATTAAAAGTCATTTGAACAAATTAAAATCAAAAACATAAATTCGTAGCTTATTCAAAATGCGTAAAAAAGGTCCAGTGATACTGCAGTGGCTAAAAAGTGCTACCCTTGTGTGTTGTAACAGGCTATGAACTATGCACTTTTAACAATTAAAAAGTTTGGCCACTTTCCAATATGATAAAAATCATTTTAATGTCCCATTTTTTTGTAGTAAACAATATACCTCACATATTGTCAAGAAACCCAAATGGATCTGTTTGGAACAAAAATTGGCATAAACACCCAATAGTTTGAAAGTAAAGAAAAAAGTGAAGAATTAAACTTAAAATAGAGAGTAAACAAGAAGAAACAAGAACAAACAAATTTATAATGGTTCGACATTGATTTCCTGTGTCCACTTCAAGGAATTGCTTTATTCGATACTTGCTTTTCTGGTTACAGAGGGATTGGATCGTAATAGATCCTTGATTACAATAGAGTTGAAGTAGAACATCAGCCTAAAGATCCTAAAAATGAATAATGAACTCCATATTTATAGGTGTAGATGACCAAATATCTTCCTGGAATTTCGCCGATAGAATCTCACGATGTAGACCGGGTCATCCAAAAGTTTCATGGCCCAACCTCCCAAAGATGGGTGATCGGGGTCGATCGGTCTAAATAGCCATGTCGCATCACGCAATCTCTCCTGTGGGTCTCCCTCCATTCTAGCTTCGTGTTTCCAAAGTTGTTTTGCATAATCGCCTACATGTTTTTTTGGAGATACCGCTCAATTTCTGTTGAGTTGAACCACTGGTTTAAGTTGTTTTAGCCAAATTGATCCGATCTGATCCCCTACCTAGGTGAAGGGATATGTACTGATCCCCTACCTAGAGAATGCACTAATCCATACTCAGAACATTCCAGAGAGTTAATCTCTTGGTCCCGCTTGATCGTTGTTTCATACCATTGTCTGTGCATGAACTTCGAATTCTATGTAATTCCTCTGGGCTACTTGCCTTGTCTACCATCGAGTCTAACTTGTCCAATCAATATGGATATAGCTGGGTCAAAAGGCCGAATAACACTTGCCTCTCAAAATACGTCTTATTTCAAACATGACATGCTTTGAATCGAAGCAAGTTAGAGTTACTGGAAAAGATTCCATCTAGTTTCTTTAACAATCGTTATCCTTTCATCGAGTTGTCTCTCCAAAGAGTTGTATCTCTCTGTATTTACTGTGACGCTTGGAAATATTAGTCAATATAAATCCGTGATGTAATCCTTAGTCTTTGTCTATGATCGGTACCATTGAGCTTGTCGAACAAGTTAGTAGGCCTTGGTTGTTTGAATTAATCTTCTCTCTCGGGAGTTCTCAGGTAATAATTCAATTTCTGTCGAGTCAAGAAATAAAATGTTGAGTAATGTACACATTTTTGTCATTGGCTCCCGAACATGTTCGTACGCTTATGGGTCGTTGTTGATTCCACGTAGTTCAAGTGCAATTGGATTGCAATTTTCCATTTTTTTCTGCATAAGGTAGTGTTCGGTATCAATCCCTATGGGAGGGATCGATATCGGTCCCTTTCCCCACACATATACTTATTTGTTTCTACATGAGAAGAAGCGGGTTGCATATACTAGTATATGCTTGAGTATATAACCCATTCATCTACGCAATTCCTCTTTCACTTTCATTATCTTCGCTGCCGAACCCTTTGCCCTGGTATATGCTTGAGTATATAACCCGTTCATCTACAAAATTCCTCTTTCACTTTCATTATCTTCACTGCCAAACCCTTTGCTTCAGTTCTACCATTAGAATTCTCGAATTTGAGAAATCTATTCATTCGCCCCAAATTCAATCATTGATCCGCTCATTCATCCTCTCTGACGCTTGCGCCTCTATTTTAAACCACATCTCTATCCACTTTGATTGATTTGAACCTAGTTAAATTCGAGCCCTAGATCGTATCCACCCTTAAATGCTCGAGCTCCCTATACGTGTTCAAGGTAGGTACTTAAGTAGATGGCTATTTTGATTGGGTTGAAGGTGAGGTTGAACTGGGCAATGGAATTCATGTTGATGGTTGTGAAACTAAGGTTCAGTGTTGGATTGGAGGAAAGGAAGCAGAATTGCAGTTTAAGGATGGGATTAGTTGTTGGTTGGCATGGAGGGATTAGTGCGGTTGTGGAGAAGATGAAGTGGAATGGCAAAGTATAAGGGATTGGCATGGTAGGGATCAATACAGGCATGTTGGAGACGATAAAGTTGGGTCTGAATAAGCTTAACTGGGTTCACCTTGGCAATGGGATCGGTATAGATCCCTTGCTCAGGCAGGACATAGGCAATTCTAGCTTAATGTGAGCACACTTGAACTTGAACACTTGCATACTTGACCATATGAATGTGAACTTAAGAACTTAGGATTAGTTGCATATGACTTCGAACTTGAACGTGAACACACATGACTTGTGCCTAAAACTTGAACTTTGAAACGAACACATATGCCTGCATACATCTGACTGTTTATATGAACTTGAATAGGAACGTCGAATCCCCGCACGCTGATAACCGATCCCAGAGCTTATGTGAAATCCACAACCATCGACGTGAAAGCCTGTTGGGACGGTCAACGATGACAGTCACTCCGGTTGAATTCCAAGATCTCATCATAGCTGTCGTTTAAACCTGACTTATTTATCACCGCACTGCACAATACTGCACCACACCGCACTAGTTTACATTTTACATGGGGGAATATGTTTCTTTCTCTAACTGCAACTATCTACTGAGTGTGATAGTTTATGGGTTCTAGACGCTCGGGGTGTTTGGCTGCTATGGCTGTTGAGCAAGCTGCTACACACGATGGATCTGACACCGAATCAAAGGCAGCACAGTCTCTGCTCGCTATTCTTTGGGTAAAAAATTAGAACAACCTGAAAGCTCGCATTAGGTTCCTAAAATCCCTCCAAGTCTAGAAGTAGAAAATGAGCCAGCCCCTATCACTCTGGAAGATGCCATCTTTTTAAAGAATCCTGAAGACTTTGTGGCTTCGATAGTTGATGAGGCTTCTCTTCACAAAATTTGCATTAAGCATGGAATCCCATATGAGTATGTACGAACCTCATCTCGTGATGATAGAGCTCACTTGCCTCCAGAAGGGTACATTGCCTATAACAAGTTTGTGTTGGGCGGGAATCATTCCACTTTTTAAACCATTCATCCGGAAGATGCTATATTATTTGAGATTGGCTTCGGTCCAGTTACATCCAAACAGTTATGCATTTCTGCATTGTACATATATGATATTTCTCGAGTTCTCATATCATGATCCAACCCCAGAGGACATTAGATTCATTTACCATTTCAAGCAACAAAATGGGAGCCTCTCGTACACTTTTCTTGAGTCAATCAGTAACTGCTAGGTTGTAACCAGTGCTTGGAATAAGCTGAGTGCTTTTAAGAAAAATTGTTTTATGTGCATTGCCCAACTGGTTTCGTAGGACGATGGCTGGAAGGATGTAAGTGTCGTTTTGAACCCAATCTTGGGTGCTTTTATTCAAGTCGTACCTTAAACTAAGCAGTTCTTTGAATCTTGTAGTAACTACCATGACCCAGTGGTAACAGGTATTCAAAGGCAGTTTCAGAGCTTAGGAATATACAGTAGAAGAGGGCCGTAGCACTGGGTCATAAGGGACATTGAGGAGGAAGTGGTAAAAGGAAGAGGCGCTGCTCGACAGGGAGGTGGCGATGTTAATCCTGTCATCCTCCTAGTTGAGGAGGCTCAAGGTGATGCCAAAAAGGCAAAATAAGGGGCGATGCTAATGAGCCTGGTCACGACGATGCGGGTTCGGGCCACGAGCCTATAATGGGGTCCTCTCAAGACACACAACTTCTCGCTTTAAAGGAGAGAAAAGCGAAGAAGCTCATCTTCAAGCTTTGCAAAGGGAAAATTTCCATGCAGCCCAAGGCAACCACACTGCTGTTGATCAATCCACTTCCTTGCCTTTAGACGATATATTCAAGGAACTGGTGAACATCCCAATACCGAGGGATGTTAGGAGTTATGATTTTTCCAATATGAGCCTTAAGGGGTTCGATTCTCCTATCAAAATTGGTGCTGACATTCCTCCCACTAGCATGGGAGAGGTCACTCCGACTAACAAATCTTCATCAACTGGTCCGTTGAGTGGACACTAGGACACTCACATCTATGCACACTGCACCACACGACACCTATCCATATGTAATTCTAATAATGCTGATACATCTTTGTTTTATTTGTGTGTTCCATGGGGCACTCTCGTAACTTCAATCGCTTAAAGAAGTCATTGCACTCCCAACTTTCTTATTTCGAGCCAAGTCGAGGTCCTAACTCTGGCCGACAATTTGACCAAGGGAGGGAAGGCCGTGACAGAGAGGATTATCAGGACAGGAGCTACCAGTCCAAGGACTTGTTGTCTAGACATAAGTCGAAGTCTTAGTCTTCTCATCACAAGGATGTCAATCCAGATCCTATCGTATATAGCAGTGGAAATTCATTTTCACACGCACCCACTTCGGCTATAGCACCTGAGCAACATTCGGGTTCTTCCGACACCTGGCGATCCTCAGAATTTCACACGCACCCACTTCAGCTATAGCACCTGAGCAACATTCGGGTTCTTCCGACACCTGGCGATCCTCAGAACGTCGGTTTGGCGTAGGAAGCCTTAATACATCATTTCATAGACATGGCAAACAGAACCTCGTAGCTTTAACTCCTCCAGTTAAACTTCCAACAGCGCTTGATGCTACTGCTACAGAAAGGATGGCATCTCTTAAGGCTACATTTCCGAAGACATGCTTCGATGAGTTCTAATTAATCTTTGTTATGCACTCAATACCTTCAGAGGTCGAGAACACAATGCTTTCTTATGTCAGTGATGTCCATGACCAGTATAGCACAACTCTACATATGGCTAAGCGTCGAGCAAAAGGAAGCATGAGATCGGTTGCTTAACTCTCAAGGAGATCCATGATAAAGACACCATCAAACACCTAGACGAGGAAGTTAAGAGGTTGAACACAAATCTGGTCGATGTTGATAAGTGAGCCAGCGAATCTTCTGAATTAGCGTAACATATAAAGAAAGAGAATCAAATTGAACTGGACGCTACCATTAGTTGCAACAGTACTTTAGCTCTCGAGAAGGATGTTTTGCAGAAAGACAAGGATGCTCTGAAAAAAGATAACAACGCTCTGATTCTTCGTATTCGATGGCTTGAGAAGGAGCTTAAAAGGGAAAAGAAGGAAAAGATTGAAGCTCAACAAGAGTCTCAAAAATATTGCGAGGATATCATTAAGGCTCGCGTGAGTAAAGAGGAGGCTGAGAAACAATTTAAGCAAATAGAGACCTTTAATGAAGAGGCTAAGGAGGCCGGTAGGACAGAGATAAAGGATGATTTTGATCCCCTATTGATATATTACAATGCAAGTGTCCTCCTTAATCGCAATCTCTGATTCCTCGGAGAAGGATACCCAGAGTCGTTAGTCGAGGCTTGGGACTATCATGGAGCTGAAGAAGAAATCTCTTGGTGGCGCTGAGGTTGACGAGGAGTAGCTTATGCATGAAATATTACGTGATGAAGAGCCTAATGAACTCAAGGTTGCTCGACTTAGTCTATTTCATGAGCTAGCGACCACCGATCAGGAGAAAGAAGGCGGTGAAGCCTCTGGGTCCGGCTCTCAAGACCCTCTTACAAGTCAGGCAACTAGTGCCTCGGCTTCTCATGCGCCTAACAAGGATACAAGCTACAATCCAGATCCGCCTGATATGCACAAGTCTTCTAAGCCATCTCTGATTCTTGACGGCGACATTTCGGTTCAAACCGAAGGCCAAACTAACGAATGTTTATCTCTTACCTCCCCGACATTCGATAAGGTTTACATCTTATGCACGAAAGTCATGAGCTTACCTCTTGAACCTTATGAAAATGTCGTTCTGTCCGCATCCATCTCTGCTCCTGGTTCTGATGTCATCCTTGGATGACGGGCACTGACCACAGAGTCCATGGTGGTTGTTACTACATAGGCGGTCTCGATCGTCCAATCCACTGAGACTCCCAGCCTGGATGCTAAAGTCATAGAGGCCTTAAATGAAGAAAAAACCGACAATCTGCAAGCCTAAGATGAAATATAATATGTTGTAGTGACTCATGCCTCTAAGCATATGGATGAGCTCAGCTTGGAAGAGTGCATCGCAAAGGAGGAGCTGGATAAGAAGATCAAGATGGAGCATGCCGAGGTGGATGTCACTCCACTCCAAACCATACTGCCTGGCGATATCATCCCTAAGGAGATTGATATTTCCCTTTCCCAGAGTGATACCACTTCCATTTCTATTTCTAGAAACATTTCGCCCAAGGATCGCAAGAGCGGAGGAAAATCGAGGGGGAGGGGTAAGGATGATAGCTCCAATGAATCTACATTGAAGAAGCCTAAGAAGGACGAGAAATAGTCGTTGAATTGGCTTGGGTTATGGATAGCTAGGTAACTAGTTTTTCATTGGTCGTGATTGTGCGGGTATGGCCCCCGCTTTTGGTTTCTATTTTTTGGAATTAACTCGTACTTAACTTTCTAAGTTTCAACATGTGATAAAAATTTCTTCGTTTCAGTTTAACTTTTACATGTATTCATTTAAGTTTTTGAGCTATTACGTTTTCCATTCAATGTACATATAATTTGTTGCTCGTCGTTTAAGTTACAATGTCATTGGTCTCCCGTTACTTCGGGCATCGATCCGATAAGCCTATCTCAAGGCCTTCTTTTGGTCATCGCCTCAAGTCGCATTAAGCACTGGGCACGGGGCATGGTGTTACGCTGTCGTATTCAATGGTTAAATGATTATACTCCTGCCCCCAGTCTCAGGTTAGTGGAGCTAGTTCGTGGATGGTTGGATTCCGTCCATTATGAGTTTATACTCCTACTGTCGGGTTTAGGTCGGAGCTGGTGAATGAATGGTCAAGTCGCACTCTTTCATTTGTTTGTACTTTTATATATACTCTGGGAGTCAGAGTTAGTCAAAGAGTGGTTAATCACACCCGTTTGATGTTTATACTCCGGTTCATACTTTGGAGACTGGAGTTATTCTGGTAAATGGTTGAACCACATTTTCCTCGGTTAATTCTTTTGACCCCAAGTCATTGGCAAAAGTCGAAGAGTGGTCTGTCATATCACTTCCACTTTTACTTATATTCCTCCCATTGAATCATGGGATGATGCTAGTTAACGTATGGTTAAGTCGCATCCATTTTATGTTTTATACTAGCCCGTCGGATCATAGGTGAGAATTATCATATGAATGATCGAGCCATGTTCATTTTGATCAATTCGATCATGGGCTTGAGAGCTTGGGTGGCACCAAACTGCAGGTACTCATTTGTCTATATTAGGCTTACGTAGTTGTAAGTCGATCAAATATCACAACTGTTATACTACGCACAAACAACTCACAGATATGGGAAAATTTTCAAATTTTATTGCAAGCTGAAAGAGAAAATGACAGAATCTGTCTTACTACATGGCTTTGAGCTAAAGTGCAAAAGAAAATTCTAAATGAAATACAACTGAATGAAACAAAATTAAGTGAAGTAGCATCTAGACGCTCGTTGTTCCATTCCCTAGGGAGTGTAATGCCACTTCCATCTCCAAGATTTTGATCAATGATATACGGTCCTCCCCATCTTGGACATATGTTATTAGAGATAGGAAAGATTCATTTTAGAACAAGATAGCCAATTCCAAAGGTCCTAGCTTGGACTTTAATGTTGTAGTACCGAGCAACTCGGTTCTGGTGTGCAGTTCCCTTCAAGTCAGCCTCTTCACGCTTCTCATCTCTCAAATCTAAAGATCCCAAAAGGAGATTTTTATTTTTTAGGGTCATAATAAGTAACTCGACGAGAAGGGACTTCAGGTTCTATGGAAATCATGGCTTCAAAGCCGTAAGCAAGGTCGAATGGAGTGTGACCAGTCACAAACTTGTGGCTGGTTCTATATGCCTATGTGTTAATGGGAGTTCATCGACCCACTTGCCTCTGGCCTTTTCCAAACGCTTCTTCAGAATGGACTTTATGATTTTTTAACAAATTCGACCTGTTCATTAGCTTGAGGGTGAGAATCTGCCGCAAAGCTTTTCTCAATATGATGCCGACGACAGAAGTCTTTGAATTCAGCACTGTCAAATAAGGTCCCGTTATCGGTTATGATTTTTTAGGGGAGACCAAAACGATAGATGATATTTCATACAACAAAGTTGATTACTTTCTTCATAGTTA
The DNA here is from genome assembly GCA_030737815.1 of Allium fistulosum. Classification (NCBI taxonomy): domain Eukaryota; kingdom Viridiplantae; phylum Streptophyta; class Magnoliopsida; order Asparagales; family Amaryllidaceae; genus Allium; species Allium fistulosum. Next base: position 477,732,304 of record CM060902.1, read on the forward strand.
TCCTAGACAAAGGTTCAGCTTTAGCCCACGTAGTAAAGTAATCGACTGCTACAATGGCATATTTCGCGCCACCTTTGGAAATCGACAGGGTGACGATGATGTCAGTACCCCTATAGCAAACGACCATGGACTGACCATCTTTGTAATCTCCTTCGATGGAGCTCTTGGAATCTTTGTGTATCTCTAGAATTTGTCGTATCGTCTAGCATAATCAGTTGCATCTCGATTAATAGTTGGCTAGTAATATCCATAGTGAAGTATCCTCTTAGCCAAGGTTTGCCCACCTGGTGTGATCGCCACATTCTCCTTCATGCATTTCTCTTGATACTTGTTTGACTTCATCGTTGGTGATACACCGAAGCAGGAGAATGGAAAAACCCTTCCTGTACACGATCACTTCTTGAAGGATGTATCGTGAAGCTTTATGAAAGACCTGTCGTTTTTCATACTTCCGTTCAGGAAGGATTCCCCTTTGCAAATATTCTTTTATCGAAGTCATCCACGACTATTTCTCAATCTCTATCTCTAAGACCCAATCAATCTCCATCCAGTCAATGCTTGGAGCATTAAGTATTTCAACTGCGACCAAGCCCATAATTTATGCATCCCTAGAACTGGCCAATTTGGCCAATGAGTCGGCTTTCTCATTCTATTCTCTGGGGATATGTGCAATAGTGTAATGCTCAAAAGCGGCTAGTAGCTCTTGGACCTGGTTGAGGTAAGAAGCAAGCCACGCTCCCTTGACCTGATATTCTCCCCTGACTTGGCACACTATTAATTGGGAATCATAGAAAATTTGCAAAGCTTTTACTCCCAGATCTTTAGCAAATGTGAACCCGGGGATCAAGGCTTCATATTCGGCTGCGTTGTTCGTTGCAAGGAAGTTGAGTTTCAGGGCGTAGTAGATCAAGCATTCCTCAGGAGCTACTAGTATGACCCAAACGCTAAAAAATCGATCGTTAGATGCTCCATCTGTGTACATCTTCCATTGGATGGTAGGCTCTCCACTACTCTCAAGAGAGTCATCTCGTACGGAGAATTCAGCTATGAAGTCCACCAACGCTTGTCCCTGGGTAGCTCTCTAAGGGAGATAAGTGATATCGAATTGGCTCAGTTCGATGTTCCATTTCAGTAACCTTCCAGATGTCTCAGGTCATTGTAGGACCTGTCGTAATGGCTAGTTGGTTAAGACATTGATGGGGTGAGCCTAATAATAAGAACGGAGCTTCCTTGGTGCAGTCAATAGGTAGTATGCGAGCTTTTCTAGCTTCGAGTTATTTCTTTCATCACCTGTTAACCGCTTACTAACATAGTATACTAGCCTTTGGATCTGATTCACTTCACGCAGCAATGCGACACATATGGCATGTACCGACACTGCTAAGTAGATATACAAGTCTTTATGATCCAGTGGCTTAGACAAGATGGGGGGTCTCTTTAAGTGACCAGAGCTTGGAACACATCAATATAGTCCTGCGTTCATGCGAAGTTCCTCTTCCCCTTCTGATCAAGTCGAAGAAGGGAATGCACTTATCTGTGGCCCTAGAGATGAATTGACTCGAGGCGGTGACCTTTCCATTTAGGTTTTGCACTAGCTTAATCATCTTCGATGCTTAGATATCTCTTATTGCCTGAATCTTCTCGGGATTCGCTTCAATCCAACGAGAGTTAACGATGAAACTCAAGAATTTCCTTGACACAACGCCGAAAGAGCATTATAAGGAGTTGAGTTTTATTCTGTATTTCCAAAGAACACTGAATATCTCCGCCAAATCACTGATGTGGTCGTTTGGTCATCATGACTACACGAGCATGTCATCCACATATACTTCCATTGATCGTCCGATCTAATCTCTGAACATCCGGTTGACCAGTCTTTGATAAGTAGCTCCAACATTTTTCAGTCTAAAGGCTTCACAATGCAGCAGTATAACCCTAGATCAGTAATGAAGCTGGTGTGTTCCTGGTCTGGAACGTGCATCTGGAACTGGTTGTGTCTGGAATACGCGTCCATAAATGAAAGTACTTCATGTCTAGCAGTCAGTCTACCAGCTGGTCGATCCTTGGAAGTGGAAAGCTATCATTTGGGAATGCTTTATTCAGGTTTGAGTAATCGATGCATGTCCTCCACTTTCTATTAGCCTTTCTTACAAGTGTAGGATTAGATACCTATTTCGGATAGAGGGCGTCGTAGATAAACCCATTATTCATGAGTTTATCCACCTCCTCCTTAAGCACATCAGATCTCTCTGGATCCATGCTGTGTTGTTTTTGTTTCACCGGGACATGCACCAGGTCGATATTGAATGCATGGCTCGCGATGGTTGGCGAGATCCCACACATGTCAGAATGGGTCCAGGCGAACACATCAAGATTCGCCCGAAGAAAGCCAGCTAACTCCCTCATCATCGTTGTGCTAAGTTGTGATCCGATCTTCAAGACCCGTGATGGTTTTCGTGGCTGGTCGTGATGTCGATCGTCAGCTCAGCGAGTGCAACCTTAGGTTTTTAGGCTCCTCTTTCTCATATTTTTGACCTATATCTTTATAGAACCAACTATGGTTCCCGAGCCAAGACTTGGACGTTGATTACTAGGCTTCGTTAGTTTTGACATAGAGAGGTTTCTCCACATCCTTTCCTTTTTCTTTCTACTAAGCATTCCTCAACTCAGCAACATAGCAGGCATGGCCAGTTGTCTGATCTCCATGAATAATTCCCACGCCATTCTCTATCAGGAATTTGTGTGTTAAGCACTAAGGGGCGATAGTTGCCCTGAATTCAGCAATGGCCGGTCGACCCAAGAAAGCATTGTACAAAGAGTTCACATCCATCACAACAAATGGCACCACTCGCACTCTCCTATGGTTTCCATATACCAACTCCACCGATAGCTCGACATAGCCTACTGCTTCGGTAGCAACACCAGTAAAGCCATGAATACGAGCTTTACACAATTTCAAATCTTTGGTCTCCAGTAACATTTGATCGTAGGCCTTCTTAACAAGTATATTGATTGAACTTCCACTGTCAATCAGAATCTTTCTCACCAAGGCGAGGCTGGTCATGGCCGAGATCACCATTGGGTTTTTTGTAGAGGCCTCCACCCTGTCCGTATCTCTACTTCGAAATACGATATCGTTAGTCATAGTTCTTTTCTGCTTCGCCGGAGCATTGTCCTTTGCGTTTGAGCAGCACTCCATATCAACATTTCTTATGGCGTTCACGTAATGCTCCATCTCATTACAGTTTTTGTCAGCTAAATGTGGTCCTCCAATAATACTGTTAATGACTAACTTTCCTCTTGCCCGTTTAGGTTCCTTTGCACTAGGCGGGGCTTGTCCTCTATTGGGGTCGAATGTCCCCTGTTCTCTATCTTGTAGGGCTTTAATGAACTGTTGTAACATTCTTTTATGAATTAACTTTTCAATGACATCGCGGAGGTGGCGGCACTTGTCCGTGGTATGACCATAACTTTCATGGAATCTATAATACTTTCCTGTTTGTCTCTGCTTCTCCATTGGTTCTTTCGTAGGTGGTTTTCTGTATTGCATGGTATTATAAGTCGATAGATAGATGTTCTTTGATGACGTGTTCAATGGTGTATAGGTGTTAAATGTTGGGATCCTTGGATTTTGTTACCCGGTACTATGGCCCGGCTACGTAAGGTTGATCATGAAGTCCAAATTCGATTTTTAATGGAAAGGATGATCACGAGGCAACATCCGCATGACCATAGTATAATGTTTGCACAGTCATATCCAACCCAGGGTAAACAAGGTCGACGAATAGATGATATAGGACATCAGAATTATGAAGGTTAGCTTGGTGGAATAGGGGTCGGCATAGATGCTTGACAAATTGAAGAGTGTATGAATGGGTCGTCATATTGGAGGGATCGACATGGCAGTGGTTACGAAAAGGGTTCGACACGTTATTGGGTCGGCATAGTATATGGGATGATCAGGTCGGCATAGTATATGGGATGCTCAGGCCGGCATAGTATATGGGATGATCAGGTCGGCATAGTAAATAGAATGGACCGGGTCGGCATAGTACCTAGAGTGGATCGGGTCGGCGTACCTGAATGGATCGGCAAAGTGTGGAATGAGGTGGATCGGCACATCGAAAGCAGTCGGCATACTATAATGGGGTCAGCATGGCATGGTGATATGGCTCGGGTTGGTATGATTAGCACAGTATGTTGGGCTAAGCCTTCCTTATGGTGGGCCCAAGTGGTCAGGGGGGTCCAGGCTTTGAGATGTCAGTCAGGTTGAAGGCTGCCATCATCTATAAATAGAGTGGCGGGGGCCACTTTTGGGGGACTCTCTTTTTGGCTAACAAGTGAAACTCTGCCATTTTTGTAATCAGTTTCCTTTTGTTCTAACTTGTTCTCAATCTATTTCTTGTTGATTGTAACTGTAATCAATTGAGTGATAAAGCAATAAAGAAAGTTTTCAGAGTGGACGTAGGCAATCAGCACTGAATCACTATAAATCTTGTTGTTTTTATTTTATGTTGCATTTTGCTTCATATTCAGTGTTATTCCTCCGTTTTCATTTAATTTCTTCATTTATTTCACTACCTAAACCTATTGTCGGGTGTTTGTGACCAATTTGGTTGCAAACATTTTGGTGCTTTCACTTAGAACTCGATTCTCAGGCTATTAGGATCACCTTTGTTGCTATTGGATTGAAGAAATCCCCCAAAGGAGGTCCGGGTTTGTTTTCAGAAGCTTGCAGATACTATTCAGATTTTCCAAGATCTAAGCAAAGGGTTCTAAGATGGTATGGCGTACCAGATCTACTTCCCATAATGTTGACGCCAACGAAACTGCCAGTGTCCAACAAAGGGGGCCAAGCAACCAGCCTGCTAATGTGAATATGGAGCCCGTTGCAGTCTAGAATCCCGCTGATTCTGTTACTAGGACCGAATTTAATTATTTGATGAGGGAGCTAATGGAGAGCCGTAGGCAGCTAAACAAGCAAATCCAGGAAAATGCCTACCCGACAAACCAGATTGCTCAACGGCTGTGTCAAAACGCCGGAGGAAGTCTCGCTTCATACTCGGCGTCTGATAGCTCAACTTCATCGGACGGATACCATAGGCATAGGCATCACATAATTTAAATGACATGAGCTGGATCAGTGGAGCAACATGGGATAGACCACCACGGGCAGCAAAATCGGGTCGGTGTCGATCCCTCCCTAGGGGTCAGTACCGATCGCTCAACCATGAGGATGGCTCCTCAACTGCACCAAGGGAGTCGTGCTCAACTTGGAATCGGGAACTTAGGCACTGGAGCATGCGTGGATTGATTAATTACCTCACCAGAATGATAATGAAGTTAATCCTCAGGATACGCATCTGGAGGAAAATAGGCCAAGAAGGCATAAGTTGCCTCGGAGACGTCGGCCATAACATTTACACTGGATGGAGCCTGACCTGGCACCCCCTATCCAGACTTCGAACTTGTCCGCAATGGTCAGGCAGCTGATGAGGGAGAACCAGGGATTGACTAACAATGATTGGGGAGTCTCTAGGAGCCATACTCTGTTTACCGACAACATTTTGTAGGTTGAATATCCTATGAGGTTTAACATGCCTACAATGCCCGCTTACGAAGGGAAGACTGACCCCGGGCAGCATGTCATGAGGTATGAATGGTTGATGGACTCGGCCAGGGCAAATGACACAACCAAATGTAGATGCTTCTCTATAACTCTATCCGGGGTTGCTACAATGTGGTTCATAAGGTTATCCCCACGATCGATCTCAAGATTTGACGAGTTGGCTATGGGATCCGTGGAGCAGTCTGAATTCATGCCACATGCCCCAAATATGTCATGTCGATATCTAGTTTAATCCAAGCTCCGGGGAAATCAATGAAGGATTACTTGTAAAGATTTCATGTTGCTGCCACTGAAGTTAGTAACCCAAATGACCACGCCATACTTATGGCTGTAACAAAGGGTTGACCCAGAATCCGAGTTCGGTGATTGGCTAGTTGGAAAGCCGCCGGCCATGCTGGAACATTTCTATATGAAGGAAAACCAGTTTAGGAGAATGGAAGAGGCCAGATTGTCTAGAAGAAGCAATGTTGCAGGGCCAAGTGGAGAAGCGGTACAAAGCAACATCGCAGTGAAGAAATCTGGCGGAAGCTCTGGAAAGGTTCGGGTTAACGTTCAAAACAAGCCGAACCAACAGAAAAGGATCAGAGAGGGAAATCCTAATCGAAAAAGGGAGCCTGGAAAGTGGAAGTCAAGGATTCCTACATATAACTACTATACACCTTTGAATGCATCTATGGAGAACATATATTTGTCGAACTGTAACACTTTTCAGTATAGGATGCCGCATTCGAAAGAATCGACTAAGTAACAAAAGCAAACCAGGAGTATTGTCGGTTTCATGAATTCTACGGGCACAATACTAACGAATGTAGGCATCTTCACGATGCCATTGAGAAATAGATCTGCCAGAAAAAGTTGCAGCAGTTTGTCAAGAATCCGCAGGATGGCGGGTAGGGAACATTTGATTCCAATCGAGGACAAGCCCCATGCCAGTTTGAAGAGCCCGTTCAGACCGGTCGGAGATTGGTAATAAACACGATGGATGGTGGACCGCATCCTGCGGACAGGAGTTGGCAGAAAATGGAGCGTTATGCTAATTCAATGAAACATGTGGACTTTGAATGTTGTTCGAATATGGAGGATGGAACTCCGGCTTAGCAACAACGTACAATGACGGACGATATAGTGTTCAAAAGTAGAGATGCTGATAGGGATACCTGTCGTCTGTGCTTCAGCATAAGTTATGGAATTGCATAATATCAAGCCCTTTTCTAACCACGGCACAGTCCAGAATCTACCATGGCTCTGAAGGCTTTAGGAGATAAAAGAATGAGGTAGAAGATCATCTCTTATTTTAACCATCAACTTCCATACCCAACTACTTGCCTGTTTTGGTTTCACATTCCATATATCTCAATTTTGGAGTTATGATTGAGACACCAAACTACCCATAAAGAGTCAATTTTGTTGAGAAGATTGTCAAAATGTTTTGATAGAGCTGCAGTATTCCATCTTTTAAGGTTTTTTATTCCCAAACCCCCATATTTCTTTGGCAATTCCAGTTTGATATAGGCTATAGGGGCAGTTTTCTATTGTGTGTTGTTCATGTCCATAGAAGTTTGATAATCGCGGATCTAATCATGGCTATCAGTTTAGTAGGTAGAAGAAAGGTTCTACACCAGTATACTGTCATGGAGAAGATAACTGAATTGATTATGACTAATCTGCTAGCCTGACTAAGAAATCTATTGTGCCATTTCTCAAATACACTTGTTATTTTTTCATAGAGAGGAATACATTGTGATATAGTGATTCTTTTGCTAGCTAAAGGGATGCCTAATTATGTCATGTCGGATTCAAGAGGTGACATATTGGTTATATTAAGGCACATAGTTACTTCATTTGTATTTAGGCCAGCTAAAAGAATGTGAGATTAATCATGGTTAAGCATTAGACCAGAAAATTGATAAAAGGATTCAAGAGTGTTCATAATGGCATTCAAAGACTAACTAGTAGGCTTGGTGAAAATAATTAGGTCATCAGCAAATGCAAGGGAAGTGATCATAGGGGATTTGCACTTGGGATGAAGAACAATTTTTTTAGTGAAACTTGATGCTAAAAAGCTATGGTCAGAGTTTCAATAATTATTATGAATAGGTAACTAGTGATAGGGTCCCCTTGCCTTAAACCATCATCCCTTTAAAATATCCCACCGTATGAGCATTGAAGACAAGAGTATATCTAACTATTGAGATGCATTGATAAATCCAGATGTAGAACTTTGGAGGAAAATTCATCTTAGAGATGATATGCATAAGAGCAGACCATTGGACAGAGTCAAAGGCCTTTTTTATGTCAATTTTCATCATAGCTCGAGGGGATATGTTAGCAGAAGTATATCCATTGAGAAGCTCATGTGAAAGAAGGACATTGTCTAGGATGCTTCTATTGGGGAGAAAAGCTGCTTGATTAGATGAGATTATAGGAGGAAGAATCTATTTTAGTCTAGAAGCTAGAATTCTTGAGATGCTTTTACATATAATGTTATAGTAGGCTATAGGTCTAAATTGAGTGACATATGAGGGATTATCCACCTTTGGAATCAATGCAATATTCGTAGAGTAAATCGAGCTAAGCATCTTGGACTTATCAAAGAAATTATGCACTGCTTTATTAACATCGGTAGATATTATGTTCCAGCAAGTGATAAAGAAAACAACATTAAAACCATCTGGACCTCCTGCAGCAGATTTCCTCATTGAAAAAATGGAGTTCTTTATCTCTTCATCAGTAATTGGGGAAATGAGTATATCTTGCAGGTCAGCTGATAGAGTAGGAAGTTTTAGAGCATTGATGAATGTGAAGTCTAGAACAGTTTTTGTGGTACCTAACAAGTTAGTGAAATAGCTCAGGAATGCTGCATCTACACCATCATCACTATAATGTGTTGCTCCTAGATTGTCTTTGATTTGGTGTATGGAGGATTTGGATTGCTTTATTTTCAAGGAAGCATGATAAAGTTTTGTATTCCTATCCCCATTCATTGTCCAATTCTCTCTATATTTTTTGTCTTGCCATTTCATCTTCAATGGTATAAACAGCTTCAAGTTGATTTATCAGATCATTTTCAAGGAGATAGTGTATGGGATCATTGCTCGAGTTCATTAACAAGACCTGCACCTGTTCAAGTTTATATCGAATGTCAGAAGATAATTTCTTACCATCACCGTAGATATCTTTAGACCAAGTTTTCAGAGCATTTTTGTATTTTTTAGTTTTCTTTGCAGCTTCAACATAAGGTTTCCATATGTGTGCATGTTCCAAGCATTTGAGACAACCTGCATGAAATTTTGGTTATATATCCATGCATCAAAAAATTTATAATTCACATGTTTATTAATAATTTCTTCTCCAAAAGACAGGATCAAGGGGCAATGGTCAGATAGGGTAGGCAGAGGAATGAAAATTTGAATTGTAGGAAAGAGGGAAAGGGCAATGTGGTTGTTGAAACCATGGTCAATTTTTGTGAGGGTTCTCTGTCCATTCTGGCTTTTATTACTCCATGTGAATGGTGATCTAGTTGATGTAATCTCAACTAATTCAGCATTATGGATGGTATCATTGAGGGGGGGGGGAAGATCTCTGATTTGAAAGAGGGTGCTACCTGTTTTATGAGAAGACAAAAAGGAGCAGTTGAAATCTCCAAGAATGATCTATGGATGGGAATTTTGTCTTAAGCGTGGAAGGTAGTCATGTTGCTTTTGTCTTTGATGAGGAGCACTATCAGCATTGATGAAGATGAAGTATAAGGTTGTGGAGGATGGCTGATGTGTTACATGGGTATGTATAAATTGCTATCAACTAGAATAGTATTGAGGGTGAATACTGTTGGATCATATATGACAAGCAGTCTCCCATAGGGGGCATGAGAACGGTTTGTAATACATTTCCATATCGGATTGATTGTTCTGGTTGCTTTTATAGAGAGAGGAAGGTCTAGCTTTGTTTCAGACAAGGAGAGTAGAGAGATTTTATGTTCATGTATGATTGTTTTTGCTTGCTCAAGTTTTGAGATCATATGAGCTTCTATAATATTCCATGCTCCTATTTTATGTATCATTGGGTATACTTTAGCGTTTTGTTTCTCAGTATTCTCTTACCTCTTTGAGAGGTTGTAGGAGTATTTTCAAGGTATTTTTCATTTGAGGCATCAGTATCATCATCAGAGTCTATAAGGGAGGGGTTCATCAAGTAGTAGTTCTTCGTTTTGCCTTTACTTGGAGGAAGGAGATTATTTTTGGAAGTGGAAATCTTATCTTCTGTCTTGTATTTCTTTTTGGAGTGCTTTGCCTTGGTTAATTGCTGCACTAGTATTGGAGGTGGAATTAGAGAGGTAGAGGATATAATATTAGAAGTGGATGGGGGAGTTTCAAGAAGTGAAAGATTGGTAGTGGAGATGAGATTATTATCATGGTGAGAATGTTTGGGGGAGGAAAGGAATATTGATCAGTTCCAATTTCAAGGAGGTCAGGGCTACGAGAGGATTTGGATCCAGATCTGATGGTTTTTGAGTGAACGGATGCATTTGCAACAAAATTGATTGGTTTTGTAACTGGGTGAGTGTAGTTGTGGTTTGATACGTGCATCATACAAGGTTGTTTCACATGAGGAGGGGGATCAGAGTTGTTAGATGAAGAAAAGCCTGAAATGGTATGGTTTGATTCATTTGCTGTTGTTGAGAGAGAAAATTGATGTAAAGGATCAGGTATTTGTGGTGCACTTATCATTATGACAGCTGATTCATGCATGTTATTGCATGCATATATCACAGGGTTTGTTTTATCAGCTTTAGCATGTAATATAGCATTTAAGGTATGATGGGCATATTTGCATGCATGAGTATCAGTTATTGTGATGTAAGTATCATTTATTTCAGAGCATATTACATCTTCTTCCTTTTCTTGTTCAGTTACATCAAACTGATTAATGTTTTCATCACATAATATTTCATCATTCACCAATATTCCATTTTCAGCATAATCTCCTGATTCATCTATAGTTTGAAGCAAATCAAATTTATTTGACATTTGTATATTCCCCATCTTATCTTTCCTTGTGTTGACTGGTTCATTTTGCTTGAAAACATATTCATCAGACTGCCTTCTTTCAGATGTTGGTGGTAACATTAATTCAGCATTTTTCATTATTACTTTTCTTTTTAATGTCCACTTTCTTCCAAACTTTCTTATTTTCAAATCCAATATTCTTTTTGGCGTTTCTATTGATATATCTCTTCAGCAGTTTTTGCATTTATCTTATTTAAAGATCCTATCTTTTTCTTTGCCTCATCTTTACTGCTTTCAATTATACAGTTATGATCAGTGTGACAAAAAACATAGCATTTCACACATATATCTGGTTTCCACAAGTAATCCACATACACTGTTTGTGATGAACAATCAGATATTTGAACAGGGAAGGATTGAACTAGGCCCTGAATTGGGGAAATCTCTATCAAACATTTTGCAAAATTTAGTCGATCTTGTTTTTCAGTCATTTCATCCATACAAACTAAATTTCCTAGCCTATAGCTAACCAGTTGATGCCCAGCGGTGACCAAGCAAAAATTAGGATATTTGAAAGATGTACCCATATAGGAACTGCTCTTATAGATCCACACACATTACTAATTGAAGGATCCCACTATTTGACTATAAATAGTTTATTTCTCATCATTATAGGGTCACTACGAATTATGTTGCATTTGTCTTGTTCATCAGAGAGAAGGAATAGAAATAAAGTACCATCAGATCTAACCTTAACATTACCACGCAACTTCCATATTTTCTTTAAATGCGCAATCATAGCTGAATACGAGAGAGGCTTATCGAGGAAAAAGCCAACAATATACTCACCCCAAATTTCTTGGCCAGCAAATAAGACGGAGGAAGGTGGGATAAGAACTTCACCATCAAAATCAAGGTCCATATGAACAGGAGTGTACTTCCCTACATTGCGAGACAGTTTCTTGAATAGTGAAGTCCAAGCTTGTTCACGAGGGGGAGGTAAAGGCTAAGATGGGGAGAAAGAGGATAGAGGGGGGACAGGTGAGGAGGAAGGGGCAGAGGCCAGAGGGTACAGCTGAAGTAAAGGTGGAGGTATGGGTATGGGGATCAGGATCGGTATAGGAACAGGAGGAAGGTTGGGTCGTGATAGCGATGGGATAGGTGCAGGAGGGATGGGTTTGGAAGGGAGAGGGGTGGATGGGACATAGGCGGGAAATGGAGAAGCAGCCATTAAGAAAAAATTGATGATATGTCTATTTTGAATTCTAAAAAAACCCTAATCCGAAGATTAGAGCCCAACCCAACTGGTCCACAACAGCCAGGTTGATTTTTAGTGCTATCCCCAAAGAGCGGGCTGTAGGTCCTGCGGAAGGGACTCGAATTCCCGACCTCTTCGAAGTCAGGGAGGACCCCTTACCACCGAGCTACGACTGCGGATATTCGAAGTCAAGGAGGACCCCTTACCACCGAGCTTTTGGTTCATTTCAAATGGACCTCTTCGATATCTTAACCATATTCTATCGCATATAAGTTTTAGATGGGGAACAATCAAAGTTCACAATGTATGATACTTCGATGAAGTGGTTCATTCGAAATGAGCTAATAAACAATACTGTGAGATTGAATATTCAATTTGCTTGATTACAGAAAGATCGTATTGTGGTAAATGTAACACTAGACCTAAACTACAAGAAAGATCTAAGAATTCTATCACCGAACTGTCAATTTGATTGGTTTATGTAAAGTGTAACATATTTGATGTCCTTAGATGTTAAGGATAATCGAATGCACTTTTTAAAGAGTTCGTTATGATATTCTATTAAATGCATTATTTTGAATGGTTTAACCATTTAGAAAGAAAGACGAGTGTACAAGAGTAGATGTGATTTAAGGTACAGTTGGAATGAAGAGAGTGAATGGTCACTTCTACTTTATAAAGAAACATCAAAAATGAGAACTGTAATAATAATAATTGATGCTTAATATTGGAATGAGATATACGATTTCTATTCGGAAATAAATTTTCATATAGAAAATTGTTTTTTATGACAATTTATTTCTTCGAGTTCAAGATATCTTGTCAAAGAACTCTCCGCTGTAAAGTAGCTGCAGCATATGAAATAAATAATTTATATTAGGTGAATGATGGACCTCTGAATTTAGTACGCTGTCATAGTAATGGCGGAAATAGTGGTAGCATACCACATAACACTTATTGATATTGCATCGAGTTAAAAAATTGTTTTCGTAAAATGTACTGAACATTATTTATGAAATAATGATTATTTTTTAATATCGACTGAGAAATAGACATAGTTATATTTTAATATGAATATTATGTACATTTTTTATGAAATAAAACTATAATGCGGCATTTGCTTTCACAACAACAAATGCAATTGAAAATACTAAAGTATCTAAAATTGTTTACAATTAATTTTTGAATTATAAACTAAGCCATAGTTCTGAGAAATAATTTAATTATACGATTATGAATCATCTGATACTAGTTAATTATATCTCGAACAATTAGGGGCTATGCACCTATTTAGTAGCAGCTCATAAGAGTCGATGAACTCTTCAGGTTGATACATATTGATATACGCAATTGCATGTCTATTAAAACCAAAATGGTTACACATACTTCGTTATATTCACCGTTGAGTTATCATCAACATGGACATGTGTATTTGATATACATGTAGTATGTCTATGGTAAACTCATAGAGTATAAAATTGAAGAAATAAAATATCGTGCAATAAATCAAAATGATTTTGTTTGATCGAATAAGTGAGTATATTGGATTGAGTTCCGTATATGCCTGATATGAATAAAGACTCGGTCTCGATGATAGCTTCTCTCGGTAATACATAATGATGTATTGATAAGGAGTAATCGAACTTTGTTGGACAAAGCACGATTAAAGATGAGTGAAGTTGAGTTAAATTGTAACAACTCACTATCTACGACACCACGAATCATCTAAAAGTAGAACTGGCATCGCGGAGTGCATAGATAACGGACCGTTTTTAAATAAATCACAAAATAGATTATAGAGCCATCTATAAAATTCTACACTTTCTGAAACTCAACAACGGAAGGAACCAAATATAATACTAAATAAAAATATTGTAATCCCAGATAAATACAATAAACTATAGTTTATAGTCTCTAGATACTACAAATAAATAAATAGTCTGAATATTGAGGAATAACATCAAATAAGTATTAGATGCGCGTCTCCATTATACCACCATGTCTCTGAAATCATTACTGATCCTCTCTACCTACCTATCAGACTAAATAAAAGGGAGAAAGGAATAAATGGGGTCAGACATACATCTGGAGAGTGATATGCATCATATGTGTGTATAATATTAATAAGCTAGTAAAACAACAATTACAATCAGAAATCATACCTTAGCCTGTGTCAACTACACCTAACAAGTTAGCCAAATATAATATAAACCATTGTGACAATATAGGATAAGGTCTCACTCATCTATAGCCCATACCTAATCATATACACTCGATTAAACCCAAAGTCCAACCACAAACGTGTGCATATGACTAAGCCCTAAAGTCCTAGCTCGTATGCCTGTAACCGTACGCAAATGACTGTGCTCACAGTCCCAACTAGAATGCCAAAAACATATGTAAACAACAAAGCCAAAAGTCCCAGCTCGAATGCCGAAAACGTATGCAAATGACGAAGTCCAAAGTCCCAGCTCAAATGCCAAAAATGTACGCAACTGACCGAGCCCAAAGTCCCAGCTCAAGTGCCGAAACCATCACTAGTACAACCTAGGACTAATTTCCTCATATGTGTTTAGAAACATTGCAGAGAGTACCCTCATATAACGAATCTACCAAACAAAACACTTTTCAGAAGAGTCTCAAAACATAGCCACCAATATACTAATATGTTCCTCGTCCTGCCATGATCGTAATACCATGAATCGCGCGAGAAATGGAGATCGTATGTGAATGTTATAAGCGTTAGAAGATTAAAGGCGATACCATAATTTCTTGTTTGATTTTTATTTAATATTATATTAGCTTCCCTAATGTCGCGCTACAGTACTCAGAAAAACACGATCGTTTAACTTGCCCCCACTTTAACTCCCTGCTGCTGTCGCTACGGTGACCGAGGAACAAATCTGACCCTACCAACCTTCCCTGTGTGCCATGCCATCACTGCCAGTGCTAACTTTTCCACTCTGATTGCCTCTGGCAATCCCTATGTCCCCACGCTTTTCTGATGACCTACGACCATCCATGACCAACTGAGCCCATCGAGAACCACCAAGACCTGCTCGACCTTCTCCACAAGTCCATAGTTTCGAATCATTGTATAATCGCTGTTTTACCCATGAATCGAAATGAACGACCTACATTTATCAAACTTCCAACATGTTTTCTGATCAATCTGCACACCCAATCAATGAACGAACACAACCAGTGAATTATTGTTGTCGAGAACTACAATTTTGATATATAGTATACCTAGTTTGGAACACTTGTATATTTCGCACTTTTTAAATTAAAGGTAGATTAACGGTTGCTAATTACAATCGATAAAAATTCGATTTTTAATTATCAAGTCATGACGTATGAAATTTTAGTCAGATGTACATAAAAAATTTAAATTTGGATTTTTGATTTCTTCATATGCATATTGATTTACAAATATAAGTGGCGGTTTACTATAACCTATTAATATATACGCATATATGAAAAGTCTCACTCACCGATTAGTTTTGCTTCCTTTCCGATTTGATTAGAATCCACCTTTCCCTTGCAAGCCTGATGCGTAACCTTCTCGACTCACCTTGATTTGCTTTGAAATTCATTGTTTTGAAATGTCCAATTATTTCCTTTTGATTTAATGTGGTATTAATTTGATTTTTGTTAAGGGATTAGATGATCGAGATGATAAAGACTAAAATAGAATGATTAGGTTGAAGTATGATTAGGAGAATAGGATTTGGTTCCTATTTATAAGCTGAAACGACTCATAGTTGGACTAAAATTTCGAAACCAATATATCACGAAAATGCCATTGAGTTTTGACACATTCTAATTTTCAGTTCGTTTAACCAAATTCAACAAATTATACATGTTTTTTGACTGTAAATGACATTCTGGACACATTGGACTAGATTTCGATGCCTAATTCCAGCTCTTGTAGAAATTTAATTTTTTACCGTTTATGTAAAAGTATGATTTTGCCGCTATAAAATTTATATTTAATAACGAAAAATTACGAGGTGTTACATTCTTCATCCTTAAAAGAATTTCGTCCCCGAAATTCTAAAGGATGGAAAATGAACTAAAAACATACAAACACACACAAAATTTCACACCCACTTCCTTTAGTTGACTAGGCTCCACTACCATTGTTGTATCATGAATGCATTTCCGTAGATGTGACACATGGAATACATTGTGAATGTTCCCAACTTTTTGGGGAGTTCTACCCTGTAGGTTAACTTCCCTACTCTCTCCGAGATCGAAAAAGGCCCAGTGAATCATGGCGTTAACTTCCCTGTACTACCAAAATGTATGACATGTCTCAATGGCGATACTTTAACAAACACCATGTCGCCTACTTTGAACTCCAAACCATATGTCTTCTATCTGTGTACGACTTTTGCCAATCTTGTGCAGTCTTTATTCTTTTTCGAATCAGCTCTACTTTCTCCGAGGTATCTCTAATCATTTTCGGTCCAAGTATAACCCTATCTGTTGCCTCCCACCAATATGACGTAGACTTGCATAGCCTCCCATATAAAGCCTCAAAAGGTGCCATGCCTATACTAGCTTGATAGATATTATTATAGGTGAACACCACTAGTGGTAAATAGTCTTCCTACGCTCCACCAAAATTAAGTATGCAAGCTAAACAGATCCTCTAAAACCCTATTCACCCTTTCGGTCTACCTATCCATCTGTGGATGGTAACCGGTGCTCAGATTCAACTCTGTATTCAATGCATGTTGACGGCTCCTCTAAAACTCACTCGTAAAAAGTGGGTCTTGATCGCTAACGAAGCTAGAAGGCATTCCATGCAAGTGAGTAATCTCTTAATGTATAATGTAGCCAACGGTACTGCGTCCTCATACTCTTCACAGGAATGAAACGGGCGCATTTAGTCAAATGGTCCACCACAACCCAAATGCTTTCATTTCCCCTCTTACTCCTAGGTAGTCCATCAATAAAGTCCATACAAATATGCTCTCACTTCCACTATGGAATGTGCAACGGAAGTAATAGTCCACTAGGCTTTTTTGCTTCGCCTTCACCCTTTGACAAGTTAAGCACCTAACAGCGTATTCCGCCACCTGCCTCTTCATCTTCGACCAATAGATTACCCTCCTCATATCGCGGTATATTTTATCGCCGCTTGGATGAATAGTCATCTTAAAATGATGACATTCACTAAGTACCTCATCTATCACCTCACCAACTACCGGTACACATAACCTTCTGTCCCGCCTTAGCCTACCTTTGTCATCGATGGAATAACGATCCAGGTGAGTAGATCGCTGGTCTCTCTCCAACTATTGAAAGATACTAACCAATTCTGATCTTCTTTCTGACCAGTCCCAATACGGTCCATGAACGTTGGCCTAACTTCCAAGGCCGCTAATAAATTCGACAACCACTTTGTCAAAGGTCAGAAATCGAAACTTGCAATGTACTCCAATTTCTTCCATTCTGTAAACATCGAGCCCAACATAGCATGCTTCCTACTTAAGGCATCTACCACCATATTGCCATTCCTCAATGTATATGAAATATCAAAATCATATAAGGCTAAAAACTTCATCCATCTTTATTATCTCAGATTCAAATCTTTCTACAAGAATAAATATATGAGCGACTTATGATATGTAAATGGTTCGAACCTTTAACCCAACAAATAATGTCTTCATGACTTCAACGCAAAAATGATAGCCGCTGACTCAAGATCATGGATTGGATAACTCCTCTCATAAACCTTCAACTATCTACTAACGTATGCCACAACCATTCCTTCTTGCATAAGAACAGCTCCTGATCCTGTACCATAAGCATCAGTATATACGATAAAAGGCTTCATACCATCGGCAATAACCAAAATAGTTGCACCCATCAGAAGCTCTTTTATACGTATGAAGGCATGTTCACACTTCGCATACCAAGAGAAAAATAGATATTTCTTAATAAGGCGGGTTAGGGATGTGGAAACCTTCAGAAAGTCCTTGATGAACTTTCGAGAAAACCCCACCAAACCAAGAAAGCTCCTAACTTCGATGACATTCTTTGATACCTACCAGTCTTGTACTACGGCATTTTTGCTTGGATCAACTGCTAATCCATGCTCGGACACAACATATCTAAGAAAACGTACTATTTTCTCCAAAAAATGGCACTTGGTGAATTTAGCCTCCAATTGGTGCTTTCTTAAGGCATCAAGCACCTCTTCTAAATGCGCATCGGATCCTTCTTCGCCTTTGACTAAACGAGGATATCATTCATAAACACCACTACAAATCAATTTAGCTTTTTTCAGAAAACACAACTTATAAGATCCACAAAATAGACTGGGCGTTGGTTAGTTCGAAAGGCATGACTAACCACTCATAAGAACCCCCGGTATATGAAAGGTAGTTTTTGGTATGCTCTCATTGGCCACCCTAAAATGATGAAAGCCCATGGTGAGGTCCAACTGTGAAAATACCCTCCCTCCAACTAATTGGCCAAAAAAATCATCGATGTGCGACAATGGGTATTCATTCTTCCTCGTCAACTTGTTTAGCTCACGGTAATCGACCATACAACCGTAAAGATCCATCTGCCTTAATGGCGAACACAACGGCTGCTCCCCACTCAAATGTGCTTCTTCGTATAAACCCTTTTTTTGTAGAATTTCGGAAACTTGGGTGTCCAACTCCTTTCTTTCTCGAGGTGTCATTTGCCTAATGGGTAATACAACTTGCTTTGCACCTTCGACCAAATCAATACGAAACTCTATTTCTCATCGGGAAGGAAGGCTAGGAATCTCCCCAGATACGTCAGGAAATCTCTATACGAGAGGAATGGATGCAAATTCATCTTGGGATAGATCCAATGAATGTAAGTAACTCAACATCATCGATCCACTTGGCTCACAATAAACATCTAGGTTACACCTTGTGTCACTCCTCATGCGAATCACCCTCCTATCATAATCTAGTACTACCCCATAGTGTGACATCTATGCCATCCCCAATATCAATCCATACCCCGAAAACCTAAGCACAAAAGCATTACATATAAATTCCACACCACAAATCAACAACTTTAATTTTTGGCAAACCATAGGTAAGTGGGCCAAACCCCCCCTCCCCTAACGGGATTCGACACCAGCATAGAATTAGGCACAATGTAAGTCCCTAATTCTAATCTATCGACCATACTTCTAGAAATAAAAGAATGCGATGCTCCAGTGTTTAATAAAATACGAATGGGAAAATTAGAGATAAGTAACATACCTTCCGTAGGGGATATAGAAGCTACGTTATCGTTTCCTTCGGTTGGTGGTGCACTAGCATTAGGAATTGCTTCTAGTGCATAAGCCTTCACAATCTGAAAGTTTCCAGCACCCTGTCCTCCTCTTCCCGAGGTAGGGCATGTATTCTTCATGTGTCCAAACTGATTGCAATCATAAGACTTTATCTTTGTCAAATCTACTTTGCACTCCCTATGACTATGGCCTCTCTTTCAACAACGGTTGTAGACAAGAGCCTACTTTTCCCCTTTTCCATGTTCATTTTTCCCAACTCCGTTCTTTCATTTCCCCTTTGAATGTGCTTACTCGATCTCCATCTTGGGCTCCTTAATTTCTTCCCTTATGATGGTGTTGAGCAGCGCCATCTCCACTAACTTCTCATATGTAGCCAGCATCAGAATGTTACTCAATGTTAGATCCTTAGTGGTTGATTCAATCTATTTGCAAACCTCTTGGCCTTCTTCCTCGGTGTATCAATTAGCTCCATCCCAAATACTACAAGCTTGTTGAATTGGTTCACATACTCCTTCATCATCATGTTACCTTGCTACAGATGAATGGACTTTTTAATCTGAACTCCTTTCTCTGCCTCTGAGATAAACTTAGCCTTGAACCTTTGTTAGAAGTTTCCCCAAGTGATGTCCTCCTCATTTGTCTCGGCTACTACCATCTCCCACTAGTTTAAGGCCTCTCCCTGTAGGTGCCATGCTGCAAGCTGTCGCCCCGTAGCAGCCTCGAGGAAAAAAGATACGCTCACATGTGCGAAGCCATGCGCCCATATCCATAAAGGACTTAGTTCCCATGGAAGGCGTCCCACCCATGCTCGTAAAGTCATTGCACAACTTCGGGAAACTAGCGGAGGGTGGTTTATTGGGAATCATTGCAGGTGTATGGGATACAGATGTGGTGAGATTAACGTGGGCTTGGTCGGTGGCTTGTAAGAACCTACGGAACCATATGGGTATGTTCAGGCCACGTACCTCTGGCGACACATACTAAGAGCGCTCTGCAGTCTGGTTACTCATTTTGACTATCTATAAAGAAAAGACTATAACCAACTATTCCTTTAATGATAGTGAATTAGAATGGATTAAATGTGGTGTGTTTGCACTATTATATTATATATATATATATATGTGTGTGTGTGTGTGTGTATAATATAAAATATAAGTACGCTTGCTCAATACGTCCAAGTATAGTAGGAATTGTTTAACCTAAGCTCTGATATCAAATGTAACAGCCCGCTATCTACGACGTCCTAACTTGTTTAAAAGTGGAATTGGCATCGCAGACCTCATAGACAATAAATCATTTTTAAATAAATTATAAAAAAGATCATAGAGCTATCTACAATATTCTACACTTTCTGAAACTCATAATGGAAGGAACAAAATATAACACTGAACAAAAATACTGTAATCCCAGATAAATATAATAAACTATAGTTTATAGTCTCTAGATAATACAAATAAATAAATAGTTTGAATATTTGGCAAAAACATCAAATAAGTAGTACATGGCTAAAAGGTAGATGTGCATCTCCATCATACCACCACATCTTTGAAATCATTGTCGATCTTCTCTACCTACCTATTAGAGTAAACAAAAAAGAAAAGGTAATAAAAGGGGTCAGACATACGTCTGGTGAGTGATACACATCGTATGTATGTATAATATTAATAAGCTAGTAAAACTAAAATTACATTCAGAAATCATACCTTAACCTATGTCACCAGCACTCAACAAGTCAGCTAAATATAATATAATACCATAGTGGAAACATAGGATAAGGTCCCACTAATATCTAGCCCATACCTAATCATATACAGCCGATCAAATCTAAAGCCCAACCATATATATGTGCATTCGACCAAGCCCAAAAGTCCCAGCTCGTATTCCCGTAACTGTATGCAAATGACCGAGCCCAAAGTCCCAGCTTGAATGCCAAAAACATATGGAAATGATTGAAAGCAAAGTCCTAGCTTGAATGTTGAAAACGATTCAAACGGATGAGTCTAAAGTCCCAGCTCGAATGCCAATAATACAAGCAAACAACCAAGCTCAAAGTCCCAGCTTAAATGTCAAAACCATCACTAGTACAACCGAGGACTAATTTCCCCATAAGTGTACTGAAACAATGCATATAATAACTTCATATAATGGATCTACCAAACAACAAACTTTTCAGAAGATTCTCAAAATACAGCAACCAATATACTAAAACATTCCTCGTCCCGCCACAATCGCAATGTCATGAATCGCGCGTGAAACGAAGGTCATACGTGAAAGTGATAAACATTAGAAAAATAGGAGCGATATCATAATTTCTAGTTTAATTTTTATTTAATATTATATAAGCTACCCTAACGTTGCGCTATAGTACTCAGAAAAATACGATCGTTCAACCTGTCGCTACTTCAACTCCCTACAGCCGCCGCCACGGTGATTGATAACCAAATCCGACCATGCAACCTTCCATGCATGCCACGCCGTCCTTTCCAGTGCTAGCTTTTCCACCTTTGTTCGCCTCTGGTGATCCCCACATCACCACGCTTTTCTAATGATCTTCAACCATCCACGACCAACTAAGTCCATTCGGGAACCACCAAAATGACCTGTTAGACCTTCTCTACAAGTCCATAGATTCGGATCGTCATATAATCACTATTTTATGGTTAAAATCCAAACAAACGACCTATATTTATCGAACTTCCGACGTGTTTTCTGATCAATCCGAACACCCAATCAATGAACGAACACCACTAGTGAATTTATGTCATCGAGAACTGCGAGTTTGATATATAGTATGCCTAGTTTGGAACACCTGTATATTTCACATTTTTTAAATTAAAGATATATTAATGGTTGCTAATTATGATCGATAAAAATCAAACTTTTAATCATCATGTAATGACGTGTGAAATTTTAATCAAGTGTATATAAAAACATATAAATTTTGATTTTTAGTTTCATCATATGCATAGTAATCTACAAATATAAATAGTGATTTACTATAACCTATCAATATATCCGCATATATGAAGAGTCACACTCACCAATTAGTTTTGCTTCCTTTTTATTTGATTAAAATCCACCTTTCCCTTGCTGGCCTAATGCATAACCTTCTCGAGTCATCTTGATTTTCTTTGTAATTCCTTGTTTTGAACTATCCAATTATTGCCTTTTAATTTGATGTAGAATTAGTTTGATTTTTGTTAAGAGATCAGATGATGGAGAAGATAGAGATTAAGGATAGAATGTTTAGGCTGAAGTATGATTAGGGGAATGGGATTTGGTACCTATTTACAGGCTGAAATGGCTCATAGTTGGACTAAAATTATAAAACCAATATATTATGAAAATGCCATTGAGTTTTTACTTATTTTAATTTCCAGATCATTTAACCAAATTCTACAATTTATACATGTTTTCTGAGTATAAACGACATTCTGGATGTATTGAAATAGGTCCTAAGGCCTAACTCTAGCTTTTATAAAGATATATTTTTACCGTTTATGTGAAATTACGATTTTGTCGTTATAAAATTTATTATTTAATAATGAAAAATTATGGGGTGTTACATAAATACTTTTAATTAGGTGTGTATTAAGAGTAGTATACAAGGTTAAAATTAATATCATCCAAAGATTAATTTACAAAACCATATGAGATAAGGGTTTATAAGGAACCCGTATATTTCCTAGGCCAAGTAGTTAGCTAGTTGTGCAAGTCAAAAGACTGCACGTAATAATTATACATAAAGGATCTTGTATGAATCCTCCTAAGGGAATTTTGGGAACGATAGTCATTAGATGGCTGATTTATGTTATGAACATAAATAGATTGTGAACTAATGTAAAATCAGTTTTATATAAGGCAATTCATAAAATGTTTATAAATATCTGTTCTGTTGCAACCGTTGTTTCATGAAATTCCAACTTCGTAGCGAAGGAATTTCTTTAAGAAATTATTGGTATAAAATGAATTTGGATATGATCTAATGATAAAACTGATTACAAGAGATGAAATGAAATTAATCAAACCTAAATGAACACAAATACATTAGAACGTCTAATGAGTATTCTTGTACATTAAAGAGAAACTACGAGTTTCTTTTCAATGTCAAGAATAAATAACCCTTGGTTGTTTAATTAAACTATTAAGAGTATTGACTCTATGGTATGGTACGATTGATGCGTTGATCTGAAATAGATTCAAAGTATATTATCAAAATATGATTTTGATAGCTATATCCGAAGGGATATGATCAATTGGTCGCATTGTGTTTTTATGAGAAAGACAAATGCAGTTGAAATATAGTGAGCCACATTGATAATAATATTATCATGAATTTCAATTGTCGTAATTCATTAACAGATTCACCGTTCAATGTGCCCAAGTAGGTTTGGATTTTACTCATAAAATTATCGCATGGTATGACTTTATAAACCATACGAGATAAGGGTTTACACATAATAACTAAAGTGTCTCGAAGTCAGTGGGAGCGATATTGAATTTGTGAGTTTTTGGATATGATCCAAAAAATGATAGAAAGTATCATTTTAAAAGCATCAAAATTGAAAAAATATTTTGATAGAAATATCAAATAGTTCGATTGTCAATCAAAAAGTAGAGGAAGCGTGTGCTTATAAAAATGAAAGTTAAAAGGTACATTTCTAAACCATGTAAACAACACACCGCTAATTGTTAACAATGTACTTGTGTTAAAATCAGCTTTAGTTGTTTTAATACTAGACGTTGGAATTATAAATGATGTCTTTCATTGTAATTATAAAAAATATTGGGAATGTCCCAAACGATATGCAAAGACACCTTATTAAAATGTTTAATATGGAACATGTAGGATGGATTACTTATGCATTGGCGATAGGAATTATCATACATGTTATGTTTTCTACAATATCGTGATTTGTTTATGTATTTGATACATGAAGCAAATATCAAATCCAAATAGATATCACAAAATGGTTGTTTGAGTTATCCTTGTGTATTTATGAAATACTAGAGAGTTGTTTATAGAAACAACGAACTCCCTATGAAGTAGTGTTTAGACTTAAACTTCATAAGTGATATTGAGTATAATATGTCAATAATAAATTCAAGTTAAGAATCTTAAGTTGGAAATGTTCCAATTAGAAGAGATTGTGGGTGATTTAATAAAAATGCTAAGTACACTGACTTGAATAATGCCATAATAAAAGCAGTGTATACATACATACATATATACATATATAATAAATGCACAAATTTATAACTGAGCCGATGGTGTTTCCAAATGTTGAGAATCCCATAACATTGTTATATGATAACGATGTCATGATATAGTTCATAATAGAACTTAGAGCTCACTGGCAGTCAAGAGACATACTCCTAATTGTTCCACATGACAAAGGTAGTTTATTAGAGTTGGAGAGAGTTGATTGGCATAGTAGATAATTGAAACGTAATAGCATACCCGTTCACTAAGGGATTGCCCGAATGGGTTTTGAGAGACCGATTGGAGAAGTTGGAATAAGATTCCATAATTGACCACAAGTACAAGTGGGAATTGATAGAGTTAGGAGTACGCCCTAGGGGTAATTATGTAATTTTACATATATCTAACTCGATAACCAATCTTGTTCGGAATAAAACTTGTTTTCTTTCTATTATGTACTTGATATAATGTGTTATATTAATTAATTAATTTAATTAAAAATATATTTAATAGAAAATCCATAAATGGTATGTTTTTGTGAAAGTAGTTACAAAGTGTTGTAATTGTAAGTAATTTATCACAATGAAAATAAATATATCATTTTAAATATTCCTAATCAAGATGTATCGAGACTGGATATCGATACATCCATTGAGACTTGAGTATATAACGCTCTCCAAATGTTGGGCAGTGTATTACTCATAGTTGTAGGGGCACCAAGGGTTTAAGCACTAATAGTTATTGGATAACTATGGAATGACTCACTCGATAGTTTTCTGTTGGTTAATATAAATAAGGTCAAACAGAAAATATCGATGTGACTAACTTACACAGTTCTCTCGACTTAGGAATACCGTTAGTTTTCAATATGAAAGCTCCACTTTGAGTATAGTCAAATCATAGCACGGCATCCATCGAGTGACCATAGTTGGGTCGAGTGGAAGTATTGAAAGTGAAACACTATTCAAGGGAGGATTCGACTTCTCGGTTATATGGGGTTAGTATCACAGTCAATTTAAGTAAATTCAAAGTCAAAGCCTCTAGCTAGAGCATTTCGATTAATAATAATTGTTATTATTAAACCCAGGACTTTTTGTTTGGACCATAGAGTTGAATATGAACGCTATTGGAATTTTGACCATTACCAAATTCCATAAGTTCAAAGTGATATAATTTGACGAAGAGAATTGGTGTAAATAAATGTCATAATCGGGTAAGGATTAATAAAGTGAAATTAGATTTTATTGAAACCAAAAGCGATAAATTTGGTCAAAATGTAACACCAACTACTAAGTGATGTGTGAACGTCAATACTCGAATAGTTCGATATTAATTGCTGACCAAATTTACATCTGATGAGCTAGACAACCAAAACGATGAATTCTGCTTTGACCAAGCGATTTAATTAGTTTATAATATAAATTAATTAAATTAATTGATATTTATGAATTATTACTTATAAAATGTTGATTATGATTTGAGGAATAAATATTACTAAATATATCTATAATAGTTAAAAATATATTAATCTATATATGATATCGATAAGGGATTAAATTGGATTTAATTAAATAATATTTTCTTTAGGCTTAAATGGGTTTTTGGCACCATCATGATGGATGAAATTTTCAACAGCAACATGACATGGGGGTGGCTCAAAATAGGGTTTAGATGCTATATTTTGGATGGTACGGATCAAGGGAGAATAAGCATGGATGAGATCCTATTTTTCCTCTTTTCTATCCACTATAGAAGAAAATCTTAACTAATTTGATTAGGGTTTTTTGGTTGGCGTTTCCTTCATATCTTGCTAATCAAAATTACTCTATTAGCATTCCATTATATCAAGTTCAAATCAACTCAAAGTCGATCACTATCTGATAGTCAAAGGTCAACGGTTTAAGGGCTATCAACTGCCGAATCGGAAAGAGTTTCAAAGGGGAGAGTTCATCCTTTCAAGGTGTGCTTCAAGGGTTTCATTCTTAGGTATTTTTTATCAAATTATAGTTTATAATTCTCTAAACAATATTTTATAATGTGTGTGTATTATATTGTTGGTTAGGGAAGATTCTGGTATGAATTAATGTTGTCACAAATTAGTTTGGATATATGTAAATATATACTTATAAAAAAACCATTTTTTTACATATCAGGCTAGCATTGAAGCATAATATACATATTAATTAGTATTATATATATATATATATATTTAATTACATATATATGGTTTATATTTAATTACAACATTACACTATGGTTAAAATTGATCATATAATTTATATATGTAAATTAATGGTAATAGTAATTTTTGAAAGCAAAAAATAATTTTTATTATTATTTATTATAATTTAAATCAGTATACTACACAAATAAATCATATAAAATCAAATATGTCATGAAAATTAATTTTTTAATTTTGTGAAATTACTTTAACATCGGATAACCTTTCGGCCAGAAAATAAAAATTAAAAATATTTTTTTGTTTTTTTAAAAATTATTATTCAAATTGGCCGAAAATTAATAAATTAATTAAAAATAAAATTTAGCTGAAAAAATTATGAAATTTTTTTCGTACTTTAAAATATCATCTTTGATTTACTAGAAATTTAAATTTTGAAAAAAGGTTTTGAAGATAATTTTTTATTGATATTTTATGTAATTTCAGATGAATATTTAGTCAAAATATATTTTAAAATAATAATAAAGATTTTCTATCTGGAATCTAAAAAAATATTTTTTAATTTTATAAGTTAATATATATATATATATATTATATAAATATGTTTATGTGTATATATATACAAATAAATATAAAATATTATTTTATTATTATATATATACTAGTACATATTTTATTCACAGTTTTATAAGAAAATTATTATTTGCTTAATATTTAAATAATTTATGTACATTTAAATAGATATATTATAATAATATACATACATACATATATATACACGATTTTATTTATAAAATTTTATATATACATACATACATACATATATACATACATATATATATTGTATATACATAAAATTATTTAAACAAACTTATTATGTACATTTATTTATTTGTTTATTTACAACATTTATAAGTAATGGTTTATATACATATGTATATTTAGACAGTATATATTTGCATATCGGATGAGCTAACGTTTTCTATGTAATGTAAATCTCAATATCTATACACGAGCATGTTATACCTTAAAAGGATTGATATGTTACACATGCATAGACATATTTATGTGTATATGATATGTGTGTGTGTGTATAAATTAAATAAAATTATATGTAATTTAAAATTTTAAATAAAAAAAACATTTTATTTAAATAATATTTAGAAATGTTCTAAATGAATTAGACTTCATAGGCCCAATATAGATCTAGTAAGTAATTTATTTTTGAAATTCACCTATAACTTCCGCTGCGGGCTGGTCCAGTTCCAACATATGCATATATCTCGTAGGAAGTCATAAAAGTCCAAATACATAATTTACATATGTAATTTTCTTTCCAAAGAAAGAATTACGAAAGTTGTAACAATATATAGTTAATCACTACTATAGCTTTAAACAAGCACGTAATACACTTCATAGACATTCAAATGATGAGTTTGCTCACCCTTTTCCAACCTTACAACCAAGCACAAGCTCAACCTTGTCATCACTTCCTTCCTCAACCAAAGTAAGCTCCAAAATCCTCCTACCCTTCACAAATGCTCGGCCTAGGCAAGAATTTGCCTATAATGCTCACGACCTTAGGCCTTTTGGACTTGTGTGCTCCACTCCTTCAAGCTTCAAGTTGATAATACTTGTTGTTATGTTGTTTAAGGCGTGTAGCAAGAGTTTGGTGCAAGTTTTGACTGATTTGTTTTGAGTTTTAGAAAGTTAAAATAAAAGAGACTAAGAAAATGATGAGCTTAGTGTTTGTGTATAAAATGTGAAAGAGATTCATGAGCCCTTTTGTACCGACCCGGATTTTTGGTCGTTGATTTTGAACATTTAATTTATTTTAAATGTTGAGTTTTGAAATGTGAATAGAATTTTAATATAGCGATTTATTGGATAAATTTAATTGTTGAATTAATCATTGGAAATCGTTTAAATAATTGAATTGGAGTAGAATATGAATCGAAAATGATTTTTAATGTTGATATAAATTCTACCGGAATTATAACTGAGTTAGTAAGTTTTTAAAACTAAAATTTTAAACGATTTTTTAAAAATAGGAAATCGTCGATTTAATCGATGATTTGAAATAGCGATCTGGGAATTCAACGAAACCAGTTCCATTGGATCCGTAATAGTGTGTTAATATCAGATTTCAAATTTCGTAATGTTTGGATTCACTGTTTGGTCGTACGGGATAGAAACTCCTAGAAATAATTTAGTTGAATTTAATTCAAATAGTCGGTTTAAAAAGCTATCTTCCACATAGGATCGAATTAGACCTTGAGACTTGTTCCATTGGGTTTGGAATCGTGGTATAACTGTGATAACCCTGATTTTTGTGAGTAATTTCATGATTTAATCTAGTTTGTATTTGTTTGAAATTGCATTGGAAAAAAAAATATAGGAAATTGATTTGCAGATACCAAGTATAAAACATGCACATGTGCACAAGGCAGTGCACAAACATGTACACAGTTTTCTGTGTAATAAAATAAGCAACAATCAATGGAAATAATAGGATATATGAATTACAAGTATATATACATGTAGGCAGAAATCATCAAGCCTTAAAAAAAAGGACTTAGGCCAGAGTAGGCATACATGTATTATACATGTGCACTAAATAATACTTGCAGAAATAAAAAGAAAAATTAACATTTGCATGAAAATGGTATGAGCTCTTGGACAAGCACTTTATCCATTTTTAGCAATTCCTTTTTACTTTAAAAAAAAAACAGAAAACAGAAATCATGCAAATAACATGACCGGGGCAATGAGGTATATTTTCTGGAAAATATACCAGGACCATTTACCCATTTTCTCTAAAAATGTTAGAATAAGAGGCAGATCATAGTTGGTAGGGTAAAATTGGCATTTGGTAATTTCCTTAAACCCTAGTAGCAGCCAGAGTTCATATAAGAAGACCTGGTGTGGTAAGGTTTTATGATTGCTCTACCTCTTAAAAAGAAAAATATACAAGGCATAAACCAGAGAAAATAGGAGAAGGCAGAAGACTAAAAAGGGGTTCATAAGGCATAGGAAGAAGAAGGATTAAGGTGAGTAATCTCACTGAAAACTTTGGCATTAAGACCTGAATATTGAGGCAGCCAGTTTGAACTAATTTTCTTTTACAAGTTATGTTTTATGATTGGATGACTTTGGCTTGTTAATGATTTGTTTAAG
This sequence comes from Allium fistulosum, assembly GCA_030737815.1. Lineage (NCBI taxonomy): Eukaryota > Viridiplantae > Streptophyta > Magnoliopsida > Asparagales > Amaryllidaceae > Allium > Allium fistulosum. Next base: position 477,762,050 of record CM060902.1, read on the forward strand.
GGTAAAACCTCTATCTGATTTACCCAGAAAAATAAGAGTCATGGATTCATGAACTAAAATGTTTGTCTGAGATATGGGTTAACTTTGAGATTGGGTGTTTTCTTTTATAAGTTTTCTTTGTAAGTTGTTTGTAAAATCCCCGGATTCAAGTAGTGGGTATATGGTCTGAAGGTAGAAAGAAATATGGGCTGTGACATTGTGTTGTTGCTTATGTCTCATATTAATTAAAACAAAAGAAAATGTAGAAGTGCAATGTTGTACATGTGCTGAGCTTCTATGTTTTATGAAATACCCAAATCAAATATACTTGTGGTTTAGCCAGATCATGAATCTGATTGAACCAGAGGTAAGGAAGAATATATATATATATCTGGCAAATTACTCAGGACCATATGCTTACATCTTGATCCAGTGAAACCCATAGGCAAAATAATGTGCTAAGAAGTCACCTCACTCTTTTATGATAAAATGGTTGCTTCTGAGAATTTAACTTACCAAACTCTGGATGAATATATGTTGCTTGCATCATTTATGTTTCTCTGATTAAGAAGTGAGATGCAGAAGGGATTAGCACTGCTATGAAAAATATTAAAACACTTAGTAATTTAACTAAGGACTTGGGATCTTAGGGCTACCAAAGTATAGCTTGGCAATGGGAATATTGCAAGTTCACACATGGTATATTTATACCCAGGGGCCTGAGTGTGCTGGGTTAACAGAGAAAGGTCCCAGGCAGTGTGTGTTTAAAAAGAAGAAAGTAGCTAAAGACCCTGTTATATTTGATAATGAATTCTAGGAATAGATTCAGGAGAGGTCTGGGCAAAAATCCCTGATGGCCAGTAAAGTTGAAAAGGAGATGATAACTGAATTTATGTTTGCATTAACTGAATTGATGTTTGCATTTGGTTGTTTTGGTGCTTATTGGTGAATCTTGTGGTTGTTTTCTATGAACTAAATCATTGTGATCATATATAATCTGTTTGGCACAGAAGACATTGAGTTTCTTATTCTTGCAAAGTACTGGAATATAAATAGAATTGAAATAAATCATGTTTTCAGTTAGATTATTCACACCAGACAAATAGTCTGACCCTTTTGTGTTTATGCACCATTGGGTGTCTCATATTTATATGGGGCAGTTCATGGTGATTTTGCAGGGAAATAGGGATTGCTTTGATCAGGCTTTGGATGTTAAACTGCTTAAGATTTGGATGCTATGTTTTTAAAAGTCTTTGCTGAAGCTAAATTAGATATTCATGTTGAACTATGCTAAGATATTTGTTTAAGTTGCCTAGAAAAACCAATGTATTATCATTCACTGTTTTGTGAGTGTTGAACTTACATGTAATAGTTGAACTATGTGCTTTGTTTTGTTAAATGCTTTGCTAAGAAAAATGAATTTCAAGCTTCAAGAACAGTTAGGCTATAATGGTAGAAAATCTGAGTTTGAAAGAATTTGTGGTTTGCAAGTATATCTATAGAACTGGCATAGGAAAATCCATGTTCAAGTCAAAATTAAATCTGATAGGAAGAGTTTGAGTTGCTTTGAAAAGAAAATAATATAACAGGTATTTAGTAACTAAGTAGTGCAAACCAAAACTGGGCTAACATAGCCATTTTCTTGAGCCTGGGTTAAGACAGCACCCAAGTGTTTTTAATTAAGTTTTAGATCTGTTTCATAGCCAAATACAGGGTAGACTCAGGCAAATATGTAAACAGGGGAAAAAAAAACAAAAATTGGGTTGAACCGACCAGCATAGCACTCGAACTTGTGACCTCTCATGTATAAGTTAGGCGCGTTTCCATTACGCCTAGATGTTGCTTGTGTTCACTTAGGATCCACTTTCTTATAACCTGAGTTTGAACACACATGCACAGAAACATGCACACACACATGCACAAGTAAAAGCATAGTTACCCAGTAAGAAAATCAGAAGAATTTATGTAAAATAAGGAGCCTTGAGATATAAAATCAATAGTAATGCATTAACCCAAGTCATTTGAAAAAAAAGAAACCTAATTTTGAAAAGAACACCATTGCTATGTAGAGAGTATTTCTTTAAGCAATACTCAAACAGGTTTCTACCTTCAAAATTTCTATACTTTGATTTAGGTAGAAGATGACTTATATATCTTCATATATATAAGTTCAAGATAAAATGATTAAACCAATATTTATTGGCAGAAAGGTCCTGGATAGAAGAAAAATTGAATTAAATATTTTTTCTTGATTAAATGGCCACTGAATGTATGTTAAAAAAAAAAAATTTAAGTGGGTCATTTCATTTGGTATCAGAGCTATGTTGTTAAATAACATAGCAAAAATTTTGTATGAATTTGTTTGCATTGGATGTATAGAAGTATTTACTGCTTTGGATGTTTTGTTTTTATATATATTTACACTATTGATATCTATTATGACAGAATAAGTGATAAATTAAAATGAATTAATCTATAGAGCATTAGGCAAAACAGACTAACCTAAGTGTTATATCCATAGAGCTATGGTAGGACCCAGACATCAAAATGTAGGAACAAGTGAACCACCCATGGTGAATGTGCAAGAATTCATGAGGGCCATAAGAGATGGAGTAGGCAACAGGCAGGAAAACCCACATGAGGAACTTTCCAAACTACTCAAGACTTTTACTAATCTTGGAGGCAAAACCTTTGATGGCACAGAAGGAGTTATGGGTGTTCAAAATTGGCTTAGAATTCTGGAAAGAATCTTTGCAGACATGCAAGTTGAAGACCAAAGGAAGAGGCAAATTGCATCCAGGCAATTGAGAGGAGCAGCCTTGGATTGGTGGGAAGTTATCATAGCTGGAAGACCTGAAGGAGAAGTGACATGGGATCAGTTTAAAGCAATGTTGGAAGGCAGATTTATCCCTGCATCAGCTAAGGAATCTTTACTGGAGGAATTCATCAAATTGAGGCAAGGGACTATGAGTGTCACTGAGTACACTCAGAAGTTTGAATCATTGGCAAAGTATGGTGCAGTGCTCATCACTACTGAGGAAGCTAAGAATGGCAGATATATCCAAGGGTTGAACTCTAGCCTTAGTAGAGCCATGCTACCATATTAGGATAAAACTTTTGATCAAGTTTTGGATTTGACTCTGAGCATTGAACAACATGATAAAGCTAGAGAAAATTTCAGAGCATTCAAAAATAATCAGAACAAGAAGGGAAAGGGTAAATTCCACCCTTATGATAAAAAGAAAACAGACATAACTTCCACCAAGAAACCAGAAGAAGCTAGAACTGCTGAAGTTAAGAAGAGGATCACTTGTTACAACTGTGGACAAGAGGGGCACATGAAAAATAGGTGCACAAATCCTAGACCAGCATCCTTCAATTGTCACCATTGTGGGAAGGAAGGTCACATAAAAAGGAACTGCCCAGATTTTAAGCAAGGAAAATTAGGGGCTTTGGAAGGGAAAGGCAAGGCAGCTGAGGGATCAAATGTTGAAAAGCATGGTCAAGTTGAAGGTACTCTGCTTATCCATTCAATACCTTTAACAGTAGTATATGATACTGGGGCTACACACTCATTGATCTCTCATGATATTGCACAACAATTAAAATTGAACTGTATGATTGTTGATAAACCACTGCTAATTAGAAGCCCTATAGGTAGTTCATGTGTCATGGGTATGATGTGCATGCAATTGGGATTAAATATAGGAGGACATGTGTTTGAGTCAAACCTATATGTGTTGCAATATCCAGACATAGGAATTATTTTAGGAGTTGATTGGTTGAGTAGATATAAGGCTATCATAAATATGGAGACATCCACCATATCATTGAAGGTCTCTGATGGACAAAGAATAATTGTTCTTTGTGAGGCAAACAAAAATAGAAGTATAGCCAACCTTTCTGCATTGTCAAATGAAAAACCCATGCCTGCATTAGAAGAGATCCCCATAGTTAATCAATATGATGATGTGTTTGGGGAAGTAAGAGGAGTTCCTAATCATAGGCCAGTTGAATTTTCAATTAGCATAATTCCAGGAGCTAGCCCAGTGGTTAAAAGACCAACCAGAATGGGGCCTAAGGAATTGATGGAGTTGAAAAAGCAATTAGTTGAACTAGAAGAAAAAGGTTTTATTAGACCCAGTAGCTCATCATGGGGAGCACCAGTAGTCTTTGTTAAGAAGCATGATGGATCTCTGAGATTATGTATTGATTATAGGGAATTAAATAAGGTCACAGTTAAAAATAAATACCCCTTACCAAGAATTGATGATCTCTTTGATCAATTGAGTGGTGCAAAAATATTTTCTAGACTTGATTTAGCTTCAGGCTTTCATCAGATGAAAGTAGAAGAGGAAAGCATTAAGTATACAGCCTTTAACACTAGATATGGACTTTATGAATTTTTGGTGATGCCATTTGGCTTAACAAATGCTCCTTCCTATTTTGTTGATTTGATGAATAGGATTTTCAGAGAATACTTGGATAAGTTTGTTTTAATATTCATTGATGATATATTAATTTATTCTAAGTCAGTTAGGGAGCATGAAAACCATTTGCATTTGGTATTTGAGAAATTGAGACAGGAAGACTTGAAAGCAAAGTTTTCAAAATGCACTTTTTGGCAGAATGAGGTGAATTTTCTAGGCCACATTATATCAGAAAAAGGAATAGCCGTAGATTCCAATAAAGTCATTGCAGTGCAAGCTTGGAAAAGGCCTACTAATGTTACTGAAGTCAGATCATTCATGGGAATGGCTGGTTACTATAGAAGATTTATAAAAGATTTTGCAAAAATCTCAATTCCATTAACTAGATTGACTAGGAAGAATCAAGTGTTCAATTGGACTGAGGAATGTGAAAATGCCTTTGGGAAATTAAAAGAGGCACTGGTACAAGCTCCAATTCTTAAAGTACCTGAGGGAAATGAAAACTTGGTGGTGTATACTGATGCAAGTGGACAAGGGCTTGGAGCAGTGTTGATGCAACAACATCAGGTAATAGCTTATGATTCTAGGCAGTTGAAATCAAGTGAAGTAAGGTATGCTACTCATGACCTTGAATTGGCTGCTATAGTGTATGCCCTTAAGTTATGGAGACACTATTTGTTAGGAGCAAAATTTGAAGTATATACAGACCATAAATCCCTCAAATATTTGTTTTCACAAAAAGAATTAAATATGAGGCAGCAAAGATGGATTGAACTCTTGGCCTCATATGATTTCGAAATATTATACACACCAGGTAAGGCTAATAAAGTAGCAGATGCCCTAAGTAGACAACATGCTAAAGTGGCTAGATTAATGATAGAAGAGTTTAACACTTTATCATTATTAATTGATTCAGAGATAAAAAGTGATAACATAGAAAACATGAGCTTATGCAGTGGGAAGGTAGAAATGGGAAAATTAAGTTTTATTACTCTGGGATCAGAATTGAAAAATAAAGTTGCAATGCTACAAAACCAAGATCCATTTTTATTAGGAAAGAAGACACAAATATTAAATGGTGAGACAGTAGAAGGTTTTCAGTTGGATGAGCAAGGCCATCTGAAGAAAGGAGAAAGAATATGTGTTCCAGCAATGGATGAGTTGAAGCAAGAAATTTTGGATGCTTACCATAAAAGCAAATATACTATACACCCAGGAAGCACAAGAATGTATCACAACCTCAAGAGAGATTATTGGTGGAGTGGTATGAAGAGTGCAATGGCAACCTATGTATCAAAATGTATGGTTTGCCAGCAGGTGAAGGCTGAGTATCAAAAACCCTCAGGAATGCTTCAACCTTTACAAATACCACAGTGGAAATGGGAAGACATATCAATGGATTTTATTGATGGTTTGCCTAGAACTAGGAAGGGAAATGATAGTATTTGGGTAGTGGTTGATAGGTTAACCAAGTCAGCCCACTTTATGCCAGTAAGGTCAGAAAGAAATGCTAATACCTTAGCCCAGTTGTTTATTAAAGAAGTAGTCAGACTGCATGGTGTACCAAAGACTATAGTAAGTGATAGAGATACCATCTTCACTTCAAAATTTTGACAGAGCTTTCACAAGGCAATGGGGACTGATTTATGTTTGAGTACAGCATACCATCCTCAATCTGATGGTCAAACAGAAATTGTGAACAAATTGCTTGAAGACATGTTGAGAGCATGTGTATTGGATTGGGGAGGAAGCTGGGAAGATTACATATATCTAGCTGAATTTGCATACAATAACACCCATCACAGTAGCATAGGCATGGCCCCCTTTGAAGCTCTCTATGGAAGGCCATGTTTATCACCTTCAAGTTGGCATGAGTCTGGAGAAAAAGTGGTCTTAGGACCAGAAAATGTGAAGGAGACTTCTGAAAAGGTAGCCTTGATCAAAAAAAGAATTGCCTCTGCCCAAGATAGGCAAAAGAAATATGCAGATCAAAGGAGGAAAGCAGTACAATATGATGTTGGGGATTATGTGTACATCAAGATATCACCCATGAAAAAGGTTCTAAGGTTTGGGAAACAAGGAAAGTTGATTCCTAGATATATAGGACCATATAAAATTCTAGAAAGAATAGGGACAGTAGCCTATAAATTAGAATTGCCAGAAGAAATGAGAGCAATGCATGATGTCTTTCATGTGTCTCAATTAAGGAGATGGGTTCATGATAAGGAAGCAATATTAGAATCCTCTAAAGATGTGCAGATTGATCCTAGAATGATCTATGAAAAGGAACCAGTGGGCATAGTTTCTAGAGAAACTAAGAAATTGAGAAACAAAGAAATTAAATTAGTAAAAGTACAATGGAGTCTAGACCCAAATGATTGCACGTGGGAAGTGGAGGATAAAATCAGAAATGATTATCCCCAGCTGTTTGATTGAAGAAAAGGTAAATCTATATATATATGTACATACTAATGAATGTGTTGGTTGAATATGCATTGTGATTTTTTTTTATTTTGTGTTGATGTGCATAGTGCTTAATAGGTGATTGGTTTGAAAATGGTTTTGAAATCAGAAAAAAAAAATTTCTGAAGAAATGATACTTAAGTTAAGTATGAAAGAATTGTGGGACACAATTCCTAAAAGGAGGGGTATATGTGATAACCCTGATTTTTGTGAGTAATTTCATGATTTAATCTAGTTTGTATTTGTTTGAAATTGCATTGGAAAAAAAAATATAGGAAATTGATTTGCAGATACCAAGTATAAAACATGCACATGTGCACAAGGCAGTGCACAAACATGTACACAGTTTTCTGTGTAATAAAATAAGCAACAATCAATGGAAATAATAGGATATATGAATTACAAGTATATATACATGTAGGCAGAAATCATCAAGCCTTAAAAAAAAGGACTTAGGCCAGAGTAGGCATACATGTATTATACATGTGCACTAAATAATACTTGCAGAAATAAAAAGAAAAATTAACATTTGCATGAAAATGGTATGAGCTCTTGGACAAGCACTTTATCCATTTTTAGCAATTCCTTTTTACTTTAAAAAAAAAACAGAAAACAGAAATCATGCAAATAACATGACCGGGGCAATGAGGTATATTTTCTGGAAAATATACCAGGACCATTTACCCATTTTCTCTAAAAATGTTAGAATAAGAGGCAGATCATAGTTGGTAGGGTAAAATTGGCATTTGGTAATTTCCTTAAACCCTAGTAGCAGCCAGAGTTCATATAAGAAGACCTGGTGTGGTAAGGTTTTATGATTGCTCTACCTCTTAAAAAGAAAAATATACAAGGCATAAACCAAAGAAAATAGGAGAAGGCAGAAGACTAAAAAGGGGTTCATAAGGCATAGGAAGAAGAAGGATTAAGGTGAGTAATCTCACTGAAAACTTTGGCATTAAGACCTGAATATTGAGGCAGCCAGTTTGAACTAATTTTCTTTTACAAGTTATGTTTTATGATTGGATGACTTTGGCTTGTTAATGATTTGTTTAAGGGTAAAACCTCTATCTGATTTACCCAGAAAAATAAGAGTCATGGATTCATGAACTAAAATGTTTGTCTGAGATATGGGTTAACTTTGAGATTGGGTGTTTTCTTTTATAAGTTTTCTTTGTAAGTTGTTTGTAAAATCCCCGGATTCAAGTAGTGGGTATATGGTCTGAAGGTAGAAAGAAATATGGGCTGTGACATTGTGTTGTTGCTTATGTCTCATATTAATTAAAACAAAAGAAAATGTAGAAGTGCAATGTTGTACATGTGCTGAGCTTCTATGTTTTATGAAATACCCAAATCAAATATACTTGTGGTTTAGCCAGATCATGAATCTGATTGAACCAGAGGTAAGGAAGAATATATATATATATCTGGCAAATTACTCAGGACCATATGCTTACATCTTGATCCAGTGAAACCCATAGGCAAAATAATGTGCTAAGAAGTCACCTCACTCTTTTATGATAAAATGGTTGCTTCTGAGAATTTAACTTACCAAACTCTGGATGAATATATGTTGCTTGCATCATTTATGTTTCTCTGATTAAGAAGTGAGATGCAGAAGGGATTAGCACTGCTATGAAAAATATTAAAACACTTAGTAATTTAACTAAGGACTTGGGATCTTAGGGCTACCAAAGTATAGCTTGGCAATGGGAATATTGCAAGTTCACACATGGTATATTTATACCCAGGGGCCTGAGTGTGCTGGGTTAACAGAGAAAGGTCCCAGGCAGTGTGTGTTTAAAAAGAAGAAAGTAGCTAAAGACCCTGTTATATTTGATAATGAATTCTAGGAATAGATTCAGGAGAGGTCTGGGCAAAAATCCCTGATGGCCAGTAAAGTTGAAAAGGAGATGATAACTGAATTTATGTTTGCATTAACTGAATTGATGTTTGCATTTGGTTGTTTTGGTGCTTATTGGTGAATCTTGTGGTTGTTTTCTATGAACTAAATCATTGTGATCATATATAATCTGTTTGGCACAGAAGACATTGAGTTTCTTATTCTTGCAAAGTACTGGAATATAAATAGAATTGAAATAAATCATGTTTTCAGTTAGATTATTCACACCAGACAAATAGTCTGACCCTTTTGTGTTTATGCACCATTGGGTGTCTCATATTTATATGGGGCAGTTCATGGTGATTTTGCAGGGAAATAGGGATTGCTTTGATCAGGCTTTGGATGTTAAACTGCTTAAGATTTGGATGCTATGTTTTTAAAAGTCTTTGCTGAAGCTAAATTAGATATTCATGTTGAACTATGCTAAGATATTTGTTTAAGTTGCCTAGAAAAACCAATGTATTATCATTCACTGTTTTGTGAGTGTTGAACTTACATGTAATAGTTGAACTATGTGCTTTGTTTTGTTAAATGCTTTGCTAAGAAAAATGAATTTCAAGCTTCAAGAACAGTTAGGCTATAATGGTAGAAAATCTGAGTTTGAAAGAATTTGTGGTTTGCAAGTATATCTATAGAACTGGCATAGGAAAATCCATGTTCAAGTCAAAATTAAATCTGATAGGAAGAGTTTGAGTTGCTTTGAAAAGAAAATAATATAACAGGTATTTAGTAACTAAGTAGTGCAAACCAAAACTGGGCTAACATAGCCATTTTCTTGAGCCTGGGTTAAGACAGCACCCAAGTGTTTTTAATTAAGTTTTAGATCTGTTTCATAGCCAAATACAGGGTAGACTCAGGCAAATATGTAAACAGGGGAAAAAAAAACAAAAATTGGGTTGAACCGACCAGCATAGCACTCGAACTTGTGACCTCTCATGTATAAGTTAGGCGCGTTTCCATTACGCCTAGATGTTGCTTGTGTTCACTTAGGATCCACTTTCTTATAACCTGAGTTTGAACACACATGCACAGAAACATGCACACACACATGCACAAGTAAAAGCATAGTTACCCAGTAAGAAAATCAGAAGAATTTATGTAAAATAAGGAGCCTTGAGATATAAAATCAATAGTAATGCATTAACCCAAGTCATTTGAAAAAAAAGAAACCTAATTTTGAAAAGAACACCATTGCTATGTAGAGAGTATTTCTTTAAGCAATACTCAAACAGGTTTCTACCTTCAAAATTTCTATACTTTGATTTAGGTAGAAGATGACTTATATATCTTCATATATATAAGTTCAAGATAAAATGATTAAACCAATATTTATTGGCAGAAAGGTCCTGGATAGAAGAAAAATTGAATTAAATATTTTTTCTTGATTAAATGGCCACTGAATGTATGTTAAAAAAAAAAAATTTAAGTGGGTCATTTCATTTGGTATCAGAGCTATGTTGTTAAATAACATAGCAAAAATTTTGTATGAATTTGTTTGCATTGGATGTATAGAAGTATTTACTGCTTTGGATGTTTTGTTTTTATATATATTTACACTATTGATATCTATTATGACAGAATAAGTGATAAATTAAAATGAATTAATCTATAGAGCATTAGGCAAAACAGACTAACCTAAGTGTTATATCCATAGAGCTATGGTAGGACCCAGACATCAAAATGTAGGAACAAGTGAACCACCCATGGTGAATGTGCAAGAATTCATGAGGGCCATAAGAGATGGAGTAGGCAACAGGCAGGAAAACCCACATGAGGAACTTTCCAAACTACTCAAGACTTTTACTAATCTTGGAGGCAAAACCTTTGATGGCACAGAAGGAGTTATGGGTGTTCAAAATTGGCTTAGAATTCTGGAAAGAATCTTTGCAGACATGCAAGTTGAAGACCAAAGGAAGAGGCAAATTGCATCCAGGCAATTGAGAGGAGCAGCCTTGGATTGGTGGGAAGTTATCATAGCTGGAAGACCTGAAGGAGAAGTGACATGGGATCAGTTTAAAGCAATGTTGGAAGGCAGATTTATCCCTGCATCAGCTAAGGAATCTTTACTGGAGGAATTCATCAAATTGAGGCAAGGGACTATGAGTGTCACTGAGTACACTCAGAAGTTTGAATCATTGGCAAAGTATGGTGCAGTGCTCATCACTACTGAGGAAGCTAAGAATGGCAGATATATCCAAGGGTTGAACTCTAGCCTTAGTAGAGCCATGCTACCATATAAGGATAAAACTTTTGATCAAGTTTTGGATTTGACTCTGAGCATTGAACAACATGATAAAGCTAGAGAAAATTTCAGAGCATTCAAAAATAATCAGAACAAGAAGGGAAAGGGTAAATTCCACCCTTATGATAAAAAGAAAACAGACATAACTTCCACCAAGAAACCAGAAGAAGCTAGAACTGCTGAAGTTAAGAAGAGGATCACTTGTTACAACTGTGGACAAGAGGGGCACATGAAAAATAGGTGCACAAATCCTAGACCAGCATCCTTCAATTGTCACCATTGTGGGAAGGAAGGTCACATAAAAAGGAACTGCCCAGATTTTAAGCAAGGAAAATTAGGGGCTTTGGAAGGGAAAGGCAAGGCAGCTGAGGGATCAAATGTTGAAAAGCATGGTCAAGTTGAAGGTACTCTGCTTATCCATTCAATACCTTTAACAGTAGTATATGATACTGGGGCTACACACTCATTGATCTCTCATGATATTGCACAACAATTAAAATTGAACTGTATGATTGTTGATAAACCACTGCTAATTAGAAGCCCTATAGGTAGTTCATGTGTCATGGGTATGATGTGCATGCAATTGGGATTAAATATAGGAGGACATGTGTTTGAGTCAAACCTATATGTGTTGCAATATCCAGACATAGGAATTATTTTAGGAGTTGATTGGTTGAGTAGATATAAGGCTATCATAAATATGGAGACATCCACCATATCATTGAAGGTCTCTGATGGACAAAGAATAATTGTTCTTTGTGAGGCAAACAAAAATAGAAGTATAGCCAACCTTTCTGCATTGTCAAATGAAAAACCCATGCCTGCATTAGAAGAGATCCCCATAGTTAATCAATATGATGATGTGTTTGGGGAAGTAAGAGGAGTTCCTAATCATAGGCCAGTTGAATTTTCAATTAGCATAATTCCAGGAGCTAGCCCAGTGGTTAAAAGACCAACCAGAATGGGGCCTAAGGAATTGATGGAGTTGAAAAAGCAATTAGTTGAACTAGAAGAAAAAGGTTTTATTAGACCCAGTAGCTCATCATGGGGAGCACCAGTAGTCTTTGTTAAGAAGCATGATGGATCTCTGAGATTATGTATTGATTATAGGGAATTAAATAAGGTCACAGTTAAAAATAAATACCCCTTACCAAGAATTGATGATCTCTTTGATCAATTGAGTGGTGCAAAAATATTTTCTAGACTTGATTTAGCTTCAGGCTTTCATCAGATGAAAGTAGAAGAGGAAAGCATTAAGTATACAGCCTTTAACACTAGATATGGACTTTATGAATTTTTGGTGATGCCATTTGGCTTAACAAATGCTCCTTCCTATTTTGTTGATTTGATGAATAGGATTTTCAGAGAATACTTGGATAAGTTTGTTTTAATATTCATTGATGATATATTAATTTATTCTAAGTCAGTTAGGGAGCATGAAAACCATTTGCATTTGGTATTTGAGAAATTGAGACAGGAAGACTTGAAAGCAAAGTTTTCAAAATGCACTTTTTGGCAGAATGAGGTGAATTTTCTAGGCCACATTATATCAGAAAAAGGAATAGCCGTAGATTCCAATAAAGTCATTGCAGTGCAAGCTTGGAAAAGGCCTACTAATGTTACTGAAGTCAGATCATTCATGGGAATGGCTGGTTACTATAGAAGATTTATAAAAGATTTTGCAAAAATCTCAATTCCATTAACTAGATTGACTAGGAAGAATCAAGTGTTCAATTGGACTGAGGAATGTGAAAATGCCTTTGGGAAATTAAAAGAGGCACTGGTACAAGCTCCAATTCTTAAAGTACCTGAGGGAAATGAAAACTTGGTGGTGTATACTGATGCAAGTGGACAAGGGCTTGGAGCAGTGTTGATGCAACAACATCAGGTAATAGCTTATGATTCTAGGCAGTTGAAATCAAGTGAAGTAAGGTATGCTACTCATGACCTTGAATTGGCTGCTATAGTGTATGCCCTTAAGTTATGGAGACACTATTTGTTAGGAGCAAAATTTGAAGTATATACAGACCATAAATCCCTCAAATATTTGTTTTCACAAAAAGAATTAAATATGAGGCAGCAAAGATGGATTGAACTCTTGGCCTCATATGATTTCGAAATATTATACACACCAGGTAAGGCTAATAAAGTAGCAGATGCCCTAAGTAGACAACATGCTAAAGTGGCTAGATTAATGATAGAAGAGTTTAACACTTTATCATTATTAATTGATTCAGAGATAAAAAGTGATAACATAGAAAACATGAGCTTATGCAGTGGGAAGGTAGAAATGGGAAAATTAAGTTTTATTACTCTGGGATCAGAATTGAAAAATAAAGTTGCAATGCTACAAAACCAAGATCCATTTTTATTAGGAAAGAAGACACAAATATTAAATGGTGAGACAGTAGAAGGTTTTCAGTTGGATGAGCAAGGCCATCTGAAGAAAGGAGAAAGAATATGTGTTCCAGCAATGGATGAGTTGAAGCAAGAAATTTTGGATGCTTACCATAAAAGCAAATATACTATACACCCAGGAAGCACAAGAATGTATCACAACCTCAAGAGAGATTATTGGTGGAGTGGTATGAAGAGTGCAATGGCAACCTATGTATCAAAATGTATGGTTTGCCAGCAGGTGAAGGCTGAGTATCAAAAACCCTCAGGAATGCTTCAACCTTTACAAATACCACAGTGGAAATGGGAAGACATATCAATGGATTTTATTGATGGTTTGCCTAGAACTAGGAAGGGAAATGATAGTATTTGGGTAGTGGTTGATAGGTTAACCAAGTCAGCCCACTTTATGCCAGTAAGGTCAGAAAGAAATGCTAATACCTTAGCCCAGTTGTTTATTAAAGAAGTAGTCAGACTGCATGGTGTACCAAAGACTATAGTAAGTGATAGAGATACCATCTTCACTTCAAAATTTTGACAGAGCTTTCACAAGGCAATGGGGACTGATTTATGTTTGAGTACAGCATACCATCCTCAATCTGATGGTCAAACAGAAATTGTGAACAAATTGCTTGAAGACATGTTGAGAGCATGTGTATTGGATTGGGGAGGAAGCTGGGAAGATTACATATATCTAGCTGAATTTGCATACAATAACACCCATCACAGTAGCATAGGCATGGCCCCCTTTGAAGCTCTCTATGGAAGGCCATGTTTATCACCTTCAAGTTGGCATGAGTCTGGAGAAAAAGTGGTCTTAGGACCAGAAAATGTGAAGGAGACTTCTGAAAAGGTAGCCTTGATCAAAAAAAGAATTGCCTCTGCCCAAGATAGGCAAAAGAAATATGCAGATCAAAGGAGGAAAGCAGTACAATATGATGTTGGGGATTATGTGTACATCAAGATATCACCCATGAAAAAGGTTCTAAGGTTTGGGAAACAAGGAAAGTTGATTCCTAGATATATAGGACCATATAAAATTCTAGAAAGAATAGGGACAGTAGCCTATAAATTAGAATTGCCAGAAGAAATGAGAGCAATGCATGATGTCTTTCATGTGTCTCAATTAAGGAGATGGGTTCATGATAAGGAAGCAATATTAGAATCCTCTAAAGATGTGCAGATTGATCCTAGAATGATCTATGAAAAGGAACCAGTGGGCATAGTTTCTAGAGAAACTAAGAAATTGAGAAACAAAGAAATTAAATTAGTAAAAGTACAATGGAGTCTAGACCCAAATGATTGCACGTGGGAAGTGGAGGATAAAATCAGAAATGATTATCCCCAGCTGTTTGATTGAAGAAAAGGTAAATCTATATATATATGTACATACTAATGAATGTGTTGGTTGAATATGCATTGTGATTTTTTTTTATTTTGTGTTGATGTGCATAGTGCTTAATAGGTGATTGGTTTGAAAATGGTTTTGAAATCAGAAAAAAAAAATTTCTGAAGAAATGATACTTAAGTTAAGTATGAAAGAATTGTGGGACACAATTCCTAAAAGGAGGGGTATATGTGATAACCCTGATTTTTGTGAGTAATTTCATGATTTAATCTAGTTTGTATTTGTTTGAAATTGCATTGGAAAAAAAAATATAGGAAATTGATTTGCAGATACCAAGTATAAAACATGCACATGTGCACAAGGCAGTGCACAAACATGTACACAGTTTTCTGTGTAATAAAATAAGCAACAATCAATGGAAATAATAGGATATATGAATTACAAGTATATATACATGTAGGCAGAAATCATCAAGCCTTAAAAAAAAGGACTTAGGCCAGAGTAGGCATACATGTATTATACATGTGCACTAAATAATACTTGCAGAAATAAAAAGAAAAATTAACATTTGCATGAAAATGGTATGAGCTCTTGGACAAGCACTTTATCCATTTTTAGCAATTCCTTTTTACTTTAAAAAAAAAACAGAAAACAGAAATCATGCAAATAACATGACCGGGGCAATGAGGTATATTTTCTGGAAAATATACCAGGACCATTTACCCATTTTCTCTAAAAATGTTAGAATAAGAGGCAGATCATAGTTGGTAGGGTAAAATTGGCATTTGGTAATTTCCTTAAACCCTAGTAGCAGCCAGAGTTCATATAAGAAGACCTGGTGTGGTAAGGTTTTATGATTGCTCTACCTCTTAAAAAGAAAAATATACAAGGCATAAACCAAAGAAAATAGGAGAAGGCAGAAGACTAAAAAGGGGTTCATAAGGCATAGGAAGAAGAAGGATTAAGGTGAGTAATCTCACTGAAAACTTTGGCATTAAGACCTGAATATTGAGGCAGCCAGTTTGAACTAATTTTCTTTTACAAGTTATGTTTTATGATTGGATGACTTTGGCTTGTTAATGATTTGTTTAAGGGTAAAACCTCTATCTGATTTACCCAGAAAAATAAGAGTCATGGATTCATGAACTAAAATGTTTGTCTGAGATATGGGTTAACTTTGAGATTGGGTGTTTTCTTTTATAAGTTTTCTTTGTAAGTTGTTTGTAAAATCCCCGGATTCAAGTAGTGGGTATATGGTCTGAAGGTAGAAAGAAATATGGGCTGTGACATTGTGTTGTTGCTTATGTCTCATATTAATTAAAACAAAAGAAAATGTAGAAGTGCAATGTTGTACATGTGCTGAGCTTCTATGTTTTATGAAATACCCAAATCAAATATACTTGTGGTTTAGCCAGATCATGAATCTGATTGAACCAGAGGTAAGGAAGAATATATATATATATCTGGCAAATTACTCAGGACCATATGCTTACATCTTGATCCAGTGAAACCCATAGGCAAAATAATGTGCTAAGAAGTCACCTCACTCTTTTATGATAAAATGGTTGCTTCTGAGAATTTAACTTACCAAACTCTGGATGAATATATGTTGCTTGCATCATTTATGTTTCTCTGATTAAGAAGTGAGATGCAGAAGGGATTAGCACTGCTATGAAAAATATTAAAACACTTAGTAATTTAACTAAGGACTTGGGATCTTAGGGCTACCAAAGTATAGCTTGGCAATGGGAATATTGCAAGTTCACACATGGTATATTTATACCCAGGGGCCTGAGTGTGCTGGGTTAACAGAGAAAGGTCCCAGGCAGTGTGTGTTTAAAAAGAAGAAAGTAGCTAAAGACCCTGTTATATTTGATAATGAATTCTAGGAATAGATTCAGGAGAGGTCTGGGCAAAAATCCCTGATGGCCAATAAAGTTGAAAAGGAGATGATAACTGAATTTATGTTTGCATTAACTGAATTGATGTTTGCATTTGGTTGTTTTGGTGCTTATTGGTGAATCTTGTGGTTGTTTTCTATGAACTAAATCATTGTGATCATATATAATCTGTTTGGCACTAATATGAATGCACATGCTTCACAAAAACATGCACACAGAAGACATTGAGTTTCTTATTCTTGCAAAGTACTGGAATATAAATAGAATTGAAATAAATCATGTTTTCAGTTAGATTATTCACACCAGACAAATAGTCTGACCCTTTTGTGTTTATGCACCATTGGGTGTCTCATATTTATATGGGGCAGTTCATGGTGATTTTGCAGGGAAATAGGGATTGCTTTGATCAGGCTTTGGATGTTAAACTGCTTAAGATTTGGATGCTATGTTTTTAAAAGTCTTTGCTGAAGCTAAATTAGATATTCATGTTGAACTATGCTAAGATATTTGTTTAAGTTGCCTAGAAAAACCAATGTATTATCATTCACTGTTTTGTGAGTGTTGAACTTACATGTAATAGCTGAACTATGTGCTTTGTTTTGTTAAATGCTTTGCTAAGAAAAATGAATTTCAAGCTTCAAGAACAGTTAGGCTATAATGGTAGAAAATCTGAGTTTGAAAGAATTTGTGGTTTGCAAGTATATCTATAGAACTGGCATAGGAAAATCCATGTTCAAGTCAAAATTAAATCTGATAGGAAGAGTTTGAGTTGCTTTGAAAAGAAAATAATATAACAGGTATTTAGTAACTAAGTAGTGCAAACCAAAACAGGGCTAACATAGCCATTTTCTTGAGCCTGGGTTAAGACAGCACCCAAGTGTTTTTAATTAAGTTTTAGATCTGTTTCATAGCCAAATACAGGGTAGACTCAGGCAAATATGTAAACAGGGGAAAAAAAAACAAAAATTGGGTTGAACCGACCAGCATAGCACTCGAACTTGTGACCTCTCATGTATAAGTTAGGCGCGTTTCCATTACGCCTAGATGTTGCTTGTGTTCACTTAGGATCCACTTTCTTATAACCTGAGTTTGAACACACATGCACAGAAACATGCACACACACATGCACAAGTAAAAGCATAGTTACCCAGTAAGAAAATCAGAAGAATTTATGTAAAATAAGGAGCCTTGAGATATAAAATCAATAGTAATGCATTAACCCAAGTCATTTGAAAAAAAGAAACCTAATTTTGAAAAGAACACCATTGCTATGTAGAGAGTATTTCTTTAAGCAATACTCAAACAGGTTTCTACCTTCAAAATTTCTATACTCTGATTTAGGTAGAAGATGACTTATATATCTTCATATATATAAGTTCAAGATAAAATGATTAAACCAATATTTATTGGCAGAAAGGTCCTGGATAGAAGGAAAATTGAATTAAATATTTTTTCTTGATTAAATGGCCACTGAATGTATGTTAAAAAAAAAAAAATTTAAGTGGGTCATTTCAATAACATTATAAACGCCAAGCGGCATGCCTCGATAGGGATTCGAAAATTAGCCTGGTATTTGGAAATTCAATAAAATATGGTCAAGTCAATTTAATGCCTTTGGTCATTTCTTTCAGTCAAAGCCACCCTACCTTCTGATTTAAGCCGACCTACTTCTTTTCCCCGATTAAATCACGCGCCCCTTTTTCTTTCCTTCCAGTTCAAAGCAACGAGATAAAAATCACATATCTCCCCATCCCCTTTAGCTTCTTCAGTAAATCGAATTCGTTCGATACTTGAAATATATATATATATCCTCAGCAAGAATTCGAAGCCCACGTTCCTTAAGCATCTAGGAGGTCGCGGCTCAAGGCGATGGTGCAAAGCTAGGGTTGGGGAATCTTGAGCTCAGAGAGAGAGAAAGGGGCGAATTGAAGGCGGGCAGTTAGGGTTACACACGATGTTGTCTGGCAATCGAAATCGCGAGTGCAGGCGGAGGGGAAGTCGAGGCTTGGCGGCAGTTGTCAAGCGCGATGAACTCTGGTGGGGCGGCGACGTGGGTTGAAGGCAAACGCGGAAGGCTTGGCAGCGTGTGATCGAACTCGGAGTAGGCGCGCAAATGGGTTGATGGTGACGCGAGTGTTCGAGCAGTTTGTAGTCGTGTGTAGCTGGAGCGTCTTTAGGGTTTGAGTCGCGTTCGACCAGAGTTGAAGGCGAGCTGCGTGATGTGATGGAGATGCTCATCTTAAAGGAGAATGAAGTAGGCCGATTTTGAGCGCAAGTGATGGAAAAGAGAAGAGGTCCAAGATAATGAAACAAATCGAGTTGGTTCGTAGCTGGGAAACCTATGGAATAGGATTTATTTGGGACGATCAGCAAATAAAAACAATGTGAGTAAAATCTCACTCAATTGGATTACTAGATTAAATTTATAACAATTTAAAATTAATTATTGGATGTTTGGATGAATTGATATTTTATTATCAGTTGAATGCTATAATATATATAGTATTAGTATATTAGTAGTTGGATATATTTCCCACCGTTGGAGCGGATGAGACCCTATGCGCCCCGCATAATAGCAGACGACCCTATACCGCGAGATCCCCCTCGAAGTGGGATTGGTATTTTTATGTTGTATTAACATCTGTGGATGCAGGGAAACAGGTTGGAGGGATCCAACTAGATTCCTCAAATATTTATTGATTGTTTTCATATATAGTGATATATGATGTGAATTGATAATTTGTTATAGATATTGTTTTGATTTGAATTATGGGATGCTATAGTAGCACTGGCCTGAATTTTGGTATTTTAAATACAATAAATATTATTTTTGAATTTAAAGGAATTAAAAGGGATTTTAGATATAAGAATATTTATATTGGAATTTGGATTTATTTTAAAGAAAATCGAGTAGGATAAAATAATAATTTGATTTTTGGGTTTGTACTTAACTATTCGAGAAATATTTTTAATAGAGCCTTTAAAATAATTTATATAAGGAATTTTAACTATGGATTTTAAAAGGATATTTTTTTAGAGAAACAAAATATGGATAAGGAGTTTTAAATCGATATTAAAAATGGATTTGAAAAATCGATGGGATTTATAAAGTAATGGATTTATAAAATGAGATTTTATAAATGGGATTAGTTTTATAAACAAGTGAAACTCAAAGGAGTTATAAAATTTATAAACGATGTTTAAAAATAAGGGGAAATGATACCAGTTGATAAATTGGAATATAAATTCATAGGGTGAATTTATATCGAGATACGAAAATAGGATTTTGGGGAAAATAGTGGATTCTATTTTTTTTTAAAAAGAAAATGTTTAGGAAATCAGAAAAATCGATGTGTTGAAATCGAGAGGGATTTATAAATTGAAATTTGGTTATTGAGATTTTAAAAATATATTTTATTAAGAAGTTAAATTTTTATTTTTTAAAAAAAGGGAAATTTTATTAATTAAACTATGTAATTTAAAGTTAGTTAGTATTAAAATACTTTGGAAAGTGGATTTTTCAAATATTTTAATATTAGTTGAAATAAATTTCTAATTTTTTTAATCAGCTTTGTAAATCGATTAGTTTTATTTAAAAATGAGTTGGAAATGAGTTTTGATGTTTTGTTTAAATGTTTTGATATTTAAATAATTACTTAAACATGTTTTAAAAATAAATTATCATTCTTTAAAAATACTTTTATACATATATAGAGTTTTGGAAATGATGTTTAAATTATTTATAAACTCTCTCTCGAGATGTGGAAACGGATATGATTTTTAGAACTTGTAAATGAATAGACAAGATTATAAGTGAGTATAATCGATTTTGGAAGATGTAAAAGAATTTAATATAAATTCCGGAAAATGTAGGAGATAAGACAAGAAAATCCCTAAGTACTGATATTTGAAATGATTTTGGAAAAATGAACTTAAAATATTTTCCTAAGTGTGGAAATGAAAGGTTTTTGGAAATATTAGCGACGAAGGATTTATATCGAGATATTTTTCTAAGTAGTAGGTTATAAATCGGAATTGGAAATATTTCAATAAGTGTTGAAGTAAGGTATGGGTTGAAATATCCTGTTATGAATATAAGTATTCGAAAATGTTTTCAAATATTGAAATATCGAAAGAGATTGAATATATATCTTTGTAAAGACATTTTTGAAATAAATGTTTTGAAAATTTTATAATATTGGCCCAGTGACTGCTTATGGATGTTATTTGATAGTTAAATAACCGACTATCAAATCTGGCCAAATTCGTTGATCATTTCGAAGAGACTGTGATCAGATTTAATTATCCGAAAACTACTTCGATCCAGTTTGAATGTTACGAATGGATATCGTGAAGACGGTGATTCGGTTTGTCCAGACCGAGGACAACTTGTATGGACGAATGCTATCAGAACATCGTCATTGGAGGACGATGAGCATTCTAGGTGGAATTGTTCTTGAAAGGTAAACGTAGCCTCAAGCCTCATCAACCGAAATGATTGAAAATCAAGGGAGATGCAGCAAGGCTAAGTGGGTTGCACCCAATTAGGGTATGTTATCACCTTTCTAGATACCCTTGGAAATATATATAAATTATGGATATGGTTGTGCATGGAAAAGTGAGCGCTCGATTTTTTTAACGGTGGGAATACCTGGGGTGATAACATATTCAGTTTTATTCAGGTTAGGGATAGGGCCGGTCTTGTGTTGTAGGGGATCCTGGCGAGGTCCTCGGTGCATTTTTCTAGAAGTGTACCGTGATAGGTGGTACCCCAGTGCCTAGTCATTGTATGGAATCCATTCTCCAATAAACGCCGTATGGTTTTGATTGTGCCCAACTATGCTGAAACGTGAGATGCAAGCATTTCAGCTATTTTCTATTTACTTTGTTTAGATACTATTATAATATCATACGATTTTGATAAAAATGTTTTGGTTATCGTAAGGGAAAAACCCGTCGTGTTTATGTGTTATGTGGTCTTACGAGATACCTTTGTTTTCAAAGGATTTTGATAAAAGTTAATAATTCAAATTGAGTGTGTTTACTCATGTTGGTTTTCCAGACTAACTCGGGTGTTATTTTATTATAATGCTCGGGTCAGACCGAGTATTACAGATTCAGGATAGAATGCTATGGAACTCAAGAGACGAGCTGGATGACAGAGACGTATTTCCATACATGATTTGTATTTTCGCTATATGAGGACAAGTTATTATAACTGTCCAGATTGATGTATTGATTGTTGTACTCTGATGATTGTAAGCATAAAACAGTTACAAGTTCTTTTGTATAAAAATCTGTTATTATATATTATATTTTGTTCCGCTGCGATTGTGAGATTCTGTGTTGTTGTTTCTACTTTCTTCTACTTTTGTCTTCTTCACCCCAAATGAACTAGTGTTTCCGGCACTCGGTTGCTCGACATTCTATACAGTGGATGTATTGATGTCGATTTTCGAGGATTGTAAATCTCGTTCGTTACATCTTTAGTGGGCTTATATAGGCAGTCAGGAGGTTACCATAACCCCCCCTCCATACCTCCTTTAGCTGGCCAAAGCCATCCCCCCTCCCCAATGTGACCAACTTTCCAACCCACAAGGCAAAGAAAATATCTCTATTAAAATATCTCCTTCCCAATGACCTTTTAGAAGCTTTCAAAAGTAAATTAGTTAACCATATTTAGTCAAATTATTTTTACTAGCTATTAATGACTTCATATGTTATTTAGACATGTACACAATGTTTGGACAACTAATATTGAATAAAAATCCGTGTATCGATAAAACGATTTTCGGTCACATTATTGATATTTTTCGAAGTATTTATTTATTTTTTAAATAAATTTCAAAAACAAGTTTCCTATCATTTTAGTTATTAATTAAAAGGAGTTTAACATGATTATAAAATCACTTTTATAACATTTAACCATATTTCAAATGTTTCGATATTCAAAGACGAACTTAGGGCTGTTAATTTTGTACAAGTGTCTGATGTCCGTTCGTGCCAGTGGCCGAAATATGTCCGTTCGATTTTCAATTAGGACACGAGCTAGGACAACAAAATTTGTACGAGCAAAAATCTTGTCCGGTCAGTGTTCGTTCGAATTCGTCCGAATTTCTTATAATTCAGTATATCCTCTATGTTTCTCAAAACATACATGACAACTATTTAGTCGGTTAATTGAGTAAGGATTCATAAAATGCTTATACTTCAATACACATTGATAAAAATAATATAACTGATGGAAATTCTATTAAACAACATAAAATTTTATGTAAACAACAATGTCCATCCGTGTCCATTCGATTCCGTGTCCGAAAAACGTATGTACGTGCCTGTCCGATTTCATTTAGGACACGAGCTAGGACAATAAAATTTGTACGAATATAAATCTCGTCCGGTCCGTGTCCGGTCCGATTTTATTTAGGACAGAAACTGAACACACCTTCGTCCGGTCCGGTCCGACCGATTTACACCCTTAGACGAAGTGTTCGAAATTATGGATCGCTGCATTACCATTTACCCCCTTCAATTCCAAATTTATAACAATGCCGCAATTTCTTGTCGAATATCAATCGGTCATTCAAGCAATTCCCTTTTATGAGTTATAGTAGCATTTTGAGCAAAGTGTATATCTTAGCTCACAATGCTATATTGTAGTAGTATTTTATACTTTATAGCAGCATTTTATGAATTATAGTAACATTTTTGGGAGAACTATGTATATCCTTGATTATAAAACTACGTTATACAGGCATTTCACGAACTGTAATAGCATTTTTAGATGGAATTTATATCAACGTATAAAGCTATTTTGTGGTAGCATTTTAAAATGAAGTAATTTCTTTTATGATTCTACCATGTAGTAGCATTTAATGATTTTTATAGAATTGAAGTATCATTTCACAATCTAATATTATTTATAATAATAATATGTGAATTAAAAGTTAAACTAATATTTTATGCTACAATGCTATTTCATAGTAACATTTTTTGTTGTGATTCTTTTTACAATAGTTTTGAGTGCTTTGGAATCTTATAAAGCAATAAATGTTATAATGCTACCATGTTGTATTATTTTATCATTTGATACATGTTTATTTATTTTCGTTTGATTTATGTTACATTTTACCATAGTTTAGTTTTGTTGCCGACAAAAATGGCCGTCAACACCCAAAGTAATGTGGAAACACCAGCCTTAACGGCAATCCAGAAAACAACAACACAGATCACAAAAATAAGCAGATAAAAAGAAGAAAATATAAAAGAGACACGAAATTTTTATAGTGGTTCGGCAAAATCTATGGCCTATATCCACTTTATAATTTATTTATCACTTGTAATGTCATATTACAAGAGATTTTGAGGAGGAGAGGAGAAGTCATATTTTATGTGTCATTTTCTTCCCTTTTTCTTTTGCAATACTAGGTGTATTTATAACTGTAAGCCTTAACCCAGTGATGGTGTGAAATTGTAGTGACGCTGACTAGGCTGATATTAATTGCACCATAATCTTCTTATTTAAGGTAAGGAATTAAGGAATTAAGGAATATTTGATATGGAAATGGTTGGCATTAATTAGTAATAAATAAGCAGGTTACCATGACATTTATTGGGCATTAAATCCGGCTGTGATGGGTAATGAATTGGTATTTATGGTGAATATATGGCTGGTTTTTATTAAGTAATGAATTGGTATTTATGGTGGAGATATGGCTGCTTTTTATTAATTATTTGAGGTAATAAATACAAGAAAATCAGAAAGTAAATCTTTAATTTCTTCTTCAAGGATGGTGACTAATTTGCTGGATAACAAGTTTTTTTTTGTTTATGACATGTTTGTTGCATTTGGCCAAGTATTTAATATCATTTTTTCCAAGGTGTTAAAGTCGCCGCTAAAAGTGCTAACTAATATCAGTGCTAAAAAATAACATACAACCTTTTCTCTTTTCTTCCCGGTACCATATCCTTTTAACAGCTACCAAAGAGTTGATTTGGCTATTTATAGCCGTTCAACATTGTATTGATTCGGCAGTTGTTGGACAGTGTTTGATGGCCGTGCATATGGGTTGGTGTGGATAAAGGTAGGTCTGCAGTTGTTGGCTGTGCAAAAATGATACGAACGATGGTTAACGGTCGTATAAAAATGCTTGATACGATGGTTAAGCGTTGTGGAAAAAATTTGCCCGGTGGTTAATTGTCCTATAAGTATAAATTTGGTCCTGAGAATTAAGATGTCTGGTGCGGTTTTCTAGGATGACCTATACGTATAGATTCGCTCAAAAACTTGTGAATAACACTCTTACATCATATTTTTTTGGAACTTAATACAAAAAAGAGAATATAACCTCTTAGAATAATACCAGATTAAGTATTACATTGTTTATAGATAAATAAGTACCTAATACTTGACAAACACCATTGTCTCAGTGGTTAAGTGATTGGTGTGAGTGGTCACAAGTTCGAAACTTGTGTAGCGTGATTCAAACATATATTGATATGTTGTCCCAGTGATATGTTTATCTAAGTACCAAATCAAAAAAAAAGGTACGTAATACTTCTGCAAGCCAACGTTGAAAACAAGGCCGAGATTCAAAATTCACAAATTTGATGTAAGAAATTCAGTAATGAGCAAAACTCCTCCCTTCATCAAATTAATGATATATTGCCACAAGGTAAGGATGAGCAATTTCACTGTCAGAAAAAAAAAGGATGAGCAATTTTTTGTTAAACCAAATAAACTAATCAAATCAGTTATTTTGATTGATTTGGTTTGGTTTTGAGACTGGATTGATTTACAATCGCCCCGTAAAAAGAAAATAGTTCGTTATCGGTTTAACCGAATTAACCGAATTTTTATCATATTATCAAAATTACTATGTTATACTGATTTTTTTAGATAAGTTGACTGGTCTAAATAAATATTAGTTGTCATACATGTGTAAAAGTTGTTACACGATCAGTATACCAAAACAGAGACCAATATGTTATAAACTCGTCACACAAGTTTACAAATCAGATTTCCACTACTTTGGAATTCTATATTAGTAATTTTGAACAATAACTATGTTGTAATTAATTTACAACAACAAACTATAGAAATAACAATAACAAATTGTTGTATTAAACTATAATGATAAACAAGCGTTGTACTACTTCGCAGAAACAGCACAACGTTGAAACGGAAAGATTATAGAACGATGTATAGAAATATATAAGTAAATAGAAATCTAACCGGATGAAGAAGGAAATTTCGTCTAAGGCTTGTCGTAACAATTTCCTTAAGATTTTATTCAAAGTCTTCCAAGATACAACAGACGTGATCTGCTCGAGATTGTGATGTGTATGATCTTCTGTGTGATATGCAGAAGCGCACGGATTGTAGAGATTAAGAAATGAAGAGGAAGAAGAGAAAATTCGGATTGAGTTACTGATCAGGTTTCCTTCTCCTTTTATAGGCTAATTCCCAACGGTTATGTCTGTTGGGAACAGCCGCATCTCTTCGTCTACAACGGCCAAAAAACTGTCGCGGTTTGCAACAGTTGCGTCTCTTCATTTGCAACGGCCAAAAACCGTCGCGGTTTGCAACAGTCGCGTCTCTTCATTTGCAACGGCCAAAAACCGTCGTGGTTTGCAACAGTCGCGTCTCTTCATTTGCAACTCCTATTTCTATTTGAAAAGCCGCGTCCGATCAGACAACGGGCATTTCCAATCCACTAGTCGCTTCTATTGAATTTAAACAGTAGAAAACTGTATACTTCTTTACAATAAAAATATAACATGGTCCACTCTTATTGGACACGCACCCGCACCCGACCCGACCCGACCCGGTTCTGTACGGGACGGGCGGGCAGCGAGCGCATGTGTGTTAGTTCATGGCCATATAGGTCCTCCCCCTCGCACAAAATTACCTGACCCTAAGGGCTAATATGGGTTTGAGGAAAGTAATATATAAGCATGAACATTAACTTATTTTTGGCAATGTGGGACAATATCTCATTCACTATAAAGGGCCTCTAACAATCCCCTGCATAAATGATGATATATGTCTCCCTCATACAAAGTGTAATATCACACAGTTCATATGAAAATAATGCTATATCGAGGATAAGTAGATATTTCACTTTGAACTTTCCCTAGTTAAAACTTATCGGATATACTTAGCTAATCGGTGAGTTATTTCATCTTGAACCGTCAGCCATTTGTGTATAACTAGACAATAAGCTTTACAAAGCATTGTTTCCCATCACATCCAATCTCTTGGTTGTGTTCATTTTGATCCTGAAAAAATTTGGTTCTGCGAGTGTTTTAGAGAATTTAAGCCTTTAATATTCTTATAAAGCCGACCGAGCTCACACTAACATAGGTGATTGCAACCATTAAGAGTATCCTACATATACCCCACTTTTTATTTTCAAGATATGGTCATCATTAAAAAGCATAACTTTATCCTTTTAATACTTCTGTAGGCATGCATTCTATTGTGCATCATAGGAATGGAGTAGGACTAAGTCCAAACAAATGCATGACTTCTTGAGTTACTCAGAACCGGTTTGCCTATTGATCCTAGTCCGTGGGATCTCCAGTTGGTAGGATAGGTTTTCGTATAAGATAACTCTTATTGGGTTAGGCTTTTAAACTCATTTCCCTCGATGCGCAGTCAATTTTCTCTCTTGATAATCCTTTAGTAAATGAATCCGCAAGGTTATCAGTAGTTCTCACGTAATCAATGGAAATAGTTCCATTTGAGAGTAACTGCCTAACTATGTTATGACGTCGACGAATATGTCGTGACTTTCCATTATACACAAAGTTTTGCACTCTGCTTAACGCTGCTTGATTATCACAGTGTATGCATATGGCCGGTACATGTTTAGGCCAAAATGAAATT
Source organism: Allium fistulosum (assembly GCA_030737815.1). Lineage (NCBI taxonomy): Eukaryota > Viridiplantae > Streptophyta > Magnoliopsida > Asparagales > Amaryllidaceae > Allium > Allium fistulosum. The sequence goes on from CM060902.1 coordinate 477,789,601, forward strand.
TCTTCTAAAAATTGACGAAGTCGTTCTACTTCTTCGCCTGCTTTATCTAAAGCGTTGAACTTTGATTCCATAATCGAGCTATGCACGTTTGTTTAGTAGATTTCCATGACACTGCTGCTCCTGCTAGGGTGAAGACATAACCACTATTTGATTTAGATTCCTCTGAATCAGAAATCCAGTTTGCATCACTATATCCTTCTAAGACGGCAGGATATTTTCCGTAATGTAGGGAAAAGTTCGTGGTACTCTTTAAATATCCCAACACTCTCATTAGTGCTTTCCAGTGTTCCTTCCTTGGGTTGCTTGTATACCCGCTCAATCGACTTACTGCATAAGCTATATATGGTCTTGTGCAATTCATGAGGTACATTAGACATCCTATTATACGAGAGTATTCCAGTTGCATTACACTCTCATCAGTGTTTTTATGCAGTACTTTCGATGGATTAAAAGGTGTTCTTACTCCTTTAATTCCGTAATTTTGGAATTTTTCAATCACTTTTTCCACATAGTGTGACCGAGATAGTTCAATTCTATTAGGTGTTTTTATTATTTTGATTCTCAAAATAACGTCTGCAACTCCTAAATCTTTCATGTCGAAATTGTTGATTAACATTTTCTTTATGGTCTTTATTACTTTACTATTTGGACGAAAGATTAGCATATCGTCTACATATAAACAAATCATCACGTATGATTGTCCAACTTGTTTATAATAAACACATTTATCACATTCATTTATACGGAAACCATTTTTCATCATGACACTATCAAATTTTGCGTGTCATTGTTTTGGAGCTTGTTTCAGTCCGTATAATGATTTTACTAATCTACATACTTTGTTTTCATTTCCTTTGGAAATAAAACCCTCGAGTTGCTCCATGTAAATCTCCTCATCAAGATTTCCATTTAGGAATGATGTCTTTACATCCATTTGATGAATCTCTATATTATATATGGATGCAATTGCTATTAACATTCTTATAGAGTTTATTCATGTAACTGATGAATAAGTATCAAAGAAGTCTATACCTTCCTTTTGACGATATTCTTTGGCTACCAATCTTGCTTTATATTTGTCAATAGAGACATCTGGTTTCATCTTCTTTTTGAAGGTCCATTTGCAACCAATCGGTTTTATTCCAGGCGGAAGATCAACTATTTCCCAAGTTTTATTACTTAGAATTGAATCAATTTCACTTTTGGTTGCTTCTTTCCAACATGAAGATTCAGAAGATGGCATTGCTTCCTTGTATGTTTGAGGTTCGTGTTCTAACATGTATGTTAGAAAATCTGAACCAAACGTCTTGGATGTTCTTGCTCTTACGCTTCTTCTTGGTTCAACTTCATCAATTTTACGATGAGTTACATCGTCATATGGCTTGCTTGATTCTTCTCTTGTCCTTTTAGGGACATAATTTCTTTCATTCCTTTGTGCGGAAACACATCTTCAAAAAATGATGCATCTCGAGACTCTATAATTGTATTGACATTAATATCAGCTATATTAGACTTGAATACCAAAAATCTGTAGGCACTACTATTTTGGGCTGGCCCTAGATAGTAACAGTCTATAGTTTTTGGTCCAAGTTTGACTTTCTTGGGAGGCGGAACTACAACTTTTGCCAAGCACCCCCACACTTTGAGGTATTTGAAACTTGGTATGTGTCCTTTCCATAACTCATATGGAATTGTTCCTGTTTTATTGTGAGGAACCTTGTTTAATATGTGATTAGACATATTTAAGGCTTCCCCCCACAAGTTCGTCGGTAGACCAGAGGTCAATAGCATTGCATTTATCATATCTTTTAATGTTCTATTCTTTCTCTCGGCAATACCATTTTGTTGTGGTGAATATGGAGCTGTTGTTTGATGAATTATATCATTTTCTGCACAGAATTGTTCAAATGGTGATTCATATTCTCCACCTCGATCAGATCTCATTATCTTGATCTTTTTATTTAACTGATTTTCTACTTCAGCCTTATATTTTATAAACGATGTAATTGCTTCATCTTTACTATTCAAAAGGTATACATAGCAATATCGTGTATAGTCATCTATAAAAGTGATAAAGTACTTTTTCCCACCTCTTGTAGGTAATGATTTAAAATCACATAAATCAGTGTGAATTAAACCTAGTGGTTCTGTACTTCTATCAACAGTATGAAATGGTTTTTTAACCAATTTTGCTTCTACACATGTCTCACATTTGTAGTTTTTATCTACTTGGAATTTAGGAATTAATCCCAAGTTTGCTAATTTTTCATTTTTCGGAAATTTATGTGTCCTAATTTATCATGCCATAGTAAAATTTCATGCTCAACCAAATAAGAAACTTCAATTTTATTAATAGCACAATCAGAATACATAGTTTTATTGCCGACTACGGCTACATTTGCCTTAAATAGGCAATCACATAAATAACCTCTTCCTATATAAATTTCAGCCTTAGACAGAACTACTTTATCTTACTCGAAGACCATACGGAACCTTTCTTTGAGAGCACAGGTCCAGAGATAAGGTTCTTGCGGATATCCGGAACATGAAGAACTTCATTTAGTGTCACAGTTTTTCCGGATGTAAATTTGAGGACGACGGTGTCGTTACCTTCGATCATGGAAACTACAGAATTACCCATGTAGAGTTTTTCATTCTGATTGTATTTCTTGTAAGTGGAGAACATAGATATATCAAAACAGACATGACGAGCAGCGCCTGTTTCTACCCACCACTGTGCGGGGTTCTGTACTAAGTTGCATTCTGAAACAACTCCTGAAAAGTTCATCTCCTCAATGGTCAAACTCAAATTTTCCACTATATTTGCCACCGATTTGTCATTCGTCTTCTTGTGCCTGCAATCATTAGTTGCGTGCCCAGTCTTTCCGCAGACCCAACATTTGCCTTTGAACTTCTTGGTTTGCTTATCTTTGGATTGATTATCTAGTGTCTTTCTCTTTTTCCTTTTGTTGTTGAAGTGTCCTTTCTTTTTTGACCCTTCTGTAACAAGTGCCTCTTCGCTTTTGGGTTGTGTTATTCCACGATTGCTGCCTCAATTTTTAATCTGACAATGAGATCTTCTAAGGAAATCTCATTTTTCTTATGTTTCAGATAGTTGCGGTAGTCTCTCCAGGATGGTGGTAATTTTCCTATTATCGCTTCAACAAGGAACGATTCTCCAACTTGATGTCCTTCTGCTTCAAGTTCATGAATTATAAGTTGGAGTTCCTGCACTTGACTAGTTACGGATTTGGAATCCACCATTTTGTATTCCATGAATTTATCTACTATGAACTTCTTCAAACTGACATTCTACGTCTTGTATTTCTTTGCAAGTGCAGTCCATAGGGATTTTGCTGTCTGGTGTGGCTGATATACTTTATATAGTACTTTATCTAGACAGTTCAGAATGTAATTTCGGCACAAGAAGTCTAAATGCTTCCATGAGGCGATTCCGAGAAAACAGCTGTGTCTTTTTCTCTAGTTTGTCCGTCTTTAGGCTTTGGTTCATCCTCCTCAATGTACTTCTGCAGCTTTAACGTGGTGAGATAAAACAACATTTGATTCCGCCATGTTACGAAGTAATCACCATCTCCTTTAAACGGATCAGGCCTGTTGTGGGAAGCAGTTTTTACCGATAGGTCAACTGTCGCCATCTCTGTTTTAGTGAAAACAGAAAAGTCTTAAGATGTTACATGATCAGTATACCAAAACAGAGACTAATATGTTATAAACTCGTCACATAAGTTTACAAATCAGATTTCCACTACTTTGGAATTCTGTATTAGTAATTTTGAACAATAACTATGTTGTAATTAATTTACAACAACAAACTATAGCAATAACAACAACAAATTGATGTATTAAACTATAATGATAAACAAGTGTTGTACTACTTCGCAGAAACAGCACAACGTTGAAATGGAAAGATTACGGAACGATGTATAGAAATATATAAGTAAACAGAAATCTAACCGGATGAAGATGAAATTTCGTCTGAGGTTTGTCATAACAATTTCCTTAAGACTTTATTCAAAGTCTCCCAAGATACAACAGACGTGATTTGCTCGAGATTGTGATGTGTATGATCTTCTGTGTGATATGCAGAAGCGCACGGATTGTAGAGATTAAGAAACGAAGAGGAAGAAGAGAAAATTCGAAGTGAGTTACTGATTAGGTTTCCTTCTCCTTTTATAGGCTAATTCCCAACGGATGTGTCTGTTGGGAATAGCAGCATCTCTTTGTTTGTAACGGTCAAAAAACTATCACAGTTTGCAACAGACCCGACCCGCGCGCGTGTTAGTTCATAGCCATATAGGTCCTCCCCCTCGTACAAAATTACCTAACCCTAAATGTCAATATGGGTTTGAGGAAAGTAGTATATAAGCATGAACATTAACTTATTTTTAACGGTGTGGGACGATATCTCATTCACTATAAAGGGCCTCTAACAAAAGTTACTATTAAAAAACAAAAGAATACTTTGATCATATATTTATGTTTTATTTTAAAATACAATAATATTCCAAACATAAAATATAAATCATTTATAATTCGATTAAAATGGAAAATCAGCCGAACCAACCGAACTTAATTCAATTGATTTTGTTTTGTTTTTATTTTATTGGTTTTAGTTCGGTTTGACGATTTTCATTATCGGACCAACCGAAGTAATTGAATTGGTGTAAAAATCAAATGTAACTAGAAAACTCAAGGTGTCAGCGCAAGATTTGAGACTGGAACAAGTGAACCTTTGACAAATGTCGCAACTTGTTGGCTGTAACAAAAAAATATGTAAGAAGAAGTCGATGCATCATAACACAAATTTGGAGGATTTGCATTTGTTGGCAACTGCATTTGTGACTGCAGTGCAATGAATGGTAAATGCACAAGACAGAAACAAACACATGCGATTGTTAATGATTTACAAAAACTAAAAATCAATGCATCATAATCCAAAGTTGGAGGATTCAGATTTGTTAGCAACTGCATATTTAACTGCAGTATACTGAATGGTAAATGCATGATTTATAGAAACTAACAGGTACACGTACAGTTCAAATGAGCATTCTTTCAAATCATGTTATAATAACATATGGAAATTACAAGTAAGCCGCGAAAAGCCAAAAACATCAATGAATTTTAACTTATATCACTGGGGACGCTAGGTAAAAATAATAAAATATCGAAGTTAACAGGTGAGGAAGGTAGAATATCAGGGAATTTCACATAATCGGCGATGAACCTATGCTCATTTCTAAACAGAAACAACAGCGATATTCTTTTACATAACTTCCCCACATGCTGTCTGGATATTAGACTTGATCGCTAGTGTTTAGACGTACCATTCTTATCTAATTTCAAATTTATGAACTTATTTATCAAAAAATAAATCCACTTTTGTATACTGATAACGGATAACTCTAATATAATTGACACAAGAAGGTTAACTCCAATATTTCAATTATCATGGGCGGTTAAGACTAAAAATCTCAATGAAAAATAACACATCTTATCAAAACATTAAGACCTCAATGTGAGATGCAAAAACCTCAATGATCGATTTTATCATCGTTCTCAACAATAATTTTACAAATATAAATCCAAATACATGATTTATATTGTTTAAATGGAAGAGATATTGGCCTGGTTCTATTTAACAGGATGTGAGCCAAAATATTTTGCAACACTGTATTAAAAGCATCAAATAACAATTAACAAAACAACCTCTGGATGTAGAAATCTATACCATCTAAGAATCAAAGATGGTTGAAACATCATGCCATTAACTTAGCATGAACAAAAATCAAAGATGGATTGCCCTAGACATGAACTTTCTGGTTGCCTTTAGTCTAATATTTGAAATCAAATCTAACCATTTTTGCAAACAATATCAACCGGTATTTTGTGGAATATATACGTGATTAGCAGCGTTTTGACCAACGCAGGCACATTCAAAATTCAAGTAAATAAAACCAATATGAATAACATTAAGAATAGAAGGTTGGGAAAAAATACTAAAAATTACGGTAGAAAAAATTGGTAATAGAGAAAATACAACCGTTCACCATTGAACTTGTGAGATGCTTGGAATATCCATATAACCTGGCAACCTACCTGTCGTACAACAGATTTTTTTTATTTTTTATTTATTTTATAGAAAATATTTCTTGTCGACTGCTACATCTCTTCACGACAAAGGTTCCCCTTCCAAAGTGGGTTTCCATATTTGGCTGCCTAGGGTGCCTAACCCTAGAACTGAGCCTGGATATGCTAAGAGCCTAAGACAGAAAATCATGAACAATTGATGGAACTTTTTTTTATGTAAATCAAGGAAAATAAAAATATATATGCTACCTGGATAATTGTAGCGCAAGTGTCGCACAAAAACTAGTAGAATCAGCACTATCAAAATCTTATGAACCATACTGTTTTTTAACCACGCCGGTTTTTCTCTTGAATCGCCCATTCACAGCTGTAGCCTCGTATTTTCCAACAAGGCAGATGTTTAAACAGCAAAAACCAAAGAAACATAAGGGGCATTCCGAGAATTGAACTCGGGACCTCTCGCACCCTAAGCGAGAATCATACCACTAGACCAAATGCCCATTCACAACTTTAATTTTAACACCTTCAGTCATATTAAAACAGAATTACATCACAAAATCTAACGCACAGATCGGTTCGGTCTAGTTTGACGATGATCCCAATCTTAATCTAAATGAATAACATAAGGAATATTATAGTATGAGAACTACCGCAAACATAGCGACTGAATGGGCACAACGACACGTATGTCATGAAATGATAATAATTCGAAATACCATAAAAGATGAAATTGTTGCAACAGAGCTGCACTAAAACATTGTATAATTTTATTTGTACTTACTAGAATTGTATAATTAATTTGCGTTTATTTGGATTTTTGTACTTCTATTTCATTTCGATTAAACGCATATTACACAACAAAACAAATAATTAGTTGACTATAAATTAATTAAATTAAAAATCACATTTTAAATACTCCTCTCAGATTCTCCGTTCGCACCACACAAACACATTTCCCGTTCACTCAACTTCTCTGTTCAAATACCACACTCAGATTCTCCGTTACCACTAGTCGAGAACGCACCTTGATGAATGCATATAGTATTGCTCATAACAAAAAACAGTAACATAGTGTTATAAATTGTAATAGTAGCTGAATAACTGCTTGCATATTAACATGGAGTATAAATGATACATGAATGGCACAGAGACGTAAAAAATCAAACTGGCAGACGTTGAAGATCTAGATTTATGAATAAATATACACATATACGTGCATCAAAGTTAAATAATGGGATTTACATAGAAGTATGGATTCAGTGCACATTCTGGTATTCGTATGGAAACGGTAGCCCAAAATGCAAGCCATAATACTAACTTTTTGATTCCCATTTCGATTTGGCTTTAACATATTACAGTCTGGTTTTGTTCGGTTTGAACTCGAATTATATACATGAAATAATAGAGTTACCACCATATCAAGATTCAATTTACAAAGGTAATTTTGCGAAGCTTTTAGTTAAACTACGCAACATTATACTACAGTGAAACATTAGTTATTGATTGTGTGAATAGTTTAAATTAGTCCTTGACTACGAGGGAGATCTTTTCGGTAGATTAACAATACATCAACGTTAATCAATGCATAATCATTAAGCAAAGTGATGGGTACTAGAATAAAATTGTTAGATGGATTTTCATAAAACATGCAATTTGTCCCAGAAAAACGAGATGACAATATTATACCAAAACAATAACGGCTTTCATTTATGATACCAGTTATGATTATTATCATAGCACTAAATGCCGAAAACAAAATATACATTACCAGAATCTAAAATGAGAATCTTCTGCTTATATTCTCATCAAAAGGTCACAAATGTGAATAACCAATCCGCTCCGGTTTAATATTACCAGTTCAAATGTTCAAACCGCAACCGCACCGTATCGATACAGGTTGATCCGGTTAGGGGTACTAGCTTTGTTTAGAAGGTCTGATGCGGTTTTTCCAACTGTTTTAGTGGTTTGGTTTGGGCAGTTCATGTATGGCAGTACGATTTATGTCCACTCCTAATAAAATATATTCCTAAGCCACAAATTACTCAAGCAATATGATCCTTTAAGCCTATGACTTATGGAATTACATCACAAGCCATCTTCTTCTGCCTCCAAATAACTCAGTTCGACATTGTCCTCTTTAGCTTTTTTTTCTTTCTTCGAACATAAAAGCAGTTTTCCCTTTCAGCTTCCCTTTTTCTGATTTATGTTTTTCTTTCCTTGGACTTACCAATAACGGAAACAAGATACAACAGAAGCGAGGCATACTAAGTTCCATACAAATAAATTAAACACAACATGACCAATTGCACCAACAAATACACGGATTTTATATTTAACAACCTAAAAGAGATTACATGAACCACGGTACCTGAACCTTTATGCCAGCATCATATATAAAACATGTAAAACTTGGACTACATGCACGCTGTCAGTAGACTGTCTATATATCTAGTAAACACTAACAGTCATATATAGTTGGTACACTTCAACTAAAAGCCTATATAATATGTAGATGTCACACAAATTCCACGTTTGTACACTTCAATTTAATCATATTATTTTTTGATAAATGCCAGATTTTGGCGCATCTTTCGCGTTTTTTCTTTACTCGATCAAGCCCAATTCCAACTGAATAAGTTTTCAAATAATTAGGGTTTACATTCGAAAATCCCAATAGCACATAAAACATCTAACGAAGCCATTTACTCCAAAATAGCCTAATTCGAAAAATTTAGAGTAATTACAACATACCTAGATTGAGTTTATCAACATGCTTGACATTATCTCTTCTCAACGTTTTGTTCCTACTATAGGTCGCAAGTAATCTAGAAGCACTTGGCTGGAAGTAGGATTAGGGATTTACAAATTTGGAAGGAGAATTAACAAATATACTTTGTTTGGATTGCTATTGTCCATTGAAATTCCTTTTAGCTGTCTTTACTGGGCCGGTCAGAAGTCATTTTTAAACCGGACTTGAAGTTGCTGTGTGACTTTTGATACAACCCCTCAAACAAATTTAAAATAGTGTCCGTCTATTGCCTTTCCGGTACTTGCTTTTCCCATCTCGGTAATTTTAGAAAATGATTCCCACCCTAGATTTCTTTTTTCCCACCCCGTTTATTCCTAAATTACCCTTCTCCCTTTATTTTCTACATTTTCTTTTCCTTTTCCTACTTCCTTTTACTTAGTTATTTGTTATTTCATGTCGACAGTAACTTGTTATTTGACACGTTTGTATTTATTCCATTGTTTTTGTTTAATGTTTAATGTTGAAAATTCTTATTTTGTTGTAGTAATTAAATGTTAATGCAAACGTGTACATGATGATGCTCCTGTTCAATATTGACGGTGCTTTATTCCATTTTTCATGTTTCATGTTTTACGTGGAAAATATGCTTTTGTTGGAAAGTGTAACGTAGAGCTTTGGGTATCAATGCCTGTACGGTGCGTGTTTTCAAAATTTACAACGCTTAACCGAAACGTAATTTATGTTTTTCCACGGTTACCTCCAATTCGTATAGATTCCTTAGGGTGCATAGGTTCTGCGTACACAATCCCTAACAAATACAATATTTGAATTGAATTAGTGTAAAGACCAAACGTTGTTTTCTTATTTTCATTGCTCCGAAGTAGTGTCATTCAATGAGATTCCACGCAGAGGTCAGACGTGGTTTTGAGTGATTCCACGCTAATGAAAAACGTGGTTTTGATTTTTCCATCGTTGCTTCCAAGTGATACCGACAGGGAAGTAAATTTCTGGTTGTACAATCAGTAACAATTGCGCTGTTTAAATTATTTCATCGTAAGGGGTGGAAGTGGGATTTACATAGCCCACGCTTAGAACTGATGTTGTTTACTAATTTCCAAATAATTTTTAAAGGGTAAAAATAGAATTATTAATTTAATTTTTTAACTGGGGGATGAACATCAATTACTGGGGTGCAAATAGATGGACTCTTTAAAATAAATTTGATGAGAATATATATTATTATATCATTATACCAATACCAAACAACCACTAAACAATTTTAACCTATATAGTATATCAGTGCTATCGGTATGTATGATAACGGTAAATTTATCATTGTTAATGGTAAATATAACGATAAAGAAGTGTCAAAACCAGTGGTAAAGGTAAATTTATCAGATATTATTTTTCCACCATTTATATTAATCCGACCACGGATACATTTGAAGGTATATCAAATGTTTGTAATATTATTTATGATGATGTTTTTTATTTAGTTTCATTAGGTTCAAAGTGCAAGATAAGCAGGGTTATTATTTCATATTGTTGCAAATAATTTATGATTAATGAAGAAAATTTCTCACGTTAACTAATATAAGTCAAAATGTTGGTACAAATACTAACATAGTTAAAACCAAGTAAAAAATGTTTATCTTTTTATCATTATCAAAATTTTAATCCAGTAAAAATTAATGTTTATTTACTGGTAAATTTACCTGTTACACTAAAAATCAACCTTTGGACTAAGACGAAAGGTCTATCAACAAGAGCAAAGGAAGAGAAACACATCCCAAGCCTTTCGAAAGAGTCGATGGGATGCAATCATCAAATTTCATTAGCATCAAACCTTTCAAAGAAGTCGAAAGGTTCCGTCTCTAGTATCCAAAGTATTATTACCTTTCGAAAGGGATGAAGAAGTCAAAGCAAGTGTGAGCAAGTACTTAATGACCTTTTCGAAAGTATAACAAGCCTTTCGAACCGGTTGAAGCACATCCAGGGTATCTTTCAACAATGACGAAAGGTTTATGAAGAAAGCAACACTCACAAGTCAACAAAGAATTAAAGACAACCTTTCGACATCATTGAAGAAAAGCAACCTTCCGACAAGGTCGAAAGGTTCACAAGAAACAAGAGAAGAACAACCTTCCGACAACGTCGAAAGGCTCACAACAACCAAAAGAAGAGCAACCTTCCGACAAGGTGGAAAGGTTCATAACATTATAAAGAAGACAAACCCTTCGATAAAGACGGAAGGATCATGGAGGCATAAGAGTAACAAACCTTCCAACAAAGGCGGAAGGTTCATAATAGCGGATGAAAAAGCAAACCTTCCGATGAAGATGAAGGGTTTAAGGCGGCATATAAATGGGAGACCTTCCGACCCAGTCGAGAGCATGAAGTCGAAAGGACGGCCGCCTGCATCTATAAATAAGACCCAAGGGGTCCAGTTTTGGGGATCTGATCTCTCTAATTCTAATCTTGTAATTTCTTAATCAAAGTGTTGTAATCCTAATTGAACTTGATTTGGGAAAATTTAATAAAATGAAGCTTTTACTTAGAGATAAAGTGAGTACTTGGCTTTGTTAATTACCTTACTATTTTCTTAAACCTTTATTTAATTGACTCATATTTTCAGGTTAAACCCCTTTTCTTGTCGACAAGGTCAACAACGCTTCTGTTATAAGTAATAACTGCAACCTTTCGAGGTCTTCAACCCTAAAATCTAAACCTTCCAACAGAGTCGACAACTTATTTGGATCAACGTTCACTGAAACCTTCCGAAATCATTGGTTCTTTGATCTAAACTTTTCGACTGGGTTGACAGTTCTTTAAATATTAACAATACATGTACCTTCCGAAGCCACAAACAAAGAGGCCTAACCTTTCGACAAGGTCAAAATTTGGAAACGCAAGGTTCAATCCAAAGGTGGACATTCACATACCTTTCGACTATGTTGAAACCAACTTTATACAAGTGATCAAACCTTTCGACAAGGTCGAAAGCTTCTACATATCACCAAGGAAATTGATATCCTACCTATTCACAAAGAGGGTTAATATATTTAAATAAGTTTGCCGATTAATTTGTAATGGCGTCCTTCTGGAAAAATATCCGTTCCCAAGAAAATGGTGCTCCTTCATCAAATGTGTATTCCAATTTCAATTCTGGTTTTTCGTCTTCTTCTTTCCAAAGTCGAGCAAATTCTGGTTTCTTTTCTTCTACTTTTAATGGAGCTAATAGATCCGCTTTTTCTAAAAATCAATTTCACAAATCTCGTTCGTTTTTCTCTTCGAATTGGAAAAGGGGTTTTTATTGCTATAGATGCGGTGATAAAAATCATAAAGCAAGTGTTTGTTCTTATCCCATTCGTTGTTTTAATTGTGGAATTTCTGGTCATAAGAGATCGTCCTGTCCATCGACCTTCAATCCTTTCCTTTCTTCTCCTAATTTTCCATTATCTGATCCATCATATTCGAAGCCATTGAGTTTACAAGACCATCATTTCTATTTTGTTCTAGAATTTCTGAGGTTAAGGCGCCTTTTCTTGGATTGCGATGTCGAGAACGCTGTTGATTTTAACTATCTTTTTGATAAAATCTACTGGCACTTTGACTGTCTAACAGCGGACAATATTGGTAATTATTCGAGTGGTGGTAGTGGGAATGGATTTCAATCTAGAGAGTCTTCGAATATTGGTCGTGAATTTGAGGATTCTCCATGGATAGACATTGAGGATTTATATGAGATTGACTTGAATAGGGTTTTTCAAGAAGATTGTTTTCTGTTGGATCCAGTGGTCAGCGAGTATCATCTGCATGAGCTAGATAAGTTAGATGGTTATAGTTTTTCTGGTGATGTCAATGTATTGATTGCATCATCTATTGAAGTTTTAGGGGATTCAGGTGTTGAGGAAGGGGATATTTTAGACAATAACGTTAACGAGAATGGTGAAGTTCATCTTAATTCTGATATTCGGGAACTTAAAGCAGTTGATAATTTTCACCAAGCTAATTTTTGTTCATCTGTTGGTTTATTTTCTTCTGAAGCTATGGGTTTTTCAGAAAACGAAATGGATGATTCAAAGATTGATGTGGATGTTATATCGATAATTGATGATGGTCGATTGTCAGATTGTGATTGTTCAGTGATAAAAGAATTTTTTTGTTCTTCGGCTGAGATATCCAAAGATGATAAAATCTGTTCAATTTCTCTTGATGAGTTTAGTGAATTTGCAAGTGTTTTTGTAAGTAATGAGGTATTCTAGGATAAAGAGGACAAATTCTTGGTTTACTTTGTTGGTTCTAATGATGTAGCTATAACGATCAGTATGAATAGTTTTGCAGTGACTCGGTAGGCACATGGTATCCCAGGATTTTTGGTGGTTGATGCTTTTTCGCATGTTGTAAAATTTTATAGTTTGGAGGTGAATTTTTCTCAATTAGGGAGTTGTATCATTGATGGCTCTGAGAAGGGTTTGTGTGATGTTGTAGTGATTAGTGGGTGTTTGTTGATGACCAAGAAGTTGAACTCGTGGAGTATTGTGATTAACAGGGTGAGAAGGTTTCAGGAATGGTTGGGGTTGGAATTTATCTTAGGGAGGCTGTGTTCTTTTGGGGATATGACTTGTGACTCAAACAAGATCATTTACTTTTATGTTAGTATTTTCAGATTTATTGTGTACTGCTGCTGGGCATCTCGTAGAAGATCTTCTACTCATGCTTGTGTTTCTACTCCTATTCCCATAGCGCGTAATAAAATTTGTAGGCGTAATCTAGATGTTATCATAAGAAGAAGTCCTAGATTGAAACTTAAGATGTCCAAGTCTAATGCTTGAGATCGGTTGTTGGGTTGGAGGTTTGTTGATGCGGTGGATATGGTGGAGATGTTGTAGTCTGCTCTTTTCGTGGAGGCGTTTTCGGTTTTCGTGGTTGTTCTAGTGGTGTTGTTGTTGTAGGTTGATCTTATTGAGGAGTCGTTTCTGTCATTAGTTGCTGTCGTGTCTTTAGTTTTTAGTCTTTTGGGAGGGTTGTTTTTTTCTTCTTCTTTTTGTATGGGGGGCTTTGTTTGGCTACCTGCCAGGCTTGTTGGCAGCTCTACTTTTTCTGGTGTTATATATATGTGTGCATGTGTGCTCGCCTCTTCTTAAGAGGATCACACATTTTTCTCAAAAAAACAAAGAGGGTTATTACTCTAACCTTTCGAAAAGATTAAAATCAGGTTCAAAAGGGTGAACTCAAGTTACTTCGACCAGTCTACAAGGAAAAACTCCACAAGAGATATTCTATAAATTCAACCAAGGCAAAAAATTTATCTACTACATGGTCCAAACCTTTCGACGACGTCGAAAGGTTTAAGCCAAAAATCAAACAACAAGTAAAGTTGAATATAAAGGCAATTCTTAGGGATATCAAACTCTTCATTCAAACAAGTCTTTCATTTCTTTTGGAGTAACTTTGAAGTGTTGACAAGAAATCTTGTTAACATTTTTAGCGCTAGAAGGATAGCATGAACCTCCGCCCTTATTGAATTCCCCACCTACTCTTCTACTTGGTTAAGTCTCTTAAGGCTTATCAACTCTTCTTTTTGAACAAGAAAGGATCTATTTTGGATAAAAGACTCATAATTCATCTAATTGCATTTAAAGTATAAGGAATGGATTGAATGTTCGAAACAAGAGAAATTTTTTGCAAGGAAAGGTTCAAGGGTCTACGGAACCTCTAGAAGTAAAGTCTAATCATCAAGAGGATTATAACCCACATTTACTTGAAGAGAAAACCCTTCGGCTTCAAGCTTTATAGGTCATTAAGAGGAAAAGACGGATTATACCCTATGACCCTTTAAAATGGAGTATCAACCCGCTCCATTTGGGATCAACCCCAATCTTTGCTCTCAAAAAGGAGAATTCGAAGAAAGAGAACCTATTTCTACAAATGAGAAGGACCATTCAGGCATATTTCCATGGGACTATCTTTGAAAAGGAAATGATAAAATATTATGACAGTTTTGCATATAAATGGAGTAATATTATAAATGAGGCTCACCATTCAAGGGAAAACCATGAACGCATAGAAAAATCCACAACCGAGGAACTGAGGATAATAAAGGAATTACCAAGTGGAAGTATAAAGATTACTAAGAAATTTCCGACCGAAACCCTAAGATTGAAAGAAAAGCCCTTGAAGAAGGATCAATGGACAATGAAAAGGAAACCTACTCCTCGAGAAGAGGTACTTGAACCAAGCCACAAAAGAATTAGATGCCAGTCAAAGACGGCTCGAAATTCAAGACTTCTTAAAAAATATAATCTTACTACCTCGATCAAAGACATCTATATCTGAACCAAAGAAGAACTGAATTATTGGCCTTCTTAGAAAAAGAAGCCAGGGTTTGAAACGAAACTTAAGCGATTATATTGTAACTTTCATCTAATAAATGGACATGATACAAATCAATGTAAGGCGCTTGAAAAGATGGTCCTACACTTTCTAAGACAAGGAAAACTTAAATAGTTTGTAAAAGATTGAACAAGTTATGGAACAAAAATTCTATTCTCAAAATAAGAGAAGTCGACATGGTCGGGAGTAAAATTCTCCTTAAAATTAGACTACCTAAAATGCTACGCTACCAATAATGGTAGAAAGCCCTTGGTCGCGCCAAGATGGTCGGGTCAAGGCACCTCTTGGAGGGAGGGCGTAAGCCTTTAGCCGCGCCAAAGTCAGAAATGGCCAGGTTAAAGCAGCATAAGCCCTTATCCGCATCACACTATGGCTAGGATAAGGCGCCTCCTGGAGGGAGGATGGGTAATCCTTGGTCCCGCCACGCTATGGCCTGGCCAAGATACCGAACAAGCCCTTAGCCGCGTCAGCCAGATTAAGGCGCCTCCTGGAGGGAGGCCGGGTAAGTCCTCGGGCCCTGCTTGAGAATAAGCTAGCCAAGCGCACCGAAAACCCGGATAAAATGTCCGACGGACTAAGAAAAGTCCATGCCTGAAATAGGCAACCGCCGGAAATCGGCACCGCTTGAAATGGCAACTGCTTAAATAAGCACAAGAATTGGACGAAAGAGTCCCTGCCTAAAATAAAACAAAACAAATGAATAAAGAAATTCGGGCCCGAGAAAGAAAAAGCATGCAAAATATCATCAAAGCCTGAAGATGACACACTCGACAAGAGAATCAGAAATAATTCACTGACTTCTCCTCATGAACATCTACCAGATTGGTTTTCTGGTCTTCTATTACTTATTGCCAGATTGGTTTTCTGGTCTTCTATTGCTTATTGCCAGATTGGTTTTCTGGTTTTCTATTACTTATTGCCAAATTAATTCTCTAGTCCCTTGTTACTTATTTCCAGATTGGTTTCCTGGTCTTCTGACACTTATAGCCGAAAACGGTCTTCTATTATTAATACTAGATTAGCAGATATGGATTTCTAACCTCTTATCATTCATTACCAGAAAGGTTATTCTGAGCTTCAAGATTCTTACATATATGAATTTCAAAATCGAATACCCGGATCCAGGTTCCGTGATACTCATTTCAAAACTTCACTATTAAAGCTTGAACATGGGTTTCGGGTCTTCTATATAAAAATTTCATCATCTGAATACCCGAATCTGGGTTTTGAGCCATTATCAATCGCTAATATATTATAACTGAATATGGGTATCAAGACTGCTGTTTAATTTAGCCCTAGTATAGGGATAAGATTTTTGGACTTCTATTCGTCTCAAGTGCTCGAATCTGAGTATAAGAATATTATCAAAAAGAACAATATTAAGACTCTCCGAATGGGGAAGTCGAGCTTCTAAATCTGTCACAATAATGGGTGAGAAAGTTACTACTTCAAAAATTCAGACATGAACCCCTGAATCAGGTTCTTCATTTAATGAAAGGTATATTTTAACATTTACCACCGTATTATAAGGCGGAATCTACTACCAACAAGTCTTATGAATTCCGAACAAGTGGAAAGAGTTAAATCCATGATCACTTCTCATCATGGTTAAAGATGAGATCTTAACGTTTTGAATAAATTACTTTTCATACAATTGGAAAGATGATTTGCTAATCTAGGCAAACGATATACATAGACAAATACATCAATTTCAGGCTAACAATTAAAAATTTTGTTTGCTACATGTTTCTCAGGGAAATCAGAGTGACAAGGGGTAACAAAGGATTCAGGAAGCATAAAAGTCACTGAATGAGTAATTCAAAGGTGTATTAAAAGTTACACAACAAAAAAGATCACGAATCAGGTGATATTAACAAAATTTCCATAATTTACGTAAGTGATGAAGTCTTTTATAAACAACAAAATTATGTACAAGATAGATTTACATGGCTCAAATACATAAATTACAAATCTTGAGCTGCTTTATTGAGAGCCTTCGCCACTGGAGGATTTACTACATGACTAATTACTGCATGGAGGACTTCCTTAAGCTTTTTCTCCTTTCTTCTAATTATATTCTCATCATCAATTGCATCAATGTTGGTCTTTAAGGCACAATTAAAAGCTCTATTCGCGGCCCTGACTGTTTTATTTTCCCTTTCCAACTCAGCAACCCGCTTGTCGAGCAAATAATTATCACGTTCTAGCTTTTGATTCTTAGCAGCGAATCGTCAATAGTCTCGGAATACTTGATTTTCTACTGCTCATTGAAATACTTGGCAATTTCAAACTTCACCTTCTGGCACCAGTTTCCAACTACATTATCATCTAAACCCGGAGGAGGATTCAGCATGGTTGGAAATTTCTGAGCTACGTGAAGTTTTGACCTAGTAGGCCTGACAATGGAAGGGGTTGTTTGAAGGATCAGAAGATCAACATTTGGAATCTTTTCCCCTATGAGGTATTCTAAAGAGGAACATTGAGCTTGACTATCTCTCAATTTTAACTCTAATTCACTTGTCTATTGGACGAGTTCAGACATCTTTTCATTAAAGTCGATTGTAGGATTCGATTTCACTTGTCGCTTAAGCAAAATAATCGCTTCATCTTTTCTCTTAATCTCATTCTCAAGTTGGTCAATATGACTCTTATGATTGCTGGCTATGATCTTTTGGATGAGATATCTTTTATGCCACTTTACGGCTTCAGTGTTACCACCGAAACGCTCAAGAAGGGCTTCGTCATGGGCCACGATCTCACCACTTCTGCTTAATAATCTATCTCTGATAGCGTCAACACGAGAAAGTAAATTTTGAGAACGATGGATCATAGCATACCCTAGCTCCTATTTAAATCAAAATAAATGGAATGAGATCAAAATTGAGTTAAAAGATATCTTTATTACCATAATGATGGATTACAACTCAAGTAGCCACAAAGTTAAAAGGAATAACAAATGCTTTCATTACATCTAAAGTTGAGAGGCAATATTCCTAACCGACGGACTGTTGAGTCAAAAGGTATAGTTACTCCTTCAGGAGTTATAACCGACGGACATTTACTATAATCCCATTTTTCGGCTGGTGGACTATCGCGACCATAGATTAATTTGGAATGGAATGTTCTAATTTTTTTTATAATTCCTTTTCTTCGCCAAGGAAGTCGAAGTGGAGACGGGGAAATTCCAAGTATAATTTTTGCAAATCCCGAAGAAAGCAATATCTTGCTAACTTCGAAGTCCTTAAAATTGATCCATTTTTAGAGTAAACACTCCTCAGGTTAACATACTGACTTAAGTGGTTTCTTGGGACGACCCGAACTAAAGAACTGGTATTTTGAAATAGCACGGTAAAAATAAGCTAAGCATAAAAAAACATGTATTAATTCATAAATCAATTACTTGTTACATATTTATAGTCATTCATCTGGTTTATACAAAATAGACTTAGAAAAGAATCAGAAACAGATTTATCCTTATAATACTTAAGATTGTCAGCAGGGAGATCTTCAGGAATCGATTTGACCTGCGGTAAATTCCAGGAAGCTTCAGGATGCGGGTTAGAACCGAATTCATCTAAGTATCTTTTATGAAAATGTCTAAATAAACCCCCACCGAATTCACCTAAGTATGAAAAATCTTTGATAGAATGTCTACAATATATTTTATACAAAAATAATAATTAAAATGTCTCTCTCTTCCGTCGTCATTCGGAATGGGGTTGTTAAGTCTCTATTTTCCTTTCAAGAGGGCGTCGTACCGGAGACGTGCTTTCTTTAGTAAAGGAGCAGCCCTCTGATATTTAAAAGATACTAGTGCGGAGCTTGTTAAAAATTTAGGGGTCTCGAGACGATCCATGAATTCCAAGTAGTTCATATAAAAGCTTGTTTTATGCAGGAATTCGCTAGATAATTCCTGTCTGTTGCTTATTTTTAGACCAGATGAAGATCGTAATGATGCAAAATGACAAAATAACTCCATTACATTTTCAAGATATATGAAAGAGAACGCCTAATTTTTCCCACCAAAATATCAGTCTCAACCCGTTCGTCTTCTCCCCTGTTTTATAATAATAACAATAATATTAGTTCACCTCCACAACAAGAAGAGCACCAATGGTGGCCTGTAACATTCATCCAATTCATCCCGACTTTGTTAACGCAGAGGTGCCACACTGTTGCTGCTACACGATGGGACTACTAAATCAACCCCAAGAGGTGGAGAAGGTGCAAAGTGCTCAATCTAGCAACGCGAACCATCAGCAACCCAATTTCTTCAATCATCACATAATGGCTACATGGTACATGCTTTATGACTTAACTACGACCACGTTCTGAATGGATTTGGCCATTTGGGACACCTCCGATGAAAACCCTATGCTGATGATGTATTCACCTTATCAGCCAATATGGGTTAAACCTATCGTCATCAACCCAGTCAATTTGGCTTCGGACCTACCTCCCCTTCCAAATGAGCTATGATTAAGGGGTCACCTTACCTTTCTGTTAATCGTCCCCAATGTTTAATTCTAGAATAGTGACATCTTTTTGAATGTGTATAAACTAACTGATTATTTTGAAGAATGTAACACATTACAGTATATAAGTTAATGTTTTGAAGTTCTAGTTTAGTTAAATTTCTGGAGTGATGTTGTGTAACTGAAAATGTGCTTAAGGGATTAATATTTTATTGAATGATGTTTTGTCATGTAGGAAGAAATTAGAAGGTGTAGGTCATTGAATTTATAGAAAAATTGGTTTCACCAATTCTTAAATTTGTTGATCCCACCTAATAAAATAACAAACAAACTTCCTTAAAAGGCTTGAGTACAAAAACACACACAAAGTTTAAGTCAAAAACTTGACAGTCTAGGCTTTTGGCAAAGTCGAAAGGTTCATAGAGAAATCTTTCAACGAAGTCAGAAGGTTTATAGAAAAGTCTTTTGATAAAGTCGCAAGGTTAATAGGAAAAGCCCCCTTCAACCTTGTCGAAAGCTCTATGGAAACCCGAACCTATTCCAAGTGTAGCATGAAGTTAAGTGGCAAGACCTTTAGACATGATCGAACCCAAAACCTTGAAATTCCTAAATTTAGAAAATATTGATATTATTAATATTATCGAAAGGTCTAGTAAAAATTATCAAAAATATGTCACCCCCGTTGAAGTCGAAAGGTTTCAAGTTTAACTCATGAGAACTTTAAATGTTTCGACAAATATGGGCATAAGCAACACAAAGGTTGAAGAGTTCCAACCTTGTCAAAAGCTGATAGACGAAAGGTTTGAAACTCCCCAAACTTTTCGGGAGCTTGTTGTCGAAAGGTTGGACAATTTATCTAACCTTTCGACAACAATTGAAGGTTGGCATCACAATACCTTCCAACCCCATCGAAAGGTACAAAGAGGGCAAATCCATTATTGCCGTCTCAGTCTCCTTCGAAAGGGTTGAAAGATCATTTTGGGTTACCAAAATTGTACACTAGTGGGTTTTAGGCTACCCTATCAGGTCTGGCCAAACCCGAATCCAATAAGAAAGAGAAGTAGGATACCGTATAAGAAAGATCACCCGAATTCTCAACCTTTGGATCGGGCTTAAATAGACATCCTAGATTGACATGTAAAGGACAAAAGGCGGGAAATTTTATAGCTTTCGACAAAGGAGACTTGAAAAGTCAAGAGCATCCCTTCGAATGGGGGGGGCAAATGTTACACTAAAATTCAACCTTTCGACTAAGACGAAAGGTCTATCAACAAGAGCAAAGGAAGAGAAACAGAGCCTAAGCCTTTTGAAAGAGTCGAAGGGATGAAATCATCAAATTTCATTAGCATCAAACCTTTCGAAGGAGTCAAAAGGTTCCGTCTCCAGTATCCAAAGTGTTCTTACCTTTCGAAGGGATGAAGAAGTCAAAGTAAGCGTGAGCAAGTACTTTATGACCTTTTCGAAAGCATAATAAGCCTTTCGAACCGGTTGAAGCACATCCAGGATACCTTTCGACAATGACAAAAGGTTTATGAAGAAAGCAGCACTCACAAGTCAACAAAGAATGAAAGACAACCTTTCGACATCATTGAAGAAAAGCAACCTTCCGATAAGGTCGAAAGGTTCACAATAAACAAGATAAAAACAACCTTCCGACAACGTCGAAAGGCTCACAACAACCAAAAGAAGAGTAACCTTCCGACAAGGTCGAAAGGTTCATAACAGTATAAAGAAGACAAACCCTTCGATAAAGGTGGAAGGACCATGGAGGCATAAGAGTAACAAACCTTCCGACAAAGGCGGAAGGTTCATAATAGCAGATGAAAAAGCAAACCTTTCGGTGAAGACAAAGGGTTTAAGGCGGCATATAAAAGGGAGACCTTCCGACCCAGTCGAGAGCATGAAGTTGAAAGGAGAGCCGCCTGCATCTATAAATAAGACCTAAGGGGTCCAGTTTTGGGGATCCGATCTCTCTATTGTAATTTCTTAATCAAAGTATTGTAACCCTAATTGAGCTTGATTTGGGGAAATTTAATAAAATGAAGCTTTTACTAAGAGATGAGGGGAAGTACTTGGCTTTGTTAATTACCTTAGTGTTTTCTTAAACCTTTATTGGATTGACTCATATTTTCAGGTGGAACCACTTCGGAAGGTTCTTGTCGACAAGGTTAACAACGCTTTTGTTATAAGTAATAACTGCAACCTTTCGAGGTCTTCAACCCTATAATCTAAACCTTTCGACAAAGTCGACAACTTATTTGGATCAACATTTACTGAAACCTTCCGAAATCATTGGTTCTTTGATCTAAACCTTTCGACTAGGTTGACAGTTCTTTATACATTGACAATACCTGTACCTTCCAAAGCTACAAATAAAGAGGCCTAATCTTTCGACAAGGTCAAAATCTGGAAACGCAAGGTTCAATCCAAAGGTGGACATTCACATACCTTTCGACTAGGTTGAAACCAACTTCATACAAGCGATTAAACCTTTCGACAAGGTCGAAAGCTTCTACATATCACCAAGGAAATTGATATCCTACCTGTTCACAAAGAGGGTTATAAATCTAACCTTTCAACAAGATTAAAATCAGCTTCAAAAGGGTGAACTCAAGGTACTTCAACCAGTCTACAAGGAAAAACTCCACAAGAGATCTTCTATAAATTCAACCAAGGCAAAAAGTTATCTACTACAAGGTCCAAACCTTTCAACGATGTCGAAAGGTTTAAGACAAAAATCAAACAACAAGTAAAGTTGAATATAAAGGCAATTCTTAGGGATATCAAACTCTTCATTCAAACAAGTCTTTCATTTCTTTTGGAGTAACTTTGAGGTGTTGACAAGAAATCTTGTTAACATTTTTGGTGCTAGAAGGAGGCATGAACCTCCGCCCTTATTGAATTCCCCACCTACTCTTCTACTTGGTTAAGTCTCTTAAGGGTTATCAACTCTTCTTTTTGAACAAGAACGAATTTATTTTGGATAAAAGACTCATAATTCATCTAATTGCATTTAAAGGATAAGGAATGGAATCAATGTTCGAAACAAGAGAAAATTTTTACAAGGAAAAGTCGGTTCAAGGGTCTACGGAACCTCTAGAAGTAAAGTCTAATCATCAAGAGGATTATAACCCACACTTACTTGAAGAGCAAACCCTTCAGCTTCAAGTTTTACAGGTCATTAAGAGGAAAAGACGGATTATACCCTATGACCCTTTAAAATGGAGTATCAACCCGTTCCATTTGGGATCAACCCCAATCTTTGCTCTCGGAAAGGAGAATTCGAAGAAAGAGAACCTATTTCAACAAATGAGAAGGACCATTTAGTCATATTCCCATGGGACTTTCTTTGTAAAGGAAATGATAAAAGATTATGATAGTTTTGCATATAAATGGAGTAAGATTATGAAGCAATGGTAAACTGAACTGTTTATACGTCTGTATTCTCATCAGTAGAGGGATTATCATTAAGCAGGAGCAGTTTTCTATTATTCACATACTGTGTACTGAGGTGGCACAAAAATCAGAGCAACCTTGCAAATACCTATATTAGATGAAATATATCAATGGTATATTTATCTTTTAAGTAATTACGTTTCAAAATATTTATAGATAGGTGAGAGCTTATATGTGTACACCTTGGTAGCTTTAGTGGAGTCATATACGATTGAGCTTGCAGTAACAAGTAGCTGCTACGTAGTATTTATATCATAATAATAGAACTTAATAAACATGTACTTACATCCATAAACAGAGACTTAGGTAAATGTCACAACGATGGGTATTGGATGAGAGTATGATCAAGCAATGACTCATCAACCAAATTCTTTTTACACTATGTTTTGTGCTTCACGCATGTCACTCAGCTCCCATAGTAATACCTTCAGCCCCCGTTCGGATGTTGTCCTGGATATGGCAACATACAGGTCCATGTGTAGACACAGGGCGTGGTAAATATATCCCGACATGGTTTAAATTCTTTCCTCGACTTTTGTTGATAGTCATTGCAGAACAAACCTTACTGAAAATTCTCTATGTCATAAAATAAAAGGCCATTTTGTATTAGTTTATGTAATGTTTATTCATGGGATTAAAACTTTGTTGCCAATATTGGTTCCGATCACAATTTCCGCTTCAATGACCCTTTTTGACAACTATGTGATAATAATTCTTATACCATTGTACAAACCCAAATTCAAACTAAGATTATGAAGCAACAGTATCAGAACACCAACTTCCAAATGAGGTTCATGATTAGGAAGACCTAAAATTTAAAACTATTTAAGAACTCTGTTGGGTGAAAATTATGTATATCTTTGTTTGGATCAGAAATAGGACTAATGGAATCCGTACTCAAATAGCTTGTGAGACTACCAACACAAATGGTTAGCACATAAGAATTGATTTCCTCTATGTACTCGTTGGTTAGAGCCAATATAGACCTATCTTCAAGATACACATGATTCACTATATTATTACTCAAATCAGGGTAAGTGCTACTATGTCATGTATTGCATTTCCAGTATAAGATACATGATATTTAGTTGGTATTGCAATCCAGTTTGGGTCTTCACCATCAAACAACAAAAAATTGGGTATTTTACCATCGTCTATATCCAGAATCCATTGTGAAAGGTTGTTTAGGTCATCAAATTCAGTTTCACTTAAATTTCCACACTGCAATCGCATATTGATTATCAACGTGAATACCTTGCATTTACTCCATAACAAAGATTGGTTGATAGCAGAACATACAATCATTTGTCTAGATCATTTAGGGACAACCGGTAATGTCTGCCTAAAATCCCCTCCAAGCAAAACAGTCTTACCTCCAAAAATATTTTTATTAAGGGCGGTTGAATCAGTGCTTATGATGTCCCTGAGGCTTTTCTCAAAAGCCTCCAATGCATTTCGGTGTATCATTGGCACTTCATCCCATTTTATTAAATCAGCTTTACGAAGCAGATCAGCAAGAGAAGACTGCTTTGAAATATCACATGCGGAGGAGTCGTCTAGGTTAGTAGGAATTTTTAATTTAGAGTGGGCAGTTCTACCACCTGGAAGGAGTAGGGATGCAATGCCAGAAGATGCAACTGCCAGTACAATTCTCCCTTCCGCTCATAAGCTATTTATTATAGTCTTCCATAAATTGGTCTTTCCATTACCTCCACTTCCATAAACAAAGAAAAACCCACTCGCTGACGTAGGAACTGCATTACAAACAACATCAAATACATTTTTTATCAATGTTTAAAGCAGTCTGTGGAGAAGCATTCTTTACAGGGATAGCTAAATTTGATGGATCCATATTCGAAGTACGGGATCGACAGTTTAGGGCATCGGAACATTGGATTAATACCTGTTAATCAATGCAGACAAAATTATTAGAGATCTTTTACGTTGAATTTGTAATGTACATGAAAAATAAGCATTCATAAGTAAACATGTTTATTCGTCTCACTAGCTAATCAATGTGGTTGATCATAAATTTCCATAGTTCATATTTCAATTTCAAAAAATTCCAACGAACAGATAATGTAATGTATTTATTAACTGTTGGAACTGGACTAGCCCATAGCCAAAGTTATGGGTGAATTTCAAAATTTTACCCTATTGGATCTTTTATTGGGTCTCTGAAGTCTAACTGAATTAGAACATTTCTAAATTTCATTTAAATAAAATCATCTATTTTATTTAAATTAAAATATATTAGGATATGAAATTAATTTTATTTGATTTAGTATATACATAAATGTATCATATACATATATGTGTGAGTGCATGTGTAACATAATAATCCGTGAAAGACATAATATGCCAATATGTAGATGTTGGGATTTACATCGCAACAGACATATTAGCTCATTTTGTATGTCATGTATGTTGTCCAAATATGTGCATGTACATGTGTTACAACACACACACACATATGTATGTATAAATATATTATATATGATATATGAACATAAAACATTTATATATAGATAAATATATATATATATAAAAAGAGAGAGAACAATTATTAAAAATTATTTATAATTCAAAATTAACTTAGTTTTGCAAACATAATAATTTTATTATTTTAATTTGTATATATTATGAATGAATAATGTTTTCATCCATAAATAATTAACATAAAATAATCTATTGATGAAAATTTAAAGTGTAAATTTTTTGAAAATCTAGGATCATAAAATAAAGCTTAGGAAAAATATGGAGATTTTTCAAAGTTGAATTATTACTTTTAAAAACAAATACATTGATTTTGGCAATAATTATTTAATATAAAATAATATTTTATTAAAATTTCAAATTTTAAAATTTTATAAATTTTAGGATCATGAATGAAAGGTTACGAAAAATTTTGAAGAATTTTTCAATTAAATTATTATTTTTAATAAATCATAAACAATTTTCCAAAATAATATTAATTATTAAAAATAATAAAATTTATTGAAAAATTCCTAAATTTTTTCTATATGTTTCTAAAATTATATAATATTTTAAAAAAATATAATCGAATTTTTAATGTAATAATTATTTTATATATAATAAACAATTCAAAAATTCAATAAATGTTAATTTAAAAATATGAAGATATGTATGATAATTAATTTTCAAATTGTAAATCCATGTTATATATAAATAAGTGTAATAAATTTTTTAAATCATATATATATCTTATATATGCATATATGCTATTATGAGAGAGAATATATAGTACTAAATAAGTGTACTAAATAAGTGTAAACAATATTTGTCTATACATAAATCAAATAGCATAATAAACAAATTATGCACTAACCAAACTGATTTGTGCCAACCACATCTACTTACAAAATCTCACCTAACTAAACATATAGTAGTAATATATTTAAACAGATATGAAATTGCTCATTATAGGATCATAAAATATAATTTAATTACTGTAATATGAATTAAAATTACCAATTTAATGATGCTTTTGAATCCACGATGAAGCAATAACTTCCCTTCCTTTTACCGCTCTTGATTCGTCAGATTGCAAGTCCGGAATCGCCGACCTCTAACTATCGAATATTATTATTTTAATTTGAAATATATTTGAGAATTTTGGAGTGGATTGAGAGCTATGTTTTAACCAGCAATGCAGAAGGTAATGGCGGCCAAAAAGGTTAGTGATTGTTTATATATATATAGGGCTGTATTAGAGAGAAACGAAGAAAACCTTTTTACCCATTCTCATTTTATCTCAACCCATTATCTCCAAGCCAATTCTCTATGTTTTAGCAATCCCTAGACCTTCCCAAAACTGAAATTTTGCAGCCCTAATGATGGCCTTAAATCCATCTAAGCCCAAGCCAAAATAATATGCAATTAAATCTAATTTAATCGCTTGTCGATATTGTATATCGATCGATATATTTATAACTGTTATAAATATATAAAACATTATTTATTTCTCAAATCATATTCAAATTTTATAATTAATATTTCATAAATATTAATAAATTTAATTAATTTTAACAATTATAAACTAATTAAATCGTTCGGTCTTAAGGGAATTCATCATTTCGGCTGAGTAACTCTTGGGTGTAAATTTGATCAGCGATTAACATCAAATTATTCTAATATTAACGTTCACATGTCACTTAGCAAGTGGTGTGACATTATGGCCAAATTTATCGCTTACTCATTTTCGGTAAAATCCAATTTTAGTTTAATAAGCGTTACCCGGTTGTGACATTTGTTTACACCAATTCTTTTCATCAAAACTATATCATTTTGGACTTATGGAATTTGGTAATGGTCAAAATTCCAACCTCATCCACATTCAACTTTATAGTCTAAATACAAAGTCCTTAGTTCAATAATAATAAATATTATTAACCGAAATGCTCTGGCCAGAGACTTTGACTTTAAGTTGACTTGAGTTGATTGTGATACTAACCGCATATAACTGAAGAGACGAATCTTCTTTTGAATAGTGCTTCACTTCCAATACTTCCACTTGACCCAACTATAGTCACTCGATGGACGTCATGTCATGATTTGGCTATAATCAAAGCAGATCTTTCATATTGAAGATCCACAGTATTCTCAAGTCGAGAGAACTATGTAAATCAGTCACATCGATATTTTCTATTTGACCTTAGTTATATTAACCAACGGAAAAC
This sequence comes from Allium fistulosum, assembly GCA_030737815.1. Lineage (NCBI taxonomy): Eukaryota > Viridiplantae > Streptophyta > Magnoliopsida > Asparagales > Amaryllidaceae > Allium > Allium fistulosum. Next base: position 477,817,485 of record CM060902.1, read on the forward strand.
TATCGAGTGAGTCGTTCCATAGTTATCCAATAACTATTAGTACGTAACCCTAGGTGCCCCCAGTAGTCATGAGTAATACACTGCCCAACATTTGGAGAGCGTTACGTACTCCAGTCTCAACGGATACATCGATATCCAATCTCGATGCATATTGACTAGGAACATTTAAAATGGTATATTTGTTTCGTTGTGATAAATGACTCACGGTTACAACACTTTGTAACTACTATCATAAAATATAACACTTATGGATTTTTCACTACACCAGAAAAGGTCTTTTGTGCGCTGAAAAAACGCTACCAAAAATTTTATAAGCGTTTCGATAAACGCTGCGATACGACATGTCACTAAAAGTCTGAAACTTTTTGCAGCGTTGTAGAAAACGCTACCAAAACTTGACCTATTGTAGGGTTTTGAAAATGCTACAAAAAATTTCAGACTTTTAGTAGCATGTCGTATCGTATTGTTTACTAAAATGCTACTAAATGTTTTGGTAGCGTATTTTCAACGCTTCAAAAGTCGTATCGCATCTATTTACATTTATTAGCGTTTTAAAACGCTACTAAAAGTTATTAACTATTTTGTAGCATACTGTACACGCTACTATGTCATGTAAATGGCTTATATCATTTCCAGCCATCACTCACATAACAGTCTTATTACAATCAACAATCAATCACATAATCGTCGTATCCAAACAATCAATTAATCAATCACATAATCATTGTATTCAACCATCAAAAGACACGTTAATCACATAATCACATATAATATCCATAACCATTTCGATAATAGTTTTTCGACAAACCGAGCAAATTCACATAAAATCAATAACCGTTCATAAATAAGTTTACACAACAAGTACTAACAAAATGTTATAGTATATATAACAATTAAAGACATGTTCACTACTTGATTACCCACAATTCTTTACTGGAGCTGGTCTTTACTCTTAAAAAGCTAATTACCTGTAGACAATTTTAACAATCAACAAATGATTATGAAACTGTTTCATATTTAAAGTATATAAAACATCCTTAGTACGAATGGTATGTGCGATGCACGTGAGCAAGGAAAATATGAGTACCTTCTTTTTGTTGCAAAAATTACAGAGGACTTGGATGGAATGCAAAATAATAATCTTGTAATTATTCAAAATTGTTAAAGAGTTTATTTCATATTGTAAAATTAGAACCTCTTAATTGCATGATATCTGTAGATTTTTTGACCATTTCACTTGATTCAAACATTTGTTCTAAAGAAATGTAGTAAAATGCTATAGGGAAACCTCATAAAAAGTATAAGAGGTGTGTAAAACCTGTAACAAAAATTAGGTATACATAAAGGGGAGATGCATAATATGGACCATTGAAAAATTATTCCTTGTTATATTTAATAGCAAATTTATAACCTGCAGTTTTAGAAATTCATCACACAAGCAATAACAAACCTACACATCTACCATTGTTCCAAAGACAAGTGTGATTTATTTGTACTTAAACTTTAATAACTTAGTTAATTTTTATAAACTTACTTTAATAACTTAGTTAATTTTAATAAATTAGTTCAAACTTTTTAATTTTCATAAACTTAGTTAATTTATTATTATTACTGTAAACTTAATTTTTATTATTATTATAAACTTAATTAATTTTTATAAATTTATTTATTTATTTATAAAGCTTAGCTAACTTAGTTAATTTTTATAAACTTAATTTTAGTTATTATTGTTGTTGTTATTATTAATTATAAAACTTAGTCGACTTAGTTAATTTATTATTATTGTTATTATTATCATAATCTTAGTTAAATTTTATCAAACTATAGTTTATATTATTATTATAAACTTAGTTAATTTTTTGTCAGACTTAGTTTATTATTATTATAATATTATTATTATTTTTGACAGGAACAGAAACTTCTCATAATGTCCTCAAACCTTTTATAAGGTCACAGGTTTGTGTTTCATTCATAATAGAAGTTAATATTTATTTCATTTTGAAGTTTTGTATGTAGAAGAGATCAAGAGTTTTGATTCAATCCTAAATAAAATTTCTTATGTTTTTTCTTTTATCTTAATGTTTATTTAGTGGTTAAAGCTCATTTTTAAGGATATTTTGATACGCACGTACATTAAGAATTTCAAATAATACATTATTAATAGTTATAACAGACTTACCAAAACTTTAAATTTTCGTCAAGAGTTTCAATTTTCATGCATTTGCCCAGAGTTAATGGGAATGAATTGAATCCAGTCTACAAAGTACCAAAATTCAAGACCAGATCCTCTATACACTAGTTACATGTGCCCTCTATCCTCATGACCACAACCATTTATTACAAATTAACTGATTTAATCAAATAGAATGAATGGTGGTGACTGCAAGGGAACATGTGGTATACAAAATTTGAGACAGGTGATTTCATTTGCCAAAATCCAACAAAAACTCCTACGACCACTAAAAATCATAATATCACAAATTTATAATGTTAAGGATGGGTGCTGTTGGAGATTCTCTAATTAAACGTTGTACCTGGCATCAATGGCTTCAAGCAATTTGCTTTCGTACTTATTCCCAAGAACCTGAAACAAAGCATTGAATATTAGTAACATATAGCTGATATCATGAAAAGAAAAACAGAAAAGGTTACGGTGATTTTTGCAGTAGTTTTGGGATCAAGAAAACCTTTCACAGTGTTCTAGAGTAACCTGAATCCTTGACCAGCATTAATGATACACATGCAGCACAATGTCTAGTTTGAACAATAAAATTTATAGTTATCATGGGTACATAGTGTAGTTCGATGAACAGATTTTGTGTAATATGGAATTGGTAAATACCTCAGGATAGTTGTTACCATTAATTGTCTGAAGACGACTAATAAGATCTCTAGCTGCCTTGTTAAAGCTTTTGTATCCCTGGCTTGCATCGCAATGTCACTCAATAAGAAACAAAACATACTAGAATGAAAATACTAGATACCGTACTTTGTATAAATATATAAATGATCGTACGGTAGTGCATTACTTAGCTGAACCTCTACCACTTAACTCAAATTAGATACAAAATAAAATAAAATAGTCCCGATCGTCAATAGATTAAAAAATCTGGTATATAATCAAGATTTGACATAGTTGTCCCACTTTATGTACTGTAATAAATCATAGTTCGTTCACAACTTCACATGTATATGCATGGCACATGAAAAATATAGTTCTTTGCAACAATGAGAATGAGAACTTTAAAGCAAAATTTTGATAGACGCAAAACATTTTCAACTTTAAGAAACTTGATATGCTCACTATATATGTACCATTGTAACCTTGTTTTTTGTTCATAATTTAAGAGTTTTTGTTATAATGTGTGAGAATAATATTTAAAATACAGAACATACCACTCCAGAAACATCCAGTATAGTTGTGCTCTGGTCAATGTGCCATTTTGCTGCAATCGAACAAGCTGGGAATTTTACAGTGAAAATCCTCTAAAATTCTCTTACATGGTACTTAGGATATCGATCCATGGTTGTAACTTGCATCAATTTAGCAGAGTCGACTTGTCCAAGTTTCTCAATGTAAATAAGCTGGGAATAGGACGTCTCATGCATAGGCATTTTTGTAGTGAATATGGACAACGTTATGGATAAAGTTAGCAAACATAAACACATAGAGTACAATAACTATACCGAAAGGCGCTCTAATTTCGGTCTCTGGCACAGGATCTCAATGTGTCGCAACTTTGCAAAATTGAAGTCTCTTTCATTCTCCATGGTGTCCAAGGTAACTTTCATATCTGCAATCTAAATTACACTAGCATAATTACTCTACTATACATTGTTTGAAATACAATAGCTCAATGGTAAGCATATAGAGCAAGAGCAGAATGTGTCCAACTTGCATAGTTTTATACACAGTAGTTTGAACAAATCAGCTTTATGTGAGGAACAAAATTCTGCAAGCTTCCAATAGCACATACCTTATCAGTCAGCTCCTGAATCTGTAGTAGTGACTCTGCACTTGGACTTCCTACAACATGCTCTGCCCTTGCTCCTGCATAGCATTATACATGAAATCATGATAAAATTGGTCTTTAATCAGCTAAAGTTTACTATTGGACGGTAGATATAGGATTGTTATAAGTTGCAATAACTGATTGCCAGCTGCTTCAAGTTGAGCTACTTCGGAAGAAAAAAATGAGAAGTACCGAAAAATATATATACCTTAAGGTGCACACAAAGAAGGTACCTAAATTTCCAGTTTTATTAAACCAGCATAGAATAAGTACAATGTCATGTTCATTTGTGTGACTCTATTTTGTCTAACTTTCCAATGTCTCCTAAATAAACAAAAGGTTCGGCTTGCCATACTTCTTAATCAATGGCATTGGCATAAGATAATTAATACATAATTACATTTAATTATTTTAATTGAAATGCTAAACTTATTGTCTTGATCTTGTGTTTACTCAGACTGAATGTTGTCAACAACATGGATGCTAAACTTATGGAAATTCAATATTTAATTCTTCATCCTACTCTTCATATAACCCATTACAGACTAGTTACCACCGAGTTGTATCATTTACAAATTTATTTATTCCTTGGTTTTGTTCCATGTATAACTTGCAGTAGCTGATGACTTCTAAGCTCCATTTGTCATCTTTCGCTCACGTTATTAATTTCATTATCCTTTTAGGTCTGCTTTCCAAAATTTGAAAATTTAAGGCATCAAGCAACTTGACTATTGTTTTCGTTGTAAGTTATTTAAACATTCATTTGTATTATGCTCATTGCATCAAATCAAATATTTGAAAGTTGTTTTCTAAACCAAATATTTTGGCTCTATAACTGAACCCAAAAGCAATATTTTACATGTGCAGATCTTCAGCCACTCAAACCTGATGAAGATGAGAACGATACATTGTCAACATAATGTATCCTATTGAACCACCGGTGAGCCTATATTCATAATAGATTTACTTTAAATTAAAATATCATTTGCTGATGTTTGTTCATTCTAATTGCGCAAGCAGGTTGTCTGCGATTTTGATTGGGAACTGGACGAGCTTGAAATATTGTTTCTAACATAAGATTTTCACACAAGCTAATCATAAAACTGTTCTGAATACTTTTATTTTATTATTACTAGAAGTTTTTGGATGACCTAATTAAAGATGAAAGATTGGCTCAAGATCAGAAGGATGCGTTTAAGGTCAATAATTAATTCCATTCATCATCTTTCATTCTAATTTGACTTGGGAACTAAATAGAATGCTTTGCTATAATATTCTTTTTTCTTTTTTTCTTTTTTGAAAAAATCGGTAATTTATGTCCAGAGATTTCAAACCCAAGACAATTAGAGATCCACACTCAAAAATTTTACCACTACACTTGTGGTCAATTACAATCGATGGTCCTTAACAATGTTGATATAACCTTTTTTTAACTAATAACTAGAATCAATGATGTTGATATAATTTTCTATTATTATTAATAATGAGAATCAATGATTTAATCAACATTAATAATAGTCATTGATTTAGTGTGTGTATGTGTGCGTAATGGCATAAGGATTATCGGTTTAGTGCTTTGACAACCATTAGAAAAAAATTATCAGACACGTGTGCTTGTGCAAATGCATATACATACAATCATATGAGAAGTTATGTAAATATATTTTGGCTACTCTCAGCATGAGATAATGACATCAAAGGCAGGTTGTTTGCAAATGTCAACACAATCAATAATATCTCCATCTTCACTCTGTAATTATTTTGCAGTCAGATATTCATATCTGAAAAGATAATTTTACAGCACCATTTCATCATCTATATCATACCAATATGCCATCGTGTTCGACGAATATTAAGATGGTCCAAGTAAACTTTACTTTGCTAAGTGAGACATGTAACAAACTTCAAGTATAAACATATAATGAAGAATTGAAAATTTAGGTATACTTGCCTTTTTTTGTGACCAAGGCTATGATGCTGGAGGATATGTTACTTAGCACGCTGCATGAAATCAATGTATTAGTATCTAAGATGAACATAAAAATTTGACAGGTGAAATTTGAATGGCTTACCTTCCTCTACACCATGGATCTCTCAATCCATTAGAAAATATAATGTTGCTTCCATATCTTCTTAGCACCTGCTTAACTCTCTGTTTATGCAAAATTACACCAACACAACACATGCTTCATTAGTTAATTTTGTTTCACTCTTCTGTACTGTGAAATACATGTATAACTTTATCGATTCACAATAGTCAGTTTATCTAGTCAAATGACTACAGATGTGCGACTTGCATGACTGCCAAATTAAGTAGTGACCCAATGTGATCTAGGTCGAACTCCATACTTCAATATACACTCGTTGCTATTTTCTTTATAATCAAAGTCGGAGGGCATAAACATGCTTTCATTAGACACAACCATTTGCATTACCATCTCTGTACATACCTGAGTTTTACTTTTGCATCGTCAAAACTCAAACACTGAATTTCTGTGCGTGAGTGTTGTGAAAAGGTAAAGCCTCTTTTGTGGACTACTTTTAGAGAATGAAGAAAACAAGTTTATGCATGCATGGATTTTCTAGCCAGCCATTGAATTTTGTTCCAACCTTTCAATAAAAGGGTGGCTGCACATGAAGATAGGTGTGGCAATCTTTATTTTACACCAATAACGAAGCAGCCAAACACACTACAAATAGAGGGCTTCTCCTCTCATTTTAAGCATCCAAGAGTGAGAGAGAGAGAGTGTGTATTAGAGAGAGAACTAATTTTTCTCCTAAATACTAGTGTCTTTTCTTTGCCAGAGAAAGTGTTTTCTCCTGTTATAAGAGAGAGAGTATTGTTAACTGTGCTCTCATTATTTAGAGAGAAGGTGTTGTAATTCTTTTGCCATATTGAAATTCTCCTTCACTTGCCTCTGGTTTTTCCTTTAATTTGTTTGAGGATTTATTTTTCTCTTCATATTTCTCAATCTCACTTTGTTTGCGAGCTAGCTGCACTCCATAATTTCCTAACAGTGGTATTAGAACGAGGTTCGGGGATTGTCATCATGGCATCAAAGTACGATATTGAGAAGTTCAATGGGAGCAATTTCTTGTTGTGGAAAATGAAGATTAAGGCAATTTTAAGGAAGGATAATTGCTTGGAAGCAATTGGAAAAAGGCCCGCAGGGATCACTGATGAAAAGTGTAGTGAGATGGATGGTAATGCAATTGCCAATCTACATTTAGCACTAGCCGATGGAGTATTGTCTAGTGTGGCGGAGAAGAAGACGGCAAAGGAGATATGGGATGCTTTAACAAGACTGTACGAGGCTAAGTCACTTCACAATAAGATCTTCTTAAAGAGGAGACTCTACACTCTTCGAATGGAAGAATCCACATCAGTAACCGATCACGTCAACACCTTAAATACTCTATTTTCTCAACTTACTATGTTGAGGCATAAAATAGAAGAAGTTGAACGTGCTGAGATTCTACTTCAAAGTCTACCTGACTCGTATGATCAACTCATCATCAACCTGACGAACAACATTCTTTCAGATTATCTAGTCTTCGACGATATTGCAGCTGCTGTTTTAGAAGAAGAAAATAGGCGCAAAAACTGGGAGGACAGACATGCAAGTTCGTAGCAAGCAGAAGCCTTGATGATGACACGAGGGAGATCAACATAACGTGGCTTTAGTGGGAGTCAGAATCGTGGTAGATCAAAGTCAAGAAGTAAGAAGAATATTAAATGCTACAATTGTGGCAAGAAGGGGCACTACAAGAAGGATTGTTGGAACAAGAAGAATAGTAGAGATCCTGAGTCATCAAATGCTCAAGGGAATGTAGCAAGCATCTCAGATAGTGTCGAAGTTCTATACAGCGAGGCAGCAACAACGATTGGAAGCAAAAAGCAGTTCACTGATGTATGGTTATTAGACTCAGGAGCAACATGGCATATGACATCACAGAGAGAGTGGTTTCACAAATATGAATCAATCTCAGGAGGTTTTGTACACATGGGTGATGATCATGCTTTGGAGATCGTCGGTATTGGTACTATCAAAATACAGATGTTCAATGGTACGGTTCGCACTATTCAGGATGTACGACACGTAAAGGACTTGAAGAAGAATCTATTGTCTTTGGGGCAAATAGATAGTCTTGGATGTAAGACCCATGTCGAAAACAAGATCATGAAGATTGTGAAAGGCGCACTTGTGATTATGAAAGCAGAAAAGGTCGCAGCGAATCTATTCATGCTTGAAGGGAAAACACTGTCGAAAGCTAATGCGTGTGTCGCATCAACCAACGAAGGAGAGGAATCAACGATGATGTGGAATCTCAAACTCGGCCACATGTCGGAACAAGGTTTGAAGGTTCTCTCCGACAGAAAACTACTTCCAGGGCTTAAATCGGTAAATTTACCTTTCTGTGAGCATTGTGTTACAAGTAAGCAGCATAGATTAGCATTCGGCAGATCTGTTGCTAGAAGTAAGCACATCCTAGACTTGATTCACTCTGATGTATGGGAATCACCGGAAATGTCTCTAAGAGGAGCAAAGTATTTTGTGTCTTTCATTGATGATTACTCTAGAAGATGTTGGGTGTATCCAATCAAGAAGAAGTCAGATGTGTTTTCAGTTTTCAAAGAATTCAAAGTGCTCGTGGAACTTGAATCCGGGAAAAGAATCAAGTGTTTAAGGACAGATAATGGAGGAGAGTACATAGATGGTGAGTTTATTGCTCTTTGTAAACAAGAAGGTATCAAACGACAGTTCACGGTCGCATACATGCCTCAGCAAAATGGAGTGGCAGAGCGGTTGAACAGAACTCTTGCAGAACGGATAAGAGCTATGTTGAGAAGTGCGGGTCTACCCAACTCTTTTTGGGTAGAAGCAGCAATTATCGTCTGTTATGTCATAAATCAGTCGCCATCAACTGCAATTGATTCAAAGACTCCGATGGAGATGTAGATTGGAAAGCCATCAAACTACTCTACATTACATTTCTTTGGATGTCATGTGTATGTGATGTATAATGCCCAAGAAAGAACAAAATTGGATCCGAAATCCAGGAAGTGTATATTCTTAGGGTATGCTGAAGGAGTAAAGGGATATCGCTTGTAGGATCCCACTACCCACAAGCTTATTATCAGCAGAGATGTGATTTTTGTAGAAAATCAACTACAACAGAAAGAAGGAAACGATAGTACGACAAAGGAAAGTTCAGAGAGTACCACGGTACACATGGAAAATAATCTGGAAGAAGATGCTCCAAATTCTTCTGAATCGGTACCAGAGCACGAGGTACACGAACCAGTTGAGTCCGAGGCTCTAGATGTTCGTCGGTCTACTCGTGAAAGAAGGCCGCCAGCTTGGCACTTTGAGTATGTTACAGAGAGCAATGTTGCATACTTTCTTTTAACAGAGGATGGAGAGCCCTCGACTTTTCATGAAGCTACTAGCAGCTCAGATGCGTCTCTGTGGATGACAGCAATGCAAGAAGAAATTGAAGCTCTACACAAGAACAAGACATGGGAGCTGGTACCGTTACCATATGGAAGAAAAGCCATTGGTAACAAATGGGTCTACAAGGTCAAGCGGGATAGCAATGATCAAGTGGAACGGTATCGTGCAAGATTGGTGGTAAAGGGATATGCTCAGAAAGAAGGCGTTGATTTTAACGAGATTTTTTCCCGGTAGTTCGGCTTACAACAACCAGAGTAGTCCTGGCCATGTGTGCTACGTTTGACTTACATTTGGAGCAGTTGGATGTGAAAACTGCATTTCTTCATGGAGAACTTGAAGAAGAAATCTATATGCTCCAACCAGGAGGATTTGCTGAAACAGGCAAGGAGAACTCGGTTTGCAAATTGAACAAATCTCTATACGGTCTCAAGCAGGCGCCAAGGTGTTGGTACAAGAGATTTGATTCCTTCATCATAAGCCTTGGTTACAGCAGACTTAGTTCAGACCATTGTACGTACTACAAGTGGTTTGAGGATGATAATGACTTTATCATTCTGTTGTTGTACGTGGATGACATGTTGGTAGCAGGCCCCAACAAAGGTCGAATCCAAGAATTGAAGGCACAATTGGCTAGGGAATTTGATATGAAGGACTTGGGAACAACAAATAAGATTCTAGGGATGCAAATTTACCGAGATGGAAATAACAGGAAGATTTGGCTTTTTCAGAAGAATTACTTGAAGAAAATCTTGCGACGCTTCAACATGCAAGATTGTAAGCCAATCTCTACCCCTCTTCCTGTTAATTTCAAGTTATCCTCAATTATGTCTCCTAGCAATGAAGTAGAGAGGAGGGAGATGTCTCGAGTACCGTATGCATCAGCAGTGGGAAGTTTGATGTTTGCCATGATATGTTCAAGACCAGATATTGCACAAGCAATGGGAGTAGTCAGTCGATATATGGCAAACCCTGGTGGAGAGCATTGGAATACCATGAAGAGGATTCTGAGATACATCAGAGGAACCTCGGATGCTGCATTATGTTATGAAGGATCAGAATTTACTGCCATGGGCTATGTGGATTCAGATTTTGCAGGAGATCTCAACAAAAGCAAATCCACCACGGGTTATGTGTTTACACTTGCAGGAGGAGTTGTAAGCTGGGTTTCAAAACTGGAGACAAACAAACAAACAAACAGTTGTGGCAGCTACACAAGCTTGCAAGGAAGCAGTCTGGATACAAAGGTTATTGGAGGAGATCGGGCACAAACAAGAAAAGATTGTTCTATTTTGTGACAGTAAGAGTGCCTTGCACATTGCAAGGAATCCAGCCTTTCATTCACAGACAAAGCACATAAGGGTTCAATACCACTTTGTACGAGACGTAGTGGAGGAAGGATGCATGGATATGCAGAAGATTCACACTAATGAGAACCTAGCAGATGTTATGACCAAGCCAATTAACACTGACAAGTTCATACACTGTCGATCATCCATCGGCCTGGCAGAAATGTAAGCGGCATGGAATTGGCAAGAGAGGAAGGGTTGAAGAATTACCACAAAAGTGACTTTAAGAGGGAGAAATGTGAAAAGGTAAAGCCTCTTATGTGGACCATTTTTAGGGAATGAAGAAAACAAGTTTATGCATGCATGGATTTGCTAGCCAGCCATTGAATTTTGTGCCAACCTTTCAATAAAAGGGTGGCTGCACATGAAGATAGGTGTGGCAATCTTTATTTTACACCAATAACGAAGCAGCCAAACACACTAAAAATAGAGGGCTTCTCCTCTCATTTTAAGCATCCAAGAGTGGGAGAGAGAGTGTGTGTATTAGAGAGAGAACTAATTTTTCTCCTAAATACTAGTGTCTTTTCTTTGCCAGAAAAAGTGTTTCTCCTATTATAAGAGAGAGAGAGTATTGTTAATTATGCTCTCTTTATTTAGAGAGAAGGTGTTGTAATTCTTTTGCCATATTGAAATCCTCCTTCACTTGCCTCTGGTTTTTCCTTTAATTTGTTTGAGGATTTATTTTTCTCTTCATATTTCTCAATCTCACTTTGTTTGCGAGCTAGTTGCACTCCATAATTTCCTAACATGTGTGTGTTTATGTGTGTAAACATGGATTAGCATATCACATACCTGCCGGTTCCAACCATCGAGTCCATGTTCATCGGTTTCATTTTCTATGTCGAAACATTGTTGATTACCAGAGTAACTGTAATACACGCTTGCTGCTGAAAACGTTTTAATAAGCTTGCTAGTTTTTGATGGAAATGCATCGATGATCTTGCACGTCTGCATTTGAAGAAGAAAAATGTTGTTCAGTTTCATTTTGTAATCTTGAGTTTTATGCAAATATTAGAGATTTCTAAACTACATCAGTATTCCAAACCATTACATCATTGATTTTAGTTGCCCCCTTGTACATCATAGTTCATTTTTTACCTAATTTTTTGTTGTATCATAGAAAATTGGAACTGACGAGCATATGTAGGAACTAAAGATCTTAAAATGTAGAAGTAAACATTGTTTTTTATATTATATTATTGACATCTTGCTCCACTTGTTATTTATTGAGTAGTAGAATCTAATAAATAAATAAATAAGGACAATTGAGTAAAATAGTAAAACACTCGTTGTTGTGATAAATGAAAAAAGTTATAAAAGTTGACCCGTGCAATTAGGATAAGAAAGGTGAATATATAGCTAGTCATGAAACCATATCTATTAATTCCATCATCTGATTATAATTGCAGAGCCTGTTAACTACATATCATAAATCAGCTATATGAATTCAGTATAGTCAAATTGTTGATTCGCCGAAAGAAATGATTTTTAAAGTAATAAATTCTACCATTTTTAAGAAAGCAAATGGAAAAATAGCAGCAGCTTGACTGTAGTAAACTATTTGCAGTTGAAGGTCGAGAAGCCACATTTGTGAGACGATGAATTAATTATCTAACACCTAAGTGGATTCATCCATAATAAAGCAATTTTTTGAATGGTCAAAGTTTAAAATCAATTCAGTAATACATTTTAAGCTTCTTTCATAGTATCCAAATTATCCGTCAAAGAAGAACAGAGTTGGTTATAAATAGTAGTGTCTCATGCTAATTTATTTACCAGCAAGGTGACTGGATAAACAAGTACTTCCTACAAATTTCATTATATTTGTAACAGTATTTGATTTCCAACAAATTTTATTTTATCACTGTAAAACTCTAAACTGATAAGTGAGAAAGCATCACACAAATGTGTTGTAGCACCCAGAAATGAAGCTGTATAGGAATTTAAATGTATGCGTTGTTGTACCAGTTTATTATAAAAATAAAATAAGAGCGCATAATTTTACTTGTACTCAACTAAAGCTTCAGGAGCATATAAAAGTCAAGTGAATTACGTTGTAAATGCAGAAAGGAAAAAAGGAATCAACACTCGCTGCTTTCATTTTCAGAGTGCTTTCAATTGTTTTATAACATGTGCTATGCCCTCTTTCAGTGTAGCTCTGTGCACTTCATTAAATTTCCGAAGTACAACAGACTACTATTGTTGGGAAAGTTTTATTACTATATCTATATATCTTCAAGTGCTAATTACCATCATTGATTTCTGAAAAAACTGGCTTAGCTGTGACCTGATATCAACAAATTAGTATATGTTGCTCTGTTTTAACAGATAAGCTAACGCCATGCCTGTAAGAATTATTCAATAAACTAGTGGGTGAAAATCTAATGTAGGAGTCTATGAGCCTCTTCATTCCAACTGATTAACATACATCCAAATAGTTAAGCCACAGATCCTTCTACATGCAGATCTAATCATTCATGAGTTCTTCCAAAATATTCATGTATTCACAACCCTCCAAGATCCTAATAGCTCCCATATTGGTTTGTCAAAATACAAAATTGAAATAATCAAAAATCAGAAAATAAATAAAAAATTTAAGGGTAAAAAGATTTGCATACTTCTTATTACGATAAGTAAATAAAAAATAAAGTGTTAATATCACTTGAACCAATTACTATTCAGTTTTCATTCATATTAGTCAAATTAGCAAGACAAACTCAATCATTACCCATTACCTACTCGTTGACACAGTGCCCCCACAACTCAAATGCCAATAAAAGTTCATAACCTAACTTAGCTGTACTCTTCACTCATAACAAAGGTGTCATCGTTGACACAGTGGTGATCAAGCGACCAATGCATTCTGCAAAGGTGTCATCATTGGCGCTGAAATGCTCATAGTCAATGTCGATACCATCCAAATTATACTGCTTTATGATCTTGGTTAAAGATGACACTGCATTGGAGACCCAAGAATCGACGGAGGAAGCATTGACGTAGGCATTGCCATTGTCATTCCCTACGCTATCTCCTCTTAGACTTAGTGCCACTTTAACATTGCTGTGAGATTGTTAAAGGGAGGTCACACTTTATGGGGTAAGATTATCAATGTCCCAAAATTTGTTTAAATCATCATCGGTTTGAGTTTATGGGGTGAGATTATCAATGTCCAAAAATATGTTGAAATCATTATTGGTTTGAGGGTTTGAATCAGTTATGTAGCCAATGGAGAATGAGAGGATGTTTAAGGTTAGTTTGAGTTCAGATTCGTGGTTTGAGTTGGGTTTGAATCAGTTGTGTAGTTCCATTTGCTTCGTGTCCTTTCACTCTCAAGTACTTTGCATGTTAGCTGGTGTACTGTGGAAAATGTTAGGATCAATATCAACACCGCCAAAGAGTTATATGTTCTGCAAAGTATTTATAGCTAATCTTCTCTGGATCAAGATTCAATGTCATTGCTACCAAATACACTTTCTAAGTAACTTGCTACAATAGGTTTATCCTCATGTTCTTTTTACTCGAAGTAGCATACATATGATATATAAGTGCTTAATTCTTTAGATATCTTGCGGCTTTTGTTATACATGTATCCATTAAACCTAGATATTTTATAAAATAATCATACGTGCATTAGTGTATCGATCAATATATAAATATAACCTGTAACAAAATGAAGAGCATAGACAGTTTACAATCTCAATATTCTACTTGTTCATTTTGATAACCTAAAGTTAAGAGATTTAAAATGATTGAAGATAAGGTAAAAAACAAGTTAAATTTTGGTAATACAAAATCACAAATAGAAAGAAATAAATATGCAAGAAGGAAAGTAATCACGTTTGTTCATTATGGAAATGCATAAATCATTGGATTGCATTTGAATGAGATGACAAGGAAATATATGTATGCGCACGTTATGGAATAATATACATGCAAAAAGATATGCATATTATTTCTTTCTTCGTAATCGCATTGCTTTGGGATTATTTTCTTCCATCCTTGGAATGAGTGAATTACTTGCTATGTTTGCGCGATTTGTTACCATTGTAATTTGCCTCCATTATCTTCTTACCATATCTTGGTAATTTGATTGATGACTCACGTGAATTTACATTGGCTATAAATTGTGGGTAGACTTAATTGTAAATCTATCCTGGCATTCAGCCAGCGATCTCTAAATAGAGTGTCTCTTCTTGTTATCCCTAATTTAGGGCTTTGGTATATAAACTCTTATCTTGTAATATCTTGTAATTCTCTCAGGTGTAATAAAATCTCTCTCCTTTGGACTGGACGTACACTATCTCGATGATAGTGGAACCAGTATAAATATTGTGCGTCTTTTTTTCTTCTTATTTATAGTTATTTACTATTTATTTGGAGTAATAGAATAATTGTTGTTAGATTAAGTGATGTTCAAATTGGCAAATCTAGATCCTGTTTATTGTTTTTTCGCATTTGTGCAATTTTTGCACAACAGATTGGTATCAGAGCTAAGCGATTTGTTTAAATTTGTGCATCAATGGCTTCTAGAAAGAGGGGTAGATCCGATGGTGATTATGCTATTACTCATTTGGATGGAAAAGGAGATTTTGTGCAATATGGAAGTTAAAAGATGGAGGAGATTATGTTGAGGGAGAAGAGCGTTCCAGTCTTGGAAATTTGGTGATAAGGAGTTTACTGTATTGAAGGGACATCTGGATTTGGGAACCTGTATCTGCTTCATGGCTCAATGTTGATGTGAGAGTCTTATGTTGATTTCCATGGGAAATTTGTTGTTTGCAGATAATGTATGATGTTTTTAACTATAAATGTCAATGCAACTGAAAAATCGAGTGCCACATATAATCAAACACTTAGTCAGCTATCAAATAATGGCGTTGTTAGAAAAAAAGGGTTATAGTATATACCAAGCTAGGTCAGAGAGTGGGGAGCAAAGTGAGTACACAGGGAGGGAACCAAAATTGAGTTAACTCGACAATAATCCAAGAGTTAGCATTATGATTATGAAGAGAGAGAAAACATAAATTGCAGCAAAATGAGGATAAGACTATTACTTGCATAAAATCTGGATGGTAGTGCCGAAGATCATTATCAAGAAATAAACAAACATACATACTCCACATTTCATTATGACCATGTATTGGTGCAAATATATTGAAGGCGTGGGAATAGTCCACATGAAATGAAATTAAAGAAGTGCAATTGTAATATGCTTTATGGCAATACTGGTATATAAAATTCCAACATGGAAGAAAGTTGATTTGTCAGATAAGCAAAAATTATGAAAATGAAAAATCAGAAGCAATATAGTGGATACTAAATTTCACTACTTTAATCAATGGAATGGTTCGGTTATCTTTTTTTAGTACAAATGCTGAAGACTCCAATCTAGTGAAAAAAAATCAACTACTCTATTGTAGCAGTAGGAAAAAAAATTTAGTGAGCATGTAAGGAGATGCAAAAATCAAGAAACTTAAAAAAATGCTTAATATGTGCTCCTAACATATGTTATTTTATTTTATTTTGAACTTGATTCTCCAACATATGATATTTATGATTTTACAGAAATAGAGAAAAAAAATTTCAATTGTTGTTCACCTTTCATTTCAAACCAGTGAGCAAGATGAGCAGTTAGTGATTTGCAACTTGAATTTTGCTGCTGCAGACTTACGCTTCTTCATCGTCTAATATTGTGGATGAAGCCATAGGATCTGACATTCCCACCATTGAATTAGGGTTTGAATTTGGGCATGCATGATCTGCAGAAGTTAAATTGGAGAACTGAATATTTCAATACCTTACGAATTAAAAGGATTATCGATGGAAATACGAAGAGAAATTGGCAAAAAAATAAACTGAACATAGAGATTAGATGCGATTGATTTTGGTAGAGGGGTGAGGAAGTAGTTGAAAACGCAAATCGTGGAAACGTGGATGAGAACAGTTTTGAATTTTAAAAATTATTATATGAGAATGTGAATAAAGGGGGAGGGAAAAAGAATAAACGAGAGAGTGCAGAGAATCACAAAATCTGATAAAAGAGATGTGCCATGTAAGAAGATGAGTTTTCCTACTTTTATATTTAAGTAATAGATAGATAACGGAATAATTTAAAAAACGTAGCATTTATCATCTAATATTTGAACTTGTCTACCTTTGACAACTGATAATGGGATCTCTACCTCTTAATCAGCCATTTCTAAAGTGGATGTTGAGCTTTATAGATCAAAGGAACATGCACTTCACTGAATGTCTAGAACACCATCAACAAACACAAGCAATATCATAAAGTACGTGTTAATCTTTAATTTTCAATAAGTGACTTGTGACGACCCACATTTCAGAAAGTTTAAAGCTACAATAGTGTCCACACATGTCCAATCCAAACAATCCGGAACATAGATAATCATTAGGGTTAATTAAGAGAAATAAGAAAAGAAAGAGAAAACAAACACAGAATCTCGCAGTGGAATGACAAAATATAATAATCAAATAAACAGTTCATGAAGCTGTTTATATTTTACATTTGATTATAATCTATACAACATTCATCAGAGTTATATATATACATCAGAGATAAATAAATAATGCAGCAGACAACATGATGCAGGACTAATAATAGTAATAATATATCAAATCTTCGTCTTCGTCCTCCATAATAAATCTTCAATAAGCTAAAAAACTCAAGGCTGACCCGAGCGTAATGAAAAGACAAAACACTCGAGTCAGGACTAAAATATCCTTATGTAAGTCAAATCAATATCGCACATAATATGAGTGTAGTAGCATTAGAGATGATTACGGGATTTCACATCTCCTATCCAGTGTATAACGTGCGTGCAATAACTCAAGAGATGTTACGAGATTTTCCATCTCTTAAGGATCCGTCAAAATATTTATCTGTAGTAGAATACGCTATATATATAATGCCTAATCAATAAAATAAATATTTTTCTTAGCATTAAGGCTTTACATTAATCCCCCTTATCGCATTTTAAGCATTGTCGTACAGTTTGCATATAAACACCAGTTAAACGGTTGGTGGATAGGCACGCGCCGTGATACGACAACACTAAACAAAAATCGTAGGGGTTCCCTTTAGGGATAAAAGTATAACAAGGCACGTTAGGCAATGCCCAAGGTAGGATACTACCAGTTTACCCTTTCCGACTGGTAGTAACGCATCGTAGCCATGATCGTCCACCACATCAAACACTTCCATAAAATCGGAGGATGCGCACCAATCAATCACGATGTAAATGATGGTAATACGAAGAAGTGCATCCGCTAGGGATAGCTAGCCCACTTGGCCGGTACGACACCTGTTTTAGTCATTTCAAATTGGCACAAGTGTGAGGCTAATCCATCTTCATTCTCTTTCTTCAAATCCAGCAAACGTCGTCAAATCCAACCACTTCATTATGGATCATCACTCCACGTACACAGTTGTCAAAGTGGTTCCGGTATCGACAGAGAGTATGCCCATATCTAGCCCCGGTCTCTTTAACAACCAAACGTCATTTACACACCGGTTGGTACTTTTACATTTCGAAAACAGTTCATACTTGATATCAAAGTATCATATTCGCTTCAAAATAAAATTCATTTTGAAATCATCATATTTACTCTAAATATACTATTTCAATTCAAAATCATTTTCGCCTTAATACCTCAGTTTCAGTTCCAAAATTGTTTCGAATTTCAATTTAGATTATAACTTCATTTTAACCCAATTCGTATTTAAATTCAGGATTTAAATATAAACATTTCACCCTATTGACCAGCTTGAATTTTTAGAAAATAGTTTGAATAACTTTAAAATAGTTTAAAATAATCAAAATAGTTAAAAATAGTTTAAATGGTTAAAATAGTTAATAGTAGTTTAAATGGTTAAAATGGTTTAAAATAGTTAAAATGGTTAAAATGGTTTATATAGCAAAATAATTTGTATATTTAAGAAGATAGCTTTTAAATAGTTTTATATTAAATAATTTATTTGAAAATAGTTTCAAAGCCAAACCGATTCAATTCCAACGTCCCAATTCAAATCAATTCCAATTTCCATTCAATCGATTCAATTTCAATTTCAATTCAAATCAATTTCAACTTCAATTTCAAATTAATTCTCCAGTTTCAAATCCAATTAATTCTATTTCAATTTATATCGATTTCGAGCTCGATTTTCAAAATATCGATTTAAAACATTTAAATCTAATTATCCTTCAATATTCAGTTAAAAATCCCCATCTTCAAATATAATTCAATTCCGAGCTTAATTCCGAAATATCGTTTTTATATCGCTTTTACTTAGTAATATTCAAACTTTGAATAAAAGTTCAATCTTTTAAAACAAATCGATTTTCAAAAATTCAAATTATATTTCGATTATAACTTCAAAATCTCAACTTCGATTTATTTAAACAATTTCCATTACCAAATTTAAATTTGAACATTCCGAGCTCAATTCGAAAATAATTTGATTTCTATAAATTTGATTTTTATTTCTTTTAAATCAAAACCATTTAAATAATTTCAAATCAAAAATTTTAAAATCATTTAATTTAACCAATCCGATGTTCGTATATAATTTTCTATCCTATGGCCAAGTGATTAGTTATTTAAATTTAATTTCAGGGATAGATATATATCATTTCAATTCAAATCACTGTGTCATAGGTATATATCATTTCAACCCATTTCTTAATTTATTCGAAATAATTCAATTTACGGTTTTGTGTACTGTAAATAATATATAGAGTGATAACTAGATATATTAAATAAATAAACATCCAAATCATCCAAAATATCAACCACCAGCATCCATCGCAACCAATCATCCAAACAGTCAATATAATTCACAACAATTTCATAGTTATTAAAATTGGGTGTTTTACTGGCAATTAAATTCCTATTTCAAATTTAACTGTAAATTTTAATTTCTACAGTTAATTCAAATGAAAATTTAGATAACAATTAAATTTATCAAACAACAACCAATAAATTTATATCACTTCACAATGTCGAATTCAACTAGCATAAAAATATTCTAGTACGTTGTGAGCGTTATAAAACACTCACCTTAAGTTTCTATTGTCACTGAGACGTTTCGTTTTGGAACTAAAACCGGACGACGCCCGATTTTAGCCCAATTTTTGACCGTCTCCAAATCCATCCAAACCAGTTTCATTGCGAAGCTCTCGTCATCACGATCGCAATGTAAAAGTCTCATCCCAATCAGACCTCGTAGGCAGGAGTTATACATTTTATAAGTTGACGATACTTAATTTAAAATTAAACACAATTTTTTTTAAAAAGCCCACTACCTACAACTACTAGACCCGACCCATGATGCTCTTTCTTCCCCAACGCCTGTAGCCTGTACACGAACAAACAAACCCAACTCCACCATGGACAAATTCAAGTGATACGGAGCTCAGAGACTTCGTTTGCCGAACGGCTTTCGCCAACAGCTCCCTCTCGACGAAGCGCATCTGCACGTACCCATCTCATCAAGCTCGACCCCCCATGCTCTGTGCGACCTGCTTGTTCTCCCTCTCGACGTGAAAATGTCGCACCCTCCAAAACACGACTAGCCTCCACCAAAATCGCCACCTAGATGCGCCTCACCATGCCCAATACAAAAATCACCTCCGTTGCTCGAATCGATGACCCCACACTCCAAAAAGTCGAACCCTAGCTAACGTCTCACATAGTCGACCACCCAAGAAAGCTACCGCAACCCACAAATTGAATATCAGATCGAAGCCCATTGAAAAACTTGAATTTAGAAATTTGTTTCCCGATTTTTAAGCGAGTATTTGAGGAGAAAGGAATTTTTAAAGTTTTCATGTTTTAAATTTTCTTTTTTCTCTATTCTGATGCTCGGTCGTGCTTTTTTAAAAAGGGAAGAAAGATGCCATGCGTGTTTGAATGGGTCAAAGGTACTGTGAAAAGATATAATAACAGCTGAAAGGAAGTTTGACTAATTAATATATAATTTAATTTCAAAAAGTCTGGAGTAACTCAAAATCTTGAACCCCTATCGAGACGTGCCGCCAGGTGTTCGTAATGTTATACCCCTATTTTGAACGTAACGGAACACGTTTTAAGTCCTAATTCGATTGTATGGAGAAGATAGCCTTTCGAATCGAATTAAAATATTAAATTTTCGATATCGAATTCAACGCGTTTCTATCTCGTACGACCAAAGATAACTCCAAACGCTACGAAATTTGAAATCCAATAATAATAAACTATTATGGATCCAATGGAACTGGTTTCGTCGAAATCCGAGACTGTGCCCTGGATCACTATTTTTATATGTCAATTAAAATATAATATTTAAATTTCTAATTATTCACTTTTAAATTCAATTTTAAATGCTAACGATCTTCATTGTTGTTTAAATAAAAATTACATCAACTTCTGATATCATTTTCAATCATATCAAATTCAGAATTCAATTATTCAAATAATTTCCAATATTGACTTTAAATAATTTAATTATTCAATATTCAACAAATTTCAATATTAAATTTCACTTGAATTTTAGTTAATAATCAATTAATCTATTTACATCTAACGAATTCAACATTTATCATTTAATTCAACTATTGATTGTAATCATATTCAATACATAGCATTTCCTTTCAATGCTTGGTATTACTCAAATCTTAAAAATTAGTTTATTTCAAAATTTCATTCGAGTTCATATCCAATAACTTACATTCAAAATCATTAAATTTATATTTTTAACCATTTTTATTTAATAATTACATTAAATTTAATAATTTAAAATAGTTAAAAATACGGGTCGTTAGATGACTGCATTGACAAGATAAACATGCATGAGCATATACTTCAAGATAGCTAGTTCAAATTATATAGTATAGAAAAAAGTGTACTTCAAAGTAAATAACAACAATGATATCACAAGGCCAAAAGAGTAAAAAGAGAACTTATTACTGTTACTTATCTGCTAACATTAACATACTCATCGTTTTTTGCAGGCATCATTTTCTTGAAAAAAATAACAGCTCGAAGTTACACGACGTAAACATAAAATTAGAGTATAGAGAAGTCAAATGCATTTTTAAATACCCCAATTAAAATATGTAAAGCATTTCCATTTTATAAGTCAAATGCACCATGCAAGAAATTCTAAGTTGCCAAATTTCTCAATTAAGGTTTCATAGTTTTCAAAACCCGTCTATTATTCTCATTTATTTATGTTCCTGCACAAATTTTGCGAGTAACGTGTCATTTAGAATATGATTGTTCTGATAAATAATGAATGGAACAACAACAAAAATAAGAAGAAAATGAAATTTAATCATGCAATTTGCAACTTAGGTTTTCATTATGTAAACCCCTGACTATTTAGAAGGTCAAAATATATTAGGCATGGGAGGTAATAATGACAAGTGAGCGATTTGAGCAAAATTTTGACTAGTTAGTATGTTAATTGATCTTCAACACAAGGTCTTACTTAACTACAAAAGTAGATCATAATCTAAACCATATTTGCATGTTCCATTAGCTTAAATTTTATCAATGCGGACATCGACGTCTATAAGTGGTAATATGTAATGAAAGAAGAAAATTTAGTAGACAAGACCAAAATTTGAAACAAATCATGGGATCATTTAGTGCACAATCAATCGGTTTAAGCCCTCCATAATCGACTAATACTATGACAAGAAATGCTACAATCATCTAGATATCACACAATACCATAAATCCAGCTATTTCTAAAGTTCAAAGGTAACATAAATCAAAATATATAAAACAACATGTCAAATCACACCTACCAAAATAATGTTTTTTTATCAGAAAACTATGTCATAATTAATCAATGACAATGTTTCAATTAATTTCCAACCATGCATAAAATAACTTTAGAGTCAAATATAATTTCAAGGCCGAGATTAAAGATGCTCTAGTTACAAAAGACCAACATGGTTCAGCAAAGAATAAGTTTGTTTGGTTGAATCGATCTAAACCACAATTGCTAACAACCCTTGTTAGTACAATAATGCCAGTTAGACAAATGGTTACACATTTTAACCCATGATGGCCAAGTGCACTAGAAATATTAACCATAAAACTAAAATGGGCCTTAGATAGGCCGTAGTACTTTAAAGGGTAATGCAATGACATGTAAATGAAAGAGTAAGTAATTACACATTTGATTCACAGGAAAACAAATAAATTGAAAGAAAGATCGAAGCATGGAAAAGTTAGAGTTTAATCGAATCAAAAATTATTATAAGAAAATTTTGAAATTACTTAAAGATGTAGGCATATTCATGAATTAAGATTTAGGCATATTCCATGAATCAAAGGAAAATCCATAAATGAGCCATTTTGAAAGAATGACTTTATGTTTGATTACTTAGCATGTTAATAACTCATATAACTATTTAGTAAAAAGGTTTTGAAAAAACAAAGATCGATTAAAAGTCATTCGTTTTAAAGAGAACCAATGGAAGTACATAAAATTTTTGCAAGTGTGCAGAAATGCTTAGGTAAAAGCTTTAAATTATAGTTCTAAAAGCTAAAGGCTTTATACAAAAAGAAGGAAATTTTCCTTTTGATGTGGTCTTTTTATAACAATCTAAATTTAACTTTTAGAAAACGTCAATTGTTTGGAAAAAAAATCATCAAATTCCATAGAAAATGTATTTTCCCAAGCCATAATTTGAATAAATTCAGAGAGTTAAGCTTCTTTCTGCCTATAATTTTCTTTACCAATCTTGATTTTTCAATCGTGACACGTAGGAAATTGCATATAGTCTATAATGGGAAAAGTGATATATGAAATCCAAATTCTTGAATAACCAATAATCTAAACAGGAAATTATTGTCAGGGACAAAATTTCTCAGCGTTTTAGCCTCAAGGACAGACCTTCAGTATTTTAGCCTGAAGGACAACTTTCTTTAGGTATTAGCTTTTAGTTATTGATAGCAGTTTTTAGGTATCAGTTTTTAGTTATCGGTAGTAGTTTTTAGGTATTAGTTTTTAGTTCAGTAGCAGTTTTGAAAGAATGTTTGTCCTTATGAATAATTTTGAAAGAAGGTTTGTCCTTATGGATAATTTTTTGGAGAATGTTTGTCCTTGTGATTAAAATATTGAGGTCGTGTCCTTGAGGCTAAAAATATACAAATTTTTGTCCTTTAAATTAATTCCCCCTAATCCAAATACTTCTGTTAAACTGTTAACAGAAAAAATAGCAGTATCCTTATCGGATAAAACATTCTTTATCATACTTACTTATGAAAGCTAAACACTAATCCAACATATACATGCATGAGTGCCAACTGCCAAGTACCAGTCATAAATTGATTTAATAGATAAGCTTATGTAATCTTTATCTTGCAAATAACATAAACCCTAAGATCTAGAATTACATGATTATCACATATGTAATGAATCAATAAAACATACCTCCAGACATCTTGTATATGAATCAGCAATGGTTGTTGTCGAAATTTATTTCAATGGAGAAAGGAAATGGTTTCTCTCTCTTTTCCTATATCTTTCTTTATGTGTTTTTCTATATCCTTTGTGATGGGAAAATGTTAATATTTATAGGTAGAGAGAGGACCAAATTTCCAGATTTGTAGACTTAGTCTTGATCGTCCATCAAGATCAAGATGAGGGAAATTAACGCTCTAGATTATAACCGTTTTATTGATTAGCATATTAATAGGAAAACCCTTTAGATTCTATTGACCAAAAAATGAGGAAGGAAACGTTTGAGGAACGAAACGATCAAATTTCCTTACAAAATAAGGAAGGAAATCCATTAATGTTTCTGTATTAATTTCCCTACAAAACGGTCAAATTTCCTTACAGTCTCCCACTTGGTCAATAGTAAAATCCATTAATGTTTTTGTATTAAGGTCATAAGGCGCGCATGATATGCTAAACTTTTTTTTTAATCAGTTATCATAAGTGTCGTGGCTAATCCAGTGGTCAATGGAAGTCATGACGTGTACATGTTATTTTGCAACATGCTTACTTCCATGTACTATGACATTGACAACTTTCATAACTAGACCGTAGATGAGCTTAACTTAATGGTCACATAATGTCTTGAAGCAAAAGACTGTTTCTGTTATCATTTATCTAAATATAAATGTGTACACATTATAAAACAGAAATAAAAGATGTCCAAATTATTAAGAGCTCAATAATTGTTATGTCTGGCTAAGTACAAAATAAATGGCATAATAAGGAGATAATTAGGAACTATCTGCAAGACCCATGCTATCAGTATGTCTCTGAATGGTCTTTGGAGGTAGTCCTTTCGTGAATATGTCTGCCACTTGTAAGTCTGTACTTATCGATTCAACAACAATTTTCTTTAGTTTAACATCTTGCTTCAATAGTAGGTATTTCAGGTCCATGTGTTTGGAACCTTTGGTTATCCTATCATGCTTGGAGAAAAAGGTTGCAGCTTCATTGTCGCAGTAGACAGTTAGTGGCTTAGAGATAAAACTTAAAGTGCCAAATTGTGAGACAAAATTACGCAGCCATGTTCCCTGAATAGAAGCCTCATAACATGCTACGTATTCAGCCATCATGGTGGATCCGAAAAGCGTCTCAGATTTCTGGCTTCTCCATGATATTGTACCTCCACATAAGAGGTACACATAGCCAAGAGTGCAGATCCTAGTGTCAGGACATCCAGCAAGGTCTGAATCAGAATAACCAATTACCTGTAGGTAACTTGATTTTCTATAGGTGAGCATGTAATTCCTTGTTCCCTTTAGGTATCTCAGTACCTTCTTTGTAGCTTTCCAATGAGCGATTCCTGGGTTACTTTGAAATCTACCCAGCATACCAACTGCATGACTGATATCAGGTCTTGTACAGACCTGTAAATACATCAAACTCCCTACAAGAGATGCATAAGGATATTTGGTCATTTCTTCTTGTTCCATAGGAGTCTTTGGGCCCTGCTCAAGAACAAGTTTGTCTCCTTTCTGCAGTGGGACAGGACTAGAGGAACAATTCGTCATGCCAAATCTCTCAAGAATTTTGTCAATATATGCTTTTTGAGACAATCCTAGAATTCCTTGTGATCTATCACGGAATATTTCTATTCCTATCACATAGGAAGCCTCACCCATATCTTTCATTTCAAAATTCGTTGAGAGATAATCCTTAGTTTCACGTCATAAACCAAGGTCGCTGCTAGCTAATAATATGTCATCAACATACAGAATCAAAAATATGAACTTGCTCCCACTGAACTTGAGGTATATACAAGGGTCAACTATGTTTTCTATGAAATCGAAAGCGGTAATGGTTTCATGAAACTTTAGATACCATTGTCTAGAAGCTTGTTTCAGTCCATATATTGATTTCTTAAGTTTGCAGACCATGTCTTCCCGTCCTTCAATTATGAAGCCTTCAGGTTGACGCATGTAGACTTCTTCTTCCAAGTCTCCATTTAGAAAGGCTGTTTTCACATCCATTTGATGTAACTTGAGATCATAATGAGCTACTAATGCCATGATAATTCTAAGAGAATCTTTCCTGGAAACAGGAGCAAAAGTTTCATTATAGTCAATGCCTTCTTTCTGATTAAAACCTTTGAAAACAAGTCTGGCTTTATATCGTTCAATTTTACCATTGCAGTCACGTTTGGTCTTGAAGACCCACTTACAACCGACTGCTTTATGTCCTTGCGGCAATTGAACGATTTCCAAAACTTGATTATTATCCATAGATTTCAGTTCATCTTTCATGGCATCAATCCACTTAAGAGAGTTAACATCCTTAATGGCTTGTGAATAAGAAATTGGGTCCGTAGTTCCTTCAGATTCTATTAGATAAAGCATATAATCATCAGGAATAGCTAATCTTCTTTGTCTTTGAGATCTTCTTAATACTAGTTCATGTGGTACTTCATCAACATTATGATTGGTGATAATTTCATTATGGAGTTGTTGATCATTTATTGGGTTTCCCTCATTGTGAACAGGTTCAACAATGGGATGATTCCCAATATCTTTCGAAATAGAGGGTAAGATAATGGGTACCCTTATTTCATGAATGACCACTTCTTGTTGTTTTGTACTCCCACCGATTTCACCATTTTCATAGAATTTTGCATTGCCGGTTTCAACAATTCTTGTACTATGGTTAGGACAATAAAATCTATATCCTTTAGATTTTTCTGGGTAATCTATAAAGTAACCACCGACTGTCTTAAAATCCAATTTCTTTTCATTTGGATTGTACAGTCTAGCTTCAACTGGGCAACCCCAAATTTTGAGATGTCTTAAACTAGGTTTCCATCCTTTCCAAAGTTCAAAAGGAGTCTTTGGAACGGCCTTACTTGGAACTCTATTTAAGATGTAGATAGTTGTTCGTAATGCATCCATCCATAATGATATAGGTAAATTTGCATGACTCATCATGAATCTAACAATTTCCATGTGTGTACGATTTCGCCTTTCAGCTACACCATTCTGCCATGGAGACCCAGGCGTTGTGTATTGTGCAACAATTCCAAGTTTTTGAAGAAGTCTAGCAAAAGGTCCAGGATGTTGTCCCGTTTCATCATACCTTCCATAGAATTCACCACCCCTATCTGACCTAATGATTTTCGCTTTTCTTTCTAATTGCCTTTCGACTTCAGTAATGAACACTTGTACAACATCCACTGACTGAGATTTTTCATGCAATAGATAAAGATAGCAATAACGTGAAAAATCATCGATAAAAGTGATGAAATATTTCTCTCCTCCAAAAGTTGAAACATTAAAAGGTCCACAAATATCAGTATGTATTATTTCAAGAAGTTGTGTACTTCTTGTGGCTTCTTTCTTTGTGTTTTTTGTTGTTTTTCCTTTAATACAATCAACACATGCTGTAATGTTAGCGAAGTCTAGGTCCGGTAGGACACCATTTTTCACTAACCTCTTGATTCTTTCACTGGATATATGACCCAGTTTTTTATGCCACAAGAAGTAAGATCATTCTTGGATGACTTTCATTTAGTTTCTTTTCCATGCAGGGTGAGTTGGATTTCAGCATTTTGTTTAAGATAAAGTTTATAAAGTCCATCAATTAATATTCCAGAACCAATAAGACTAGAATTTTTAAATAAACTAAAATTTCCATTTCCAACTTCAAAAGAATATCCAAATTTATCAAGTACACTTACAGAAATCAAATTACGGGAAATAGACGGAACATAAAGAGTTTGACATAAATCTAACTGATAACCGCTATCTAAAATGAGACGAAAAGTTCCAATACCTTCAACTGGAGCTTTATCTTTATTCCCCATGAAAATGAAATTCTCACTTGGGTTTGTGGTTTGGATCGTAATGAATCCCTGCATAGAATTCGAAACATGAACATTAGCAGTAGTATCAATCCACCAAGTAGAAGAAGGTACATTAGTAAGATTTGATTCGAAATGACTTACGAAACCCATTGGGTTACCTTTCTTTTCGAACCATGCTTTGCACTTAATGCAATCTGCCTGGAAGTGTCCAGGTTTCTTGCAGACTTTGCAGACATCATCCTTCTTTTTCTTCTTGGATGGTTGAGTGGCGTCATCAGATTTGGGTGGTGCTCTTTTATGTTGTGAGTTGTTCCTTTTGTTACCTTGTTTTCCAACCCCTTGAATGAAATAAGCAACTTTAATGCCTTGCGAGCCCTGCCTAGACTCCTCTTGAACCAGTTTGTTAGTCAATTCGTTTAGACTCCACTTTTCCCTAATAGTGTTTTAATGAATTTGGAATGGTTCATACCGAGGAGGTAAGCTAGTGAGAATGAATTGGACGAGAAAAGCATCGTCCATAACCAATCCCAAGTTCTTAAGTTTGGCAGCAAGGTTAATCATTTCAATGACATGAGCGCTCATTGAGCGAGAACCATCAAACTTCATGGTTACAAGGTCTGCCATAAGTTTCCCAACAAGGGATTTGTCTGCAGTCTTGAACCGATTTTCAATGGATTGCAAATATTCTTTTGCGCTTTCAATTTTGGGTAGGGAGGTTTTGATGTTGGTATCAATCACCATTCGCATAAACATCATGCTGAGCCTATTAGATCATTCCCAATCATCATGGAGTTTGTTTTCCTCAGGCGTACTTGTGTCAGTAAGTGGGGCTGGCTTTTCCTTAAGGAGAGCCATGTCCAGTTCAAGTACGCCTAAAGAAAACTCAACTTGCTCTCTCCATTCTGAGTAGTTGGTTCCATTGAGTCTGATGATAGACGTAGCGTGCGAATTAAGGTTTGAGGGTATTGCAACTGTAGATATAAAAGAAATGTAAGCTTCTTTATTAGGATAAAACACATGTCATAATAAGAGGTTAGGTTTAGCGCCTCCTGTGGGTAGGAGTAGAACCGTACTCATGGAAGAATGATAAACGTTAATGTTTCATGCGTTATTGTGCAAGCAGCAGCCGCCTGTGGACGGGACTGAATGCATCAGACCAGAGGAAACAAGGAAATTAAGCGCGGAAGTTTTTTTTTCCGCATAAACATTTGCCATTCTTTCAAGTAATCCACAACAAGGATAATAAATGTCTAGTAACTCCAAGTAAATTTCATACATGAATTTAACATATAAACAATTATTTTGCAAGTTCCAGATCAGGAATTTAATGTCAAACTAGGAAACAATTGTTTTTAATATGTATACTTTCTGAAAAGTATTCGCATACAATAAGTTGTTCCATATTATAAAGTGGGTCAAACATTAAGGTAGAAAATTAACTTTTGCGGAAATATAAACTTTCCAGATCCAGATCTAAGCATACAGTAAATAGAATAATATTGATGATCATGATTACTACAACAACTTAAATAATATGAATATTAAACTTGAATCACATTAACACTAATAATCATCATCATTATTATAGTAAAATTACAAACATCATATCATAGATCTATGCTAGTTTCGTTTTATATATATTGATGGATAATCATGAATTCTAAAACCTTGCTCTGATACCACATGTAATCTTTATCTTGCAAATAACATAAACCCTAAGATCTAGAATTACATGATTATCACATATGTAATGAATCAATAAATCATACCTTCAGACATCTTGTATATGAATCAGCAATGGTTGTTGTCGAAAGTTATTTCAATGGAGAATGGAAATGGCTTCTCTCCCTTTTCCTATATCTTTCTTTATGTGTTTTTCTATATCCTTTGTGATGGGAAAAGGTTAATATTTATAGGTAGAGAGAGGATCAAATTTCCAGATTTGTAGACTTGGTCTTGATCGTCCATCAAGATCAAGATGAGGGAAATTAATGCTCTAGATTATAACCGTTTTATTGATTAGCATATTAATAGGAAAACTCTTTAGATTCTATTGACCACAAAATGAGGAAGGAAACGTTTGAGGAACGAAACGGTCAAATTTCCTTACAAAATAAGGAAGGAAATCCATTAATGTTTCCGTATTAATTTCCTTACAAAATGGTCAAATTTCCTTACAGCTTATACTATATAGATCGCATGTCAATAGGAAGCTGCCTCTGAAGTTCTGCAGAAAATTACACCAAGTTATCAAAAGGTAGTAAAAGATCATCATTTATCTACTCTAAAGATTAAATGCTAATATTTATTGATAAACTAAAAATAATAGGGTATTTAGTTTTAAGGACACATTTTAGAAAGAAAAAAAATAGATCCAAGGACAACTAACTTTAATAAATAGATCAAAAACGAAGATTCGATTAGATTATGTAAACCTAAAATTCATTTTAGTTACCCATCTTCATCAAATTAATATAAAAAACAAAGAACAACACTCGAAATTGCAAGAAAAAGGTGAATCCAAAAATGTTTTAGTCGATTAATGTTATCATAAAAATATAGAAATAAACAGCTCAGAAAGCTAAATGAATATAGCTTTATAACATAAAAATAGCATTATATTATATCACTAGAAATATAGAACTAAGCAGTTTAAAAGCTAGTGTCATTTAACATTTGAAAAACGTTAGCACTAAATAACGAAGGTACATACATTTAGCTTTCCGTCCTAATTTTTCATTTATTCTTTTCCCCCACATTCACAGGGAAAAAATGTTTTCGTAATTAAATTTTATTATTTTAGTAATATTTTTCTCAAATTCACCAAAAATTATTTCTGTAATCAATTTTTATTGTTTGTGAAATGTCGATGTGCGTCCTTGATTTTAAATATTAGGATTTTATCTAATTAAAACTTGAAAGTTGTGCTTTGCCAAAAAAAAAAACTTGAAAGTTGTCCTTGATGTGCTGTCCTTTCAGATAAAAAGGAAAACAATTTCATTCTTGAAACAAATATCCACAAAAATAAATTGCTTGTAATCATGTAATATTGTCTAAAAGGTTTGATATATCCCATATTACCTTAAGAGCTAGATTTGACTAATATAACGCTATGAACTGAACTAAAGCTTAGTGTTCTACATGATCAATTTAAGTAACAGATAAATTGAAAAAAATAGTGAGCAATGTTTTTAATCAAGGAATTTTTGAGTAACTAACATGCTCATTGTTATTGATAAATGTGTCAGACCAACAAAAAACATAAAGAGTTTGCTAGGTTTTAGAGATTACATCCTCCTAGCCATCCAAAAGGTAAAAAAATAATAACAAACTTGATTTATAGCAACTCCATCAAGATAGTAAAACTAGTAAATTAAAATTGAAACCGGGATATAAGGAATGTTCTGATATCTTCTGATAAAAGACGAGAATCCAAATTAGAAGTTGTCTCATGCAAATCCGCTACAACGATAATTATATATGGAAGAAATATGACAAGTAACTTAGACGGTAGATCTAGATCTGTGAGAAAAAATTAACTACCTCTGGAAATGAGGTTATGAGTGTTTGAGATCTTAATTTTTTTTCTGAAAAAGGTAAACAATATATGGCCCATGGCCCAAACTAATTACAACCGGGCATATAACCTGTTTTACATCCCAGCCTTAGAGACAAATGCAAACCCTAGTCGCTTTGTTTATTTGCTAATTGCCTTCACCACTAGAGCCATAAAAAATTAGGGAAATGGCGACGATTTGAGGCAATTTCTTAAAGCCTCAGTTTATACTTGATTTCCAGCTTCAAGGAGGCTCTTAAGCCTTCTCCTAGCTGCTAGCAGCTCCTTTAATTCTCAGATCTAGCTTTTCTTGAGACTGGATCAACTGTAAATTCTCAAGGAGGCTCCAATGCTTTGTTCTCCTTAAAATATGGCTACTAGGAGCTTGATCTCTGTTAGGCTCTTCGAGCAAATCTCCTTCAGCTAAGAAATTCTTCGAATGAGCAGTACTTTCTTTCATATTGTTGCTTTCAACTTTGCACCATACAGATAAATGATAAATATGATTATTCAGCTTGCTTTTGAAGTAGCTGTGTCCGATTCTCTGATTATTAATGTCTAGATGTAAATATTCATCCATTGACAGCAAAATAGCTTCCTCAGGAACACTGTTGGTTGTGCGGTAGCTCCTTCTTCATGTTAAAGGTAAACAACAAGAATGAATGTTTGAATTTGAATTCAATTTAACATTTTGATTATACTGATTAATTCTACTTCCCTTGTAGGAAATTTTCCTATTAATAGTATTGGAATGGCTGCCTCCAGGTAGATAGCTTGAGGAACTACTGTTAAGACCCAAGCCTGACTTCCGATACTTGAAGGCTTTAATATGAGAATGACCGAACCATTTGTTTCTGCTTTGGGGAATATCAAATTAATATTTCCCACTATGTAAGAAATCTTCAACTCTTTCCCGTAGCAATCTGTTTCTCTGCTAGTGTTAATAGTTGAATCAGTGAAGTTTTACCGATTGCTATGTTTTCTAGAAATGATCTGATAGACTGATAGTTTGCTTTGATAATAATCCATAATTGAATGCTGCTGTTTTCTTTATTATGATGAGCTCTATTATTCCTTTCTCTCCAAATGTGGCAAACTATAGTAGTCGGCATAATGGAAGCTTTATTGAATTCTTTTGACTTTGCTTTGAAATTTCTTTGGATATATTGAGTGCTTTCTCTAATAGTTTGGATGGAGACCGTCTGATTGAACTTTAAGGTATTTTTGACTATAAACTAAATATGCTTTGAGTATATACAATCAAAGAATATATGTTCAGCACTTTCATCTTCAATTTTGCAAAGTAAACACTTGATTTTTGCATTTCTACACCCATTTTGCACATCTATCCTCAGTAGATGCCTATTTAATATGGCAAAATAAGTGCAATGGGACATTTTTGAGCAATTAGCTTTATTCCAAATAATTTTATGCCAATTAACTTTTGTTTCTTCCTCTTTGATGAATTCCCAAACTTTTTTGAAGGAGAAATTACCTTTTGAATCCAATTTCCAAATCCATGTGTCCTTTTGAAGGTTTAGATCAATTGAGATTTTTTTTCAATAGTTGATTCGAAAATATAAACTGCTTGCTGATTAATTGTATTACAACAATGATTTTGAATGATGCTTTGTACTTTTCATTAGCTCCTCTAAGAAATACATATTATTCCACCAAAGAAAACCGATGAGAGATTTTCCAAATATCCAAGGGTCAAACCATAAGCTGGTTTGGCTTCCATCAAGGAACTTTAACAAATTTTTCCCAATTTCTATACAGCCAAGAATATTTTTCCAAGTAAATGAGTGGTGATTTTCAATACTTGTGGTCCAAAATTTTTTATTATTGAGATATTTATCCATCGTCCATCTAGCCCACAAGGATTCTCCTTCTATAAATTTCCAAAATAGTTTGAATTTAGCTGCTTCCCTCAAATCGTTGATGTTTCTTAAACCCATGCCACCTGCGTTTTTTGATGAACAAACTTTGTCCCAAGATATTTTATGTTGTTTTCCTTTCCAGATAAAGTTAGCACGCATTTTCTCAATTTTTTGAATGGCCTTTGCTGGAATGTTGTGAGCTTGAATCCAACACATAATAATCGCAGTGCTGACAGTATGATTTAGTTCCATTCTACCAACTAAAGATAGAATTTTACTAGACCGCCTATCAAGCCTTCCTTGAATAATATCAAATAACCTTGTGCAGTCTCTGTTAATAATTTGATTTATGCTTAAAGGCATGCCTAAATATTTAATTGGTAGACTAACCTCTTTAAAATTCAAAATATTTAATTGGAAGACTAACCTCTTTAAAATTCAAAATATTTAAAATATCCAAGAAGCGATCAGCTACTACCACTCTAATCGGGTTAGCTATGCCATCATCAAACTTGACTTATCCAAGGCCTTTAACTCTCTTACTGGAATTTTATCTTGAAAATTTTATGGCATAAGGGTCTCCCTCATAGGTTCACTAACTGGATTAAATGCATCCTTTCAACCTTATCCTCCTCTATATGTGTTAGTGGCAGAAAGGGTAACTTATTTTCTTCCACTAGAGACCTTAGACAAGGTGATCCTATTTCCCCACTACTGTTCAATCTTGCTGACGATACCTTTGCGAACATGATCGACATTGCCTATTCGACCGGGATGTTGGCTTGTCCGGGCAATGACATCGTCCCACTTGGATATGTCCCATATTAGTATAATGTATGCACAACTGTCGTGTGGCCCTTGTGGTGGGCAGACTTATATTGTGTAACACTACTTGACATCGCATTCCAACCCATTCTAATGACTATGTTCTTCTTATCCATTTAAGTTATTTACATAGTTGTATAATTCACACCTACCATAAACACATACTTGAGGCTGCGTGTGTGTGTGTGTTCGTTCATTCATATTTAATTATTGTGCCTCTACTCTTCACTGTTGGCAATATTTCATTAGTTTTCTATGCGTTTACATCTTATTTAATTTAAGATCATTTACCATTTTATTTTAAATATCTTTTCTCGTTTGTTTTCCCTTACCTTGTTATTTAACTTCGTATTTCTATTCCTTTCTAATCTTTAATTATGTACCTTATTTTAGAGGACTATCTATATCCTTTTATTCTAAATTATGGGTTGCTTATCTTTACATTTCTTTATATTTCATTTTCGTTTTAATTATTGTGCATGTATTCTTTTCTTAGACCTTTTTTTGTCACATTTATAATTATTTTAATTTATCCCTAGGGATTTCTGTACTTTAATACATTTGAATTGCATTTTTTCCAAATGAAATGGTTAACACTATAAATTTCTATATTTTATCCAAAAAGAGAATTTGTGTTATGTTTGGAATTACAAGTAATTATCTTTTTATAGTTATTAAAATTGATAATACAAAATACGGTAAATATCCCTATTTTGTACATATGTTTCTTTTTAGGTGTATTCCTTATTATTTCAACCATTAATAAATCTGAAACTTGATAAGGCATAGAAATTCACATTGCAATATGTTGTATAATCCAATAAATTAAAATACTACTTAAATTTGTACGTGTTACTATGACAATTCAATTTACCATTTTATGTGCACAAATCATATTAAATTCAGAATCATGAAACTACCCATATTCTATAAATTTTAGAACTATATTCAAGGACTATTAACATTCAATATTTTCCAAATACATGCAATATACAATGATATATATCTAATATTATATAAAAATATATATTTTTCACTCACCTTTTTAGTTTTTGAAATATCCAAATCTAATCCCTATTATTCCAGTTTGACTATCTTTTCTCCCTATTTGGATTCATACGTCGCAAGTGCATAAAGATTTATCAGAGATCTAGATCAGAAAAGAGATTTGAAATTTGATTCATATTTTAGATTCGGATTTACAATTTACCTTGGCTTTGGTGATTTGATTTGAACATATTCTCTTCCTCAATCATCTTCTACGATTCCTTAATTGTATATACGTATAAAATATAACTATTTCTAAGAATTTAGGATTCTGAGGAGAAGAGAAAATGGCAGAGCTCTGGCGTCATCTTGAAAATATGAGTATAGAAGTGAGGGTCTTGGTCTATATTTATAGGGATTCAAATCAATAGCAGTCGTTTGATTAAACTGTTTTAAATCCGGGACGTTTAGGCCATTTTTTACTGTTGATTTTACTCTGGCAATGGTCGACCGCTCTTGACCCGGGTCGACCGCTATCGATCAACCTGGAAGCATACTGGGTCGACCTGCCAGTTGTTTAAGCGGTGATTAAGAGCGTCGTTTAATTTGTTCAATTTATTTCCTCTGTTTAACCCGATTCAGATTTGATTTAACGTTAACATCTCTTAATGTTTAAGTTTCCGTTAACGTTATTACTTAACGTCAATTAACTTTTATTACCATAATTACATATATTACCATTTCCGATTCAAAATCTTCAAACATTAATAATTTTTTCGTTTGAACTCTGATCAGAAAACTTTATATATGAAAATTGATCAAAAAATCATCACGAACCCAACGGTGCAAATTTCGTAACCAAATTCTGACGTTTGTAAAAAAATTATTTTTCGACGTTATCGTTTATTAATCAATTTTTCAATTAATTGTCGTAAAACTACTAAGTATTACATTCTTCCCCCTTAAAAGAACTTCGTCCCAAAAATTACTCAAGGATCGAACAATGTAACACAAAGTAAAACCATTCTGAAATAACCAATCAATTAGTGTGCAAACAATTTTGTAAATCATGTACAAGTGGACAATGCATCACAACATATATGATATGCATATTGAGAAATTCTAAATTATCGCCTCTTATATGAATGCATCTTTTTAAAACAATTTTGAAAGTATGATGCAAACATCCTAAATATAGTGGCGGTTCTATATGTATGCAAATTTTGAAAATCAAAAACTTATTTTTGCGTCCAAATTTTTCCATACATTCACGAATGGAGATAAGTTCATCAAATTTTTCATCCAATTCCTACCATCCAAAATCCTAGCACACAATTGCTAACATCCAACTTTCAAAAAAATCTAGTTTTCTAAACCTAGAATCTTATGCTGGAAAAAGGTCTATGTGGAAAATTTCCTATTTTCATCCTTCTCTGTACCCATTTTTCTACTATACCTTGAAACCTCCTCTTTTGCCCCCAATTCTCTTTCAACGTTGCCAAATACAGTTCTCATAACTGAATTTTATTTTAAATTTTTTAAACATAATTATTTTTAAACCATTTTAGTTCACCTACTAACATGGTGTGGAGGAAATGACTCTGTAGCTAAAAGAACTTTTCCCCTTGTCTTTAACCATATTTTATTTTACTGTCACTTGTGATGCATAGTAAAATCCGCAATAACTAACCCGTTAATTATTCCCCTCATGTTAAGTATGTGGAAGTCCGAAAATAAGAAAAAATAATTCTTTTTCCGCTCAAAAATCTTTTATATATAACCTTTTGAAATATCGGTAAAGATTTTAAACTTAAAAAAATTTCATCACAAAAATTCTCAAAAAAATTTCACAAAAGAATTTTATTTTTCGAAACCAAGAATTTTAATTTTTTTAAGTATACATATATTTTTTCAATCCAAATTATGCCACACCATACGAAATCGTGGTTTAGTCAATAACTTAACATCCATAGTGGACTCTATCTAACTACGCCATAAATTTCAACATTTCAAAAACTTTTCTTTTATTTATAATAACAACCAACACACAAGTTTATTTATAAATTTCAACTTTTAAGGTACATGGAAATTGACTCGTGGCTTCGCAACAAACTTTCCATGTCCTTCGCTCGCCAAAATTTATCTTCTTAAAAATTTTATACTTTTAGTATTTAAATTTTATTTCTTTTACCTTAGTAGCTAATTAAAAAAATTCTTTATTTATTTTATACTTGCAGCCTTTTACTATTTTCTTTTCTTTTGCATTAGTTAAGTGTCTTTCCAGAAATTTCCTTGTCTTATTGGTTTACCAATAATATCATGAGCCCCACAAAAAGGAACAATTCTATAAATATCGTAACTGCTTTTAGATAGTGGGAACAACTAATGGGTACAATCCAACTAAAAGAAAAACAACTACTGGAAGGAAATACAACCACTACCACTGGCTACTAACTGCTACAACCTATGGACCTTTCTAATGTGCTATCATTCTTCAACCCACACATCTTAACTTTCCTTTATGGTTTCTGATGAATAAGGTCCATCCATTACTTCCATTACCATACTCAATTATAGAACAAATAGTGCATTCTCCCATACTGTAGTGGGTAGGAAATACAAACTATGCACCCTTTGAATAGCTCATTTGCAACTGGCTTGACGGAATAACTTTTCCATCCCTATCTTGCCTTCCATAACTTTGAGTCTAATAATGTCCTTTATGTGTGTGTCATCTCATTACCCACTGTTACTATCTTCTCTTAATCCCAATCTCTTGATAGCATTCTCAAATCTTGGTATTTACTTTCTTTACTCTTGATCTTTCCTACAAGCATACCCTAGAACTCGTAGACATGTACTTTAATATCGTTTACCATTCCTTTGTGGCTATTCTATGGCTTGCACATATGTCTAACAAAACATTCTTTAATTCTCATCAGTATCCTTTACACTTTACAGAGATTCCTTATTGCTACTCTAAGAGTAGTCCTCGCTATCTTCTTCATAGCCTTAACTCCTACCCCGTCTTACCTAGGCAGTCATTCCTATCTACTCCATATTTAAAATGCTGGTTTGGTCTTTGCAAATTTTTCTTAAAAAAATTAAATTAATTTTTTTTGATGAAGTTAATCCCATCTTTAAAATACAACTTAAAAGCTTTTTAGCAAATTCAAAAATAACTTAGTGTCTTAGCTTTTAAAACTATAATTAAATTTAGAAGTTCTTATCCTTTTAAAAAACTTTCTAACATTTACTTCTTAAAAATTGGGATTTTTAACGAACCGTTTGTTAAGTTTTCCTTTATATCAATTGTTACACCAAACCATTTACTTACAAAAAGCCAACTTACAGTGTATCTAAACATCTTTTATAATTTTAAAAAATAAAAACTAGAATGGATAAGAACAACTCTCACTCTATCATTTTCTTATTACTCATACTATCTCCACTACCAACCCTTGGCGAAGTTTCTAATATCATGCGAGGGAGGCTTTTAAAAGATACTTGCAATAAATGCGCACAATAAATGGAAAATGTCCATTTTCCTTTGTTTTGCCTTTAATTTCCTATGTTTTTTAACTAGATTACTAGCATTATTTTCAATAGGATCTCCTAATGTAATTTCTAATTACTAACATTATTTTATATAAATTCCTAACATTATTTATTAGTATTACTATCGTTTAACCTTTTGCTACCCAAACCGCTCTTACTTAAATGGCTTATATTTACATAGTTCTACTCTCAATTGACTATCTCCTAAATTAAACCATCACAGTGCATTCACCTACTGCTTTATTTCGGGTTCTAATCTTCTTTCTCATTCTTTTTACCCTATTTCAAACTTATACCACTTTCTATTGTCCACCCCTAAAAAAATTTCAACTTAAAAATTTTTTATCTTAGAAAAATCAATGAGCTACATACGCTTTACTATATTTTTAAAACCAAATAACTTTTCTTTTTATAAAAAAACATATGCTAAAATTTTAGTTCTTAACAAGTTTTAATTTCCACTAGAACTTTATATTTAAATAAAATATAGTTATTTTATTTTCCCTGAAAATTTAATACTTACTCTTCAAAATTAGGGTTTCTCTATTTTATATGAACAATTTGAAAATTATTCAAATATCATTTATATATTTTCTCTAACTTTTATATTAAAATCATTTCAATTTTTATACTAAATTATTCTGTATAGGATCAGACTCATAGTGGATTTTTATTCGTCCATTATTTTGGACTTTTCTTCTTTTCTACTTAGTTTCTAACTTATCTCCATTTTTCAAATATAAAAAAAAATCCAGCTAATATCTTATAGTGACTAATTCACACCATCCTTCAGGTACTGAATTACTTCCGAATATCTACAGCATATAGACTCTTATTTTGCCCTTATTTGGACATTATGTACATCATCAATCGACATCATATGGAGATTTACAATCATTGAGCTATTGGGGACCCAACTGGAGAGTCACGTACAATCCAGCTTCAGGGACCTTCCATATGTTGCACTCATGCTCTTTTTGAACCAAGGCCTTTCCATACACCCTCTTTTCGGTGGGGTAATTGAAGTAGCTGTACATCTTCAACTTCTTCCATTATTCCAACTTATAACCAACTTATCCATATTTCAGTGTATGGTTGTAACTACTCTATAATCGAAATTTATAAGATTCGACGTATAATATATTTATATTTATAGGCAAAACACAAATATGTTCAATCATCATTCCCTAATTTTTTTTCAAGATCGACTAACCTAAGCTTTGATACCAAATGTAACAACCCACACCCAGTAGGCCTGAATTTTTGCTAAATCGAAAACTCAAGTCCCTAAAGTATGGATCGTTGGTTTGATATCCTACAAATAAACGAATAATTGCATATCAGAGCACTATCAATATATCTCATAGTGGAATAGTAAAGTATAATAGGACATATAGTTACTGGCCAAGGTTGACACTACCAATGTCTAGTGTGCTTGTCAGTATCGAGCATGCGTAAGGAAACCTATCCTTCCACTGTTCCCGTCTCGCACCAGTACTTGTACCTCTAAAGCTATCATGTGGGTTGTAAGGAGGAAGAGGTCGGAACAACATTCTGGTGACTAGTGTATCATACATTTTATACATAATACTAGTTTATGCCAAT
The DNA here is from genome assembly GCA_030737815.1 of Allium fistulosum. Taxonomy (NCBI): domain Eukaryota; kingdom Viridiplantae; phylum Streptophyta; class Magnoliopsida; order Asparagales; family Amaryllidaceae; genus Allium; species Allium fistulosum. Next base: position 477,858,020 of record CM060902.1, read on the forward strand.
TGTCATCCATTACGTGTTATGTGTTTTACTTTTACTTAGTCATCTCGACTCCACGTATGCATACAATATACCCCATTATTACCAGAAGTAACCATAACCACATACGTTTATATATAAATATATAAGTACCACAGTCCCTCTTTGGAACAAAATACTATCCCTGCTAGTATCCATAATCTGGAACCACATCGGGATCCATCATCAATGTAGTATCACGTCCGTATGGGACTACATCTCGTATTATGGCTACCCGTACAACTACACATTGGGGAGGGGAACCCGAAATGTCGACTTGCATGTGTGTCTCATCGTCTTCATCCGTTTCCACCTCTCAATGGTAGTTTACGCCTCATCGTGCATCTCGTGATGCCAAATAACGGCTTCACAATAGCTTAACCATATTATATCTTGCCTTGGGGATTTACTACTTGTTTGTGTCCTATTGTGGACTTAGCTCCACTAACTATAAATAAATCATCTCCATTGACTACCACGTTCATTTTTGAATGAACTCTTTTATGGGTTAACTAGCTTTGCCCTAACAAAAAAACTACCAAAACAACTATGGCGGAGCATTACCTAACATGACCTATCTTTGTAGGAGGCGTAGTTCGTTACGTGTAACCTTGTCCTTCCTGTTGATCGTGCAAGACCGATGACGCACTCAACCTATGTACAACTCCTACTACTAATTTGGTACCACCACATACTAACATAGCATCAAGCCGCTCACCATTTTATTCAGATTGTATAATGCAATCAAGGCAATACCCTCCACTTAATTTATGGAAGCAGACTCTATGGAGGGTATTCCTTCACCTATACACAAGCGTATATACTCCACGGGTCCTACAGTTGGATATGTCCCACATCAGTATAATGTATACACAAGTTGCTGGTGGCCCCTTGCGGTGGGTAGACTTCTATTGTGTAACACTACTAACCTCTCATTCCAACCCATTCTAATGACGATGCCATTCTTATCCATTTAAGTTATTTGCATATATGTAATTCACACCCGCCATAAACGCATATTTGAGGCAACATATACATACATACATATATACATATATTTATATATTTATGTATACCTCTACTATTCACCGTTGATAATATTTCTCTGGTTTTCTATACGTTTACATCTTATTTTATTTAATGTCATTTATGCTTTCTTTTAAATGTCATTTCTCATTTGCTTTCCCTTACCCTCATTATTTAACTTCCTATTATATTCCTTTTTCCTTGTTTTAGAGGACTATTTATACTCTTTTATTTTAAATTATGACATGTCTATCTTTACATATCTTTTTATTTCATTTCCGTTTTACTTATTTTGTATGTATTCTTTTCTTAGTCCATTTTTATCACATTTATAATTGTTTTGATTTATCCTTAGGGATTTCAGTATTTTAATCCATTGGAATTACAGTTCTACTAAATGGAATGATTAACACTGTAAATTTCTATATCTTACCCAAAAAGGGAATTTGTTTTATATTTGGAATTACAAGGAATTATCTTATTATAGTTATTTAAATAGATAGTAAAAAATACGATAAATATCCCTATTTTATACATCCTTTTCTCTTTAGGTGCATTCCTTGTTATTTCAACCGTTACACTTCTATTTATAAATTTAAACTTGATAATGTATAGAAATTCACATTGCAACACGCTCTATAATCCAATAAATTAAAATACTACTTAAATCACTACGTTTTACTATGATAATTCAATTTACCATTTTATTTGCAGAAGTCATGTTAAATTTAGAAATCCGGAACTATCACGTATTCTATAAATTTCAGAGATTATATTCAAGAACTATTATCAACCAATATTTTCCAAATACATGCAATATACAATTTTAGATTATCAATAACAAAATATGTAGGCAGGGTTCATAATTTTATTTCACGTATACAACTTTTAGCCTACAACTTAAATTTACATTTCAGGTATGCAAAAATAGATCTACAACGATAAAATCTAATATTATATAAAAATATATAATTTACCACTCACCTTTTTAGCTTTCCAAATCTCCATATCTAATCCTTGTTATTCTAGTTTGACTCACTTTTCTCCCTATTTTGATTCGTACATCGTAAGTGCATACAGATTTATCAGAGATCCAGATTAGAAAAGAGATTTGGTACTTGATTTATATTTTAGATCAGAATTTACAATTTACCTTGGCTTTGGTGATTTGATTTGAACCTATTCTCTTCCTCAATCATCTTCTATGATTCTCTAATTATATACATATAGACTAGAACTATTTCTAAGAATTTACCACTTGGAGGAGAAGAGAAAATGGAAGAGCTCCAACGTCACTCCGAAAATATGAGTTTAGAAGTGAGGGTTTAGGTCTATATTTATAAGGGTTCAAATCAATAGCAGCTGTTTTATTAAACTGTTTTAAATCCGAGCCGTTTAGGCTATTCTTTACTGTCGATTTTACTCTAGCAACAGTCAACCGCTCTTGACCTAGGGTCGACTGCTACCGGTCGACCTTGACGCATATTGGGTCGACCTGCCATTTGTTTAAGCGGTAATTAAGGGCATCGTTTAATTTATTCAATTTTTTTTCTGTGTTTAAGCCGATCAATATAATTTTTTTCTCACTTTTCAGATTTGATTTAATGTTAACATTTCTTAACGTTTAAGTTTCAGTTAACAGTTTTAATTAATGGCAATTAACTTTTATTACCATAATTATGTATATAATTAAATCTGATTCAAAATCTTTAAACGTTAATAAAATTTTTGTTAGAACTCTGATTGGAAAACTTTATATATGAATATTGATCAGAAAATCGCCATGAATCCAATGGTACAAGTTTCATAACCAAATTTTGCGTTTGTAAGTATTCTATTTTTCGACGTTATCATTTATTAACAAATTTCTTTTTAATTAATTGTCGTAAAACTACGGGGTGTTGCATGAACTGTGTACACCAAACCTTCCCCTTTCTTAACTTGGACTAACATCAGACCTTCTAGGATCTTGTGTGAAGAATGGAGAATTAACTTTGAAAAAATTCATAGAAGGCTTGTTGGGTAGAAAGAAACTTCCTTGTCCAGGGTAGGTAGGTTAGCACTCATAAACTAGGTTCTTTAGTCCGTTCCAACTTATATGTTCTCTTTTTACAAGGCCCTGACCTGGATCACTAAGAAGATATACTCTATCAGACGGGATATATTCAGGAATCACTTTAAGAGTTAGCCCATCTTAGAAAAATTATCTAGGCCATGAACGACAAAGTATGAGAGTTAAGAAATAAACTGGTGGCCTATAATGATCAGACCCAAAATGTCAAAAAATCTCTAACTGCAACTACAACCAATGAACCCCCAAAAAATAAAAAACGAACCAACTTCTTACCCCACTCAATGATACTTTGTCCCATATCTTTCAAAAGACTTATAACAGCTCCTTTATCCAGACTATTCCCCACCGAAAAGAGAAAGTCTGAAAAGATAGAATTATTGCATCTATCATCATATGAATGGGCATAAGATAGATGAATGCCGAAAGCTTGCTTATGTGGTTGAAAGAATGATCAAAAATAGGGAACTCTCGGAATTTATTAAAATACATCTTTGAATACTCTTACTTTAATGCTTCGTTTAACTTTGTTATGTTTCCTTTTTTAGTAAAACCCTCATGTTACCTCTTTCAACACACACACAGATATATATATATATGTGTGTGTATATATATAAGTAAGTGCAAGACGTACTTACGGAAATCCATACTTCAACAATATACAAAAGCATAGGTTATTGCATACTTTAGGGAAGTTGGATATTCTTATATTCTCGGATGGTTATTAAAAAGGATTTTGGCATTCTCGATCTTCTTTGAATCTCATAATAGTTCTCCAAAGGTCTTCGTATTCTTAGATTTCATTATATATGTCCTTTGGTTATTGTCCTTTCTACCAAGTTATACATAGGGACATTTATTGGACTTCTTATTTGATCTTTGGTACTGTTTGATTTCCTTTGATATTTTCGGATCTCATTATGTACTCCCTTCAGTTATTGACCTGTCAACTAGATTCATACCTAGGGGCATGTATTGGACATCTTATTCAATCTTCGTTGTTTTGGGATTTCATTATACATGCCTTTCGGTTATCGTGTTTCCTACTAAATTTATACATGGCGGTATTTATTAGACTTCTTATTCGATCTTTGATATTTTTGGATTCCTTTGGTATTCTTAGACTTCTTCCTTCAAGAATTGTTCTCTCAACTAGGTTTATACCTGAGGGCACTTATTGGATTTTCTTCATGAAACCTTTGGGTTTCTTAGAGTTCCTATTTCAAAATTTCAAACTAAATGAGCTTTGTCTCACCTAACTCCCATTCTTTTCTCTTTGTGGTTAGCCATTGGATTTTTGCCATGTAAATATTTTGAAAAACCTTCTTCTAAAACAAGAGCTTAGGTCCTAATTACAAGTCGTACACCAAAATGACCAAACCCGAAATTTTTTTAAGAAAATACTTTTTTTCCAAAAAAATGGTACTGTCCAGAAGTATTGCTTTGTAGAACTTTTCAAAACCAAAAGAAAAATCAAAACATAACTTCTCCAATGAAGGAATATTTCTTTAACAAGGAGAAACTTTTCCCATTTTAACGCAACGTAGTAGCAAAAAGTGTGTTACTCCATCGGAACATACTACATAGCAAGTACAAATTATTTCAAAGGTTAATCCTCACCATAAGTGAATGTGTTCCATTAATAATAATATTTTCATAAGTATTTCCAAGCCCTAACCCTTTTTATCTGTAATAAATTTGGTTGGTGCCCTTGGTGAAGGGAGATTTGACCTCTAGAGTGATCCATTCCCCCATCCCTACTATAATGCACCCTTAGCAAAAATCTTATTAAAACTTCCGATAAGAGAAGGTCATATCACTTAGTTTTTATAAATGGTCGAAAAACCATGCTAGACTGAGCCATGGTTAAGTAGTACCGTGCAAATAAGAAATCCTTAGGGTACAGACTCAAGTAGTTAGTGGATACATTCTTAACCAAAAAAGCCTTGGGTTTGGACTCAAATGCCTAGTGGGTAGATTCCCATCCAAACGGAAAGCCTTGAGGGTTTAAACTCAAGATTTCCTAGTGGGTATACTCTCATCTAAATAGAAAGCCTTCGGTTTCAGACTCAAGTACATAGTGGGTATATTCCCATCTAAGTAGATAGCCTTGGGTTTTAGACTTAAGTACTTAGTAGGTAGATTCCCATGCAAATAAAAAGCCTTAAGGTGTAAACTCAAGAGCCTAGCATGCAGATTATAGTCCAAACAAAAAACCTTGGAGTTCAGACTGAAGTACCTAGTGGATTGATTTTAAATGGAAAGCCATAAGGTTTAGATTCAAGTACCTAGTGGGTAGATTCCCATCCAAATAAAAAAGCCTTAGGTAAGTAGTCCTAAGCCACAAAGTGGTTAGATTCCTATCTAAATAAAAAAGCCTTAGGTAAGTAGTCCTAAGCCACAAAGTGGGTAGATTCCCACCAAAAGGATATGTGTCATAAGATTGGCATTAATAAATTCTCAGTATATCCCAAAGCAAAAGTTTAAAAGGACCATGAAGCTAGCATAAGAAAGTTTAGACCACAAAGCTAGTTCAAATACGAAAAGATATGCCATGAGGTTGGCATCACTACTTAAAAAGTATTGAAAGAACTCGAAACCTTATTGGGATATGGCCAAGGCACCACTAGCTCAAAACCCTAAGAGAGACTCCGTAGACCCCAAGACCCAACTAAGCTATGGAATTACAAATGGCTAAATGCTGAAAGATCTGATTAGACAAGCTCGGCTATACTCAAATGTTTATCAGGTTGTAAAACCATACACAACAAGATGCCAAGTGGCATAAAAACCGTAAAGGTAGGATATTGATCTTAGTGGATCTTGAATCCGAAATGAAATGATTTCAAAGGGACCAAAATTCCTTTATATTATGCTAAACGATGATATATCTATCAAGTATACAAACTACCGAGAAACAATATTAATATTTCAAAAACATTATATTAGAGGCAAAAGAAAAGCACCTAGATAAATGTTACAAAGTTATGAACTAAATTTACTAAAAGGCGGGTACTGATGATCAAAAGTAAACAAAAGCTTATGCTTCTACAACAAGTTTTCTATGGCCTAATACCTCTTCAGGCACTTTTGGAGGAATACACCTCAAAACCTGAACCTCCCCTAGGTCTCATATAGTTGTAGTTCGACTTACCCTCTGAGGACCCACCGTGACTGAACATGGGGAAGGAGCTGTAGCAATGTAAAGACTTGTATCTCACACTATCATAATAATGCGGTCAAGCTCCTCCCATCTATAATAAAATACAAATATAATGGGCCCCCTAAGTGACTAAAGATTCTAAAACATACTCATAATGGCATCTGATTCTAAGTAAGCGGTCAAATACTTGGCTTGTTTGACTCTCGGCATTAGCAATAACCTCATCTGAAAACTCTTTGAAATGCTTCTCTAAGCGATCATATTCCTAAACCATGTTTTCCTATATATTTTAGAAGGAACAACTCTACTATATTTAAGTTCAACCATGACGTTAGTTGAACTCTCAGAAGGAGTGCAAGACCTTCTAGTTATTTTAAGCTCCATGCGAAGCCATGATCTTATGACTTTACTCTAGTTATATGCAAACGGGAAAGTATAGATGAACCCTTACCTCGACCTTTTTCTCTTCTCTTAGTAGGAGCAGTGACCACAATAACTACTTGAGACATTTCTTCAGTCATAATCTCCTTAAGCTTGATCTATTACAAGAAAATTAATTATTTGTTGCACTAATTGCTAGCGTTTATGTAGTAAATGCTACTATAAGTGAACATGAAAAAGGAAAAAATAACCAAAAAACATAACAAAAAAAGAAACCAAAAGGGGGGTTGAAAATGTTTTGGTGGTAGGATATTTTTTCCATCTCATTCTTCCCATGACTTTTAACGATCGTAATTTCTCTACCCTCTCCTTGTTTTCTGTTCACACTTCAAGATCATTTTTACCAAAAATTATTCACTTGCTAATTTTTCTCCCTTGTCAAGAGTCAAGACAAATGGATGGAGTTGGATGGAGTATTGGGTTTCATGCTATTACTTTCAAGTCGTATAGAGTCATTTGTTTTGAACCTTAGCTACAATAACTCATCAATGTCACCTTGCACTACCATTGCTCCGATGTCTCAACTTAGTTTAGCTTCTCCACCACCTTATCGCTTCTACCAGGTAACATATAACCCTAATTTGAATTTCCAATTTCAATTTCCTTATTTAGCTTATGTGATTGATTTCTCTTTGCCTAATGATTTAGTTCACAGTAGTCAGTAATGCTTGATTTTGAAACTCCGAAAACTCTAGTTACCAATTTTCGGTTATGAAATTAGGAAGATTAAGTACATCAAATATTCTACTGTTACAAGCATGTCATTATATTGTTGACTTTCTTGTCTTGATTGTTGATCATTTGACCATTTTTTTCTGCATATTATGTTAACAATTTAAATGACTTGTCTTGGATATAATCAAACTAGAACAGTGCTAAACCATACATTCATAAGGCATGCTTCTATGATCAATGGGTTATCAAAAAAAGATATAGAAGTTTTGTAACCCAACAAATACTACTATGAATGGAAAACGAATAAGGAATAAGAAGCTTAACCATTTATAAACTTAAAGGCAAATGAATTAAAGGCATACATACAAGACATAAGGAACCTCCTTTAATCATTGTCATGTTAAAACATGACATGCTAATCAATGACCACTATTCTACAAACCTATGACAGAAAAGAAACCAATATACATTAAGGGTTGAAAGATGCCGATTATTCTTTTTTCTGTAACAACATACATTAAGTGTTGAAAAGAAACAACTATTCTACAAAACTATGAAAGAAAAGAAACCAATATACATTAAGGGTTGAAAGACACCGATTATTCTTTTCTCTATAACAACTTAAGGAAAAAAAATTGTGTGTTGAGACGAGAATTAGAAGTCAAATTTGTTGATGAGATTTTTCATCTCACAACACCTTAGATGATCGTGAAAAAATTGAAGCTTTAATACTCCCATAATTTTGGAATCAACAAATTTAAGTGATGTTAAATTTGCCTTTGAGTAGTAATTATATTGTTGAAAGCTTACAAAATCAAGCGGTTGCACTTTAACCAATTGTTAAATGTCAAATTAGATTTATTTTTTATTGCGAGTTGTAGTTGAGAGGAATTTGAAATGAAACAACTAACAGTGCATAGAAATGAAAGACACAAGAAATTTAACATGGTTCAGATTCTTTCGAAATCATACGTCCATAGGTCAAATCTTTGATTATATATTTTCTTCTTGATACAATTTTACATGGAGGAGAGAAAAAAAATAAAAGACACAATTCTTTTTATTTTCCCTGAAAATGGATCCCCTTTCCATTTCAGACTATCTCCTATTTATAGGATAGAAGATGCACATGGATTCTCGTAATCATTCTTCTTCCGCTGCTTTAGTTCCTACCGTTGGATCATATCATGTGTTATCCATCCACATTGTTTGCTTGCTGGACATAGATTGTGGACATGTCTTTGGTAGGAAACCATACCTTGAATGGTTAAAATCTGGGTGTTGGCGGGAAGTTTAAAATTGAGGCGGGAATATCTAACATTGAAGCGAGAATGGTTGTAATTATGGCGAGAGGTTCCAAATTTGAATGGGCTCTGAATTCCCTCTCTTAGTTGGGTGAATGACCCAGGCATTACCTCTGAGTGTGAGTATGGCAAGCCCCTGTCCCATTTTTCTTTGGGCTGAACTACGTCGATTTTAATACTTTTGCCTTGGAGGATGGTTGCTTCTTTGATCTACCCTGAGCATAGGTGATACTTACAAGGTTTGTTAGGATGATTGGGCTGCCTTTTGTGAAGGCAATCACTTTATATGGCTTTGTGCCAAGTTGCTTTGAGCGATGGACTGCGTGGGTTATCGATGAGGGAGACTTATATCTTTGCCATTTACTCGTGAGCATGGATCTGTGCTGGTACACTGTTTGAGTGGTCATGTGTGTAGTTCTTAGATTGCTTTTGACTCCGCGTAGTACTGCTTAGGTAGCCCCTAGTGAATGCAGATCTGATCTTGGAGGTATTAGCAATGTACAAGCTTTGGGAATGATACTGGGATTTATTTAGTCATTTGAGTGTAGAACAGTCCTCTCTCTGTGCTCATTTCTTGATAGTGGCGCGTTATGTCACTTCACTCTTTTCCAGTGTCAATAGAAAACGGGGGCAGCACATCCTTATTTTTCTTCAATGCAGGCTTGTTAGTATAGTTCTATTATTCATACGTATGTTACGACACGCGCTTCACGCGTGAATAATTTTTCGTATAAATTGTGCATGTTTAAATCAGTCAAAAATTGATTTTTTTTTTATTTTCAAGTGATATTAAGATTTGTATATTTGTAAAGAATTATTTTGAATTTATAAAGTAAGTTTAATTTTAGATCCTATTTTTAGAAGCGTTTTGAATTTGTAAAGCATGTTTAATTGTTAGATCCTACTATTAGGAGCGTTTGAATTTATAGAAGAAGTATAATATTAGATCCTATTTCAAGTGATTACAATTTGATAATATATAGAGAGGCATTTTTGGTAATTCAGATTGATACCAAAAAAGTGTGACACCAAAGCTACTACAACTATTATTAAAGATATTTCGCATACTTCATGTGTAATATATATAATTGCCTTCATTTCATTCTTGCCTTCATGTTCAATTTATTCCAAGGCTTACACACACACACACATACACATAGAGACACATGCCTTTATGAATATAATATGAGACCCATGCTTCACACATGGGCTATTTTTAGCACCTTAGTTTAGGTAATTGATGAGTAAGAAGCTGTTTTGTTATATATAATCATTCCTTCATTTGAAATAAATGAAATGGTAGAACAAACAACAAATCAATAATTCAAGCTAGACAAATTATTATTTTGCACTGATTTGTTAAGATTTTCTGGAATACATTAATATACAATAGAAAAAAAATGCTAAAAACGTTCATTTGTATGTGTTATGCAGGCCAATGTACTAGGTTTCAATGTCTCGCGAATTTGTTGCAATATCTCATGAATTTGTGTGTTACAGTTAAATAGTTAATCCAGAAATGTTCTCCATAAGTGAAGTGCAATATAGCTGCGAACATTAAATATACAACTTGAACAAACATTGCACAAATGCACATATTTTTTACCGTGTACCAATTTAAGTACCAATTCAACATGTAATGAGCATAGGAAATACATCTGAAAATTGAGTAATAATTCACTACAAGAAAAGTTACTTTATGTAACGCTAATTGATAACACTTTAATTCATGGTGTTATTGTTTATATTAATTTGTGTACTCAAACTAAGAATTCACTATAGAACGCTTTTCGAAAGTGGGCTTCCCCCAATATTTTTCGTGGCCGCCTCTTTTTCAATTATTTCCCTCTTCCTCATGCTATTTTCCTCCAGTCCTCGTTTTCAATTATTTCCATATTTCTCAATTCGGCCATGACCTTCACGTCGCTTGTTCTATCTCCCTGATTCCGACCTCTCTCCTCCACTCAAAGCGTCTGCCCACTTCTTCCACTTCTCTATCCCGATTTGCAGTCCTTTTCATGGCTTTCACATCATCGATTTGAAGTTTTACATGCATCTGAAATTACTACCGCTACCTGATGCCGAGCTTTTACTGCCTGCAACATTGTCGTGTAAGATCTAGCTGTTTCATGGCTTTCACGTCATCGATTTTAAGTTTTGCATGGATCTGAAATTACTACCGCTACCTAATGCCGAGCTTTTACTGCCTACAACATTGTCGTGTAAGATCTAGCTATTTCATGGCTTTCACGTCATCGATTTTAAGTTTTGCATGTAACTGAAAATTAACTAATTTATTTTAAGTTTCATACTTGCTAGTATCAGTTGAATCTGATTCATTTAGAAAATTAGTGGAACTAACTAAGTTGGAAGTTTTTGATAGTAGTTTAGTTACCTTACATGATATTTCAGGTTTTCACAATTCATATTTATATAGCATGTTGTTTAGTTTGAAATTATATAGCAGCATGTGTTTTGTTTGAAAGTAAATAATAGAGGCTTGTTTTACTTTAAACAGCGGTAATGTTTATGAATTCTAAAACCTAAATTAGTAACATGTAGGCTAATTTGATATATATTCAAATGGGTTCGGTTGTTTCAATTTTAAACTTGCCTTGCAACTAATTTTGTGAAATAATAGCCAGTGTATGTAAGTGATGCACCGTATGCTCATGTGTTTTGATTGCTTGAAACATGAATTGGGAGCCTGAAACATGCTTTGGTTTCCTGAAATATAATTTATTAGTTGTGATTATGTAAGATCTAGCTGTTTCATGGCTTTCACGTCATCGATTTTAAGTTTTGCATGTAACTGAAATTACTACGGCTACCTGATGCCGAGCTTGTACTGCCTCAAACTTTGTTGTGTAAGATCTGGCTGGAGTCTGTTGCTTGTAGAAGCTAAGTGGAGCTTGCTTTGGAGTTTTAAATTGTCATGCCTGAAACCAAGTTTTATCAAAGATTGAAATTTTGATGTGATGAATAAAAACGAGGTGGTGATGGTTGATGGCAAAGTTGAAATGTCAGTTGAAATGCAGGTGATGCTGAAATTCAGACCTTGGCTAAAGTCTGCCTGCTGCAACCTGTTTGATGAAATGATTCTGAGATTAGCAGGTAATTATAGAGTTTCATTTAGTTTTTATCATTTATAATGTATGGTTTAATTAAATTATTTATAACAAATAAAAAGTGGTAATATGGTAAATTGATTTGTATGGTATGTGGCTGACCACTTAACAAGGGTAGAGTTAGTTGCAATATTTGTTCATGACATATTGCCGAACAAGTATGTTAACTCTTTTTTCAGACTCGTTTGTTTATAGAAATAGGTAAAATTTTCAACCTTGGTACTGAGCATTGAATGTGTGAACGACATCAGCCTCCAATTTAAAAATATTTCTTCTTAATATCAATGTTATTTTTCCAAGCCATGAATATCTTATATTGTACACCTCATTTTCTTATTTTTGTTCTTTTGTTAAGTCATATGAGCAAGGTTGCTTTGTATAAAAAAATTGTTGTTTTATAAAACTTGATTTATTATCATTTCTATTTAGATGTGCATCAATGTTGTTCAACCTGGTTCGTTTGTTGGGGTCTTTGAAACATTATTATCTTATGCTGCTACTACGGTGGATGTTGCTGCTGGGCAAGCACGTGCTGATTTTTACGTGACTTGTATCTTATCATCCCTTCCATGGGGAGGTGCAGCGCTAGTTGAGGTAAATCAGTTATGCTACAATCTCCGTGCTGTCTTGTTATAATATCATTTTTTCTCTCTGACATGTTCAGAAGCTATTTTGCACACTGTTACACTTGGCTGTTTTTCCTTCCATGAATTTATATACGGCCTTATGGAACCCATATTGCCATCTAGTATAAATAGTGGCCGCCTTCTGTTTATACTTTGTCTATCAGTAGGATATCACTTTGTTTTTCCTTTGCAATCTACAATTCTGAACTAATAGATTTAGTTCAATGTTCCTCCTTCTTGGAACCTTTTTTTTATCTTTCATTTACTGATCAAATAAACTGGATTATATGAATAATCTCTTACTCTCTCTCTCTCTTGGTTGCGGTTTATCGATTAGGGGACAAACGTAATCAAATATAGGACTGACAGATTAAGATTTCTGGAATCAGCGAGTAAGTATATAATAGGCGGAGGTGATTGACCCAGAGTTAAATTGAAATTTGTGTGATGATTCAGGGGATGGGACTGGTCTAAAGTGTTGGTGAGGTAGTAGCAAGGTGTGGTGGTCGCAATTGATGATTCAAGTGATGAAGAGTTGCGAGCGGGTTGAGGAGTCAAGGTGTTGTTGGTTTGGGAAGTCAAAGATAGAAATTATAAAAGGGACTGAATTTATGTTCCGATACCATGTTAAATGAAAATGTATATTTGGATAACTACTGTGTGGGTCATGCTACCCACATGGTCCTAATCTATAAGCATATTGTGATATCAATATTAGTATTTAACGATGGAAAGTATTTTTTTCATTATATATCTCATTCCAATTGTTTATGTACCTCTTGTGTATATCTGAAGTGTCAAGCTAATACCACTACCATCTTGAGATTTAATTTTCAACCCTAATTTAATTTGAATGATTATGACATACTAATCCTTCCAAACATCATTACTATCGGTCAGAATAAGGCTGCAGGTTAAATATAACAATTAGATAAAAATAAGTTAGCATTAAATTGACTCTTATACTAAGTATTCATAGAATGTCAATATCCACTGATACAACACATCAATAGCTAAATTGACAAACATGAAGTCAGAAACCAAGATTCAAGTTGCATGTAACACTAAAGATCTAAAAAATACATCATCACAGATCATATAAATTTTACATATAGAAGATTTGAAATTAGCAACATAATATAGTTCAACAAGTACCAAAGTTAGTTTGGATTCATATATTATAAAAGGTAGATGTTCCAAGGACATGATATAAAACAAAACGTAAAAAACATAGTTTGAAATAACAAAGAAAATTGTGTTAAAAATATGAGTTCAATGGCTTCAACTGTCTTTGTGCAACTGGACCGTAAATCACCACTTCCCCGAAGTCAAAGATCTTACGCGATTCTTTTCCATTAAAGAAGACTTGTAGCAAAAGATGCACTTTTCCCGACTTGCCCCATGCGCTTTCTAAGCGGATCGATGCAAATCTCTTCGAATCCAAATCAATTTATGGTAGAGAAAAAGTGAATGCCCTTATACAGTGAGTTGACGTCAATTGTGGTATATACTTGAAATAAAAATAATAAAATAACTCAAAAAAGTGCTCAGACTTGAAAGTAAAGGTAAATAAGTTACTGAGAATATTTCTAAACAAATTTAAGCATTTCAAATTTCACTAAATAATATAATAATGATGGATATAAAGTACACTCCAAATATGTATAAGCTAAATACAAAGTTTACTGAACGTACACGGGGTATATACTTTAGATCATGTGATGCAAACCATTATCTCATTTAACTATCAAATTTAAATAATAAACTGATAGAACAACTTAGTTATCATAATCACCCATTTAAACCTTTATACGTTTTAACATAGTGCCAAATATTAGAAAGCAAACGTGTAAAAACTAAAATGATTCTTAGTTTAAAGCCGTTAACAGTCACACTGCACCATCAATAATACAAGGTGCAGTAATACAAGACTGTATATTGTTAAACAATAACTAAAATTCACGATCATACATAATATCCGACTTCAAAGATTCTAGTGTTTCCATCAATTTGAATTTTGTATTTTGAATGTTTTTGCTATGATGTTGGATTTTGTATTATAAAGCTTGTCTAAGGTCTGTTATTTGGGAGAAAATGTAACATCAAAGGTGTTACAACCATTGTTAAAGTTTAATTTGTTTTATACCCTGCATTCTAAATTTTGGACATTTTTTTGATCATTGAACCTAGTTACTCTGCTCTTCAATTTAACATTGTAATGTATGTTTTGACAGAAACTGTGCCGAACAACTAGTTTTGAGCTTAAATTGTATGAAGTGCGATCTTTGAATCTTCTTCTATATCTCTGTTTTATATGCTTTGATGTTTATGCATATATTCTTCTACAACTTTTTACATTTCACTTCAACTATATATTACTTTTGACCTTTTTATTGTCAAATCATCCAAGTGTTTTTCTTACATTTCAGTCATAATCTTGTTCAGGTATTCACACTTTCACACCCAAACTTTTCTAACAACAAAAACAATCAAAGGTACAAGAAAATGCATTTTGAACTACCTTCAGATGCAGGATCAGCTATGCTGCATGGTATGTTTGCTAAATCGTCCAACATAATTCATTTGCATATTTTAATAATAAAAAGAGACATGGAACGTTAAAACTAGTTCACCACCTTGATAAAAGTCTGGTTAACAGAATAAACAAATTGTGATCATGATCTGCAATAATTTTAGGAAAATGATCATTATTCGACAGTTAGGATTGAAATTTTGAGCAATATGTTTACATGATCAACATGATCCATCAGAGGCTAAAATGAGATTGGCAGATGTTTTAAGTTAACTCCATGAGATGATTATTGGCTATTGGCATTGCTGCATGAAGGAAGTTCATCTTAAATTCTTACTATTAAGCTAGAGTAGTATTGTCATTGCATACATCTATGTACAAACAATGCTAATGAAGTATTCGGGTATGCTTATTTTCTGTAGGATTTGCTGGCTACTTTAATTCAGTTCTATACAAGGACGTTCATCTGGGTATCGAACCTACTACAGCAACACCAAACATGTTTAGCTGGTATGCCCTTTTTTCAAAACAATACCTTTATGTATCGACCACTACTGAAAGTGACAAATATTTTAAATCCGGTTGTACAGGTTCCCAGTCTTCTTCCCTCCTAAATCACCAATTTATTTACCTTCAGGACCATCAATAGAAGCCCACTTCTGGCACTGTTGTGGTCCAACAAAGGTTAGTTTCTACCTCGTAGTTGCTTATAATTTATAATCATCAAGCAAAAATTTACAAATCTTGATCAGTGTGATCATTGTTTGAAATATAATTTCTACTGATTTCATGCAAATGTTAAATATGTAGTAAACTGTAGAAAGTTCTTGACATCTTATTACATTATTCTGGATGGATTTGTTGTGTTATTATATGAAATAACGATTACGAGTTAAAATAATTAATACAAACAAACAATGCTCAACACGAACCGGCTCTAGAACCAGTATATTCTTTAATCTTACAATAACTTAGTTTTATAAAACCTAACTAAGTTTATAATAATAATAATTATTATTATAATTGTTAGTTTTATAAAAATTAACTACGTTTATATTAATAATAATACTACTACCGATAATAGTAAATTATAAAATATTGACCAATTTATCTAAATTTATCATATCAATAATAAATTAACTAAGTTTATAATGATTATAATAAAGTAATAAATTATAAAATAATAATAATAAAAATAATAATAAATTGACTAAGTCTATAAAAATTAACCAAGTTTAAAAAAATTATACCAACAACAAGAGTCAAATTAGTAATAATAACAATAAACAACTAAGTTTATAAATATTAACCGAGTTTCATAATAATTAATAAAGTTTAGAATGATAACAACAACAGTAATAATTAATAAACCAACTATAAGTTTTATAAAAATTAACTAAATGTATATTAATAATAATACTACTATTGGTAATAGTAAATTATAAAATATTGACCAAGTTATCTATGTTTTGTAAAATGTAACTAAATTTATATAATAATGATAATAAATTATAAAATATTAACCATATCTAAATTTTATAAAATGTAACTAAATTTGTATAATAATAATAATAAATTTACTAAGTTCATAAAAATTAACTTCGTTGACTAAGTTTTATAAAAATTAACTAAATTTGTAATAATAATAATAATAAATGAACTAAATTTATGAAAATTAGCTAAGCTTATAATAATTATAGTAAATTAATAAATTATAAAATATTAATCAAATTTACTGGGTTTTATAAAAAATAACTAAGTTTGTGAAAATCAACTAATTATATATTAATTATAATAAAGTAATAAATTATAAAACAGTAATCAAGTTTACTAAACTTTAGAAAATAATAATAATAATAATAAGAATAAAATATTTAGCTAAGTTTTATAAAAAATTAACTAAATTTATCTAATAATAATAATAATAAATTAACTAAGATTATAAAAATTAACTTTGTGTAATAAGTTATATAAAATATAAATAAGCTTAACTAAGTTGATAGTAACAATAATAATTTAACTAATGTTTATAAAAATTAACTAAGTTTATAATACTAATAATAGTAATAAAATAATAATAATTAACTATGTTTATAAAAGAGGTTTTTAGGCTCAAGGCAAAAGTTGAAGAAAAATTTAGTTTTAGGGACAAGAAGTTTTCTTTTTAGGATGAAGACACTTTCTAATGTAAATCACAGAATGATAGTTGTAACTATCATTTTCTGTTTACACTAGAAAGTTCCTTCAGACTAAAAAACAAACTTGTTGTCCCTGAGACTAATTTTTTTTATGACTTCTTCCCTGTGCCTATTTTCCTGTTTATAAAAATAACTAAATTTATTTATATAATAATACAATAATAATTACTAATGTTTACGAAAATTAACTAATTTTATAATAATAATACTAACAACAACAACAATCATAAATAATAATAAAAAATTAACTATAAGTTTTATAGAAACTAACTTAGCTTATAATATTAATGATACTAATAAGAATAATAATAAATTATAAAATATTAACTAAGTTAATTAAGTTTTATAAAAATTAACTAAATTTATATAATAACACAATAATAATTGCTAATGTTTATGAAAATTAACTAATTTTGTAATAATAATACTAACAACAACCATAAATAACAATAAATTAACTATAAGTTTTAAAAAAAACTAACCAAGTTAATAGTAATAATGATACTAACAACAATAATAATAAATTATAAAATATTAACTAAGCTAACTAAGTTTTATAAAAATTAACTTAATTTATATAATAATAACAATTAAGTCAGTTTATAAGAATTAATGATGTTGACTGACCAAACAGACTTCTCCCATAATAACAACATTCTCCCTTTAGATCCACAGTCATTGACTCATTGTTATGTGCTAATTGCCAATTATTAGTCAATTTCTGTAGTATTTTGACATGGTATGAGTAGATAATTTATTTTCCAACAAACCAATAATGCTTTGTTTATTGGATGTAAGGAGGGATAATACTTTATTTAGTTTAAGATCAGTATTTATCCCCCATACATTCCATGCTTGTTCTGTTTTGGTTTTGTGCTCTCGTTGTGTGATGACGTTGGCTGTGAGGTTGAGGCATGAGTGGTTGTAGTTGTTGCATTAGTAGTGCTAGTCTCCTTTGGCTCCCATGCTTTGTTCATTTGTAGTCCTGTGCTTTTGGTTTCAGTATTGGTTGTGCATTTCTCTGTTGTGTGTCCAAACTACTTGCATTTGTGGCATTATGAATGAATAGAAATCATACTCAACTTTAACAGTGCATTCACCATTATTTGATTTAACAGTTTTTTGTTCAGGGTAAGTAGAGTTGATATTGATTTGAACTAGAATATGTGCATAACTTGTTCATTTCATTGTTGTAGTTACACTTTCAGCCCTGATTGGATGGCCTGTTACACTACTGATGCAGCTAAGTTTTTTCATCCCAATGTTCCCAGTCGTAAAATATTAGCATTTCATGTAGTCGTTCCTTGATGAAGTCAATGCCGGTAGACCATTGCTTAATAACAATAAATCTAGAGTTGAACGTGTAAAGGCCCATTGTTAATAACTTTTGATACTTCTGAAGTTGTAGAAAAGTGTACAATGAAATGTCCAGATTTATAAATTATGAGATATTATATGTATAAATATTTTGTATATTTAGTATAACGTGTCACATCTCTATTTTTATTATCTTCTGTGCTTCTTGCATTATTATTTAAATGATTTTATGTTAAAAAAGATCATTATTGCACATTTTGATATAGTATTAAATATTGTAATTTATAATTAAGAAGCAGGAAGCATTAGAACTGTGAAAAGAAACCACAACGCTTAAAAAGTGTTTAGTTATTTAATAGCGTTGAATAACCGCTATTAAATCTATCAATATTACATACATTTAACATAAAAACGTTATGGTATCATAATAAGCGCTATAAAAAATAACGTATAATAGGTCATAACCGCTATAACAGAACTTATCATAACATAGTATAAGCGCTATCGTTGCTAATGTTTTATAGCGGTTTATTAGTGTTGTGAAAAGTCCAGCATCTACGTTAACATGTCAATGTACAACGTTTAGAATATGCTATTAACTTGTTTTATAGCGGATTATCAGTGCTATATTAGAAAGAAAGATAGCAGATGATTTGTGCTATAATATGCAATCTTTTTATAGCGGTTGTTTTAGCGCTATGAATTGTCCACTTTTTTTTATAACATGTCGTTATACAACATTTATCAAACCGCTATTATAGGCTTTAATAGCGTTTTTCCTGCGCTATCGTAGGGTCTTTTTGTTGTAGTGTATAAGATGACATTGTACTGTAAGTAATAAATGCCAAAAGCAGAGCTACAAACATAAAATAGACACTGACAGTTACAACTAAAAACTAAGATAATACATCAGTATGTATAGATTTATGATACAAATTATTGAAAATTATGATGAACATAGAGCACAATCCAAGTATTGCAACCGAGCTATGTCAATAAGTTTTGGAATTTGAAACCGTTCAGCCTTGATGCTTGTCATTCTTTAACTCCTGTTTATCACATTTGTGCAAGTACACACCAACCATCAAAATTATCATCCCTACATTTGCGAATAATTGAATGTACATAACTGTGACTATCAACCCCAGATGTAAACGTTTTCATATACCTCTTCTTGTGTGAACATTCAAGCATATTTAGTGGCAGATAGATGTACAGTTAACTAACTCAATTGTAAAAATCAAGATTTGGTTTCGTTAACCTATGTTCAAGTCATTTCATGCTTCACTTGTTATCCAAAATTAACAAAGGGGAAAAAAATTCAAACAGGAGAAATATTGGGTAGCCAATTGCTTTTAGTGAGTCTGAACACTCTTTAAATTTGCTTGCTGAAGCATCCTTGCCATAAGTATGTAACCAATCTTCCATCTGTATCAGCAAAAACATGAATATTTATGATAACGGAGGCAAACATAACGAAGGGCATTTTCGGTAATTTGAAAAGACACGGTTGAAATCTATTCGATGAATTTTCATTATTAATAGTAGAGATATATTGGCTTATAAATGCAGTAAGTTGTTGATGGCATGTGACATTTTTAAGTGAAGTGTATTATATTTTGACACCATCTATATAACTCCTTGTGTCGCAATGCAGCATTAACGTTTTATTGTTTTTAGGGGATTTTGGTTACGCCGTAGTTCCACACATCATGGTTTTAGGCTATTATTGCACCCTATGGCCATATTCGATTTTGGGCTCGGTATCATAATGTAATATTAGGATTAGGGGGATCAACCTAGTTTGAACCTTTGCTGCCATTCTGAAGTTTCCAAGCACAATATTCTTTTGACTTCTCTTTATTCTTTGCTTTTCCTTTTCGCTGTCCAACTTTTATTATGAGATTATCCCATTCTGATCTTGATGCTATGTCACTTTGCCTTCAACGGGGTTTGGAAAATATGGGAATAACACTTGCCCCCAAGTCCGCGGCGATCGTAGATTGGTGTAGACTTGTCATTATTCACACTTGGTCTGTGTGCGTCCCATCACTTCCGTCTTTTATTTTTGTCGGTGGATAAAGTTTTATTAATCGCTTTTGCATTTAATGCTCTTGTACACATGTCATTGCCTCATTGGGCCACTTTCTGGACCATTGTCAAATCAAACCTTTTGTTTCTCTAGGCAAATCTATCTCGATCTTTATATTCATTATTTTGGCTGCTAATCGATTGATGTTTTGTAGATTCCTTCATTATTTCGATCGTGTGGCTAGCATTCAAATTAAGGTACACCGTACAGATATGTTTCCTTCATCTTCTCTTTTCTCCTTTTTACACTCTTATCCAAGAAAGGAAAAGAAGGAAAGAAGCAAAAAATTCAATATCCGTTGGATCGATTTCGTCTCTAAATTCGGATTTTCGTTTAGATTGAAGTAAGAATCTTGTTTTCATTTTTATTTCCATTTGATCTCTTCAGTTTAGCAGTTCTTTTCTTTTTTTAACTAACCTTGAGATCCCAAAATGGCTTCCTCTTCTTCTTTCATATTTTTGCCCTCTAAAATTATTCGATTGGAAAAAGTCGAAGGTGTTTTAAGTCAGTTTGGGTTCGTAGGTTATGAGGTAGGGGTTTACGAACCTCGTGAGCATATTAATAACCTCCTAATGGTTTTACCTCCCTCACACTTGAACATATACAATGTGGACTTTATCGCCCCCAACACCCCATCCTTTGTCAATGGTTGTCAGCCATTTGTCTCGTGCCTATCCAACTCGCCCCTCTTTCTTATACTCTTGGGATAGCTACTTTCATCCTTTATGCTGAGAATGGTTATCACCTCACTTGCAAGGAACTTCAGTTTTTATTTGACATTAATAAAAGTTCTTCAAGGGGCACCGTTGGCTTTTTCTATGCCCAGGCCAAAAAAATCGATTCTTCCGAATGTTCCTCGAAAGACTCACAGACGGGCTAATCTGTACTCCTCTATTTCCAGCTTAGATATTTTTCCTTCTTATTTTCATCAATATCCTACTCGTATCATTTTTTTCTAAGGAATATGTTGAATCGTATGAATTGTGTAAGGACTGCATTCTAAGATTAGACGCAAAGGAGAGGGAGAAGAAAAGATTTTTTTAATAATGATTTGCTGAATTAACATGATTTTCTATGTCCAAATCATATATTTTCTCGCAATATTTTTAAATGTTCCTCGATTTCCGCTGAGTCTGAGGGTATTGTTTGCTAATAATATATTTTACATCTATCATTTCTATGATTCTGACGTTCGTAGGGAACTTCTTCTGATCTTGACACTCTTTTTTTATATGCAAGTGAAATGGATGTTAAAAGCTTGAAAGTGCTCCATACTAAACCGTCGAAGTGGCATACCCAAAAGAGGAAGCCCGACTCTGATACCAGTTCTGATCGAAGTCCCAAGAAACTAGCCGCTTTCATTCCCACTCCTCCTTTGATGGCTCCCCCATTTCTTCTTCAGTAGATCTTCCTATTTCTCCTCTACAACATCTTCCAGATCCCAACATTTGATATTTGCCTCTACCCGAGGGTTCTATATCTGACTTAGCTAAGAATATTGGGAAGACTGCACTGGATACATTGCCATGTATTGCCTCGTCTTTCTCTTCTTTCCCTTTCCATTTCTAGAATTCCCTCCTTCTACACTTGTGTTCGAGATGGAAAAGTCTTGGTCCTATGTGAGTGTTATTGTTTTTTTGGTTGGTTACTTATCTAATTAATCCTCACCTACTATCATTTCTTCCCTCTTTTTTTTAAGCTTGCCGCTTTGACGACGGAGGCGTGTAAGTGGGAAGGCAAGCAGGCTGTGACTCTTGCTCGGGTTGCCAAACTTTTGCTTCTTCTACTTTTAAGATTACCAACATCACATCTGAGAAGGCCCAACTTGTTTTTGATAAGGCCAAGGTTGAGGAAGATTTTAAATTATTTTGGGAAAAGGCTGAAAGGGATTCTGAATCTCCTGCGGATGCCCTAGCCTTGAAAGATCGCGAGTTAAAGGCGGACGAAGAGTTGGCTATAGTGTAGGGGAGCTGAAAAAGGCATATGAAGAGCTTAAGGAGAGCACTTCCATTGTAACCTACAATTTGTGTGCCTCAGCTCGATGTCAATTTAAGGAGAAGGTCAAGTTTACTTTTTGGGGGATCCGACCGTGATTAACAATGTTTACGCCGACTGCCGAGTTCAATGGAAAGAAAAGTTCACTACGGAAAATGCCTCTTCTTCTGCCTCCGTGCAACAAATTGGGGTGATGAGCCTCGGGCTGGCAAGGTGCCTAAGGATGCCGATGTGGCTAAGAAGTCAAGGCTCACTTTTACCCCTCATGGAATTACTGAAATCTTCTTTTAATGTGGATTTTGAGATTCTTTAATATGCGGTGAAAGTTAGTTTGTTATCCTTACTTTGTTATGACAAATTTCCCCTTTTTACCTTATTTTGTTGTTGTCTTGCAAATGACTGTGTCGTCTTTGTTGTTTTTGTTTTAGTCTTCTGAAGAAGTTTTGTTTACTAAACTTATGAAAGAAAGTGAGGGCGGGCTCAAAACCCAAACCTTAGACCACTTTGGTCTTAGTGCTGCCACTATCCGTAGGTATGAGAAAGAATTAGATGGGTCTTTTATAAAACTTAGGGTTGAAGGATTACTCTCCAAGATTGACCAGCTAGTTCAAGAGAAAGAAGCCCTTAGTGACTTTGTGCTGCGCCGATGGTGATATACCTTAAAAAGTGACTCTTTCCCGCCTGATAGCCCCACTTGGAGTGGTTTTAGCTTAGGCTTAGAAACTTATATAAGGACTAAATCCTTCCTCCCTTTGTTAGTACATGCATGTTTATTTTGCATATGGGTTTGTTGAATTTATCGTATGATGATGTAGTCAATAATACATGTTCCCATTTTGATTTTGACATGGTGTATTTCGATTTTCCTTAAGTCGAATTTTTGATTATTACTCACTAGGTTGTCCTCACGGGTCTTCACCCGAGTTCAATGAGGTTCTTGAACCCAATGTCCCTTTTGCCCTTATGATTCATTGCCATGATGATATAGGCATGCATGAGTTTGAGGCTGAGGCGGCAGTCATAGAAGAGGAGAATGTCTGTCTTATAATTGCCAATTAAAGACTTGATAGGGGTTTAAAGGATGTCGATGTGGAACTCAATATGGCGAAAGATGCGTTGAACCGCCAACTTCAACTTAACACCAAGTTATGTACTAGACTTAATGCTGCCGAGTTAAAGTTAGGCAAGATGCGATAATTAATGAAAGATAGGAAGAAACTTTATGGGATTATTTATGAGGCGGAGATAGAGAAATTGACTAAAACTATAGAAGACCTATCTGTACAACTTGTCCTCCATTTTGAGGAAAATGGAGGTACCGAGGAAGGAAAACTGGTAGGTAGCCCAATTCGGGTTCGGTTCCTGCCCCTTTGGTAGGCACAACTCCTTCTTTGGATAATGAGCGAAAGAGGAGGTGGGAAGGACGAAAGACTGATGCCCTTAGATACTTCGACAATTTTGCTAGGAATAATAAGAAAACTAAGGCTCGGCTGATTGATACCTTAGAGAACATGAGGAAGGAGGCTGTACTTAGAATATATGTCCTTAAGGATTCTTTGTGTGCAGCTTAGGAAAGGATCTCCTCCCTCTCAAAAAAATAGACGGGAAAAAATCAAGAGTAAGAGGAGGCATGTTCTCTAACAACATGCCACGGATGTCCTCGAATATTTCTATCTATGCTTGATCAGAATTTCTTATAAAATATGGCGGGTTTCGAATTAACATCAGAAGGGCTAATGGACCATTGGGCTGGGGCTTGCTATATTCCCCGAAGGACCTTTCTCGTTAGTTTAGCCCCACCTTTGTCTAGTTTGTCTTAGGTGTCTTAGGGTAGTATTGTTGGAGCTCGTGTTAGAAAATGACTTTGTAACTTTTCATTATATTCGGGGTTGTATATACATTATGTGAATTGAGATTTCTTTTTGAAGTTTGTGAGTTTCTTGTTCTTACTTTACATATTTTTACTCCTCTTAATTTCATTTTGTATGGGCTCGTTTGATTTTCAACCCACTTCTTTCGATCAATACCCGGAGGTGGCCATTTTTGAAAAGAAGCTTAATTCTGCTATGGCTGGGGTTGCAGAATTGGAAGGTTTATTGAAGGATGTCGAAAGCATATAGGAGGTTATATACGGGGATGAAATTAAATCTTTGAAATGTAAAGTTGAAGAATTAGATGGGCAGATTGCAAAGCTGATTAGTGCCAAAGATGAACACTCTGCAACTCTAAACCTAGGTGTTGCTTCTAGATCAAGTGATGTCCTCGTACCTCCTTCTAGGGTTGATCCAGATGATGTTCTGAAATGGAAGGATAATTTGAAAAATTATTATGAGACTAAGTTTAACAGGTTAAAGGATCAATAGAAGAAGGAAATGGGAACCTCTGGAACGCCCACGTCATCTTACCTTACTTCTACTTAAGAGCTCTTTGGTCCTTTTTTAAGGACCACTCAGAAAACAAAGGATCAACTTTTGTATAAGATCGAACGAACATGTGAATGATATTGAGAATAAGATATTCAACCTTGAGCGTGAATCTTACTTTAACTCTATTGTAGTTTCTCGTTGGAGGTTAGATAGAACTTACTTGTTGGAAAAGCTTCAAATGAAGGTAGGAAAAGTTAAAGCAGAGATCGATGTGAAGCATGCAATTGACGTTTTCACTCACTCCTGGCTAGGGTTCGATCTGACCTTCCTATACAATAGGTCGGGTTATGAATTTGATCCGCAGGACTATGGAGACCACTCGGTCGGCACTAATCACCATCGTCGTTATGCTTACAGTTGTTCTGCCCCCAGTCGTTCATCAGTTGTCAATACTAAACTGAATGACCCACCATCATCCTTAAACTTGTGGACAGCTCTCCTCAACGTTCTGTGCTACATTCCTCCAGATCATACCACAGGGGAAGGATTATAACTAATTCTTCCTCCGAACCTGAGTCAGACTTGTAATCCGATTTCATTTAGTGGGAATGCATTAATTTTTTTGGTACTTTTTAAGGTGTTTGTAGGAATACTTGTCGTGTACATATGAGCACAGTATTTAGTGCATTCTAACAAGATTTTAAATAATAAAAGAAAATCCTATTTTTGATATTTACCTGGTAAGCTCTAAGTAGTTTCTGGAATTGTACTTGATCTTTAGGCTGCGGTACATTCCATGTATTATTTTTCCTTACCATTTTCTGAATTAACTTCTTTTGCAGTACATGGATGTTGAACTGAGCTTTGACCTGTGTATTTTGCTGCGTGGTAGGCATGATTTGCCCCCTTGTTCAAAGTCAGTTCACATTTGTGCGCTTGGCGCGGTCTACCCCGCTATTTGAGGGTAGAGTGATATTTGACTATGAAGTCAGGTCGCGTGTTTACAACCCTTTCAGATCATGCACATGGTTTTAATAACTGGTTCAAAAATCCAATATCCTTAAGTTCAGTGTGGTTATGTTAACAATATTAACATAAAAGGGATTTTATACTAGTTCAGACCGTCCAATATCCCTACGACCAGTTTGGCTGAGAAAGCCAGACCGCGCTTTGTGCAGCATCGTTTTGATAGCTCGTCGGGATGTCCAATATCCCTACGTTCAGCATGACTATGCTAATAGAATTAACATAGAAATTTTTTTAAATTGGCTTGGACTGTCTAATATCACTACATCATGTTGCCATGTCAAAGACATCAACATAGAGAGATTTATATAGTTGTTTGGGCCGTCTGATATCCCTACGACTAGTTCATTGTATTACTACCTTTTCATAATAATTACAACATTAATTACGTAAGTAATGCAGATGATTCAGAATGAGGTTTGAGATTCCTATCGCAGTACCAAGCATTTGTCTATTTGCAGTCATAGCAGTTGCTTCACTTTTAATTTTCTCCAAAATTCCCCAAGTGCGCGAGGCTTCCGATCTTGGTTCTTCTTTTAGCATTGTTACTTCTTTTCCATGAGACTTTCAAATCAGTGTGCATCCCAATCATTTCAGCTCCATGCTTATCCAGGACGGCAGTTGGCACTGCGAACATAGCAACCGAATTTCCGAGTCTTCGAGCGGAAAGTGCAAACATCTTTAACAATTTGACTACAGTAATATTTTTCCAAATCCTTTCATAATGGCGAAGGGAGGTTCTCAGGTTCTAGTCCTGGACTAGGCTTCAACCCTTCTTCGAAATCACTGTCCGATTGGTAACCATCGGTTGATAAAGGTGGATAATTAGGGAGGAAGAGGCAGAGATCCGAGAGGACGAGACGTCTAAGGGTGTTTGAGGGATATAAGAAAACAAACATTTTTTCTCCCCCGCTGCGGTGTTATCTTAAGGACATATGCGGTCATCTGGGTTGTCGTGCCTTCGCTGCATGTTTTCTTTTCTCTTCTTGCTAGTTGATAACACCATATCCAAAGATTCTCTAGGGATTTCTCTACTAGAAAGAATAGCAGGAAGGAAAAGCAAATGAGCCTCGAATTGAGAGAGAATCAAGTCGTTCTTGAAAGGTAAGGTGGCGTTGTCATTGTTGAAGGCATAATGAACTTGCTTTTCTCTTTGCAGCATCGGCTTAATAATGGATGACTTGGTTTTGATTCATAGGCCAGTCTCACTATTCTCATTTCTTAGAGTGCCATTACCACTCACATGCTGCCTAGTTAGCATGCTTGGTGAGTGACGGTGGTAGGCTATGGGTGGTGTTAGTGCGGTTGGTCGAAGAGCAGTACCTTGTGTCACTGTTTCCATTATCCCCTTCATCTGTTAGTTTGCCTAGCTAGAGAAGGTTTAGATCATGGTTAGGATAGGTTTCATGGGGGTTTCAACGATGGCTTTCGCCTCAGTTTGGGCTTTGGAAGCTATGATTGACTGTTTTTAAGTAAAGGGGACAAAAGATTCAATGGGATTCATGGTGTAACGACCCGTAAATTTTAATAGTTTTAATAATATGTTAATTGAAATTTTGTGAAATTTTAAACAATAAAATTTGAAAATAAAAATTTATTATTTGGAATACGTCTATTTTAATATAGCAACTGGTAAATTTTCATTTGATAATATTGAAGTTTATTTTCCTATGAAATTTCATTTCAAATCAAACCGGTTAATAACAGTGAATTTAAAAATTTTCCGAAACCAAATTATGTCAACAGGAGAAAATTTATTCAGATCATTCTGAATCAGATGTCATTTTTCGTTTTTCCAAATTTGGACTTCTATTGCTCCGTTTATCTTAATTCTGGCAAAATAGCAGCATTTCTGGTACCGATTATCGATTTTCGATCAGATGATCGTACCACCAATATCTGTATACCGTTTTGATAGTCTTGTCATGCTGATCTCTACGGTATATTTTTCTGTATTATTGGGGTCCGATACGCGACGAAAATGTGGATAACAACATGTTGTAACGGTACCACCTTTTAACTTTTCGCCTTCCTTTACCTTTCAAAATTTGAAACGGGCACCGGGACCACAATAATAATTTACTCTAATTATTATTTCCTGAATCAAAGCACGCGTGACTGTTGCTATTACTTTTGTACTGTGCCTATTCTTCATCCTTATCACGAAAATCTCGGATCCACTTGAAATGAAACCACTGCCCTGACGTTTTCCACTTCCAAATCTCAGCATCTCCTCCTATCTCTCTCTCTCCCTTCTAAATTCCATTCTAACATTCATCTCACTAAACAAAAATAGAGAGAGAAAAATATACAAAACAAAGCTTGCATATATTTTGAGAAATTTAGAACTAGCTGCTACACCCACTAACACGCATCATCTGTTCACGGCCCTATCACCAAAGCCACCGATCACCATTCAAACCCAAGCCAAGCTTCATCGCCCCTGCCCTACCATTCGCGTCACCTACCCAACACACAGCAAATACCCTCCGCCTTTCGTCCTTTCATCAATGACCCGAACTCGCCCATCATTGCCACGCCAACGACGTCCCTGCAGCAGCACCACAGCTCCGTCCCATAGCCTGACCGCTCGTCCCCTTCCATTTCATCGACAGCCTCATCTTTCACTCGCCCGGCTCCAACGTGCAGCGGCTAAGGGCCAAGCCCAGCAACTGTTCGTTCTGCCCTTCCTCCGTCCACCACTTCGCCACCAAGACCCGCTATCAGCCTCTGCCTCCTCCCTGAAAACCGAGAGCGACCCCGCAATCAACTCCACCCTTCAGCTCTGCCGATCCACCACCTTCTTCCTCCAGCCTTGAGATCTGAGCCTCCTCCCAAGCTTCTCGTGGCCGAACACAGCACACATCCACCCTACCACCTTTCGTGCCTCAACCTTTCCTTGAGTTGTGTGGTATGATTTTATATCTATACTATGTCTATAAGTCAGTAAACTATAGATTTGTTATATTTGTGTTGATATATAAATGTGTGTGTATATATATAATTTATATTAATTTTGTTATATGAAATGATTTCACACTAAGCTGGTCTGTTTTTAAAGTTGTATTAATGGTCGTATGGTGCAAGTTCTATATATCAATTGTTTACATTCATGAATGATGTAGGAGTTGATAAATATTTGTTTGTTGGGTTCTTATTATATATTTTTATAATAGTTTATGGGTATATGAACTGTTTGCATGAATTATAGTTATATACGCATATAGGCAACATGTTATAAGATTTTATGTTAGTTTCTACAAATATAAGTTATATATTGATCTTTGTGTTATAGTGTCTTCGTATTTATGTTACTGAATAGATTATATAATAGTTTGCATATGGGTTATTTACTATATCTTAGTGTGTGTGTATACTGTATGGTCATTATGTATATATGTAAAGCTTTGAATGGATTTTTAAATTAAATTATATTTATAAAAGTCTATTTGTTTATGCATATTGAATCAAAGCACTGTAAGTATTTATACAACAGTTAGTTATATATTTAATAGTTTATAGTTTATGAGGTGAGTGAGTATATGCGTTTACAAAGTTTATAAATTTATAGTACTAATATACTGATTTATGTATATATTGATTTTTATTTGCTTGAGTGTATATATATGTACAGAGTCGTTTTAAATATGAAAATTTTATATGTATATCGTATTTAAATTATATGTATGTTCCATATATAGCTTTTATATAAAATTTGTATTAGTTCGTACAGTATACCGTTTATATATAAGTTATGCATTTATTTTAAATTATAAGTTGTATATGATTTGTATATAGTATATATATTTATATATATATATATATATATTCATTCATACCATCTCTCTTCATCGATCCAGTTTTGATTTGATTTTTCCAATTCTTATTTATCAGCTTCGTTCGTCGATTCGAGTTCAATCTAGCTTTGCTTTGAAATTCGTGCCTGGATTCATAGCTCATTTGATCGTCAAATCATCTCTAGCCTCGAAAGGTGAGCAATCACTCACGATTAACGTTCTTGTATTTATATAATTTAATTTCAATTGAAACGACAATTGAAATATGATGCTGTAGTTATTTAAATTGTTATATATGCTATTACCTGTATCTGTTCACCTATGACATCTGACACCCGCATCTAGTATTTATATGCCTGTTATTACCATTATCCGTATATGTTCACCTATGACATCTGACACCAATATCTGTTATTTATATTGATGATATATGCCTGTTGTTTTTTTTTTGAGCAACACGGTTGTGTAGCGTGGCACTACACAGCCGATTAGATATTATATAAATTAGTAAATATTGCGATCAACAAGCCTGATCGCTGGCCAAAAAGTATTGAGTAGCAGACAGAGTTATATAAACAAAATACATATAGTGGAAAAAAGCACAGTGATGAAAAGGCCGGAGCTAAGTCGCGGTTTAGTGGTGCCCACGATGCCTGTCAGTAGGAACTGCTGATGTGCTGCCCGAGGATTCCGCCTGTGGGGAGCTGGGGTGAGGAAGTCTCAGCCTGAACGGAGCGGGGAAGCTACGACCTGATATAGATGAGAAATGGTGAGTAATACGTCTACAGGTTTCTTCAAGGCTGGATATGGGCTTGCAGAATACACGTGCATTGCGCTCGGCCCAGATCCACCAACTGAAAATAGCAACCGTGAGATCTATGTGGTAGTTGGGGGGGTTGTTCTGCCAGTGGTCGAAAAATGAGGTGAACGTGGGGATATGTCCGAGGATGTGAGCAGTTGTCGCCGCCCAGACCCTGACAGCAAAATCACACTCGAAGAAGAGATGTTGCAAACTTTCTGTTGAGGTGGAACATAGGACGCAGCTGGGGTCTACTACAATGTTATGGCGGAGGAGTCTGTCTCTTGTGTTAATTCGCCCATGGATGAGGCACCACTGCAGGAAAGCAAAGCGGGGCTGAATCCTGCACTTCCAGAGTCTGGGGAAGGTGAATAGTCGTCCAGGGTTGTTTAGGTGGGCGTAGCAGGAGGCAACGGAGAAGCCGGATGAGGGGTTGGGTGCCCAGGTGAAGGAATCTGGTCGGGAGTTGAGATGGGTGTTGCGGAGAATTGAGGAGGCGAGGTGAATCTCGTTGAGGGTAGAGAGGTCAAAGTATGAAGCCGGGAGAAGCTGGGCTGGGCCCGAAGTGGAAATGTCGGAGATGGAGGTGAAGATATTAGTTGTGTGAGCGAAGAGGTTGGGGAGGATGGAGGAGAGTGGAAGTTGATTGTGCCAAGTGTCTAACCAGAAGAGACAATTAGCCCCGTTTCCCGGGTTGACGTGGAAAAGCCTTTTGACGCGTGGTAGGGTCGAAACTACTCCAGACCAGAAGGGGGATGGTTTTATGCCGTTGGGGGCGTGGAGGACAAGGTGAGGGTTAGAGTGATAGTGTAGGGTGGTGATCCATGATTTCCAGAGGGTGGGGCCAGGGGTTAGGAATCGCCAGAGCCATTTGGCGAGGAGCGATAAGTTGAAGTCAATTAGATTAGTGATTCCAAGGCCACCGTTTGTCAGGGGAAGGCAGGCAGTTTGCCAGTTTACGAGCCTCTTTATGTTGCTACCGTTCCACAGAAAGGAACTTCTGATTGAATCGATTTTTTTGATTATCCAGGAAGGGAGTTTGTATAGTGACATCCAGTAAGTGGGGATCGATGATAGAACGGATTTAACGAGGACTAGGCGCCCTGCTGAGGACAAGGAATGGGCTTTCCATGAGTGGAGTCTTTTTTCTATCTTGGCGATGAGGGGGGACCAATCGGATCTATGCAATTTGGTTGGACGGATAGGGACACCGAGGTAGGAGATGGGGAAGTGTGTAATCTTACAGTTGAGCAGGCTGGAACAGGTTGGCCCGAGGTTATCAGCTTTACCGAGCATGATGATGGAACTTTTGCTAAAGTTAATGGACAAGCCTGATATGAGTTCGAATGAATATAGTGCTACTTTGAGGCAGTGGATGTGGTTGATCGTGGGTGATGCGAATAGGATGGTGTCGTCCGCGAATTGGAGGTTGGATATGGTTAGGTTAGAGTTGGGGAGGTTGATACCCTGAAAGATGTTGTTCGAAATTGCTAATTTGATCATGCGATTGAACACATCGGCCACCAGAACGAAGAGCAGGGGAGAAAGTGGGTCACCTTGTCGCAGTCCGCGGGCCGATTTGATTAGGCCCCCCGAGATCCCATTGATGGCTATCGAGGACATGCTTGAGTTGAGTATAGAGGATATCCAGTTACACCATTTTGTGGGGAAGCCTCTGTGAGCCATTAGCTCCCCTATGAATTGCCAGTTAACAGAGTCGAACGCTTTTGAGTAATCTAGTTTGAGTAGCATTCCTGGTGTTGAGGTCAAGTGGCAAAAGGAAATGATCTCCTGGGTCATTGCTACACAGTCCATGATGTTACGGCCCGAGATGAATGCAGATTGCTCAATTCCAATAAGGGGGGCTATGACGCTCTGGAGGCGGTTGGCTAGGACCTTGGTTATGATCTTAAAGGTTGTGTTCAGGAGGCTAATGGGGCGAAAGGACGAGAGGGAGGTGGCGCCTGGGGATTTTGGGAGAAGAATGATATTTGCGTAGTTGATGCGGTCCACAGAATTTGGATTGGTATGGAATTCAGAGCACATTTCGATGATGTCGTACTTGACGATTTCCCAGTAGTGTTTGAAGAAGAGAGGCCCGAAACCATCTGGGCCAGGAGCCTTATCGTCCGACATGCTTTTAAGCGCTGCCCAAATTTCTTCTTCAGTGAAGGGCTGGTCAATGGGGATGAGGGGGTTAACCGGGTAGATCAGATTCCAATCGATTGGGGGGAGAGGAGGGGGGTGAAGGCCAAGAATGGATCGGTAATGGTCGGTGAAGAGTTTGAGGATGGCCGATTGATCAGTGGTAGTGATGTTGTCGTGAGTGATTTCGGGGATGTGATTGGATCTACGTCTGCCGTTGGCAAGACGGTGGAAGTAGGCAGTGTTCTTG
This sequence comes from Allium fistulosum, assembly GCA_030737815.1. Taxonomy (NCBI): domain Eukaryota; kingdom Viridiplantae; phylum Streptophyta; class Magnoliopsida; order Asparagales; family Amaryllidaceae; genus Allium; species Allium fistulosum. The sequence continues at coordinate 477,890,987 of CM060902.1, forward strand.
TCTCCGTCTTCGATCCATTTCGCTTTGGACCGTTGCTTCCAGCCAATTTCTTCTTGCAGTAGCAACCTGTCAAGGTCCGCTTCCAGCTCTCTCAGACGAGAGCGGTCCGGATCAGGGAGCGGGGAGGTTTCTTCCAGGATATTGAGGTCAAGAATCTCATCTTGGATGGCTGAGATGCGCAAACGAATGGAGCCCCAAACTGATTTGGCCCAGGGTTTGATGATTTTTCGGAGAGAGCGGAGCTTGGAGACTACCCTGGCTGTGGCAGATTGTATGGGGGAGGGCTGAGTCCAGATTTCTCTGATGAAGTTGTCGAAAGATGGCTCGAGGAGCCAGAGACGTTCGAACCTAAAGGGTCTGTTGTGGCAAGCTAGGGAACCCGTGTCTAGGAGGAGTGGGCAATGGTCGGAGATAACAGTGGCTAGGCCCGAGACAATGGAGAGGGGAAATAAGTCCTCCCAGGCTGGGTTGAAAAGGAAGCGGTCTAGTTTTGCGAGGGATGGGTCAGATCTGCGGTTTGACCAGGTGTAAAGGCGATTATTAATGGGTGGGTCAATTAGGGAGCACTGGTTGATGAACTGATTAAAGGCTTCGGAGTCCTGGGAAAGGTTGCCGGAGTTCCTTTCTGTTGGGGATTTGGTGGTGTTGAAATCTCCTCCAACGACCCAGGGGCCATTGATGTGTGAGGAGAAGGAGAGACAGTTTGTCCAGAGGTCGTTTCTATTTCGAGGGTTGTGTGGGCCATAGATATTTGTGAAGAAGAAGATTGTGTTAGTTTGTAAGTGTCGAAGGGCTACATGTAGGGCTGAAGTGTGGTAGAAAGTTTGGCAGTGGGACCACACGGATTCATTCCAGGCTGTCATTATACCGCCGCACGAGCCGACAGCATTAATGTGGGCCCACCCAGTTAGGAATGGCCCACCGATCTGTCTGAGTATGTTGGGGTTTGGGTCTGATAGTTTGGATTCTTGCAGGAAAAGAATGTCTACTTTGTGAGGGGATATGACAAGGCTAACAGCGTGTCTTTTGCTGGGTTCCCCCAACCCCCGTGTATTCCAGGATATTAGCTTCATTGGGAGAATGATAAGCGCTCCGATTCTAGTGCCTGCATGGAGGAGTAGTGCTCTCCATGCAAGTTAACTCCCATGCAACGTGCCATTTTTTTATTTAAGCTTTTATTAAGTGACGAAAAGACAACGTGTTTAAAGAAACTACCAGGATGCGATGCTGCTCTGTCCAGTCTGGAGCTACGACGCACCGCTGTCGGTGTGATTGGCTGAGACCACTGTGCTACCGCTTGAGTGCCGGGCTGAAGCTCTTGATTTGTTCTAGGAGGGGCCACTTGACTGAGTTCCTCTGGGCTGTGGATAGGGAATTGAAGAGTGGGAGAGGGGGGGTCAGCTTGGAGTGGGGAGTGGAGGATCTGCACCGGAAGAGATTGGGTGTTTGTATGAGGGGCATGGTTGGGGGGAGGATGAGGAGGGACGGATGGGGGCGGGGTGGTTGGTATTTGCTGGAAGAGCGGGGATGAGAGGTCCAGGTCAGAGAAGGGGTCCCACCTGTGTTCCTGGACTGGCCATGGGTCCCAACCTCTTGGGCCCACCACCTCGAAGGATTGGTCGTAAATAGGGCCAGGCGCCGGTGGGGAGCCTGAGAAGATGGGGGAGTAGTTCAGGACGTCAAATCTTTCGTCTGACTCTAGGTCGTCTATCTGGATGTGTTGCTCGAAGATAGGGAAGTGCCTTTCGTAGTCGAAACCTAGCAGGTGGTTCTCTGGGCGCCTGTTCGGGTGCTCGTGTTCCCATCTTTCTATACGAAGGAGGTATTCAGTGTTGTTAAGGACCGAGACAAAGGAAGATGGGGAGATGATGCCACTATAGAACTGGATTTGGATGTATAGAAAACGGTGGTCAAGCTCAGCCCATTCGCAATCGTCTTGAGCCAGGAATCTACCTACTGGCTTAACAGCTTCCGAAATGGCTTCTGAGTTGAAACGGAGTAGTTCAGGGAACCCAGAGATTCTTGCCCATGAAGGTGGGTCCAATGTCGGCGCGGGGCGGTCCAGCTCAGACCAGGGGTGGAATTGTATAGTTCCCGCGGTTGTAGGGATGGTCGATCTTTGGAGGATTTGGTCTCTGATAAGGAATGAGGGGCAGTAGAAGATGAAGCTGTTGTCGGATTGAAGCCAGAGAGGCCAGTCTCTGTGTTGGAATGTAGAGGATAGCGTGTGGCGGAGGGAGTCTAGGGACCAGGTGCCAGAGATAATGTTTGCGACGAGAAGAAGTGAAGGGTCTGCCATTGCGAAAGTTTTAGGGTTTGGAGATGAATAATGATGCTGTTTAGGGGCATGGGGTGGGCTGTGAGGAGATGCAGGGGAAATGATTTGTCTAGGGGAGCTGAAGGGTTTCGTACGATCTGAGAGGGGATTGGACATTGGGGCCCAGCCGGCAGAGGGTTGTTTGTCCTTATTGGAAGAGGAGGGGACTTTGCTAGTTATTCGAGCCTGAGGCTGACAAGGGATTTTATTGGGACAGTGAGATTGTGGATGCCCGAAAAATCCGCACTTATAGCAAATCTTTGCATCTCTGCAAGACTGCGCCACGTGTCGGAGGCCTGCACAGCGAAGGCAACGGTTTTCTTTTTTTAGAAATTCAACCGTATGGCGCACATTTTTGAACTGAGGCAGTGGGTGACGTCTTCTGGCCGGGGGGTTGGGTAGGAGGGGGGAACGAGGAGCAGAGCTCGCAACCTGAGCATACGTTTTGGCAGGTATCTCGATGCATAGCGGCTGTTTGGATCCGGGTGGAGGCGGAGGGACGCGGGGTGGGAACTCTTGTTGGGTGGGGGCGCCAGGGGAGTTGGGGGATGAAGGGGACAGAATGGAATTGTATTTGCTGGGGACGAAGGAGATGGGGGGTGCGACAGGGAGGACTGAGGACGCCATTATCTACTTGAATTATCTACTTGAGGACAGGGAGGCTGTTTCCCTGTTAGTATAGAATTCACTATGGGTTGAAATGATACATACCCGAACGGACTTTAGAATAGGAGAGAATCGTTATGGGTTGAAATGATAAACCCAAGCGATTTTCATTTGTATTGAAATTGGGATTACGGGTCGAAATGATTTCTACCCGTATATATTTAAATTTCGGATTTAAATGATAAATATCCGTATCTCTTAACCATATGATAAATATATATACAAACACCGTTGGTCCATATATATAAATATTTTGAAAATGAATTCTATGGTTTTGGGAAAGAAATATATGGTTTTAGCAAATGTTGATTCTAAAAAAAAAATAAAAATAAAAATTTATATATAAATGGAAATGATATATATAGATTTAATAATGATATTTAATTTAATTAAGATGGATTTAATACATATAATATGTTAAGTATAAAATTTATATTTCGAAAATAGATTTTTGGTAAAAATTTGAATAAGTTAAGGTTGGGAAGATAATTTGAATTTAGTAAAGAATTTTATTTAATTAAACCAATTTAAAGCTTATTGAAATGGGATTTAAGATATGATTTATAACTTGAGTCTGATTTAAATAATTATATGAATATTTCTTGTTTAATAAATTTAAGGAAATACTTAGTAAAATGAAATTTAAGGCTAGTTAAATGATATTGAATTTATTAAGTGAATATTCCCTGATTAAATAATAATGAAGTAAATCAAGAGCTATATGAAACTGTTAAATTTAACTTTGAAAATGTTGAATATTAAAGCTTTGAAATATATTGAAAATTTAAATGATCAGTTTAGAAATGAAAAATTGATGAATTGAGCTTTGAATAAATTTGAATTTGGAATTTGAAGTTGATTTGAATCGATTTGCTAGACTTGAGGAAATTAAATACTTTACTTTTCAAATCATTGAATATATATATATACTATTTTGGAAAAATAGATATATTTGAAATGAAATGATATTTTGGTTTTGAAGTATAAATTTAATTGAAATGACCACGGTGTTAAAATGTATATTTCCACCTTGTAGATAGTTCGGAAGATCCTTAGAGGATGGTTATCCCAAACATCCTTTAAGTTACTTGTATTTCAGTTGATATTTCACTTGAGTTGGATTTATTTATATAAGAATGTTAATCCTGACTCGAGTGTTTTGTGTTTTGCTTTACGCTCGGGTCAGACCGAGTGATACAGCATTTGAGACTCATCCTTGGAGTTTGGAGCTTCCTTTGGAGATCCAACTATTGCCTCAGCTTTCAGCTCTTCTAGTTGTTTTGTCCAGAGAAGTCATCTGTTGTACTGGAGACTTCACTACATTTGAGATATTCTGTTGTATTTTATTTCTAACTCTGATGTTTATATAGTAGCTTCATGAACTACTATTTTATCTATTCCGCTGCGCATTATTGTATTACTCTGTGTCTGTGATCTGTGATTGATTTATTTACTACATATGCTGAGTTTTGCAAAATTTAAATTAACAACGCGGTATTTTGAATTATTCAAGTCAGACATGTGTGGATTTATTGTCGATTTGAATGGTCCAAAATAGCGGGTCGTTACAGTTGGTATCAGAGCTTTGGCTCTAGGCGAAACTTAGCATATATTGTAAATTTATTTACAGAATCACGTTCGTTCGAGTTTAATCTCTTCCTTTTGACTCGATTTCCTTTGAACTTTGGAACGTTCCCTACGGTTCCAAAATTCATTCTTGTCTCTCTCTATTGGTATTCTTTTGATACTGGAGTATCCCATAACTCCACTTCGAATAATCTCTATAAGAATAGGCGATCCCGCCGATCTTTGAATGTTTTGTAAAGGGGTGAAACTCCTTTACAATTGGCATTGAATCACCGAAGATTTATATATCACTCGGTTTAGATGCTGCTATCTCTTGATATGCCGAATTCTATCTCTTGCGATCGAATGTCGATTTGCCTTAGATTTCCGCATCGATTATATTCTTGAAGTCACGGTTGACCCGGTTAAGGTCGCCCGTGATTTATATAAGTGTATCCGACTACTGTTTTGTAATTAATTATCTCATTTTCGTTCGAACTTATCTTCAAATCAAATCCTATTTGATTAGAATCCCTCTAAGTTGAATTTCTATCTTTGTTTTGAAATCCATTCTTGAACCATCCTTTGAAAAAATCAGGCTTGTTTATATTTTAGAAATTGTTTTATATATCGAAATTATTATATTCTATATATAAAAGTTAAATGTCTTCGATAAAGATTATAAACCCTTTAAAATGAGAATCTGAGGTTTCGAAGGGATTTGTAATTTTGAAAGTTATATAACAAATTTGATTTATATAAAAATGATTTATAACTAAAGGATTTTAAATTTGAAATTCGAGAATTGAACCCCGGTGTTTTGAAATTGGTTTTAAGATTTTGAAATATATAATAATAGTATGATTTAAAAGTATTTTCGGAATAAGAAATGTTCAAATGATTTTAATAAGTTTCGAATGATTTCAAAAAAAAAATTTTCAAAAGAAGTTTGAGAAAATAGAAGTCCAGAACTCACTTATGTCGCTGGAAAATAATTTCGGTGATGAGTACACGCATCATCGACATTGATTTTCGAGTTTCAGAGTGAGGGATAGGCCACTTCAATAGCTTTGCTATGCGAGTGATTTTGCGAAACCAATTTTGATTCCAAATTCCGAAGTAAGATTTGATATTCAAAGTATATATATGTATATATATTTGAAATGATTTGAAGTAAACCGGTGTTCATTCCTTGAGTTTCGGATTTGATATAATTCCATATATTAAAATTGATTTACTGATTTGTTGATTTCCAACTCTTGAATTTGAAAATGATTTCTTCAACTATTTCGAAGGTTCGAGCACTTCCAAATCAAGGTTAACTTTTCAAAGCTAAATTTTTGAAAAGCATGAATTATTTGATAAAGTGTATAAATTTGTTTGAATGTTTAAGTATGAAGTAATATGATTTAAATAAGTTGAAACTGTTTTGTTAAGTAAATGAATAAGGCTATTTTGAATTTTTTTCTAAATATGGAATTTAGATTTGAAATGTTTTGAAAGAATTTGGACTTCAATATATTTTGAATAAAATTTAGTTGAATGTTTTAATTTAGTAACATCTTTATGAAACTATATATTTAACGAGTTGGAATAAATATATAAGTTGTACGTATGTTGTTTATTCGCATAATTAATTTGATCCAAGTTTGAGTATACAAGTTCGAGGTGGATTACACCATTTCGTGTTAGGATTTTTCATCCGATTCTTGATGGCGAATATTTGATATGGATTTTGGGCTTGATTCTAGAATTCTCTATCGTAGTATATGACTATGCAAGGAGACCGATGGCTTCTAGTCGAGAAACTATATCGAAATCCGCATTAGGGAAGTCGAATGGACAATACTAGTTCGAAAGCAAACTTGTGTGATCGAGCGAGCGACCAAATGTGATTTTGCGAAATGATGACGTATGTACATCTTATATCCTAATATCATTGATATATTTTGACGCTGAAATTGAAAGCTGTCGAGTAGAATATCTTTGCTTACTAAAAGAAAATTTCCAATTTAAATTACAAAGATATATAACCCATAAAAGCAAAGATATTCAACCCCATATGGCTCTTCATACAGCGAAATTTATTTTGTAAAATTTGAACCTTATATAAGATAGACCTTACGTAAGTATAAGATGATTTTGAAAACCATTGATTTTGAAAATAAATTGGTTGACTTAAATTATATTGATTTGGAAATTTGGATTTATTTTCTAAATCTATTATTTTGGAAACTTTGAAACTAAAGATAATTAATTTGAGAAGAAATAATTTGGTGAAATTGGATATGATTTTTAAATTGAACTGATATTGAAACAAATTGAAATTTGAGAACCTTATGTTACTAAATACTTGATTTGAGAGTTGTCGAACATATATAAAATTGATTTGTATGAGTATGAAATTGATTCGAAAACTATAGATTTGAAAAGGTACTTAATTTGAAGTGAAATCTTATATAATTGAAGTCTATATAAGTATGATTTGATATACTATTGATTTTGGAAAGTATTTGATTTGAAAATTTAATCTTATGTATAACGGATTTTATATAAGTACGATATTTGAAAGTGATTTGAAAAGGTACTATATGATACATATTTTCGAAGTAAAGATATGGAAAGTGCCTTCTGCTTGATATCTGATTTGTGGCCACATCTTGGATTCATTCTATCGATATTATTCTCTCTGATTTTGGTTTTCCGGATATGATACTCGAGTGTCCTTCGAATTCCATGGCGTTACCCATGGTCTTACGAACTCGACTGCATAGCGTAATTCGTAAGGCAGTGATTGCTTTAAAGGTACGGATGTTTCCTGGGGGATCCAGGCGTAACCATTGTGTATCTGCGATCTATGGTCGTGTTAGTGGCGTAATCCGCAAGGCAGAGATTGCTTAAGGGGTATGGATGTTTCCTGGGGGATCCAGGCGTAACCATTTTTATGTATCCTGCGGTCCACCGTTTTGTTACATGGCGAAATTCGCAAGGCAGTGAATGCTTAAAAGGTACGGATGTTTCCTGGGGGACCCAGGCGTAACCATTGTGTATCTGCGATCCATGATTTGATTCGTTTTTGATTGGATTGTACTTTCCATATCTGTTTTAAAAGTTTTCCAGTATTTTCACTGGGTGTTGAAACAAGTCTACTAAGTACCTGGAGAATTCTAGTTTTGCGCCTGATCAACGCACTACCAGAGTCTACAGGAACAAGGATAAACTTGTTGAAACATCGAGTTATAAAAGTATTTTCGAAAGAAAATTTGTTTCGACTATAAAGGTATTTTATTTCCAACAAAGAAATTTTGTATTAATATTTGAAATTGAAATTCTTATGGTCCTAAATTAATTATTCGTGCCCAATACTATCCTTTTGAATCTACCTTATCTGCTCAGCTTTATTTATTCACCTATATTCTGTTTTTCCAAGTCCTCCCTTTTTCTTGTTGACTATATCCTTCTTAAATATTGTTTATTTATGTACTACATGGTTTAATAGTAAATTATGAATACTTTTGAAGTTATTTATTTAATAATACAGATTTAAAGTAAATGATTATTGATTATTAATAATGTTGAAAAGTATCTTGAGATAAAAATTAATAAATTTATGAATTTTGGATTTAAATGTTTTCAATAGCTTCTTTGTAAATATAAGTAATAATGTAAATAATTGTTTTCAAATGGTTTTCATACATTTATAAAGGTGTCATTTAAACATAAATGGTAGTATAAAGGAATCAAGGAATTTTACAAATGGATTTTTGAAAGGTTTTAAAGTATATAAGATAATTGATTTGCAAATGAAGTTTTCAAATGAATATTTCAAGTAAAATTTATATAGTTTTAAATTAATTGTTTAATCTTAACTTTCAATCTATTTTTTTCTTTCTGGTTGTTTATATTCTTCTACCTCCTTTCTTTTCGGGGACGAAAAGTTTTGAGTGGGGGAGAGTGTAACGACCCGTAAATTTTAATAGTTTTAATAATATGTTAATTGAAATTTTGTGAAATTTTAAACAATAAAATTTGAAAATAAAAATTTATTATTTGGAATACGTCTATTTTAATATAGCAACTGGTAAATTTTCATTTGATAATATTGAAGTTTATTTTCCTGTGAAATTTCATTTCAAATCAAACCGGTTAATAACAGTGAATTTAAAAGTTTTCCGAAACCAAATTATGTCAACAGGAGAAAATTTATTCAGATCATTCTGAATCAGATGTCATTTTTCGTTTTTCCAAATTTGGACTTCTATTGCTCCGTTTATCTTAATTCTGGCAAAATAGCAGCATTTCTGGTACCGATTATCGATTTTCGATCAGATGATCGTACCACCAATATCTGTATACCGTTTTGATAGTCTTGTCATGCTGATCTCTACGGTATATTTTTCTGTATTATTGGGGTCCGATACGCGACGAAAATGTGGATAACAACATGTTGTAACGGTACCACCTTTTAACTTTTCGCCTTCCTTTACCTTTCAAAATTTGAAACGGGCACCGGGACCACAATAATAATTTACTCTAATTATTATTTCCTGAATCAAAGCACGCGTGACTGTTGCTATTACTTTTGTACTGTGCCTATTCTTCATCCTTATCACGAAAATCTCGGATCCACTTGAAATGAAACCACTGCCCTGACGTTTTCCACTTCCAAATCTCAGCATCTCCTCCTATCTCTCTCTCTCCCTTCTAAATTCCATTCTAACATTCATCTCACTAAACAAAAATAGAGAGAGAAAAATATACAAAACAAAGCTTGCATATATTTTGAGAAATTTGGAACTAGCTGCTACACCCACTAACACGCATCATCTGTTCACGGCCCTATCACCAAAGCCACCGATCACCATTCAAACCCAAGCCAAGCTTCATCGCCCCTGCCCTACCATTCGCGTCACCTACCCAACACACAGCAAATACCCTCCGCCTTTCGTCCTTTCATCAATGACCCGAACTCGCCCATCATTGCCACGCCAACGACGTCCCTGCAGCAGCACCACAGCTCCGTCCCATAGCCTGACCGCTCGTCCCCTTCCATTTCATCGACAGCCTCATCTTTCACTCGCCCGGCTCCAACGTGCAGCGGCTAAGGGCCAAGCCCAGCAACTGTTCGTTCTGCCCTTCCTCCGTCCACCACTTCGCCACCAAGACCCGCTATCAGCCTCTGCCTCCTCCCTGAAAACCGAGAGCGACCCCGCAATCAACTCCACCCTTCAGCTCTGCCGATCCACCACCTTCTTCCTCCAGCCTTGAGATCTGAGCCTCCTCCCAAGCTTCTCGTGGCCGAACACAGCACACATCCACCCTACCACCTTTCGTGCCTCAACCTTTCCTTGAGTTGTGTGGTATGATTTTATATCTATACTATGTCTATAAGTCAGTAAACTATAGATTTGTTATATTTGTGTTGATATATAAATGTGTGTGTATATATATAATTTATATTAATTTTGTTATATGAAATGATTTCACACTAAGCTGGTCTGTTTTTAAAGTTGTATTAATGGTCGTATGGTGCAAGTTCTATATATCAATTGTTTACATTCATGAATGATGTAGGAGTTGATAAATATTTGTTTGTTGGGTTCTTATTATATATTTTTATAATAGTTTATGGGTATATGAACTGTTTGCATGAATTATAGTTATATACGCATATAGGCAACATGTTATAAGATTTTATGTTAGTTTCTACAAATATAAGTTATATATTGATCTTTGTGTTATAGTGTCTTCGTATTTATGTTACTGAATAGATTATATAATAGTTTGCATATGGGTTATTTACTATATCTTAGTGTGTGTGTATACTGTATGGTCATTATGTATATATGTAAAGCTTTGAATGGATTTTTAAATTAAATTATATTTATAAAAGTCTATTTGTTTATGCATATTGAATCAAAGCAATGTAAGTATTTATACAACAGTTAGTTATATATTTAATAGTTTATAGTTTATGAGGTGAGTGAGTATATGCGTTTACAAAGTTTATAAATTTATAGTACTAATATACTGATTTATGTATATATTGATTTTTATTTGCTTGAGTGTATATATATGTACAGAGTCGTTTTAAATATGAAAATTTTATATGTATATCGTATTTAAATTATATGTATGTTCCATATATAGCTTTTATATAAAATTTGTATTAGTTCGTACAGTATACCGTTTATATATAAGTTATGCATTTATTTTAAATTATAAGTTGTATATGATTTGTATATAGTATATATATTTATATATATATATATATATTCATTCATACCATCTCTCTTCATCGATCCAGTTTTGATTTGATTTTTCCAATTCTTATTTATCAGCTTCGTTCGTCGATTCGAGTTCAATCTAGCTTTGCTTTGAAATTCGTGCCTGGATTCATAGCTCATTTGATCGTCAAATCATCTCTAGCCTCGAAAGGTGAGCAATCACTCACGATTAACGTTCTTGTATTTATATAATTTAATTTCAATTGAAACGACAATTGAAATATGATGCTGTAGTTATTTAAATTGTTATATATGCTATTACCTGTATCTGTTCACCTATGACATCTGACACCCGCATCTAGTATTTATATGCCTGTTATTACCATTATCCGTATATGTTCACCTATGACATCTGACACCAATATCTGTTATTTATATTGATGATATATGCCTGTTGTTATAATTTATATTATCTGTTATCACTCTGCAAGTTCCCTGTTAGTATAGAATTCACTATGGGTTGAAATGATACATACCCGAACGGACTTTAGAATAGGAGAGAATCGTTATGGGTTGAAATGATAAACCCAAGCGATTTTCATTTGTATTGAAATTGGGATTACGGGTCGAAATGATTTCTACCCGTATATATTTAAATTTCGGATTTAAATGATAAATATCCGTATCTCTTAACCATATGATAAATATATATACAAACACCGTTGGTCCATATATATAAATATTTTGAAAATGAATTCTATGGTTTTGGGAAAGAAATATATGGTTTTAGCAAATGTTGATTCTAAAAAAAAAATAAAAATAAAAATTTATATATAAATGGAAATGATATATATAGATTTAATAATGATATTTAATTTAATTAAGATGGATTTAATACATATAATATGTTAAGTATAAAATTTATATTTCGAAAATAGATTTTTGGTAAAAATTTGAATAAGTTAAGGTTGGGAAGATAATTTGAATTTAGTAAAGAATTTTATTTAATTAAACCAATTTAAAGCTTATTGAAATGGGATTTAAGATATGATTTATAACTTGAGTCTGATTTAAATAATTATATGAATATTTCTTGTTTAATAAATTTAAGGAAATACTTAGTAAAATGAAATTTAAGGCTAGTTAAATGATATTGAATTTATTAAGTGAATATTCCCTGATTAAATAATAATGAAGTAAATCAAGAGCTATATGAAACTGTTAAATTTAACTTTGAAAATGTTGAATATTAAAGCTTTGAAATATATTGAAAATTTAAATGATCTGTTTAGAAATGAAAAATTGATGAATTGAGCTTTGAATAAATTTGAATTTGGAATTTGAAGTTGATTTGAATCGATTTGCTAGACTTGAGGAAATTAAATACTTTACTTTTCAAATCATTGAATATATATATATACTATTTTGGAAAAATAGATATATTTGAAATGAAATGATATTTTGGTTTTGAAGTATAAATTTAATTGAAATGACCACGGTGTTAAAATGTATATTTCCACCTTGTAGATAGTTCGGAAGATCCTTAGAGGATGGTTATCCCAAACATCCTTTAAGTTACTTGTATTTCAGTTGATATTTCACTTGAGTTGGATTTATTTATATAAGAATGTTAATCCTGACTCGAGTGTTTTGTGTTTTGCTTTACGCTCGGGTCAGACCGAGTGATACAGCATTTGAGACTCATCCTTGGAGTTTGGAGCTTCCTTTGGAGATCCAACTATTGCCTCAGCTTTCAGCTCTTCTAGTTGTTTTGTCCAGAGAAGTCATCTGTTGTACTGGAGACTTCACTACATTTGAGATATTCTGTTGTATTTTATTTCTAACTCTGATGTTTATATAGTAGCTTCATGAACTACTATTTTATCTATTCCGCTGCGCATTATTGTATTACTCTGTGTCTGTGATCTGTGATTGATTTATTTACTGCATATGCTGAGTTTTGCAAAATTTAAATTAACAACGCGGTATTTTGAATTATTCAAGTCAGACATGTGTGGATTTATTGTCGATTTGAATGGTCCAAAATAGCGGGTCGTTACACATGGTTTGTAGAAGAGATGTATGTGGACTCATTGGTGATGGAAAACTGAGAACGGAGGTTCGTGCCCTTCTAACGCCAAAAAGTCGATGAGATTTTTCGTCTCACAATTCCTCAGATGATCGTGGTGTAATTGAAGCTTTAATTACTCCCACAACTTTGGAATCAACAAATTAAAGTGATGTTAAATTTTCCTTTGAGTAATAATTATGTTGCTGGAAGCTTACATAATCAAGCAGTTGCACTTTAACCGTTTATTAAATTGTCACACTCGATTTATATTCTACTTGCGAATTTGAAGTTAAGAGGAATTTGAAATGAAACAATTAAGTAATAGTGCATAGAAATTAAAGACACGGGAGTTTTATGCGGTTCGGATTCTTTCAAAATCCTACGTCCACGGGTCAAATTTTTGATTATACATTTCCTTCTGGATTCAATTTTACATGGATGGGAGCAAAAAAACTAAAGATACAATTATTTTTATTTTTCCCGAAAAAGGATCCCTTTTCCATTCCAGACTATCTCATATTTATAGTTTAGAAGATGCACACGGATTCCCGTAATCATTCTTCTTCTGCTGCTTTAGTTCCCACTATTGGATCATGCCATGTGTCATCCATCCGCATCATTTGTTTGGTGGGCATGGATCGCTGACATATCCTTGGCTGGAAACCATACTCTGAGCGGTTAAAATCCAAGAGTTAGAGAGAAGTTTGAAATTGAGGAAGGAATATCTGAAATTGAAGTGGGAATGTTTGACTTTGTGACGGGAGGTTCCAATTATGAATGGGCTGAATTCCCTCTCTTTGGAGGGTGAATGACCTAGGCATTACCTCTGAGTGTGAGTACGACAAGCTGTCGTCCCTTTTTTCTTCGGGTTGAACTACACTGCTTTTGCCTCAAAGGATGTTTGCTACTTTGGTCTACCCTAAGCATAGGTGATACATACGAGGTTGGTTAGGGTGATCAGGCCGCCATTTGTGAAGGCAATCGCTTTATGCGGCTTTGTACCGAGCTGCTCTGAGCGATGGACTACGCGGGTTATCGATGAGAGAGACTTATATCTTTGTCATTTGCTCATGAGTGTGGATCTGCGTTGGTGCACTGTTTTAGAAGTCCTATATGCAGCCTTTGTATTGCTTTTGACTCTGTATGGTACTGTTTAGGTAGTCCCCAGTGAGTGCAGTGCAAATCCATTCTTGGAGGTATTAGTAATGTACAAGCTTTGCGAATGATACTGGGCTTTATTCAGTCCTTTGAGTGCAGAGTAGTTCTCTCTCTGTGCTCATGTCTTGATGACAGCACGTTGTGTCACTTCACTCTTTTCTAGTGTTAGAAGAAAACGGGGGTAGCACATCCCTATTTTCCTTCAATGCAAGCTTATTTACACAGTCCTATTTTCTTTATATATTGGCTTGTGAGTGCATTATATTGTTGATGGCGTGTATCTTTTTTAAGTGAGTTGTGTTATGATTTAACGCCATCTATATAATTCTCTGTGTCACAGCACAACATTAATGTTTTATTGTTATTTTGAGATTTTGGTTACGCCGTAGTTTCAGACATCATAGTTGTAGGCTGTTTACTTCACTCTGTGGTCGTATTCGGTTTTGGGCTCAGTATCGTAATTTAATACTGGGATTAGGGGGATCGGCTTAGTTTGACCCTTTTTCGTCTTTCGGTAGTTTCCAAGCACAGTATTCTTTTGACTTCGCTTTATTCTTTGCTTTTCCTTTTCGCAATCCAACTTTTATTGTGTGAGCATCCTTTTCTGATCTTGGTGCTACGTCTCTTTGCTTTTAATAGGGTTTGGGAAATATGGATATAACAAAATTACATCAAAGGAAAATGGATTTTTATTCTTTCAACCTTTGGAATTTAATCATACGTACACACCAAACTAGCATGTTCAAACCTAAAAGAATGAGCATACATATACTGCATTTGCTTGCACATTCTCTTCGAAAATATAATTCCTGAAACATTATGTTCATTTTTTTTGAATTCTGACTAAGTGGTATTTCAATATAATTTTAGATTAAAATCTTGAATTGATACACTTTGATATGGCAATGAGTAATGCAGATGGAACATTGAGTTTACAAATACTTAATTGTCATATTTGCTATTTGTATACATCTTCCTATTAATCCAGAGTTAGAATGAAAACATAAATCAAGTATATAAATATCTTATCCTTGTTACAAATATATGACAAGAATTTGATCATTTTTTTGTTTTTCAATATAGAAATTTATGGTCATTGCTGTTCATATTCTTTAAATACAAAAAATAGCTTAGGTATAATGTTATTGATTCATCTTTATTACCATGAAATACATTTTTAACAAACAATATACTACAGTAAAAAATACTTAACTGAACACCTAGAAGTTTGGTTGAGTCAAACTATGATAGATCTATATACCGACAGATTAGCATAACAATTTGTCGAAGTAGACGATATAACTAAGAAAAAGTAAACATATTAGAATTCTTTTAACATTTTATCATGATTGAATATAAGTATTGTACCTTTCATAATATAAATTTGCTGATAGATAGGAAATTAGCTATCAATTATTTTAAAATTTGAAAAGGAAATATCTATGGACCTTTATGGTAATGAGTTAGTAGAATGAATTCATAATTAAACTACCATTGTTTATATGGACCAGCGCAGATCATGATTCATGATATTTTAGCATTTAATGTTTATTCTCTACATTTTAGTTAAGTGTTATTTTTCATAGTATTTTACATTATAGAAAATAGAACAAATGAATATATTTAGTCTATATCTAATTATGTTTGTTACGTCAAGATAACAATGATTGTTTAACTTTATTCTCCTATGCACTTTAGGAATTCTTCAGATGTCTTGCAGATCGCCATACCATGCTACCAAAAGGCGATGAAACTCCTGAAAAGATCAACCACCAAGCTGCCTCGCCAGATGAATCTGCTCTTGTAGTTATTGCAAAAAACTTTGGATTTTTCCTTTCCAAGTAATTACCATCATTTTTATTCTATTTTAGTTTTCTTGTATTCATTACTTAACATGTTGTGATATATTGCACAGTTATTTATGTGCACCACTACATTAGTAAGCTACTTGCACTACAAAACATGGCGGCTTTAGCGATGGCAAAAAGGCGTCGCCGGCCGTCGCAAGCCGTCGCTATATAATCTGCCGCCACACAGTAGAGCGACGGCTCCGTCACCAATATAGCAATGGCTAGCGACGCATTGCTGTACACGTGGCAAATTAGTTAACATCGGGATGGCGCCTCAAATTGACGCTAGCCGTCACTAACCTGGAACCAAAAGGCCATCGCTAGCTGTCGCTAACCTGGGCCAAATCACCATCGCTAGCCGTCACTTATCTGGGCCAAATTTCATATCCAATTCTGCTCTATGATCCATCCAACCACACAACCAATTTCATATCTCTTTCCAACACATATACATTCAATTTCACAACTAATACCACTCCATCCATCATATAATCTCACACATATCACAAATAATCATATATATATATATATATATATAACGCAACATATAAATTAACATAAACATTTGATCACCAACATGTAAATATATCATACCAATCAAACGGAATATTCCAAATCCATCAAACAACTTAACCATATGTACAAATACTATCCATCAGTCACATGTATACACAAATGTCCACTAACCCATCAAACACCATAACCAATGAATTAGTATCAAATATATACACAAATGTCACATAACTGCAAAACAAGATGATAAAAATCCGACAGAAACACATGCATACCTACTCATCGTCGTCGCCCGGCCCATCCTCTCCAGGCATCGTTCCATGTTGTGCTAAGTATGCTGCAATATGCTCGTCTAGCTGGTGCGCCAATGTGCTCTTCCTCCAATCGTTTATCTCCTCCAACTGTTTTTTCATTTGAGCAATCTCCTCCTCGGCTTGGGATCTCCTGTAAGCCCTCGGGGACATTAACGCCTGTGAAATAGTTGATATCTAGTTATAATTTATGAACATTATAAACAGTATGAACAAAAATATTGATTAATTATGTGGTTAATATTTATAATTAAATGTTACATATTGGTTGCAATTTATTTGTTTCAATTATTTAGGTTCCTTATTCAATTTATAATTTGTTCACTTAAGTTTAAATTCATTTGCATGTGTAAATTTATATATTAGTAAATGAAGAAGTTTACCTCTTGATTTTCGTAACTGTACCGCCTATTTCGCGAAGGCGGATCAATAATAGCATCCCATATACGGTTTGACTTCTCAAACATTAACTCTGCCCGTCCGTTGGACTGCGCTACGCATGCCCATTCCGCTTCATATCTCTCCTGCGATTACAAACAATAGTTTGACACGATAAATATTAAATTTAAAGTTTATGAAATGTGAAATAAAAGAATATGAAACAGTGTCATTACGGATAAGCATTGATACCATTATGGATCTAGATTTATCATCCGTCCACTCATATGAAACATTACCTTCCTCATCTGTCTGCTCAACTCTAAAACTTGTGTTAAGATGCCGTAAAAATCTTTTATATGCTCATCTGGATCATCACTATCTTTAACAAATACACCGCTGTTATATGTTAATTTTTTAGCCCCGTAATCTTTCGTGTTGAACTTAAATCCATTGACGAAGAATATTGGATAAATCTTCACATTCTTTTTGGTCTGATCACAAGATGCCGTAAACCTTCATCAACGACATAGTTTCTTGGATCATAAACGTAGTTCGAAAACCATTTAGCAAATTCTTTACTGAGATCGCCAGATGGATGCTTGATTCGTAGATACTGCAAATATGTAATATGGCTTATAATTAATATGTACGTATAAGTGAATTATATATGAATTTATTATTACCTAACAAATGGTGCAACTTCAGTGCAATTAGAAGAACATATGTGTGTGCTACATGGTAATCTCTATCGTCTAACCATATTTCCACACATTTTCCAACGGGTCGGCCATGTTGTCTAAAAATAGATAACATTATTTAAGAAGAATCTTGTTTAACGACTTCATCATTACGAGGAATGCTTACAAATGATAAGTTCACATCGTCACTGAAGTAATGAGAGTAAAAGAATGAAGCTTCTTTTTCAAGATATGATTTGCAAATTGAACCTTCAACTCGTGCTTTTTGTCTAACTTTTTTCTTTAGATGATTCAAGTACCTATTACAAAATAAATTTAATTTATATTTAGATATAGAAATCTAAATTTTAAACTGACATAAATATTGCAGATATTCAATATTACCTCTTAAATGGATACATCTATCCATATTGCACAGGACCTCGAAGAAGTGCTTCGGATGGAAGATGAACATGTAAATGCTCCATTACATTAAAGAAACCTGGTGGAAATATTTTCTCCAGTTTGCAGAGTAGTATGGGGATTTCTTCTTCAAGTTTACGTATACGGTCTACTTTTAACGTCGTCGAACAAAGCTGTTTATAAAACACACTTAATTCTGCTATAACACTCCATACTTTTATGGGCAACAGTTCTTCGAAAGCCAGGGGTAGTAAATATTCCATCATGATATGACAATCATGACTTTTCATCCCACTCAATTTACTGTTTTTAAAGTCAACACATCTACGAAGATTAGAAGAAATCCCATCGAGAAATCTTAGTTCTTCCACCCACTTTAGCACGAGTTTTACTTGCTTTCTGTCTAGCTCATAGCATGCTTTGGGTTTTTTATTGTCATCGGGCTTTATATGAAGTTCATGACATTTACAAAAGTGTGCTATATTAAGTCTCGAATTCAAATTGTCCTTAGTTTTCCCCTTTACATTCAAAATTGTATTAAACATGTTATCAAACACGTTTTTTTCGTTGTGCATCACGTCATTATTATGTCGGAGTAAGATATCTTTTCAATATGGTAACTCCCAAAATATACTTTGTTTGCACCAATTATGAATGTCCGATTTTCTTGGAATTTCAATCTGTACTCCAGTTTCATGTATCTTTGGATAGTCCTTTACAATTTCATATAATTCTTCGCTTGACCAAATATTTGGTGGTTGCATATTATCTTCTCTGTTAGCAATAAAGTTTTTTCTAGCTCTTCTAAAAGTATGATTGAGTTGGAGAAAACACCGATGACAATCAAACCAAGAGACTTTCTTCCCATGCCATAAAGAAAATGCTCGTGTTTCTTCCATGCAATAAGGGCAGGCTAGACGATCGGCCGTACTCCAACCAGAAAGCATCTCTCATGAAGGAAAATCACTAATAGTCCATAATAAAGAAGCGAACATACGAAATTTTTCTCTCGAAATGTCGTATGTTTCAACTTTTTCATTCCACAGTTTTTTCAACTCTTCGATCAATAGTTGTAAATAAACATCGATTCCTTGTGTTGGATCATGAGAGCCAGGGACGACAATAGTGAGAAACATACATGGTGTTTTTATACACATCGATGGAGGTAAATATACGGAGTAACGATAATTGGCCAGGATGAATATTTACTACCAAGCTGAGACAATGGTGAAAATCCATCCGTACATAAACCGAGTCTGACATTACGACTTTCTGCAGCAAATGCGGGATAAGTCCCATCGAAATGTTTTCATGCTTCTCCGTCAAGTGGATGTATCAAAGTTCCTACTTCCGGTGTTCTCACACTATGCCATCGCATATGACATGCCATAACAGAAGATGCATATAACCTTTGAAGTCTGGGAGTGATGGGTAAATAATGCATTCTCTTGTATGGAACTTCTTTTCCTTTCTTCTTTCTTGGTTTGTATCTTTCTCGTTACATATTCTGCATTTTCTAAGGTCAACGTCATCTTTCCAATACAACATGCAACCTTTTACCCATGTATCTATCTTTTCTTAAGGCAGACCAAAAGCGGACATCAGATTTTTCACTTTATAATGACTATCGCACATCAGATTATTGGGTGGCATGTGTCGTTTTGCAGCTTGTACAACTGCTATAAATGCAGCTTTTGTAAGGTTGAATTTTGATTTCATAGTAATGTATTCGGCGGTTACTGATAGTTCGGTTCCGCTTTTACAACCGTCCCACAATGGCCTCTTAGCAGAATCCAATAAATCATATATTCTTTTAGC
Source organism: Allium fistulosum (assembly GCA_030737815.1). Lineage (NCBI taxonomy): Eukaryota > Viridiplantae > Streptophyta > Magnoliopsida > Asparagales > Amaryllidaceae > Allium > Allium fistulosum. Next base: position 477,910,965 of record CM060902.1, read on the forward strand.
TCCTACAGTCTGTTCTTCTTCGACATTTACGTCTTCATCGTCAGCTTGAATGGTAGGAAACATTGATCGTGCTGCATCTTCCACCATATTTTGTATCGGAGTCGTCATAATATTATCGTCCTCTAACACTACAGGATTAGGTGTAGGTTCAACAAGTTCTCTATGACGATCCCAGGAATAATAATTCGGCACGAAACCATATTTATACAAATATACTTCAACTATATCTGGTTTCCAATGCTTCAAATATTGGCACCTACTACACGGGCAACGAATTTCTTCGTTTTTTCGATTATTAGATTTAGCGAATCTAATAAATTTGTGTACACCGTTATAGAAATGTTCTTTTATTGAACCTTTCCAACCAGTTCTGACTTCATACATCCAAGAACGGTCAAGGAAATAAACGAACATTTTTCCTGATTTGAAAATATATGTTAGTAATTTTGACAACACTTCAGTTCACTTCTCTTCTACGCATAACTTGCACTCAAATGATACATTGTTGTTGTATTTTCTAAAATAAAGTAAAGCCAGTTAGGACTAAAGGCTTCACACACCACACTTCCGTCTAATTTCGACACCACTTCACTTCACTTCTCTTCTATTCTACGCATAACTTTGCAACCAAGGGGTATATTTTTGTCGTTGTATTTTCTAAACTAAATTAAAACCTTTTGGGACTAAAGGCTTTAATTTTTTAGCGTCAATTATTTGTTGAAATAATATTTAATGCTTATTTTCAAATCAACATTATATTCATCTCAATTTATTTTTTAAAATCGATTTGGGTAAAATATTTATTCTTGTTATATTTATTTCTCAATTTTTTGGAAAATCGGTTTTAGTACAATATTTGTTCTTATAGTCATTTCTTAATTTCTTTACAAAATTGATTTTAGCAGAATATTTGTTGTTGTTATATTCATTTCCTAATTTTTTTTCAAAAAATCGATTTTAGCAGAATATTTAATGTTCTTAAATTCATTTCTTCATTTTTTTACAAAATCGATTTTAGCAGAATATTTGTTGTTGTTATATTTGTTTCTTAATTTTATTACAAAATCGATTTTAGTACAATATTAGTTGTTGTTATATTCATTTCCTTATTTTTTATTAGAAAATCGATTTTAGCAAAATATTTATTGTTATTATATTCATTTCTTCATTTTTTACAAAATCGATTTTAGTAGAATATTTATTGTTGTTATATTCATTTCTTAATTTTTTACAAAAATTAATTTCAGTATAATATTTGTTGTTGTCATGCTCATTTCAAAATTATATAATTCATTCAACCATTTAAATATTTTATTTAATACATTTGAAATTTCAAAACGTATTTTAAAGTTCAGTTAACAATTTAAATTTTTTTATCGATTCTGTAAACGAAAATTAGATGTTAGCACTTGTAATAAACTATATTAATTTTATTTTATACTAACAACTAATACTTCTAATGCACACACACTAATTAAATAAAAAATATTACTTATGTTTAACCGTACCAAACTAGCAACATATTAATCAATAATTGTACACTAATTTTTGCGCAAACTATAACAAACATTGTTCTAATTAACTATAACAAATATTCGCGTAAACTTATATATCCATTAGCATATCAATCACTAATTATACACTAATTTTCGGATTATAAATAAACCCTAATTTTTAATTACAACTTAAACAATCAAACCACTTATTAACTTCCCTAAATCAACTAACATACCATTATCATCAACTAATACATACTAATCATCTATTTCAAATCCATAATCAACTAATTTTCTAAATAAGGGTTTTAATTTTATCCCCAAATCAACTAATAAACTATTACCTTCATCTAATATCAATTATTCTAACATATTCAAACTAATAATCAAATTATTTTCAGAAATTAAGGTTTAGAGATTATACCTAGAAATTAAGAAATCGAAGAAGATGGAGGAAACATGTAACAACCCGCATATTTTTCGATTGCAAATTTAAATATTTTATTTAAATATAGAATCGATAATCGGATTGAGGTCCAAAAAGCTACTTTTTGCAAATAGTCGAATTAGAACTCGAGACCACTTCCTTTGAGTTCAAAATGTCGTTTGCGATCTTTTTGAGTATAAACTTCGATATGTTTGGAGTTAGTGGAATTTTGCTACTTTTTCACTTAGGGCTTTGGTTTGAGTTTCAGCTCATTAACCCCAACTAAGACCCAAGCTCCACCCCCACTCCTCTTCATTCCTTCATAATTTCCTAACACTTAAGCTTCATCAAAAATGGAGAGTGGAATGGGAAATTAAAACTCCAAGCCCTAATCATCTTTGCAAATCCAAGTTCAAGCTTGTTGGGTTGGAATTGAAGAGTGATTGTTCTAACCATTGCTCTATAGCTTCTTCTTCATTTGTTTTGGGTTTAAAGGTGAGATTTTTATCTCACATCTACGTCTATAACTATCCTTGATTTCTTGGTATGAATTCCTAACACCTTTTCATGTTCATTTGATTTTGGTTTGGATTGATTTGGTGAACATTTCAATTTTTGGTGTTTGAAGTTAAAACTTTGAAAATCTTGGCTTTGATTTATGAATGTGCTTTTGGTGGTGTTTCGGAGAGCTTTAGGGCTGGGTTGTCGCTAGGCATAAATCCTTTATCGCCGTTGCTCATTCAATCGCTCCAAATCTGAGAAGTTGTGTAGGTTTGCCCATTTAAGGGCTTTGAAAATTCTGTCCCACTACAGGTGACAAACGTCTGTGGATTTCCCACAGACGTCTATGGCTTCAGGAAAAACATTTCCTGAAATAGGCGACAGACGTCTGTGGATTATCGACAGACGTCTGTGACTTCAGGGTTACAATTTCCCGAAACAGGGGACAAACGTCTGTGGATTTCCCACAGACGTCTGTGGCTGTTGATTTCTGGAAATTAGCCTATTTTTATGTGGATTTCCAAATTTATCGATTTTTGATTATCCATATAGTTATTGTCAATTAATATCAACTTTGATGATTTCTTTTCTGGATTTTTGGTGTTTCTATTTGATCGATTTGATATCGATTTCCATGGTTTGATTCACGTTATCGAAATGTGAATTTTTTGTGATTGATTGTTTCTACAATCATTTTGTGATTTGTCACTTTAAAATACAAAGGTTTCTATACTAGTAGTAAATATTAAAACTCTTTTACAAAGATGATTTCAACACTACTTTTAAATACAGAGCTCGTTTCTAAAACCGTTTTCTAATCTATTAGTATATACAAAACTTTACCTCATTCGTATAAGAAAATCTAATTAAACGGCTTAGCAAAACAAGTGGTATGAAACGCTTGCGTTTACTTCGTCGGTTAATTTTTGGACTTGTTCGATTGAATCACTTGTGACAAGTTTTCTAGTGGAGATCTACAATTTGTTCGTAAATATTTAAGTTAAGCTAGTGGTTATGGGACATAAAGCTAAACTCATATATTTACTAGCTTAATGTAATTGTCACTTCTTGATGATCGATGATGATCATTTATGTTTTAGACTAGCAAAGTGCGATGTCTCTTTGTCCACTTGGAGGATTGTACCTCATTTTATTGAGCTTCGTCTCATTTCTTTGTGGGCTAGCGACCCATGTACTTTTATTGTGTTTCGATTCATTGGATGTACCGTTTGTACTACATCGATGTCTCGGCTTTTCGATTCATTGGACGTACCGTTTGTACTGCGTCGATGTTCCAAATTGTTTTGTGTTTCGATTCATTGGATGTACCGTTTGTACTACATCGATGCCTCGGCTTTTCGATTCATTGGACGTACCGTTTGTACTGCGTCGATGATCCGAATTGTTTTGTGTTTCGATTCATTGGATGTACCGTTTGTACTACATCGATGTCTCGGCTTTTCGATTTATTGGACGTACCGTTTGTACTGCGTCGATGTTCCGAATTGTTTGTGATACACGTGTTGGTGAGTTTTCATCCTCCCGCTTGGGATTGGCAATCCTTTTCTTGTGATTTCTGGATTTCTATTGATTGATTTCTAGAATTTTTGTTTCACTAACTTTTCTGATTGGCATTGATATGATCGTCAATATTTGTGGTTTGGTGAATAAAATAAAGAATATGACATTCTTTTTAGTGCTATGAGATTCTTGAGATATTGTATGACTTTTGTGGATTTTCTAGGGTATACTTGTCGTAGTATGACAGTTTTGGTTATCATATGTGTATTATTATATCTCTTCCTATATCTCATTTTATCTGATAATTATAGCTAGACTGATCCGTTTATTATTTTCTTATTAAATAATACTCGGGTCAGACTGAGATATTACCGGTGCTTCCTCTTGTCTTCTTATCTAGGACTATCATCTGACTTTTGGCTAACTACTTTAGCATTGTAGTTTTTGGTTGTATACATTTGAGATATAGACTCCTTGATGTATACGTATCCTTTTGTCTTGCACTTGTATCTATTCTTTTTGATATTGTGGATCTTGTTTGACCACTACTCTGATGTACACTTTCATGTGTTATATTCATATCTATTTCCGCCTTTGTGATATGAATTATCTGTGACTGATTTGTGTTATGTTTATTTCTATATTTGTTTCCGAAGTATATATACATAGCCACCGTGTAGTAGCTTTGAGTTTGTATCGGTATGTCGGATTTCCTCCAGAGATGAAATGTAAGTTATATTTTTATCTGGCATATCGGTACTCGCACAAAGCAATTACATGGATGGTCGCTCCTCAACAGCCTTATTCTCCGCGCTAGTCGACGTCATTACCACGTAGTGTCCTTGGCTAGCGTGGGTATAAAGGTGGGGCGTCACAGCATGGTATCGGAGCCAAACTTCGGAACAATGTAGAATAATCTAACAAGGATCATTGTCCTAAGTCTTTCTTAGGAGTCGAGCCTTAGGATTTAATTCGAGTCTTCGTACCGTTCTATCCTATTTTCTTTTATGATTCCTTGTTTTATCAATCATGATTGTTTGATATTCATTTTGAGAATAACTTTTTCTTCTTCTTTCTTTCTTAAAGAAGAGAAATGGTTAGATCTGGCGATACCAACGTCGGTCAATCCAGTGCTACTCCTCAGGAGGGTGTATTTATGTATGCCCAGCAGCTTCTAGATCTTGTTAAGAATGCTCAAGCTATCGGACCCATTCCAGAGCCTACTCATCCTAGATTCGGTTTTGCACGCTTGTGTAAAGATTTTACCGATTTTGGTGGAAGGCCATTCCGGGGATCCGAGAGTATCATTGAAATCCAAGCTTGGCTTAGATCATGCGACCGCATCTTTTCTCGCATGAATCTTGTTGATCTCCACCGAGTCCAAGTGGCTTCTAGCATGCTCCAAGAAAGAGCATTGGATTGGTATGAGCTTCTTATTTCTGAAATCGTTGAAGCGGATCTCTCTTGGGAGCAATTCTGATAAAGATTCGAATTGAAATTTGTGCCGGAGGCTGAAAAAGTAACTTTGGCCCGGCGTTTTATCGACCTTGTTCAAGGTGAATCTTCTGTGACGGACTACGTCGCATCTTTCGAATCTCTTTCTAAATACGGGGTTGAATACATTAATACCCCATTGAAGAAAAATCTGAGATTTGTTTATGGCTTGAACAAGAATCTCAAGAAGCCATTACTTCTGAAATTGGAAGTTTCTTTCGATCAGCTTATTGATATCGCTCTTCGTCTTGAAGATCCAAAAAAGAGTGTGATGTTGAAGTTGTGGGTGCTAAACAAAACTTCAACAACAACATGAAAAGGCCTATCAAATTCAAAGGCCCCACTCCCAACAAGAAAGAGAAGCAACAAACTCCGGTAGCAAAGACTCCTACCTCTAGTCGTGGACAATGCTACAATTGTGGTTCCACGGACCACTATGCAAGGGAGTGTCCGAAACCCCTCTTTTGTCGTTATTGCAAAAGTTCGGGTCATCTTTTATCTTCGTGTCCTAAGCTTCCAAGCAAGGGAGAAGGAAAGCTACAAGCCCCTAGCAACTCTTCTCTTGGTCAAGGTATTCTTCATTCTATCCTTGATGACATTTATTTTGTGATTATCTTATTCAAGTTCTTTTTGATATGGGTTTCATCTCATTATTTTATATCAAAAGAACTTGTTGATTCCTTTTCTTCAAACATTTTTGGGCTTGATGACTTCTTTGAGGATTGCGAATCCGGATTGGTGGATCCGCAACACTCAATTTTCTTTTTATTGATGTCGAAATTATTTTATGTGATTTTTCTTTCCGAGACGATTTTTACTTATGCTTCGGAATTGACTTTTGTAAGGATTGGCTTAATTATTATGAAGCCATATCCTTTGTCCCGAGTGGACTTTTTATCTTCGACATTCTCTATCTGTTAAGCAGATTTCTATTTTTTTTTCTTGTGATTTCGATTCCGCTTTGATGGTATCATTTTATTCTTTAAGCCCACTTGATGAGGAAAGTGATGTTTCTCTCATTCATGTAGTTTGATAATTTTCCGGTATTTTTGAGCTTGTCTTAGGATTATCTCCTAAGAAATCTATTTAGTGGTGTTAAGGTCTTTTTAGCTCGACCTTGCCACCAGTTTTCGTTAGCTATGTGTTGCGGAAGTTAGCATTCTACTTACCGCATTCCGCACTCGTTATGGTTCTTATGAATGACTTATTATGTCATTCAGTTTGTCCAGCTTATTTCATCCATTTTATAAATCGAATATTATATGAGTATCTCGATGACTTCATTTTTGTATTTATTGATTTTGGATGGAAATAGCAATTTAAAATTTTGCAAATCTTTTTCATAAGATTTATTTATAAGTATAATTGGATTTTGTTCTTCAATGAGCAAAGAATATTCTTAAAACTTCTAAGAGATATTTTTATCATATAGATTATGATTTTGTGATTATATTTGTCACGTACGGGAATTTTCGACTTTCGAAAATTCGACATCGATACTCACTTTATCGACTGCCGAGCAATCGAGTGCCGGAAACTCTAATAGTGAGGGTTTTAAAAAGAAGAAAAAGTAGAAGAAGAAGAAAGCAGAAGGAAGAGAGTAGAAAAAGAAAAGAAGAACAACACATCAGAACAGAAAACAATATCAGAATCTTACACATCGCAGCGGAACAACATATAATAGATAAATGAATAATCTTTATAACAAAGAACTATATCATTTTATACATACATCAATCAGAGTCAATAAACAACAACGGACAGTTATATAAACTTGTCCTCATACAGAATACACAGCGGAATAAATATATCAGATACAAATACTACGTCTCGTCATCCAGCTTGCTTCCAAAGCTCCAGAATATCCTGATAACCTAACTCTAGACTGCCCGTGTGGAAATTTGTGGGCACCCAGAGTTTAGAAGGGAAACAATAAACTCCGAGTCAGTCATGGTGATTGGTGTGAGATCGTAAAACAGTTATTTATCTTTAAAATAAACAACAGAAAAACTTTAATGTCAATTCGCAATGCTTTTGGAAAATGAAACTACCATAAGACCTCCCACCACACACACAATGCAAACGCAGACTTGGAGGAGATTTCTTCTTATGATAGTCAAAGATGCTTACTACGCAAAAATCAAATCATTTTTGATATTATTATTAGTGCATAGTGTAGAAAACATTTCGAAAGTATAATATAAATCTTAGCCAGCATAGGTACCATTATATTATGCCTGCTATAGCTGCCTCCTGAGGAGACAGGTTATACAATTGAAATCGTAAAGGCTCGTATTGTTTCTTTGGATTTTCCAACAAATGGTCAGGCTAAGGAACTTCCTTTTCCACGATGGGTACGTCCCTGGAATAGACGACCCGAGAACCTAACCGGATCTCTGCCAACACAAGGCCGGGTTACCTCTGCAAAAATAGGTAACTACTGACACGCGTATGCCATCCCCCGATCGTCACCGATCTTCCCGAGGATCCCCGATTCGCAACAACCACAAAGAAATAATTTTTTGCAGCAACCACAGAGGTTAAGTATCTGGGCTCCATACCATGATACCACCTTTATCCATAAGGAATGACATACACTAAGGGGCGCTACTCCCTAAAACCTTGCCGCATCCTTCCTGTTTCGAACATTTCCGGGGTGTGAGGCTCGACGAAGTCTCGTCCACAAAGCTACGCTTTCTACAAAGCCCTGCTTTGGGTCCAACAAAAATGATCAACCTATGATCACAAAGATATAAGATCAAACAAATGATCATATCACAAATGATCAAACACTGATCATTTCACAGCAACACTCAGTATGCCACGTTACCAAATTGGGATATATCGCTGATAAATTTCAACTACATAACCTCTGAGCTCGTACGTCTCAGAGAAGGGTGTTAAGCTAAGAGAATAAATTCTCCGCCACCTACAGAAATGTATTTGAAAGAAATCAGCTTTATATCTCAAATTGTAACGTCAGACACACAATCCATACAAGTCTGTTCCGGGATCGAACAGAACCGAAGGCACTTCTCACGAAGCCCTTGCATATCCGGATAAATTTCTAATCACGTCCGGACTTCCCGTCACTAAGGGTGATAAAACCTCTAAATCGGAGATCAGCCGATGTAGAGTAACTCGACGGTAATCCTTCCGTTTTCAAAAATATCCGGTCTTCAACACCGGTCTTCGAATGCAATTCATAACGACGTATCACATATTCGGAATGGGTTATACGACCCCATGGTCCTTTCCCGGCTAACCCGAATAGTGAGCGATTATTCAAAAATAAGTGTGGCATTCAAATTCATCCAATTCACAACAAATACCAATTCAAGGTAATTATTGATAGTCGGTTATTTAACTATCAATAAAGATGCGCAACATCATCAGATTCCAAATAATTTTCCAAAATTATTTTATCTCCCAAAAATATCTTCATTAGATACAAAATTTCCACACTTTCAAAAATAAATCAATATTTATTTTTAAACAACTTCCCTTTCTTTTATAAATTCCATAGTGAATTTATATTTCAAAAATATCTATTGATATACGATTTTCAATCGTTTTCAAATATTCAATTTCAATTTATCTTTAAGAAGATAAAATCTCAAAACGTTTCGTTTCATTTTGGAAATGCATTTCCCTACTTATTTAATAATAAGTATTTCACAAATCATTTATTTTCAACACTTGAAAAATATTCGATATACTTAAATCAAATTAAGTATATATTTCATTCTTTAAGGAAATCTATTTTCTATAACAACATCAATTTGAGTCAAAACGAGTGTTACGTAAAACATCGTTACGAGGACTCAAAAATCACTAGTATAGAGATTCAGATTTTAAGATAGGTATATAAATCCCAATACTACATCAAAACATTTCCTTTCGGAAATCATTTACTATAACAACAGTGTTATAGTCCATCATTTCCTTATTCCTCGAAAACGTCTATTTCAACAATAAAATGTTGAAATCTATGGTTTCGATATTTCCCACATTTTAAAAACATCTTTAAAATGTTTACTTCATTTTTTAATGTCACTTCTTCAAAAATAAATCCATTTTATTTAACAATATATTCACTGTCCAAAATCGTGAATATAATTCACTTAACCCAATTTCAATCATTTCTACACATTTTATTTCAAGGATAATTCGCTATCCAAAATCGCGAATATATTCCCTTTAATAATCTTCTATATTTAATTTATCAAATTCAATCGATTTCGAATTTATAAAACAACGGTTATAAATTCTATTTCTATTTTAATAACGACCTCGACTTATAAATCTTCTTTTTATCAACTTCTATATTTTTACTTATCAAAATAAGTGATTTCGGATTTATAAACAACTTTTATAAATTCCAATTCCATTTATAAAAACTTCAGTCCCAAATCAATTTCGATATTGATTTAAAAATTTATTTATCACTACTAAGTAAATTCCTCATTTTTTCTCAAATGATTCAATATTCTGTTTTAAAATGGATTCTTCAAATTGAAATCATTTTACATTGATTTCCCAATTTATTTCAATTTACCAATTAAATTTCTAGTTGGATTTCCAACTTATCTTCTTTTAATAAATTCCTTTTTAAGGAAATAAATTTCAATCGTTTCTTTCAATCTATTTAAAAATCCAGATTCTTAAATTAAATTCTTCAAATTTTAATCACTATTTTACGAAATCCATTTATTTAACATTTTCACTTGATTCTGGAATTAATTCGATAAGATTATAAAAATTAACTTTTTATACTTTAAAAATTCCTTTCTTCAAAATTTATTCAATTTCTAAAATTTATTCACTTAGAAATTTCTATTTGGATTTCAAAAATTCAATTTCGTTTATCTTTGGAATCCAATGATATCAAACATCCATTCAGCTAAATTTTAGCTTTCAAACAATTTCCAGATATCAATATGATTGATAGCATCACTATAATCATTCACAGATTCATATCACAATAGAAATAAATTCAATCAATGTGAGGGGTCCAGTTGGATCCCTCCAACCTGTTTCCTGCATCCAAAGACGTTAGCACAATACCAATTCCGCTCCAGTACGGAATTATCGCGGTATATGGGTTTTATAAAAATCCGCTTACTAACGGCGCAATAGGGTCTCATCCGCTATACGAGGCGGGAAATCATCAATCCAATATATACATATGCCAATATGTATATATTGCTATATATATAATAGATATATCCTACTATATCTAATATCACATCCAATAGCAATCATCAATCAATAACTGTAAATTCAAATTTCCTTTTGAGTGAGAAAAATCTCACCTTAGCTTTTTAATTTGCAATCCCATTTTCATTCTCGGCTTAATTTCTTTACAGATTTTGACCTAGTATAAATAATTTATACAATTCATTAATATTCAATATAAATCGAATAATCAACTTTTCATTTTGATAGTTTTAATTGACAAATTTATCTTTTTAATAAATTATCTAACTTCAATTTAAAATTTTAAAACTAAGTTCCCTTTATTAAATTATATTTTAGTAGCTAATCTGAATTTTAAATAAGTGACTTAAACAAAAGGAATTACCTTAGTCAATTATTTTCAAACAACTATCTGTAAACTTAACTGAATTAATAACCCAATATTTAAAAAGTTAACTTCTGGAATTTTTTAAAACTAACAGTAAACACATTTTTTTTTCTTTTTAAATTTGGAACTATAAATATACATTTATATAAAAATCAAACTTTTATATATCCCTTTCGGAAATTTGAAACCCTACCCTTGCTTCCAGTTTGCAAACAAATTTCATCTCAGTAAATTTAAATTTCCTATATCTACATATATATATTAAATTAAATTTCGAAAATAAGTAGATAAATAATTACCTCACTGCTAGCGACTCCACAGATTTACTCGACCTCCACTACGCGACACTGCCCTCCCCTAAACGTGACACCACTAGAACGACAGCCTCCCATTCATTCGACTCGAATCGAAAATTGGCGAAGACGAGCCCTAATTCGAACTCGCAGCCGCGTCAACATTTCCGCCTCATCCATCGAAGCCTTCTGCCTCGCGCCCCCAACTAGTCAACTGACCATGCCTCGCCACTGACGTGCCGCCGCACTCCACCCTACTTATGACGAAACCCTAGCTCGCTTCGTCGCCGAGGCCTCGAGCGCCGTGCTCGAACCCAAGCCCTAACCTCCGATGCTCCACTCGCCTCCTTCGCCTCCACCAGATCACGTGCGCCGCTGTTTCCCTAGCCTCGTCGTCGATTCGAGGCCCTTTCGATTTAAATGTCGCGGCCACCTCTTTTTTTTTCTTTTTGAACGAGAGGGGAAAGAAATGAAAGCTCGGCCGTTATTCTTGTTTTTGAAACGAAGGAGAGGGGGAACGAGTTTGATTTCATATTAGCTGGAGCGAGATTTCATTTCTCTAAGATGAAGAGGGAAAGTGAAAATTTATCGGCCATTAATTTTTATTTCAAACGAAAGTACTTCGTTTTATTTTTATCTTTCTCATGAAGTTTACTGAAGGAAGGGGAAAGTTGCGTGATTTAAACAAGAAAAGGGGACAATAGATCAATGCATTCAGATGTTTCAGGGAATAGGTCTGCTAAAAAAAATCTAGGGTGGCTGATAATAATAAAAATTTATATTTAATTTCAAATTGAATTCGATAAAGATTCAACGCGTTTATGTGTCGTACGTTCACATAACAGCTCCGATAAATACGAAATTTGAAATCCGGTAATAATACAATATTACGGATCCAATGGAACTGGTTTCGTCGAGTTCCGAGACTGCGCCTCGGACGGCTATTTTCCAATATCAATTCGAACGATAAAATTCAAAACTGAACAGAACAGTTTCAAATTCGATTCGGAAGCTTCTATTATCTTCAGTATTATCATTACGAATTTTAAAAGCTTTTGAAATATTTTTCTTCAGCTTAAAATTGAAGATTTAAATTTTTATTCAGTTCAATAGATTAAATTATATAATTTAATCGCCAAATTCAAAGTTATATCGGAGATTCAAATTAAATCATCGTTCAAATATTTAAAATTAATTAAATATTCTCAATTTAATTTGTTTAAAATTCTGGGTCGTTACAGACTTCCCCCCTTAAAAGAATTTCGTCCTCGAAATTACAAGTTAGGAAAAATGGTCCTTAGCTCGTCTATCATTTTTCACAATCCACTAGTTTTATCAAATTATCAAAACAAATCTTTCTACTAAAGATTCGTTATCAATTCAACTAAATTTCCAACTTCAATTTTAAGTTTCAAACAACATTGTTTAACTTCTAAATTCAAATTCGAATTTTAAACTTTCAAAAATTTCTCAAAAATTTTCTAACACCCTAAATTTCCGAAAAATTTCGCCAGCGTCTCCTTTGCGCGGCTAATACGGTACGACTACAAAACGTCCCTACGGACTCTTAGATTTCAAAAAGAAAAAGAAAAAGCCAAGCGGCTAGAGAAATAAGTCATCAAATCTCATATTCAAATTTAAACACATACCTTTTCCGAGCAATTCAAATTATCCTTGAAATCAAAATCCCAATTCATTTACACCTGTATATCCTACTAGCCATAATATCTAGTTACATATATTCATTTTCATTCAATTTTACATTTTAATTCATAATTATTGAATTCAATTCGTTCCAAACCTTATTCATTTGGTCAATATTCAATTAGTTTCACTTACTCATTTTAGTTTAATACTTCACAAATTAAATTCAATTCTAGTTTTATTCACTTACAAATTCAAAATGAATTTTAACATTCAATTTCATTTTCTTGCACTTGCAAATTTATTTGTTCATTCCCTAATTCATTCGTTTTCAATTTGAATCTCATTCCAATCATATTTTAAATATTCTATAAGTTATCAACTTATCTACATCTTGATTTATACAATCATTTATACATTCCCATTCACAATTCCATTTTATTAAGGAATTTTATTTTCATTCACAATTCGTTAAATGGATTTTTATTTAACTTTACAAGTTATCAACTTCATAATATTTCATAAATATTTTTATATAGTATTCCAGAATCTTACCAACATTTCAAAAATCATTTTGAAATCAATTCAAATTTATCTTTTTGAATTTCCAAAACAAAACTCCAAATTTTCAAAACAACTTCCATTTAAAACAATTTGGCAGCAATTCCTCTTTTGGAAACCCGAAAATGGACATCAATAATGCTGTAGTCATTACCGAAGTTATTTTCCAGCGACCGAAAAGAGTTTAGAGCTTTCATCTCTCCAAAATACTTTTCAAAACCTTTGTAATTCATTTTCAAATCAAAAAGAAATTAAACTTTCCAAATCTCCAAAATTTTCAAATTCTTTTCAAAACATTTCCAAATACTTCTCTGGAATTCTACTTCCATTTATAAATCACATTTATAATTTACATTCTCAAATTTCATTTGTATGTGAATTTTATTTCTCATCTTTGGAGTTACGATTTCAGTTTCTTATTCAGTTTCAATAGTAATGATAACATTTCAATATCATCACTTTTCTAACATCCATGCAACCATATACTATAGTAATTCATAGAAAAACCATTTCTTTTATATACAAAAATAGTTTTGGGCAAATTTATCTCATTTACCCCATTTAAAACAATACTGTGTCGGTTTATCTTGTTTAAGAGTTTAGAAACCCCTATCGGTTCCAGTTAGCTAGACTGCACCGACCAGAATCTATAAACAATCAACCGATAAGTCAACACAATACAAAACAAATTTTATATTCACTAACAAATACGCGCTCATATCTATTATTACACTCAACTCATTCTAGAGTACTACTGACTCTATCTCTAATGAGTAACACCCAACAGAGCAGGGTTGTCGCTTAACCATATGCTCTGATACCACGCTGTCACGTACGGGAATTTTCGACTTTCGAAAATTCGACATCGATACTCACTTTATCGACTGCCGAGCAATCGAGTGCCGGAAACTCTAATAGTGAGGGTTTTAAAAAGAAGAAAAAGTAGAAGAAGAAGAAAGCAGAAGGAAGAGAGTAGAAAAAGAAAAGAAGAACAACACATCAGAACAGAAAACAATATCAGAATCTTACACATCGCAGCGGAACAACATATAATAGATAAATGAATAATCTTTATAACAAAGAACTATATCATTTTATACATACATCAATCAGAGTCAATAAACAACAACGGACAGTTATATAAACTTGTCCTCATACAGAATACACAGCGGAATAAATATATCAGATACAAATACTACGTCTCGTCATCCAGCTTGCTTCCAAAGCTCCAGAATATCCTGATAACCTAACTCTAGACTGCCCGTGTGGAAATTTGTGGGCACCCAGAGTTTAGAAGGGAAACAATAAACTCCGAGTCAGTCATGGTGATTGGTGTGAGATCGTAAAACAGTTATTTATCTTTAAAATAAACAACAGAAAAACTTTAATGTCAATTCGCAATGCTTTTGGAAAATGAAACTACCATAAGACCTCCCACCACACACACAATGCAAACACAGACTTGGAGGAGATTTCTTCTTATGATAGTCAAAGATGCTTACTACGCAAAAATCAAATCATTTTTGATATTATTATTAGTGCATAGTGTAGAAAACATTTCGAAAGTATAATATAAATCTTAGCCAGCATAGGTACCATTATATTATGCCTGCTATAGCTGCCTCCTGAGGAGACAGGTTATACAATTGAAATCGTAAAGGCTCGTATTGTTTCTTTGGATTTTCCAACAAATGGTCAGGCTAAGGAACTTCCTTTTCCACGATGGGTACGTCCCTGGAATAGACGACCCGAGAACCTAACCGGATCTCTGCCAACACAAGGCCGGGTTACCTCTGCAAAAATAGGTAACTACTGACACGCGTATGCCATCCCCCGATCGTCACCGATCTTCCCGAGGATCCCCGATTCGCAACAACCACAAAGAAATAATTTTTTGCAGCAACCACAGAGGTTAAGTATCTGGGCTCCATACCATGATACCACCTTTATCCATAAGGAATGACATACACTAAGGGGCGCTACTCCCTAAAACCTTGCCGCATCCTTCCTGTTTCGAACATTTCCGGGGTGTGAGGCTCGACGAAGTCTCGTCCACAAAGCTACGCTTTCTACAAAGCCCTGCTTTGGGTCCAACAAAAATGATCAACCTATGATCACAAAGATATAAGATCAAACAAATGATCATATCACAAATGATCAAACACTGATCATTTCACAGCAACACTCAGTATGCCACGTTACCAAATTGGGATATATCGCTGATAAATTTCAACTACATAACCTCTGAGCTCGTACGTCTCAGAGAAGGGTGTTAAGCTAAGAGAATAAATTCTCCGCCACCTACAGAAATGTATTTGAAAGAAATCAGCTTTATATCTCAAATTGTAACGTCAGACACACAATCCATACAAGTCTGTTCCGGGATCGAACAGAACCGAAGGCACTTCTCACGAAGCCCTTGCATATCCGGATAAATTTCTAATCACGTCCGGACTTCCCGTCACTAAGGGTGATAAAACCTCTAAATCGGAGATCAGCCGATGTAGAGTAACTCGACGGTAATCCTTCCGTTTTCAAAAATATCCGGTCTTCAACACCGGTCTTCGAATGCAATTCATAACGACGTATCACATATTCGGAATGGGTTATACGACCCCATGGTCCTTTCCCGGCTAACCCGAATAGTGAGCGATTATTCAAAAATAAGTGTGGCATTCAAATTCATCCAATTCACAACAAATACCAATTCAAGGTAATTATTGATAGTCGGTTATTTAACTATCAATAAAGATGCGCAACATCATCAGATTCCAAATAATTTTCCAAAATTATTTTATCTCCCAAAAATATCTTCATTAGATACAAAATTTCCACACTTTCAAAAATAAATCAATATTTATTTTTAAACAACTTCCCTTTCTTTTATAAATTCCATAGTGAATTTATATTTCAAAAATATCTATTGATATACGATTTTCAATCGTTTTCAAATATTCAATTTCAATTTATCTTTAAGAAGATAAAATCTCAAAACGTTTCGTTTCATTTTGGAAATGCATTTCCCTACTTATTTAATAATAAGTATTTCACAAATCATTTATTTTCAACACTTGAAAAATATTCGATATACTTAAATCAAATTAAGTATATATTTCATTCTTTAAGGAAATCTATTTTCTATAACAACATCAATTTGAGTCAAAACGAGTGTTACGTAAAACATCGTTACGAGGACTCAAAAATCACTAGTATAGAGATTCAGATTTTAAGATAGGTATATAAATCCCAATACTACATCAAAACATTTCCTTTCGGAAATCATTTACTATAACAACAGTGTTATAGTCCATCATTTCCTTATTCCTCGAAAACGTCTATTTCAACAATAAAATGTTGAAATCTATGGTTTCGATATTTCCCACATTTTAAAAACATCTTTAAAATGTTTACTTCATTTTTTAATGTCACTTCTTCAAAAATAAATCCATTTTATTTAACAATATATTCACTGTCCAAAATCGTGAATATAATTCACTTAACCCAATTTCAATCATTTCTACACATTTTATTTCAAGGATAATTCGCTATCCAAAATCGCGAATATATTCCCTTTAATAATCTTCTATATTTAATTTATCAAATTCAATCGATTTCGAATTTATAAAACAACGGTTATAAATTCTATTTCTATTTTAATAACGACCTCGACTTATAAATCTTCTTTTTATCAACTTCTATATTTTTACTTATCAAAATAAGTGATTTCGGATTTATAAACAACTTTTATAAATTCCAATTCCATTTATAAAAACTTCAGTCCCAAATCAATTTCGATATTGATTTAAAAATTTATTTATCACTACTAAGTAAATTCCTCATTTTTTCTCAAATGATTCAATATTCTGTTTTAAAATGGATTCTTCAAATTGAAATCATTTTACATTGATTTCCCAATTTATTTCAATTTACCAATTAAATTTCTAGTTGGATTTCCAACTTATCTTCTTTTAATAAATTCCTTTTTAAGGAAATAAATTTCAATCGTTTCTTTCAATCTATTTAAAAATCCAGATTCTTAAATTAAATTCTTCAAATTTTAATCACTATTTTACGAAATCCATTTATTTAACATTTTCACTTGATTCTGGAATTAATTCGATAAGATTATAAAAATTAACTTTTTATACTTTAAAAATTCCTTTCTTCAAAATTTATTCAATTTCTAAAATTTATTCACTTAGAAATTTCTATTTGGATTTCAAAAATTCAATTTCGTTTATCTTTGGAATCCAATGATATCAAACATCCATTCAGCTAAATTTTAGCTTTCAAACAATTTCCAGATATCAATATGATTGATAGCATCACTATAATCATTCACAGATTCATATCACAATAGAAATAAATTCAATCAATGTGAGGGGTCCAGTTGGATCCCTCCAACCTGTTTTCCTGCATCCAAAGACGTTAGCACAATATCAATTCCGCTCCAGTACGGAATTATCGCGGTATATGGGTTTTATAAAAATCCGCTTACTAACGGCGCAATAGGGTCTCATCCGCTATACGAGGCGGAAAATCATCAATCCAATATATACATATGCCAATATGTATATATTGCTATATATATAATAGATATATCCTACTATATCTAATATCACATCCAATAGCAATCATCAATCAATAACTGTAAATTCAAATTTCCTTTTGAGTGAGAAAAATCTCACCTTAGCTTTTTAATTTGCAATCCCATTTTCATTCTCGGCTTGATTTCTTTACAGATTTTGACCTAGTATAAATAATTTATACAATTCATTAATATTCAATATAAATCGAATAATCAACTTTTCATTTTGATAGTTTTAATTGACAAATTTATCTTTTTAATAAATTATCTAACTTCAATTTAAAATTTTAAAACTAAGTTCCCTTTATTAAATTATATTTTAGTAGCTAATCTGAATTTTAAATAAGTGACTTAAACAAAAGGAATTACCTTAGTCAATTATTTTCAAACAACTATCTGTAAACTTAACTGAATTAATAACCCAATATTTAAAAAGTTAACTTCTGGAATTTTTTAAAACTAACAGTAAACACATTTTTTTTCTTTTTAAATTTGGAACTACAAATATACATTTATATAAAAATCAAACTTTTATATATCCCTTTCGGAAATTTGAAACCCTACCCTTGCTTCCAGTTTGCAAACAAATTTCATCTCAGTAAATTTAAATTTCCTATATCTACATATATATATTAAATTAAATTTCGAAAATAAGTAGATAAATAATTACCTCACTGCTAGCGACTCCACAGATTTACTCGACCTCCACTACGCGACACTGCCCTCCCCTAAACGTGACACTACTAGAACGACAGCCTCCCATTCATTCGACTCGAATCGAAAATTGGCGAAGACGAGCCCTAATTCGAACTCGCAGCCGCGTCAACATTTCCGCCTCATCCATCGAAGCCTTCTGCCTCGCGCCCCCAACTAGTCAACTGACCATGCCTCGCCACTGACGTGCCGCCGCACTCCACCCTACTTATGACGAAACCCTAGCTCGCTTCGTCGCCGAGGCCTCGAGCGCCGTGCTCGAACCCAAGCCCTAACCTCCGATGCTCCACTCGCCTCCTTCGCCTCCACCAGATCGCATGCGCCGCTGTTTCCCTAGCCTCGTCGTCGATTCGAGGCCCTTTCGATTTAAATGTCGCGGCCACCTCTTTTTTTTTCTTTTTGAACGAGAGGGGAAAGAAATGAAAGCTCGGTCGTTATTCTTGTTTTTGAAACGAAGGAGAGGGGGAACGAGTTTGATTTCATATTAGCTGGAGCGAGATTTCATTTCTCTGAGATGAAGAGGGAAAGTGAAAATTTATCGGCCATTAATTTTTATTTCAAACGAAAGTACTTCGTTTTATTTTTATCTTTCTCGTGAAGTTTACTGAAGGAAGGGGAAAGTTGCGTGATTTAAACAAGAAAAGGGGACAATAGATCAACGCGTTCAGATGTTTCAGGGAATAGGTCTGCTAAAAAAAATCTAGGGTGGCTGATAATAATAAAAATTTATATTTAATTTCAAATTGAATTCGATAAAGATTCAACGCGTTTATGTGTCGTACGTTCACATAACAGCTCCGATAAATACGAAATTTGAAATCCGGTAATAATACAATATTACGGATCCAATGGAACTGGTTTCGTCGAGTTCCGAGACTGCGCCTCGGACGGCTATTTTCCAATATCAATTCGAACGATAAAATTCAAAACTGAACAGAACAGTTTCAAATTCGATTCGGAAGCTTCTATTATCTTCAGTATTATCATTACGAATTTTAAAAGCTTTTGAAATATTTTTCTTCAGCTTAAAATTGAAGATTTAAATTTTTATTCAGTTCAATAGATTAAATTATATAATTTAATCGCCAAATTCAAAGTTATATCGGAGATTCAAATTAAATCATCGTTCAAATATTTAAAATTAATTAAATATTCTCAATTTAATTTGTTCAAAATTCTGGGTCGTTACAATATTGCCCATTGAGTGCTTTAAGAATTTTGGTTGATGCGCCTGATCAACGTTATCGATAGGAATCTCCTAAACGCTTTGATGAGACAATTTGACACAATAAATTGACTTGTAAAATGTAAATTTTTCTGAAAAGATTATTACATAAAGATAATTTTAATTTTGAAAGTTTTAGCTTTTCGGGAAAGAAGATTATTTAAAAGAAATTCATTCTTTTCGATACTCCTATTCTTGTGATTCCCGAAGGGAACCAAGACTTTATTGTTTATACCGATGCTAGTTGTATTGGTTTGGATGTCATTCTCGTGCAAAAGAAAACGTGCTATCACTTTTGTTTCTAAATCATTAAAGCCTATCGAGACTAGATATCCCACTTATGATCTAGTGCTCGCGGCTATTGTTTTCGCTTTTAGAGTTTGGCATCATTATTTTGGGGAAGAAATTCGTTCTCCACTTCGATCATAAATCTTTGAAATGTTTATTTTCTCATAAGGAACTTAATGTTGGCTCGAGTTCCTTGCATCTTATGATCTTGATATTTTTATACTTCCGGAAAGGGCAATCGTGTTGCCGATGCCCTTAGTTGTAAGCAACAAGCGGTTGTTTTTTTGATGATATCCAAATGGAATGATCTCGAGACTTTATCCACATATGAGATTCGAGATCGTGAATCCAATTCATGTTCATCTCTTGTTTTGTGTAGCCGTGAGGCTCGTCCTTCTCTTTTGGACCATACCTCTTTTGGCTAAACTCTATGTCAAAATAAAATTGCATGGAGTTCCTACTTTTATTATTAGCAATCGTGATCCATTATTTTACTAGTGGACTTTGGTATGATCTTCAAAAGCTTTGGGAACAAAGCTTAATTTTTAGCACCGCTTATCGTCCTCAATCCGTTGGACAAATAGAGCGTGTGAATCAACTCTTGAAGATCTCTTTCGTTCATGTGTTCTTGTTTTTGGTGGAAGTTGGGAAAGTTATATTTCTCTTGTTGAGTTTTCTTCCAATAATAACTTCCAACCTTGTATTGGTATGTCACTCTACGGAAGGCCGTGACGATTTTCTTTGTGATTGACTTGAAGCCGGTGAGAAGCTGGTTTTAGGTCTTGATGTTATTGGTGTTCCAAATTATTTGAGTTTCTCGTTTCTCGGGTGTACCGTTTTTGTACTATGTCGTTGCACCGGCTCAATTTTCTGCTATTCTTGACGTTTTCCACGTCTTTTAACTATGGAAATGATTTTAGGTTTCCGATTTTTATTCTTGAGCCTGGTGTTATAGTAGGGATTGAAGTTTCACCAGATTTGACTTTTGAGCAACATTCTATTCGCATCATTTCTTCGGGGGTTGAGTGCCTTTGAAATAAGGATGTTCTTTTTGTGAAAGTCCGATGGTTCTCAAATCCTATGGATTTCTCTTGGGAATCCAGAGAATACATCGAGCGAACACGTTCGGGCTAACTCTTTCGTGCTCTTTATGGTGAACTTCTTATTTCAAATTTTCTTTTGTGTTGATATGATTCTATGGATGTTACTTTTTATTTTCTTCTTAAGTATTGCGAGGACGTAATTTCTGTAAGGAGGGGAGTCTGTAAAAACCCGCATACTTTTCGATTGCAAATTTAAATATTTTATTTAAATATAGAATCGTTAATCGGATTGAGGTCCGAAAAGATACTTTTTGCAAACAGTCGAATTAGGACTCGAGACCACTTCCTTTGAGTTCAAAATGCCATTTGCGACCTTTTTGAGTATAAACTTCGATATGTTTGGAGTTAGTGGAATTTTGCTACTTTTTCACTTAGGGCTTTGGTTTGAGTTTCAGCTCATTAACCCCAACTAAGACCTAAGCTTCACCCCCACTCCTCTTCATTCCTTCATAATTTCCTAACACTTAAGCTTCATCAAAAATGGAGAGTGGAATGGGAAATTAAAACTCCAAGTCCTAATCATCTTTGCAAATCCAAGTTCTAGCTCCAAATTCAATAAAGAAGCCTTGGTGAGCCTTCTCTTCTTCTTCTCTAACTCATTCTCTTATCAATTTCAGAAATTCCTAAACCTAACTTAGGAAATGTTTCTCTTTTAAGCTTAGATTCAAGCTTGTTGGGTTGGAATTGAAGAGTGATTGTTCTTACCATTGCTCTATAGCTTCTTCTTCATTTGTTTTGGGTTTAAAGGTGAGATTTTTATCTCACATCTACGTCTATAACTATCCTTGATTTCTTGGTATGAATTCCTAACACCTTTTCATTTTCATTTGATTTTGGTTTGGATTGATTTGGTGAACATTTCAATTTTTAGTGTTTGAAGTTAAAACTTTGAAAATCTTAGCTTTGGTTTATGAACGTGCTTTTGGTGGTGTTTTGGAGAGCTTTAGGGCTGGGTTGTCGCTAGGCATAAATCCTTTGTCGCCGTTGCTCATTCAATCGCTCCGAATCCGAGAAGTTGTGTAGGTTTGCCCATTTAAGGGCTTTGAAAATTCTGTCCCACTACAGGTGACAGACGTCTGTGGATTTCCCATAGACGTCTGTGGCTTTAGGAAAAACATTTCTTGAAACAGGCGACAGACGTCTGTGGATTATCCACAGACATCTGTGACTTCAGGGTTACAATTTCCCGAAACAGGGGACAGACGTCTGTGGATTTCCCACAGACGTCTGTGGCTGTTGATTTCTGGAAATTAGCCTATTTTTATGTGGATTTCCAAATTTATTGATTTTTGATTATCCATATAATTATTGTCAATTAATATCAACTTTGATGATTTCTTTTCTGGATTTTTGGTGTTTCTATTTGATCGATTTGATATCGATTTCCATGGTTTGATTCACATTATCGAAATGTGATTTTTTTGTAATTGATTGTTTCTACAATCATTTTGTGATTTGTCACTTTAAAATACAAAGGTTTCTATACTAGTAGTAAATATTAAAACTCTTTTACAAAGATGATTTCAACACTACTTTTAAATACAAAGCTTGTTTCTAAAACCGTTTTCTAATCTATTAGTATATACAAACCTTTACCTCATTCGTATGAGAAAATCTAATTAAACGGCTTAGCAAACAAGTGGTATGAAACACTTGCGTTTACTTCGTCGGTTAATTTTTGGACTTGTTCGATTGAATCTCTTGTGACAAATTTTCTAGTGGAGATCTACAATTTGTTCGTAAATATTTAAGTTAAGCTAGTGGTTATGGGACATAAAGCTAAACTCATATATTTACTAGCTTAATGTAATTGTCACTTCTTGATGATCGATGATGATCATTTTATGGTTTAGACTAGCAAGGTGCGATGTCTCTTTGTCCACTTGGAGGATTGTACCTCATTTTATTGAGCTTCGTCTCATTTCTTTGTGGGCTAGCGACCCATGTACTTTTATTGTGTTTCGATTCATTGGATGTACCGTTTGTACTACATCGATGTCTCGGCTTTTCGATTCATTGGACGTACCATTTGTACTACGTCGATGTTCCGAATTGTTTTGTGTTTCGATTCATTGGATCTACCGTTTGTACTACATCGATGTCTCGGCTTTTCGATTCATTGGACGTACCGTTTGTACTGCGTCGATGATCCGAATTGTTTTGTGTTTCAATTCATTGGATGTACCGTTTGTACTACATCGATGTCTCGGCTTTTCGATTCACGGACGTACCGTTTGTACTGCGTCGATGTTCCGAATTGTTTGTGATACACGTGTTGGTGAGTTTTCATCCTCCCGCTTGGGATTGGCCATCCTTTTCTTGTGATTTCTGGATTTCTATTGATTGATTTCTAGAATTTGTGTTTCACTAACTTTTCTATTTGGCATTGATATGATCGTCAATATTTGTGGTTTGGTGAATAAAATAAAGAATATGACATTCTTTTTAGTGCTATGAGATTCTTAAGATATTGTATGACTTTTGTGGATTTTCTAGGGTATACTTGTCGTAGTATGACATTTTTGGTTATCATACGTTTTATTATTATATCTCTTCCTATATCTCATTTTATCTGATAATTATAGCTAGACTGATCCGTTTATTATTTTCTTATTAAATAATACTCGGGTCAGACTGAGATATTACAGGTGCTTCCTCTTGTCTTCTTATCTGGGACTATCATCTGACTTTTGGCTAACTACTTTAGCATTGTAGTTTTTGGCTGTATACATTTGAGATATAGACTCCTTGATGTATACGTATCCTTTTGTCTTGCACTTGTATCTATTCTTTTTGATATTGTGGATCTTGTTTGACCACTACTCTGATGTACACTTTCATTTGTTATATTCATATCTATTTCCGCCTTTGTGTTATGAATTGTCTGTGACTGATTTCTGTTATGTTTATTTCTATATTTGTTTCCGAAGTATATATACATAGCCATCGTGTAGTAGCTTTGAGTTTGTATCGGTATGTCGGATTTCCTCCAGAGATGAAATGTAAGTTATATTTTTATCTGGCATATCGGTACTCGCACAAAGCAATTACATGGATGGTCGCTCCTCAACAGCCTTATTCTCCATGCTAGTCGACGTCATTACCACGTAGTGTCCTTGGCTAGCGTTGGTATAGAGGTGGGGCGTCACAAAACGCAGTAGCACCGGAGGGTGACGATGGCTTCTGGAGGCGGTTGGCATCGGCAGAAGGTGGTTGGAGGCGATTGGAGGTGGGGGGAGTGGAAATTTTTGCAGCAGCTTGGGGGAAAAGAGGGGAAAGTGAAATTTTTCCGGTCTCGGCTTTGCTGTATATCCCGCGTTTAGCGACGGCCGCCTTTTTTAGCCGTCGCTAGCATCCGTCACTAAACCAAGCTTGTTTTGTAGTGTTGTCTGTTTTCATATAATCCCTATGGGACTGCATACATGACAATTACTATATTGTCTTTCATGACAAGGTGTATGTTGTTGGAAGTTTTCTTTAATAGCAAATAGATTTGATTGTAGAAAAAGATAGATAGGAGGTTGGAGAAGAAAAAAACGGATTTTTTTAACAAGGAGAAAGACTTTATTATTAAACTTTATTACAAAAGTTCATATTTTTTTCTTACTACATTTTTTTCACCTTTTTCTTCTTACATCCAAAAGAAGTGAATCCACCTCTATTTATAGGAGTTCACATCACAAATAAACGGTGGAGATTATCTCAGTCTAACAATTCTCCATAAATATCTCATAAATATTCTCTCTTATAATTTAAAATATATTAGTCCATTAATATATCCTAAATATTCTCTCATACAACTTTAAATACATTATTCTATATATTCTAGATTCTAGATATTTCCTATATGTCTAGATTAACAAAATCAAGTTTATTTCCAACACCCCCTATAAACTTGATTTGTAGTACCAAGTAATGCCTGAAATCTTTGTATTTAACGTGCTTCGGTAGGAATTGAGATATTATCCAAACTTTCTTCATTGCTTTGACATTCTTACCAAACGTCGAGATCTTCAATGCAAGTTCGCGGATTCTTGTTTTACATTCTTCATTTCGTCCTTCTTCATCACAATAGAATTTTTCATAAAGTAAGTGTTCTAACATCCGTCTTGTTTTAGTACCATAAATTTTGAATGAGTCGTATATTTTACCTTTACATTCTTTCATAACTTCGCTCTTGCGGTTTTTGACCAATCCAATTTCTATGTATGCTTTTCAAATTTCACTTTTGCATGTCATTTCAGAAAACATTACTTGAAAATTAGTTTTGTTCAAAATTATATAAGCTTTGCTCATCTCTTTATTTTCATGATGATGAAATTCATCGCTTGCCACATTAGCTTCCTTTTTGACCATTTCTATCTCTATTTCCTTAACATTCTCTGTTTCCATTTCTTCATTTTTTTCTTATATTTCAAATCTCCTCTAAGCTCTTCAATTTCATCTCCTTGATTCACGTTTTCTTCATTATCATCTCCTCTACTTTCGTACTTTTCATCATCGATGTAATTTACGCTTACTTTATTTTCTCTTTCTCATCAATCAGATTGTCTTCTTCTATTATTTTTACATCCTTCTTCCATATGCTTCTTTCAACAAATTCCACGACTCTTTTGTGGAACCTTCTCCAAGTATATGATCATACACTACTTCATCGACATTCTCACTCATCACAACACGAGCACGATGGTCATTCCATCGTAATTTCTCAAAAGCTTTCTTGTCTATTTGTGACATCCACTCCAAATCATTCGGCCATTCATAACCATTTTCGATAATCTCCCATAATCCTTTGGAGATTAACTCATCTTTTTTTCCTTGTAAGCCAGCAGTAAAGTATCATCTTATTGACTTTTTTCTTTAATATAATTGGCCTTCTCTTCAACTCTATTGTTGCTAGAAGCTCTACATAATGTCCAAATTTTTCACAATTATAGCATTTAATACTTGACTTGTCATGCCTTGACTTTTAATTTCCTCTCTCACAACCTCTTGTTGATCTTTCTCCTCTTTGGTTATTGTTGCCATTGTTGTTGTCGTTATTGGGTCTCCAACCTCGTACGTGTCCATATCCACGACTTCGTCCTCGTTCTTGACCACAACCTCGTCTTTGTTGGCTTTGATTGCTTTCTTCCTTTTTTGAATCAATTCGTGTCTTAAGTACTTACTCCACAATCTCTTTCTTCTTCCTTTTCTTTTCTTCATAAGCTTGCAATGAACCGAGAAGTTCCTCTATTGCCATGGCCTCTAAGTTTTTTATCTCTTCGATGATGGTGACAATATGTTCGAACTTTAGATCTAATGATCTAAGAATCTTCTCCATAATTCTTACATCGTTTAAATTCTCATAGTTTCTTATTAGGTTATTAGCAACCGTTAAAACTCTTGAGAAGTAATCAGAGACAAGTTCATCTTCTTTCATACGCAAAGTTTCAAACTCTCCTCTTAAAGTTTGAAGACGTACCTTTTTGACTTGATCCGCTCCTGTGTAAGATGTTCGAAGCTTTTCTCATACTCCTTTGGCTGAATTTGATCCTGAAACCTTCTCAAAAGTATCATCATTCAATGCTTGATATATTAGACAGAGAGCCTTCTTGTCTCTCGTCCTTGAGTCTCTTAAACTATTCCTTTGAGTTTGCGTTAGACTATCTTCATTCTCTTGTTCGGTGCAGCCTTTCTCGAATATCTCCCATACATCGTGTGCTCCAAGGAGAGCCATCATCCTTAAACTCCAATTTTCATAACGGGTCTTAGTGAGCATTGGCACTTGTAAGGGAATGCCGCTATTCACCATCTTTTTAGGAGGATCTTCAAGCTCCGATACAACTTTGTTGGAAGTTTTCTTCAATAGAAAATAAATTTGATTGTAGAAGAAGATAGATAAGAGGTTGGAGAAGAAAAAAACGGATTTTTTAACAAGGAGAAAGACCTTACTATTAAACTTTATTACAAAAGTTCACATTTTTGTTTTTACTACAATTTTCTCACTTTTTTCTTCTTACATCCAAAATGAGTGAATCTACCTCTATTTATAGGAGTTCACATTACAAATAAACGGTGGAGATTATCTCCATCTAACGATTCTCCATAAATACCTCCTAAATATTCTCTCTTACAATTTCAAATATATTAGTTCATAAATATCTCCTAAATATTCTCTCATGCAACTTCAAATACATTATTCTATATATTCTAGATTCTAGATATTTCATATATGTCTAGACTAACAAAATCCAATTTATTTCCAACATATGTAACTGTTTAGTTGTTTCCTACATGTGTCTATTCCTATTTATCACCTATGAACCCCACTTATGGTACTAGCAAAATAATGGAAATATTATTGTAAACTGTAATGTTGTAACATATATTTTTCTTGTATACAACCACTAGCATGATATATTATCACTGTGCTGTAACTTATGACTATGTAAGATATCCATTTACCCTTCAAGGTATCACATGAATGGGTAATATAAATGGGAAATAAAATTTGCCGAATGAATAAATATTTGTTTTTCAGCTAACCTCTTGTAAAAAGTAATCGAGTTACTCCAATTTTGTAGGTGCACATCAACCACCATTGTGACGCCCCACCTCTATACTCACACTAGCCAAGGACACTACGAGGTAATTCCGTCGACTAGCATGAAGAATAAGGCTGTTGAGGAGCGACCATCTGTGTAATTGCTTTGTGCGAGTACCGATATGTCAGAAAATATAACTTACATTTCATTTCAAGAGGAAATCCGACGTATCAAATACAAACTCAAAGCTACCACACAGTGGCTAAGTGGACTTCGGAAACAAATATATAAATAAACATAACACAAATCAGTCACAGACATTCATATCACAAAGGCGGTATCAGATATGAATATATCACATAAAAGTGTACATCAAAGTAGTGGTCAAACAAGATCCACTACATCACAAAAGAATAGATACAAGTGCTAGACAAAAGAATAATTATACATCAAGGAGTCTCAATCTCGAATGTATAATAACAAAAACTACTAAGTTAAAGTAGTTAGCCAAATGTCAGGTGACAAGCCCTGATAAGAAGTCAAGCAGAAGCACCTGAAATATCTCGGTCTGACCCGAGTATTATTTAAGAAGAAAATAATAAACAGATCAGTCTAACTGTAAATATCAGATAAAATGAAATAGGATAAGAGATATGACCAAAAACGTATGATAACCAAAAATTCCATACTATGTCAAGTATACATCAAATAACACAAAAATCATACAATATCTCAAATATTCTCAAACACTAAAAGAATGTCATATTCTTTAAATTATTCACCAAACACAAATATTGATAAAGCTTATCAATGTAATCCACGAAAATTGGTGAAACACAAATTCTAGAAATCATCAATTAGAAATCCAGAAATCACAAAGGGGGAAGGCCTATCACAAACGGGAGCATGAAAACTCACCAACACGTGTATCACAAACGAGCCGGAGCTCCTCCAAACAGGGTACAGTCCCCCATTGCGGACTTTGAGCCGAAGCTCCTCCAAACAGGGTACAGTCCCCCATTGCGGACTTTGAGCCGAAGCTCCTCCAAACGGGGTACAGTCCCCCACGCGGACAAAGAGACATCGCACATCGCTAGTCTAAACCATAAAATGATCATCATCGATCATCAAGAAGTGTCGATTACACTAAGCTAGTAAATATAAGAGTTTAGCTTAATGTCCCATAACCACTAGCTTAACTAAAATATTTATGAACAGATTGTAGATTTCCACTCGAAAATTGTCACAAGAGTTCAATCGAACAAGTCCAAGAATTAACCGACGAAGTAAACGCAAGCGTTTCATACCACTTGTTTTTCTAAGCCGTTTAATTAGATTTCTCATACGAATGAGGTAAAGGTTTGTATATACTAATAGATTGGAAAATGGTTTTAAAAGAGAGCATTATATTTAAAATAGAGTTGAAAACATCTTTGTGAAAGAGTTTGAATATTTACTACTAGTATAGAAACCTTTGTATTTGAAAGTGACAAATCACAAAAATGATTGTAGAAACAATCAATCAACAAAGATTCACATTCGAAGACGTGAATTAAATCCAAAGAAATCGATACCAAATCCATCAAAATGGATATTCCCAAAAATCCCGAAAAAGAAGTCAACAAGGTCGATAAAAGTGATAACAACTAACCGGAGCAACTAAAATCGATAAACAATGGAAATCCACACAAAACAGCCTAAATAGGCAAAAATAAACGTTTCCAGACGTCTAAGGATAAATCCAGACGTCTGGATTTAGGTTCTGGAAACAATCCAGAAAGGTTCCAGACGTTTGAAATTACAAGGTAGACATCTGAATCGTAACCAGACGTCTGACCTAGCAAATCAGACGTTTGAATTGAAGTACTGGAAGTTCTATTCCAGAACACCCAGACGTCTGAGAACCAAGCTCAGACGTCTGAATCACTCAGACGTCTGGAAAGCAAGGTCAGACATCTGAGCTGAACATCTGGAATATTTAGTCCTAAGGCTCAAACGTCTGAGCTGAAGCTCAGGCAAAGAATGAACCTAGGCCAGTGATGGCCAACTCGTATCGGGTGCGATCAGACGAGCAACGACAACTAAGGATTTACTCCAAGCGATAACCCAGCCTTATAGGCTCTTCGATACACCCCGAACATCAATGTCCAAACATCATTTTCATAAGATTGGACCAAAACACCAAAATTTGGAAAATTCACCAAATCAATTCAAATCAAAAGCAGATGAATATGCACAAGTGTTAGGAATTCATACCTAACAACAATGATAGCTATAGACGTAGATGTGAGTTAAAGAACTCACCTTTAAAACTCAAAACACAAGTGAGAAGCTTGAAAACAAAGGAAAGACAAATTCCTCTCCAATATACCTCTAAAATCTTCAATCTAAGTTCAAAAGAAGAATATTTCCTAAGTTAGGTTATAGGAAATTCTGAAATTGAAGAGAGATAGAGGTGGAGAAGATGAAGAGGATGCTTACCTAAGCTTCTCTTTGATTTTGGAGCAAGAACTTGAGTTTACAAATTAAACTAGGGTTTGGAATTTCTATTTCGAATTCTTTTCCCCCATTTCTCTTGAGCTTGAATGTTAGGAAAAGGAATGAGACTGAATGAAGGGAGTTGAGTGGAGTTAAGGTATTCAGTTGGGTTAATGGGCTGAAACCCAAAGCCCTAAATAAAAATAGCAAAATTCACACAACTCCAAACATATCGATATTTATACTCAAAAAAGTTGTAAATGCCATTTTGGACTCAATGGAAGGGGTCTCGAGTCCTAATTCGACTGTTTACAAAAAGTAGCTTTTCGGACTTTAATCCGACTAACGATGCTATATTTAAATAAAATATTTAAATATATAATCGTAAAATATGCGGGTTGTTACAGACTCCCCTCCTTAAAGAATTTGCGTTCTCGCAATAATTAAGAGAAAAATAAAGAGTAACAACCATAAAAGCATATCAACACAAAGGAAAATTTTGTAATAAGAAGTTCACCAAAAAGAGCACGAAAGAGTAAATCCGGATATGTTTGCTCGATGAATTCTCAAGATTCCTAAGAGCAATCCTTAGGATTTGAGGACCATTGAACTTTCACAAGAAAAACATCTTTATTTCGAAGGCGTTTAACCTCCGAAGTAATGATACGAATAGAATGTTGCTCATAAGTCAAATTTGGTGAAACCTCACTAGTACAAAACTGGTCATTTGTGTCGGTTGTGTAACCCCTGTTGTGTCGGTTGTACAACCGACTCAAATGAAGACGACACAAAAGACATTTTTCTGTTGTGTCGGTTGTACAACCGACACAAATATCAATTATTTGTGTCGGTTGGTAATAGAGAACCGACACAAATCAGCTTGTATAGTGAAGCAAAATTCCGTTTATTGTGTCGGTCCTTTAAGAAAAACCGACACAACTGTTGCTTGTTTTGTGTCGGTTCCTTATTGACGACCGACACAAATGATTGATATTTGTGTCGGTTTTGTTTTTTTTTTCGACCGACACAATTGATATGCAGTTGTATCGGTTCCCTTTGAAGTAACAACCGACACAAGTTATATCTGAAGCAAAAAAATATATTATTACCGTTTAAGATTATAAAAACAGTATGAAATTGAATTTTAATTTTTTATAAACGAACGTTACTATGAACTGATTGAACAAAAAATATAATTATATTATCCATCAACATAATTCTTGTTTACAGAACAAAATAGAATATAATCTATCACAAACAAAACATCGTACATAACAAAATACCAACTTACGTTACAAAAGATCAGCGTACACAACAAAAAAACAACTACATCCAATTATACATGATATAACTAGCTAAATTCTCTCGAACCTCATCTATCTCTTGTTGGTTATAAGAACCGTCTCGTACAAAGTCCTGCAATTAAGAGAATTGTTATACAAAAGACAATAATTAAGTCAGGAATGCTCTGCATAAAAGAATCTGAGAGTGTAATTCAAACAGTTGTGTCGGTCTTTAATAAGATAAGAAAATAGTCACATTAGTAGAGACGATGTACAAAAAGTCAACTATGCAAAAAGGTGCATGATTAAATGAATAGTAAATCGTATTAAGTACGTATAAGCATCCTCTGTGCCTAGTCAGTGCTTCTGAAATCCTTTGATGCCTTACTGATCTGGTTCCTGAAGTGGCCATAGTGTTCTTCTGTTTATCCATCAGCCAACAACTCATTCACCAACACATTGTACTGCCCAAAATCTAACATCAAGCATCATCACTCCAGTCACCACCTGCCTCATAAATAAACTGATCATTGCCACAAAACTGCTGTTAAATTTCCATCACATACATACAAATCTTCCCTCCAGTTAACTCCATTACCGTACAAACACTCTTTAACCATCTTACTACAGTAGTTCTCAATCACACTGACCACTACCAACTTCACCAACCCCTACATCACCCTCCTCTTCCACCTACACTTCAATCCAATATTCATCTCACTGCATACAACAGCAACTCCACCATTCAAGTGCATTCATAGTTCAACCATCACCCTTGCACATTCACATTCACCCTGCACATTCAAAACTATGCATGTGCACATCCTTGCTCGTGCACACCACTGTCGTTTTACTCATCATTACATAGCTATGCAATCATCCTTGAAATCTTCTCAAACCAACCATCACCATACCACCATTCCATAATTGTTGCCATATACAAAACTGTGCAACTCCTCTGGCCATACTTCCCTATCACCTCTGAAAAGCATACAACCTGAACATCACTTACAACTGCGGTCAGCACCATCCTCTTCAACAAACAATCAAACACTCTGTTAAACAAAAATTTCACCACTGTCACACTCCTATATTATCTACCAGACTACCTTCACTACCATACTTCACATTCAGCCTTCATCATAACACATACAACTTCCTTACCATATTATCTGCCATCCTTCACCACTGTCTGATTGAATACATCCCATAGTTCATCAAATCAATACAACATCCTCCTCCACTATACATAACAGTGCACACATCATAACACCACCCAACCATCACGTACTACCATACTTAACTCCACAGTCCTCACTACCTTATTGCCTTCAACCACTGTTGCCACCGCCTTGCCATCTTCTGACCCATCCGCAAACAGAAATTGCAACTCACCCTTAGTAAACCACACTTAACTCACCCTTTAAGCTATTTACTGTAAAAAGACTTTTTTACCCCTTTTTACTTGATAACTTCCAATTAAACAAATTTAACACCAAGTTAAATCAAATTTTTTTTACATCATACCCTAAATAAAATAGAGTAGAAGATAAGGATTTTTTTTATAAAAAAACTAAGCATGTCAGGAATCAAATTAAACAGAGCAGACCCAAGTGATATACAGGCTTGATATATACATCATAAACCTATGCATACCTATAATGTAGCTAATGTATAATATGAAGGAAAAAACTAAAGCAGTACCTTTTGTAAATCGATGCTTTGATTGTGGTTTTTCACTATGTCATGCATATACCTCATCACATAATATACACAGTCAGTTGCTCCTAATTGTTGAGGACACTACAACAATATTACAAGATAACTTAACAGTTAGTTTAAAATGAATTCATATGCCAAACAATATATAGTATTTATTTTATTTTATTTTTTGTTTGAAAATCAAATCACCTTAACATGCTTCCATTTCAAGGTACTTCCTCGAGACTTGCCACCGAATGCCTTGTAAATTTTGAAGGCCCTACACATGCAAAAAAATGTCAAATAATAACTACTCCGGCACCCGCATTTATATACACTAATTTCATGTATAAATTTTTTATTTTACCACATATACTAACTTCATATAAGAGAGCAAATATATACAACTTACGTGCTCACTTTAGGTTTAATTTCAAGTTTATGTTTGCGTTCGGCCTGAGGATCAAAAACATAAATCTCATTCATTTCTACACGGAAAACAAGCAGTATACAATGTTTCCTGCGTTACAAGATTTATAGTAAGTTAAAATTGGCATCAATTTGTAAACTAGTTACTAAAAGTTTAATGTTCATACCCTTCATACTGTGGGGCTAAAAGTAAGCTTTTAGATTGTAATGCTTTCCATGTGTTCGACAAATATGTATTTGTCGCATCTGGATGTTTTCGCACTTGGGAAAGCTTTTTGGGACACATAAACCCAATGGTCTCCACTTTGAGATCATTGCACATATGATTTAACCACCTAAACAAATTTAAACATATATTATTAGTTTTTTAAAAATTGACTATTCATCAAAAAACTAAGATGGTTATATATAAAAAAATTGCTAAGGAAAAAATACTCACATGATGTAAAGTTGCAACCATGATGCATTCAACCATGTCATACTAAGGAATTGGATAATGTCGTCCATCGTGATATGAATTTCAAAGTCCTCATCGTATGTGAATAAATCCTTATTCACTTGAATTGCATTGATGGCACTATCATTGGATAACATTTGAAGTATTAGGTCATGGAAATATTTGCACTCGCTCGTTAAAGTTTTGAGAATCTCTTCATCCACGATTGATTTGCGTTTTGCAGACTCATCTGACATTGTATTCACGACCTTGTCATTACTATTTTCAAACAAATCCTTGTTTGGTTGAGATGTAGGCACCTAATTCAAAATTTTAAGTAGATGTTTGAAATGATGTTGTTAAAAGAATAGACGAATGCTAAGAACTCAACTTCATATGTTAACTACTTTCCGATAAGTTTATAAATAGCTAAATTATCTATAATAAGTTCTAGTATGAAGAAATTTTACTTCTTTAATATGTTCTAATATGAAATAGAGGAGTTTAGCAAGCTAAATTAAGGAAGAAAAATGCATTCATTACCATATCATTATCTCTTAAAAGCACAAGGCTTTTAGGCCATTGAACAAAACTCCCGACCGCTTCTCCTATCGTGTTGTGATGTTTAGTTGGAACAGGAAGTGAGGTTCCTTCATGACTAGACTCCACTGCATCAATTCCAACTTTTACATGATCGATCAAGATTTGTTGATTATGACATTGATCTCCGGACCTTGAAGCGGGATGTACCATGCCATGACCCACTACAACAATTTTGGAGTCCACATTCACGGCCAAACGACATTTAATCGGTTTCTAGAATGGCAAGTACAAAACCAACATTTTTCACTTAGCACTTGTCAAATACATAAAATCGTATACGTTTATAAATTCAACTATGAATTGTTTACCTGCAAGTCTGCAAAGGGATCCGTCTCTTGAGTTTTGTTTGCATATTGTAATTTGCTCGGGTGCGTTGATTGACAACTACTACGATGATCAGTTAATGGTGTGTTGATCTCCACCTCCTTGGGAAAATTCATCGTGTTCAAAATGTTTGCAATCTGCTCTTGAACCATTGTACTCATCTCTTGTCTCAATTTTTGGCTCACTTTAGCCTCTATTTCCTGAGTGATAACATGCAGCTCATCAGCTGATATTACACCACTTCGACCTTTCCTTTTCTCTACATCCCCAAATACGTTTTTTATACCAACCGTCCCACCAATCCCTCTAACTCGACCTGGATGCTCTTTTTTTTCAAGACCATGACTCAAGACATCATCATACCTATCTGGAACCCATGACCCTTCAACGGCTTTTCCTCTCCAATCATTCTGTCAACAAAAAAAAGCTAAAACATAAGGTGGCATGCTTTTCACTATCATATGAAGATTAAAAAATTAAAGTAGTGCTATAGTATCATGCTTTTTACTGAAATGTTAGCACCACACGTTTGCTAAAATGATATCATATTACGTGTCATATTATATCTAATAAAGAATGCTGAGGCGTGTGTGTTTTCGGTTTAAAACATGTAAAGCGATAAAACACATGGAAACTAGTCATACCATTTTATCTACAACCATCTTTGTTTTCTCATTAGGGGTGGCATAATTTCCATCGGCTCCTTTTTTTGATCGTGCCAAAATCCAATCAATACTCCGATCCAAAACAGGTCCACCTGGCAATATGGTCGAGGAACTATGGCCTTCAATTATCCATTTAGCCTTCTTCCCTGCATATCCAGCTTGTCCTAAATAGTGAGGATGCTCGTTGCATGCCTGACTCTTCCTAGCCTTCTCACTTATTTGCTGTTTTATGACATTGCAAAATTCAGCAAAACAGAATAGCACAAGCCACATAACAGTTGCAATTTGCACAAATGTTTGTACTATTTCAAAAACATCTAAATTAAGCAGCAGTTAGATCTGATCTTAATTTTTACAACAGTAGCTGCCAATTCTGGCAGATTAATCCTCACTAAAACAATGTTAAAACATACATGTCAAATATTTACACAAGACAACAAACTAAAGGCTGAAAAATGATTTTTCTGCATGTCTTGATACTGACGTCTCATTGCAATACATGCCATTCTAGTTAAGAACGTTGTCTGCATTTTCAAGACATACAGTATTTCTATAGAAACAATAAACTTTCCTTTATCATAAATAATTCATATGACACACTGAACTACATTGTTTGTGAGGCTGAAGCTAATGGTGCAAACAGCAGGTATGGTGGAAGAACTCATCTAAACTTGCAAGACAATATGAGGCTTGATCGGGTTTTACCTGATAGTACAACTGAGTCTAATCGAGATTATATTAAGAAGAGGAAAGCTACGAGTCATGGTTTTAGTGAAAGAAATGGTAGATTATGTGGGAGAGATTTGAATGAGAGTTCCGAAAGAACAAGCTAACTTTGGTTCTGTAGTCCATTAATGTTTTTCGTTTATTTTGGATGGTTTGGTGATTAGTGTCTACCATCATCTGTTGATGTTTGGCAAGAAATTTCCTTTGAAGTTTGAATAATTGAAGATCAGAATATCTAAGTTGAACTAATTTGTATTAATAAATTTGTAGGTCTAAATTGCCAAAATGGAAATTTTGAACTTATTTTTCTTTTCTTTTTTTGTTAACAGTAGATATTATTTATAAAGTTTAGTTACAAATATCACTAAAATAAAGTTTTAATATCTAACTATACTAGTTACATCACTAAAATAAAGTTTTATAAAGTTTGTGCGCCTCACAGTAAATATTATTTATAAAGTTTTAATAACCACCAGTAATCTTCACCACCAGCATGTTTATTTTATTTATACACATAAGGAAGAACAGACAACTAGCCATTGGCTAAATTTTTTGCTTTCTCTTTACAAACTATATCAGATATTACATCTGAAAAAGAATCAACCCAAGTCGAGATAGAATTTGGATCGACAGTTTTAATTAATTAGGTAGCTCATGTGCTGCATTGTTACATGTTCCTGAATTATACTATATTCAAATATGTTTAAGTAAGGTTGAGAAATTTGAAGTTACCTAAAATCAAAACCAAGCTTCAGTTAGCTTTAGAGGAATCCCACTGACATTACAAGTTCTTTTATATTTTAATTGTTTTTTAAAACTGCAATTTTCTGATCTATGTGCAATTGTTAGGGATATAATTTATTCTACTATCATAATTATGTTAGGTTTTTAGATTCATTTACTTATAATTTTAAAAAGTAAGTTAAATAACGACTATAGTTTTATAAGTCGAATAAAAATGAAAAAAATAATCATTGTAGGTTTACATTACCAAATGACTTTAATATAGTGGAAAAGCAGAGAGTTTGTGATAAATTTACAATATTATTAAAATAACTTTATTTAGTGGATAATGACATTTTATACCAGCGAACACTTTGCACATGTATTTTGGAAATAAATGTTATTCAAATTATTCTTTATCTTTTAATCCCTCTAATAAAAATATAATATAAGAATTCATATGTCATTTTATTTCACATAGGTATACAACTACACATTGGGTGGAAGAAAAAGTGAAATGTTATGAAGAAAGCACTGAGAGAAAATGATATTTAACCTTAATTCTTGCAGTATAATCCTTACTTAAACATATGGCACGTTTCATTTTGTGAAATATGCAATTGCTCTGACGAAGCTGATGAGTTGTAAAATGAAAGAAATAGCGTGTGACTTGTGGATATGGCATAAAAAAAACATACCTTAAACTCCTCGGTTTCACAATACTTCTTAAATGTTTCCCATTGTGTTTTTGTAACCCCATCATAAAATTCGTATGGCTCTTTATGGTTTTCTGGAAGCTTTCTAGTCTTCGTAATCCAACCACTAACCAATTTTGTTTTGAAACCCTTCCATGCTCCACAAACATTTTTTAACACATTATTTGTCATTTTTTCGTCGATGTGATACTCGGTCTGAGGTAATAAAAAATAAACAACGTCAAAGCAGTAAAAATGAATTTGATAAACAATGAAAGCGGTTCATGACTCCAAACACAAAGGATCCAACTGACAATTTAATATGCGAACAAATGAATTTATAATACCTTAATGTCTTCCCAGATGGTATCCTTAAGCCCTTGACTAACGCTAGCCCAATTCTTGATATTGATATCAATTCTAGATCTAGCTGTATCGCCTACGTACGCCTTAAAAGACTTCACCCATTTTCCAGTAGGTTTGCCATTATCACACCACTCAATGAATTTTGGCTCGGATGTTCTGTATTTCTTTCCGGTTGTTGGACCTCTATGCCTCCTCTTAGATGACGGTTGTGAAGCGGAAGCGGAAGTGTTTTGCTCTTCAGTGTGTTCATATAGTTGCATTTCCATTATTCCTGTATCACAGATGTGCACCCGAAAGTTATAAAATATTTCAACAAACGAATAATAACTGTATATGATAACAAAAAGGTATCACTGGTTATAACTCATAGCAACCACATGGTAGAATCCTAATTAGTGCTTAATTCTTGCATTTCATTACCTACAAAAAAAACTCATGAAATTTTCATCCATTTGCACGTTTCTTTTCAAAAATCACAGTCTTACATTTTCAAATATTCTCAGATTTTGTTCCCTAGTAATTAACTTTTTAAACTGACTGTTTAATTGCTTAAATTCAAAACATTTTCTTGTGATTTTAAAATCAAAGTAAAATTGGAAAATTACTAGAAAAGATCCAAAAAAATTATCAAAAGCCATGAACCAAACTGTCTTTACTTGTGTTATCTGAAGTGCATTATCCAAACTGTCTTTACTTGTGTTATTCATCCCTAGTGGCATATTTCCTGATGGACAACTCTTATTATGTTAAAATGTATAAACTCGGACTGTGCCTTTTTTGGCAGATTATTTATTAAAATGTATAAAGTTACTTCTTTTCTTCTGTCCAACGTTGTTATAATAACACTTTCAGAATGGGACAAAGAACATCAAGTTTGATTGCGTATTTAATAACACTTTCGGAATTGAAAGAAACAGAACGTTACCATAACCACCATAAATAAATAAATAATCTACGAACCTTGGTATTTTTACATTTTTTTTTGTATTTCGGAGATATAAAAACACATCATAATGGACGGAAAATGCTAATAAAAATGAATTTTGATTTGATAAAACTTCACAAAACACGGATGAAGATGTATAATGCAAATTTACAATACTTGAGTAAGTCGTATGGAAATGAAAAAGGAAGAAAAAAATTCACTAATAATAAACTGGTTTTAAAGCATTCAAATAACTAAAGCAATCCATGAATAGTGTCAATGGCGACTTCAAAAGCAAGCTTAGCTTTCTTGTGTGCTTGTGTATATAGATTCAGCTTCATACCGATCTTCGTATCTAAGAAGCAGGAAGCGATCTGTATTACGTTTACATGTTTGTTTATCAAAGAGTGGTTAACGGATTTGGTATTTGGCATTCTGTCCACCTCCGTTGTGGTGTAGTAGTAAGCTGGGAAGTAATATGGAGGTGGGCATACTTTCTAATTTTCTATACCGTTATCGCATATTTTCTAATTTTCCTCTTCCCAAGCATCATATTTGCAGAAAAACAGTATAATTTAAACCTATAGATATCAGCATTGATGGAAAGCAAATTTACTAGAAACGCCCAATTATTTCTAGATTTAAAAAATAAAAGCTGAAATTTTGTTGTTTGGACTAAAAAGAAGTGACGCAGATCAATTGGACTACTCAATCTCGCTGCATTGTGCTTAAGCACAGCCACTGCAAATCCATCATCTAAGAAAACATCAATTC
Source organism: Allium fistulosum (assembly GCA_030737815.1). Taxonomy (NCBI): domain Eukaryota; kingdom Viridiplantae; phylum Streptophyta; class Magnoliopsida; order Asparagales; family Amaryllidaceae; genus Allium; species Allium fistulosum. The sequence goes on from CM060902.1 coordinate 477,951,062, forward strand.
CTCCAAGCTTAAGATCTTTGACAACCAAAAATAAAAATAGTATCTCTTTGATCACATCATCTACAGAGCCTATTGAAAAAACAACTGAACCTTCCTCAACTTTAACTTCCCTTGGAAAATCACAAACTGCGGATATGCAATCTACTCTGATCGCATGGGAAAAATAAAATCAAGCAATTTAACAGATTGGATCTGCACAGACTCAGATTGAATACTACTCTCACACTGTGATAATGATAACGTGCTTTGTGCACATAGAGATACCACATCAGCCACATAACAATTATCTAAGAAAACATCATCACCACCGAATATAAGAGCAAGAATATATGGTATTGTAAGACTACCATCTATGAACACATCAATCCCAGGAACTTCGCAAAAATTTGCAGTTTCTTCCTTTGAGTTTACTAGGACATTGTATTCCAACTTATCCGCTACCTGATAATATTCGCTGTAACTACCAGAAACCAAAACACTACCAGAGGAAACCCTGTTATCGATTACCAGAGGTTTAGGAACTGTGAACAAAGCAACTGCACCTTGAACCAGGTCAACATCCAATGCTAAAAAATCACTGCCTCCTTTTGAATAACAATTCTTGACATTAAAGAAACCAGAATAATCCCTCCCCTAGAACAAGCACCTGATCATGATTATCACAGCCTGAGGCATCCTCTTGACAGTGAGGATCTGAAGTGAAATTCAATAAAACCAGATCTAATAGCATAGAATCCACCCGTAAGTGATCCACAGAGTTCATCCCCAAGACATTTTCTAATTTTCTATACCGTTATCGCATATTTTCTAATTTTCCTCTTCCCAAGCATCATATTTGCAGAAAAACAGTATAATTTAAACCTATAGATATCAGCATTGATGGAAAGCAAATTTACTAGAAACGCCCAATTATTTCTAGATTTAAAAAATAAAAGCTGAAATTTTGTTGTTTGGACTAAAAAGAAGTGACGCAGATCATTAAAACATGAGATAAATGCGTATATTTCGACTTCGATTGTTCTTTACTTGTAAAAACGTAGAAATTAATATCACCATTAATGCGTATATTATAAGTATGTATATTCATGTTGAAACATGTACAAACTTCATAACAAATCTTAAGCGTGATAGATTCATTGATTATGAACACTTCATGAGGTACTTCGATTTCCATTTTGTTCTGCGACAGTACCCAAGTTGAGGGAAGGTCATAATATTTCTTTCCTCTTACATGCCAAACCAATCACAACATTGAGTGTTTTGCATAAAGTTCTTTAAGTTTCCATGTAAAGGATATTTTTACAAAGCAGTTAAGGTTAAAAATTAGATTAAGAGTTAGATATTGCAGCGTTTCCCCAAACAAAAAAAAACAAAAAATTAATTAAAGGTCTAATTATAGAAAGTATCATGTAATGTATATTGTTTATTTTTTATTTGCAATAATTATGAATTATTAATCATTAATTAATAATTTTATTTAATCATTAATTAGTAAATTTAATCAATAAATATTTCATATTTAATATTTAATAAACAATAATATGAATTCAAATTCAAATTCAAATACCCAATACAACTTCAGACAAAAAAAAATTCAAAAAAAAAGTAATACTAATGACAACTTATCCTAGCAAAACACAAATTTCCTCGATACTAGAGATTCAAAATGCAATTTCCAATGTGACTGCTCTAGGAAAATATGGGCTAGTATCAAGCAAAAACTTTACCCAAGTTCTACAAACATCTCTACTGTTAAACAATGTCTGGAATTTGTGGAAAATAAAGCAATATTGAAGGGTTTTCAAACAGACATGATGGATTTGCACTAAGTGTAAGTGTGTGGCATATCCAGATCAAAAGAAATCAAAGGATTTCCGAATTAAAGACTACCAATTGTGTTAGATTAGAACTATTCAATTAAGACTATAGAATAACTATTGCTAAATCCGATGGAAACTGAATGCCATTATAGTTGTTATCACTTGGAGGTAGAGGTATAGCCAGATTCTTTTTTTCTTGTTATTTATATCAGATTTTTGGAGGCTGGAAATGATATTTGTTTTTATGAGTGAAATTTGAAAAGAAAAGAAATGATCATTACAATCTTTTATCAGGTGTTTCTTTGCCAGATGTTAGTTCATTTTCTAATTTAAAATTTATTACCTGTTTACCTATTGTTTGCTTGATTTAAAACAGTTTTTGTTAACCTGTTTTTCTCTTAACAGCTAATGACTTGAAGTCTTTTCCCCTTATTATATTTTTATATAAACCATAAAATCTTTAAAGTATATGTATGTACTCATGAAGATAGACAGCCCATAGTAATCTTATGACAAAGTAGTGTTTGCATTTATCTCTTATACATTTTAAAATAAAAGTGAGAAACTGGTAAAATAACCCTCTTGGTTAATATACCTTATATATATGCGTAACGACCCAATATTTTATTGCATGGTTAATATACATATTTGAGTTTCTTTTCCCCACATATTTGAGTTACTTAATATGCGTAACGACCCAATATTTTCAAAATATCAACTATTCATTTAACCATGCTTTCACACAAAACTATACTCACACATGTTTTCTCATTCGTTTGAAGATTTAGCTTCTGATATACACATTCCAAATAAATGTACACATATGAACAAATTAAATGGTGACAGTATTAGAAGGTTAAAAAATTACCCCGCTATCCAAACCCCTTCATCGTGATCAGTACGTGCATAATTTGCATTTAAATCAACTTCTTCTTCTGATAGACATACGCCAATGGAAAAAGGTGGATTCTCGTCAAATTGATTATACTCTTCTTCATCTACCACGTCGTCGATCCCAACAATGCGTCTTTTTCCAGGAAGGACAACAGACCACTTATGATCAGCTGGGTCGGTGACATAAAAAACTTGTTTCACTTGAGATGCCAAGATGAGTGGATCGTTATCATGACTCACTCGATCAAAGTCAACAAGTGTGAATCCATGTTCATCCACTTGTACAGCACGATGGTTATCGGCCCATTTACATTGAAATAGAGGAATCGTGAAGTCCCTATATTCAAGTTCCCAAATATTCTCAATTACTCCGTAATATGACATTGTCGCATTTATTGGTTTGTTATCTTTAGCACTAGCAAATTCTCTTGAAGATGCTACGACACTTGCTCCACTATTTTGCATTTTGCTCTTTTCATCCTGACGCTTCGTATGAAAGACATACCCATTAATAGCGTACACTTCATAAGAGCTAACTTGAAATTTAGGCCCATACGCCAACCATTTTATTGTATCGGAAACATTATGATTTGTTTGAGACAATTGAGACATTACCTTATCTTTAAACCATATGACGAATGAGCGGTTATGTTCATTTGTCAACCATCTTTCGTTCTTTGAAGGATTTTGAGACTTTAGAATTGTCATGTGCTCTTCCAAGTAAGGATGAACCTCACTAAGGTGCTGTAAAACAAGTAGGTGGGCTTTGTGAAACATATCATCACCAATTGACATCAATTTAAACTCAATTATGCCTTGACCGTCAAGTCGCCCTTCATGTCGAGACTTGCAAAGTCCAATAGGTTCAACGTCAGTTAGGTATTGAGTGACAAATTCAATAACTTCCTCGGCTACAGTACCTTCTACGATACTAGCTTCAGGTCTATATCTATTCTTTGTTTTTCTTTTTAAAGTTCCCATGTGCATTTCGAACGGATACATATACCTCATAAAAACAGGACCGCAAATCTTGATTTCTCTTACCAAATGTACAACCAAATGCACCATAACATCAAAAAATGAAGGGGGAAAATACATCTCAAATTGACACAAGGTAACAATAACATCGGCTTGTTGATCATCCAACATATCAGGATCAATCACCTTACTACAAATTGCATTAAAAAAAATACAAAGCTTTGTAATAACATGTCTAACATGTTTAGGCAATATACCTCGAATAGCAACAGGCAACAAATGTTGCATTAACACATGACAGTCATGAGACTTCATGCCCGTCAATTTCAAATCCTTCATTGATACACGACTGCTAATATTCGAAGAATAACCTGATGGAACCTTGACACCATGAAGACACTCGCATAAACTAGTTTTCTCTTTTTTGGACAATGTATAACAAGCAGGAGGCAAATAGATACGTTTACCTTTCTCTACTGGTGCTAACTCCTTTCGAATACCCATTTTCAACATATCTTGTCTAGCTTTCTCACCATCTTTTGTCTTACCAGGTATATTCAAGAGTGTTCCAATGATACTGTCACAAACATTTTTTTCTATATGCATTACATCTAGACAATGCCTAACTTGTAAATGTTTCCAATATGGAAGTTCCCAAAATATAGATTTTTTCTTCCACATGCCTTCTTGAAGAGGAAAGGCTTTGCCAAATACATTTTCAATATCCTTGATCCATTCATATACATCATTTCCTGTTAATGGCAAACGAGCAACTCCGCTTTCTATCTCCCCATTGAAAGGTTTCTTCTTTTTACGATAAGGATGATTGAGAGGGAGAAATCTACGATGATGCATATACACATTTTTCTTGCAAAAATGCAAGCGCTCAACAGCCATGTCGTCTTGACAAATTGTGCATGCTCTAGCACCTTTTGTACTATATCCAGACAAGTTACCATATGCGGGAAAATCATTTATGGTACAAAAAAGCATGGCGCGTAATGTAAATTCACTTCTACTATATGCATCAAATACGCGCACACCTTTATCCCACAAAAGTTTTAGACCATCAATAAGAGGAGCTAGATAAACATCGATGTCATTTCCTGGTTGTCGTGGTCCCGAAATCATAAGAGACAACATAATGTACTTGCATTTCATACTCAAGTAAGGTGGAAGATTGTAAATCACCAAAAGAACCGACCAAGTACTATGTTGACTGCTAAGATTGCCAAATGGATTTATGCCATCTGTGCAAAGACCAAGTCTGAGATTTCTTATTTCTTCGCCGAAACTAGAATACATGGTATCGATATATCTCCACTGTGGAGAATCGGCTGGATGCCTTAGTAATCCATCATCCTTCCTCACGTCTGCATGCCATCTTAAGTTTTTTGCATTTTCTTTATTTGCAAATAAACGTTTAAACCTTGGTATAATGGGCAAATACCATAAAACCTTTGCTGGAGGACATTTCTTATCTGGGTCGTTATGAACATTTTCTCGCGACTTGTAACGGGATAATCCACACTTAGGACACTCATGCAAGCTCTCATATTCATTTCGATACAATATACAATCATTTGGACATGCATGTATCTTTTTGTATCCTATGCCAATTGGACACATAATTTTCTTTGCCTCGTAATTAGAAGTAGGAAGCTCGTTACCTTCCGGTAGCATGTCTTTCAAAAGTTTCAACAATGATGTAAAACTTATATCACTCCACCCGTGTTTTGCTTTTAAATTGAAAAGCTTGAGCACAGCAGACAATATTGTAAACTTAGCACAACCAGAATACAAAGGCTTCTCAGCATCAAGTAATATTTTTTCGTACAATTTTGGCTCTTCCATCAAATGTTCTTGAACATCATCAAACATCTCATTAACATTGTCGATCTCATCAGTCTCATCATTTACCTCGTTATTCACGGTACCTTCCTGGTCATTCTCATCAGTGTAATGATTATTAGAACTAGGTGTACTAAGTATGCTTTCACCATGCCATATCCACTGTGTATAATTTTGCTTGAACCCATACCGAATTGGAGTTGGAATGATGGGGGTGGAGTTGGAGTCTGGCATCATGGCCATAGTTAAAATAAAACGGTGAAAAGTGAGTGGGGTTTGAGATAAAATGGAGCGGCTTCTCCATTTACCTTTTTTATTAAACTAGTTAATCATCATTTCAGAAGTTACTTGCAAAACACTCTCCATTTAGCTAGTGGTTAACCTGTTTTCAATGTTAACTAAAGTCATAATCCTATATGTGTAATTAGTTTAGTGACACATATACAAACTTCAATCACTCAGACCACCTCTGCTCCTATACAAACTTCAATCACTCTCCATTGCCAACCAACCTTCAATCACCAAACACCATCATACAAACCTTGCTTCACTGACTTTCACAATCACCAATCTGAATCCAACAAACAACCTGAACACCACATCCTATCCACACTTCTTCCCCATCTCGAATCATCAACCACAGCTTGCAATTTCAACCTACGGCCATCTCCCCAAACAAACCAAGCTTCAGCAAAACTATGCACCTGAACCTCCTTCATCATAATGTAATCAACAAGACAGCACCACCCACCACTCACAAACCGAATTCCAAATTCACCTGAAACATAAATCTGACCAGCAATCGCCTTCCAATCTACCGTTACATACAACCATCCTACTTCTGACCATCTCAGCAAAACACACCATCCAGCTCCACCTTCTCCCTACCTCCCCTCTGCCAAACTTTTTCACGCAACCCCACTCACAAACGCCTTCTACTTCCACTCTTCAATTTCGTAGTAGTGACCACAAACACAACAAGTTCTCTACTTTTATTTATGATACTGGCTATACTTTTTTCCGTCTTGTTAGAGGGAACGAGACGATGTTTTTCTTTCACATGATTAATTGACCTTAATGCTGTTCAATCTCTGGATATTTGAATAAATAATATAGTGGTAGACTACGGATAAATGTAGCTTTTATTTTGTTTTAAAAGAAAAACAAGTGCATTCAGTCAATAAAATATAATTATAAATTTGAAGAACATGCTTTGACAATCAATACAAATATGTATAACTACATAAATAATCAGTTAGAAAAGAATCGCATGTTTTTGCATCAGATTCAATCTTTTTCCCAGGGGGTTGCGGTCTTTCCAAATAGATAACATATACAAGTGAAATCATAGAAATAGGTATCGCTTATATGGTACAGTAACCTGCATCTCAATCCTTTATTTACTTACCATATACTACAGATTGGTAAAACAGTAATGAAAATTCCCAGGGAGTTAAATAAGAGAGAAAATACAGAGTTAAGCTATCTACAGTAAAGTTGCAAGTTGTCTAGGCTCATAAAAATAGGAGGTCACCTGTCGAAACTGAAAAAAAAAGAAGAGAAAAAAGATAAAGAAACTGACATCTACCGCTCACGAGTCTGCAGTTATTTCAAATTCTACTACAAATCTACAGAATTCTCTCTACCCTATAAAGCCTCGCATGCTTGTGTGTTGCCTACTGCATTACTGACACGTACCGGTCCTCCTTTGTATCGTATCGGTAGGCAATTTGTCAAAGAATGGACCCTTATTACATATAAAAGTGACTAGTGAGGGAGTTTTACTTTTGATGTGATATTAATTTTGGAATCATGATCGCCATGAAATCAAGGTAACTGTACGTGCATTATTCCCATTATCCCATTTTGGCATTTCTTCCATTTTGTATAGTGCCAAGACAAAATAGTCTTTCTATTGTATTAGACTCTGAAATTTAGAGCTGTCAAAGATCAAAAGTATTGATGACTAGTTCGGCTTTGGGAAATTCAGAAACTATAAATTTAAGTATGATTTATGTAAAGGAAAGATAGATTATAAAACATGTCAGTCATACCATGTTAGCTCATGCCAAAGCAACTAAATGTTAATATAATTTCTACATTAGACCAAAACAAGAGGAGATCATCACTACTGCATATGGTGTTCTACTCTAGTACTCTCAAGTTACAGAGAAAACCTTATTTCCCAATATAACACGGATTCATTTGTGGAATTATAAACTGTTTCAAATATCAAAATATCTTATTTCCCAATTACTTCAACAAGCCAACAACAAGGAGAGGAATATATCAAGATATGCATTTGTACCCAAATTCATTTATGCAAATACAAAGTTGTAGGTAAAACTAGATAAAAAAGAATCAGAATTAATACCTAACCCAGTCACCAGTGTCGCCTCACACGCAATGCCCTTGTCGCTTGCCCTAATTCAAGAGTCAGAAGTCATTGAACGGAGGTGTTAATTTGTGGAATAAAATTCAATATTAGCATACGAAGAAGAAAAGGAATAAACGAACGAAGAAGAAAAGGAATAAACGAACGAAGAAGAAAAGAAGATAAGACGGCTAATTTTACCTCTAACTTGTTCGGGGGCGGGTACGTAAATTTTACCTCTAAAATTTAGCGTACGCGGGAAAAGAGGGGGGCGGCTGAAATGGATTTGGGGGGAAAGTATTGAGCTTATTGTATCGGTTTTTAGACAACCGATGCTATTGTATTTAGTTGTGTCGGTTGTTCAAATAACCGACACAAATAGATCTATTGCTTCCCTTCAATTGTGTCGGTTTCTTAACAACAACAGATGCAAATTACATTTTTAACATTTTCTTCTTACCCCATAAGTCAATAGTTTCGGTTGTTAATGAACAACCGACACAAATTACACTATTTGTGTCGGTTTTATGGACAACCGACACAAATGAGGCGAAGCAACTGATCTGTTTTGTACTAGTGCCTCAATTTCTCCAATTACACCGAGCTCAAGAATAGAATCGGAATCCCTAAGGTATTTCTGTAGTTAAAAGACGTGGAAAACATCATGAATAGCAGAAAATTCAGCCGGTAAATATAGGCGATAAGCCATGGAACCAATACGTTCGGTGATGGGAAATGGACCAACATATCGAGGTGCTAACTTTCCCGATTGACTGAAACGCACAACACCCATCATGGTTGAAACACAAATGAATACCAATAAAATCTGGACCTAAAACCAGCTTCTCACCGGCTTCAAGCCAACACAAAGAAAATCGGCATGGCCTTCCGTAGAGAGCCTCGAAAGATGCCATACCAATACTAGATTGGAAGTTATTATAGGAAGAAAACACAACAAGAATATGATCTTCCCAACTTCCCCCAAATTCAAGAACACATGCACGAAGAAGATCTTCAAGAGTTTGATTCACACGCTCAATTTGTCCATCGGAATGAGGACGCTAAGCGGTGCTAAAATTAAGCTTTGTTCCCAAAGCTTTTGAAGACCTTACCAAAAATCCACTAGTAAAATAATGGATCACGATTGCGAACAATTGAAGCAGGAACTCCATGCAATATAACAATTCCTTTGACCTAGAGTTTAGCCAAAAGAGGTACGGTCCAAAAGAGAAGGACGAGCCTCAAGGCTACACAAAACAAGAGATGAACATAAATTGGATTCACAATCTCGAATCTCACAAGTGGACAAAGTCTCGAGATCACTCCATTCGGATATCATCATTGAAACAACTGCTAGTTGCTTTCGGCTAAGGGCATTGGCAACACGATTACCCTTTTCTGGAGTACAAAGAATATCAAGATCATAAAATGCAAGGAACTCGAGCCAACGTTGTTGACACAAATTAAGTTCCTTTTGAGAAAATAAATACCTCAAATATTTATGATCGGTGTAGAGAACAAATTTCTCTCCCAAAAGATAATGACACCAAATTCTAAGAGCAAAAACAATAGCTGCGAGCTCTAGATCATGAATGGCATATCTAGTCTCGACAAGATTTAATTATCAAGAAGCATATGTGATAACACATTCCTTTAGCAAGAGAATGACACCCAAACCAATACGACTAGTATCGGTACAAACAATAAAGTCTTGGTTCCCTTTGGGAATCGCAAGAATAAAAGCATCGGAAAAGAGTTCTTTCCTCTTTCTCGAAAAGCTAAGACATTCAAAATTATAATTAACTTTATGTAATCATTGTAACGACCCGTATTTTCACGGATCGAAACATCGTAGAACAGTTGACTTTTGGTTGATCTGTGATAAGTCGTCCTGAGTTTAAGTCCTAGGTCGTAAACGACCTAAGTGATAAGTCGTGACCGACTTATAGATTGAACGACTTAAGAGTTAGAGCGTTTAGAAACTTAAGTCGTATAGGAATTAAGTCGTGGTAGCTTAGGTCGTAGGGTGTTGGAGCGACTTAAGGTGGTGACCGACTTAAGGAATAGGGGCGACATAAGAAACTAACCGAGTTAGCGAGTTAAGTAATAGGGCGACTTAAGTGAGTCAGCGACTTAAGCATTTTAGGTCGTATGGTAGGATAAGTCGGTCGAGCGACCTAAGCTTGACGACTTATAGAAGTTAGCTGGATAAACGACTTAAGGAAGTTGGGTCGTAGCCTAGTGAGTCGTAGAGTTGCTAAGTTATTAAGTCATGAGCGACTTAGGGGTTAAGCTGCTAAGTCGTAAGTCGTAGGTCCACTAAGTCGTAAGTCGCGACTATTGTTAAGTCGCTAGATCGCATGTGTGTATAAGTTAAGTCGTAGGACTGAGGGGCTTAAGTCGAAATCCTGTTAAGTCGCGCACTTGTTAAGTCGTACGTCGCGGAGTTCTGCCAAGTCATAAGTCGTGACTAATGGTAAGTCGCTAGGTGCGCATGAGCTTAAGTCGTAGATTGCTGGGTGCGTTAAGTCGTAGACGACTTAGGAGTTGAGTCGTAACCCAGTTCTGCTAAGTTATAAGTCGTAGGCTAGTGGGATTTGATAAGTCGTAGGTTGGCATAGAAGTTGAGTCGTAAGTCGTCTGGGATGTTAAGTCGGAAGGTTATAAGTCGGAGACGACTTAGGGAAGGCGGACGAGTTAAGGAGGAATTCAGCTATAAATACTCGTCCATTTTCTCACTTTTTGGGATCCGGATTTCGAAGCGACGAAGTGCTGCCATTTTGAGAGCTCGACTTCTACACTTCTTCACTTCTTTTCTCCACTCTAATCTAGTGATTCCTTCCATCCAAGATCGAAGATCCAAGAGCTAAAGTTGAAGATCTTCATCCATTGAAGTGAGATTTCATCGTTTGAAGCGGATTGGTGATAGATCGAGATTGATCCTTCGCTGTCCAGATCTGAAGCGTGTTGATTTGGGTTTGTTTAGGTGATTTGGTGAGTGGTGATTATCTCTCACACGGATCCAAAGGAGTATATCGGATCGTTGGTTCGATTTGGTGTTAAAATAGTGATTTCCATGCATTTTCTTCATCCTAAGTGTAGATCCATATAGATTCATTGTTCATGATGATGTTACATCCATTTTATCACATGTTAACCTATGCAAGTTCATTCATCAAGTTTGTAGAGATATTGTTCATGTTTTCATGCTTGTTGGACTTTCAACTCTTTAATTACGAAATTGCCATTATTGTGATAATTGTCTACTTAGATCATATTTGAATGCTTGATTGCTTGGATTAATGTTTGATTTGGTTGATTGCTATGAATTAGATGATTGATGATTTGATTTAGATCGAGGATGATTCAAAAGCTAAGGGAAAGGCTCTTGAATGGGAAAAGCTGCTCGTGGCATATGTAGCGGGATGATGAAGCTCTTATGCATAGATTTGATGATGTGATGTTGAGATGAAGCTTTGCGAGGATGTGATGAAGCGAGGCAATCATGTAATGAAGACTTGGTTTAATCCAGACGGGATCATCCCAAGCATGTTGATAACTCGGTGATATGGTTCGAGTTGAGGATAATGGATGGATATGAGAATAGTCGTCGAGGAGGATGACTAGGAGGCTTGGGTCTCATCGTTGTTGAAGGTTCTAGCATGCTCAAGCAAGAGTACGTTTGGGCAGATTCGATAGTCCCAACGACGAACTATTGATGGTCGAGTACTCTGGGCAGATTCGATAGTCCTAGGCATGGGTCACGATGACGTGCAGAGTTATGTCTAGAACTGGGGTTTCCATTAGCCCTTGACGGACGGCTGAAAGAATGTGCCGGTCATTCACTTAACGGTGAAATCGAAGCAATGATAACAGTGATAGCCAGAGTCATGGATGTTTGGTTGTATCGTCATTCGGTCTCAAGAGCGGTATTTTCTGGGTGCTTATCTGATCTTGGTTTAGGCCTTGGGGGTTTGTACTTGGAAAACATCGCCCTTGACTCGAGTGATAATTGCTTTATTTTAAATTGTATGCTCTGCTATGTTTGCTTCTGATTAGTGTGTGTCTGGGGGCTATCACTGTAGAATGAGGTTGGAGTGGGAGGGTTGTATTCCTATTCCTTTTTCCTTTATGCTCTTTTGGTATGTTTTTAGTTAATTTACTGCTCACTAAGACTATTGTCTGACTCAAGGCTTTATGTTTTAACTCTTATTGCCTTGGGCTGTTCGTCCATTTTGGGACGGGCAGACTAGGTAGCAGGTGACAGGTGCTGATCTTGCTTTTCACGGTGCTGATATCGAAGACGTGCTGGAGTATCGCATATTATTTCTTACTATATGTACTGGATGTTCCGCTGCTTTGTATTCTCTGAGTGATATGTAGTGAGGCTTGTTGTATTGACTATTCAGATGCTTGTATTCAACTATTATGAAGTTTTATATGATGACATCCTATTCTGTGAAGCTTCTCTATATATATTCTATTGTATTTTGTCTATGCGCTGTGAGTAATACGATAGATTCTGTTATTTTGATCTACCCTAACAATCGTCCATGGTCGCCTGGCACACTTTACAGCGCACTATCTCTAGATTCGGTGCAGGGGTCATGGGCGGTCGTCACATTTGGTATCAGAGCATTGGTTAATCGATTTTACCCAACGCTCGCTGTCGTAACTACGTATGAGAGACGTAATTGTATTTTGATGGATGATTACTATATATAATATAGTAGTTTAGTAGAGTTTGAGTCCTTTATGCAGTTGTTTTTCTAGATGTTCTGATCATACCTTTTTATAGATATTGAGAATGAGTCGAAGAGGGAGACCAGCTGCTAGGGAAGGCCGTGCTACTGAGGGAACTGCTGATTATGCAGCTATGTTCGAAGCTATGATGACTTCGATCATGAGAAGGATACCAGTTCCGGGGACGGCAGTTGATGTTGGAGTTCAGGTTCAGACTCCAAAGCCGGTGGATTTTGCTAAGTTGTGTAAGGACTACACTGCTCTTGGAGGGAAGGTTTTCTTGGGAACAGAATCAACTATTGAGGTCCAGAGGTGGATAGATGCTTGTAGAAGGATCTTTGGTGATTTGGGAATTGAGGATGTGACTAAGAGGAAGTTGGCATCGAGACAGCTTCAAGGGAGAGCTTCTGATTGGTGGAACTCTATTACCATCAATACTCCGGAGGAAGAGATTACTTAGGAGCAATTCCAAGTTAGATTTGAAGCTAAGTTCATTTCTACAGCTCAGAAGTCTGTTCTGTTCAAGAAGTTCGTGGAGCTCAAGCAAGGTGGAAGATCTGTTCTTGAGTATGTTTCTGAGTTCGAAGCTTTGTCCAAGTATGCCCGGTCATATATCGAATCTGCATATCAGAAGAATGAGAAGTTTGTGACAGGCTTGGACAGTTATCTTGGGAGGCAGTTGGTGGATCATCTGGATGATTCATTTGAGAAGCTTGTGGAGAAAGCTCTTAGGCACGAGAGTCTATTTCCTAAGGAAGGATCTGTTGTTGATGTGACCAGGGAAGAGTCTAAACCCCAGCAGGGTGGAAACAAGAAGAGGAAGCAGCAGCAACAGAAGGGTAAGGATGGCCAGAAGAAGCCGAAGGGCGAAGTGACTTGCTACAATTGTCAGCAGAAGGGCCATTTCTCTAAGGATTGTAAGAATCCGAAGGTACCGATGAAGTGTCACAACTGTGACAAGCCGGGGCATTTTAGGAAGAATTGTCCAGAACCGCGGAAGGACAAACAGATTGTGCAAGCTTATGCTTTGGGAGCTGTTCCGTCGTCTTCAAAAGCTCCTACCGTTGAAGAGAAGGGAAAGAGTGTGGTGGTTCAAGGTACTCTTTTCCTATGTGGTGTTCCAGTTAGAGTTCTGTTTGATACTGGAGCATCGCATTCGTTTGTTTGTAGTGAACTCGTAGGCCGGTTAGGTTTGGAACCGGATATTGTTGATAGGCCATTGGTTGTGACTAATCCAGTTGGGGGTTCGTCTTGTTTGTGTATGTTATGCCGTGGTCTGATTGTATCGAGTCATGGTTGCTCTTTTGTTTGTGATTGTTTTGTTCTGAACTTTACGGGGTTCGGAATTATTTTGGGTATGGACTGGCTTAGGAGGTATGCGGCAAAGGTTGATTGTGAGAGGCTGGAAGTGACAGTCGAGAATGTGGGAGGGCGAAAGATTGTGATACGA